>OZ010800.1:308839864-310238864 GCA_963932465.1 Maratus speciosus
AGTTTGTCGCTCAAACGCGTTCAAACGACGCTCAAACGTATGCTGTATTCAGTTTTTAAATCAGAAAAGGTCGGGGGGCCAACTTCAAAAAATGCAGGCCCCTTTGATTTTTCTTTTGCTTATAACTTTTTTCAGTTTGTCGCTCAAACGAAAATTTTTGTCGCTCAAACGCGCTCAAACGACGCTCAAACGTATGCTGTATTCAGATTTTAAATCCGAAAAGGTCGGGGGGCCAACTTCACAAAATGTGGACCCTTCCGATATTTCTTTTGCTTATAACTTTTTTCAGTTTGTCGCTCAAACGAAAATTTTTGTCGCTCAAACGCGCTCAAACGACGCTCAAATGTATGCTGTATTCAGATTTTAAATCCGAAAAGGTCGGGGAGCCAACTTCATAAAATGCAGGGCCCTCTGATTTTTCTTTTGCTTATAACTTTTTTCAGTTTGTCGCTCAAACGAAAATTTTTGTCGCTCAATCGCGCTCAAACGACGCTCAAACGTATGCTGTATTCAGATTTTAAATACAAAAAGGTCGGGGGGCCAACTTCACAATATGTGGACCCCTCCGATTTTTCTTTTGCTTATAACTTTTTTCAGTTTGTCGCTCAAACGAAAATTTTTATTGCTCAAACGCGCTCAATCGACGCTCAAACGTATGATGTATTCGGTTTTTAAATCCGAAAAGGTCGGGGAGCCAACTTCACAACATGCAGGCCCCTCTGATTTTTCTTTTGCTTATAACTTTTTTCAGTTTGTCGGTCAAACGAAAATTTTTGTCGCACAAACGCGCTCAAACGACGCTCAAACGTATGCTGTATTCGGTTTTTAAATCCGAAAAGGTCGGGGGGGCAACTTCACAAAATGCAGGCCCCTCTGATTTTTCTTTTGCTTATAAGTTTTTTCAGTTTGTCGCTGAAACGAAAATTTTTGTCGCTCAAACGCGCTCAAACCACGCTCTAACGTATGCTGTATTCAGATTTTAAATCCAAAAAGGTCGGGGGGCCAACTTCACAAAATGGGGACCCCTCCGATTTTTTTTTTTTTGCTTATAACTTTTTTCAGTTTGTCGCTCAAACGAAAATTTTTGTCGCTCAAACGCGCTCAAACGACGCTCAAACGTATGCTGTCTTCAGTTTTTTAATCCGAAAAGGTCAGGGGGCCAACTTCACAAAATGCAGGCCCCTTTGATTTTTCTTTTGCTTATAACTTTTTTCAGTTTGTCGCTCAAATGAAAATTTTTGTAGCTCAAACGCGCTCAAACGACGCTCAAACGTATGCTGTATTCAGTTTTTAAAACAGAAAAGGTCGGGGGGCCAACTTAAAAAAATGCAGGCCCCTTTGATTTTTCTTTTGCTTATAACTTTTTTCAGTTTGTCGCTCAAATGAAAATTTTTGTAGCTCAAACGCGCTCAAACGACGCTCAAACGTATGCTGTATTCAGTTTTTAAATCAGAAAAGTTCGGGGGCCAACTTAAAAAAATGCAGGCCCCTTTGATTTTTCTTTTGCTTATAACTTTTTTCAATTTGTCGCTCAAACGAAAATTTTTGTCGCTCAAACGCGCTCAAACGACGCTCAAACGTATGCTGTATTCAGTTTTTTAATCCGAAAAGGTCAGGGGGCCAACTTCACAAAATGCAGACCGCTCCGATTTTTCTTTTGCTTATAACTTTTTTCAGTTTATCGCTCAAACGAAAATTTTTGTCGCTCAAACGCGCTCAAACGACGCTCAAACGTATGCTGTCTTCAGTTTTTTAATCCGAAAAGGTCAGGGGGCCAACTTCACAAAATGTGAACCCTTCCGATATTTCTTTTGCTTATAACTTTTTTCAGTTTGTCGCTCAAACGAAAATTTTGTCGCTCAAACGCGCTCAAACGACGCTCAAACGTATGCTGTATTCAGATTTTAAATCCGAAAAGGTCGGGGGGCCAACTTCACAAAATGTGGACCCTTCCGATATTTCTTTTGCTTATAACTTTTTTCAGTTTGTCGCTCAAACGAAAATTTTTGTCGCTCAAACGCGCTCAAACGACGCTCAAACGTATGCTGTATTCAGATTTTAAATCCGAAAAGGTCGGGGGGCCAACTTCACAAATTGTGGACCCTTTCGATAATTCTTTTGCTTATAACTTTTTTCAGTTTGTCGCTCAAACGAAAATTTTTGTCGCTCAAACGCGCTCAAACGACGCTCAAACGTATGCTGTATTCAGATTTTAAATACAAAAAGGTCGGGGGGCCAACTTCACAATATGTGGACCCCTCCGATTTTTCTTTTGCTTATAACTTTTTTCAGTTTGTCGCTCAAACGAAAATTTTTATTGCTCAAACGCGCTCAATCGACGCTCAAACGTATGCTGTATTCGGTTTTTAAATCCGAAAAGGTCGGGGGGCCAACTTCACAAAATGCAGGCCCCTCTGATTTTTCTTTTGCTTATAACTTTTTTCAGTTTGTCGGTCAAACGAAAATTTTTGTCGCTCAAACGCGCTCAAACGACGCTCAAACGTATGCTGTATTCAGATTTTAAATCCAAAAAGGTCGGGGGGCCAACTTCACAAAATGTGGACCCCTCCGATTTTTTTTTTGCTTATAACTTTTTTCAGTTTGTCGCTCAAACGAAAATTTTTGTAGCTCAATGGCGCTCAAACAACGCTCAAACGTATGCTGTCATCAGTTTTTAAATCCGAAAAGGTCGGGGGAGGGGCAACTTCAGAAAATGTAGAACCCTCCGATTCTTCTTTTGCTTATAACTTTTTTCAGTTTGTCGCTCAAACGAAAATTTTTGTCGCTCAAACGCGCTCAAACGACGCTCAAACGTATGCTGTATTCAGATTTTAAATCCGAAAAGGTCGGGGAGCCAACTTCATAAAATGCAGGGCCCTCTGATTTTTCTTTTGCTTATAACTTTTTTCAGTTTGTCGCTCAAACGAAAATTTTTGTCGCTCAATCGCGCTCAAACGACGCTCAAACGTATGCTGTATTCAGATTTTAAATACAAAAAGGTCGGGGGGCCAACTTCACAATATGTGGACCCCTCCGATTTTTCTTTTGCTTATAACTTTTTTCAGTTTGTCGCTCAAACGAAAATTTTTATTGCTCAAACGCGCTCAATCGACGCTCAAACGTATGATGTATTCGGTTTTTAAATCCGAAAAGGTCGGGGAGCCAACTTCACAACATGCAGGCCCCTCTGATTTTTCTTTTGCTTATAACTTTTTTCAGTTTGTCGGTCAAACGAAAATTTTTGTCGCACAAACGCGCTCAAACGACGCTCAAACGTATGCTGTATTCGGTTTTTAAATCCGAAAAGGTCGGGGGGCCAACTTCACAAAATGCAGGCCCCTCTGATTTTTCTTTTGCTTATAAGTTTTTTCAGTTTGTCGCTGAAACGAAAATTTTTGTCGCTCAAACGCGCTCAAACCACGCTCTAACGTATGCTGTATTCAGATTTTAAATCCAAAAAGGTCGGGGGGCCAACTTCACAAAATGGGGACCCCTCCGATTTTTTTTTTTTTGCTTATAACTTTTTTCAGTTTGTCGCTCAAACGAAAATTTTTGTCGCTCAAACGCGCTCAAACGACGCTCAAACGTATGCTGTCTTCAGTTTTTTAATCCGAAAAGGTCAGGGGGCCAACTTCACAAAATGCAGGCCCCTTTGATTTTTCTTTTGCTTATAACTTTTTTCAGTTTGTCGCTCAAATGAAAATTTTTGTAGCTCAAACGCGCTCAAACGACGCTCAAACGTATGCTGTATTCAGTTTTTAAAACAGAAAAGGTCGGGGGGCCAACTTAAAAAAATGCAGGCCCCTTTGATTTTTCTTTTGCTTATAACTTTTTTCAGTTTGTCGCTCAAATGAAAATTTTTGTAGCTCAAACGCGCTCAAACGACGCTCAAACGTATGCTGTATTCAGTTTTTAAATCAGAAAAGTTCGGGGGCCAACTTAAAAAAATGCAGGCCCCTTTGATTTTTCTTTTGCTTATAACTTTTTTCAATTTGTCGCTCAAACGAAAATTTTTGTCGCTCAAACGCGCTCAAACGACGCTCAAACGTATGCTGTATTCAGTTTTTTAATCCGAAAAGGTCAGGGGGCCAACTTCACAAAATGCAGACCGCTCCGATTTTTCTTTTGCTTATAACTTTTTTCAGTTTATCGCTCAAACGAAAATTTTTGTCGCTCAAACGCGCTCAAACGACGCTCAAACGTATGCTGTCTTCAGTTTTTTAATCCGAAAAGGTCAGGGGGCCAACTTCACAAAATGTGAACCCTTCCGATATTTCTTTTGCTTATAACTTTTTTCAGTTTGTCGCTCAAACGAAAATTTTGTCGCTCAAACGCGCTCAAACGACGCTCAAACGTATGCTGTATTCAGATTTTAAATCCGAAAAGGTCGGGGGGCCAACTTCACAAAATGTGGACCCTTCCGATATTTCTTTTGCTTATAACTTTTTTCAGTTTGTCGCTCAAACGAAAATTTTTGTCGCTCAAACGCGCTCAAACGACGCTCAAACGTATGCTGTATTCAGATTTTAAATCCGAAAAGGTCGGGGGGCCAACTTCACAAATTGTGGACCCTTTCGATAATTCTTTTGCTTATAACTTTTTTCAGTTTGTCGCTCAAACGAAAATTTTTGTCGCTCAAACGCGCTCAAACGACGCTCAAACGTATGCTGTATTCAGATTTTAAATACAAAAAGGTCGGGGGGCCAACTTCACAATATGTGGACCCCTCCGATTTTTCTTTTGCTTATAACTTTTTTCAGTTTGTCGCTCAAACGAAAATTTTTATTGCTCAAACGCGCTCAATCGACGCTCAAACGTATGCTGTATTCGGTTTTTAAATCCGAAAAGGTCGGGGGGCCAACTTCACAAAATGCAGGCCCCTCTGATTTTTCTTTTGCTTATAACTTTTTTCAGTTTGTCGGTCAAACGAAAATTTTTGTCGCTCAAACGCGCTCAAACGACGCTCAAACGTATGCTGTATTCAGATTTTAAATCCAAAAAGGTCGGGGGGCCAACTTCACAAAATGTGGACCCCTCCGATTTTTTTTTTTGCTTATAACTTTTTTCAGTTTGTCGCTCAAACGAAAATTTTTGTAGCTCAATGGCGCTCAAACAACGCTCAAACGTATGCTGTCATCAGTTTTTAAATCCGAAAAGGTCGGGGGAGGGGCAACTTCAGAAAATGTAGAACCCTCCGATTCTTCTTTTGCTTATAACTTTTTTCAGTTTGTCGCTCAAACGAAAATTTTTGTCGCTCAAACGCGCTCAAACGACGCTCAAACGTATGCTGTCTTCAGTTTTTTAATCCGAAAAGGTCAGGGTGCCAACTTCACAAAATGCAGGCCGCTCCGATTTTTCTTTTGCTTATAACTTTTTTCTGTTTGTCGCTCAAACGCGCTCAAACGACGCTCAAACGTATGCTGTATTCAGATTTTAAATCCGAAAAGGCCGGGGGGCCAACTTCACAAAATGTGGACCCTTCCGATATTTCTTTTGCTTATAACTTTTTTCAGTTTGTCGCTCAAACGCGCTCAAACGACGCTCAAACGTATGCTGCCTTCAGTTTTTTAATCCGAAAAGGTCAGGGGGCCAACTTCACAAAATGCAGACCGCTCCGATTTTTCTTTTGCTTATAACTTTTTTCAGTTTGTCGCTCAAACGAAAATTTTTGTCGCTCAAACGCGCTCAAACGACGCTCAAACGTATGCTGTATTCAGTTTTTAAATCAGAAAAGGTCGGGGGTGCAACTTCACAAAATGCACATCCCTCCGATTTTTCTTTTGCTTATAACTTTTTCAGTTTGTCACTCAAACGAAAATATTTGTCGCTCTAACTGCGCTCAAACGACGCTCAAACGTATGCTGTATTCAGATTTTAAATCCGAAAAGGTCGGGGGGCCAACTTCACAAAATGTGGACCCTTCCGATATTTCTTTTGCTTATATCTTTTTTCAGTTTGTCGCTCAAACGAAAATTTTTGTCGCTCAAACGCGCTCAAACGACGCTCAAACGTATGCTGTATTCAGATTTTAAATCCGAAAAGGTCGGGGAGCCAACTTCATAAAATGCAGGGCCCTCTGATTTTTCTTTTGCTTATAACTTTTTTCAGTTTGTCGCTCAAACGAAAATTTTTGTCGCTCAATTGCGCTCAAACGACGCTCAAACGTATGCTGTATTCAGATTTTAAATACAAAAAGGTCGGGGGGCCAACTTCACAATATGTGGACCCCTCCGATTTTTCTTTTGCTTATAACTTTTTTCAGTTTGTCGCTCAAACGAAAATTTTTATTGCTCAAACGCGCTCAATCGACGCTCAAACGTATGCTGTATTCGGTTTTTAAATCCGAAAAGGTCGGGGAGCCAACTTCACAAAATGCAGGCCCCTCTGATTTTTCTTTTGCTTATAACTTTTTTCAGTTTGTCGGTCAAACGAAAATTTTTGTCGCACAAACGCGCTCAAACGACGCTCAAACGTATGCTGTATTCGGTTTTTAAATCCGAAAAGGTCGGGGGGCCAACTTCACAAAATGCAGGCCCCTCTGATTTTTCTTTTGCTTATAAGTTTTTTCAGTTTGTCGCTGAAACGAAAATTTTTGTCGCTCAAACGCGCTCAAACCACGCTCTAACGTATGCTGTATTCAGATTTTAAATCCAAAAAGGTCGGGGGGCCAACTTCACAAAATGGGGACCCCTCCGATTTTATTTTTTTGCTTATAACTTTTTTCAGTTTGTCGCTCAAACGAAAATTTTTGTCGCTCAAACGCGCTCAAACGACGCTCAAACGTATGCTGTCTTCAGTTTTTTAATCCGAAAAGGTCAGGGGGCCAACTTCACAAAATGCAGGCCGCTCCGATTTTTCTTTTGCTTATAACTTTTTTCAGTTTGTCGCTCAAACGCGCTCAAACGACGCTCAAACGTATGCTATATTCAGATTTTAAATCCGACAAGGTCGGGGGGCCAACTTCACAAAACGTGGATCCTTCCGATATTTCTTTTGCTTATAACTTTTTTCAGTTTGTTGCTCAAACGCGCTCAAACGACGCTCAAACGTATGCTGTCTTCAGTTTTTTAATCCGAAAAGGTCGGGGGGCCAACTTCACAAAATGCAGGCCCCTTTGATTTTTCTTTTGCTTATAACTTTTTTCAGTTTGTCGCTCAAATGAAAATTTTTGTAGCTCAAACGCGCTCAAACGACGCTCAAACGTATGCTGTATTCAGTTTTTAAATCAGAAAAGGTCGGGGGGCCAACTTAAAAAAATGCAGGCCCCTTTGATTTTTCTTTTGCTTATAACTTTTTTCAATTTGTCGCTCAAACGAAAATTTTTGTCGCTCAAACGCGCTCAAACGACGCTCAAACGTATGCTGTATTCAGTTTTTAAATCCGAAAAGGTCAGGGGGCCAACTTCACAAAATGCAGGCCCCTCCGATTTTTCTTTTGCTTATAACTTTTTTCAGTTTGTCGCTCAAACGCGTTCAAACGACGCTCAAACGTATGCTGTATTCAGTTTTTAAATCAGAAAAGGTCGGGGGGCCAACTTCAAAAAATGCAGGCCCCTTTGATTTTTCTTTTGCTTATAACTTTTTTCAGTTTGTCGCTCAAACGAAAATTTTTGTCGCTCAAACGCGCTCAAACGACGCTCAAACGTATGCTGTATTCAGATTTTAAATCCGAAAAGGTCGGGGGGCCAACTTCACAAAATGTGGACCCTTCCGATATTTCTTTTGCTTATAACTTTTTTCAGTTTGTCGCTCAAACGAAAATTTTTGTCGCTCAAACGCGCTCAAACGACGCTCAAACGTATGCTGTATTCAGATTTTAAATCCGAAAAGGTCGGGGAGCCAACTTCATAAAATGCAGGGCCCTCTGATTTTTCTTTTGCTTATAACTTTTTTCAGTTTGTCGCTCAAACGAAAATTTTTGTCGCTCAATCGCGCTCAAACGACGCTCAAACGTATGCTGTATTCAGATTTTAAATACAAAAAGGTCGGGGGGCCAACTTCACAATATGTGGACCCCTCCGATTTTTCTTTTGCTTATAACTTTTTTCAGTTTGTCGCTCAAACGAAAATTTTTATTGCTCAAACGCGCTCAATCGACGCTCAAACGTATGATGTATTCGGTTTTTAAATCCGAAAAGGTCGGGGAGCCAACTTCACAACATGCAGGCCCCTCTGATTTTTCTTTTGCTTATAACTTTTTTCAGTTTGTCGGTCAAACGAAAATTTTTGTCGCACAAACGCGCTCAAACGACGCTCAAACGTATGCTGTATTCGGTTTTTAAATCCGAAAAGGTCGGGGGGCCAACTTCACAAAATGGGGACCCCTCCGATTTTTTTTTTTGCTTATAACTTTTTTCAGTTTGTCGCTCAAACGAAAATTTTTGTCGCTCAAACGCGCTCAAACGACGCTCAAACGTATGCTGTCTTCAGTTTTTTAATCCGAAAAGGTCAGGGGGCCAACTTCACAAAATGCAGGCCCCTTTGATTTTTCTTTTGCTTATAACTTTTTTCAGTTTGTCGCTCAAATGAAAATTTTTGTAGCTCAAACGCGCTCAAA
This sequence comes from Maratus speciosus, assembly GCA_963932465.1. Taxonomy (NCBI): domain Eukaryota; kingdom Metazoa; phylum Arthropoda; class Arachnida; order Araneae; family Salticidae; genus Maratus; species Maratus speciosus. The sequence goes on from OZ010800.1 coordinate 308,848,421, forward strand.
CGACGCTCAAACGTATGCTGTATTCAGTTTTTAAAACAGAAAAGGTCGGGGGGCCAACTTAAAAAAATGCAGGCCCCTTTGATTTTTCTTTTGCTTATAACTTTTTTCAGTTTGTCGCTCAAATGAAAATTTTTGTAGCTCAAACGCGCTCAAACGACGCTCAAACGTATGCTGTATTCAGTTTTTAAATCAGAAAAGTTCGGGGGCCAACTTAAAAAAATGCAGGCCCCTTTGATTTTTCTTTTGCTTATAACTTTTTTCAATTTGTCGCTCAAACGAAAATTTTTGTCGCTCAAACGCGCTCAAACGACGCTCAAACGTATGCTGTATTCAGTTTTTTAATCCGAAAAGGTCAGGGGGCCAACTTCACAAAATGCAGACCGCTCCGATTTTTCTTTTGCTTATAACTTTTTTCAGTTTATCGCTCAAACGAAAATTTTTGTCGCTCAAACGCGCTCAAACGACGCTCAAACGTATGCTGTCTTCAGTTTTTTAATCCGAAAAGGTCAGGGGGCCAACTTCACAAAATGTGAACCCTTCCGATATTTCTTTTGCTTATAACTTTTTTCAGTTTGTCGCTCAAACGAAAATTTTGTCGCTCAAACGCGCTCAAACGACGCTCAAACGTATGCTTTATTCAGATTTTAAATCCGAAAAGGTCGGGGGGCCAACTTCACAAAATGTGGACCCTTCCGATATTTCTTTTGCTTATAACTTTTTTCAGTTTGTCGCTCAAACGAAAATTTTTGTCGCTCAAACGCGCTCAAACGACGCTCAAACGTATGCTGTATTCAGATTTTAAATCCGAAAAGGTCGGGGGGCCAACTTCACAAATTGTGGACCCTTTCGATATTTCTTTTGCTTATAACTTTTTTCAGTTTGTCGCTCAAACGAAAATTTTTGTCGCTCAAACGCGCTCAAACGACGCTCAAACGTATGCTGTATTCAGATTTTAAATCCGAAAAGGTCGGGGAGCCAACTTCATAAAATGCAGGGCCCTCTGATTTTTCTTTTGCTTATAACTTTTTTCAGTTTGTCGCTCAAACGAAAATTTTTGTCGCTCAAACGCGCTCAAACGACGCTCAAACGTATGCTGTATTCAGATTTTAAATACAAAAAGGTCGGGGGGCCAACTTCACAATATGTGGACCCCTCCGATTTTTCTTTTGCTTATAACTTTTTTCAGTTTGTCGCTCAAACGAAAATTTTTATTGCTCAAACGCGCTCAATCGACGCTCAAACGTATGCTGTATTCGGTTTTTAAATCCGAAAAGGTCGGGGGGCCAACTTCACAAAATGCAGGCCCCTCTGATTTTTCTTTTGCTTATAACTTTTTTCAGTTTGTCGGTCAAACGAAAATTTTTGTCGCTCAAACGCGCTCAAACGACGCTCAAACGTATGCTGTATTCAGATTTTAAATCCAAAAAGGTCGGGGGGCCAACTTCACAAAATGTGGACCCCTCCGATTTTTTTTTTTTGCTTATAACTTTTTTTAGTTTGTCGCTCAAACGAAAATTTTTGTAGCTCAATGGCGCTCAAACAACGCTCAAACGTATGCTGTCATCAGTTTTTAAATCCGAAAAGGTCGGGGGAGGGGCAACTTCAGAAAATGTAGAACCCTCCGATTTTTCTTTTGCTTATAACTTTTTTCAGTTTGTCGCTCAAACGAAAATTTTTGTCGCTCAAACGCGCTCAAACGACGCTCAAACGTATGCTGTCTTCAGTTTTTTAATCCGAAAAGGTCAGGGTGCCAACTTCACAAAATGCAGGCCGCTCCGATTTTTCTTTTGCTTATAACTTTTTTCTGTTTGTCGCTCAAACGCGCTCAAACGACGCTCAAACGTATGCTGTATTCAGATTTTAAATCCGAAAAGGCCGGGGGGCCAACTTCACAAAATGTGGACCCTTCCGATATTTCTTTTGCTTATAACTTTTTTCAGTTTGTCGCTCAAACGCGCTCAAACGACGCTCAAACGTATGCTGCCTTCAGTTTTTTAATCCGAAAAGGTCAGGGGGCCAACTTCACAAAATGCAGACCGCTCCGATTTTTATTTTGCTTATAACTTTTTTCAGTTTGTCGCTCAAACGAAATTTTTTGTCGCTCAAACGCGCTCAAACGACGCTCAAACGTATGCTGTATTCAGTTTTTAAATCAGAAAAGGTCGGGGGTGCAACTTCACAAAATGCACATCCCTCCGATTTTTCTTTTGCTTATAACTTTTTCAGTTTGTCACTCAAACGAAAATATTTGTCGCTCTAACTGCGCTCAAACGACGCTCAAACGTATGCTGTATTCAGATTTTAAATCCGAAAAGGGCGGGGGGCCAACTTCACAAAATGTGGACCCTTCCGATATTTCTTTTGCTTATATCTTTTTTCAGTTTGTCGCTCAAACGAAAATTTTTGTCGCTCAAACGCGCTCAAACGACGCTCAAACGTATGCTGTATTCAGATTTTAAATCCGAAAAGGTCGGGGAGCCAACTTCATAAAATGCAGGGCCCTCTGATTTTTCTTTTGCTTATAACTTTTTTCAGTTTGTCGCTCAAACGAAAATTTTTGTCGCTCAATCGCGCTCAAACGACGCTCAAACGTATGCTGTATTCAGATTTTAAATACAAAAAGGTCGGGGGGCCAACTTCACAATATGTGGACCCCTCCGTTTTTTCTTTTGCTTATAACTTTTTTCAGTTTGTCGCTCAAACGAAAATTTTTATTGCTCAAACGCGCTCAATCGACGCTCAAACGTATGATGTATTCGGTTTTTAAATCCGAAAAGGTCGGGGAGCCAACTTCACAACATGCAGGCCCCTCTGATTTTTCTTTTGCTTATAAGTTTTTTCAGTTTGTCGCTGAAACGAAAATTTTTGTCGCTCAAACGCGCTCAAACCACGCTCTAACGTATGCTGTATTCAGATTTTAAATCCAAAAAGGTCGGGGGGCCAACTTCACAAAATGGGGACCCCTCCGATTTTTTTTTTTTGCTTATAACTTTTTTCAGTTTGTCGCTCAAACGAAAATTTTTGTCGCTCAAACGCGCTCAAACGACGCTCAAACGTATGCTGTCTTCAGTTTTTTAATCCGAAAAGGTCAGGGGGCCAACTTCACAAAATGCAGGCCGCTCCGATTTTTCTTTTGCTTATAACTTTTTTCAGTTTGTCGCTCAAACGCGCTCAAACGACGCTCAAACGTATGCTATATTCAGATTTTAAATCCGACAAGGTCGGGGGGCCAACTTCACAAAACGTGGATCCTTCCGATATTTCTTTTGCTTATAACTTTTTTCAGTTTGTTGCTCAAACGCGCTCAAACGACGCTCAAACGTATGCTGTCTTCAGTTTTTTAATCCGAAAAGGTCGGGGGGCCAACTTCACAAAATGCAGGCCCCTTTGATTTTTCTTTTGCTTATAACTTTTTTCAGTTTGTCGCTCAAATGAAAATTTTTGTAGCTCAAACGCGCTCAAACGACGCTCAAACGTATGCTGTATTCAGTTTTTAAATCAGAAAAGGTCGGGGGGCCAACTTAAAAAAATGCAGGCCCCTTTGATTTTTCTTTTGCTTATAACTTTTTTCAATTTGTCGCTCAAACGAAAATTTTTGTCGCTCAAACGCGCTCAAACGACGCTCAAACGTATGCTGTATTCAGTTTTTAAATCCGAAAAGGTCAGGGGGCCAACTTCACAAAATGCAGGCCCCTCCGATTTTTCTTTTGCTTATAACTTTTTTCAGTTTGTCGCTCAAACGCGTTCAAACGACGCTCAAACGTATGCTGTATTCAGTTTTTAAATCAGAAAAGGTCGGGGGGCCAACTTCAAAAAATGCAGGCCCCTTTGATTTTTCTTTTGCTTATAACTTTTTTCAGTTTGTCGCTCAAACGAAAATTTTTGTCGCTCAAACGCGCTCAAACGACGCTCAAACGTATGCTGTATTCAGATTTTAAATCCGAAAAGGTCGGGGGGCCAACTTCACAAAATGTGGACCCTTCCGATATTTCTTTTGCTTATAACTTTTTTCAGTTTGTCGCTCAAACGAAAATTTTTGTCGCTCAAACGCGCTCAAACGACGCTCAAACGTATGCTGTATTCAGATTTTAAATCCGAAAAGGTCGGGGAGCCAACTTCATAAAATGCAGGGCCCTCTGATTTTTCTTTTGCTTATAACTTTTTTCAGTTTGTCGCTCAAACGAAAATTTTTGTCGCTCAATCGCGCTCAAACGACGCTCAAACGTATGCTGTATTCAGATTTTAAATACAAAAAGGTCGGGGGGCCAACTTCACAATATGTGGACCCCTCCGATTTTTCTTTTGCTTATAACTTTTTTCAGTTTGTCGCTCAAACGAAAATTTTTATTGCTCAAACGCGCTCAATCGACGCTCAAACGTATGATGTATTCGGTTTTTAAATCCGAAAAGGTCGGGGAGCCAACTTCACAACATGCAGGCCCCTCTGATTTTTCTTTTGCTTATAACTTTTTTCAGTTTGTCGGTCAAACGAAAATTTTTGTCGCACAAACGCGCTCAAACGACGCTCAAACGTATGCTGTATTCGGTTTTTAAATCCGAAAAGGTCGGGGGGCCAACTTCACAAAATGCAGGCCCCTCTGATTTTTCTTTTGCTTATAAGTTTTTTCAGTTTGTCGCTGAAACGAAAATTTTTGTCGCTCAAACGCGCTCAAACCACGCTCTAACGTATGCTGTATTCAGATTTTAAATCCAAAAAGGTCGGGGGGCCAACTTCACAAAATGGGGACCCCTCCGATTTTTTTTTTTTGCTTATAACTTTTTTCAGTTTGTCGCTCAAACGAAAATTTTTGTCGCTCAAACGCGCTCAAACGACGCTCAAACGTATGCTGTCTTCAGTTTTTTAATCCGAAAAGGTCAGGGGGCCAACTTCACAAAATGCAGGCCGCTCCGATTTTTCTTTTGCTTATAACTTTTTTCAGTTTGTCGCTCAAACGCGCTCAAACGACGCTCAAACGTATGCTGTATTCAGATTTTAAATCCGAAAAGGTCGGGGGGCCAACTTCACAAAACGTGGATCCTTCCGATATTTCTTTTGCTTATAACTTTTTTCAGGTTGTTGCTCAAACGCGCTCAAACGACGCTCAAACGTATGCTGTCTTCAGTTTTTTAATCCGAAAAGGTCGGGGGGCCAACTTCACAAAATGCAGGCCCCTTTGATTTTTCTTTTGCTTATAACTTTTTTCAGTTTGTCGCTCAAATGAAAATTTTTGTAGCTCAAACGCGCTCAAACGACGCTCAAACGTATGCTGTATTCAGTTTTTAAATCAGAAAAGGTCGGGGGGCCAACTTAAAAAAATGCAGGCCCCTTTGATTTTTCTTTTGCTTATAACTTTTTTCAGTTTGTCGCTCAAATGAAAATTTTTGTAGCTCAAACGCGCTCAAACGACGCTCAAACGTATGCTGTATTCAGTTTTTAAATCAGAAAAGGTCGGGGGGCCAACTTAAAAAAATGCAGGCGCCTTTGATTTTTCTTTTGCTTATAACTTTTTTCAATTTGTCGCTCAAACGAAAATTTTTGTCGCTCAAACGCGCTCAAACGACGCTCAAACGTATGCTGTATTCAGTTTTTTAATCCGAAAAGGTCAGGGGGCCAACTTCACAAAATGCAGACCGCTCCGATTTTTCTTTTGCTTATAACTTTTTTCAGTTTATCGCTCAAACGAAAATTTTTGTCGCTCAAACGCGCTCAAACGACGCTCAAACGTATGCTGTCTTCAGTTTTTTAATCCGAAAAGGTCAGGGGGCCAACTTCACAAAATGTGAACCCTTCCGATATTTCTTTTGCTTATAACTTTTTTCAGTTTGTCGCTCAAACGAAAATTTTGTCGCTCAAACGCGCTCAAACGACGCTCAAACGTATGCTGTATTCAGATTTTAAATCCGAAAAGGTCGGGGGGCCAACTTCACAAAATGTGGACCCTTCCGATATTTCTTTTGCTTATAACTTTTTTCAGTTTGTCGCTCAAACGAAATATTTTGTCGCTCAAACGCGCTCAAACGACGCTCAAACGTATGCTGTATTCAGATTTTAAATCCGAAAAGGTCGGGGGGCCAACTTCACAAATTGTGGACCCTTTCGATATTTCTTTTGCTTATAACTTTTTTCAGTTTGTCGCTCAAACGAAAATTTTTGTCGCTCAAACGCGCTCAAACGACGCTCAAACGTATGCTGTATTCAGATTTTAAATCCGAAAAGGTCGGGGAGCCAACTTCATAAAATGCAGGGCCCTCTGATTTTTCTTTTGCTTATAACTTTTTTCAGTTTGTCGCTCAAACGAAAATTTTTGTCGCTCAAACGCGCTCAAACGACGCTCAAACGTATGCTGTATTCAGATTTTAAATACAAAAAGGTCGGGGGGCCAACTTCACAATATGTGGACCCCTCCGATTTTTCTTTTGCTTATAACTTTTTTCAGTTTGTCGCTCAAACGAAAATTTTTATTGCTCAAACGCGCTCAATCGACGCTCAAACGTATGCTGTATTCGGTTTTTAAATCCGAAAAGGTCGGGGGGCCAACTTCACAAAATGCAGGCCCCTCTGATTTTTCTTTTGCTTATAACTTTTTTCAGTTTGTCGGTCAAACGAAAATTTTTGTCGCTCAAACGCGCTCAAACGACGCTCAAACGTATGCTGTATTCAGATTTTAAATCCAAAAAGGTCGGGGGGCCAACTTCACAAAATGTGGACCCCTCCGATTTTTTTTTTTTGCTTATAACTTTTTTCAGTTTGTCGCTCAAACGAAAATTTTTGTAGCTCAATGGCGCTCAGACAACGCTCAAACGTATGCTGTCATCAGTTTTTAAATCCGAAAAGGTCGGGGGAGGGGCAACTTCAGAAAATATAGAACCCTCCGATTTTTCTTTTGCTTATAACTTTTTTCAGTTTGTCGCTCAAACGAAAATTTTTGTCGCTCAAACGAAAATTTTTGTCGCTCAAACGCGCTCAAACGACGCTCAAACGTATGCTGTCTTCAGTTTTTTAATCCGAAAAGGTCAGGGTGCCAACTTCACAAAATGCAGGCCGCTCCGATTTTTCTTTTGCTTATAACTTTTTTCAGTTTGTCGCTCAAACGCGCTCAAACGACGCTCAAACGTATGCTGTATTCAGATTTTAAATCCGAAAAGGCCGGGGGGCCAACTTCACAAAATGTGGACCCTTCCGATATTTCTTTTGCTTATAACTTTTTTCAGTTTGTCGCTCAAACGCGCTCAAACGACGCTCAAACGTATGCTGCCTTCAGTTTTTTAATCCGAAAAGGTCAGGGGGCCAACTTCACAAAATGCAGACCGCTCCGATTTTTCTTTTGCTTATAACTTTTTTCAGTTTGTCGCTCAAACGAAAATTTTTGTCGCTCAAACGCGCTCAAACGACGCTCAAACGTATGCTGTATTCAGTTTTTAAATCAGAAAAGGTCGGGGGTGCAACTTCACAAAATGCACATCCCTCCGATTTTTCTTTTGCTTATAACTTTTTCAGTTTGTCACTCAATCGAAAATATTTGTCGCTCTAACTGCGCTCAAACGACGCTCAAACGTATGCTGTATTCAGTTTTTAAATCAGAAAAGGTCGGAGGGCCAACTTAAAAAAATGCAGGCCCCTTTGATTACTCTTTTGCTTATAGCTTTTTTCAGTTTGTCGCTCAAAAGAAATTTTTTGTCGCTCAAACGCGCTCAAACGACGCTTCAAACGTATGCTGTATTCAGATTTTAAATCCGAAAAGGTCGGGGGGCCAACTTCACAAAATGTGAACCCTTCCGATATTTCTTTTGCTTATAACTTTTTTCAGTTTGTCGCTCAAACGAAAATTTTTGTCGCTCAGACGCGCTCAAACGACGCTCAAACGTATGCTGTATTCAGATTTTAAATCCGAAAAGGTCGGGGGGCCAACTTCACAAAATGTGGACCCTTCCGATAATTCTTTTGCTTATAACTTTTTTCAGTTTGTCGCTCAAACGAAAATTTTTGTCGCTCAAACGCGCTCAAACGACGCTTCAAACGTATGCTGTATTCAGATTTTAAATCCGAAAAGGTCGGGGGGCCAACTTCACAAAATGTGGACCCTTCCGATATTTCTTTTGCTTATAACTTTTTTCAGTTTGTCGCTCAAACGAAATATTTTGTCGCTCAAACGCGCTCAAACGACGCTCAAACGTATGCTGTATTCAGATTTTAAATCCGAAAAGGTCGGGGGGCCAACTTCACAAATTGTGGACCCTTTCGATATTTCTTTTGCTTATAACTTTTTTCAGTTTGTCGCTCAAACGAAAATTTTTGTCGCTCAAACGCGCTCAAACGACGCTCAAACGTATGCTGTATTCAGATTTTAAATCCGAAAAGGTCGGGGAGCCAACTTCATAAAATGCAGGGCCCTCTGATTTTTCTTTTGCTTATAACTTTTTTCAGTTTGTCGCTCAAACGAAAATTTTTGTCGCTCAAACGCGCTCAAACGACGCTCAAACGTATGCTGTATTCAGATTTTAAATACAAAAAGGTCGGGGGGCCAACTTCACAATATGTGGACCCCTCCGATTTTTCTTTTGCTTATAACTTTTTTCAGTTTGTCGCTCAAACGAAAATTTTTATTGCTCAAACGCGCTCAATCGACGCTCAAACGTATGCTGTATTCGGTTTTTAAATCCGAAAAGGTCGGGGGGCCAACTTCACAAAATGCAGGCCCCTCTGATTTTTCTTTTGCTTATAACTTTTTTCAGTTTGTCGGTCAAACGAAAATTTTTGTCGCTCAAACGCGCTCAAACGACGCTCAAACGTATGCTGTATTCAGATTTTAAATCCAAAAAGGTCGGGGGGCCAACTTCACAAAATGTGGACCCCTCCGATTTTTTTTTTTTTGCTTATAACTTTTTTCAGTTTGTCGCTCAAACGAAAATTTTTGTAGCTCAATGGCGCTCAAACAACGCTCAAACGTATGCTGTCATCAGTTTTTAAATCCGAAAAGGTCGGGGGAGGGGCAACTTCAGAAAATATAGAACCCTCCGATTTTTCTTTTGCTTATAACTTTTTTCAGTTTGTCGCTCAAACGAAAATTTTTGTCGCTCAAACGAAAATTTTTGTCGCTCAAACGCGCTCAAACGACGCTCAAACGTATGCTGTCTTCAGTTATTTAATCCGAAAAGGTCAGGGTGCCAACTTCACAAAATGCAGGCCGCTCCGATTTTTCTTTTGCTTATAACTTTTTTCAGTTTGTCGCTCAAACGCGCTCAAACGACGCTCAAACGTATGCTGTATTCAGATTTTAAATCCGAAAAGGCCGGGGGGCCAACTTCACAAAATGTGGACCCTTCCGATATTTCTTTTGCTTATAACTTTTTTCAGTTTGTCGCTCAAACGCGCTCAAACGACGCTCAAACGTATGCTGCCTTCAGTTTTTTAATCCGAAAAGGTCAGGGGGCCAACTTCACAAAATGCAGACCGCTCCGATTTTTCTTTTGCTTATAACTTTTTTCAGTTTGTCGCTCAAACGAAAATTTTTGTCGCTCAAACGCGCTCAAACGACGCTCAAACGTATGCTGTATTCAGTTTTTAAATCAGAAAAGGTCGGGGGTGCAACTTCACAAAATGCACATCCCTCCGATTTTTCTTTTGCTTATAACTTTTTCAGTTTGTCACTCAATCGAAAATATTTGTTGCTCTAACTGCGCTCAAACGACGCTCAAACGTATGCTGTATTCAGTTTTTAAATCAGAAAAGGTCGGAGGGCCAACTTAAAAAAATGCAGGCCCCTTTGATTACTCTTTTGCTTATAGCTTTTTTCAGTTTGTCGCTCAAAAGAAATTTTTTGTCGCTCAAACGCGCTCAAACGACGCTTCAAACGTATGCTGTATTCAGATTTTAAATCCGAAAAGGTCGGGGGGCCAACTTCACAAAATGTGAACCCTTCCGATATTTCTTTTGCTTATAACTTTTTTCAGTTTGTCGCTCAAACGAAAATTTTTGTCGCTCAGACGCGCTCAAACGACGCTCAAACGTATGCTGTATTCAGATTTTAAATCCGAAAAGGTCGGGGGGCCAACTTCACAAAATGTGGACCCTTCCGATAATTCTTTTGCTTATAACTTTTTTCAGTTTGTCGCTCAAACGAAAATTTTTGTCGCTCAAACGCGCTCAAACGACGCTTCAAACGTATGCTGTATTCAGATTTTAAATCCGAAAAGGTCGGGGGGCCAACTTCACAAAATGTGGACCCTTCCGATATTTCTTTTGCTTATAACTTTTTTCAGTTTGTCGCTCAAACGCGCTCAAACGACGCTCAAACGTATGCTGTATTCAGATTTTAAATCCGAAAAGGTCGGGGAGCCAACTTCATAAAATGCAGGGCCCTCTGATTTTTCTTTTGCTTATAACTTTTTTCAGTTTGTCGCTCAAACGAAAATTTTTGTCGCTCAATCGCGCTCAAACGACGCTCAAACGTATGCTGTATTCAGATTTTAAATACAAAAAGGTCGGGGGGCCAACTTCACAATATGTGGACCCCTCCGATTTTTCTTTTGCTTATAACTTTTTTCAGTTTGTCGCTCAAACGAAAATTTTTATTGCTCAAACGCGCTCAATCGACGCTCAAACGTATGCTGTATTCGGTTTTTAAATCCGAAAAGGTCGGGGAGCCAACTTCACAAAATGCAGGCCCCTCTGATTTTTCTTTTGCTTATAACTTTTTTCAGTTTGTCGGTCAAAAGAAAATTTTTGTCGCACAAACGCGCTCAAACGACGCTCAAATGTATGCTGTATTCGGTTTTTAAATCCGAAAAGGTCGGGGGGCCAACTTCACAAAATGCAGGCCCCTCTGATTTTTCTTTTGCTTATAAGTTTTTTCAGTTTGTCGCTGAAACGAAAATTTTTGTCGCTCAAACGCGCTCAAACGACGCTCAAACGTATGCTGTCTTCAGTTTTTTAATCCGAAAAGGTCAGGGGGCCAACTTCACAAAATGCAGGCCGCTCCGATTTTTCTTTTGCTTATAACTTTTTTCAGTTTGTCGCTCAAACGCGCTCAAACGACGCTCAAACGTATGCTGTATTCAGATTTTAAATCCGACAAGGTCGGGGGGCCAACTTCACAAAACGTGGATCCTTCCGATATTTCTTTTGCTTATAACTTTTTTCAGTTTGTTGCTCAAACGCGCTCAAACGACGCTCAAACGTATGCTGTCTTCAGTTTTTTAATCCGAAAAGGTCGGGGGGCCAACTTCACAAAATGCAGGCCCCTTTAATTTTTCTTTTGCTTATAACTTTTTTCAGTTTGTCGCTCAAATGAAAATTTTTGTAGCTCAAACGCGCTCAAACGACGCTCAAACGTATGCTGTATTCAGTTTTTAAATCAGAAAAGGTCGGGGGGCCAACTTAAAAAAATGCAGGCCCTTTGATTTTTCTTTTGCTTATAACTTTTTTCAATTTGTCGCTCAAACGAAAATTTTTGTCGCTCAAACGCGCTCAAACGACGCTCAAACGTATGCTGTATTCAGTTTTTAAATCCGAAAAGGTCAGGGGGCCAACTTCACAAAATGCAGGCCCCTCCGATTTTTCTTTTGCTTATAACTTTTTTCAGTTTGTCGCTCAAACGCGTTCAAACGACGCTCAAACGTATGCTGTATTCAGTTTTTAAATCAGAAAAGGTCGGGGGGCCAACTTCAAAAAATGCAGGCCCCTTTGATTTTTCTTTTGCTTATAACTTTTTTCAGTTTGTCGCTCAAACGAAAATTTTTGTCGCTCAAACGCGCTCAAACGACGCTCAAACGTATGCTGTATTCAGATTTTAAATCCGAAAAGGTCGGGGGGCCAACTTCACAAAATGTGGACCCTTCCGATATTTCTTTTGCTTATAACTTTTTTCAGTTTGTCGCTCAAACGAAAATTTTTGTCGCTCAAACGCGCTCAAACGACGCTCAAACGTATGCTGTATTCAGATTTTAAATCCGAAAAGGTCGGGGAGCCAACTTCACAAAATGCAGGCCCCTTTGATTTTTCTTTTGCTTATAACTTTTTTCAGTTTGTCGCTCAAACGAAAATTTTTGTCGCTCAATCGCGCTCAAACGACGCTCAAACGTATGCTGTATTCAGATTTTAAATACAAAAAGGTCGGGGGGCCAACTTCACAATATGTGGACCCCTCCGATTTTTCTTTTGCTTATAACTTTTTTCAGTTTGTCGCTCAAACGAAAATTTTTATTGCTCAAACGCGCTCAATCGACGCTCAAACGTATGCTGTATTCGGTTTTTAAATCCGAAAAGGTCGGGGAGCCAACTTCACAAAATGCAGGCCCCTCTGATTTTTCTTTTGCTTATAACTTTTTTCAGTTTGTCGGTCAAACGAAAATTTTTGTCGCACAAACGCGCTCAAACGACGCTCAAACGTATGCTGTATTCGGTTTTTAAATCCGAAAAGGTCGGGGGGCCAACTTCACAAAATGCAGGCCCCTCTGATTTTTCTTTTGCTTATAAGTTTTTTCAGTTTGTCGCTGAAACGAAAATTTTTGTCGCTCAAACGCGCTCAAACCACGCTCTAACGTATGCTGTATTCAGATTTTAAATCCAAAAAGGTCGGGGGGCCAACTTCACAAAATGGGGACCCCTCCGATTTTTTTTTTTTTGCTTATAACTTTTTTCAGTTTGTCGCTCAAACGAAAATTTTTGTCGCTCAAACGCGCTCAAACGACGCTCAAACGTATGCTGTCTTCAGTTTTTTAATCCGAAAAGGTCAGGGGGCCAACTTCACAAAATGCAGGCCGCTCCGATTTTTCTTTTGCTTATAACTCTTTTCAGTTTGTCGCTCAAACGCGCTCAAACGACGCTCAAACGTATGCTGTATTCAGATTTTAAATCCGAAAAGGTCGGGGGGCCAACTTCACAAAACGTGGATCCTTCCGATATTTCTTTTGCTTATAACTTTTTTCAGTTTGTTGCTCAAACGCGCTCAAACGGCGCTCAAACGTATGCTGTCTTCAGTTTTTTAATCCGAAAAGGTCGGGGGGCCAACTTCACAAAATGCAGGCCCCTTTGATTTTTCTTTTGCTTATAACTTTTTTCAGTTTGTCGCTCAAATGAAAATTTTTGTAGCTCAAACGCGCTCAAACGACGCTCAAACGTATGCTGTATTCAGTTTTTAAATCAGAAAAGGTTGGGGGGCCAACTTAAAAAAATGCAGGCCCCTTTGATTTTTCTTTTGCTTATAACTTTTTTCAATTTGTCGCTCAAACGAAAATTTTTGTCGCTCAAACGCGCTCAAACGACGCTCAAACGTATGCTGTATTCAGTTTTTAAATCCGAAAAGGTCAGGGGGCCAACTTCACAAAATGCAGGCCCCTCCGATTTTTCTTTTGCTTATAACTTTTTTCAGTTTGTCGCTCAAACGCGTTCAAACGACGCTCAAACGTGTGCTGTATTCAGTTTTTAAATCAGAAAAGGTCGGGGGGCCAACTTCAAAAAATGCAGGCCCCTTTGATTTTTCTTTTGCTTATAACTTTTTTCAGTTTGTCGCTCAAACGAAAATTTTTGTCACTCAAACGCGCTCAAACGACGCTCAAACGTATGCTGTATTCTGTTTTTAAATCCGAAAAGGTCAGGGGGCCAACTTCACAAAATGCAGGCCCCTCCGATTTTTCTTTTGCTTATAACTTTTTTCAGTTTTTCGCTCAAACGAAAATTTTTGTCGCTCAAACGACGCTCAAACGTATGCTGTATTCAGATTTTAAATCCGAAAAGGTCGGGTGGCCAACTTCACAAAATGTGGACCCCTCCGATTTTTCTTTTGCTTATAACTTTTTTCAGTTTGTCGCTCAAACGAAAATTTTTGTAGCTCAAAGGCACTCAAACAACGCTCAAACGTATGCTGTCATCAGTTTTTAAATCCGAAAAGGTCGGGGGGGGGGCAACTTCAGAAAATGTAGACCCCTCCGATTTTTCTTTTGCTTATAACTTTTTTCAGTTTGTCGCTCAAACGCGCTCAAACGACGCTCAAACGTATGCTGCCTTAAGTTTTTTAATCCGAAAAGGTCAGGGGGCCAACTTCACAAAATGCAGGCCGCTCCGATTTTTCTTTTGCTTAAAACTTTTTTCAGTTTGTCGCTCAAACGAAATTTTTTGTCGCTCAAACGCGCTCAAACGACGCTCAAACGTATGCTGTATTCAGTTTTTAAATCAGAAAAGGTCGGGGGTGCAACTTCACAAAATGCACACCCCTCCGATTTTTCTTTTGCTTATAACTTTTTTCAGTTTGTCACTCAAACGAAAATATTTGTCGCTCAAACTGCGCTCAAACGACGCTCAAACGTATGCTGTATTCAGTTTTTAAATCAGAAAATGTCGGAGGGCCAACTTCAAAAAATGCAGGCCCCTTTGATTACTCTTTTGCTTATAGCTTTTTCCAGTTTGTCGCTCAAAAGAAATTTTTTGTCGCTCAAACGCGCTCAAACGACGCTCAAACGTATGCTGTATTCAGTTTTTAAATCCGAAAACGTCGGGGGGCCAACTTCAGAATATTCAGACCCCCTCCGATTTTTCTTTTGCTTATAACTTTTTTAAGTTTGTCGCTCAAACGAAAATTTTTGTCGCTCAAACGCGCTCAAACGACGCTCAAACGTATGCTGTATTCAGTTTTTAAATCAGAAAAGGTCGGGGATGCAACTTCACAAAATGCACACCCCTCCGATTTTTCTTTTGCTTACAACTTTTTTCAGTTTGTCGCTCAAACGAAAATTTTTGTCGCTCAAACGCGCTCAAACGACGCTTCAAACGTATGCTGTATTCAGATTTTAAATCCGAAAAGGTCGGGGGGACAACTTCACAAAATGTGAACCCTTCCGATATTTCTTTTGCTTATAACTTTTTTCAGTTTGTCGCTCAAACGAAAATTTTTGTCGCTCAAACTCGCTCAAACGACGCTCAAACGTATGCTGTATTCAGATTTTAAATCCGAAAAGGTCGGGGGGCCAACTTCACAAAATGTGAACCCTTCCGATATTTCTTTTGCTTATAACTTTTTTCAGTTTGTCGCTCAAACGAAAATTTTTGTCGCTCAAACGCGCTCAAACGACGCTCAAACGTATGCTGTATTCAGATTTTAAATCCGAAAAGGTCGGGGGGCCAACTTCACAAAATGTGGACCCTTCCGATATTTCTTTTGCTTATAACTTTTTTCAGTTTGTCGCTCAAACGAAAATTTTTGTCGCTCAAACGCGCTCAAACGACGCTCAAACGTATGCTGTCTTCAGTTTTTTAATCCGAAAAGGTCGGGGGGCCAACTTCACAAAATGCAGGCCCCTTTGATTTTTCTTTTGCTTATAACTTTTTTCAGTTTGTCGCTCAAACGAAAACTTTTGTAGCTCAAACGTATGCTGTATTCAGTTTTTAAATCAGAAAAGGTCGGGGGGCCAACTTAAAAAAATGCAGGCCCCTTTGATTTTTCTTTTGCTTATAACTTTTTTCAATTTGTCGCTCAAACGAAAATTTTTGTCGCACAAACGACGCTCAAACGTATGCTGTATTCAGTTTTTAAATCCGAAAAGGTTAGGGGGCCAACTTCACAAAATGCAGACCCCTCCGATTTTTCTTTTGCTTATAACTTTTTTCAGTTTGTCGCTCAAACGAAAATTTTTGTCGCTCAAACGCGCTCAAACGACGCTCAAACGTATGCTGTATTCAGTTTTTAAATCAGAAAAGGTCGGGGGGCCAACTTCAAAAAATGCAGGCCCCTTTGATTTTTCTTTTGCTTATAACTTTTTTCAGTTTGTCGCTCAAACGAAAATTTTTGTCGCTCAAACGCGCTCAAACGACGCTCAAACGTATGCTGTATTCTGTTTTTAAATCCGAAAAGGTCAGGGGGCCAACTTCACAAAATGCAGGCCCCTCTGATTTTTCTTTTGCTTATAACTTTTTTCAGTTTTTCGCTCAAACGAAAATTTTTGTCGCTCAAACGCGCTCAAACGACGCTCAAACGTATGCTGTATTCAGATTTTAAATCCGAAAAGGTCGGGTGGCCAACTTCACAAAATGTGGACCCCTCCGATTTTTCTTTTGCTTATAACTTTTTTCAGTTTGTCGCTCAAACGAAAATTTTTGTAGCTCAAAGGCACTCAAACAACGCTCAAACGTATGCTGTCATCAGTTTTTAAATCCGAAAAGGTCGGGGGGGGGCAACTTCAGAAAATGTAGGCCCCTCCGATTTTTCTTTTGCTTATAACTTTTTTCAGTTTGTCGCTCAAACGCGCTCAAACGACGCTCAAACGTATGCTGTATTCAGATTTTAAATCCGAAAAGGTCAGGGGGCCAACTTCACAAAATGCAGACCCCTCCGATTTTTCTTTTGCTTATAACTTTTTTCAGTTTGTCGCTCAAACGAAAATTTTTGTCGCTCAAACGCGCTCAAACGACGCTCAAACGTATGCTGTATTCAGATTTTAAATCCGAAAAGGTCGGGGGGCCAACTTCACAAAATGTGAACCCTTCCGATATTTCTTTTGCTTATAACTTTTTTCAGTTTGTCGCTCAAACGAAAATTTTTGTCGCTCAGACGCGCTCAAACGACGCTCAAACGTATGCTGTATTCAGATTTTAAATCCGAAAAGGTCGGGGGGCCAACTTCACAAAATGTGGACCCTTCCGATAATTCTTTTGCTTATAACTTTTTTCAGTTTGTCGCTCAAACGAAAATTTTTATTGCTCAAACGCGCTCAATCGACGCTCAAACGTATGCTGTATTCGGTTTTTAAATCCGAAAAGGTCGGGGAGCCAACTTCACAAAATGCAGGCCCCTCTGATTTTTCTTTTGCTTATAACTTTTTTCAGTTTGTCGGTCAAAAGAAAATTTTTGTCGCACAAACGCGCTCAAACGACGCTCAAACGTATGCTGTATTCGGTTTTTAAATCCGAAAAGGTCGGGGGGCCAACTTCACAAAATGCAGGCCCCTCTGATTTTTCTTTTGCTTATAAGTTTTTTCAGTTTGTCGCTGAAACGAAAATTTTTGTCGCTCAAACGCGCTCAAACGACGCTCAAACGTATGCTGTCTTCAGTTTTTTAATCCGAAAAGGTCAGGGGGCCAACTTCACAAAATGCAGGCCGCTCCGATTTTTCTTTTGCTTATAACTTTTTTCAGTTTGTCGCTCAAACGCGCTCAAACGACGCTCAAACGTATGCTGTATTCAGATTTTAAATCCGACAAGGTCGGGGGGCCAACTTCACAAAACGTGGATCCTTCCGATATTTCTTTTGCTTATAACTTTTTTCAGTTTGTTGCTCAAACGCGCTCAAACGACGCTCAAACGTATGCTGTCTTCAGTTTTTTAATCCGAAAAGGTCGGGGGGCCAACTTCACAAAATGCAGGCCCCTTTAATTTTTCTTTTGCTTATAACTTTTTTCAGTTTGTCGCTCAAATGAAAATTTTTGTAGCTCAAACGCGCTCAAACGACGCTCAAACGTATGCTGTATTCAGTTTTTAAATCAGAAAAGGTCGGGGGGCCAACTTAAAAAAATGCAGGCCCTTTGATTTTTCTTTTGCTTATAACTTTTTTCAATTTGTCGCTCAAACGAAAATTTTTGTCGCTCAAACGCGCTCAAACGACGCTCAAACGTATGCTGTATTCAGTTTTTAAATCCGAAAAGGTCAGGGGGCCAACTTCACAAAATGCAGGCCCCTCCGATTTTTCTTTTGCTTATAACTTTTTTCAGTTTGTCGCTCAAACGCGTTCAAACGACGCTCAAACGTATGCTGTATTCAGTTTTTAAATCAGAAAAGGTCGGGGGGCCAACTTCAAAAAATGCAGGCCCCTTTGATTTTTCTTTTGCTTATAACTTTTTTCAGTTTGTCGCTCAAACGAAAATTTTTGTCGCTCAAACGCGCTCAAACGACGCTCAAACGTATGCTGTATTCAGATTTTAAATCCGAAAAGGTCGGGGGGCCAACTTCACAAAATGTGGACCCTTCCGATATTTCTTTTGCTTATAACTTTTTTCAGTTTGTCGCTCAAACGAAAATTTTTGTCGCTCAAACGCGCTCAAACGACGCTCAAACGTATGCTGTATTCAGATTTTAAATCCGAAAAGGTCGGGGAGCCAACTTCACAAAATGCAGGCCCCTTTGATTTTTCTTTTGCTTATAACTTTTTTCAGTTTGTCGCTCAAACGAAAATTTTTGTCGCTCAATCGCGCTCAAACGACGCTCAAACGTATGCTGTATTCAGATTTTAAATACAAAAAGGTCGGGGGGCCAACTTCACAATATGTGGACCCCTCCGATTTTTCTTTTGCTTATAACTTTTTTCAGTTTGTCGCTCAAACGAAAATTTTTATTGCTCAAACGCGCTCAATCGACGCTCAAACGTATGCTGTATTCGGTTTTTAAATCCGAAAAGGTCGGGGAGCCAACTTCACAAAATGCAGGCCCCTCTGATTTTTCTTTTGCTTATAACTTTTTTCAGTTTGTCGGTCAAACGAAAATTTTTGTCGCACAAACGCGCTCAAACGACGCTCAAACGTATGCTGTATTCGGTTTTTAAATCCGAAAAGGTCGGGGGGCCAACTTCACAAAATGCAGGCCCCTCTGATTTTTCTTTTGCTTATAAGTTTTTTCAGTTTGTCGCTGAAACGAAAATTTTTGTCGCTCAAACGCGCTCAAACCACGCTCTAACGTATGCTGTATTCAGATTTTAAATCCAAAAAGGTCGGGGGGCCAACTTCACAAAATGGGGACCCCTCCGATTTTTTTTTTTTTGCTTATAACTTTTTTCAGTTTGTCGCTCAAACGAAAATTTTTGTCGCTCAAACGCGCTCAAACGACGCTCAAACGTATGCTGTCTTCAGTTTTTTAATCCGAAAAGGTCAGGGGGCCAACTTCACAAAATGCAGGCCGCTCCGATTTTTCTTTTGCTTATAACTCTTTTCAGTTTGTCGCTCAAACGCGCTCAAACGACGCTCAAACGTATGCTGTATTCAGATTTTAAATCCGAAAAGGTCGGGGGGCCAACTTCACAAAACGTGGATCCTTCCGATATTTCTTTTGCTTATAACTTTTTTCAGTTTGTTGCTCAAACGCGCTCAAACGGCGCTCAAACGTATGCTGTCTTCAGTTTTTTAATCCGAAAAGGTCGGGGGGCCAACTTCACAAAATGCAGGCCCCTTTGATTTTTCTTTTGCTTATAACTTTTTTCAGTTTGTCGCTCAAATGAAAATTTTTGTAGCTCAAACGCGCTCAAACGACGCTCAAACGTATGCTGTATTCAGTTTTTAAATCAGAAAAGGTTGGGGGGCCAACTTAAAAAAATGCAGGCCCCTTTGATTTTTCTTTTGCTTATAACTTTTTTCAATTTGTCGCTCAAACGAAAATTTTTGTCGCTCAAACGCGCTCAAACGACGCTCAAACGTATGCTGTATTCAGTTTTTAAATCCGAAAAGGTCAGGGGGCCAACTTCACAAAATGCAGGCCCCTCCGATTTTTCTTTTGCTTATAACTTTTTTCAGTTTGTCGCTCAAACGCGTTCAAACGACGCTCAAACGTGTGCTGTATTCAGTTTTTAAATCAGAAAAGGTCGGGGGGCCAACTTCAAAAAATGCAGGCCCCTTTGATTTTTCTTTTGCTTATAACTTTTTTCAGTTTGTCGCTCAAACGAAAATTTTTGTCACTCAAACGCGCTCAAACGACGCTCAAACGTATGCTGTATTCTGTTTTTAAATCCGAAAAGGTCAGGGGGCCAACTTCACAAAATGCAGGCCCCTCCGATTTTTCTTTTGCTTATAACTTTTTTCAGTTTTTCGCTCAAACGAAAATTTTTGTCGCTCAAACGACGCTCAAACGTATGCTGTATTCAGATTTTAAATCCGAAAAGGTCGGGTGGCCAACTTCACAAAATGTGGACCCCTCCGATTTTTCTTTTGCTTATAACTTTTTTCAGTTTGTCGCTCAAACGAAAATTTTTGTAGCTCAAAGGCACTCAAACAACGCTCAAACGTATGCTGTCATCAGTTTTTAAATCCGAAAAGGTCGGGGGGGGGGCAACTTCAGAAAATGTAGACCCCTCCGATTTTTCTTTTGCTTATAACTTTTTTCAGTTTGTCGCTCAAACGCGCTCAAACGACGCTCAAACGTATGCTGCCTTAAGTTTTTTAATCCGAAAAGGTCAGGGGGCCAACTTCACAAAATGCAGGCCGCTCCGATTTTTCTTTTGCTTAAAACTTTTTTCAGTTTGTCGCTCAAACGAAATTTTTTGTCGCTCAAACGCGCTCAAACGACGCTCAAACGTATGCTGTATTCAGTTTTTAAATCAGAAAAGGTCGGGGGTGCAACTTCACAAAATGCACACCCCTCCGATTTTTCTTTTGCTTATAACTTTTTTCAGTTTGTCACTCAAACGAAAATATTTGTCGCTCAAACTGCGCTCAAACGACGCTCAAACGTATGCTGTATTCAGTTTTTAAATCAGAAAATGTCGGAGGGCCAACTTCAAAAAATGCAGGCCCCTTTGATTACTCTTTTGCTTATAGCTTTTTCCAGTTTGTCGCTCAAAAGAAATTTTTTGTCGCTCAAACGCGCTCAAACGACGCTCAAACGTATGCTGTATTCAGTTTTTAAATCCGAAAACGTCGGGGGGCCAACTTCAGAATATTCAGACCCCCTCCGATTTTTCTTTTGCTTATAACTTTTTTAAGTTTGTCGCTCAAACGAAAATTTTTGTCGCTCAAACGCGCTCAAACGACGCTCAAACGTATGCTGTATTCAGTTTTTAAATCAGAAAAGGTCGGGGATGCAACTTCACAAAATGCACACCCCTCCGATTTTTCTTTTGCTTACAACTTTTTTCAGTTTGTCGCTCAAACGAAAATTTTTGTCGCTCAAACGCGCTCAAACGACGCTTCAAACGTATGCTGTATTCAGATTTTAAATCCGAAAAGGTCGGGGGGACAACTTCACAAAATGTGAACCCTTCCGATATTTCTTTTGCTTATAACTTTTTTCAGTTTGTCGCTCAAACGAAAATTTTTGTCGCTCAAACTCGCTCAAACGACGCTCAAACGTATGCTGTATTCAGATTTTAAATCCGAAAAGGTCGGGGGGCCAACTTCACAAAATGTGAACCCTTCCGATATTTCTTTTGCTTATAACTTTTTTCAGTTTGTCGCTCAAACGAAAATTTTTGTCGCTCAAACGCGCTCAAACGACGCTCAAACGTATGCTGTATTCAGATTTTAAATCCGAAAAGGTCGGGGGGCCAACTTCACAAAATGTGGACCCTTCCGATATTTCTTTTGCTTATAACTTTTTTCAGTTTGTCGCTCAAACGAAAATTTTTGTCGCTCAAACGCGCTCAAACGACGCTCAAACGTATGCTGTCTTCAGTTTTTTAATCCGAAAAGGTCGGGGGGCCAACTTCACAAAATGCAGGCCCCTTTGATTTTTCTTTTGCTTATAACTTTTTTCAGTTTGTCGCTCAAACGAAAACTTTTGTAGCTCAAACGTATGCTGTATTCAGTTTTTAAATCAGAAAAGGTCGGGGGGCCAACTTAAAAAAATGCAGGCCCCTTTGATTTTTCTTTTGCTTATAACTTTTTTCAATTTGTCGCTCAAACGAAAATTTTTGTCGCACAAACGACGCTCAAACGTATGCTGTATTCAGTTTTTAAATCCGAAAAGGTTAGGGGGCCAACTTCACAAAATGCAGACCCCTCCGATTTTTCTTTTGCTTATAACTTTTTCAGTTTGTCGCTCAAACGAAAATTTTTGTCGCTCAAACGCGCTCAAACGACGCTCAAACGTATGCTGTATTCAGTTTTTAAATCAGAAAAGGTCGGGGGGCCAACTTCAAAAAATGCAGGCCCCTTTGATTTTTCTTTTGCTTATAACTTTTTTCAGTTTGTCGCTCAAACGAAAATTTTTGTCGCTCAAACGCGCTCAAACGACGCTCAAACGTATGCTGTATTCTGTTTTTAAATCCGAAAAGGTCAGGGGGCCAACTTCACAAAATGCAGGCCCCTCTGATTTTTCTTTTGCTTATAACTTTTTTCAGTTTTTCGCTCAAACGAAAATTTTTGTCGCTCAAACGCGCTCAAACGACGCTCAAACGTATGCTGTATTCAGATTTTAAATCCGAAAAGGTCGGGTGGCCAACTTCACAAAATGTGGACCCCTCCGATTTTTCTTTTGCTTATAACTTTTTTCAGTTTGTCGCTCAAACGAAAATTTTTGTAGCTCAAAGGCACTCAAACAACGCTCAAACGTATGCTGTCATCAGTTTTTAAATCCGAAAAGGTCGGGGGGGGGGCAACTTCAGAAAATGTAGGCCCCTCCGATTTTTCTTTTGCTTATAACTTTTTTCAGTTTGTCGCTCAAACGCGCTCAAACGACGCTCAAACGTATGCTGTATTCAGATTTTAAATCCGAAAAGGTCAGGGGGCCAACTTCACAAAATGCAGACCCCTCCGATTTTTCTTTTGCTTATAACTTTTTTCAGTTTGTCGCTCAAACGAAAATTTTTGTCGCTCAAACGCGCTCAAACGACGCTCAAACGTATGCTGTATTCAGATTTTAAATCCGAAAAGGTCGGGGGGCCAACTTCACAAAATGTGAACCCTTCCGATATTTCTTTTGCTTATAACTTTTTTCAGTTTGTCGCTCAAACGAAAATTTTTGTCGCTCAGACGCGCTCAAACGACGCTCAAACGTATGCTGTATTCAGATTTTAAATCCGAAAAGGTCGGGGGGCCAACTTCACAAAATGTGGACCCTTCCGATAATTCTTTTGCTTATAACTTTTTTCAGTTTGTCGCTCAAACGAAAATTTTTGTCGCTCAAACGCGCTCAAACGACGCTTCAAACGTATGCTGTATTCAGATTTTAAATCCGAAAAGGTCGGGGGGCCAACTTCACAAAATGTGGACCCTTCCGATATTTCTTTTGCTTATAACTTTTTTCAGTTTGTCGCTCAAACGCGCTCAAACGACGCTCAAACGTATGCTGTATTCAGATTTTAAATCCGAAAAGGTCGGGGAGCCAACTTCATAAAATGCAGGGCCCTCTGATTTTTCTTTTGCTTATAACTTTTTTCAGTTTGTCGCTCAAACGAAAATTTTTGTCGCTCAATCGCGCTCAAACGACGCTCAAACGTATGCTGTATTCAGATTTTAAATACAAAAAGGTCGGGGGGCCAACTTCACAATATGTGGACCCCTCCGATTTTTCTTTTGCTTATAACTTTTTTCAGTTTGTCGCTCAAACGAAAATTTTTATTGCTCAAACGCGCTCAATCGACGCTCAAACGTATGCTGTATTCGGTTTTTAAATCCGAAAAGGTCGGGGAGCCAACTTCACAAAATGCAGGCCCCTCTGATTTTTCTTTTGCTTATAACTTTTTTCAGTTTGTCGCTCAAACGAAAATTTTTGTCGCTCAAACGCGCTCAAACGACGCTCAAACGTATGCTGTATTCAGATTTTAAATCCGAAAAGGTCGGGGGGCCAACTTCACAAAATGTGGACCCTTCCGATATTTCTTTTGCTTATAACTTTTTTCAGTTTGTCGCTCAAACGAAAATTTTTGTCGCTCAAACGCGCTCAAACGACGCTCAAACGTATGCTGTCTTCAGTTTTTTAATCCGAAAAGGTCGGGGGGCCAACTTCACAAAATGCAGGCCCCTTTGATTTTTCTTTTGCTTATAACTTTTTTCAGTTTGTCGCTCAAACGAAAACTTTTGTAGCTCAAACGTATGCTGTATTCAGTTTTTAAATCAGAAAAGGTCGGGGGGCCAACTTAAAAAAATGCAGGCCCCTTTGATTTTTCTTTTGCTTATAACTTTTTTCAATTTGTCGCTCAAACGAAAATTTTTGTCGCTCAAACGACGCTCAAACGTATGCTGTATTCAGTTTTTAAATCCGAAAAGGTTAGGGGGCCAACTTCACAAAATGCAGACCCCTCCGATTTTTCTTTTGCTTATAACTTTTTTCAGTTTGTCGCTCAAACGAAAATTTTTGTCGCTCAAACGCGCTCAAACGACGCTCAAACGTATGCTGTATTCAGTTTTTAAATCAGAAAAGGTCGGGGGGCCAACTTCAAAAAATGCAGGCCCCTTTGATTTTTCTTTTGCTTATAACTTTTTTCAGTTTGTCGCTCAAACGAAAATTTTTGTCGCTCAAACGCGCTCAAACGACGCTCAAACGTATGCTGTATTCTGTTTTTAAATCCGAAAAGGTCAGGGGGCCAACTTCACAAAATGCAGGCCCCTCTGATTTTTCTTTTGCTTATAACTTTTTTCAGTTTTTCGCTCAAACGAAAATTTTTGTCGCTCAAACGCGCTCAAACGACGCTCAAACGTATGCTGTATTCAGATTTTAAATCCGAAAAGGTCGGGTGGCCAACTTCACAAAATGTGGACCCCTCCGATTTTTCATTTGCTTATAACTTTTTTCAGTTTGTCGCTCAAACGAAAATTTTTGTAGCTCAAAGGCACTCAAACAACGCTCAAACGTATGCTGTCATCAGTTTTTAAATCCGAAAAGGTCGGGGGGGGGGGCAACTTCAGAAAATGTAGGCCCCTCCGATTTTTCTTTTGCTTATAACTTTTTTCAGTTTGTCGCTCAAACGCGCTCAAACGACGCTCAAACGTATGCTGTATTCAGATTTTAAATCCGAAAAGGTCAGGGGGCCAACTTCACAAAATGCAGACCCCTCCGATTTTTCTTTTGCTTATAACTTTTTTCAGTTTGTCGCTCAAACGAAAATTTTTGTCGCTCAAACGCGCTCAAACGACGCTCAAACGTATGCTGTATTCAGATTTTAAATCCGAAAAGGTCGGGGGGCCAACTTCACAAAATGTGAACCCTTCCGATATTTCTTTTGCTTATAACTTTTTTCAGTTTGTCGCTCAAACGAAAATTTTTGTCGCTCAGACGCGCTCAAACGACGCTCAAACGTATGCTGTATTCAGATTTTAAATCCGAAAAGGTCGGGGGGCCAACTTCACAAAATGTGGACCCTTCCGATAATTCTTTTGCTTATAACTTTTTTCAGTTTGTCGCTCAAACGAAAATTTTTGTCGCTCAAACGCGCTCAAACGACGCTTCAAACGTATGCTGTATTCAGATTTTAAATCCGAAAAGGTCGGGGGGCCAACTTCACAAAATGTGGACCCTTCCGATATTTCTTTTGCTTATAACTTTTTTCAGTTTGTCGCTCAAACGCGCTCAAACGACGCTCAAACGTATGCTGTATTCAGATTTTAAATCCGAAAAGGTCGGGGAGCCAACTTCATAAAATGCAGGGCCCTCTGATTTTTCTTTTGCTTAT
The DNA here is from genome assembly GCA_963932465.1 of Maratus speciosus. Lineage (NCBI taxonomy): Eukaryota > Metazoa > Arthropoda > Arachnida > Araneae > Salticidae > Maratus > Maratus speciosus. The sequence continues at coordinate 308,873,716 of OZ010800.1, forward strand.
AACTTTTTTCAGTTTGTCGCTCAAACGAAAATTTTTGTCGCTCAATCGCGCTCAAACGACGCTCAAACGTATGCTGTATTCAGATTTTAAATACAAAAAGGTCGGGGGGCCAACTTCACAATATGTGGACCCCTCCGATTTTTCTTTTGCTTATAACTTTTTTCAGTTTGTCGCTCAAACGAAAATTTTTATTGCTCAAACGCGCTCAATCGACGCTCAAACGTATGCTGTATTCGGTTTTTAAATCCGAAAAGGTCGGGGAGCCAACTTCACAAAATGCAGGCCCCTCTGATTTTTCTTTTGCTTATAACTTTTTTCAGTTTGTCGGTCAAAAGAAAATTTTTGTCGCACAAACGCGCTCAAACGACGCTCAAACGTATGCTGTATTCGGTTTTTAAATCCGAAAAGGTCGGGGGGCCAACTTCACAAAATGCAGGCCCCTCTGATTTTTCTTTTGCTTATAAGTTTTTTCAGTTTGTCGCTGAAACGAAAATTTTTGTCGCTCAAACGCGCTCAAACGACGCTCAAACGTATGCTGTCTTCAGTTTTTTAATCCGAAAAGGTCAGGGGGCCAACTTCACAAAATGCAGGCCGCTCCGATTTTTCTTTTGCTTATAACTTTTTTCAGTTTGTCGCTCAAACGCGCTCAAACGACGCTCAAACGTATGCTGTATTCAGATTTTAAATCCGACAAGGTCGGGGGGCCAACTTCACAAAACGTGGATCCTTCCGATATTTCTTTTGCTTATAACTTTTTTCAGTTTGTTGCTCAAACGCGCTCAAACGACGCTCAAACGTATGCTGTCTTCAGTTTTTTAATCCGAAAAGGTCGGGGGGCCAACTTCACAAAATGCAGGCCCCTTTAATTTTTCTTTTGCTTATAACTTTTTTCAGTTTGTCGCTCAAATGAAAATTTTTGTAGCTCAAACGCGCTCAAACGACGCTCAAACGTATGCTGTATTCAGTTTTTAAATCAGAAAAGGTCGGGGGGCCAACTTAAAAAAATGCAGGCCCTTTGATTTTTCTTTTGCTTATAACTTTTTTCAATTTGTCGCTCAAACGAAAATTTTTGTCGCTCAAACGCGCTCAAACGACGCTCAAACGTATGCTGTATTCAGTTTTTAAATCCGAAAAGGTCAGGGGGCCAACTTCACAAAATGTAGGCCCCTCCGATTTTTCTTTTGCTTATAACTTTTTTCAGTTTGTCGCTCAAACGCGTTCAAACGACGCTCAAACGTATGCTGTATTCAGTTTTTAAATCAGAAAAGGTCGGGGGGCCAACTTCAAAAAATGCAGGCCCCTTTGATTTTTCTTTTGCTTATAACTTTTTTCAGTTTGTCGCTCAAACGAAAATTTTTGTCGCTCAAACGCGCTCAAACGACGCTCAAACGTATGCTGTATTCAGATTTTAAATCCGAAAAGGTCGGGGGGCCAACTTCACAAAATGTGGACCCTTCCGATATTTCTTTTGCTTATAACTTTTTTCAGTTTGTCGCTCAAACGAAAATTTTTGTCGCTCAAACGCGCTCAAACGACGCTCAAATGTATGCTGTATTCAGATTTTAAATCCGAAAAGGTCGGGGAGCCAACTTCACAAAATGCAGGCCCCTTTGATTTTTCTTTTGCTTATAACTTTTTTCAGTTTGTCGCTCAAACGAAAATTTTTGTCGCTCAATCGCGCTCAAACGACGCTCAAACGTATGCTGTATTCAGATTTTAAATACAAAAAGGTCGGGGGGCCAACTTCACAATATGTGGACCCCTCCGATTTTTCTTTTGCTTATAACTTTTTTCAGTTTGTCGCTCAAACGAAAATTTTTATTGCTCAAACGCGCTCAATCGACGCTCAAACGTATGCTGTATTCGGTTTTTAAATCCGAAAAGGTCGGGGAGCCAACTTCACAAAATGCAGGCCCCTCTGATTTTTCTTTTGCTTATAACTTTTTTCAGTTTGTCGGTCAAACGAAAATTTTTGTCGCACAAACGCGCTCAAACGACGCTCAAACGTATGCTGTATTCGGTTTTTAAATCCGAAAAGGTCGGGGGGCCAACTTCACAAAATGCAGGCCCCTCTGATTTTTCTTTTGCTTATAAGTTTTTTCAGTTTGTCGCTGAAACGAAAATTTTTGTCGCTCAAACGCGCTCAAACCACGCTCTAACGTATGCTGTATTCAGATTTTAAATCCAAAAAGGTCGGGGGGCCAACTTCACAAAATGGGGACCCCTCCGATTTTTTTTTTTTTGCTTATAACTTTTTTCAGTTTGTCGCTCAAACGAAAATTTTTGTCGCTAAAAAGCGCTCAAACGACGCTCAAACGTATGCTGTCTTCAGTTTTTTAATCCGAAAAGGTCAGGGGGCCAACTTCACAAAATGCAGGCCGCTCCGATTTTTCTTTTGCTTATAACTTTTTTCAGTTTGTCGCTCAAACGCGCTCAAACGACGCTCAAACGTATGCTGTATTCAGATTTTAAATCCGAAAAGGTCGGGGGGCCAACTTCACAAAACGTGGATCCTTCCGATATTTCTTTTGCTTATAACTTTTTTCAGTTTGTTGCTCAAACGCGCTCAAACGGCGCTCAAACGTATGCTGTCTTCAGTTTTTTAATCCGAAAAGGTCGGGGGGCCAACTTCACAAAATGCAGGCCCCTTTGATTTTTCTTTTGCTTATAACTTTTTTCAGTTTGTCGCTCAAATGAAAATTTTTGTAGCTCAAACGCGCTCAAACGACGCTCAAACGTATGCTGTATTCAGTTTTTAAATCAGAAAAGGTTGGGGGGCCAACTTAAAAAAATGCAGGCCCCTTTGATTTTTCTTTTGCTTATAACTTTTTTCAATTTGTCGCTCAAACGAAAATTTTTGTCGCTCAAACGCGCTCAAACGACGCTCAAACGTATGCTGTATTCAGTTTTTAAATCCGAAAAGGTCAGGGGGCCAACTTCACAAAATGCAGGCCCCTCCGATTTTTCTTTTGCTTATAACTTTTTTCAGTTTGTCGCTCAAACGCGTTCAAACGACGCTCAAACGTGTGCTGTATTCAGTTTTTAAATCAGAAAAGGTCGGGGGGCCAACTTCAAAAAATGCAGGCCCCTTTGATTTTTCTTTTGCTTATAACTTTTTTCAGTTTGTCGCTCAAACGAAAATTTTTGTCACTCAAACGCGCTCAAACGACGCTCAAACGTATGCTGTATTCTGTTTTTAAATCCGAAAAGGTCAGGGGGCCAACTTCACAAAATGCAGGCCCCTCCGATTTTTCTTTTGCTTATAACTTTTTTCAGTTTTTCGCTCAAACGAAAATTTTTGTCGCTCAAACGACGCTCAAACGTATGCTGTATTCAGATTTTAAATCCGAAAAGGTCGGGTGGCCAACTTCACAAAATGTGGACCCCTCCGATTTTTCTTTTGCTTATAACTTTTTTCAGTTTGTCGCTCAAACGAAAATTTTTGTAGCTCAAAGGCACTCAAACAACGCTCAAACGTATGCTGTCATCAGTTTTTAAATCCGAAAAGGTCGGGGGGGGGCAACTTCAGAAAATGTAGACCCCTCCGATTTTTCTTTTGCTTATAACTTTTTTCAGTTTGTCGCTCAAACGCGCTCAAACGACGCTCAAACGTATGCTGCCTTAAGTTTTTTAATCCGAAAAGGTCAGGGGGCCAACTTCACAAAATGCAGGCCGCTCCGATTTTTCTTTTGCTTAAAACTTTTTTCAGTTTGTCGCTCAAACGAAATTTTTTGTCGCTCAAACGCGCTCAAACGACGCTCAAACGTATGCTGTATTCAGTTTTTAAATCAGAAAAGGTCGGGGGTGCAACTTCACAAAATGCACACCCCTCCGATTTTTCTTTTGCTTATAACTTTTTTCAGTTTGTCACTCAAACGAAAATATTTGTCGCTCAAACTGCGCTCAAACGACGCTCAAACGTATGCTGTATTCAGTTTTTAAATCAGAAAATGTCGGAGGGCCAACTTCAAAAAATGCAGGCCCCTTTGATTACTCTTTTGCTTATAGCTTTTTCCAGTTTGTCGCTCAAAAGAAATTTTTTGTCGCTCAAACGCGCTCAAACGACGCTCAAACGTATGCTGTATTCAGTTTTTAAATCCGAAAACGTCGGGGGGCCAACTTCAGAATATTCAGACCCCCTCCGATTTTTCTTTTGCTTATAACTTTTTTAAGTTTGTCGCTCAAACGAAAATTTTTGTCGCTCAAACGCGCTCAAACGACGCTCAAACGTATGCTGTATTCAGTTTTTAAATCAGAAAAGGTCGGGGATGCAACTTCACAAAATGCACACCCCTCCGATTTTTCTTTTGCTTACAACTTTTTTCAGTTTGTCGCTCAAACGAAAATTTTTGTCGCTCAAACGCGCTCAAACGACGCTTCAAACGTATGCTGTATTCAGATTTTAAATCCGAAAAGGTCGGGGGGACAACTTCACAAAATGTGAACCCTTCCGATATTTCTTTTGCTTATAACTTTTTTCAGTTTGTCGCTCAAACGAAAATTTTTGTCGCTCAAACTCGCTCAAACGACGCTCAAACGTATGCTGTATTCAGATTTTAAATCCGAAAAGGTCGGGGGGCCAACTTCACAAAATGTGAACCCTTCCGATATTTCTTTTGCTTATAACTTTTTTCAGTTTGTCGCTCAAACGAAAATTTTTGTCGCTCAAACGCGCTCAAACGACGCTCAAACGTATGCTGTATTCAGATTTTAAATCCGAAAAGGTCGGGGGGCCAACTTCACAAAATGTGGACCCTTCCGATATTTCTTTTGCTTATAACTTTTTTCAGTTTGTCGCTCAAACGAAAATTTTTGTCGCTCAAACGCGCTCAAACGACGCTCAAACGTATGCTGTCTTCAGTTTTTTAATCCGAAAAGGTCGGGGGGCCAACTTCACAAAATGCAGGCCCCTTTGATTTTTCTTTTGCTTATAACTTTTTTCAGTTTGTCGCTCAAACGAAAACTTTTGTAGCTCAAACGTATGCTGTATTCAGTTTTTAAATCAGAAAAGGTCGGGGGGCCAACTTAAAAAAATGCAGGCCCCTTTGATTTTTCTTTTGCTTATAACTTTTTTCAATTTGTCGCTCAAACGAAAATTTTTGTCGCTCAAACGACGCTCAAACGTATGCTGTATTCAGTTTTTAAATCCGAAAAGGTCAGGGGGCCAACTTCACAAAATGCAGACCCCTCCGATTTTTCTTTTGCTTATAACTTTTTTCAGTTTGTCGCTCAAACGAAAATTTTTGTCGCTCAAACGCGCTCAAACGACGCTCAAACGTATGCTGTATTCAGTTTTTAAATCAGAAAAGGTCGGGGGGCCAACTTCAAAAAATGCAGGCCCCTTTGATTTTTCTTTTGCTTATAACTTTTTTCAGTTTGTCGCTCAAACGAAAATTTTTGTCGCTCAAACGCGCTCAAACGACGCTCAAACGTATGCTGTATTCTGTTTTTAAATCCGAAAAGGTCAGGGGGCCAACTTCACAAAATGCAGGCCCCTCTGATTTTTCTTTTGCTTATAACTTTTTTCAGTTTTTCGCTCAAACGAAAATTTTCGTCGCTCAAACGCGCTCAAACGACGCTCAAACGTATGCTGTATTCAGATTTTAAATCCGAAAAGGTCGGGTGGCCAACTTCACAAAATGTGGACCCCTCCGATTTTTCTTTTGCTTATAACTTTTTTCAGTTTGTCGCTCAAACGAAAATTTTTGTAGCTCAAAGGCACTCAAACAACGCTCAAACGTATGCTGTCATCAGTTTTTAAATCCGAAAAGGTCGGGGGGGGGCAACTTCAGAAAATGTAGGCCCCTCCGATTTTTCTTTTGCTTATAACTTTTTTCAGTTTGTCGCTCAAACGCGCTCAAACGACGCTCAAACGTATGCTGCCTTAAGTTTTTTAATCCGAAAAGGTCAGGGGGCCAACTTCACAAAATGCAGGCCGCTCCGATTTTTCTTTTGCTTATAACATTTTTCAGTTTGTCGCTCAAACGAAAATTTTTGTCGCTCAAACGCGCTCAAACGACGCTCAAACGTATGCTGTATTCAGTTTTTAAATCAGAAAAGGTCGGGGGTGCAACTTCACAAAATGCACACCCCTCCGATTTTTCTTTTGCTTATAACTTTTTTCAGTTTGTCGCTCAAACGCGCTCAAACGACGCTCAAACGTATGCTGCCTTAAGTTTTTTAATCCGAAAAGGTCAGGGGGCCAACTTCACAAAATGCAGGCCGCTCCGATTTTTCTTTTGCTTATAACTTTTTTCAGTTTGTCACTCAAACGAAAATATTTGTCACTCAAACTGCGCTCAAACGACGCTCAAACGTATGCTGTATTCAGTTTTTAAATCAGAAAAGGTCGGAGGGCCAACTTCAAAAAATGCAGGCCCCTTTGATTACTCTTTTGCTTATAGCTTTTTCCAGTTTGTCGCTCAAAAGAAATTTTTTGTCGCTCAAACGCGCTCAAACGACGCTCATACGTATGCTGTATTCAGTTTTTAAATCCGAAAAGGTCGGGGGGCCAACTTCAGAATATTCAGACCCCCTCCGATTTTTCTTTTGCTTATAACTTTTTTAAGTTTGTCGCTCAAACGAAAATTTTTGTCGCTCAAACGCGCTCAAACGACGCTCAATCGTATGCTGTATTCAGTTTTTAAATCAGAAAAGGTCGGGGATGCAACTTCACAAAATGCACACCCCTCCGATTTTTCTTTTGCTTATAACTTTTTTCAGTTTGTCGCTCAAACGAAAATTTTTGTCGCTCAAACGCGCTCAAACGACGCTTCAAACGTATGCTGTATTCAGATTTTAAATCCGAAAAGGTCGGGGGGCCAACTTCACAAAATGTGAACCCTTCCGATATTTCTTTTGCTTATAACTTTTTTCCGTTTGTCGCTCAAACGAAAATTTTTGTCGCTCAAACGCGCTCAAACGACGCTCAAACGTATGCTGTATTCAGATTTTAAATCCGAAAAGGTCGGGGGGCCAACTTCACAAAATGTGGACCCTTCCGATATTTCTTTTGCTTATAACTTTTTTCAGTTTGTCGCTCAAACGAAAATTTTTGTCGCTCAAACGCGCTCAAACGACGCTCAAACGTATGCTGTATTCAGATTTTAAATCCGAAAAGGTCGGGGGGCCAACTTCACAAAATGTGGACCCTTCCGATATTTCTTTTGCTTATAACTTTTTTCAGTTTGTCGCTCAAACGAAAATTTTTGTCGCTCAAACGCGCTCAAACGACGCTCAAACGTATGCTTTATTCAGATTTTAAATCCGAAAAGGTCGGGGGGCCAACTTCACAAAATGTGGACTCTTCCGATATTCCTTTTGCTTATAACTTTTTTCAGTTTGTCGCTCAAACGCGCTCAAACGACGCTCAAACGTATGCTGTCTTCAGTTTTTTAATCCGAAAAGGTCGGGGGGCCAACTTCACAAAATGCAGGCCCCTTTGATTTTTCTTTTGCTTATAACTTTTTTCAGTTTGTCGCTCAAACGAAAACTTTTGTAGCTCAAACGTATGCTGTATTCAGTTTTTAAATCAGAAAAGGTCGGGGGGCCAACTTAAAAAAATGCAGGCCCCTTTGATTTTTCTTTTGCTTATAACTTTTTTCAATTTGTCGCTCAAACGCGCTCAAACGACGCTCAAACGTATGCTGCCTTCAGTTTTTTAATCCGAAAAGGTCAGGGGGCCAACTTCACAAAATGCAGGCCGCTCCGATTTTTCTTTTGCTTATAACTTTTTTCAGTTTGTCGCTCAAACGAAATTTTTTGTCGCTCAAACGCGCTCAAACGACGCTCAAACGTATGCTGTATTCAGTTTTTAAATCAGAAAAGGTCGGGGGTGCAACTTCACAAAATGCACACCCCTCCGATTTTTCTTTTGCTTATAACTTTTTTCAGTTTGTCACTCAAACGAAAATATTTGTCGCTCAAACTGCGCTCAAACGACGCTCAAACGTATGCTGTATTCAGTTTTTAAATCAGAAAAGGTCGGAGGGCCAACTTCAAAAAATGCAGGCCCCTTTGATTACTCTTTTGCTTATAGCTTTTTTCAGTTTGTCGCTCAAAAGAAATTTTTTGTCGCTCAAACGCGCTCAAACGACGCTCAAACGTATGCTGTATTCAGTTTTTAAATCCGAAAAGGTCGGGGAGCCAACTTCAGAATATTCAGACCCCCTCCGATTTTTCTTTTGCTTATAACTTTTTTAAGTTTGTCGCTCAAACGAAAATTTTTGTCGCTCAAACGCGCTCAAACGACGCTCAAACGTATGCTGTATTCAGTTTTTAAATCAGAAAAGGTCGAGGATGCAACTTCACAAAATGCACACCCCTCCGATTTTTCTTTCGCTTATAACTTTTTTCAGTTTGTCGCTCAAACGAAAATTTTTGTCGCTCAAACGCGCTCAAACGACGCTTCAAACGTATGCTGTATTCAGATTTTAAATCCGAAAAGGTCGGGGGGACAACTTCACAAAATGTGAACCCTTCCGATATTTCTTTTGCTTATAACTTTTTTCAGTTTGTCGCTCAAACGAAAATTTTCGTCGCTCAAACGCGCTCAAACGACGCTCAAACGTATGCTGTATTCAAATTTTTAAATCCGAAAAGGTCGGGGGGCCAACTTCACAAAATGTGAACCCTTCCGATATTTCTTTTGCTTATAACTTTTTTCAGTTTGTCGCTCAAACGAAAATTTTTGTCGCTCAAACGCGCTCAAACGACGCTCAAACGTATGCTGTATTCAGATTTTAAATCCGAAAAGGTCGGGGGGCCAACTTCACAAAATGTGGACCCTTCCGATATTTCTTTTGCTTATAACTTTTTTCAGTTTGTCGCTCAAACGAAAATTTTTGTCGCTCAAACGCGCTCAAACGACGCTCAAACGTATGCTGTATTCAGATTTTAAATCCGAAAAGGTCGGGGGGCCAACTTCACAAAATGTGGACCCTTCCGATATTTCTTTTGCTTATAACTTTTTTCAGTTTGTCGCTCAAACGAAAATTTTTGTCGCTCAAACGCGCTCAAACGACGCTCAAACGTATGCTTTATTCAGATTTTAAATCCGAAAAGGTCGGGGGGCCAACTTCACAAAATGTGGACTCTTCCGATATTTCTTTTGCTTATAACTTTTTTCAGTTTGTCGCTCAAACGCGCTCAAACGACGCTCAAACGTATGCTGTCTTCAGTTTTTTAATCCGAAAAGGTCGGGGGGCCAACTTCACAAAATGCAGGCCCCTTTGATTTTTCTTTTGCTTATAACTTTTTTCAATTTGTCGCTCAAACGAAAATTTTTGTCGCTCAAACGCGCTCAAACGACGCTCAAACGTATGCTGTATTCAGTTATTAAATCCGAAAAGGTCAGGGGGCCAACTTCACAAAATGCAGGCCCCTCCGATTTTTCTTTTGCTTATAAATTTTTTCAGTTTGTCGCTCAAACGAAAACTTTTGTAGCTCAAACGTATGCTGTATTCAGTTTTTAAATCAGAAAAGGTCGGGGGGCCAACTTAAAAAAATGCAGGCCCCTTTGATTTTTCTTTTGCTTATAACTTTTTTCAATTTGTCGCTCAAACGAAAATTTTTGTCGCTCAAACGCGCTCAAACGACGCTCAAACGTATGCTGTATTCAGTTTTTAAATCCGAAAAGGTCAGGGGGCCAACTTCACAAAATGCAGGCCCCTCCGATTTTTCTTTTGCTTATAACTTTTTTCAGTTTGTCGCTCAAACGAAAATTTTTGTCGCTCAAACGCGCTCAAACGACGCTCAAACGTATGCTGTATTCAGTTTTTAAATCAGAAAAGGTCGGGGGGCCAACTTCAAAAAATGCAGGCCCCTTTGATTTTTCTTTTGCTTATAACTTTTTTCAGTTTGTCGCTCAAACGAAAATTTTTGTCGCTCAAACGCGCTCAAACGACGCTCAAACGTATGCTGTATTCTGTTTTTAAATCCGAAAAGGTCAGGGGGCCAACTTCACAAAATGCAGGCCCCTCCGATTTTTCTTTTGCTTATAACTTTTTTCAGTTTTTCGCTCAAACGAAAATTTTTGTCGCTCAAACGCGCTCAAACGACGCTCAAACGTATGCTGTATTCAGATTTTAAATCCGAAAAGGTCGGGTGGCCAACTTCACAAAATGTGGACCCCTCCGATTTTTCTTTTGCTTATAACTTTTTTCAGTTTGTCGCTCAAACGAAAATTTTTGTAGCTCAAAGGCACTCAAACAACGCTCAAACGTATGCTGTCATCAGTTTTTAAATCCGAAAAGGTCGGGGGGGGGGCAACTTCAGAAAATGTAGACCCCTCCGATTTTTCTTTTGCTTATAACTTTTTTCAGTTTGTCGCTCAAACGCGCTCAAACGACGCTCAAACGTATGCTGCCTTCAGTTTTTTAATCCGAAAAGGTCAGGGGGCCAACTTCACAAAATGCAGGCCGCTCCGATTTTTCTTTTGCTTATAACTTTTTTCAGTTTGTCGCTCAAACGAAATTTTTTGTCGCTCAAACGCGCTCAAACGACGCTCAAACGTATGCTGTATTCAGTTTTTAAATCAGAAAAGGTCGGGGGTGCAACTTCACAAAATGCACACCCCTCCGATTTTTCTTTTGCTTATAACTTTTTTCAGTTTGTCACTCAAACGAAAGTATTTGTCGCTCAAACTGCGCTCAAACGACGCTCAAACGTATGCTGTATTCAGTTTTTAAATCAGAAAAGGTCGGAGGGCCAACTTCAAAAAATGCAGGCCCCTTTGATTACTCTTTTGCTTATAGCTTTTTTCAGTTTGTCGCTCAAAAGAAATTTTTTGTCGCTCAAACGCGCTCAAACGACGCTCAAACGTATGCTGTATTCAGTTTTTAAATCCGAAAAGGTCGGGGTGCCAACTTCAGAATATTCAGACCCCCTCCGATTTTTCTTTTGCTTATAACTTTTTTAAGTTTGTCGCTCAAACGAAAATTTTTGTCGCTCAAACGCGCTCAAACGACGCTCAAACGTATGCTGTATTCAGTTTTTAAATCAGAAAAGGTCGAGGATGCAACTTCACAAAATGCACACCCCTCCGATTTTTCTTTCGCTTATAACTTTTTTCAGTTTGTCGCTCAAACGAAAATTTTTGTCGCTCAAACGCGCTCAAACGACGCTTCAAACGTATGCTGTATTCAGATTTTAAATCCGAAAAGGTCGGGGGGACAACTTCACAAAATGTGAACCCTTCCGATATTTCTTTTGCTTATAACTTTTTTCAGTTTGTCGCTCAAACGAAAATTTTTGTCGCTCAAACGCGCTCAAACGACGCTCAAACGTATGCTGTATTCAGATTTTAAATCCGAAAAGGTCGGGGGGCCAACTTCACAAAATGTGAACCCTTCCGATATTTCTTTTGCTTATAACTTTTTTCAGTTTGTCGCTCAAACGAAAATTTTTGTCGCTCAAACGCGCTCAAACGACGCTCAAACGTATGCTGTATTCAGATTTTAAATCCGAAAAGGTCGGGGGGCCAACTTCACAAAATGTGGACCCTTCCGATATTTCTTTTGCTTATAACTTTTTTCAGTTTGTCGCTCAAACGAAAATTTTTGTCGCTCAAACGCGCTCAAACGACGCTCAAACGTATGCTGTATTCAGATTTTAAATCCGAAAAGGTCGGGGGGCCAACTTCACAAAATGTGGACCCTTCCGATATTTCTTTTGCTTATAACTTTTTTCAGTTTGTCGCTCAAACGAAAATTTTTGTCGCTCAAACGCGCTCAAACGACGCTCAAACGTATGCTGTATTCAGATTTTAAATCCGAAAAGGTCGGGGGGCCAACTTCACAAAATGTGGACCCCGCCGATTTTTCTTTTGCTTATAACTTTTTTCAGTTTGTCGCTCAAACGAAAATTTTTGTCGCTCAAACGCGCTCAAACGACGCTCAAACGAATGGTGCTTTCAGTTTTCAAATCCCATAAAGTCGGGGGGCCAACTTCACAAAACGAAGTTCCTGAATTTTAATTTGTTTATAACTTTTTTCAGTTTGTCGCTCAAACGAAAATTTTTGTCGCTCAAACGACGCTCAAACGAAGGGTGTTTTCAGTTTTTAAATTCCATAATGTCAGGGGGCCAACTTCACAAAACGAAGTTCCTGAATTTTAATTTGTTTATAACTTTTTTCAGTTTGTCGCTCAAACGAAAATTTTTGTCGCTCAAACGACGCTCAAACGAAGGGTGTTTTCAGTTTTTAAATTCCATAAAGTCAGGTGGCCAACTTCACAAAACGAAGTTCCTGAATTTTAATTTGTTTATAACTTTTTTCAGTTTGTCGCTCAAACGAAAATTTTTGTCGCTCAAACGACGCTCAAACGAAGGGTGTTTTCAGTTTTTAAATTCCATAAAGTCAGGGGGCCAACTTCACAGACCTCTGCTCTTTGCGGTTTTTGAGAATTAAGAGTGTGAAACGAGAATGTATTTCTAAAGGAAAAGAGCGATGTAAATAAATTTAATTTATGATTTTAAGACAGATTTAAAATATAGGAATTTAGTAAAATAACCTTATTTTAAAAAAGGGTGGGGGAGTAAAGGAAAAAATTTATTAATAGAATATGGGAAGGAAATATCCATCACATATATCTCTTGCTCTTTGCGGTTTTCAAGAATTAAGAGTGTGAAACAAGAATGTATTTCTAAAGGAAAAGAGCGATGTAAATAAATTTAATTTATGATTTTAAGACAGATTTAAAATATAGGAATTTAGTAAAATAACCTTATTTTAAAAAAGGGGGGGAGTAAAGGAAAAAAATTATTAATAGAATATGGGAAGGAAATATCCTTCACATATATCTCTTGCTCTTTGCGGTTTTCAAGAATTAAGAGTGTGAAACAAGAATGTATTTCTAAAGGAAAAGAGCGATGTAAATAAATTTAATTTATGATTTTAAGACAGATTTAAAATATAGGAATTTAGTAAAATAACCTTATTTTAAAAGGGGGGGGGGGTAAAGGAAAAAATGTATTAATAGAATATGGGAAGGAAATATCCTTCACAGGGACGGTCTTATTATATTTCGTATTATTTTATGTTGCTTAGTTAAAAAAAATACCGGAGGAAGTCCTTTAATCAAGTGAATAAAATTGTGGAGGATTACGCTTTTAAATAAGTTCTACTGCACGGATTAAGACATGCACAATTTGTTAGATAATATTTGGGAAATCGTTTTAGTATATTGCATATCGTTCTACCCTTCTTCACCAAATTTGCTGTAAATGATCATTTAAAAGAGTTGGCAATTAACAGTTCAAATTTTCTATGAGAAATTAGAAAATATTATAGCGCAATGGTGTTGGCATCGTTTTAGAAAATGCGGAAGGACATTCGAAGTAAAGGTCTGTATTTGAAAAACGCAAGGTCAAATTCATCGATATATTTCGTTTGACTCAAGGTTCGTTTCAAAAAACGGACCAGCGTAGCAGGAGGAGCATGCTACTATTTCATAAATGTCATAATTTTGCATCTGCATTATCAGTCTCGGGTTTCTTTTTCGTAACTTATACCTTTATCTGAATTATTTACTCAATTACAATACGTATAAAGGAAAAGTAAACATGGAAGAGGTGAATGAAGGAAAGGGAGGATGGAATACATGGACCACCTAACAACTCGACTAATCAAATATAAAGAAAAAAATGACAAACTGTAACATATTATTTTAACACAATCAAACTGATTGGTAAAGTTATCATACGATTCGTATGATAACTTTACCAATCAGTTTGATTGTGTTAAAATAATAGTTCATCTACGTATCCATCGTTTATATGGAGTTCCTTTTCCTGCGGTTTATTCTGTTGAGCTGTCTACATGACAGACCAGATGTTATTACCAATAAGGTTTTCTGAGCGAAATATGCTGGCTGGTTGTCGGCCCAGTTAGCTTAAATGGAAAAGCATTGGCCTTGTAAGCCAAGGATCTGGGTTCGATTCCCAGCCTGGGCATTTTTTCGCTCAGTTGGAAATATTCATTTCGTATGAAAACTGTAACATATCAGTAGAAACACTCAAGATGAAAGAGATAGTTATCGGCAAAACAAATATTAAATCCAATAAGAAAATTGAAAAATTGATGAAAGAATTTGAAAAGATAAGAAGGAGATGAATTAAGAGAAGAAATTATAAGACAAGAAAATAACGTAAAAAATGCTTCTGATTTTGTTTTAACAGTGTATTTATCCACCCGTCCGCAATCTAATTTTATGTTAAGATGTAGGTTACATAGAAAAAATTAAATATCATCAATGGTTTCTACAGCAAATACTAAATTGCAACTGCTGATGAGCTGCCACCTCAGAGTAAACATCATCACTGGCATAGTATTAATGCATATCGGAAATATATATTTAAAAAGACCACAGCTCTAAGCTCACACTTCTTAACTTTTGATAATGCTATTTCCGAATAGCGTCCTTGCCTTTTTCATGATAGAAATTTTGATGTTGAGTAAGACGGAAATTTCTTTTCAAAAACAATAGTACCCGAAAGTCGGAACCATGTGATGCCTGGTAATTTTTGGATAGACATGCAAAATAGTGACAGTTAACAAAAGGACCTGTCGGTGAGAGCAGATCGAGATTGAAACACTCAGCTTTACTAATGCTCACCATTTCTGCCATTTCCACCACCCCTTTTCTTACAATTTTTAGCAATTTTAAAAGTTGAACGCTCTAAAGCTCGGTGTCTTTTTACGCCTGAAATACGTTTTTCAACATCAATGGGAAAATATATGTGATATCTGTAATTATACAAAGCTATATCTTTTAAAAAATACGTTATATCTTCAAAAGAGCATAAATAAATATTCCTCTAAAATAGGCAATTTAACTATCAGGAATATCAAGGAGATATGAAACAATACGACTCAGAATGGTTTCGTGATGTGCAGAAATTCTAAAAACGAAATTCAGAATTTAAGTAGTATTATTGAAAAGAAAATTACTATATTTGTGCGAAAAGAAATATCCTCAACAAAGCAACATAACAAACTCAAGGGTTTAATTAATAGATACATGATGCGATGTGAATAGAAAAAGCATACCACGAAGAGCGTGGAGAATACGAAAGAAGATTATGGAGCGATTTTCTCATGAAGTGTGAATTTAAAAAAAGAAAGAGAAAGAAATGCTCTGTTCATAGTCTACAGATCAACATCAAGTTTGAAAATCCGTTAAATGCCAAATAAAAAATTTGAGCACGAATTCTATGTGAATTATAGTACATTATGTTTATGAAAGTATTATATTATTGATGTGGATGAATTGAGGTAATCTACTAAGCATATTATTTGTTCGAGTGAATAATAAATTTTCACATTTTAATTGCTTAAACAGCGTAGAGCTCACGGAGGAAAGAGATAGATAGAGATGCAGTTTGCCGCAAAAAAGGTTTGCAATATGAAGGTCCGTAAAAACGTTTTGCAATATGAAGACGATTATCGCTCAAATTTAAAGACGCATACAGACTCTGTAGATCCGCAAGTATTTGGACTTAACTTTGATAGGTTTTAACGGGTTTCAGCGTTGCACGCCCAGTCACCACACTTCATTTATTTATTTCTTCCGTACGTAGAGCCAACAGAGTGAAAAAGTGTCCAAGCCTGGAATCGAACCAGGATCTTTGATTATACGCGCCAATCCTTTGAAAATTAGCTACCTGGACGATGCCAAGCCTAGCACTTTTCACTCTTGCCTGTTAGCAACTGCAGCACACGTTGGAATAATGTTCGTGAGCCACCAACCCTGGGTCAAGTACGAAGCGAAAAGGAAATTCATCATCGATGAAAGTGAATAAATCTATATATACATCTTTATTGCTACCATATGATACGATTATTAATTTTAAGCTAATTTATTAATACAAATTTTAAATTTGTACTTTCCACATGAATAATAGTGTGTGTCAGCGTTGCCAGTTTTGCCTCCTTTTGAATTCTAAAATTCTGAATTGTATCTTATTTATTTAATGACAGGCATTTTGTGATTACTTAACGTAAGAATTTTTCTGCTGTAAATTTCAAATAAAAAATGAGCCAAACTGATAATTGCTGTGTATCAAGTATGTCTGAGAAGTTTTTAAATAACTAGTGGAATACAATTAGTAAATTACTAAATCTATTTTTCATCACAATTTTAATCCGCTGTTTAACAACTAAATTCTAATAAATTAACTGTTTATCTACAAAGATATTTATTACCTTTTACAAAAAGTTATGTTTAAAGAAAGTGCAAAACATCTGCATTTGAAGCATGGAAGAATTCGTCTCTCACTTCATTAAATAAATGTGAACAAATAGTTTCGAATGTTACCAAATGAATTCAAAATGTAGTATCTTATAATGAAAAAAGTTAGAAAAATGATAGCAGAAAATTAATGGTCTCAAGTTAATTAAACAAAGTTATGATTAAAAAATATTAAAAGAAAGAAGTTTTTAGAAACTTAATGAAGTAAATAATTGGTTTAATGTAGAGTTATTTTAGGTTTGCATTATTATTTTTTTTTCGTATCGATAGGAATATTTAGAATTCCACCTGATGCATTGAAATTTAATTTAGAATTTAGAAATTCAGTTGTTTTGATTAAGAAAATATTTGAAATAATGATAGTAATAAATATCCAAGTGATTTATAACATAAGAACAGTACACACGATCTTGTGCATGTTCGGAAACAATTTTCACAGTTAATTCCTACGCATTAATTTCGTATTATTTGTGACAATTTCACTCAGTTGGTTGCGCTAAACTCACTTGGCTATGGCTCTCTCTCTCGAATTATTTACCATAGTAGAACTTTTTCATACTACAGTTATGCCATTTTTCTTAAACACCGCTGTATCTGCCTACATTAAAATGATCGCTTTGTTGAAATTTTTTAATTTTTTTAGCGTTATATTTAAAAGAACATTCTTTTCTTATTCCAAATCTGTTTTAATGTTATTCCTACAAGGGGAGATATGGTCAATTTAATAAACAGAGAGTAATGAGTCAAATACCGGACTTGGACGTAGGAAAACGAGAAAAAAATGTAAACGATGTTTCTATGCATTTCGTTATTTACTTAAAAACATTCACACACCTTAATTGATACTTCAGGAGTAATCGTAGAGATAAGTAACAATATACACTGCTCAAAATAATTAATGGATATTGTAAGTCTTATATAAAGGTATAAGCCAATTTGTTTTTGCTAAAAATGGAAGAAGAGAGTCAGAAATACAAACTTTTCTCATTTTCAAGCTTGAATTTAAGCAAATTTTGAGTTTAGCGTCAAAAATGACGCTTTAGCAGCAGCGAATAAATTTTTGCTTTCAACTTATTGATAGACAAAACGGAAAATAATGATTGACATTTAGTGCTTTGTTTTGATGAGTACGATCTCTCAATGAAGTCATTTAACCGAATCAGAAGCTTGGAGAGCTGTTGGTCGGTTAGAGGAGGGTCAAACACAAACCAAAGTATCAGAAGCCAATGGAGTTTCACAAAGTGTGTGTTTTCCAGGATCTGGAACCGTTTTTTGGAGAAAGGGAATGCAGACCGAATACCAAAGCAAGGTCGTAGACATGCATTAACGTCAGATGAAGATCGATATTTAATGCTAATGGCTCGGAGACATGTTAATATGAATGCCTTTCTTCTTCAGAAACACCTTCGCTCGGCTACTGGCACCACAGTTTCGACTCAAACTGTCCGAAAGCGGCTTCACACTGTCGGCCTGTTTGCACGCACCAACAATGGTACGTACTACGTTAAGGGCAATGCACCTATGCGCCCGCATGCAGCGGTCAACAAAGCATGTGAATTGGAGGAGAAATTAATAGCGCGACATCTTTTTCTCTGCCGAGCCCCGTTTTTCTGTTCATCCTGATATTAGGCGTTTTTTTATCTGTAGGGAACGTGGCACTAGAAATAATCCTGCATTCGTGCAAGGAAGTGTCATATATGGCGGTGGGGGAGTGATTGTCTATGATGGCATCTCCACTGATGGGCGTACAACTCCACTTCATTCGAAATTGAACTCTGGCAGGTCAGCGATATAGGGATGAGGTCCTCAGACGTATTGTAGTCCCTTACGCTGCAGTAATTGGAGTTGACTTCATGCTAGTGGAAGACTATTGCAGACCACATCGTGCTCACTTGGTGCAGATGATTTCCGGAAGGAATCATACAAATGGAATGGCCAGTATGTTCTACGGACATAAACCCAACAGAACATATTTGGGCCATTCTAGGCAGGCGAGTTGCTGGCCGCCTACCACACCCATAAGTTCTCATGGTACCGCAAAGACCTCTTCTGGAGGAGTGGGACAGAATAACCCAGCGCCTCATTAATAGCCTCATTGACTCCATGCCTCAATAGTGTTCAGCATTGCTGGCCATCCGGGGAAACCATACCCCCTACTAAAAACGATTTTCTTCGAAGGAAATACATTTTTTATTCGTTTTTCCTCATATGCACAATGTTCCAAACATATGCATATGTTTTTTCCTTTCGTTTTCGTACACAAATTCTCAATACAATGTATTTTTTTCTGCCAAACATGTGTAATTTTTTTTTCTCATACAGCTTACCACGTCTGTCGATCAGTTGTTAATCATCTAAACAATTCCCCAACAGCAAGATCCATCCACAACATCAAAAATCCTTTAATTATTTTGAGCAGTGCAGTTAAGAAATCTTTAATTCCGATTTCTAGAAAATCACTTTTATCCGTTATTCCCATGTTCGATAAAATCAATTACATAAAACATCTTAAATATATTTCGGTGAAATTTGGTCTGAATGCTTTCCATATTACGCACTATTTTCTGAACTAGGAACTAATCTCTATATGATGATAACTTAAATATTTTATAGGTATTCAAATATAAAAAATGATAATATTTTATTTAAAAAATGTATTTTCTGACATATTTTGAGATATTTCAGTTAATTTTGAATAAATTGCAAAACTCGTAGTTCAGTACACAGGTAACTGCAATAGTGGTATGTAGTACAAATGAAATTGAAATATATTTAATTGAATTGAGTGTGCGCTGGCTGGTGCAATCAGGAAATTTCGCAAAAGAAAATGGCAACACCCCCCCCCCTCCCAATTTCTCAAAATGCTATGAAGATATTGTTAGGATTTATGTTTTTTCATCGTTCTGTATTTAAACTGAACTATAAATATGTGTATTTATTCAATATTGTTCATTAAAAAATTGTTCCGAACTTAGATACATTAAGTTATTTTCCAAAGTCTTTTCAAAAGTTCTTAACACTTGTTTTAACAAAATAAATAAATAAATAAAAAGAAAGAGTTAATGAATGAATGAAAGGTGGTGATCAATTAAATTAGTGGTACTAATGGAAATGAAGGTTGGCCTAATGTAAGTGACTGTAGTTAAAAAAGGGTGTTTTTTATCAATCTCTACACTGTAAAATCAAAGACAAATGCTTCTTATTTTACGATTTTCCGAAAATATAATATAACCATGAACGAAAACACACAATAACCTCTTCCGAGTTATCCAAGATCCTGAAAAGCATTCTTTATTATTGAAAAGCTCAGCAAACAATATACTATCTGGTTTTGAAGAAACATTTATAAATATTAAGTTTCTTTTACTGCAACTGATTTTCGGACAAATTCCGACAATTTTTTTAGTGTATATATCAATTTTCTCAAAACAGATTATCGATGTTTAGGTTGCTATCAATTATAAATTGATCATTTTCATCTGCGTAATTGAATTTATAAATGCAAGAGTAACAAAATAATATTAATTTTAATGTTAATATTAATTTTGCGTCTTTATTTATTCTTAAATACTGAATTGATTACATAAATTCCGAATAGTAATATTTGCTTTATTTAACCCTTCATGATTATTTTAAGTAAAAGTCTTCTTTCGAGATTTACGGTATGAACTCGGATTTTTTGAAAATATAAGGAGGCCATACAGTGAACACTGGTATTGTAGTTAAGGAATCAAAATTTTTGAAATAACTAGTCGAATACAAATAGAAAAAATATAAAGTTTATTGTTCGTCACAATTTTTCACACTCAACTAAATTCTAATAAATTAACTGTTTATCTAGAAAGATAGAAACTATGACACATTTTACAAAAAAAAAAAAAAAAAAAAAAAAAAAAATGTTCAAAGAAAGTGCGAAACATCTTTTTTTGAAAGCTGAATGAATTCGTCTCTCACTTCATTAAACAAATGCGAACAAATTGTTTCAAAAGTTACCAAAAGAATACAAAATGTATTACCTTATAATGGCAAAAGGAAGAAAAAAGCAAGGAGAAAATTAATGGTCTCAAGTTAATGAAACAGAGTTATGATTATTAAAGCTTAAAAGAAAGACGTTTTCGGAAACTTAATGAAGTAAAAGAAGTTGCTTAACGTAGAATTATTTTTAGGTTTGTATTTTTATTTTGTTTTTTTTTTTTCGTATCGATCAAGTTATTTTAAATTTCCGCATGATGCATTGCAATTTATTTCATGATTTAGAAATTCAATGTAGTTTTCATTACGAAAATGTTTTAAAAAATGAATGTAATAACGAAACAAAAAGAGAGAAGAATATAGATGAACTTCAAAAGAATACATAAGATCGTTTGCTTGTTCAGAAAATCTTTTCACTGTTAATTTCTCTTCATAAATGGTGTATTATGAGGTTGAGCAAAAAGTTCTGGGAAATTTTTAATCTAATAGTTTCCAGAATTTGTATCGTATATAGGAGCAGTAGTTGTATATTTACAGGAGTTCAAGGACTTTGGCTAAAAAAAAATTGAACAGTATGATTTGCGTGTGTTGACCCGGCATTATTAGAGAAAAGGCCTAGCGATTCTGAAAGCCGTCGATGTGATTAGTGAGGATGAAGGTGCTGGTAACGGCAACAAACTTAGCCAGCAAATAAGGAATCTGGCATAACGGTGGCAGAAAGTCGTGGACTATGATGGTCTCTACTTTAAAGAATAGTCCTTGTTGCTTTTGTTGTTAATTTGCGCATAACAACGCAACTTTCACAAATTTCACAAATTTCCCAGAAGTTTTTGCTCAACCTAGTATTTGTGCCAATTTTGCTTAGTTGAAAAGCCCTAAACCTTGGCTATAGGTCTGTCTCGAATTTTCCATAATAGTATGACATTTTCATAGTACAGTTATGTCATTTTTCTCAAACACATCTTAAGTTGTTTTCAACAAATTTTATCGGCCGAGAGTGCATCGTTTAAACAAAAAAGAGGGAAGAAAATTCAAGTGCCAAGCATACATTACGAAACATTTTCCAATTCTTTCAGAATACTTCTGATACTTCCAAAATACTTTAACAATATTTCGCTGTTTAATAAGATACCTAAGTAACCGTTTTAGAAAACGCATATCATTTTTGAAAAACATGATTCAGCAATTACCGTCCGTAGAAGTTAAAGACTTCAATCCTTTTGCATTTATTTGATCTTTAAATGTATAAGTATTTTACATAGTATGTTCAAATTAAGTTTAGTGACAAAAGGCATAATAATGCAGCTAACAATCACGCTTAATTCTACTGAAATTACACTTTTAGAAATTATAATCATTAAGCTGTGATTTATCCAGTTCTTTGTGTGGCCTCTGTATATGATTTTACTTATATTCTACGAACATCCCTTAGTATACTAAATATAGTTCAGCTTGAAAAAGCATAACTCAATTAAAACCACCTTTATGCAATTGATGCTCACATTCAGTAATGCTTATGAATTCTTTTATGTAGCCATGCATATGGTCTATAGAATTTAAAACACCCCGAAATATACAAAATTTAGTTAAACTTGAAAACGTACTTCTAGCAAATACTGCTAATAGACAATACTTGGGATACAGCCAGAGTTCTCGCTGGCTTTTGATCAACATTAGCAATTTGGCAAATAAGCAATAAAAAAACAGTAGCCAAATTAAAAAAAAAAAAAAAAAAATCTTAGCAAAATAGATTGGGGGTGAAACACTGAAAAATCTATCTTTAAACACTTATTGTATACCTTTTTTCTATATGTTCTAAAGTAACCTATTATTTTGCAATTGCTTATAAAATGGAAATTTGACTATCTGCTACAGAATCTATTAAAAATAAGAACATTCTAAATGTCTCTTAAATGCGTAGATGTTTCAGACATTTTTTGGTAGTCTAAATAAAAATGCAAAACAGCTCTCTTTGATTTACCATTGTGAAAATATACACTATAATAATTCTACTGTAACAGATATTAAAATTGACCGGCCATAGATATTTTGCATACAACTAATAAATAGTTTGGTAAATGGCAATTTCCAGTACTTCATGGAAAACTCTGCCCCATTTGTCTTTTGATGCGAGTAATTTTGCTTGTGTTTTTACCGGCGCGACACGACGCACGCCTGTGCATAGATAGTGATTAACTAACTAACAACAGATAAATACATATCACATAATCTGTTTGTGTCTTTGGCTGTTGTTAAACTGAAATGATGTGGAGTTAGTACCTCTATAAATAGAGCAATGTAACAGAGCAATAAATATAGCACGGTGCGTTTGAACATTTAAAGCGACATCAACCGTTCAGCAACGCGTATAAGAATCTGGAGTGTATTGGCACACACACACATAAAGATTCGGACACAAAAAAACAGAAATTAAGCACTCGTAATTTGGCGAGTCTTCGTTTGTTCGCCAAATGAAGCATTTTATCGCGATTTAGCGCTATGTCGAGCGGCAGCGAGAACACTGTGCACAGCACGGTAACCCAAATCTTTCGTGTGTCCCTGTAAATGAAAGATGAATGATATGAACATCATAGTCTACAGCAAATATCATGTATAAAACCTCAGTAATGTATATCTATCTCATTATATTTGAAATAGTTTAATATAATTGAAACACAAACTGCAAACAGTTTTCTCCGTAGAGTATTGTGCAATTGAATTATTTTTTGTGGCACTGTAAATGAATAATAATTTTTTGGACCTCATATTCCACTGGATACAAGTTTTGGTGCCATTCATAAATGCATATCAATTTCAGTATTTTTGAAATGGTGCGACATAATTAAAATGCACTGAAAACGATTTTCGCTGTCCTTGTAAATTAACTATATATGCTAGTAACATCATTTTTTAATAGCGGTCATTCTATACTTTATGTCAACAATATATAATAATTGAAGAGCTACCCGAGTGTTTTTAAGAGAGTTAGAGCACGGACTGTCGCGTCGGTCAGAAAAACCGAAGTCATAAACAAATTCCAAGTATGTAGGAGAAGTATTAAAAAGAAAGCTGGCGATAAATGAAATTTATGATATTACTGGAGATAAAGTATGGCTTAATTTAAGTTGTATCTTATAAGGGACATTTATTTTATCAATCACTACACTGTAAAAAATGTTTCTTATTTAACGAAAGTACAACATAAACATGAAGAAAAACGTACAATAACTTCTTTCGAGTCATCCAGGATACACGAAAAGCATTCTTAATTTTTAGAAACTTCGAAAAATAATATACTTTCGATTTTTAAAGAAACATTTAAAAAAAAGTGTGTTTTACTGCAACTGACTTTTGGACAAACTCCAACTATTTTGTATGCTGTATTTAACAGTTTTCTCAAAACGGATTATCGGTTTTCAGGATGCTATCAATTATCAGTGAATCATTTTAAGCTGCGTAATTGACTTTATATGTGCAAGAATAAGAAAATAATATGAATTTTAATATTAATATTAATTTGGCTTCCTTTTATGTGCGTTCGTAATTACATAAATATGTAGCACCTATAGCCGTCGTTCCGTCCGTCTGTCTGTCTCTCTGTCTGTCCCTAAATCCGCATATAACAGAGCAAACACTGTCCAACCGAAAGATGTGAAATATTAAAAATATAAGTGTTGCAAATTTTTGTAGTGTCGTTTAAAATTTCATGAAAATCGGATGTATAGTTTAATTACTGGGACAGACAAAATTTTCATTGCGGACAATGGCAAAAAAAATTATTTCAAGTGAATTTTAATATGTTACAGACTTTCGAGCAGAATGAAACTGATATGCACTTATGAAGTGCGTTAATATATACATTCAGTACAATATGTGGTGCAAAAAATGTTTATAAAACTAGTTATAGTACGAAAGAACCACATTTGCCACGTTACGTTTATCGAGCAATTTCCAACCTGTTTATTCTTAAATTCATAACAGAAATTCCGAACAGTAATTTTTGCCATATTTAACGATTCCTGGTTACTTAAAGTAAAAAGTATTCTTCCGGAACTTCCTGTATAAACTCGAAACTTTTGTAAAAAATAGGGAGGACATACGGGTGATACTGGTGTGTATCATGTACGACTCAAAATTTTTGCTATAACTAGTGGAATCAAAATATAAAATCTAGTACATTTCTTTTCATCATGATTTTAGTCAGCTATCTAACAGCCGAATTCTAATAAATTAAAACATTATTTAGAAAGCAGTTTACTAAACTTTATTTTTCAAAACGTTATGTTCAAAGAAACTGTTAAACAGCTGCATTTGAAATGATGAAAGAATTCGTCTTTCACTTCATTAAACAAATGTGAACAAATTGTTTCAAACATTAAAAGAACTCAAAATGTAAACGCTTGCAATGGAAAAAGTATGAGAAAAGTTAGGAGAAAATTAATGGTCTCAACTTAATGAAACAAAGTTATGATTGATAAACCTTAAAAGAAGGAACTTTTTAGAACTTTAATGAAATAAAAGAATCTGGTAAACGTTGAATTATTCTTAGAGTGGTCATTATATATTTTTTACAGAATAGATTATTATAATTTTCCCCATGGTACATTTTAATTTATTTCATACTTTAGAAATGTAAGGTAAATGCACCTATAGTACCAGAAGTTGGTCAACAATTTTAAAGTTTAAAAACAAGCCCAAAATGCATTTCTGAAAAATGACTGAAAGAAATTCGAATGACTAACATCCTTAAATATTAACTTTCCATAAACTGTTTGGATTTTTTTTTTTTTTTTGCTTGTACATTTATTTATTTTCTAGAGTGTCTTCAAAAACAGATTTTTTAACCAATTCTTGGAGATTTTATTAAGAGATAAGTTTTTATTTAAAACATTGTTTCTTTAATATTAAGTTTTATTTTAAATTAAATTACTGTTGATATACTCTGTTACACTGTAAATAATTTGTTGAATAAGCCAAAAACCTGAAGATTCATGCAACATAAATTTACGAGGCTACTACTAGAGCATGGAGGAATGCGACATTTTTTATTTTTTCGAAGAATATATTTTGAAACTTGGAATATTTATTTTGATAAATGACGGTTAGGATTAGGCTCTCTCTCTCTCTCTCTCTCTCTATATATATATATATATATGTGTGTGTGTGTGTGTGTGTGTCTTTTAGAATTCACTAACACTTTAATAATAATTAGATAAATGTCCTTGAGTGACTCACTACTGATGCGTTTACCTTAATGTAATTTTATTTAGTAAAATATTTTAATTTTGAAAGTAATAAAGTAACCAAATTGTTTATATCACGAGAAGAATGCAGAAGTTCGTTTGCCCTTTTATTGAAACGATTTTAACATATTTTGCTCTACGCATAAAATTTCGTGTTATTTGTGATAGATTGGCTCATTTAGGTAACCTTAAATCTTCATTATAAATCAAGATTCAGTTTTCCATTATAGTACTCGTAGAACTTTTCATAAGCGCAGTTATGTCATTTTTCTCCAACACTTCTTAAGTTGGTTTCCAAAGTTTTTTGAACGTCTGAAGGTGGCGCCTCTTTAACATTCGCTTTAATGACACACACAAACTAAGAAAAAAAAAGAAGAAAAACTGGCGATAAATGAAATTTTTTTAATGCAAAAGTTCGTTTGCCCTTTTATTGAAACGATTTTAACATATTTTGCTCTACGCATAAAATTTCGTGTTATTTGTGATAGATTGGCTCATTTAGGTAACCTTAAATCTTCATTATAAATCAAGATTCAGTTTTCCATTATAGTACTCGTAGAACTTTTCATAAGCGCAGTTATGTCATTTTTCTCCAACACTTCTTAAGTTGGTTTCCAAAGTTTTTTGAACGTCTGAAGGTGGCGCCTCTTTAACATTCGCTTTAATGACACACACAAACTAAGAAAAAAAAAAGAAGAAGAAAAACTGGCGATAAATGAAATTTTTTTAATGCAAAAGTTCGTTTGCCCTTTTATTGAAACGATTTTAACATATTTTGCTCCATGCATAAAATTTTGTGTTATTTATGATAGATTAGCTCATTTCGGTAGCCTTAAATCTTCATTATAAATCAAGATTAAGTTTTCCATTATAGTACTCGTAGAACTTTTCATAAGCGCAGTTATGTCATTTTTCTCCAACACTTCTTAAGTTGGTTTTCAAAGCTTTTTGAACGTCTGAAGGTGGCGCCTCTTTAACATTCGCTTTAATGACACACACACACACTAAGAAAAAAAAAAAAAGAAGAAAAGCTGGAGATAAATGAAATTTTTTAACTACTAGATATGAAGTAACTGTAGCTAAGAAAGGATAAAAACACTCGAATGATAAGACCAATGAAATGGATTAGTGAATGTTAAGAAATGTTTTCATAAGCATTTATGATTACTGCTGTATTTACTTATGTAGAGAAACAAAAGCTCAAAACTATGCAGCTGAAATAAATTCATCAAATTATCAACAAAATATCTTAGAACACACATTCGATGAAGGAATTTCAGTTTTATGAAAAAGTTATCAATAAAGTTGAGATTCATATAGACAATTTATCCAGCCATCCATTCAAGTTAACTGTCTTAGTGAAAAAAGAATCCCAATCAGGAATAAATTTCCCCATTTCCAGTAAAATCAATATTGAACTCCATGAACTTCTACGATTGTCTAACGTATATCCATGAACTTTTGCGGTTTTAAATTCTATCCATGAACATTGGCGATTTAACTTCTTAAAATTAGCACTCTTGAAGATGCCATTCACGAACATTAAGGAGACTTTGGAATTCCACGTAAGAAAAGTAGGAGAAAAATAACATGGCTGTACTAAAAAAAAAAAAAAAAAAAAAAAAAAACATACTATCATGTGAAATTCTAACCGGAGCTATAGCCAAGATTTTAGACTGTAAAATAAAGTCAATACGACGCAAAGAATGCGGTATTTATGCTTCGAAATGAACTGTAAAAATCGTTTCTATAAATGTCAACGACATTTTTTAAAAATCTTGTTTATTTTAAATCCCATGAAATAAAACAAACTCATTATTCACATAGATATAAAGGCATTGAATTTCACCGACATAAGTGTATTGTTAAAAAAACAGTTGTTGCAAACAATGCCATAAAACAGCAGCTATTTATATTAAGTGGGTGGGGGGTGACGTTCATGAAAAAAATACGCACATATCTTTCGTATCGCTATAGTTCGTAGAGTAAACCCCTAGAACGCTTAGATGAAATTCGCAATATTTAAAATGGTACAGACAACTGAATGCGAGACTCAACCGGCTGAAAATCAGGTATATGGGACACCACTGGATACATCTGTAGGGTGTTGAATTCAGGGGGTGGCCCGGGGAGACATTCCCCCTCGGAAGATTTAAGATTTTCAGTTTTCAGTTGTCAAAAAGTATAACTTCCCTCCGGAACTCTATAATGTCCCTTTCGGAGCCACAGAAATCCCTCCCTGAGAAAAGAGTCTGAATTCAGCACTGAGCTGCACGCGTGCTGAATTTTTTGTTTTGTATGTATAAAATCTAGGAATGGCGAACCTACTATAAGTTGAAAAATATAACGATTAACACTTTGTATCACCACGTTGCATGCCTGAGATATACCCAAAAGTGAATATAACTTATACACTGGGCTTTTAAACACGATTTTATTTATTGCTGCTGTCTTCCAACACAGCAGTTTATATAAATTGCTTATAGAATTCCCAACAAACTGAGTCAATTTTCCATACCAATGTTTTATTGATAATTTGGGCAGTTTCGTATTCTTATTCCTAAAACGAACATCGTAAATTTGGAAAAATTAAAAACGCCGGTGACGTGTAAAATAGATTTTATACAAAAGTAAGTTCGTATATTCAATTTTGTATTAGAAAATTGACTCTATTTATGATAAGTATGTAATTTTCTGTTTATCGCAGATGTGAAAAATGTACGTTGTAGTCAACATTTCTTTATTTTTATGTTCTAAATATTTTTATTACTTTGTGCGTGCTTAAAACAATGTATTATAACTTCTGAGAAATATTTATCAAATCGGAATTGTAGAGTCATAAAGTGTTAACTAAAAATACTATACACTTTTTCTTTAGTAAATTTTAACGTGTTTTTCGTGAAACGATATTTTTCAGCGCTTCTTATAAAGTACACCTTAAAAATATCCGAACAGTATTCGGAAAAATAGTTGCCCTTATCGTACCGGAAAATTTTCCGACCCAGCTTCGGAATAAAATCCGTAAAAAAAAGGAAGCATTCATTAAAACGATACTTTTCGGATTTTATTCCAAGTTTACGGTTTTTCTTCCGATTTTACTGATTTTATTCCGAGCTGGGTCGGAAATTTTTCCGGTACGATAAGGGCAACTATTTTTCCGATTCCTACAGGAAATCTGGTCCTATTTTTCTTTTTACAGTGTAGCTGTTAAAGGAGTCAAACAATCAACATTTCTTTTTAAAATTCAGAAGTAAAAGACTTTTTATTTTGTGGAGGTATAAACATTTCCTATGTAAAATAATAATACTAATAAATAACATTAGTTAATGAATAATAATAATAGCTAAAATATGACAGTTTATTTCACATGACTATAATTTTATCACATTTTATTCAGTTTCACAAAAAATGAGTTCAAGAGCCACGAAATCGTCTAAATGTGTTTTCTGAAAAAATATTATTTTGTTTGTTTCAGGCGATTTTGGTAAGCTATTAAAGCTTAGTTTTACCATTTTTTAACTGCCTTTTATTGATGTAAAAAACGCTAAAAAAATAGGAATTTATCAGCAATATGTCTTGTTTAGTTTTACTATTTTTCATCGGCACTTTATTACCGTAAAAAAAAGTCTGAAACAGGAATATAAGAACAATACTATATTTTTAGTTTTACAATTTTTTAATTGCATTTTAATACTTTAAATACATTTTTAAATAGGAATAAAACAAAAAGTTCAACCCAAGTATATAAAAAATTTGCTTTCCAGTGAATTTTCTTTTCTTTTCTTTTTTATGCTAAGTATAAGTAATATATATTTTTATTTTTGAAGGCTTTTTCAAAAACGTCTTTGACAATTTTTACTTTTATAGTAAAACAGATTCAGTTAATTTTATTAATTCATTCCCCTAAAATATTTTTTCAATAAACATGAAGAAAGAAATAATTTTACTGAATAATTTCTTTTTTTAGTAAATATTATGAAACAAATAAAGTATTTAATATATGTTTTAAACTTTTCATCCACGCTGTCGCCATAATAGATGGAGGTTTTTACATAAATTGAAGCTTTCTGGGGAACAATGTCCATTAGCCACATCTGGCATGTTGTGAGAAAATCAGTTTTAAAGGTTTTTGTGACATCCTGAAATCAGGGTTTGGTTGTTTAATGCATGTTTTCATAGACTAATTAGTATAACAGGCAAATGCACGAACACTGGCGTCCAAAATTAAGGACCAGTCACAAAATGCTAATTTTCAAGTAAGCGAATATTCAAAAGGAAATAATATAATTCAAATAATTACTATCCCTACAGCACAGCTAGTCCACATAACATCTTATTCATGTCACACATGCTCACAAGCGTCACAGTCACTACGGTGAAACAAAAAATAGGAAATTCCACACGTCTCATTATGAGCCTCAAAAGATCACTATATGTGACTCCACTGAGACGTCAATGTGACTGCTGCTTTGTGACGAGTCACCAGGTGACATTGTGACTCTCATGTGACTGTCATTTTTAGACTCAATTTCAAAGTCATCGTGAACGTTTCATTATGATAAGTGACCAAATAATATCACATTATTGTCACATGGTGACTTTTCACAAAAGAGCACAATGGTGACTTCACAGTAGTCTCTGTCACCTGAAAGTCATCACGTGACTTAAATGTGACATTATTTGGCAACTTATCAAAATGCACGATGACTTTGAAATTGAGTCTGCAAATGAGAGTTACATGAGAGTCACAATGTAACTACATTGTGACTCTCATGTAACTAATCTCACGTAATCCTGCAAAGTCACATGCTGACTCGTCACAAGTCAGCAGTCACTGTGACGTCTCAGTAGAGTCACATATAGTGATTATTTGAGACTCATAATCATATGTATGGAATTTCTTATATTTTGCTTTACCGTAGTGACTGTGACACTTGTGACCATGTGTGACATGAATGAGATGTTAGATGGACTAGCTGTTCTGTACAGATAGTAATTATTCGAATTATATTATTTCATTTTGAGTATTCACGTACTTGAAAATTAGCATTTTGTGACTGGTCCTTAATTTTGGACACCAGTGTATATATCGTCATAAAAGAAATTAATTTTTTTCTAATAAATTCATTAATAAATGTTTATAAAGAATGTGGCTTGTAACTGTCTTAAATCAAACTGACGTATACATTTTTTGGATGCAAAATGACACAGTTTATTACAAGTGATACATTAATATAAATTATTATAAACTGTCATATATCAACAAGTTTATATTCACAAATCAACAAAAGCTATAAACCCTTTGATTCCAATATAAAACGTCCGGGGAAAAGTTGCTTCTTTCTTTTAATGGATTTGAATATTTAAGCTGCAATCTCCATTTACACATTCTTTCCCTCCTTGCCTACAGATTCTATATTATTTTACTCCCCAGAAGACTCAAAAATAGCTAGGACTCTGGCTGATATAGAGTAAACATTAAAGTAGTTTTCTTGAATTGGAAACTTAGAATAAAATTTTTCATGTTCACAAATATCCATTTTTAACACTTTCCAACAAAGCTGAAAAGTGCTTATGCATCCGGTTAGTCTGTCCACGCTCTAACTCCCGTAAATATACTCGTATTTTCATAGAATTTATAAAAATTATTTAGGGTCACCTAGGCAATTTTGGTATTGTATATGAAGTTTGTGTGATTAATAGTTCATTTACAGGGGCACCCAAAAGTATTCCATTCCATTATGGTATAAGGGGGAAAATCGTTTGCAGAGTATTTTAATGACATTGCGCTATTTCAAATGTATTGAAACTGATATAAATCATTGAATATTTCACTACAAGATGATTCTGATAGAATAGGCCACTCATAGTGTTTGTCTTTGATTTACAGGGACACACAAAATAAATCGATTACAGTACTGTCTTTGAGTAATAATTGCTTGAAGTGCGTTTTTAATTTCGGCATGCCCTTTTAAATTTAACTATTTAAATTTAACTATTTTTTGCATTTTACTAGTTGTATATAAATTCTATACATTATATACAGGGCTGCACAAAAGAAATCACGTGCCATTCTCCATACTAGAGAAGTTGCTGAAAGGGAAATTTCAATTAAAGTATACATGTATTTCTTAACTGAATTAAATTTTAGCCATTTCTTAACATCGGCTTACATATGGGTTTCCTATTTTGGATGATTTTTCACTGAGAAGTCTTATACTCGGTTTATACACGAAAACATACGGTATGTTCTTATTAAAGTGAGGTATCCTTTATTTTCGACTGAAAAATGGATTCGAACCCCGCTTCCCTATGCAAAACCTATTTCTTGTAAAGAGCTCTACCACCGTTTAAAATTTGAACAAGACGTTGTGGAACAGTTTAGTATCAGTTAGAGTATTCTTTACAAGTCGGGTTGTATTCGATTCGAACTCGAAAATTATCTTTATCTTTTCAAAGAAGTTATCATGCTAAAACGGACAGATACTGTCCGAGCCCTCGTGTAAAGGTTAAACTAAAATTCCAGAATCTGACTAAAAGCGTTTTATAAACTAGAAATCCAACATGAATCCGATACCGATTAACACGAACCTAAGCTATTAAAACTCGAGCCCAAACCGAACCTGAAGTGCAAGACACAATTTATACCGGTATAAAATGACATTAAAAGATTTCGATTTATGGTTTTTTCATTGAGAGTCATCCATATATGATGTCACACTTTTTTTCAATATTTTTGACCCCCCCCCCCCTTGTCACAATGTGTTACACTTCACCATACCCCATTCCCCCCTCTTGTCACATCTCACGCTATATTACATAAACATATACTTGTAGTTCAAAATCAAAGTACTATGTTATGGATCATAGTTCAAATTTTATTTTGAATCTTTTAACTATGTGTTTTAACGATATTTGTGAGCATAATAATAAAAATGATTCGTGTACTTATTTTGTATGAAGTAACATTAAGATTTACAACAAAAAACATAATTAATATACAATAGTAATAAAATATTAATTGAAAGAACAATTAAAAACAGTAGTATTTTGGAATTTGAAATGGAATTTTATATATATTTGGCTTTAAATGTTATCTTTACTGTATGAACACAAAATGCTTTAATTTCAAAATAACTTTAAAATTTAATCTGCTGATTTTTAATGCTTTTATTTTAACCAAAATGTGTGATGTCACACATCTTCTTACCCCCTCCCACCCCCTTGTCACAAACTGTCACAATTTCATGAACCCCCCTCCCACTCTCCAAGCGTGACATCATTTGTGGATGGCCCCTTGGTTATTTTTGGATTAAAACAATTACAAATCTTTTTTAACTCATTGACGGCATTTTTTATGGTTATTACATTCAAAACATACAAGAAAAATAAACATAAATCAAAATTTTAAAAAAGTGTCATTTGATACCGGTAGAAATAGTGTTCATCCATATTTTAATAACATTATGAAAATATAGACTACAATTATATCTCTAATATCAATTTTAGTTTTTTTTTTTTTGTAGAAAAATGAAGACATATGTGCTCATTAACATTCATTTAGATAGTGCTTTTTTTAATTCAAAAAATATTCAGAGCTTTCTTTTGAAAAATCGGGAAAACGCGAATCAGACCCTAAACCAGGGGTCTACAAGTAATTTTAAGTGGGGTCCGAATACTTTTGAAAAATTTTATCGAAGTTCAGAGAAAAAGACAAGTAACATAAGTATTTATTACTTTAAAATTGTTATTTTTACATACACATACGCATAATATAAAATAAAAAAAATGAGGTATTCGTTCTGAGAAATTACTATATAAACAGGTATACGTTCTGAAAATTTTTACATACACATAATACAATGGAAAAGGCTGTTATTCGTTGAAAAGTTACACTTGCGGCCTTGAACCAGTTTCTTATAGTTTGATTCATGTGGTGAGCAGCTAATGCGAAAGTGTCTTCAAGGTGGGAATCCGTTAATCTCGAACGATATTTGTTCTTTAAAAAAATCACTTTGGAAAAAGTTCTTTGTCATACATATTTACAGCCAAACGTACTAGCCAGGTTAATAGCTAGTCTTTTGCAATTTTCTTACTTTTCTGAGACATGCTGTGTGCAATTCAGACTTTTATCACCCCAAAATTCTTCTGGGGATGCAGTTTTAAACTTTGCATGGAAATATCTTCTTGGAAGTCAAATGTCTCCATTTGAAGGTTTTTCAAGAC
Organism: Maratus speciosus; assembly: GCA_963932465.1. Classification (NCBI taxonomy): domain Eukaryota; kingdom Metazoa; phylum Arthropoda; class Arachnida; order Araneae; family Salticidae; genus Maratus; species Maratus speciosus. The sequence continues at coordinate 308,907,405 of OZ010800.1, forward strand.
TGAACAACTTCTCAGATAGATCAGTCCATTCTGCAAGTGGATCAAGTTCATAAGGCGATTTAAAGAAAGGAGACAACTTACCTATATCTGCAAAATCTTGGAATCTTGCTTAAAATTCCTTCAAAAGATTGGACATAAAACATAGGAACACTGCAGTGTGTATTTCGGAATTCTTCTTTTTATAATCAATAATTGTTGTAAAATGAAAATTCTTTATCTGCAATACCTTTTCGAAGGTCCAGGTTTCAACCTTCCACGGTCTGCCAGTAGCCACCGTGGTCCTAAAGTGTCAAAAACTATGGGAAACATTTAAACTCAACTGTACTCGCAACAAATAAAATTAGAGTCAATCCGTTCCAAACCTAATGCGGGTCGGGCAAAGTTGGGTCATCTGACCCGATGCAGGAGACTAGTCTCAATTTATTTATCTTTGTTATTAAAATGATTTGTCTCCAATATTCAGTCAAAATATATATATATATATGTCGTAGGCTAATTGAGAAATCCGGCTCTTTGCAAACAGCCTAGGCTATTTGCAAAGAGCCGGGCTAATTGGAGAATCATCTCTCTTTTTCCAATTAGCCTGATATTTTTCAGGCTTATTGCAAACAGCCTAGACACAGTTAGGCTAATTGAAAAATGACCACTTATTTCCCAATCAGAATGCTTTTTTTAGGCTTAATTACCGATAACCCGACCCGAACCCGAAAAATAAATTACAACAGACCATACTCCGATCCGAGCAAAACAAAATAATTTCAGTCTACAAGCAACCCGACCCGAACCTAAAAATTCCATTTAAAAAAATCGGAATCTGAACCGAACCAAATCTGAACCCGATAAAAATATTCCAATGAACCATAACCGATCCGAGCAAGTCAAAATAATTTCTGAGGACATACAAGCCGACCCGAACCTAAAAATTCTATTTGAAAAAAAGCCGGAATCTGAACCCGACAAAAATATTCCAATGAACCATAACCGTTCCGTTCAAGAGAAAATAATTTCTGAAGACATGCGACCCCACCAGAACCTAAAAATTCAATTTGAGAAAAACTCCGAAATCTGACGCGAACCAAATCTGAACCCTACAAAATTATTCCAAAGAACCATAAACGGATCCGAGCAACGCAAAATAATTTCCGTGGACATGTTACCCGACACGAACCTAAAAATTCCATTTGAAGAAAACTCGGAATCTGAACCGAACCAAATCTGAACTCGACAAAAATATTCTAATAAACCATAATCGATCCCAGCAAGACAAAATAATTTCTGAGGACATGCAACCCGACCCGAACCTAAAAATTCTAATTGAAAAAAACCCGGAATCTGACCCGACAAAAATATTCCAATGAACCATAACCAATCCGAGCAAGACAAAATAATTTCTTAGGACATACAACCAAACCAGAACCTAAAATTTCAATTTGAAAAAACCCCTAAATCTGACTTGAACCAAATCTGAACCCGAAAAAATTATTCCAAAGAAACATAAACGGATACGAGCAACACAAATTAATTTCTGTGGACATGTTACCCGACATGAACCTAAAAATTCCATTTGAAAAAAAACTCAGAATCTGAACCGAACCAAATCTGAGCCCGATAAAAATATTCCAATGAACCATAACCGATCCGAGCAAGAGAAAATAATTTCTGAGGACATGCAACCCGACCCGAACCTAAAAATTCTAATTAAAAACCCGGAATCTGAACCCGACAAAAATATTCCAATGAACCATAACCGATCCGAGGAAGAAAAAATAATTTCTGAGGACATACAACCAAACCAGAACTTAAAAATTCAATTTGAAAAAAACCCTAAATCTGACTTGAACCAAATCTGAACCCGATAAAATTATTTCAAAGAAACATAAACGGATCCGAGCAAAACAAAATAATTTCCAGGGACATGTTACCGGACGTGAACCTAAAAGTTCCATTTGAAAATAAATCGAAATCTGACCCGAACCAGATCTGGACCCGCTAAAATTTTTCCAATGAACCATAACCCGATCCGAGCAAGACAAAATATTTTCTGTCGACAGACAACGCAATCCGAGCAAGACAAAACTATGTCCATGGACACGCACCCCAACCGGAACCTAAAATTTCATTTGGAAAAAAACGACATTTGAACCCGTCAAAAATATTCCAAAGATCAATAATCCTATACGAGCAAGACAAAATAATTTCCGTGGACGCGCACCCCGAGCCGAACTAAAAATTCCATTTGAAAAAACCCGAATCAAATCTGAACCCGACAAAAATATTCCAAAGAACCATAACCGGATCGGAGCAAGGCAAATTAATTTCCGTGGACAGGCAACACGACCAGAACATAAAAATTCCATTTGAAGTCAACCTGCAACCCGACCCGAACCAAATTTTAACCCGACAAAAATATTCCAAAGAACCATAACTCGATCCGAGCAAGACAAAATAATTTCTGTCGACAGGCAACCCGATTCGAACCAGAAAGTTCTAGTTAAACTCAATCCGAAATTTGACCCGAACGCGGGTTATGGAAGGTTTTCGGGTTGACTTCAAATGAAACTTTTAGGTTCGAATCCGGTTGTATGTCGAAGAAAATTATATTGCCTTTCTCAGATCGGGTTACGGTTCTTTGAAATATGTTTGTCGTGTTCCGATAGGGTTCGTGTCGGGTTTCAGGTTGACGTCCAGTGGAATTTTTAGATTCTGGTCGTACTGCGTGTACGCGAAAAATAATTTGCATTGCTCGGATCGGGGTATACGGCCTGATGTATTTTAATTTCGGGTTCTGGTCAGGTTTCGGGTTAACTTCAAGTAGAACTTTCAGGTTCGGATCGGGTTTCATGCCGACTGAAATTATTTTGTCTTGCTCGGATCCGGTTATGGTTTTTTGGAATATTTTTGACGGATTCAGATTTGGTTTGCTTCAGATTTCGGGGGTTTTCTAATGGGATTTTTAGGTTCGGGTCGGGTTGCGTGTCCACGAAAATTATTTTTTCTTTCTCGGATCTGGTTATGGTTTTGGGGGATATTTTTTCGGATTCAGATTTTGTTCGGGTCAGATTTCAGGGTTTTTTCAAATGGAGTTTTTAGGTTCGGGTCCGGTTGCGTGTCCACGGAAATTACTGTCTTGCTCGGAAATCGTTATGGTTCATTAGAATATTTTTGTCCGTTATCATATTAGGTTCGGGTAATATTTCGCGTTTTTTTAAACAAAATTTTTAGGTTCGGATCGGGTTGCATGTCCTCAGAAATCAATTTGTCTTGCTCGGATCGGTTACGGTTCATTGGAATATTGTTGTCGGGCTCAGATTTGGTTCGGTTCAGATTCCGGGTTTTTTTTAAATGGAATTTTTAGGTTCGGGTCGGGTTGCGTGCAGACTGGAATTATTTTGTCTTGCTCAGATCGAGATACGGTCTGTTGTAATTTATATTTCGGGTTCGGGCCGGGTTATGGGTTAATAAGCGTAAAAAATCATCGTGACTGGGATATAAGTGGTCATTTTTCAATTAGCCTAACGGTGTATAGGCTCTTTGCAATAAGCCTGAAAAATATCAGGCTAATTGGAAAAAGAAAGACGATTCTCCAATTAGCCCGGCTCTTTGCAAACAGCCTAGGCTCTTTGCAAAGAGCCTGATTTCTCAATTAGCCTACTATATATATATATATATGTTACATTCATGCTAATTTTTTAGGACATTTTTTTTTATTTAAACCTTCGTGTTACTGCTTAGAGTATTATGTACTTAAATTGCAGCAAATTTTAAAACAATCAATAAATTATTCGTGCATTTGGTTGAATTCAATTAAGCCCAAATGAATTCCTTCTATAAAATCGATTTAAATTAAGGTTTCAAGGTTTCATATAAATTTATGCATTGGATTGATAATACATAGTAGGAATGCAATTATCGAATAGTAAATTAACTGAGATGAAATAAAATCTAATGGACTGTGAAGTAAACGTGATTAATTCAGTTTAAGAGGGTCAGTTAATTACGTTGAATTAAACCCTAGCAGGTCTGTTTGACTGTCGAGGCTGATGTAAATAGATTTTAATAAATGGAAATACAGGGCATTTATGAGGATGTTTAGTTTGATAATACATTTCTGTCCATAAAGATACTAATTCTGCGTTTACAGGGTAGCTATAAAATTATATATCCTGTTTTAAGCTTTTGTAACTCTAACTAAGTAACATCATTATGCAATGTATTATATATTTAGAACGTGAAGATAAGAAGAGATGAATTCAAAGTATGAAAATGTACTATTGAGTGCAAAAGTTGCAATAGTGAAAAGTTTGACATTGCTGCAGCCAAAAACGCCACGTATATATTTGCATTATGTGCCAGTAGTAACTGTTATGTAAATACTGTAGCGACGTGCTTTTACATTTTTTTGAAATCCTGGGAAATTCAAAGCGAACAATTCCTTTAAATGACTGCCAATTATGCACACAGCCTTGTTGTACCAAAGTACAGAAAAGCATTGACATTTGATTTCTTTTAATACAGTCGAACCTCTATTTAACGAAGTCGCTAAATCCCGGAAAAAAGTTCGTTATATGGAAAATTCGTTAAATAGAGATTCACCTTTTAAAATACTTTAAACTACATAAAACTGATTTTAAATTCATAAACACTGAATACTTTTACTAAAAGTAATTAATCACATTTTTTTTATAAATTTTTTCGATTTGTTTTATTTATTTTACACACCAATATCCATCATCAATTCATTTTTTCTATGTGTTTAAATATTTGAAATCTGTAGGGAAAACAAAACATTGTCCGGGAATACATTGTATTTTCTGTTTAAAGTGAATAGTTTTATTTTTAAATTAACGAATTTTAATGATCTTATCGTATTTATTATTTTAACCATACATTAACATACGATTCCTTAAATTTAGTTTCTGAAAAACTCTGTTAATTTTGTCTGAGTTTTTTCTTTTAAAAAGTGCTTCCTCTCATAATACGTCTCGCATCTTTGCAATGCACCAAAAACCCCTTTGTGCGTATTTTCTTCTAACTAATCTGCGTCGGATTGTTTCAAATGATTTTAGCATTTCATCATACAAAGTTTTGTTAATTCCTGCATCATGATCATTTCCATCATCCCCATATTCGTCTTCATCGCAATTCATTACTGTACTTTTTTTATTTTTCACACTGTCGAAAATATCCAATTTGGATAGTGTTTCCAAAGTCTAAATTTCAAAATTAAGTGAAATACACATCAATCAGCACATCATATTTAATTTCTTCTTTTTTTTTCTCATCTGTATCCATATTTTTTTAAGTTTCTCTAAGGGATTCTCGTCTTCGTCCTCCGTACTTACTGAATTCTCACTGCTGACAAAGAAGGTGCCTGGTAAAACCAATTCAAGGCAATTGAACATCATAAAATGTGTTTAAAGAAAGAATAAGTTCGAAATGTCCAGAAATATTCTGAGAAATGAGGAGAAAAAAAAATTAGATCACAAGGAAAAGTTCGTTAAATAGAGAATGCACTTCGCTATTTGGAGGTTATTTTACGAAGAAATTCGCAAAATGTTCTCGGTTCCAAGGAAAAGTTCGCAAAATAGAGAAATTCGCAAAATAGAGGTTCGTTAAATAGAGGTCCGACTGTATTTTATGGTTTGGTGTATTTTAATTTGAATGCTTTAGAAATCGAAATATAGCAGTTACTAGTTTACATATCTATTTATCAATCTACGTATTTCTTTATATCTGATCCAAATCTTGTGATCAAGATAATAACCTAATTGTGACAGTGTATTAATTTTGCAGGCATCTTTGACGAGTTCGTTAATCATGTATATAGCTCTTATAGTTCCTTTACAGGGACATACAAAAGCTAATACTTGTCATCACGCTAACGTCCGCATTACTGAACAAATTCGTATCTAAATGAGACATCGCACAGTGGGACGTTTTGACGATATAGGAGGGCAAAATTATTCCGTTGAAGTTTAATTAGTTTTGGCTGTTTTTTTAATGCATCACTAATAAAATACTCAAACAGTGATAAATATTTGGTTGTTTAACAACATTGTTTTAAAATAAAAATACAGAGTGCCCACTAAAATCCATTCCCACCCTCTTAACTACCGAATGACTGCATCCATCTATCTATCTATATTATAAAGGACAATCTGTGCGTAACACATACGTTATTTTGCGAATGGCAACACTTGGAAATTTGAAATAAAATTTTGGTTTTGCAATTTTCTCTACTGAAAATTTTTAAAATTCTAAACATCGCACATTTTAAATGTTTACATTGTTGTGTGAGGAAAAAAATGCTCTTTAAATGCAATTTGTTTGAAAGCTGTATCTAAATTTATTTTTGAGATATTATTTTTTTTTTGTAGTTTTTAATACCGTTTTTCTAATCGTGGCAACAAAAGTACCCCATTTCTATTGAAAGTAAACGGAAAATAGTCGAAAATAGGAGATAGTGTGTCTTTTTGTTGCCATTTTCTCATAAAACCTGAAAAAAAAAGTTGAAATTATAATACGGGTTATGTCAAGAATATTGTTTATTATTCCTTAATAATGACATCATATGCATACTTTTCTATATACGAAGTTTAAGACTGGAATGAAAAGGTAGATTGCTTTAGCGGATGCAAATGACGTAATTTTATAAAAATGCGTGTAATTTAATTCTTAAACCTGAATTATGTTTTGTAGAAGTGCGTCATTTTCACAGCCCAGCTCCTTTGAAATTCTTCACAGGTGAAAATGCTTCGCTTTTGAAAATAATATAATCGAAATCGCACACTGATAAAACGCAATTTTTTACAAAAAATTAGAGTGTCTTTATAAAAGAGAGGTGACAGGCAAATAATATAGATTTATAATTATATTACAGAAATCGATGATTCTCGCCTGGATGGACTTGCTTCGCCGAGTTCGACAATCACACAAATAATTCGAGGTTTAAAAGAATATCATGTCCCTGAGGTTTTTGTCCAAAATTTCCTCGAATAATAAAATTTTAATGCTATTCTTTAGGACATTCTACTATAATTTTATCAAAATAACATAATTTGCTTAATTTTAATTTTTCATAATTTAATATAATCTATATATTTAAAACACAAGTGTGTTTTTTAGTTATCTGCCCTGATCTTTCTGCTGAACCAATTTTAGTAATATATTTTTTTAAAACTGAAATCTGTTCATTTGTAGATGTGATCGCATTATCTGTTTTTTTTAATATCCCCACTTTTATATTTTAATTTTAAAAGCATTTTATGAAATTTCTTCAAAATGGTGAAAATTAGATAGCTTTCATTATTGCAGACAAGAGAGAAATAATGAGGTATTTTTATCTTTATTCATCCCATTTTCTGATAAAAATTCAAAATTGTTAATAAAATTCTTGTAAAGGGTTTGGCACAAAATCCCATTAGTAGCATAATATTATATTAGGGGCATAATAACGGAAAATGACTTACTACTTTTGAAAACACGCATTTTCCCTCATAAATTATCTATATTGATTTTCCTTCTGCATGTGTACTGATACTAAGTTTCAGACACCTGGCGAAATGTTTATTTAAGTGAAAATGAAGTCATATTTAAAAGAAAACGATCATTTTCTTAGATAAAACTAAACATTTTAATTCAAATGCGTCTAAAAAACATAAATTACGGAAATGCTTACTCTTCAGAATTGAGATTAGAATCTCAAGTAATGACTGCGTCTGTTCACATGAAGGATGTTTCTGACAATCATGACTTCAAGTTTTGAGTTAAAATGATTTTAAAATGATCAAACAAAATACATTTTTTTTTTTAAATGATGAATATGGATATGAGAAGTGCATATGCAAATTTTGAGAAGGTGAAAATTGCTGTTTTTCATTCCGGAATACCAAGAATAAGAGCCTCAATTGATAACCACATCCTAATAACTGATCTTTATTATATTTTACTCATTAAGTATCTATATTATAAAGAACAAACATATCTGTGAGTAACGCTGACATCATTTTGCGAATGGCAACACTTCACGATCAAATTTTGAAATTTTCTCTACTGTAATTTTTTAATCTTCTGATCATCGTACATTTTCAATTTTCATCGCATAGGGAAAAAAATTACTTTCAAATGCAATTTATTTAAGAACTGTATCTTAATTGACTGACGTATTATGTTTTCTAAAAAAATTTTTAAGCATGATTTTTTTTAAAGTTTATCTTAACACGTGCCGCTTTCAACACATAATAATAATAAACATTTTGCACATAAAGTAACAAACATTGTTCAGCATTTGTTTCTGACCATTTTTGCATAACGAAATTAATACTTCCTTTATAAACAAATAAAAGAATAATATAAAAAAAAACACCAATCTGACAAATTTGTGAAAGAAAAATAACGAAATTAATACTTCTTTTATAGACAAATAAAAGAATAATGTTGAAAAAACACAAATCTAACATATTTGTAATCGTACAATTTAAATTTTCAGATCACCAAATAGGATTTTATTTTCAAATGGAATTTGTTTGCAAAGTTTATCTTAGTTTACTGATTGTCTATGGTTTTAAAAACAATTTTAAAGCATGAAATATTTTTTTTAATTTATCTATAGCACACGGAGCTCGATTGCAAAAGATTTATCCGTTTGCCCTTAAAACAAAATAAAGAGTTCATCCTTTTCTTACGGCTAATATCCATTTAAAAAAACTACCCTATGAATGAATAAATAAAATAATATAAATAAAACACACATTTAACAGGCATATAAGCTCTGAAATTATCAGAAAATAAAAGGATGCCGTAAGTAGCAAAATCTTGGTCAAAATAACTCTTAGTATGCGGCTAATAAGGAAATATCGCTTTTGATAAATTTCAAAAATTTATTCGATTGTATAATTCGTATTTTTCATATGAAAAATGCTTTTTTAATGTAAGTGGGCAGTCTAAAAAATTTATTGCATATAAAAAATTATTAGTTTTCAATTAAAAAAAATGTTTTCACCTATATTCTGTAACCCAGTAAGCCCTGGTACGATCCCCTAGTATTCATAAACGTGGTGTCTAGTAAAGTAAAGATGCTCTGCGGTATTAGATGAGATGCTTACAGCGCCACCTCGTGCAAAATGGCGGAATCAGCGTTCCTATCATGAAAACTATTCGAAATATGGGATAAAAGTGAATGACAAATGTGTAGAGCATCATCGATTTAGTTCGAAAGGACACCTTATGAACACGAATACTACATGAATCTCGTTCTGAGCATGAATCGCGTTTTCGAGATAGGAATACTAACTCTGCTGTTTTGCACCAGGTGGCGCTGGAAGCGGTGTCATCTGGTATAGCATAGTCACTTTACTATACGTAGACTCCACTAGTATAGCTGCGACCGTTAGGCAATCAAGAGCGTCGGAAGGACTTTAGTGGGCACCCTGTATAATGCATTACAAATAATGCATTAAACATACTTATTTTACAGTTAAGTAAAAACAATTTAATGCACACATGTAAGTTAGCATTTTTTTTTCTTGTCTACTCAGAATTTGTGTAGAAATTTGTGTAGTCATACTGAGAAATAAAATTTTTAATATAAAATCATATTAAAAAAATTAATGTTTTGCGGTACCCTGCAAAACATATAAATACTACCAAATTTATTTGCGGCTGAGAAAATGCTGTTGTGTGAATAAATAATACCCAGGTAAAAAAATCAGAGAAAAACCTTTAAAAATTTTGAGATTTTGCTGCTATTTTGAAGGTTTCAACGGGTATCTTTAAGGCAAATGAAAACTAAAGGTTATCTTAAGAGAAGTATACCTCTATTTAAAAGATTTCATACAGGTTTATTTCTGTAAGTTATCATCTCCAAATTACCTTCAATGACTTAGGAGATTTTCGTGATATCACATAAGGTATGTTGAAGGAAAATGAAAATTGTTTCTTTACCAGGTAACATGAAAGTTTTACTTAAAGGTTTTATTATTGCACATTATGGTATCTAAGATTTTGATATGCCCGCATTTCCTCATTAATATTTTAAATTTATTTCGAAATTAATATATTAGATAATTCCCGGAAATCTAACGTCTTCCACCGGTTCAGTCAAAAATTCTTAACTCCGCCCCCTCGTTAAAATTTTTAATTAATATTTAAAATTATCATTTTAAATAGCGATATAAAAATCCCATTCTAGAAATAAAAATCTGAAAATTATCTTAAAGTCCCCTCGTTGAGATTTTTAATTACCATTTAAAATACTATTTTTTAATTCCCTACAAAAAGAAAGAAAAATCTCGAAATTATTTTGAAGAGTCTACTAGTTAAAATTTTTAATTACCCTATTTATGAAGTTATTACGACCAACAATTTCACCTCTAACACGCTCAAAAATTTCAATCCCCGAAAATTCCCCCTAAAAAGAAAAACAAATCACGAAATTTTTTCGAAGCCCTTTTTGACCTTAAATTTGTCACAATTTTTTCTAATATTATAACCAGTAACAATGTCACCTCCAACTCTAACAAGCTCAAAAATTTCAATCTCAAAATATTCCCCCTAAAACGAAAAAAAATAATCACGAAAGTATTTCAAAGTCCCCTTTTTATCCTAAAATTTGTCATAAATTTCTCTTAAATTACCACCAGTAAAAATAACCCTTCGAAGTCTAACACGTACAAAAATTGCACACTAAAAAAAAAAAATCTCCAAATTATTTCAAAGTCCCTTTCATTAATATTTAAAATCGTATTCAAACACGCACAAAAAATATTTTAGTTAAATTTCAAAATCTAACGAGGGCCCTCAATTTCCCTTCTCCCTTTTCTAAAAATGTCTTATTTAGTTTTCCATTTTAAGTTTTTCGAAAAGAATATATTTTACTGTGCTCTTCTAAATCTGACAAAAAAAAAAAAAAAAAAAAAATTAGTTAATTAAATTTCAAAATGCAGGAAGGGATACAATGCACTCCGCCCCCCCCCCTCTTCCACCATGCCACTCCTGTCGTCCTAGCTCAAAATTCTTAGTTCCTCTTCAAAACCACTCCACCAGTGGCCGAGAGGTTCTGCTCTCAAAGCTGGTAGACGGGAGATGCTGGGTTCGAACCCAATCGCGCCCGTCGGCCTAGTCGTTCAGAGTTTTTTCGTGGTTTTCTTCGAACCTTGGATTTTTTTGCTTAAATACGGATTAGCTTCCCTTTGAAAGACCCCAGGCACCCCCCCCCTTCGGCCCAATATCCTAAGTGTAGACAATTGGCCATCATAAAACAACACAAACAGCACCTCTTTAAAAAAAGAGGAACTAAGAATTTTGCACATACTAACATTAAAGAAAAGAGGCTCTTTTAATTTAGTTACTCGAAAATAATACATTTTATATTGTTTTTGAAAACATAACAAAAAGAAATATCTAGTTACTTAAATTTTAAAATCTAGGGAGGGGCAGGGTCCCTCCCCCCCCCTTTCCTCATTTTGGTAGCGTCCACGATTAAGGGGACAAGGGAGCTTAAAATAATTTTTTTTATTTTTTGTAAATTTTACCTTAAATATTATTCAAAGGTACATTATATGCATTATGCCATGCATTTATCACAAAAAAATTTAAAAAAAAAATTTATTTTTGAGAAAAAAATGGAATTTTACGCGTCGTCTTAGAAATTTCGAAAAGCCCCCTGCGTCTTCCATATCAATGAAAATCCCCAATACTTTTTATAAAAGTTTGGTTTATATATATAAACAAAATAGAGCATCGAATTTTATATATTTCAATTTAAAGGTAAAAAAAAAAAAAAAAAAATTGAAAATTTTGAAATTTTTTCGAAAAAATTTCAAAATTTCAAAGTTTTTCAATTTTTTCTTTATTTTTTGTAAATTTCATCCTAAATATTATTTAAAGGTACATTATATGCATTATGGCATGCATTTATCACAAAAAAATGTAAAAAGAATTTTATTTTTGAGAAAAAAATGGAATTTTACGCATTGTCTTGGAAATCTTCGAAATGCCCCCTGCGCGTCCCATATCAATGAAAATCCCCAATATTTTTTATAAAAGTTTGATTTATATATATAAATAAAATAGAGCATCGAATTTAAAGGTAAAAAAAAAAAAAAAAAAAAATTAAAAATTTTGAAATTTTTTTGAAAAAATTTCAAAAGTTTTCATTTTTTTAAATTTTTTGTAAATTTTATCTAAAATATTATTCAGGGGTACATTATATTCATTATGGCATGCATTTAGTACAAAAAATGGAATTTTACGCGTCGTCTTAGAAATCTTCGAAATGCCCCCTGCGCATCGCATATGAATGAAAATCCCCAATATTTTTTATAAAAGTCTGTTTTATATGTATAAATAATATAGAGCATCAAGTTTTATATATTTGAATTTTAAAGTTAAAAGAAAATGAAAAATTGAAAATTTTTGAAATTTTTTCGAAAAAATTTCAAAATTTTTATTTTTTTTTTTTTTGCCTTTAAATTCAAATATTTAAAATTCGATGCTCTATTTTATTTATATATATAAAACAAACTTTTATAAAAAATATTGGTGATTTTCATTGATATGGAGAACGCAGGGGGCATTTCGAAGATTTCTAAGTAAAATTCCATTTTTTCTCAAAAATAATTTTTTTTTAATTTTTTTTTTTTTGTGCTAAATGCATGCCATAATGCATATAATGTACCCTTGAATAATATTTAGGTGAAATTTACAAAAAATAAAAAAAATTATTTTTAAGGATTTTAAGGTCCCTTGTCCCCTTAAAGCTGAAAAATATAGGTGGGGTTATTACATGCATAATTTGCCCTTATCCTCTATCAGGCGTGAATTCCAGTTTTTATAAAAGTTACTTCTTCAAAAACAAAGTTTTCGTTGCAACATTTGATTTTTGATCATGTAGCTGTCATTTGACATCCGAGGTGGAGAATGCTTTGGGGCCTATAGCTACAATGGCTGTCGCCTCGAATGATCCTTATTATACATAGTAACAACAACAAGTCACAACAATTTTTATTTTCCATTATATATATTATAAAACTACAATGGTACATACACAATTACATCCATGTCTTACCCAGGGACTCGAACCCGGGCCCTCGCTTAACAGCAGCCCTCATGTAGATGTATTTCTGACTCCATGTCATGGGAGAATGAGAAGGAAGTTATCAACTCAACACACAGAAAGCATGTTTACTTTTCCGCCACTCGGAAAAAATGCGGGAGTAGTCGTTACGCTGTCGTTTTGCTATTCTATTTTTCCTTTTTGCAGGGCTCTTTTTATCTGTATATTAGTCACATTTTAATTAATTTTTAAATGGATATATATATAGCCGTAAGAGGGGTATAAGTGAGCCTTGTATTATACTTATTTTTAATATTTTAGCTTGATATTGGCACTTTGTATTCAGCCATTCATGCTGAACATTCGGTAAACCAGATCGCCACGTATAGAAATACTGTGGTATGGGGATAATGTTTTACACGAAATCTTCGTGTATGACTAAAAATGAATTTTTACTATTTTTTAAAATATTAGCGATAAAAATCTCTCCGTTTTAAAAACGGCGTGACACTTCACTTTTCAAATACATCCTAGAGAGAACTATTTTATTTTTTGATCTTTTTATTTTTGTGAAAAATCTAGTCATAATTTAAAGAATTTCAAAGAATCGTTATGTTCAGTTTCTTGTTTATACTTTTAAGGAGATATATGCATATATTTCCATTATGCATAAAAGTGATAGAAGGATTAAATTACTTCTTGATAATTAAACTTGCAAAAAGCTCAGTTTGGAGGTGGAAACGTTTTGTCAAGGGCCCTTGTTTTGAGGGGAAAAAGTTTGTGAAGGGTCCTTTAAAGGACCTAAGTTCTTTCTAAGCAGATCACTGTATTGGAATATCATTTTATGAGTAAGTAATTTGGTTTCTTTAAAAATCAGGCAGCTATAATCTTTTTAGGAACATAGATGCTTGATTAATACTCAGTGGAGGTGTAATATCTCTGGCAAATCATTTAGCGGGGTTTAATGTCTCTAGCTGCAATATTCGACTCATAAAAATTAATTAAAAAAAATTATATATTGTAGAATAATTTATAATACAGAATTTGAAATATGGGAAAAATAATTTTAAAATTCTTTACATGTGTATAATTATTTTAAATAAAGTAATTTTTTCACGAAAAAACATTTAAAGACAAATTTAGAGCAATAATATTGTTCTACAGTGCGTAACATCATTAAAAATTATATATATAGATTCTTGGGGCCTTTAACAAACAGGGGTCGATGCAAGTTTTTATTCTTGGGTTCCATTTTGTGAAAATTAAAAGTTATTTTTGTGGGAAGTAATATTTTGTAACTATAGTTAAAATCCAGTTACTCATATTCGGATCAAGAATTTATTAACAAAAAGTTCTTTAAATTTCAGTTAAAGTTTTTGTTTCGCATGACCTGGTTTTATTTACTAATTACATATTTAAAATAGTTTTTATGCAAAAGAATGTTATGAAGTGGGCCCATTTTATTAAATTTATTTTTGTGAAGCGGCCCATTTTATTAAATTTATTTTTGTGAAGCGGCCCATTTTATTAAATTTATTTTTGTGAAGGGGCCCATTTTATTAAATTTATTTTTGTGAAGGGGCTCATTTTATAATATTTATTTTTGTGATGGGGCCTATTTTATTAAATAGACTTTTGTGAAAGGGCCCTAAAAAAACCCTCAAATTTTGCCTGAATCGACCCCTGTGTTTACCTCCTGTGTGTACAAAACAATTATTAAAAAGGACTGTTCTGTAATGGGTGAGAATCTTCTATGTTTTGAGCAGATTCGCATGTTTTATTGTGTATGTAAATTTTATTTGTGTAATTTTCTCTTTTTTGCATTGTTACTTTTATCATTTACAGGCTTAAAAGAAATAACTGATTTCATTCTGTGCTTGTTCAGTTCATATTGCTTAATATGTTTTTGAGTAGTAAATATTTAAAAAGTCATATTATTCATTGTCAGTTCAGCTTTCGATTTCCTTGGGGGTTCGCTGGGACTGTTCTGTACCACCAGAAATTCAATTGAACCACTAATTTGAAAATTTTTATAATCTGCAGTACCAGTAACTCCCCCCCCCTCCCCCCTATCTGACAGGTAAACGTAAACTTTCTTCTCCCTGCAAAAACTGCAACTAAGCACATATCGCATAACTTTATTTTATTTAAAAAAACAAAGAAAATTCGATTAAATCTTAGATGAAGTAATTAATTGTCACTCAAAGGATTAAAGGGATGAAATAGAATTTTATGTAGCAGACCGGTGATGATGACTGCGGACAAATAAATTCTCATGGTTACTGTTCCTTGGGACCAGTGGCTTTTTTATGTCAATTCTACTACTGGTCAGTTGGTGTTTTTTAGATCTTTTTGTCAACTTGATTTAATCGTGTAAAAAGTATGCATGTATGCATTTTTATTATGTGCCTCCTTCCTTTTTTTAACATTAATATTACATTACACATGCAGTGTTGACTCTAGAAAAAAGGACTGCCGGGCGGGGAATTTTTCAAAAAGGAAACACCATTCTAAAAAAGGGCACACTTGTACATTATTCACAAAAATATTTTGAACTGGTTTGTTTAGAGTCCCTAGAATTTGTGATATTTTCCCGCGATCAGTTGAATTGCCACAGGGAGCATAGGAAGTGTTAAAAAGAGCAGAAGGGTTTAATGGGGCTTTGCCATGCACAAAAAAGAAAAAGGGCTGCCGGCGCTGCGCCCTGCTAAAGCGGCTTAGACAATGCTAATAAATATGGATTCATATCATAAAAGGGTGAAAAACAAGATTTCTTTCTTTCTTTTTTTTTCCTATTTAAGAGGAAGATAATAAAAATGCACACCTGCATTCTTTTTTATATTGAAATCACCTTTAAAAGAAATATCCACAAGCAAATGTAAATAATAATAAAAAAAAAATACAAATTCACAATAACACTGTCTTGACAAATTAATTATTCAGAAACATATTAAGCAGTATGAATAACAATAGAGTAGTAATCACTTATTTCATTTTATTCTATAATTATATTAAAAATGCCTTCAACAGTGTGGACTCTAGAAAAAAATTACTGCCAGCTGGACACTTAAAAAAAAACACTCAAGAACCTTGTTCACTGAAAATATTTTGCATTTAGTCCTTTTTTATTTTGACCTTTTTAATTTTGTGATATTTTCCTGCAACTGATGAAATTTCTTGATTTTCCTCCCTGTTGACTGACGAATTATGTTTTTCTCCTGTAACTGATTGACGAATTTCACATTTTTATCTGCAGCCAACGGTAAAATTTCACAACTGTTTCTCATGATTGCGTGCTGAATTTCATGTTGTTTTCCTGTGACCAATTGACGAATTTCACAATATTTTAAAGCAATCGACTGAAGGGTTTCTAGATTTTTTTACCCCCATTAATCGACGGTTGAATTTCTCAGTTTTTTTTTCAGGTGACTGAATGAGAATTTTTGCAATTTTTTCCCCGCAACCAACTGATAAATTTTGTGATATTTTATTTCAGAACAAATGTTTTATAATCCCACATCCGCCATCTTGGATTTTTTTCTTGGTGTGAATTAAAATTTTTTTTAATTAATAGTTAATAATTAATAATAATTATTATATTCCAGTTTTTTCAATGTTATATTAATCTATCAACAATATTTAACCATTGGCGACATTTACTACTTGGCGAAAAAGGAGTTTTCATCCAAGAAAAAAATCAAAAATGGCAAATGCGGGATTATAATACATCTAAACCATACCGATTGGCGTATATTGCATTTTTCCTTGCGGCTGATTGGCAAAACTCGTGTGATTTTTTTCACATATCCGGTTTATGAATTTTGCCGATTTTCTTCCCAGCTAATCAACAAACTTCATTTTTTCCTATAAACAGTTGAATTTTTTTTTCATATGGTCGCTGAATGAATTTCACAGATTTTCTCTGCGGCTGATCAAAGAATTTCATTTCCAAAGCTGAATACTTTGCAATGTACTTCAGCTAATCAAATGTTCTGTGTGAAGTTAAAAAAAAAAAAAAAAAGTCACAGGAAAATTTTCTTTATATATGAAGAAGTGCAATTGCATCTTTTATAGAAATGCAAAAGACATTTCATAAAACCCTGACATACTCACACGAATGAAATTATTGGTGAATTTTGTGAGTTTCCCCCCCCCCCTCCCTCCTAATCGAATGATAATTTAGTGGGGGTTTTTTCCAACAATCGATTGATGATTTTCGAATTATTTCAGATTTTTCCCTCTGTCAACTGGCGAATTTGGCCTTTTTTCTCTGACCAAATCGTTGAATTTCACAATTTTTCTCCTGCGATTGGGTGAAGAATTTTGATATATTTTCCCCAATTCATTGACGAATTTCGCATTTTTTAACCACGACTGGTGGATGAATTTTGTGATATTTTTCATTGACCTTTTGGAGAAAATCGTAGTTTTTTTTTCACACGACTGATCCATGAATTTCATGCTTTTTTACCGAAGACTGATTGGCAAATGTTCCAATTTTTTCTTGCGACAGATTGGAAACAATCGTTGGTTTTTTCCACGACTGATCGAAGAATTTCGTGAATTTTCTGACAACTTCAGAGTTTTTTTTACATGCGACTGATAAGCGAATTTCATTATATTTTCTTTTTACTGATTGGCAAATTTTTTCTCTTTTTCGTGTAAACGTTTGGTAAAAAACCCTTTTTTTTCTGCAACCGATCGACGAATTTCGCATTCTACTGCGACAGATCGGTGAATATCGTGATTATTTTCTCACGGTCGACTGGTGAACTTTGTCGCTTTTCTGCGACTGATTGGCCAAATCTTCATGTTTTTTTTTGTTTTTTTTTCACGACTGATTGACAAATTCTATTTTTTTCGATAATCCACCGACGAATTTCGCTTTTTTTTTTCCCTGTGACCGATTTTAAAATTTTGCGATATTTCTCTTGAACCAGTAAGCAAGTCTTGACACAGATTGGAGAAAGTCGTGAGTTTTTTTCCGCTACTGATCTACGAATTTCGCAGATTCTTCTGACAATCTTCACGATTTTTTTTAACCGCAACCGATTTGCAATTTTCACGAATTTTTCCTTGTAACATAGGCAAATTTTGAGGCTTTTTCTTGCGAACGATTAGAGAAGATTGTGGGGGTTTTTTTCGCTGTTTCTTCTAGAGGTGCACCGACAAATTTTGCGTTTTTTTACCTGCAACCGATTGGCGAAAATCATGGATTTTTTTCTCGCAACTGTTCGTCTAATTTTGTATGTTTTTCCACAGCAAGCTAAAGAATTTCATGAATTGTTCTCCATGACTGATGAATTGCACAAGTTTTATTGCGACTGATTGATGATTTTCGCAATCTTTTTAAATGAACGATTAAAGAGTTTGCCGATTTTTTTTTTTTTTTTCTTGCCATTGAGTGACAAATTTCGCGATTTTTCCTACAATTGAATGGTGGATTTTCTTGAAAATGAAAATTTGAAATGTCCTGCTGTGAAGTCAATGTATGGCGCATTTATAATCATATTCTGCTTTGGGGAATTTTATGTCTTACTTTTCAGATTTTTTTTTTATTGCAGTATTTTCATCATTTTAGATTGAATTTTTTTACAGAGCCTTCCGATAAATATTATTTGTAATATATAAAAATTTCAAAGGGGGGGGGGGCACAATACTAGTCCCAAAGAGGGGCACTTTTCTAACACCTGTCATATAACATACTGTTCGAAAGACGTGTGACCTCTTATTCATGCTATGCGCATCTGATGCCCCTCCGCCTACTTTGCTCCCCCTGAGGGGGCGGTTTTCTAAATTTTGCTGAAACCCCTCATGTGACATATTGTCGGAACAGCCTGTGGATACTTATTCATAGTTATACACATCCGATGTCCCTGCCCCCACTTTGCTCCCCCTGGGGGGGGGGCACTTTTCTAAATTTTGCTGACACCCCTCATGTGACATATTGTTCAAAAGGCCTGTGACCACTTATTCCTGTTATGCACCTCTAATGTCACCCCCCACTTTGCCCCCCCGGGGGGGGGGCGCTTTTCTAAATTTTGCTGACATCCCTCATGTGACATATCGTTCAAAAGGCCTGTGACCACGTATTCATGTTATGCACCTCTAATGTACTCCCCCCCCACTTTGCCCCACGGGGGGAGCACTTTTCTAAATTTTGCTGACACCCCTTATGTGACATATCGTTGGAAAGGTCTGTGACCACTTATTCATGCTATGCATCTCTAATGCCCCTCCCCCCACTTTGCCCCCCGGGGGGCACTTTTCTAAATTTTGCTGGCACCTCTCATGTGACATATCGTTCAAAAGGTCTGTGACCACTTATTCATGTTATGCCCCTCCCCCCCACTTTGCCCCACTGGGGGGGGGGCACTTTTCTAAATTTTGCTGACATCCCTGACGTGACATATCGTTCAAAAGGCCTATGACCACTTATTCATGTTATGCACCTCTAATGACCCTACACGCACTTTGCCCCCCCGGGGGGCACTTTTCTAAATTTTGCTGACACCCCTCATGTCACATATTGTTGGAAAGGCCTGTGACCACTTATTCCTGTTATGCACCTCTAATGCCCCTCCCCCACTTTGCCCCCCCCCTCGGGGCATTTTTCTAAATTTTGCCGACACCCCTCATGTGACATATCGTTCAAAAGGTCTGTGACCCCTTATTCATGTTATGCACCTGTAATGCTCCTACCCCGCACTTTGCCCCCCGGGGGGGCATTTTTCTAAATTTTGTTAACATCCCTGATGTGACATATCGTTCAAAAGGCCTTTGACCACTTATTCATGTTATGCACCTCTAATGCCCCTGCCCCCACTTTGCCCCCCCCCCCGGGGGGCACTTTTCTAAATTTTGCTGACACCCCTCATGTGACATATCGTTCAAAAGTCCTGTGACCACTTATTCATGTTACGCACCTCCGGTGCTTTCCCCCCCGGGGGGGACACTTTTCTAAATTTTACTGACACCCCTCATGTGACATATCTTTCAAAAGGCATGTGACCACTTATTCATGTTATGCACCTTCAATGCCCCTTCCCCCACTTTGCCGCACGGGGGGGGCACTTTTCTAAATTTTGCCAACACTGTTCATGCAATTTATTATAAGCATAGTTGATTTCCAGAAACGAGCCTATACAAAGCCATGACATGATACCCCCAAAAGCTAATGTTAAATCAACCAACTTCACAAATTTTTAATTTCATTTGAGTATTTGAAGTTTATTTTATGCATAATATGTATCAAATCATTGTCGAACTGGATATGTAATCATTATTATGTATTGATCTGATGCGAATTTGCATAGAAGGCTGTCTATATGCAGGTGCAATGATATAATGCAAAGAGAAGATACAGGTTTTATACCTAAAGGAAAACTGCAGATATTTCTGCCAAAATCGGTGAAGGGAAATAACAGGTTTTTTACCTAAAGGAAAACAGCAGGTATTTGGAACCAAGAAGGTTAAGGGAAAATACATGTTTTTTACCTAAAGGTAAGCTGAAGGTAATTTTAGTTCCAAATACCTTCAGTTTCCCTGAAGTTTTTTTTTTAAGGTTTCTTGCTGATTTTTTTACCTGGGTAACCATTATAAATTTTATTCAAATTGAAATAAAATTTCTGCATATAGCCGGTAATGTATTCGAATTTTTTATGTGTCCCTGTAAAAGAAATACAACTGCTACGCACTTTGTTTTCAATTAAAAAAATGCTATTGTGTATCTCAGTAACCTATAGTAATTTTGTAGAAATTTAATAAAAATTTCTGCTCTTTAGCAACAATCTTTTCGCGATTTTTTGTGTGGTCCTGTAAGAAATGCATAATTTCTACGTTCCTCAAATTATAATTTAATAGAATTATCATCGAAAAAACACATGTAGGCAAAGGTTTAGCTCAATAAGATAATTGAAAGTTGTTTAAAATTACAAGATTTGAACTAATCTTTTATGTTGCCCTGTAAAAAAAGCTTAACTGCAACGTTCCATAAATTATAATAATACTGCATTGTCATCAGAATTACATATCCTGAGCAAAGTTTCAGCTCAATCAGATTATGAAATTGGTTTAAAATTAACTTGCAATTTTTAATCTAAATTTTTGCGAAGCCCTATAGAAAAAGTATTCTAAACAACTTCTACGTTCTTTAAAACTTAATAATATTGTATTGTCATTCAAATTACACATGTATTCATTGTTTCGGCTCAATAGGTGAGGCTCAAAAGTGATAAACTTACTAATTTGCAGCTATCTGCAGGAGTTTGTTTAATTTTTTAATACCTTAGGAATGGCACTTTGATTTTAAAAAGTGCTTATTGCTGAACAATAGTGAATAATTTGTTAAAAATCAAGATGAAATTTGTAAACAACATCAAGTATCATCCAGAATTTCAACCTTTGAAAAAAGCGGTAAAGCGGGTTTAATATCGCTTATTTTCAAACAAAAATGGGTTAAATCTGACCTTTACAAAGCTGTGACATGAGATCAGCACACTCGTGCTGTCAAATAAAACAGAATAGTCACGACTTGCTTTCAAACTTAGAGAAAGCTAGTACAACTTTTGAAACTCCCTCAAACCAACTGCGCAGATGGATACTTTACGGTCACAATTAATTGACACCTCTGATGTTTTACGCCAAAACTAGTACGGATCTCGAAAATGCAGACTTTTAGCTACCAGTACACGCGGGTTTGTTAAATTCCGAGATAATTGTAAAAATGGATTTTGTCCACCTAGAAAGATCATCAAAACGTCCCACTGTATAGCGTATTGATCTAACCTGTACTTTGAATTAATTCTTTAATCAAATATGTAGCTTTAAATTTCATTTACAGAGAAAAAAAAATGGAAATGTGTAATCATGATAAAATCCAAAATACTAAACTAATTCGAACGTAATTGAGACAGTGTAGTAATAGAGACATTTATCTAGCAAATATCTTGGATGAGTTTCTTAAGCAAGTACCTAGCTTTTACAATTTGTTTATAGGTACATACAAAAGGAAAATATTTAAAACACGTCATGACGATACACCCGAAATAATAAATCGATTCGAACCTAATTGGGACAATGAAATTATCTTGCAAGTATTTTGGATGATTTATCAAGTATGTAACTATACGTTAAATGTTCGTTTACAGGAACACACAGAATTTTTCATAACATCCATTGAATTGTTTGGGCCCAATTTGAGCGTGAAAAATACATTATGTCCTTTGGGCGGCTTTTAAGACATAGTTTCAACAAATTTGTGTATATTTTTATTATTTACCAAAAATATATTCAATTACATAAGAAAAGACAAACTTAAAAATTCAATGTAAATTACCTTTTTCGCAAATGTAACAAACTTAGAAAGAGTGAGAGCAGTACGTTTAATTTTTAATAAATATAATATATGTACCTCAAAAATAAAATAAAAATAAACCACCTCACTATTCGGACTGAGCCGGAAGGACATGTTTTATCTTACAAGGACTACACCAAACATGATGCTCATCGATTTTAATGAATTTAAAGTATATTGTAGAGATTATCCCTAATTATTCAGCTTAATGGATTTTTTCAAATGGGTCTTAGAGTTTGAGAAATTTGGGGTCAAAGTTCAGCAATCTTTTCAAATACTCATCAGTTTGCCAACGCTGACAAGTCTTCGTGGCGTGATCGCAGAGTGGTCGCCTACCAGCTGAACGGCGGGGGTTCGATGCTACCTATTGATTTTTTTCCTTATTACCCGGCTGCCAAGAAGGGTTATGTGTTTAACGCGTATCTGGGTATGTGGATTTCTTTATTTAATTAATTTTATATTATGACACTTTACAACTTTTAGGCATGGTTATGAATTCTGAAACTTTGATTTTTTTCCCTAAAACATTTTAACATTCAACGTATTAACATTTGGAAATTTATCCAGAGAGAAACATTCACCTTGCATACAATATTTCAAATGAAAATCAAATTTCAAATTAATTGCTTAAAAGGCGCAAAGGCCAACCTAGTGAAAAAGACTCCATGCCGGGACTCGAACCCGGGCCATCAGTATTGCGCACTGACGTTTTACCGACTAAACGATACCCAGCCTGGAACTCCTCACTATTACAGGTTGGCAAGGCTACAAACGTAGCGCAAGATGAAATATTTTCCGTGAGCCACCGACATGGAGCAAACACAGACACTGATTTTATATCCAGCATCGATTGAAACTATACTAGGACTTCCCTCAGAGGGATTAGTCTGAGCGGTGTTACTGATTACATAAATTTAATAATAACTCGTGATACGGATAGAAAATGAGATACTATCTTTAATTGACAATACGTGGTCTGTCTGAGAAGTATTCAACCTTTTCCCGAAAAAAATACATTAGTTACCTCACGAGATTGGTATACCCTTATCCCCTTCGAGGTAGGCCCCCTTGCGCCTCCACACATTTAGCGCACCGTTCTTTCCCCTGCAGAAAATACTTCTGGAAGGCTTTTTTAGAATGGTGTTCAACCCCGCTGTTGCATTCCACATATCTCATCTCTACTCTCAAAATGGGATCCTTTTAGTGGTACCTTAAATTTTGTAAGCTACCAGAAGTCGCAAGGAACCATGTCTAGTCTAAAGAGTATGGAATTTAACGAACGACTGGAATTCTATGTTTTACCACGAAAGTCTGAATCAGGCGCCATGAATGAGCTGGAGAATTGATGAAGTGTCGTAAGTTTCATCAATTCTCCAGCTCATTCATCGCGCCTGATTAATGAATCTTACGAACTGTTTTGATTTGACGATCACCAAGCTTTGACAAAATTTGATGCAGTAACTTTGTTCAACCCGTTCAGTCATCTTGAGAGAATTCAAAATCCAACGCACTCGAATGATAGCACCTCATTCGGTGGGAGCAGGCAAGGACTGGCTGACAGGAATTTGTGAAAAAAAAATTGAGGCATGCGCATTAAGCACACTCTTTTCAATGTGCACAGTGGCGCCGCTTTAGAATAACTATTACGCACGGAAAAAATAAAAGTCTGATATTTATCAAACAGACCTGCCACAAATTCAAATGATGAAAATGAGCAAATTGATTGGTAGATTTACAAAATACTACAATAAAATAATACACATAATAATATAA
The DNA here is from genome assembly GCA_963932465.1 of Maratus speciosus. Lineage (NCBI taxonomy): Eukaryota > Metazoa > Arthropoda > Arachnida > Araneae > Salticidae > Maratus > Maratus speciosus. Next base: position 308,931,587 of record OZ010800.1, read on the forward strand.
TATACACTGTATATACTATATATATAATATACACTGTTAAAAAATGGCAAAGCAAATCTGCAAGACAGCCGTGCATTGGTATAAAATTGGAAGTGCGTAATAGATTAAAATTAATAGAGAAAATAAAACACTAAAAATCTTATATCGGAAACTTTACTCCTTAAAATCATGTCAAAAACATGAACAGACGTTCCACACCAATTTGACTACCTCTAAATGACAAAAAAATTACGTTTGAGGTGAATGAAGGAATTTTATATGGTGTGTGGCCCACTCGAGTAGTTAATGCTCTTGAACATCTATTTTTGATGTATTCGATGAGGTTGTCGATAAGAGTTTAGGGAATTATCTCTTAAAAAAGTTATATATAAAGGTCCCGAACACGTCAACAGAGGCATGCTATGCGTCGTTCGCGTGTGTTACAGATATGCTCGATGGATTTTAAATGATGAGTCGATGCAGACTACTACACACACTGTATTGTTTTGTTTTCAAACATATTCTCGACAATAGGAGATGTATTACACGTTAGCCTGCATTAAATAAAACAAATCAGCATTGACTGCAGCGTAAGTTATGATACGAGGCATAGAAAATCCCGTCTGCATAACCTTTGAGCTGTGAAAATGTCATTTCGATTAATTTAGAAATCGGTACATATTTTTTCAACAAACCATGGAAGCTAAAATACGTCAATATTAACCCGGTTAAAAAAATTACCCGAATATGTTACTATATGAAAAACCGTCAAAAACAATTGAGAAAATGACCTTATGATAAAATCTCCAGATTAGTGAAACTGAAAAAATTGCATATCAAATTTAAACAAACACCCTCGGCGAGAGAGAGAGAAGCCCAGAGAAGTAATATTTTGACAAGTACTTTCGTGCAAACTATTCGCTGTTTCATACCGACATTTATTCAATATTTACACAATTTAATAAATGCTAGATGCGTTTTGTTGCATTCAAATTGCATATTAGGGGGGAGGTGTAGTATTATTAAATATTTAATTTTTTTATACCTAACAATGCAATTGAATGGTAATTTAGAATGTTTTCCGTTCATTTCATCTTTTTAAATTTTGTATTTTTTAGAAGCCTTCTTAGAGAGTATTTACATCTTAAAAGTACCCCGTCAAAAAATTTCAACCCGATAAGAAGTTTTTAGGTCAGCAGTAGCACAGAAAAAAAATCAAAAGTTTTTTGTTCCTGCATCATTTTACTTAGCGAGTTTTTTAGAAATTGTTCTATTGTGAGTATTTACATCTTAAAAGCAGAATTCATGCAAATTTTCATCTTTATATTCCTAATAATTCTATGTACTTCGTAGAGCTTTGTCCGCTTTATTAAGACTTTTTAATTTCGATTTTTTTAGAATTCGTTCTATTGCGCGCATTGCAGTTTGAATTCGTTCTATAATGAGCATTTAGATCTTAAAAGTTATTATCATGCCAAATTTTAAGTTTCTAGACTCAACAGTATCACAGAAATTATTGTAGATTAGGTGTTTTTTATGGTGCATCCTTTTAAATTTCGTTTTTTTTTTTTAACTGAGCGGTATTTACTTCATAAATGTAATAGCCACATGAAATTTCAAAATTTCTTTTTATAACAATTCGAAAAAAATCGCGATTTAGAAACTTTCTAGAACGTTTTACGTTTATTTCTAACTTTAAAATTTCGAACCTTCTATAAAGCTTTCATAACGAGCATTTATATCTTAAAAGTAACCACCGCATAAAATTTCAAATTTCTAGCCCAAACAATATCACAGATTCGCAATTTTAGAATTTTCCTGCTCCTGCACCCATGAAGGTTGTTGTACTGACATAAAATGGTGTCTTTGTTGGAGCAGAGATGATCACCAACATTTTTGAACCATTATTTATTAAATCGACTAGGTATTTTAAAGATTTGACTCTACAAACACACAAATGTTACTGCTTTATATTATTAGCATACACCTAGTTACAGGAGCCGTTTAACGTTTATTAGAAAAAAACCTAAATTATTTATTTAATACGTCTTAGCAGATATATTTTTAAAATATTGTAGATACATAAACCAGTTTAATACTTCTTCATTTTATTTTCATAGTCATTATTATCATTTGGCAAAACATCTCACTTTCTTAAACCCGAATTGGCTCAAACTTTCTAAAAAGCACTAAGGCGTATGTAACAGCGAAGTATCATGAAGGGTATTGGACACATGATAATAAGCCACTTATAGATAAATTGTCAACTTTCGTAATACATTTTTTTTCGGTTTGAAATACACAAATTAAATGCATTTAAAAAACACGACTTTGACTAATTTCATTTAAAATACAAATAAATAAAAAATAATAATAAGAGATAATAAGTCAAAACATTTTCTTTCAACATCAAAGAATTGTCTCTAAATTACAAATGAGAAAAAAAGCTGCTTTTGACGAAACAAATGCTCTTGTCTAAATTTCTACGCGGCTAAAAATAAAGTACCGTGATTACTTCAAATGTTATAGAAATGTTCCGTAATCTGGTTTGCAACCAATGTCGTAATTTAAAAAGCGTCGCTTAACGCCAAATTAATTTCGTTGCGATAATTTTTTTTTTTTATGAAGGTGGGGGGGGGGGGGGGGGATTTGCAAATATTTACATTTGAATTTAAACTTTTGTTTATGTATCTGTTACTTGTAAAATTAGTTAGTACTTTGTTGACCGCGCTTCACCCAAAACATATGTAAAATACTCATTGTGTGGTTGTTTGCTCAAAGCCAATTTTATATCACTATTATAACTCTCATACAGTTATAACAATGGTGTTGTTAGTACAAGTATTATTCTTTTTTGACAGCAACCTTGCCTGTGTATCTGAATGCAGATTTTTGGTTATTTTTCTTGTACGAAGAGTTGCTATAACATATTTGTTTCATTTCGCATACCATGTACCCAATGCGGAACAGATGTCGTTGTACGTTGGCACAATTATTTTCTGACGCCAATGTCATATAACGCACCGGAGAACTTAACTGGCGACAAATTGTCGTTATTTTTCTTGATATGGTAACACGGGTGTTGTTCTTTATTTATTAATAAATTGTTTATTTACTTTTACTTTATTTTCTAAAATTATATAAATTGCTTTGTTCTATAGTTATAAATAAACCTTTTTTATTTATTATTATTCCCTTTTTAAAAATATATATGCAACTGATATTCGAAAACGAGGTTTTCGCTATGCTGGAGTTAGAAAAAAATAGCGCCAACGTGGTGCGATGCCATAATCAAAATGTTTTATTTAGTCCTCAAAGAATTGTTTTTTATTTACACACGCGAAATATAAAAGACGATATTGGTGATTAAAAAATTATGTTACAGAGATTATCGCAAAATATCAAATACTAAGATTATCGCAAAATATCAAATACTAAGATATTTTGGCTTTTTCTTTTAAATAGAAAAAAAAATCCAGATTCATTTTCCTGTTTAAATCGCTTTTATTATACTTTAATATTAGTGCGTGCATATTTTCTTTGTTCCATGTGCTGTAATTCGGTTTTCTACGAAAACATGCAGCCATTGAAAATGGCGTACACTAAATTTCCGTAACGTATGTATATAAATTGTGCTTTTTTATCAGTTTTTTTAATATAGTTTTTTAAACGGTTTTAAGCTTATTCTTTATAGGAGGTGTATTCAGTAGGTTACCCTCATGGGTACCGTCTGGTGCAATCAGAAACGAAAACCGACAAACACATTTTCAGTTATGCTTGACGAAAGGTTTTTCTTTTTCTTTTTTGTGGGTAGGCCATGGCTTTAATATCCATCGTAGCTGTTTGTGATCTGAAAGTAATATTGCGCTGTTTATTAGCCTTCGCTTCGCTCAGACAATTAATGTCTGGAATATCGTTCCATGTGGCTTAGTCGGTAGAACGTCAGTGCGCTACACTGATGGCCCGGGTTCGGGTCCCGGCATGAAAACAATTTCACTAGGTTGGCCTTTGCGCCTTTTAAGCAATTAATTTGAAATTTGATTTTCATTTGAAATATTGTACGCAAGGCGAATGTTTCTCTCTGGATAAATTTCCAAATGTTAATATATACAATTATGTTTATGTTTTTTTTTTTTTTTTTTCATGAAAATTTATATTTTATCTCATTTGTAAACTAACATATCTAGTGCCGAAAAAAGAAGCTATTTTATACGTAGATTTTTTTTTTGTAATTATTATTTACCATTATATATTTTAATTTTATGCAAAGTTCATATATATATATATATATATATATATACATATATATATCTTTATATCGACAAATTATATTTAAACAAAAATTTTCACTGTAACAAAAAATAATATCAAGCAAAAATTGTCAACTCGAAATGTAAAAATCGTCTGCTGATCAATTATATATATACTTTTTTAAGAAATCGTCAGAGAAAGTTTCATAATAAATCATAATAAATGAAAAAAATTTATTGATATCTTTTATCTGCTTTTGAAGACAACTACTAGGTAAGAAGGTATGATGCTCTGTTTAGAAAAATTTTCCGTATTTCCATTTTGTATATTTTTATGATATATGTCACCTGATTCAACTGCATATTTACTAAACTTAAATGTCAATGTCAGTAATAATAAACATTTCTGTATTTCGTTATTTGGCATATTTTAATATATTCTAAACAAACCAAATATCAAAAAGGTATTCATTTTGTTAATGTTTGTTTTCTAATAAAATATTAAGCATTATTTGAGACCAGTATTTAAAAAAAAAAAAACGTAAATAATAATAATTTTATGAAAAAGAATTCTGCACAAATTAATCCGTAATTCCACCAAGAGAAATGTTAGTTTAAAAATTAAGAAAAAATCGAAGCTTTCATGAAAAAATAAACGTCATTGTATATTTTCTAGGAAAATGTAAAAAAATCGAAGATTCATCTATTCATAACTAGGTTTAACTCGTTGAATGCCACGTCAATCACCGTTTAGACCATGTCGGCATCGGTGACAGACACTTATAGATTCGGTAACGGGAGTCTTATTTCGTGGCCTAAACGGAAAGACAGACAAAATAGACTTGGCATTCAACGTGTTAATAGTTGTAAAGTGTCACAATATAAAATTAATTAAATAAGTAAAAAAAGGCAAAAGGTAGCATCGAACCCGGACCATCCGAAAAGCAAGCACGCTCAACTTTGTCCCCCAATTTCTCAAAATCTAAGGTCCATTTGAAGAAATCCTTTGACAATAATAATTAGGCATAAGAACTCTGTAATATGGTTTGAATTCATAAAAATTGGAGAGCACCATCGCGGGTTTGCCCCGAAATAACTCGGGGTTAGAAGCATTGTTTCCCAATGCCCGTCGCCGGACGGAGAAGTAGTTAAAATTTTCCGACTAAAAGTTCTTATGAGTTCGACTTTTCTGTCTACCATCTGTAAGCCCGTGCTCTATCTCTCTTAAATGTACTAATATTTCAATAAAATATTATTGAGGTTTACTATCTAATATTCGGTATTGAAAATGAAGTATGTAGCATTTGTAGTTTGTTTACAAGGACACACAAAAGAATTACTTTATATCATGGTGGGAAAAAATCATTTTACTGACGCTATGCATTTTTAAATGCTATGATATTTCATACAAAATTAACTCACTGAAGTTCACTACAACGATGTTTTTTATAAATTATGGTGTGCAGAGAATTTACAATAATTTACAAAAACACACAAAAATATTCGGTTACAGGAATAGATAATTCCAGGAAGTGCTTGTCCAATGTGGTATGCATTTTTTAACTTATCATCTTATTTTTAGTGTATTAGGCGGTGAGTATAAATTCTATTGTTCAGATACAGGGCTACAGGAAAAAATTCGCTCGCATTGCCGTATATGGACAGCAATTGCTAAATCTGGATTTCTACTGACAAGGGAACCACTTTTGGTGCTGCTCGCACCTAGCTTTGTTTGTTTGTTTGTTTTGTATTTATGATGGCCAATTATCAACACGTGGGATATAGGCCCGGGAGCGAAGTGCCCTTCGTGGGGGTCTTTCTAAGGGAACCTAACCCGTACTTACGCATGGGAATCCACGGTTTCGAAGAAAACCACGAAAACTCCGAAGCGGTTAGGCCGGCGGGCGCGATTGGGTTCGAACCCAGCACCTCCCGTCTACCTGCTCGCAACTAGCATCGAGACCTGGTACATTTTGTAGCCCTATACATAAAAGTTAGAGAACCGATAAAATTTCTCTGTTAAAATAATATATGATATATTTTTTATACTTTTAATTTTTTATTATTGGACCTTTATTTGTTTATTTCACCCCAAATGTGAGTAAAGTCGCCAAATATGGTGCTAAATATTTTTTGTCTGCTTTATCCCTCTAGTGCAGTGGTTCCCAACGTGGGGCGTACGCCCCACGGGGGGGCAATATGACTTTTCAGGGGGGCAATTTCAGATTTCTTATTAACAAATTTTCTGTCATTTTTTTTCTTATGAGGGTAGTGTCGTAATCTAAAAATAGAAATAATAGATGACAAAATTAAAAAATAACTGAATAAGAATTAATTTTCAAAACCTTTCCATTTCAAAGTTCAAAATACATTTACACCAGAATAATTATCTGAATTTTTTTTAGATATTTTGATATTTATTATATATTAAAAATCATATTATTTTTTCCGGTTTTAATATTATTTTAGTAAAACACATTTCATTTTTGTACTATTTATTAAAAAAAAAAAAACTTCTATTCATAGTGCAATATGTCTCATGAAGGAGCTTTTTCATATGAAATTTTGTAGGATATCTAAAATTGTCTATTTTGACATGGTTAATCTAAAAAATGTTTTGAATTATTTAAATGAGGTACTAATTTTATAAAATTATTAAATCTCCGTGCGCATCGCAGAAGGAAATGGGTAGAAAGTAAACTTCTTAAGGCTCTTCTCTAGACTATAAAAATGGTGGCCAAATAATAATGGGAAAAAGGAAGTCCGCTATCAAAGAAGTATGTGATGAGGGGAAAGAAAAATAATTACTTAAAATGGATAAAAGCGCGAATACAGAAATGTGAAATATGTTATCCATACAGTCTCGGTGATAAACAAAATTAACTTGTTCTTAAGGAAGTACATACTAAAATCCATTATAAAATGCATCATTTCTATCAGATGTAATACAAAATGTGAGAGAGATCTCAAAAAAATTTTACGACGATAAAAATGTAGACTATTTATCACTTTTAAATCTGAGGTAAGTTGCCCAGAAACAATAAAACTTTTGTAGATGTAAATGCGAACATCCATGGCCCCATTCCATTCATAGAGTTATGTTAAAAACATACTTATAATAAAAAAAAATGATTTTTGATAAAGAATGTCAAATCACTTATCCAAGTTGTTACTACTTTCGGATCCTTCCGGGAAAATAGAAGTTTATATTTTAAGTAATAAGATTTATGTGATATAGAAAGGAAGGGGGGACATCATGATTTTAGAGAAGCTTAGGTGGAGCGCGGCCAAAAAAAGGTTGGGAACCACTGCTCTAGTGTCAGGTATACGGTACATATTATAATTAAATCAGATCGCGATTTGTTTGATAATAGCCATGGAGGAAAGAGATAGATGGAGTTGCAGTATGCCTTAAAAAAGGTTTGGTAATATGAAACCATTTATCGCTGAAATTTAAACTTCCAAGGAAGTCCAATCAAAACAAGCATGTGGAAGGGATTTTGTATTAATAAGACAAATTCAAAGAGATGAATTACAGCTGAAGTATATTTTATGAAAAAAATGGTACATTTTTTAAAGGGCCTTTGTTGTGTTGTTATTTATTAAAATAAATGCTTGCTTTTAAAATAATTGGAATTGGAAAATTAGCAATAAATAAATGTCAAAATAAGATTAAATAAAATATTGAAAACATCTGATAAAAACTAAAAAATGTATTATTAAAAGTTTTCTTTCTTTAACCCTTTCCAACATAGATGAAAAATGTTTGTCTTTGGTTTGTATGGCCTTCTGGCCGAGCTCTAACTTTTGTAAATATACCGGGATCACCCTACATTTTTTATATGTTATTGATGTTTACTATAGCGTGATCGCTATTGAAAAAAAAAAGTGTGGCACTTATAGTTCATTTGCATGGCCGGTTAAAAGTATTCTGTTATATTACGCACAATGGAAAAAATCGTTTCAAGTGCATTTTAATGATGCTAGACAATTTAAAACATAAAGAAATTGATATGCATTTATAAAGTCCAGTAAAACATGCATTTCATAGAATATGGTATTTGCAAAGCATTTATTATTCATTTACAGGGCACACAAAAGAATTCCGTTATATAATGATATATGGGGGGGGGGGGGCTGTTTACAGCGATATTATGTTACTGAAATATAATGGAATAGACATAAATTACTCAGATTTACTACAATGTACTTGCGGTGAAATATAATGTGCATAGCATTTATCCTTCATTTACAAGGACACACAAAAGATTCGGATACAGTACTGTATCTAAAGTACTTGTCAGTATGTCACACAAACTTTGTGGGCGCTCTATCACAAGAACTATTGCATGGAATTTAATAAAAATTTATATTCATGTAGTCCCTAATAAATTGGTGCTGATTAGTTTTTGGTATAAATCACCCAACTGGTGGCGATGCTATGCTGCATTTTCTGCGATTTCAGCAGTAGCTGTATATCAAGAACTAATACACGGATTTTCATAAAACTTCAGTTTCAGTTGGTCCTTAATATGAGTTGGTGCTGATCACGTTTTGGTGTAAATCACCCAGCAGGTGGCGCTGCTATGCTGCATTTTCTGGGATTTACACGATTTTCGCAATAGCTCTATTTCAAGAGCTGATGTACGAATTTTCCTCAAACTTCAGATTCAGTTAGTCCTTGATATGACTTGGTGCTGATTGCGTGCTGGTATAAATCGCCCATCAGATGGCGTTGCTGTGCTGCTTTTTTCAGGATTTCCGCAATAGCTCTATCAAAAACTAATGCACAAATTTTCCTCTAACTTCAGAGTTAGATGTTAACACAAGTAGTTTCTGATTAGATTTTGGTGTTAATCGTCCAATAGGTGGCGCTGCTACGCTAGAATTTTCATGATTTTCGCAATGGCTCTATCTCAAAAACTCACGGAATCTCCCCAAACTTCAGATTCAGTTTGACGTTGACATATATTGTTGTTTGGTGGTTTTGGTGTATCATAGTTTTTGGTGTAAAGCACCAAATAAGTGGTGCTGCTAGGCTGCAGTTAGCTGGATTTACACGATTTCAGCGATAGTCATATCTCAAGAACTAATGCACGGAATTTCGTATCTTTAGAATCCTCATGATGGGTATAGACTGCCATTTAATTTTGGCAGTGTGCTAGGAAATTTTGAAGTATTAACATGTATGAGATAGAAGAAAGTTTTGGGATTGGTATAGATAAAAGTTTTTTTTTTTGTGTGTGTGTGTGTTTTATGTGTGTGTGTGTGTGTGTGTGTGTCAATTTTCTGAAAATAAAAAGTTTTTTTTTGAGAAATGCATACAATTTTGTGAAAAATAAAACTTTGTATCGAAAGGTCAAGTCCAATTACTTAAATGCGAGCTAAGCATTTATTGATAATAATTTCATTCTTACAGCTAAAATTTTCCTATCAGGTGAACTTATTTTTTTGCAAATAATAATGATTTAAAACTCAAGTAATTCAAACTAATTAATGGAGTTCCTTTGATGGAATGAAATTTTATAATTGTGCTTGAAATAGGCCACCATTTTTGACTGTATCAATCGCTACTAATTTAATTAAACGTCTTTATTTGTTTTTAACAGCATATTAATAATTGCATGTAAATAGATAATATATAACGATGGAAGCATTCTTTTAAAATTATATATGAAAACTTAAATTACAAATACTAATCGAAATCTAGATTATCGAGTGAAAACGATTTTTGGACAATAACGAAAGAATGTTACCCTTTCAAGTAAAATCTTAACAGACGCTTCTGATATTTATATTTGAAATACATATAATAAAATAATCAAATAATTCTGTGAAGTGATATACTAGTATCTTTGATACATTCTGATCTAGTACTACATCCTATAACAACGCATTTTTTATCGAAATTTTAATCATATCTTGAATAACAATTTCCGACGGTAAAAAAAGAAAGCAAAGAAATACAGGTTTAAACCGGTTTGAATTGATAGGCGTGTCAAAGCACGTGGTTTTGTTTGGGCTTTCTGTAGCGGTTTTTAGGGTCACGTTTTTGGCGTCACCCCCAACCACCTTCCTGCACCTCCATCTATTTCATTCCTCCATGGATAGCACAAGAAACAAGAATTAGTTTTTTTTTTCTACGCAGACGATAAATGTATAAATAGTAAATATATGTATGTGTTAAAAACTTTCAAGATCGTTGAAAACTATTTTTTATTGAAATAAAAAATAAGCAGACTATTTTCCTTTAAAGTCAGATAGAATAAAGTTTCGAATGTATAAAATGAAAGTTTGTTGTATAACATGTCATGTCTTTTGGTAAAAGTAACCATTGCTGGTACGCTATTCAATCTCTACATCTTTTAATAAACGCAAAGGAACATTTTGCGTAAATTTAATATATAAAGTTACAATAATATTTATATAACATATAGTAATGAACTCATGATTGTAACAGCTCAATTTTTAGTAAATATAATAATGGAGCTACACAGGAATATTTATTATTCAATTATAAATATTATATGTATATTTTATTTTAAGGGTTTTGGGTTTAAAGATATATATTTTACGTGTAAAAAAATTTGGAGCCCAAAGTATAGCAACAGCTAAGTTCTAGGTAGACTTGCTGACGTTAAGAATGACAACAGGGACAATGAAATACTTATGACAGGATGTCGTTAATTCAGAAAGTAGGGACCACCGTGTGTTTATGACTATTCATCTCTGACCTAAAGAGGAGACAGAATGTGCATAATTTTAATGTGTGTGAATTTTGCTGACACAAGTTACAGGACAGCAACTGGCTTTCTTTAAGTATACGTCATTCAATAAGAATGCATCTGAAATTTTAAACCAGCCCACACACGGGTAGGAGTTTTGAGAAGACTTTAGTGTAGGTAGTAAGAATAAAAAAAAGTTCAGTGATGTAGTAACCAAAAGGAAGGTGTATGAGACACTATATACAAAGATGCCAATTCTGATGGATTTAGCTACATGGACCAGGAGAATTTTCCAGCGACTATTCAAAGGATGAGTGGACAGACAAGTGCCTCTTAGACTGGCCGCTCGCTACTCCTCATCTGGCCGCAGCGATGAATGCAGATCCGGTCGATATCAGCGATCTTTCCCCTATGACTCTAGACGACAAAAATCAAGTCCCTAAATGGTTATGACTCTTTTCTTGTGGCAATATAAATCCCCCTCAACCGGACGTTTGTAAATAATGATTTAACATCAAAAGAAACCATCATGTGACCCTGCGACTTAAAATTATGAAGTTTTTTAACAAAATCAAAGGAATTCTTACCAGTGAAACAGTTACTGCTCACAAGTGGGGAAAAAAACAGAAACTAAGTATTTGGCAAGTTTATAAGAAGCCGTACCGATACTAGAGACAATAGGTCTAAAACGAATGTCAGGTTTATGGACCTTAGGTAAAGCATAAAACCTGGCACAATGCGCAATAGACGGAATAATAGACGTCTTAAAGTTAGCTGGAGTAATTGAAGAAGACTTGATGGCAGACTTAATAGAGTTAATTTCACTAGTGGAAGGGTCTTTGCGGATATCCACATACGGACCATCATTAATTAATTTATGGGATTTTTTCAAATACGTAGATTTGTCGAGAAGAACAATCTGACCACCTTTGTCGGCCTTAGTAATAATTAAGTTTGGATCAGAGCGCAAATTTTTCAGACATTGTTTAACCGGATGTTTAAGATTTGGCTTATAAACATTAGAATTGAAATCAACAGTTTTGGCAATGAGATGCCTAATGGACTCTTTTTGAGAAGAAGATAGAGCGCTATGCTTAAGGGCTCTTGCAATAGGAGAAATAAGTTTAGGTAAAGAAGGAATAGCAGAGACAGAAAAATTGTTATTCAGTTTGAGAGCATCGAGCTGATTGTTACTTAAAGGAACACTAGAAAGATTGACAACAGCATTTTGGTTAACAAGAGGCAAATTCCTGGAGTTATTAGCGACAGAATTTTCACAAAGTGTATTAAATTTTTTTTAACCGAACAATGAACAGAAGAAGCTGTGAGAACTCTGCTCCATGACCTTATGTCAATAGGCTCAAAATCAGGTGTAGAATTAGCGAGGCTGATATGAAAAGAATATAACTCGCGCTCTATATGAGCAATTTTGTGGCGAGTCTCTTGAATCAAAGCTCTTAAAAGAGCTAATTTAGAACGAAATAAGACCTTGTCAATCCTATTTGAAGAAAATAAATTACAACGTATGGAAATGAATTTAGGAATAACCTTCTTATGCCTACAATCAAGTAGGAAATGTGAGTGTTCCAAAAGCCTTGCACTGAAGAAGAATCTCGCTAGTAGATTCGAAACAGCTGTTTGCTGCTTTTCATGTATTATTTGTGCATTTTAAACGTTGGTTTTTCTGCTTTTTAATTATGTTGATATTTTGAGATTATATTAATAAGATTAATATTAATTTTATTGAACGCGTTTAGACTGCTTTCGAGCGACTATTTACTAATTTAATAAAAATAAAAAAGATTACAAGTTGAAAATGAAGTGTCATCGACAAAAAATATCATTTGAAAGAGAAAAATTTGTGAAACAGAAAATAAAGAAATTGTTTAAATGGTTTAGTTAAGATTCGTTAACCTTCTGTATGGTTTCCGTCAAAAGAAGGCATTGGTATTTGTGAAATATATTTGCATTTTGATGCAGATTTGCTTATTATATTAGCTTATTTTGAAATGTTTAACTGATTTTATTTAATCAAAGACGAAAACAGCCAATGTATCTTTTAACAGCAGCTGATTTTTCCTTCAAATTCCCCAATCGAAGAGAAATGAATAGAAACCCGTTTATAGGGAGATCGCCACTGTTTTTTAAATTATAAATCAATCTTTTCTTTCAAAATCTGCTTAAAGCCGATCAAAAAAGCGTGCTTTTAGAGACTGCGGTGTCTGAACGGGGGTTGGCGAGCGTAGCCCGTTGGGAGCCGAACCCCCTAGTTATCTAAATGAAACTTATTTTACTTAAACATGCTGTTACTTCAATGTTATTTTTTAGTATTAATAATTTTATTAAAATTTTGAAAATCATGCATTTATAAATTTTTTTCACTACTTAATAACTAAATAAGGAATATATATAATTTTGTTTTTATAGATTTGATATTTGAGTTCATAAATATGACATTAAAATAACGTAACTAAGAGAAATAGCAAAATCAAACCCTCGTGAATGCAAGCCGTTAACAAACGTTAGCGCCGCCAATTTACTACTAGACGTCATAAGAATATTGTCCATTCATTGTTGGAGAACCTGCTTTGCGAATGATTACCTCCATGGCCTAATATTTTCTACCGTTTATAATGAATGAATCTTTTGTGTTTGTTTACTTTATGAAGTGAAATAGAAAGCTGTCAACTTAATTTCAATTGAAATTATCTTGGAATATATATTTATTTGAATGTAAATTAGGAACAATACTTTGATGTTGAAATGAAATATTTTAGTTTATGTTATTATTATTACGATTAATTGCTTATTTAGGTACTTTTCATTTACAGGGGCCTTGGCTTCTTTTTTTTTTAAAGCTTGGTACAATTCAGGCTTCAGAACGTAAAATACGTTGATAAAATCTATAAATAGTTATGAAAACAAAACTGATGAACTTTTATTTTTATTTATATGTATTTATTTGCATATAAACATTTTATTTACACATATATATATACAATATTTGTTTAGATACAAATTAATTCTGTTTTTATATAAAAATAGATTAATGGCTTCTTTAGATTAAATAAATTGGGTACTTTTCGGTTAGCCGGGCGCCAGTGTTAGATACATATTTATATACATACATATATGTAAATATACATATATATTTACATATACACATATTGTATATACACGCACATACATAATATGTAAATATATCTGTATATATACATACATTTATCTATATATATATATATATGTATATCTAACACTGGCGCCCGGCTAACGCACCATAAATTGTATACATATGGAAAAAATTGCTTATGTATATGAAATAGGATATACATTACCGGAAAATACGATGCCAAATTTTTTTCTCGCCAAGAACCTATGCTGGAAAAATATCTATTTATTTATTGTATTTTAAGTGCGGTAAATGAAAGATGTGTATTTTAAATGAGAGTTGTGTATTTTAAATGAAATGAGTAATAGATTTATATTTTAATGAAATGATGGCGATGGAAGAATATCTGGCGATTTATTACCTGCGCCCGACTAATGGCCGTTCTCATATAAAAAGTGAAGCGGTCAGCCCGGAACTATTGATGACAGTCACATGACTTCGGCTTTTATTATAGTATAGATAAAAATGTTTAATCACGAGATAACAGTCTCTTCTCTTCTAGTGAATAATTAATTGTGTGTCATTGCTTGTAAAGGCATTTCTATTTTAAGAATTTCATGGAATTTTCAGAAGTTATCAAATTGACTCAGTAAAGTTTAGATAAAGAGATAAAAATTATTTTAATAGAAAATTACAAAATACTTCTTTCGAATATTATCGAAAGGCAAAATTGTTAAGTAAAAAGAGCCCTCGTAAAAATTCACAACGCATCTTATTTTGGTAATTTAATTATTTATTATAGCGTGAATGTTATAGATATTATTTCGTAATTCGCGCTGCCCTTTTGTCAGAATTTTATGATTTACAATCACATTCTTTTTTTTTTATTATTATTTAAGGTAAATTTATATTTGCCAAATCTGACTTCTCAAGGGTGAATGATTGTGTGAACCAGATTATTTTTCATTATAAAAAAAATAAGCCATTTATAAAAGAGAACTTATATCTGTACAGCAACCACAAAGTAAATTAATATTTTTATATAATTTAGAAAATTTACTGTGCCTAATTAGGTCGGACATTAAAATTTCTGTCGAAGTCAAAACCACTACTCGCACACAAATGAAAAAAACGTGATAAGCAGCTATGACATTTGGATAGGGTTTCCGGAAAGCTCTAGTTTAAGAAAAAACGTCAACTTTTCTTCCTCCAAAAAATGTGAATTTGCGTTGAAAATTTTCAAAACCTTTTCGCAGGTCCTTGAATGAATTTTTAAACTTTTTTCAATATTTTATACTTATTATTGACTAATTTGTATTACTTTCTTGTATCTTCACTGGAAGAAAGTATTGTAATTGAAATTTTTTTCGACTTCCGGTTTTCGACGGATTTATACGTTTTACGGGTTAGAGATCCCAAAACCATGTTTATAGAAAATGTCTGTCTGTCAGTCTGTGTGTCCGTCTCTCCGTTTGTCGCCATTGTACCATCGAAAAAAGTATGAAGTTATGCATAGAATTGAACCATTTTTTTTTTTTTTTTTTTTTTTTTTTTTTTTTTTTTGCATGTTTTTGCGGTGTTTTGGTCCTCCTTGAATTTCCAAATATTCCGCGGGAAAGTGGCACTGTGATAGCAATTTTTGTATAATGTTCTAGATTTTTCGTAGTTCTATATTCTATCGGCGGCTCATGTAGCGACGGGAACTCGCGTCTTGCTAACCCGTTTATTCGCAAACAGTTGATGACAACAAAATAAGTAAAAACTATTGATTTTAATAAATATCATAATGCAGATTAACACGTTTTTAGCCCGATTAATTGACTGAAGCAGAAATTTAAGAAGAAAATGAAAGTTGGTATAGTATTGAACTAATAATATTCATTATTAACATGTGTAACTACTTTTTGAAATATTAAGATGTATAACATAGAAGAAAGTTTTGGGATTGGCGCATCCAACTAGTTTTGGGTTTTGTATCTGAAGATGGAATTTTGTAATTTATTACATTCTTCTACCTTTACAGAAAGTACTGGATTCGTGAAAGTTTTCGAATTCCACGTTTTGACGGATTTATACGTTTTAGGTGTCAGAGTCTGTCTGCCTGTATGTGACACAAATTTTGCGGAGTTCTATCTCAAGAACTAATAAACGGAATTTAATAAAACTTTAGATTCCGTTAGTCACTGATATGAATTGGTGCTGATTACTTTTTGGTGTAAATCGCTCAACAGGAGGCGCTGCTATGCTGCATAATTCCCGATTTCCGCAATAGCTATATCTCAAGAACTAATGCACGGGTTTTCATCAAATTTTAGATTCAGTTAGTACCTGATATAAATTGGTCGTAATTAGTTTTTGGTGTAAATCACTCACCAGGTGGCTTTGCTATGCTGATTTTTTTTACGATTACGGCAAGAGCTCTATCTCAAAAAATAAAGCATGGATTTTCACCAAACTTCAGATTCAGTTAGAAATTGATATAATTTGTTTCTTATTGGATTTTAGTGTAAATCACCTAAGCGGTGGCGCTTCTATGCTGCATTTTTCAGGAAGTATTAACAGGTATGAGATAGAAGAAAGTGCTCGGATTGCCATATCCGACTAATTTTTTATTCTCTTTCTTATTATTACAGAATTATGAAATTTATATACACATTTGTGTTTCCGATTACACTACCACATTTTATTAGTTCTAGAACTTAATTATAAATTAACATACTAATTTTAATGTATTATTTTCCGTATTTATATTATGAGAGGGTAGATAACAATTGCCAAATTATAATAATGTTTAAAAGAGTTTACGAGTTACAAAATCAAAATTTCCGTTGTGGAGCAGAGTAGCATTCTCCCATAGGAAATACGAGTGTGATAAAAGATAATTTCCAACTTATGGGAATTTTCAGCAAATAAAAATATATTTCAGTAAAAATTCAAAAGAAATAAATACTTCAACAATAAACCACAAACTGATTTGTTATCAATAACGTGAAGAAGTTTTGTATCTGTTGTAAAATTTAGAAGCAAGAAAAAATTTTAAATAATTATTATGAAGGATAATTTCTAAATATTCATATAAATTTTTTGTATCATCATACTGCACTTTGTTAATATATACAGAATTCTATTTTCTACAGTTATCACACTTTGAAAAATCACTTTGTTGACTGTTACATCTGTGCAGCATTTCAAATAATTTAAATTATAATAATTCTCATGACGCGTCTATGTTGTTTCTTTGAATTATCATTTTGTTCATTATTACATATCTGAAGTATTTCGAATAATTTAAAGTATAATTCAAGTTGAATATATCTCTGGATTATCATTTCGTTGATTGTTACATGTCTGCTGCATTTAAAATAATTCAAATCATTATGAGAATTAAGTAGAACTTTGAATTATCATTTTGTTGATTGTCACATATCTGATGTGAGCAGCATTTAATTCAAATTTAAAGTTAAATTGAATACAACTTTGAAGTATTATTTGGTGATTATTACATATCTGTAACATTATAAATAAATCAACTCATAACTAGAGAGGAATAGAAGTTTGAATTATTATTTTGTTGTTTGTTACATTTATTTTACATAATTTAAATTATAAGCAGAATTCAGATATAATGACGCTTTTATGTTTTTTCTTCAAATTAAAATTTCTTTTTTACTTCTAGTAATTCAATTTTATTAATATTAATGTTTAATTTGTTTAAAATAATTAAAATATTTAGTGATAAATAGAAATAGACATACTGATTAGAAGAAACTTACTAAATATTATCTATATAAGTAATTTTATTGCGAGTAAATTTATAATACTTCTAAGAAATATTTATTATAATATAATAATTTGAACAATTTTGAGCAAATAAGTACACGATTTTCTAAATTTTATAATTCGCTTTTAAGTCGATAAAATTTTCAGTTTCTAAAAAAATGCATTTTGCTTTTAAACAAATAAATACTTATTTTTTTTAACTTTATAATTTATTTTTAAGTCGATAAATATTCCATTTTTTATAATTTTATAATTCGCTTTTATGCGATTAAATATTTGATATTTTAAATAGCATAACCTACATGCTGAAACAGAAAATTTCCTTTTTAAAGTAGATTATTTGTTAAGATTGGTTACTCTAAAACAAATAAATTAATTAATTCTGCTATTCTATTACTTAAATAAAAACATTAAAAGAATTACCTCTACTTGCTGTGGAAATACATAGGAAATTGAATCCCAGAAGATCCGAAACTAATTAGCGTGTTATCCTAAAACAACAGTTGCAACTGCTGTTAAGTAAAAAAAAAATATTTTTTGTTTTAATTAGAGCTCTGTTCGAGGAAAATATTTTATAACTTTTATATGAAATGTATACAATATTCAAATTCATCAGTGAATTTTTAAATGTGTAAAGGTATGACATAATTAAGAAGTTCTTAAACAACAGCTGCAATTTTCTTGACCAAAGATTTTGTCGTATTCGTTTTTATACAAGAAAATAATACTCTTGGTTGGAAATATTCACGTCGAAATTAAAATAATTATGGAGAGCTTTTCTAACACTCGTGTTACTTAATTAAAAGATGAGATAGGAATTATGCATTAACCTCAAAAAATTCAAATTATATTATTTTCTGAACTAACTACATGCCAAATACATGCTTTAATGCTTGAAAATGTTGTATTTTTACA
Organism: Maratus speciosus; assembly: GCA_963932465.1. Lineage (NCBI taxonomy): Eukaryota > Metazoa > Arthropoda > Arachnida > Araneae > Salticidae > Maratus > Maratus speciosus. The sequence goes on from OZ010800.1 coordinate 308,950,345, forward strand.
TAAGCCAAAAAAGAAATTAGCTTGCATGCAAAGAAAGTTATTTAGAGTAAGAAATTTACTATTCTTTTAGTTATATTAATGTAGGGAATTTTTTACATTTAATTAATTAAAAAGCATGTAGTTGAATGCTTAAAAATTTTTAATTACTTTTCTTCATAAAAACAATTTAGAAAATGTTTATGTATACAAAATTCGACAAAATGTCAACGATAAAGCTTCATTTGTTACTTACAAAAAAACATATATGAATTCTTAAAACTTTTATTTCAGACAAATTTTAAAATACATAGTAATGTAAGTACTTCTAAAAAATGCTTTTCTTTAAAAAACATTTCAGAAGTATGCTTAATTTTTATTTATTTTTTCTCTATAAATTCTTTTATTATTTATAGATGTGACATTATTTCAAAAGTAGTGTAACTCCTGTATGAGCTACATGAACCATATATACAGCACTAATAAAACAAAAAACTTACCAAATTTAAACGAATTTTAGCAATAGTATACAATAGTATACAATTGCGAAGTCTTTCTATTCTAAAAAGAAAGCAAGTAACGTAGCCAACGCTGCTGTAAATGGATTTTTTGTTACCGGAAGTTGTTCTTCGCTAATACTATAAAAACTACTGCATACAAAAATATGAAATTTGGTGGTATTACACTAAAAAAAAATCTGTAATCCTACAAAACTAGTTTTTGTAAAACTACAGAAATCTGCATGTTTACTAGAATTTTATCTGTAACCGGGTATAATATTTACCACTCGCATAGTAGAAATACATGAAATATCTTAGTCTCCCATGTCAGCCAATGAGAAAGGACTTCAATGATGACGTAATGACTATTCACGCAACCACAGAGGTGTTCAAGGTATCCATCTTGATTATGATTTCAAATTAGGATGTAAGTAAATATTTCGTCTTTATGAGTTAAATTTTGTTATATTTCCATTCTCCTTGATTCCTAATAAGTAAAAATGAACTACACAGTAAGACCGTTTGATTTCGAATTATAATGTAACATGATTTTAGCAGGTATTAATGCGTAATCATCCTATTATTTTATTGTTAAATATTTATCGTTCAGTCAAATGACTATTCTTTACATCAGTGTTTACTGCATGCGTGCAATTTCCAATGTTTTATGTAAAAAATAATATTTTATTGCAATATGGTTAGCAGATTAAATATTTTATTTTTAATTAGTGATGCAATGAATAGTAACCCCCCCCCCCCCTTTGACTGATAATGAAGGCTAAATATTCCACTATTCTTCTGCAGAATACTTAAAATGTATACCAAAATTATCTTTCTTAATATTAGAGTCGTGCCGTGTAATCGGTATTTATTGTACTAGATTCCGGCATCGGGTCGGGTTTACCTTACTTTTTTGGTTCGGATCGGGTCGGTTTGGGTTTTGAATCTTGTGTGTCGGGTTCGGGTTGACTGATTTTTCAAAAGAATGTCCAAAATATTTTTTTTCAGGTTAAAAATCTAGGTATAGGGCAGATGTGCCAGCAATGGATAAAATTCAAAGTTTTTTGTTTATAAAAAAAATTTATACAATAAAAATTTTACTTTAAAAATTTTCTTCATAACCCCCCCCCCCCCCCTCACGCTTACATGTTTTATAATCTGTGTTATTGTTGATACTCTTAATCAAACCAATTAGGAAGCAAAAAGTGATCCTTCGAAGTTCCACTATTTTTCATTTATGTTGGCGAACATGCAAAGAGCTGGTTTAACTTAATAAATTTTATATATTCTTTTACTTTCCTGCAAAATTTCCTGCAAAATTTGTTTTTGTTTTGGTAGTAATAAAAATTTTTGGATATGATCATTCTAGACATTTCATCAATCGCACACTAGATGAAGCAATGGTAGCCCAATCTCCAGTTGAAAAAAGTTGCATAAGATTTCAATTGTATAAAGTAAAAGATTATTTCAAGATCAGAAGTGATTTTGCTTTATATACTTTTTATGCTTTCTGAATATTAATGACTTGTTTATGCATAGATGTAATAGTTTCCCTATTTATGGAACATTATACTGTATATTATCCATAATATAAACTAAGCCTTCAAGCATGGATTAAACTAAGCATGGGACAAATTTTGAAACTTGCAATTTCTTTAATTATAAAATTGTTTCTGAAAATTATGTTTCTATATTGTTCAGGGACATTAGAAAGTGTTTCATTTGGTATTCTATAAACTGAAATATTGTTTTTGTGTCAAACAAAGTTCATTTTCTTATTTTTGTAAAATGTGTCCCATTCCTCCATACTCTCTCCTATGCTTCTAACTCTGAATATTGGGCACTTTTCTATCTATACACACGTATCATGGGTATGTGTTTTAAAACTATCAGAAATATTATACATATGTTTGCGTGTATATGAAAAATGAAATGTTGGTAAAATTTTTCTATTCCTAGAGAAGGATAAATGGTTCTTAACTGTGCCTTAAATAAAAAGAATTTATCACATTTCTTATATATATATTTTTTTCTTAACTTTTAACTCATGTTACCGGCCTCTCAGACCTCAGCTTTTTTTTAATTTTTATAGTTTTGCAATTTTTTATGTACTTGCAATTTTCAGTTTAACTACAAACACTACCGAAATTTTGTTCCGTTGTAAACTTTAGTACTATCACCAGACACTTTTGAATAGGTGAATTTTAATTATAACAGTCCTGTACAAAAAGTTCAGTACAAAAACACCATCCTATGAGTTAATCGTGCCTTTTATTCATCTTTCGATAAAGCGGTCTCACAGACAACTTCACATTAGTTGACTTCACACTAGTTGTGACAATTTCTGTGACATCAGTTAAAGGTTAAGGAGTAAATTTAAAAATAGCTCATTCATATTGAAATATGTATTTATTTTATCTGAAAAATTGTTCTGCTCAAACTTTTTGTGAAAATCTTAGACTTGGAAAAAACCTAAATATAAACAACTGCATTTTAATTTTACGTGAGTTTCTGAGCGATAAAATGCCGAGTTTCTACTTTCTCGTGCAAAGAGAGATATAGGCTAGGTAGGGGTAAACATATGAGCGGGGCAAAAATACGCACCGGCTGATTTCATATGAAGCAACATTTCGGCTCTCATGACTAATAGGTGGCAGTTTTGTTTCAAGTGTACTAGTCATTTGTTTAAACCTTTGATTAAAAGTAGCAATTTGTGCTAAGAAAATGAGGTAAGTTTAAATTTTCGAATTTTGATCTAATATTTTTTAAATTTCACTTTATTTTTTAGCTGATAGTACCTGGAATTTTTACAAATCCAAAATTTTAGTGGAGATCGAAATATTTTTAGCTTCTAAATGCCGTAGTTTACCTCGATCACATTTGTTTATACTTATAGGTAGCCGGTTAAGCAAAATACTGCAGAATAGGGTAAAAGTACGCATCCTTCTTGGGACAAAGATACGAACATGTTTAAGATATGGGACTTTGCCCTATCATTTTAGCTAGATTCAAAGCTTTTCACAATTTCTAAATTTATATTATATAAAATATAATAGCTGCTTAACTAATATAAGTTAGTAAACTACATTTTCCTTTTTCTAGTTAAGTTTTTTTTTTTTTTTTTAATATAGAACGTTGGTATCTACCTACCTACTTTTAAAAATCAATATTGTTTCATGAATCGCTTTTGTTTTAAACCTTAATCCTTAACTCCTGTTAACGGTCTCGCCGATTGCTGCAATATTCAGTTTTCACAGTTTAACTTGTAATTTTCAATTTAAGTAGTTATGTTAGTTTAATTTTGATTCGTTTGGTAAATTAGAAGTATAGCTGAAGACTTCTGAATGCGGGAAATTTTACTATAATAGCCCTTTGCATAAAGTTTAGCGCAGAAACCGCCTCTTATGAGTCAGTCAACCATTTCATTCAATCAATGATTAAGCGGTCTCCGAGACCGCTTACAGTATTTATGAAACGATTTTTGTCACAACAGTTGGAGGTTAACTGCTATTTGCGATCACGCAGACCGCTGTTTTTTTCATGGTCTAGTTTAGAATTTTCAGTTTAAATATTATCAAAATTTATAAATGCTTTTACATTACTCATTCATTTTAGTGAAAATAGAGGCAAAATCCGGCCGTAATGGGGGGAAAAATGCGCACTGCGAATATTTTGCCTCATCACTGCGTACTTTTAGCCCAACGAATAGGGCAAAGATACGCAGAGCAATTTTTTTTTTTTATTACAATTTCTCGCGGAATTATAATTTGACAGAATGTCGTTTGATAGTGGTCGTTTGATAGTGGAACGTGCCTAAGGTTTTAATACAACATTTTAATCAGTCGTCACATAAGTTTAGATCAATGTGCTCGTTAAAAATCAAAATTAATGATAAGTGCGTAACTTTAGCCCCCACGTATCCTACATCACTTAGGTGTGTCATGTGATTGTGAGTCATGTTGTGGACAACTTGTCAGCATGCGCCATTGAGATCAACCATGATGGTGAATATCGATGGCGCTTTTTAACAAGCTGTCCTCACTTAAAATACTTGTGGGCATGATACCCACATATGTTTGAATATTAAAGCATATACATTTGTCCATTTTCCTACATAAAACATTGTTATTAGAGATGTAATTGTAGATTACATTTCATAATATCAATAAAACCGGATTTCCTTTCCTTTTATTTCGGGTTCGTGTTGAAATAGGCCTGGGTTGAGTTGCAGGTTGCCGGAAATTATTTTGGCTGATTCTGGTCAGGTTGCGGATCGAGGAAATATTTTTGGAGGGTTCAGGTCGAGTTGCGGGTTGACTTAAGTATAATATTCGGTTTTGTGTCTGGTGCAACTTGACCCGTGCAGGACTACTCTGTAGTCGGAAAATTTTCAATATATCAGGATTCGTACGGTCCTTAAAAGTACTTTCATTTTTCAAAAGGTTTTTTTTTTTTGTGCTTGAAAGTGCTTATTTTCATACAAATTTTTTTAAAAGCCCTTTAAAGTGCTTTACTGTCATATTATTTCTTAATCGGGGGGTGGAACTCTTCTGCATTTCTTTTCATTTCTGATTTAAAAAATAAAGATAAAACCGCCATTGCTAACCTTTCTTCTGAAATTTCACCTCCCCTTTTTACTCCCTTCTCCACAATACCAAAGTTTAAACTGTTTAAAACTTTTTTTTTTATTCTTTAACTGATGTTACCGGTCTCACAGACCAGTGCTTTTTTCAATTTTCATAGTTTAACTTGCAAATTTCAGTTTATTACAAACACTACTGAAATTTTGTTTCACTTTAGTACTAACACCACAGACTTTTGAATAGGTGAATTTTAATTATAACACTCCTGTGCAAAAAGTTTAGTACAAAAACAACATCCTATTAATTTATCGCGGATTTTATTCATCTTTCGTTGGAGCGGTCTCACAGACCGCTTCACACTAGTTATGTGACAATTTCTTTGACATCAGTTAAAGGTTAAAAAAAAAAAAAAAATTGCTCTACTGTATTTGTTACTTTAAGTGAAAAAATAATCAGTCCTAAATTTCATTAACTATTCATTCCATCATATCCATTTCATTAAAATTTTATCTGAATTTCACCTTCAAAATTTCGTTTCCCCGTTTTCTTCACATCTCACAGTAACAATACTTAAAGTTTCAAAACTCTTTAAAACTGCTTAAATTTAAAAAAAAAAAAAAAAAAAAAAAAAAAAAAAACTGTTCTGTGCCATTTTATTGTCACAATAAATAATCAAGATTTTTCTTCCCACTCGAAATTGGCACCCCCCCCCCCCCAAAAAAAAAAAAAAAATAATAATAATAAAAAAAAACTTAGAGCACATAGAATTTTAAAGTCTTTAAAACTCTTTATAGACCAGTTTTAGGGGAGGAAAAAAAGGCCGCATTTGGAATTAATTAGGGGAAAACTGGAAATTGTTTTAATCATTTTACTTAAAGTCTAGAATGAATGTACTAAGTTTTCCCCCTCTTACTAGGTGAGTGGTTGAAGATATGTACAGATTTATAGTCAAAAAACACATTTTTATTAATTACCATAACAATATCTAAAAAAAAACTAACTCTATCAACAACATTGTCAATACAGATGTTGTAGAGGTTAAAATTCTGATTGAAATGTGTACTTAATATTTTTGTTTAATTTTTACAATTATAATGCAAAGTTTTGCCTAATTCGTTAATCAAGTGATTGAAGCCAGAACAGACGAGGTTATCAGTTCACCCTGTTTCTAATTTATATATATATTTTAATTTATTGAGGATTTTGTAATTATTTTAGGCTTTATTTTGGATATTTTCAGAGTTATGGCTTAAACTCTTGATTACGGAATATAGCCCAGTGGTAGGAAATGAAAAAAAAAGGCCGAATTCGTAATTAAATACGGGAAAGCTGGAAATTGTTTTAATCCCTTCAACATAGGTCAGAAATAAACGTACTTACTAAGTTTTCCCGCCCTACTAGGTGCGGCTTTGCCGCTACGAACAAATAGATAACTTAAAAAGTGCACTATTTCATGATTTTTAGCATATTTCAAAAATGATTTGTAAATGATGGGAAATATTGTTTATGATCTCTGATATTGTATTTGAATTATGTATCGTATTTAAGTTGACATATATAGTGAATAACAGTGCGTATGCATCACATTTAAGGAGGTCGAAAATAGTGGGGAGGAGCGAGGGAACAAATGAGTGTGCAGGATTCTTGTCGCTAGAGGAATAGGTCAACCAATAGCACAATTTTAAACTTCGATATTTTACGAAAAGGACTAAGATGGTTTTAATAAAAATTATATTCGACTAGTATACGAGCATCTTAAGTTAAATTCATAAAATTTTAAAACCTTCGGAATATTGAAAAAAAGTATTATTAGTTAGCTTAAAGTTAGCTTTACGTTTTTTTAAAACTAAGGTTTAAGGCTGACGATATCAGTTGAGAAATGGCATGTAAAACGGCTGTCAATTATGTACCTCTTTCTCGATAACTACTAAATTATAATCCTCAAAATATACAAAATAAAGCATTAACATATTTACAGAAACATCTCAAGGGCCTCAACAACTTAAAGAAAATACATGTATGTAATAAACGGAGGCAGGGTGGATTGATAACTCTGTCTCTCTCCTGATTAGCGGTTAAGGCAAAATTTAGAAATAGAATTGCGACCTTAATGTTCAGCAAAAATATTAATATGGGTACTCATTTTATTCAGAATTTCAAATTCTACAACATTTGTATCGACAATGTTTTTGGAAGCATTAATTGTTCTGAGATATTGTTAAGATAATTTAAAAAAGTTTTTCGACTATAAATATGTACATATTTTCTAATGTTCATCTAGTACGTGGGATAAAACTTGGTACTTTCATTTTAGACCTAAACGGAAGGGATTAAAACAATGTCCAGTTTCCCACCCACATAATTGTGAGTTACATCCCCCGATCACGGGTCTTTGAAATAGAATTGTGACAATGTTCAACAAAAATATTAAATGGAGTTCTCATTTTACTCGGAATTTTAAGCTGACGACAAGCTGAACACGGAAATCGCAAAACCTAAATTTCATTCCAGATTTCAAAGTGCTGCCATTTGCAAAATGACATCAGCGTTACGCGCAGATATATTTGTTTTTTATAATATTGATAGATATAGATTTTATTTTCATATCAAAATCTTGTTATTTTTTTCTTTTCAAACTAATTTTTTTCACCCTTAAATCCATTTACATCTGAGCCAAATCAATACTCGATCATTTCAAAGCTACTGTATAACATTAAGTGTGCATTTTTAAATAATATATACGTAATGTGAGTCGTACAGTAAAATGCGCAGAAAAACAGAAAAGTGACTTCGGACAATGAATTTTTTTAAAAGATTAATTTTCTATTTTTTTTAATGTATTGCAGTATTTCAAAGAGAATTGAAAGTATATGCTTTTTGGTATTGTTATTATTATTTGGTATTAATATTCTGCATAATTTGATTTTTGGAGTCTTATATGAAATTTTGAAATATGCCTGGAAAGGGATGTGGGGTAGGGACAAGGTTCTTCCAGTATTTTAAATTCTTAAAGTTTGTCGTTATCATCTAGACTCTTTGAAATTTTTAGATGGTAAAAACATAATGCTTTCGTATCCCGAGTGAAAAAATATTAATATTTTGTGGGGAAAAAGGCTGGTAAGATTTTTACCACGATGTAACTCCGGTTTTTGCTTATTTTGTCGAAGTTTTTGCACATTTTATTTAGTAAAAAATATTTATATTTGTCCGAATGTTAAGAAATTTTCGTAGGTAAATCTAAATCTCGCCTGTTGATTTGCTCTAAAAAGATTGTGTTAAAATACGGACGTTTAGTTAGTTTTATGGTAGAAAAAATATAGTCTTTGTGAGGCACGAAGTGACCTACGCTCACCAATGTATTTGAAAGAGTTAAAACTCATGTTTTTAAAAATCAATTGCATCATCAGTTAGAAGATTTTAACTTTTAGAGCATATATATATACATATTTGCCGATACTTCTAAAATATCATCCTGGAATAAATTGCTACAAGCTTTCGGAAAACTTTTTTGATCTTTTTTTCAGAACTTTAACTGCTAGGTGGGGAGAATATCGTAAATTTAATATCGGAATATATCAACGTGTTAATATTGGTGATATATCGCGATAACTACCGTAAAGTGTATGCGAATAGAAAAATTGCTTATTTTAAAAGATACACGGCATGTTACCAAAAATTTTGGTAGAAACAGATGTAGGAAGAAGCTAATAAATGTTTCATGCTATTTTCTTCTACAGCATCCTTTAAATATATGTAGGGAAGGTGGGGCAAAATCGGGTACCATAAAAGTTGTTAGTCTCAAATGCTGTGAAATGGGAAAACAAACTTTGAACACTGTTTTTAATGTAAAATGAATCCTTGGCTATAATAAAACGTTCTTTTCAAACAAAAAAATATATATATAATTATTTATATTAAAAAATAGCTTTTTTCAAACGTATGCAAAAATCTGGTTTTACCTCGCTGGTTGGGTAAAATTGGGTATTCATTTAAAACTACTGGAAACTCATTTTGGTCAAAAAGATCTTGCTTAATATAGTAAAAAATACATTTTAATTATTTTTAACAAAACGAAATTGCACATGTGTTCTTCCATGTGTAAAAAAATAATTCGTTGGCAAATTTTCTACGTTGTATAGGCTTGCTTACTTTACACTGTACGTTTTCGAGTTCTTTTAGCTTCAAAAATCACAGATGAATTTGTCATCATATTCTTCTGCATTACTACATGCTTCGTGTGCCTAATCGTGGAATTTTAAACATCGTATTTGGATTTAGAATTTAAGTAAAGTTCATAGCAAAACATACAGGTTTCATTATCCTCTTCTTTTAAAGATGTGTCCGCAATCTTTTTTGGTTTCTTTTTTTCTTTTAAAGAAACTTCTTTTTTCGTCTTGCAGTTTGTTTGGCTTATTTCTCCTTAATATCTGCTTCGATCTGTAATTTATAGGGAGAAGAAATCAAAATAAGTTTTTCCCTTTCTTTACTCAATTCTAAAGCCTTCCTTAGAAGGGGATAATAACATTTTAGGCGAAATTGGAAATACAGATTGCTGGGCTACATAGTCTGAAGATGTCGAATGGATAATTTTAATAATGTATTCTGTTGATGTAAAATTTTGAATGAGTGATGACGCCTGTGATTGTGATGTTAGCTGCTGCATCTGGAAGCAGCTCGACGTGAAAGCTGCTGAATGTTGTCAACTCGTTTATGTTCGGAAGGTTGAGCTGCATTATCCTGTGATGACTTTCATGGGTTTCTCTGTCACTTCCGAAGGAGCAAAAAGATGGTCTGGAAAAACATTATTGTAGGGGAAAATCCCTGTTTTCTCGAACCTTCTGATTGCAGTACTTACAATTGCTGCTCTCGAAAATGCAGTTTTAAATAATTTTCCAACTTGGTAAATTGTTATAGATCGCGCAGAGTTGGAAAATAACCACTTTTTCACCTCTTGTTCTTAGTATGACCTTAGAGATGCTTGAAAGACACATCAAGGGGTTGAAATCGATGCGTTGCGTAAGGAAAGAAGCATATATAAATACATTGCTTTCTCTTACTAGATTAACTGGATTCTTTTATATGAATTGAACACCTATTAAGGATTGAAAGAACGGACTTTTCAGGACAAGGATTGGAAAAAATCTGTACATTTTTTAACCAAATAAAATGAAGACCTCTTTCGTAATCCATCCACTCCTATTATATACAGCAAATGAGTCTGGGGAAAGTTTCATTCATCAAGAGGGGGTTTTTTTTGCCTGTTTAATATTTGATAAAAAAAAAATTCTGCTATTGATTATATAGCCTAGTTATACAGGATTGGGATTTTTTGGATTATTTGTCAATTTGGGCAGATTATTTTTTTTAGAGAAACAAGTCATGAAATATATTTGCATTTTAAGTGGACCCATAACGCAAGTTATTACACCTCAGATTAGAAAGTTATTTATTAAAATGTAATAAGCATAATATAAAATTATGCCTTAATTAGTACCATTATTTTGTTCATTAATAATTGCAAATTATTTAATTTCATAAATGTAAGTTAAAAATTAGACCCTCTTTTTAATATAAAACAAAATCAAAATTAAAGTTTTTTCATTATAACTAGATAGATTTAGAATTATATTATAACTTAACAGCATTAAGAGTACAATTTAAAATTCCATGCTAATTTATTAACGTTACTAAAAATACATTCTATGAGTGTCGGACAAAATCGGGTATACCCAGTTCTGACCCACTCTTAAGTACCCGGTATTACTTCAACATAACAGAGTTTAAACATAGCGTCACTACTCTTAATGCTATAAGCAAAAGATCAGTAAAAATTTTAAAATATTATCAGGAAAGGAAATAATTAGATATAGTACTCAGGAATATTTAATATGCTGAAAAAACGTGGTTATACGCGTAAAATCTAGAATCAAAAAAAACAATTTTTTAAGAGTAATTGAAACTAATTCCTTCACACTAAAAAAAACCGCACACAGTAACGTTTCAATCAGCTATAAATGCCATAATGGTTACTGACAAGTTATTTCTCGTGTTGGCTGATAGACAGAAGTACAACTGGAGGAGGGATCTACGCTACCCGGTTTAACCCACCTACCCTGTTTTTTACAACTCGCCCATATGTATATATATACACACATACAAAATAAACAATTTTTTAAACAAGAACGTAAAATAATCAAGCTTCAACGACAGATTATAATTTTCCAACACATTCAGAATTATGTAAAAAAAAAAAAAAACGTTTAATAAAGTTAAATATGATGGCTAAGTAAGCAAATTACAAAACACGTAACACATTTGAAAATTAAAGTTCAGCAATATTATCAGTCATCGAAAAAATATCCGAATTCCTTTGTGCAACGCTATATATGATCTATACATTTGAATATATACCAAATAGTATGCTTAACATTAGTTCATTTAAGAAACGCATTTTCACAGTTGAAAATTCCTTTTCAACATATTTCGTCAATAAACGGAAATATATACATCTTTTTTGCAGCCTGTATATGATTTACAGATTTTATACATACGAAGTAAATAAATTAGTTAAATAATAATAAAAAAAAAAACTCTTACCACAACAAATAACGAACTTCCAGCAATTATTGTTTATTTATACAATACTATAAGCGAATCCTTTTGTTTCCCCCCATAAATAAACGATTAATGCTATGCTCATCATGTTCTATAGTAAGCATCTTTTTGTACATTTCAGTGATGTGTATCAATTTCTATATGCTTGAAATAGTGTAATATCATTCAAATATACTGCAAATGATTTTTCCCTACATACCATTGAAATAGACCATAAAAAGTCATTGATTAAAATAACAAATTTTCCAAAAAAAAAAATCAGTTGATTAAAATCATGATTTAATCGTTGATTAAAATCGTTAACAGCCAAATGGCAAGCATTAGTTTTTGTTAATCACGATTGATTGACGAATTTTTTCCCTCAACCAACTGACGCTTTTTGCAATATTTTTTTACATTTAAGAATTTCACAATATTTTTCTTTTACCTAACAAATGGAGAATTTTGCAGCTTTTTCTTACAAACTTTCTTTGCAGTTATCCAAAATTTTTAGCCTAATAAAATATAAAATTATAACTAAAAATTAAATAAACAGCACATAAAGAAAAACTATAAAATTATTTAGATATTTTAATTCCAATATTTCAATTGACTAAGGTTTAATGCAGTTTTATTTATTTTTTAAAATAAATAAAATTGTGTGATTTGTGTTAGGTTGCCGTTTTCTCCGAGACGGGAAAATTTAAGTTTACCTATGACCTTTTAGAGAGGGGGGGGGGGGTTACTGTTCCTGCTGACCATTAAATTTTCAAATTAGTGGTTCAAATGAATTTTTGGTGTTCTTGGGCCAGCAGACCACCAATGATTTCGAACACTGATTGATTTTTTAAATGCTGAAGATTTCCTTGTAAAAGAGATTTGAATTGATATACTGTTTAATTTTTTTATTAATTCCCCTGTGTGAAATTTGATTATTGTTATGTTTGCACAAGAAATATTTTATGTCTTAAAATATTTACTCTTTCATTTAAAACAGGTGGAGAATTTAACCTGATGCTTGGATCTATTCCATTTTACCAGACTTGAAATCCTGATTTAGAACATACTAAGCTTCAAGAATTCTTTTTATTTGATGACCTGAATGGTCAGAGAGGGGGTGCAGCACCCTCTTAAAACTGTATGAGAGAAACTGTATGTAAAATGATATTATATTACAGTAAATATTAGTCTGACATACTATACATATAATTTAATGATTATATAATTTGTATTTTCAATAAATGGAGCGGCATACCGCAAACCAACTTAAATGTGTTGCTATTTAATAGTGTCTGTAACCATTTCTTTTTCAGCTATTGCAAGGCTGCTGATGGTGAATATTTTTCTTTTTTACGAGTATAGTTAAAAAATAAATAAATCGTCGTCATAGATTATCATTTAGGAATACTGAAAAAATACTTATATGTAAGAATAATTAGTCGCTTGGTGGCGACACTGCTGTTATTAAATTAACCCTTCAAAGTAAGTATTTAATATGTTGTAGAAATACATTGTGTATTTAAAAAAAAGCTTTAAAGTTTAAAGTAATACTTTTGTATTAGCTGATATTAGAGGTTAAATGGATTCTGCTACTTATATCTGCCTTTTTAATTAAAACAATAATAAAAACAGGGTATGTATTTAAATCTAAAAAAATTATTATTATTATTATTTTTCTTTGTGAATAAGCAAACACTAAATGGACTATAAGTGTAACTGAGTGCGAAGAAATATTCCAAAATGTAAAAGGACAGAATGGTAATATTTGTGGGGAAAAAATGTAATTATTTTGTTAAATTAGATCAAAATGGTTTACATTTGTTTTTTAAATATATTTCAAAGACAATAGAATCAATAATTAAAACTTAAATAATTTTCGGTTTAATGAAAATAAAAAAAAGCTTTCCTACTGCAAGATAATCTCGCATAATCTGAAATTTTGTTTATTATTACACCATAAAATGATAAATTGAAAACCAAAGTCAGGGGGAAAAAGAGAGCTACAATCCGGTGTAACCATTCCCCATAAAGATGAGAGAAAATCCTGAATCGTGATTCAAACTTTTAGCAAAAAATTGGAATAGAGAAAACCTTGAATTATGATTTAACCTTTCACCAGAAAATTGGATTTAAAAACAATCCTGATTCGTGGTCCTACCTTTTACCAGAAAATTTGATTAAAAAAAACTAAATTATGGTTCAAACTGTTACCAGGAAATTGGATTTAAAAAAAAAAAACCTGATTTATAGTTAAACCTTTTATCAGAAAATTGGATTTAAAAAAAATCTTGATTTATGGTTCAACCTTTCACCAGAAAATTGGATTTATAAAAAGCCTGAATCATTGTTTAACATTTCACTAATATAATGGTATTTGAGAAAGCACCAATAAACTGGTAAAACTTATCGCCAATATCTTGTTTGCAGCTAAATTTCAGCGACTTTTCACCATTTTCTTGGTGAAACATCACACTTTATTTTTAACAGTGTATCGATAACATTTTTTTAAAATTTAGGCATATTTTATAAACTCAGTAATGATACTTTACTTTCATTATTGTTTCTATTCGCTTTTTTAATTTAACTAAAAACCATAAGATCTGCTTCTGCTTATCTGCTTATTTACTGCTGTTATAATGCTCATTTAATATGGAAATGATTTTGTACCTATTTGAATATCTACAGTGAAGCTTCAGTCAGTTTTTTAATGCATAACATACAAATATTTCTGGCAATTGCTGTGGTATTACTGAAAAACACGTCAGGCCATATTACTTATTTTGATCGAAGGATTTTGATTTTACTGCAATATCTCTTGCACGGTTACAAAAAACTTTCTGGCGAGAATACAAAAACTGTTTTAGTCACAATACTAAAAAATCATTGGTAATTTTTCTGACGGTACTTTAATAAAGTTACCAACAATTTTTTGCTAATGTATATGTAAAGTTTTGGGTGCAATACTAAAAAAATTCATAGTAAATGTACTATGAAATCCTTCGCAAATTTACAAAAAAAATTCTTAGTCAATGTACTAAAAATTCCTTTGTAAGTGTACTAAAAAATCATTAGAAAATTCACAAAGTATTCTTTAGGAAACTACCTAAAAAAACGTTAGTACCTTGACTAAATAATCCTAAGTAAATTTACGAAACATTCTTTAGTAAACTCCCTAAAAAATCGTTAGTAAGTTTACTGAACAATATTTAGTAAACTTACAAGGAATTCTTTGGAAAACTCTCTAAACAATCCTTAGTACGTTTACTAAAGTATCTTTCGAAAAATTACCACAAATTCTTTAGTAAACTCCCTAAAAAATCGCTAGTAAGTTTACTAAGAAATATTTAGTAAATTTACAAAAACTAATTAGAGAAACTCTTGAAAAACCGTTAGTAAATTTACAGAACAATATTTAGTAAATTTACGAAAAAAATTTTAGAAAACACCCTAAAAATGGATAGTACGTTTACAACATATTCACTGATAAATTTACTAAAACTTATTTAGTAAACTCCCTAAACAAGCATTAGTAACTTCACTAAACAATATTTAGTAAATTTACAAGAGTGTTTTTGGGAAACGCCCTAAAAAATCACTAGTACGTTTACTAAGCAATATTTAATAACAGTTACTGAAGAAACATTTGTAATTTTACATGATTATCTTTCGTTGTGGTTACATAAAAAGTTCTAGGAATCCCAGTTTCCAACAAAATTCTTAGTAACCTTACAATTTTTTTTTTACAGTGTATAGAGAAATGTTTGATAAACACGCTGAAACAGAACGCTTTTAAATTGAAGAACTATTTTAAGAGCTAGTAATTGTTAAAGTCGGTTAAACACTAAAATAGTTTTAAAGGAACAAAAACTATAATTTTGAATTTAATTAATTTTTTTCTGAGTTTATACTTCATAAACTTGTAGTGTACAGACTGTGCTTATTATTATTTTTTTTTAACTAACTGTTTGAGGTTCTTTTTCATTTATGTATTCAAATTTTCAGCATTTCAAGAGGTATATTTTTTCATATTTAGAGAAAGTCATTTTTATTCCATTGATGCCAATTTGTAAAACAGAGAATATAGTTACAATTCCTCTCAAATAAAAAATGCATTTACATGTGTTTATTAAAAACATAAATGGAAGTTTTAAATAATAAATGATCACGTGTTAAAAGAAGGCGATGTGGAAAATTACGTCATAAAAATGGTATTTACATGCGAATATTAAAAAGTACGAAAATCTTAAAATAATTAAATAATTGCACGTGAAAAGTATTTTATGTTTTACAATTTACAATTACGTCATCTGTAAAATACCTAAATATTATATATCGTCATATCTAAAATGTCTAAAATAATTAAAACATTACGCGTGAAAAACTTTTAATGGTTCTTTAATGGTTTTAACTTATTAGTTCATATTTAAAAAGCTCAAATAAAAATTTTCCCAAACACTTTTAAATTTAGTAATATATTTAGACGTGACTCTTAAAAGAGGAAAAAACTTAAAAATAATTAAATTATTTACACGAAACACATGTAATGATTAAAATTGTGTCATATATTAAACCAATATATTTAAACTTTTTTCTTATGGACAATATTCATGTGAAGAACATTGGGAATCATTTGATATAAAAATAACGCAGCTTGCAAATTTGTTTATATGCTTCATCACTTGATGCAGCGTTTATATAGGTAAATGCATGCTCAGAAAACTTTCGATTTATTTTGTATGAAAATCTGTTCGATAAATAATATTAGAAATTTACTTATTAATTAAAATAAATAATTTACATTTTAAATATAACGTAAAAATATGCATGATGGTGCATAAAAACACAGAAAAAATTCATGTATCCGCTATATCTGTTCGTGGAAATATCTAAAAATCGATCAAAACATAAAATATAAGAGTAAAATTTAAAGCACAGTTAAAGCATTTTTCAATTGCGTGGTTCTGAATGTTATTCCCAAGCTCAGGCCCTGACTATCGCACGGGCACCCGGGGCCCGTGCCCTGGGCACGAAATATCTGAGGGGCACAGAATTTTTCATAATTTCATCCAAATTTCCATTAAAAAAATTATAATTGTGAAAAAGATGTGATATTTGAGATAATGATACGATGAAATGATAAAAATATATCTCAATACATGGTTAAAAGCACATTTCAGTTAATAATAGAAAAAATATTTTACTTTTATTCCTGGAACCGTTTTTTTCAATTTTCCGGAAAGCTTAATTTTTTGAGTTGATACTTTTCGAATAAGTGTGTAATATGTAAAGAAAAAAGTAGTATCAGTAAATCAATCAATCTAAGGGGGCACGAAAATTTGAAAGTGCCCTGGGCACAAAAACTTGATAGTCGGGCCCTGCCCAAGCTGACGGAGATATTTAACCTCGAACCCAAAGGAAGGATATTGTGCATAGCGTCGTTATAAAAGTACGAGAGGCAGTGACATTTTTAAAATAACCATATAATACAAGCTGATATTCAAATTTGTATTTGATGTTGCTTATGACTCCCAAAGCAGCTGTGAGCTGCCGCGACAGCGGCGGATGAAGCCATGATAACCGATATATGCCCCATTCAAGCGGAAAATCATGGCAACCAGGTTTCAGAATATAGTACCTGTTTGTGATAAAATTATTCAGTTGTCCGTAAACGGGTAAACTTTTTTTAAAAGGTTACATTATCTTTTTTTTAGTGGTTGCGAAGTTTGAACGTGGGTTGGCGAGCATAGCTCGCAGGGAGCCTAGTGTGCTACAAATTAGCAGTCAAACTTATGTGATGCTCATCATTTACCATTTTGCGACACACTCGAGAATTTTGCTTGTTATATGAAATTTTGATTGGCAAAAAGCCGTAGCCATTAGCAATTTGTTAACCTCAAATTCGTAGAGCGTTTTCTTTCTCTTCCCTGATGTTAATGACTGTTTCCTAATCTCACAATAACAAAATTTACATCCAAGTTATTTTTGAAAAAAATAACAGTATACAAAAGAAGTTTTGATTCTTTTAGGTCAGTTTGTGAAAATATTGCCTACATTTCCTAAAGAGAACTACATTTCAAGCGTACGCGCAAACAGAAAATAACTGAAAAGTAAATATCTTTATTAACCGAAGATAGGCCTTAAGCGGAGACGCATTAGAGAGAGTCGCTGTATACATCGTAACCTGTTTCACAAACTAAAGTATGGAACATTACTTGATGGAAATTATGGATAATAATCAAGAATGTATCATGTCTTAAAGAGTAAGCAGAATTTCACTTTTAATGACAGCCGTCGTATCAGACATTTTTTGTAGATTCGACCACAACTATACGTTGGATTTCAACTATACCCAGAGACAGAAATTCGTAAGAAAGATCCTTCCTCTTTCCATTAATTTTGTCGTATTCAAATTCAAGAGTACTAATTCGTTAGCATTTTTTAGTCATTAACTAAATGCAATTGAATATTTATAAATGCTGTTAAGCTACAGGCGGTCAATTCATTACATGAAAAAAAGGGACTATTAAATGCAATAAAAGTTGGATTTTTAAGATGCAATTATAGTTTAACCTTAATTTTATTATCTATTAAACGTATGTCAACGTAAATAAATTTTTTCTTCTGCAAAGTACCAAAATTTAGAAATTAATGAATCCCTCTTTTACCATATACTGTGTATATAGTGCGTGACATTAAATCTAAATAATGATAAAATTTTTGATTATTTATTATTGAAAAAATACTGGATTTACCAATGAAAATACCTTTGAAGCAAATTTATCACAATTATGATTTTGTGCCAAAAAGTCTTAGATTAGCGTAAACTGGGGTTAATGTTAAACAGTGCTTGCAAAACTTTGTTTTCTAAGAGGGGAGAAATATACCTCTTGGGACTAAAAAATCCCGCGTGTTTAGAAACGTTTCATTTTGATACGTTCATTTCTTACGGGATAACACACATTAATATAATTTCAATGAAAGCCCTATCATAAAAGCTACTTGTATATATTGATGAAAGAGTTTTAAATATTTTTAATATAAATATTGTGAAATAATTTACCTTTTAAGGTGTAAAACAAATTTCTTTAACAAAACAAGCAAATATGTTTAACAAAATAAGCAAACAAACAAGCAAATATGCAAACGATTAATCGTTTCCATATTTTCTAAAAAGAAACGTGATTTTTACAGAAACTGCTAAAAAAAATCTGAAAATAAATCAGAAAAACTTTATTATTTCTTTAAAAGAAGTAGTACTGATGCATTTTACAATATAGAGCAGTAGATTCGTTTTTAAAACGTATTTACCCAACAATATAATGGGAGACAAAATGGGGTGAAATTTATCCCACGGGTATAGTAACGTAACAGAAACGGTCGCGTGAGCTGACAGATTAAATACGCCAATA
Source organism: Maratus speciosus (assembly GCA_963932465.1). Lineage (NCBI taxonomy): Eukaryota > Metazoa > Arthropoda > Arachnida > Araneae > Salticidae > Maratus > Maratus speciosus. The sequence goes on from OZ010800.1 coordinate 308,969,407, forward strand.
AAAAGTAATATAATTAAGAAAATAATTTATTAAATGACTTATATTAGTCTATATTAGTCTATATCGAGCTTAGTATTAGTCTTTCTCTTCAGTTTGTTTTAAATGCTAAAAAAAAATATGATTCTTTCAACATTATATAAGAAAACTTAATTAAAAATATGAATGTAATCAATGATGAATGTTAAAAATATGAATGTTAATCATTGTTCAATGCATTAAAAATCCATTAAATCAACAGAATTATATTATTTTAAATATTGTTGATATTGCCGTGAAACCTGGAGCTTAGTGAACATATTAACACGGTCTTGTCAGTAAGAGGATTAAATTAAAAAATGTTTCTGAGCTTGTACGATTTAGTTTGAGGTATACGATAGAGTCCTGCTCGAGTTGAGTTATATCTATACCAGACCCAGATCCGCAAATTCTATTTAAGGCTGTTCATAACTGCACTGCTCAACAAGCGCAAAACGTTTTGACACATTTACAAATTCATTTTTTATCGGAAAGTTATAAAATTGGAAAGCCAGGCCATGGAAGTGATTTGGAATTGAATTGCTTTTTCCATGTTTTGACCAATCAATTGCCTATTGAGTTATAAACGATTTGGATCACGTGACAAACACATTTTTTGCCCGCTCTTTAGTGCTGTTTCTTCCTTTGCACGGAAATTCGGTTCAAAACGCCCACTTTGACACTATTTTCTGAAAGATCTATTGCGTTTGAAAAAAAAATGGAAAAAAAAACAGTTCAATTACGTAGTTTCTGATCAATGGCACCAGCTAGTTTCATGCATTTTCGAACAAAAATAAATTAAAACTCATGTCAGAAAGTTGCCCTTTTGGATTTGAGAACACCATTAAGGTCAATCCGCAACCCCCTGGAACGCACAAACAAATTCTATTTTATATCAATCCGAACTCCACAAGATTATTTTCGTCAATCTGCAAGCCGATCCGAAATCCTAAATCAAAGAAAATTGATTCGTCATTTAATTCAGCTATTAAAAAGTAGTCTATACACATCTCTGACATCAATTTTATCTTTTACGTTGAAGTTTTTGTTCATAGGAAAATAATTTATTTAAGAAAATAATTTCCTACTATATTTTATTATATGTACCCTCCCTCGCAGTAATAGTTTCCTAATATTTATTTTTTTCCCAAAGCATTCGTTCTTATCAGGCTTTTAAATATATCTTTCAGCAAAATGCATATTTGTTACTATTTTAAACTTTTCAAATAATCTACTGAGATTTATTCGTTTAAAAGAGTGGTTTATTTCGTTATTGCTTAAATTTAATTCTTGGAGTTATTAAAGGAAAATAATTTTATAAAAAGGAATATAATATATTGCTTCTATGACATATTGCATTTTTGCAGTGGTAGGTTTAAGACCCAAAATTGAGGAAAATATTTACTTATTCATCTTTTCGCTTACAATTATTTATCCATCATTTTCATTTTTTAAAATATGAAGTGCAGAGTCTTCTTATCTTTAATGTCTTTCCAATGCATTTATTCTTGTCAAGCTTTTAAATATTTCATTTCATAACTTTTGAAACTTTGAAATTCCTCCTTTCATCTATTACAAAAAATGTGTGATTAATTTCCTTCTCGTTTAAATGCAATACTTAGAATTATTAAATAAATTTTTTTTTAGTGGGTGAAATAAATTGTCTTTTATGATATATTGTACTTTTGCAGTAGTGGATTTAACATTCACCGTTGATGGAGAAAATAACTTAATGACGAGCTCATTTTTAATTACTTATATTCATCATTTTCATTTCAAAAACATTGTCGCATAAAATATTTGATTTTATTTCCAAAGTATTGCAATTGTGCCGCGTATGAAAATCTAGAAAGTGATGTGTTTGAAATTTGAGTAATTTAATGAGGACCTAAGCAAAATCAATACAACGCAGAAAAATAACTTTATTATTATTACAATTTTCAGTTATACGTTTTTAATTTTATATTTCTTTATAACTAAGCAAACATTTTATTTGCTGTTGGGCAATTTGAATAATTAGAAAAATGCACAACATAAATTTTCTTATTTTACATACGCAAAAATATCTTCTTTTTTCTTTCTAGGGTTTCGTACTTAAAAAGTAAAAACGGAACCGTTATAAGATCGCTCATGTGTCTGTCTGTCTGTCTGTCACAGCCATTTTACTCGTAAACGTGGAAATTTCAAATTGGCTGAAGTAAAAGGCTATTGACCAACATATTTACATATTATTAAACATTCACAAATATATTTAGGGAAAATGCAGGGGGAATAATTGCGTTTCTAGAGGGGGGGGGGGGATTGTTGTGCGGGTATCACGTGAAAGTTCTTGTTGTTCGAAATTTATTTATCGTCTGCCAATGCTCAGTGCGAGCATTTTTGTGTAAGTTTAATTTCTAAAAAATGGCAACGTTCTTTTTTGTTGACATGTATTTTATTCTATTCTAAGAGTGTGAAACCAAGAGGGTTTATAATTAAACGTGTGATACAGTTCACTATGTTATTTATTAAGTGTTGTGATTATTGACGAGTTTGTGTTTATTTAATTTCAACCAGCGCGCTACATAATTTTTGGTTACGTCTACCGGAGATTGGATATTTTTGTTCTTTTTATAATCGAGTAATAGAACGAACTTAAGATGAGTTTCGTTTTCAAGAGTAATCATGTTATCGTTCCGAAGTTGCGATGTGAAAATACATTGAGAAGCAGCGTCATTCAAACATCGGTACTATTTGGTGAGTCTTTTTTGTTAATATTATCTCATTATGACTGAATTTAAAGACATTTTAGTTAGAAAACGAGTTTTAAAAGCTACTGTAACTAAACTCGAAAATAATATTATTAGTTCGATAGATGATGCTGATTCTAGTCAGCTTGCTTTATTCAAAAATAAAATCGAAAAATTAAATGAGGAATTACATGAAATTTTTAATGCAATTTTTTCACAGTGCAAAGAAGAAGATATAGATAATTTTGTTGATGAGCAACAATCCGTACAGGATAAACTTGACAATCTTTGGTTCAGTGTTAACCGGAAAAACTCAAAATTTACTTTAAATGAATCGAATCAAAATAATAGCCTTTCTAAATCTCAAATACCAGAAGTAAAGCTTCCAAAATTGACGCTTCCTACGTTTAGTGGTAATTTAGAAGAATGGATATCATTTTATGATTTATTTAAAGCTAGTGTGGATAATAATGAGAGTTTATCAGACTGTCAAAAATTGCAGTATTTGAAATCGGCATGTAAAAACAGTGCCCTTAAAATTATTCAGAGTCTTCCAATATCTGATTCAAACTATAAGACAGATTTAGAATTATTAAAGGAGCGATATTCAAATAAGCGTGAGTTAATTAATGCATTAATTAAGAGGTTAATTGGAATGCCTTGTATTTCGGATAATGCACAGTCTATTTTAGAGAGTGTAGATGTTATAAACGAATGTGTGCGTTCGTTAAGTGTGCTTAAACAAGACATTAGTGGATTTTCGGAAGTAATGATTGTTTATGTAATTACTGATAAATTAGATAAAAATACGAGATATTGGTGGGAAAGAACATTAAAAAAGGAGGAGGTGGGAACTCTTGATAATGTATTATCTTTTTTGAAGGATCACGCTAGAACCCTTCAAAACAGCAAATCCTCAGTAAAGAAAATAAAGAAAGGTAAAGTAACGACATTGTTGTCTTCTAATAACAGTTGTTGTGTATGCAAGGAATCACATCCGTTGTATAAATGTCCTAAGTTCTTGCAGTTAAGTGTACATAAAAGAATAGAATTGATAAGAAGAAACAACTTGTGTTACAATTGTCTTTTAGATAAACACCATGCAAAAATCTGTAAGAGTTTAAGTAAATGTAAAGTGTGTCATAAGCCTCACCATACAATTTTACATCTTCCGAGAGACCCAAAATCTTATTCAGATAGTGTAAATGGAACGCCGACTGTCCCTCTGTCTCCGAACGCACCAGAATTTCAGCCGAGACCAACTGAGTCATTAAATCAAACTTCTTGTGCTAGCATCTTTGAATTTCCAAACAACTCTGTGTCGGGATTACATTCGTTGCAAAATAAGCAAACTCTACTTTGTACAGCAATGATTAAGGTTCGTGACTCACCGGGTAATGTTGTAAACTGTCGCGCTTTGCTGGATAGTGGCAGTGAAGCCTCTTTCATAAGTGAAAACTGTATGCGTAAATTATGTTTGCCAAGGCAATCTACTAAAGTACAGATTACATGTTTAGGTTCTTATAATGCTGAATCTAATGAAGAGGTAAATTTAAATTTTACTCCCCATTTTAATTCTGAAGTGAGATTTGCCACTAGAGCATTTGTGATAAAAAGAATCACATCAAATGTGCCGTATAGTTCTATTCCTTCAAATATTGTGAATAATTTCAATGATTTAGTTCTAGCAGACCCAATATTCTTTGAATCAAGACCAGTAGATATATTATTAGGTGTTAACGTTTTCTTTACATTGTTTAAAGGAGAAGTTATAAAAAGAGAAGAAACTCTACCCTTCGCCGTATATTCTAAACTTGGTTGGATAATTACGGGAACTACCTCTTTTGATACAGGTCAACGTACATTTTCTGTTAATAATATTCAATTTCAACTAGATGATTTAGTTCAAAAGTTTTGGTCTTTAGATTCCATTCCTGAGCTAGTTCGAATTTCTAAGGAAGAACAAGAATGTGAAGACCATTTTAAGAGCAATTATTTTCGAAATAGTTCTGGAAGATTTGTTGTGAAACTTCCATTTAAAGATTCTCCATCGCAATTAGGTGATACTAAGGAATTAGCCATACAGCGATTTCGTTCTTTGGAACGTAAGCTTTCAAAACAACAGTCTATTTATAAAAACTATTGAGAGTTTATGAAGGAATATTCGGATTTGGGTCATATGGAACGGATATCCAACTCGGAAAGGGTCCCTGCATTCGTTTTTTATTTACCTCATCATGCGGTAATTCGTGAATCCAGTTCGACGACAAAATTAAGAGTTGTTTTTGATGCCTCTGCTAAATCTACCTCAGGTGTGTCCTTGAATGATATTCTAATGGTCGGACCCCGTATACAACAGGAACTTTTTCCAATTCTTTTAAGATTTAGAGCTTCGCCTATTGCTGTACGAGCAGATATAGAGAAGATGTTTAGACAAATCTTGATTAATCCAGAAGATAGAGATTTTTTAAGAATTTTTTGGAGAGAGAATTCCCAGGATTCGTTAGAGGAATATCGTTTAACAACAGTCACTTATGGTACGGCATCTGCCCCGTTTCTGTCTACAAGAGCTCTTCATCAGCTTGCCTTAGATGAGAAAAACGATTTTCCTTTGGCATCTGCAGCTGTGTTGAAAGATTTTTATGTAGATGATTTTCTCTCTGGCGGCCAGAATAAGGAAGAAGTTGTGGAACTAGTTAGTCAATTGACATTATTAATGAAACGAGGTGGCTTTAATTTACGAAAATGGATTTCAAATGTACCTGGAGTTCTGAGGAATATTTCTGAAGAATGTAAGGAATGTACAGAGACATTGCTCTTGACTAATGATGGCGGGATAAAAATTTTAGGAATTCAATGGAATTTAGCGGGTGATTTCTTCTGTTTCACTGCTATAGACCATGAGAAAAAGGACAGATATTCTAAAAGAGATATTTTGGCAGAGGTTGCAAAGGTGTTTGATCCGCTAGGTTTGCTTTCCCCCTGTGTTGTTTTCATGAAGGTACTGCTGCAAGACTTATGGAAGTTTTCACTTACCTGGGACGAGCCATATAGTGAAGAACATAGTAAACGGTGGACATCTTTTCGGAATGATTTAAAGGTAATTTCTAAGTTAAAAATTCCTCGATTTGTATTAGCTGCAGATAAGATAAGCCTTCAAATTCACGCCTTTTGTGATGCGTCTGAAAAAGCATATTGTGCAGCAATATATATGCGTTCAGTTTCTCAGAATGAGACAATCACCGTAAATCTTTTGACATCTAAAACTAAGGTGGCACCCATTAAGACTCAGTCAATCCCAAGGCTGGAACTTTGTTCAGCTCTTCTTTTGACAAATTTGCTAAAAGTTGTTTTGGATCACTTAAGTCTCAAGGAGAGTGAAGTATTTGCGTGGACTGATTCTAAGGTTGCGTTAGCATGGCTTTCTTCAGAGCCTCATAGATGGCAAACCTTTGTAGCAAACCGTGTTGCTAAAATCCAAGAAACACTGCCTAATATTTCGTGGAATCATGTTCACGGGCTTGAAAATCCAGCTGACTGCGGAACAAGAGGTATGCTACCATCGGAATTAGCGAATTGTGAGCTATGGTTTCATGGTCCTAAATGGTTAAGAGAGCCATGGGATAAACCGTCTAATGAATCATTTGAAGGCAAGGATGTACAAGAAATTATCCTAAAGGAAGAAAAAAGGAATTGTGTTTTAAATATTTCTAAACTTAATGATGATCATCTGATTTTCAGATATTCTTCTTGGAATAAACTATTACGAATCGTCGCGTGGTGCTTAAGATTTGTAGACAATGCTAGAAAGTCATTATCAAATCGAGTAAATGGTTTTCTCTCAGTCTTAGAGCTTTCAAATTCCACAACGAAAATTCTGAAAATAGTCCAAAACAGGTGTTTCCGTGATGAAATATCTGATTTAAGTCATCACAACTCTTTAAAATCTTCAAGCAAACTTTTGTCTTTAAACCCATTCCTGGATCATAATTGCATTTTGCGTGTTGGTGGAAGATTGAGACATGCTAATGTCTCAGAAGATCAGAAACACCCAATATTATTGCCTAAGACACATCATATAACTGCATTAATTATCAAACATTATCATATAACTTATTTACATGCTGGTCCACAGCTTCTTTTAACTGTTCTTCGAACCAATTTCTGGATTTTAAGTGGTCGAGATGCAATAAGAAAAATAGTGAGGAGTTGCTTAAAATGTTTTCATGCTTCACCATCTGTTGGCACTCAGATAATGGGAGATCTTCCAGCCATACGTGTTAGGCCAAGTCGTCCATTCTCAAAGACTGGAATTGATTATGCCGGTCCATTTATGTGCAAGGAGAGAAATCTTAGAAATATCAAGTCATTTAAGAGTTATATTGCTATTTTTATTTGTTCTTCAACTCGTGCTACTCATCTTGAATTGGTTTTGGATTTGACAGCTTCCACATTTTTGGCTGCTCTGAAAATATTTGTTGCCCATAGAGGTAAACCAACTGAGTTGGTTAGTGATTGCGCAGGAAATTTCAAGGGTGCAAGTAGGGAACTGTGTGAGTTATACAATTCCGTATCCTCCATTAGTAAGGATCAAACATTACAGAATTATGTGGCTAATGAAGGTATCATCTGGAACTTTAATCCCCCTTCTGCTCCACATTTTGGTGGGCTGTGGGAAGCTAACATAAAATCTGTGAAATATCATCGACGTAGAACAATGGGAAATTCACTATTTACAATTGAAGAATTCTCTACATTATTGTCACAAATTGAAGCCTGTTTGAACTCGAGACCTTTATGTCCTCTGTCGAACGATCCAAGTGATCTACAAGTCCTGACACCAGGTCATTTTTTGACTGGTGCTGCCTTGACGGCTATTCCAGAACTTGACGTTTCTGAAATTCCCCCTAATAGACTTCGCCGTTGGCAATTAACCCAGAGAGTTTTTGAGCACTTCTGGAAGCGATGGAGTGGTAAGTATTTGTCTCAACTCCAGCAACGTCCCAAGTGGTTGTGTGCGACAGCAAATTTAAATGTTGGTGACTTAGTGCTAATTAAAAATGAACTTCTTCCACCTCTTCAGTGGAAGTTAGGAAAAATTATTCACACATTTCCCGGCCATGACGGTCGTGTGAGAGGCGCCATAGTAAGAACTGCTGCCGGAAATTTTAAACGAGCGGTTCATAAACTCTGTCCTTTGCCCTGTGACGTCTTTCCTCCAATAACGACCACTACAGCTAATATAAATGTTGAATTAATACGCAATCCAATATCACAATGGAACAATTTTAATAAAACAACACTGTATTTACATATGTACACGGAAAATAATCTATGCAGCTATCTTCACTGGAGTTTACACACCACATCCAGACTTATTCTTTTAAATCCCGATCAGAACGTTCTTATCACAATAACAAAAGCAATTCAGCTCCCACCGAGCTCCAAGCGCACGACTTCTCTCGCCGCTTTCCGCGCCGTCTCTCCCTTCATTTCTTTTCTCTCCGTCGACATTCGATTGAAGAAAATAACTGCTACTTACGCAGGACGATGCATTCGATTAAGTTGTTTTTCCCTCTCGACATTCGATGAAAAAAAAGTACTTCAACTTTTCAACTTCGCCGGACGCTATTACAGCTCCTTCCCCCTAAAAAAATTTTCATACGGTGCATGCACCTATGAAAATGTAGAGCTAAAACACGGCATTGAGCCCCTCATTCCCAACACACTAAATCTGAGAGGTCACAACACCTAAGCACATGGAAATCTAATACACTTTAAAATTTCTATGCAAGAGGTTCATACAACGCTCGCGTACTCAGATTTAAAATACTTATCATCATCCTACATTTTACTTTTAAATTCTAAATTTAAACAATGAAAACTAAATTCACTAAAAAAGATGAGATATTCACATAAGCTCACAAATGACACAGTGCGATCCTTGAACAAGCAATACAAAAAAAATTCTATACAAAACTGAATGATACAAAATATATACAATTACAAAAAAAAAACACAATATACGTAAATGAGTGAAACTGACTGAAACTTAATATCTATAGAACACCACTACTCAGTTCTATTCACTGGGGGACATCTTTCCTACCTCATGACCTAAAAAACTCACACTATCCCGTTCAAACTTACACTTTGTAGGTTTCACTGTTAAGCCGACCTCTAACAACGGCTTCCGAATCTCAGGAATATCTTTTATGCGACACTCCCATGTAAGTAAAAATAGCAGAATATCATCAATGTAAGGCCAGGCAAACAATTCCAGACCACCCAAAACTCTGCGCCTACCAACACACTTTCTGATTTCATTAACAGTAAAATTAGCTCTTGACATCCTTATTCCCCGACCATCTTTGTCTTTAACTAAAACCGGTTTCACAAAACTTTGTTCTCGCAAACGTTTTAAATTGAAACCCTCTAATTTCATTTCGTCACCAAAGCGCTCTTCAAAACGATCACGATTAAACCTTTCCTTACCCCAAAACATTCTGCGTCCTTCAGTTTCTTTATCTGCCAAGCAATCCTCTGTATCATGCTTGCGCTCTTTAACTAGTTTCTTCCAACGTAAGATAAGATACCAGAAAGAAGTACCTCCAAAATCAACATGAAAAACTGTATAACAACTTTTTGCAACCATGAAACAGTACTTTTTGACTTTAAGAAGTTTCATTTCATTTAAATGACGGGGCCAGCCAAAATCTATCCAATCAACTTTCCGAACCACAATCGTACATTCAACAGGATTCTTCAGTCTAGTATGACTGAATTCAAAACCAATGACATTAAGAAAACCATCTGTGTTTGGATTTTCAAAATATCGACACCCGATTTTCATTGTCAATTCAAGATACTTTCGAGTATTGACATCCACAACACTAATAATGGATGTGGAAATCATGTTGTCCACTGAAATAGCATCGGGGGAGCTAGAAGCTGGACGAATGGAAGCAATAAAGTATTTATTCTTTTTGCTGCTAGTTTGGACGAGACCGATCGCATCCAGATTTATCAGGGAAAAGCATCCCGAAATTGTGGGTATCAAACCTAGAGGGACCTTAAACCTATGCCAATTACTATCTACATTTTGATTATCGAAAGTTTGAACATGCTTTTCAATATGGCGATAATCATTTGGCGAAGAGCAGCACCTAAGGACTGTCTCCTTTTACTTAGTCGCACCTAACTGTCCTGACACCTGCTCATGACACAATGGTAACACTTCTCTACAATAATTTTCCGGCATACATAACTGAACTTTCTCATCTCCTCTCCTTGACTTCGACACCCGCACAAGCTTATCTCCTCTAACACAAAATTCGTTATCATTAGAGTTTTTGGATTTCTCCCACAACTCCTTAAGCGAAGGGCAATCTTTCTGCTCTTCCTTAAATTTCTCCGCAGATACGTTTACCAAACCTGACTCCATCTCCAACTTTTCAGGTATAACTATCCCTTCCTCTTCTCTAAACTCCACTTCCTCATGATATCCAGCCTCCGAACCCATTTCACTCTCAAATTCAACCGCAGATATCTCCCTTTCATGTTCCCGCTTCTGACTGCGCGTTATTACAGCATTCACCGATAGAGGCTTATCTTTTGATTTCTCAATAAGTTCAGCAGTTTTATTTCCCAGCAAATAATAACCTTGTTCTAACTTAATAGGTATCACAGCAGCCTTCGTAACCACCTTTCCAAAATCTCCCTTAATTGTAACTCTCGCCAATGGCAAACATTTACACTCATTATCCAGGGGTTGTTTTATCCACGTTACGTCACCAATTAAATCCTCATTATCAATCCAACTACGGTCGCAAAGGTCAATCCCAGATCCTGTATCCCGTAAATAATTTCGTTCTATCCCATTAATTTCTGCCTTTTTGAAATACGGTGCAAAACACTCTCCTAAACTTACATCTACATTCAAGTGACCAGCTTTTTCTCCAGAACTCTTACGTTTTAAATCCGGACAATCTGGTCGGATGTGCCCTGCTCGATTGCACTGGAAACAGATAATAGGATTTTTTCTATCAAATTTATCTTTATCCCAAGAATTTCTACGCACATGATTTTTTTTATCATCCCCACCTGATTTAATTGCCTGTTCACCTTTACTTCTAGCACTATCCTGTCCATTCCTGTCTCTAAAATATGGTTTATTATTCCAGATTTTGTCATCCGATTTCCTAACATTCCCCCTCACACTTTCGTATTTATCACATTTTTCTGCTAAATACGACGCTTTCTTATTCTCGTCCCATTCATCTAAGTATTTATCCTTAATTTCAAAAGGTACTCTACGTTTCACCTGTTCTGTGAGTATAAGTTCTTTGAGCGATTCAAAATCATTTACTTCAACGGTTTCTAACCAGTATTCTAAATACCCTCTCAACTCATAAACAAGCTCAGACCAAAGTGAACCCGCCTTTCTTTGATGAGTTTCAAATTTTGTTCTCAGGGCCCCTGCTCCTAATCTAAACCTTTTCAACAAAACGCTCTTGATATGCTGATAATCATCCCTTTTTTCTAGGGGCTCTTTTACAATAATCTCAGCTACATCTACAGGTAACAAAGGTATAAGTTGAGATACATATTTTGATTCTTCTAAATTCTCTTTTGAGGCCTGACTCTCAAAAATCATAAAAAACAAGGTAATATCAATCGATTTAGGGTCAAATTTTGGCACTAAATCCTTTAAACTCACTTTTTTATCTTTATTTTCAACCGTCACAGACACAGTGGAAGCTAGAGAGCTAATATCTACACTGTACTGTAATCTCACCTTCTCTAATTCCAATTGTCTATCTTTCTCCCTTTCTAAACTTTCCTGCTCTTCGCGCTTTAATCTATCTAATCTTTCCTGTTCCGCTATTTTATCTAATTTTTCCTGTTCTGCTAATTTTTCCCTCTCCTCTATAATCCCTTCTAACATATCTTTTGCCATTTGCTCATCATAATCAGAAGCATTCAAAATTGCCGTAATTATTGGCACTTTTTTATCGTCAGCGGATACTTCTGTATCAAACTCTGCCACGAGCAAAAGCAATACATTTTTATTTTGCCTATTCAAGAATGTAGCCATATTTGAACTCAGAAAATATCTCACTACAAATAATACAAATACAAAATATAACCGTAATTTTCCCGAGCACAATTAGCACTTAAATTACCAAAAAAAAATCAAGGATGCGATGTTTTTTTCAAAACTGAGTATCTCCTTTCACAAAGCCTAATCAAAAAAAAAATAAATAAATAAATGCATAATAAAAAACTGTACATTAATTTACTTTACTGAGTCACTTTGCTTTAATGCGCTACGAAAATTTCAAATAAAATTCCTCTCCACTAGGAACATCAATTATAAATAAAAAAAAATTCAAAGAAATAATTTCAGTAAATTCAATTTTCTAATTCAATAACCTTTACACTGTAACTTACACAGTTAAGTTGCATTACCGCATTACACATGCAATGAAAATCAATTTACTCTCTATAAAAAGTACTAACAAATTACACATAAAATACCTATACTCCAGTTCTACATTTAATATTTATTTGAGAATAAAATAGCAAACCAATTACCAAACAATATATAAAAATATAACAAATAGATAACCCTTATGCATGAACCTTGCAAAAACAAAAAACCCTATTTTTATTTTCCTAGCAAACAATATTAATACTAAATTTAACACTGGAACCTCCCAAAATTTAGCATGAAAGAGAAATAGGGACTTACCGTTCGATGCTTGAATTATACAGGGCTTATCATCACATTCCTCGAGACATATTTTTATAATCGCTGGCACAAAAACAAGTCACAGCAATAGACGACAAAGTTCTCAGTCCGCACCAGTTTTTAACACACAATATCATCACATTCGTCGAGACAGATTTTTATAATCGCTGGCACAGAAACAAGTCACAGCAATAGACGACAAAGTTCTCAGTCCGCACCACTTTTTAACTCATAATAATAGCTAGACTGCTTTTCTTAAAATATTTATAGAAATATGTATGAGTTCGCGGAACTAATTTAACTAGTTCCTATATCCAACCGCAAGCCACCAAAAAAATATATATATAGCTGTGACGTCTTTCCTCCAATAACGACCACTACAGCTAATATAAATGTTGAATTAATACGCAATCCAATATCACAATGGAACAATTTTAATAAAACAACACTGTATTTACATATGTACACGGAAAATAATCTATACAGCTATCTTCACTGGAGTTTACACACCACATCCAGACTTATTCTTTTAAATCCCGATCAGAACGTTCTTATCACAATAACAAAAACAATTCAGCTCCCACCGAGCTCCAAGCGCACGACTTCCCTCGCCGCTTTCCGCGCCGTCTCTCCCTTCATTTCTTTTCTCTCCGTCGACATTCGATTGAAGAAAATAACTGCTACTTACGCAGGACGATGCATTCGATTAAGTTGTTTTTCCCTCTCAACATTCGATGAAAAAAAAAAGTACTTCAACTTTTCAACTTCGCCGGACGCTATTACAGCCCTTTCATTAACAACAACTTTCATTAACATATATAACTCTTTGATTTGTACCCCTTGAAGATTTCAAGGCCGGGGGTGTATGTTCGAAATTTAGTTATCGTGTGCCAATGCTCAGTGCGAGCATTTTTGTGTAAGTTTAATTTCTAAAAAATGGCAACGTTCTTTTTTGTTGACATATATTTTATTCTATTCTAAGAGTGTGAAACCAAGAGGGTTTATAATTAAACGTGTGATACAGTTCACTTTGTTATTTATTAAGTGTTGTGAGTTATTGACACGTTTGTGTTTATTTAATTTCAACCAGTGCGCTACACTTGTAACGTCGAACTCAAAAATACATTTCTTTTAATTGTAGGTATTATATTTTCAGAGGTATCGTTGAAAATGTAACGCAAAAGTATGCCCCACCCCCTATATTTCCGAATCTACAGAAACTAAAATTCTGAAAAATTAGAGGTAGTAGAGGTTAATTTAAACCTTGCAGGAAAATTATAGCGATTACCGTAGATACATAGTTTTTGAGAAAATCGAGTTTTTCCGTTACCCACAAATTTCGATTTTCGGTCATTGAGCAAAGGTTTTGAGGAGCGCTGGAGGTACCTATCGTAGCAGAAGTATAAAAGCGTTATTAATAATGATTTTCGAAAGAAATCGTCGCTAATTAGCTGAGATATTAACCCATAAAGACACGGACGGTTTGGACATACATTATGACAGGTGTGGCGTACTCTAAGTACCATCGGCTTTTAGGAGTAGTAGAAGTTAATTTAACCTTTGCAGGAAAACTATAGCGATTACCCAAGGTCACATAGTTTTTGAAAAAACCGCAATTTTCCTTTACACATAATTTTCGTTTTACGGGAATTCGCCAAAGGGGTTGAGGAGCGCTGGAGGTACCTATCATCGCAGATATATAAAAGAATTGTTGATAATAATTTTCGAGAAAAATTGTCGGTAATTAGACGAGATAGTAACACTTAAAGACACGGACGGTTTGGATATATAATATGTGTATTAGTTTTTAAAATATAATTTGTTTAATGCGGTTATTCATTTATGATCCTGTGTAATTTCAATGGTAAACGTTTATACACTGTTTCACTCTGTTCCAGCGTTCCATGTTTTGCTATGTCGATTCATTTAAATCAACAGTTGTGCACGTCTTGTAAGAAATGTTTTAGAGTTAAATCCTTCTTTTTGATAAATGTTGCAGCATATATATGATATTTGAACTTAAGTACCACATACAATTAGACTGAAGATGCATGATTTGTAACAGATTTAAAAGTGAGTGAGTAATTTAGAAGTCCAGAAAATTACCTTTCTTTGTAACTCCGAAATGAAACAACATTCAAATTTGAAATATAATCGGTGAACTCTCGAAACAAATCCTAATAGCCTTGCACTTAGCAGTACAGCCATATTTTTTTGTTTTAAAAGCTTCTCCATTTCATTGTGTACTTTATCTCACAGTATACAACATCCCTTTTTAAATATTTAAATGCAACTACTTTCAATGCATATAATGGGTATAACAAGACTTTCTTCAACAAGTGAATGTAATAATGACTAATAAGTAACCTCCCATCATCCTGCTAAAATAAAGACTTGAAATATTCTTTACATTCAAAAAACGAAAAGTTGTTGGGTTTAATTTTTATTTGAAATGAAGACATAGAAACATGAATGCATGGCAGCTTCCCCGTTAATATATCAATGGTTTATTTACATGCCAGGATGATATTGATAATCCTGACGTTTTTTAACGATAATAAGCACATTGTTTCTGAACAAAATCCGTCTCAAAAGTTGTTTTCTCAATGTGGTAAAAATGACATTTACATTACATTATCAAGAACATGAATATATGTTTGATTTTACACGATACTGTTAGCGTAGGGAAAAAAAGTTTAAAATATGAATAAAATATTATAAAAATAACACATAACAAAATAAACTTTTTAGTACACATTTCAAGGATCACCTAAGTCAGTGACAAATGTGCCATCTGTTTTGTGAGCATTTTTTATAAAAAAGAAATATTTTGGATAATTGATTCCTTGCGAATGCAAACTAAAATACATTTGCCTGCTGCAACATGTCTTAAATTGCTCTAGCCGTACAATCTGATACACTGTAAAAAAACCACTGTAAATTTGCCAGCACAACTCGATCATAGTTGAATGTACTGTGTCTTTCTTTGGTTTCCTGACTATTTAAACATGTAAAATACAGTAGTTGCGTAAAATTAACAGTACAATGTACTGGCAATTTTGGACGCATTTGGACCACAGCACAAACTACTGGCTTCCGAATTGCCAGTACAATGTGCTGTTAATTTTACGCAACTACTGTATTTTCCATGTTTAAATAGTCAGGAAACTAGAAGAAAGGACCAGTACATTCAACTCTGATCGAGTTTGTGCGCGAGATGAACAGTACTTTGTACTGTAAAAATGTCTTTTTTTTACAGTGTACCCTTTAAAGAACATTTGGAAAAAGGAAAAAGTATACCATTTTCTTATATTTTCTTGTATTTGTCCTGCATATTTTCTTCCGCATATCAAATTTCTTATTTTAAAAATTATCAATTATTCTACGGTAATGTAAAATAAACATGGTTTTTCATAAATTGAATGAGATCACAGAACCTCATTCTTCAACTTTAATAAAATAGTGCTGGAAAAAACAGTTGATTAATTATATGTTGATTATATATATTGATTATTATATGTTGATTAGTTAAGAAATTCTACACTCTAAAAATATATGCGTAAATTAGTCACTTTTCCCAGCAAAGAGGAAATTGCCGGTCAGCAGCAAGATAGGTGCTGACAATGATGGAGAAGTGCTGGCTGATGGTCTACCACTGTATGACCACTGCCGGAAAGCTTCAGTCAACTTTGCTGTTGGAAATCATCAGATAAAATTCTGCCCGGTTGATGATAGAATGGCCCGGTTCGGTATTCCACGATATTGATGAAGAAAGAACACAAGATATAATCAAAGCAGAGAGGTCTAAGCCGGGATATGATTAACTAAGTTTACTATTTACATAAGACTACACAGTTACAACACACGCACACATAATATAACATAATAATAATATTCGAATTACATATTTCACAAGAGAGAGTTCGAACACAACCATTCAAAAAAAGTACCTCGTCTCTCTCTTCCTCTGGCTGTTGCCATTCCGAGTTTCCTAAAGTCTTTCGACCACGGAGTATAGGCGACTTTCACACCTTCCCTCCAGTTTCTACATGTTGGACGGTGTCCCACGCTGTGAAACTACTATTTAAAGTCTTAACATAAGTCTTACTTAAAAAGTCCTATCAAAAGTCCTAATTAAAAAGTTCTATTTAAAAAGTCCTTCACCTGTCCCATCGAGAGCATTTACTTAAACTACTTAAGATATATAAATTCTTATACACTATATACTAAAAATACACATATTACAAATACACATTATCCAATATATAATAATGAAATAATACAAAATATATATATACAGATTTTTTTTCTACTCATAAATGCGAGATAAAGCATCTGCCACGACATTAGAACTTCCGGGTTTATGAGCAATAGAAACCTGATAGCGAGATAGTGCCAACGACCATCTCTGTAATCGATCGTTCTGAGGAGTTCCCTCTGTTAAGTATTTTAGAGGATTATGATCCGTATGCAATATTATGGTGGTTCCATAAGTCCACATTTCGAATCTCCCAAGTGCCCAGATTACAGCATATGCTTCTCTTTCAATTGTGCTCCACTTTGATTGAGTTGGAGTAAGCTTTTGACTGGCAAAGGTTATGGGCTTTAACATGCCGTCTTTGTCCCTTTGCATTAAACAGGCACCAATACCCGATATGGAAGCATCGGTGTTTATTTCGAACGGTTTGGACATGTCTGGGGTATAAAGGTTTGTAACTTCACATAAGCTTTCCTTTAACTTATTCAACGACTTTTCAGCATCTTCCGACCATGGAGTATCATTTAGAACAGTTTTTCTGGTCAGATCTGTCAAAGTCTTTGCAAAGTACAAGTCCTTAAAGGAAACTATAACTTCTTTACCCTCAGTGTCAATTTTGTATTTGCTTTCTTGTTTAACCTTCTGAACAGAATTAATATCATACTTTATAGCTTCTTTCTCAATTTTTAGAGTCTCCAGGATACTACAATACAACTTAAGATAAAATTGAATACCTTTTTCTTTCATTCCTTTAACTGAATCAACAGTATCTTTCAATTCTCTTTTTTCCATGGAAATTTTTGTTTCTAGATCTTTTTTCTTCTTCAAAACAATGCTTTTCATCATTTTTTTTCTCATATTTATCGTACCAATTATCATTTTATTTTTGTAAGTAAGATCTTCCTCAACTTCTTCCATTTTGACTTCATAATCACGATTAACACGCTCCAGAGTCTTTGATTTAGTTTCTATCTCATCTTCATTCTCAATATTCTCTTCTGAATATTTGACAATATTAAAATCTTCATTAAAGTCAAACATTTTTTCAATTGTTACAGATTCATCCATAACTTCTTGCTCAATCATACATCTTCTTTTAAATTTCCAATTTTCTTCTCTTTTAATTTCATAATACTTAATAAACACTTTACGTGCTATTTTTGGAAAATTTTCACTAATAACATTTTTGTCAGAATATTTCTCTTTCAGTAAACTTCCAAGTATTTCAATTGTTCTTGATTTTACATTTTCTTCTACATTTTGCATTTTTATTTCATCCACAAGTTTAATTTTTTCCATGTTAAAGGCTGAAATCATTCTAGGAATTCCAGTCCTAACAAAAACTTCAATAATCGCTTCACAAGCTGCTTTTGCTGTCAACGATTTAATAGGGACTGCTTCAGGCCAACGACTATGTTGATCCATAATAGCCAGAACATACCGATGACCTCGAGAAGACTTCGGCTCAATTGGTCCTAAAATATCTGCATTTACAACTTGAAATGGGAGTTCTGGTCTTCCGACCGCTTCAATAGGTGTTCTGTCTGTTACTTTTGTTTTTCTGCGCATTTGACAATCATGGCAAGCTGCGCATAGCTGTTTTACTTCTTTTGGCATTCCTTCCCACCAAAACGACATAGCAATTCTATCTCTTGTTTTCTTAGCAGCTAAATGCCCACCAGTTGGTGTTTCATGTGCTAATTTCAAAATTTCTTGTCTTCTACAGGCAGGTACAACAAGTTGAACATAATTTTGTCCTCCAACTTTGCCTCTATGATACAACAAATCGGATTCTACCCAATAATTATTTTTCTGCCGTTTTGCATCTTCAAAGCATTTTTCTAATGTAGAACAAGCCAATTGCTCCTTTTTCAACAATTGCGCTTGTGAAACGGAACAACTTTCCTTTTGGTCCTCGTTACCAACATTTTCGGGCAAAACAGTTGCCTCGACCGGAGTGGGAATCAGTTCCAAATCTGAAGCTTCTTTGTCTTCATCTTCATTATTTAGATTTGTTTCCAGCTTTCCTTCTGGACACCTTCCCTCCACATTGAATACAGATTTTTCTTTATTTTCTTCAACCGGGGTGATATCTACCTCATCCCCTAAATACAACTTCTGCTGTTCTTTTAACAGAGCGAAAACCTTGGGAGTGATCAAAGCTTCTTCGTGTAATCCTTCCACTACCGCAACCTGTACTCGTACATACGGAATAACCTCATCTTCTGTCCGAAGAGTGAGCGGAACGGAAACAAGCTTTGCTTATACTGGACTCCCTATTGCGGGTCTCAAGAATACTTTTCCACATGACTGTAAATACTCTTCCGGCACCACCGACTTCCGCAGCACTGTAATCTCCGCACCACTATCGATGATTCCCTGAAACTTCTGGTTACCGATTCCTAGATCTACCTTAAGGAGTCTCTTATCTGTTTCTTCCACCGGAATATTCACATTCAAACAAATTGCATTTAGACCCTTTTTCTCAAGATCGCTTTTGGAAGTTTTTCCTCCATCTTGTTTTACTGTATTCAATTTGGAACAATATTTCTTCACATGCCCTTCCTTACCACATGCGAAACAGGTATATTTTGTGCGAAATTCTCTCTTTTCTCGCTGCACTTCGAAAGATGCTTCAGTCTTGGGTTCAAATTTCGGTTTACCATCTCTCATATCTTTTTTTGATTCCGAACTGTAATTATTCCAACTTTGATTTCGAGAGTTAGATAAATTTTTCTTTGGAAATTCTTTTCTTTTAAAACTGTCGGTAATGCTCTCGTAATCATCAAGTTTTTCTGCCAATTCTAACGGCGTGGTAAATGTGAGCCAATTTTCTAAGAAATGTTCTCTTATTTCTACAGGCACACGAAATTTTAATTGTTCGGTTACTATTAAGTCTTTTAATTGCTGGAAAGTGTCAATATTTAATTCTGTGATCCATTCGGTAAAATAACTCAAAAGCTCTTGTGTATAATTTCTCCATGATTTTTCATGTGTTTTGTGATGTTTGTAAAAACATTGTTTTAATTTTTCACTGTTTAACTTGTATCGCTTTAAGATAAGAGTTTTTACAAAATCGTAATTAACTGCATCTTCCGGGGGTTCTCTAGCTAGCATATTTGCAATTTCCACCGGTAAAACTGCCAATAGGTAAGCTACCCAGTCTTTCTTCGGTACTTGTGCCATTTGCGCTCTTCTTTCAAAATTTATCAAAAATAATCCCATCTCATCACGTTTTTCATCAAACTTCGGGACAATCTGTGCTAATTGAATTTTTGGCGCTATCTCAATTTTCGATTCATTTCTTTGTTCCGGAAATTTCTGCAATTGTTCCAGTTTTTTCATTTCCAATTCATGTTCTTTTGCTTCCCTGGCGATTCGCTCCTCCCTCTCTTCTTGCCGTATTTTTTCTTCCCTTTCTTCTTGACGTCTCGCTTCGTGACGTATTCTTTCTTCCCTCTCCATTTCTTCTTTCTTTTTCCTTTCTTCAATTACAGAACTCAAAACCCCCTTAACAAATTCTTCTTCGTAGTCTTCCACTTCTAGTATAGCTTTTTTTTAGTTCTATAATTTTTAAATTTTCGACATCCTGAACTCCAAGTTCAATCGCTACTTTCTGTAAATCTTCTTTTCTACTACCTTTGCTTAAAAACGCCATATTTGAGAAAAAAAATCGAAGCAATCAGAAATATTCAAACAGTGTTTCTACCCTAATTGGAACTTTCCCTAAGAACGCCTTAAACCAAATTTAATTTAAACCTGAACATTCTTTTGTAAATAACCCCTCAAATTGAATGAAATTTATTTTATTTAAATACTTATCTTAGTATTACTGACTAAATTAAAACACATTTGCGCAATAATAACAAAAAAAAATATATATAGAAAACAATTTTTGCAATAATTAAAATATACTTTTACCAATATGTCAAGTTAAAAAAAAATAAAATATTTGCGTTCTCACAAAATAAGAATTTGTCAATGCCTTGCGTATTAATTTTTAAATACATCCTTCAAAAATACATAATACATTAATAATTTTCTTTTTAACACTTCAATCTCTTACTAAATTATATTTCAAAACGAACCAAATATTTATAAATCTCAATATTAAATTAACACCTTTTAATTAAATTAAATTCCATCCAAGATATGAAAATCTTTTTCTTTATCTTGATTTAAAACTCAAATTAAATCTCTATATTTCCTTTCCATTGGTAAATCGAAAATAAGCAACAACAAAAACAAAACAAACAAATGCTTAATATTCTGCCACAATTAATAAAAAATAAATAAACAACCCAATCCGTAATAATCAAATTTATACATTATCAGTTTCACTGAACAAAGATTACCAAACTTTTATTTCAAATTTAATCTGAATGAGTCATTTCAAAGAATTCCAGAATAATACGTAACAAAACAAACAAAAAAAAACACTTCCTCTACATACTTTGAAATAGCACCTTTTTATCTTAATCACAAAGATAAAAGAATAAATAAAAAACATTTGAAATAAATCTGTTTCTTTTTTTTTTTTCTCCAAACGATAATTTACTTAGGTAACACTTTTAGTTATTCTAGTGCAAAGTTTATTCTTAGAGAATAAATAGCTTCATAGACAGACGTGTTATGAACTTTTAAAATGACAATTTTAACTCATTTTTATGTTTCTTTTTCTTTTCTTTTCTTTTTTTTTTTAACACAATAACTAGAAAATATTTATTTAAATAACAGAATTTAAACTTTCATGCTAAACATAGTTATTTTTAAACACCATTCTATCTGAACATTCGATCAATTTAACAATCATGATACATAATTCTGCATTCATATTATGAAATATACCATAAAAATATAATTCTTAAGTATACTTTTCAAACTTAATTACTGATAAAATACCATGTTTATTCCATTAATTGAATAAATATTAACCCGTTGTTTCTAAACATAATATAAAACATATACACATTAAATAACTATATTTTACTAACATATATTTAAAATATGCTCTCGATAGGAAAAAAAATACCTTTATGATAGCTAGGCCAGCCATCAAACTCTCGTTGCTGTCAATCAAATACTATCGACGCAATATTATTCACTTAGATTAGGGGCACATCTTTCTTGCTTTAACCACAATATTTATTATACGATAACATTTTATGCTGCAGTAACACTGCTGTTGATTTTTAAAAGCTGTAGGATCACCAGTAGAAGTAGGATCACCATCCTAGTCGTCTGCGCCATTATGATGGCCCGGTTCGGTATTCCACGATATTGATGAAGAAAGAACACAAGATATAATCAAAGCAGAGAGGTCTAAGCCGGGATATGATTAACTAAGTTTACTATTTACATAAGACTACACAGTTACAACACACGCACACATAATATAACATAATAATAATATTCGAATTACATATTTCACAAGAGAGAGTTCGAACACAACCATTCAAAAAAAGTACCTCGTCTCTCTCTTCCTCTGGCTGTTGCCATTCCGAGTTTCCTAAAGTCTTTCGACCACGGAGTATAGGCGACTTTCACACCTTCCCTCCAGTTTCTACATGTTGGACGGTGTCCCACGCTGTGAAACTACTATTTAAAGTCTTAACATAAGTCTTACTTAAAAAGTCCTATCAAAAGTCCTAATTAAAAAGTTCTATTTAAAAAGTCCTTCACCTGTCCCATCGAGAGCATTTACTTAAACTACTTAAGATATATAAATTCTTATACACTATATACTAAAAATACACATATTACAAATACACATTATCCAATATATAATAATGAAATAATACAAAATATATATATACAGATTTTTTTTCTACTCATAAATGCGAGATAAAGCATCTGCCACGACATTAGAACTTCCGGGTTTATGAGCAATAGAAACCTGATAGCGAGATAGTGCCAACGACCATCTCTGTAATCGATCGTTCTGAGGAGTTCCCTCTGTTAAGTATTTTAGAGGATTATGATCCGTATGCAATATTATGGTGGTTCCATAAGTCCACATTTCGAATCTCCCAAGTGCCCAGATTACAGCATATGCTTCTCTTTCAATTGTGCTCCACTTTGATTGAGTTGGAGTAAGCTTTTGACTGGCAAAGGTTATGGGCTTTAACATGCCGTCTTTGTCCCTTTGCATTAAACAGGCACCAATACCCGATATGGAAGCATCGGTGTTTATTTCGAACGGTTTGGACATGTCTGGGGTATAAAGGTTTGTAACTTCACATAAGCTTTCCTTTAACTTATTCAACGACTTTTCAGCATCTTCCGACCATGGAGTATCATTTAGAACAGTTTTTCTGGTCAGATCTGTCAAAGTCTTTGCAAAGTACAAGTCCTTAAAGGAAACTATAACTTCTTTACCCTCAGTGTCAATTTTGTATTTGCTTTCTTGTTTAACCTTCTGAACAGAATTAATATCATACTTTATAGCTTCTTTCTCAATTTTTAGAGTCTCCAGGATACTACAATACAACTTAAGATAAAATTGAATACCTTTTTCTTTCATTCCTTTAACTGAATCAACAGTATCTTTCAATTCTCTTTTTTCCATGGAAATTTTTGTTTCTAGATCTTTTTTCTTCTTCAAAACAATGCTTTTCATCATTTTTTTTCTCATATTTATCGTACCAATTATCATTTTATTTTTGTAAGTAAGATCTTCCTCAACTTCTTCCATTTTGACTTCATAATCACGATTAACACGCTCCAGAGTCTTTGATTTAGTTTCTATCTCATCTTCATTCTCAATATTCTCTTCTGAATATTTGACAATATTAAAATCTTCATTAAAGTCAAACATTTTTTCAATTGTTACAGATTCATCCATAACTTCTTGCTCAATCATACATCTTCTTTTAAATTTCCAATTTTCTTCTCTTTTAATTTCATAATACTTAATAAACACTTTACGTGCTATTTTTGGAAAATTTTCACTAATAACATTTTTGTCAGAATATTTCTCTTTCAGTAAACTTCCAAGTATTTCAATTGTTCTTGATTTTACATTTTCTTCTACATTTTGCATTTTTATTTCATCCACAAGTTTAATTTTTTCCATGTTAAAGGCTGAAATCATTCTAGGAATTCCAGTCCTAACAAAAACTTCAATAATCGCTTCACAAGCTGCTTTTGCTGTCAACGATTTAATAGGGACTGCTTCAGGCCAACGACTATGTTGATCCATAATAGCCAGAACATACCGATGACCTCGAGAAGACTTCGGCTCAATTGGTCCTAAAATATCTGCATTTACAACTTGAAATGGGAGTTCTGGTCTTCCGACCGCTTCAATAGGTGTTCTGTCTGTTACTTTTGTTTTTCTGCGCATTTGACAATCATGGCAAGCTGCGCATAGCTGTTTTACTTCTTTTGGCATTCCTTCCCACCAAAACGACATAGCAATTCTATCTCTTGTTTTCTTAGCAGCTAAATGCCCACCAGTTGGTGTTTCATGTGCTAATTTCAAAATTTCTTGTCTTCTACAGGCAGGTACAACAAGTTGAACATAATTTTGTCCTCCAACTTTGCCTCTATGATACAACAAATCGGATTCTACCCAATAATTATTTTTCTGCCGTTTTGCATCTTCAAAGCATTTTTCTAATGTAGAACAAGCCAATTGCTCCTTTTTCAACAATTGCGCTTGTGAAACGGAACAACTTTCCTTTTGGTCCTCGTTACCAACATTTTCGGGCAAAACAGTTGCCTCGACCGGAGTGGGAATCAGTTCCAAATCTGAAGCTTCTTTGTCTTCATCTTCATTATTTAGATTTGTTTCCAGCTTTCCTTCTGGACACCTTCCCTCCACATTGAATACAGATTTTTCTTTATTTTCTTCAACCGGGGTGATATCTACCTCATCCCCTAAATACAACTTCTGCTGTTCTTTTAACAGAGCGAAAACCTTGGGAGTGATCAAAGCTTCTTCGTGTAATCCTTCCACTACCGCAACCTGTACTCGTACATACGGAATAACCTCATCTTCTGTCCGAAGAGTGAGCGGAACGGAAACAAGCTTTGCTTATACTGGACTCCCTATTGCGGGTCTCAAGAATACTTTTCCACATGACTGTAAATACTCTTCCGGCACCACCGACTTCCGCAGCACTGTAATCTCCGCACCACTATCGATGATTCCCTGAAACTTCTGGTTACCGATTCCTAGATCTACCTTAAGGAGTCTCTTATCTGTTTCTTCCACCGGAATATTCACATTCAAACAAATTGCATTTAGACCCTTTTTCTCAAGATCGCTTTTGGAAGTTTTTCCTCCATCTTGTTTTACTGTATTCAATTTGGAACAATATTTCTTCACATGCCCTTCCTTACCACATGCGAAACAGGTATATTTTGTGCGAAATTCTCTCTTTTCTCGCTGCACTTCGAAAGATGCTTCAGTCTTGGGTTCAAATTTCGGTTTACCATCTCTCATATCTTTTTTTGATTCCGAACTGTAATTATTCCAACTTTGATTTCGAGAGTTAGATAAATTTTTCTTTGGAAATTCTTTTCTTTTAAAACTGTCGGTAATGCTCTCGTAATCATCAAGTTTTTCTGCCAATTCTAACGGCGTGGTAAATGTGAGCCAATTTTCTAAGAAATGTTCTCTTATTTCTACAGGCACACGAAATTTTAATTGTTCGGTTACTATTAAGTCTTTTAATTGCTGGAAAGTGTCAATATTTAATTCTGTGATCCATTCGGTAAAATAACTCAAAAGCTCTTGTGTATAATTTCTCCATGATTTTTCATGTGTTTTGTGATGTTTGTAAAAACATTGTTTTAATTTTTCACTGTTTAACTTGTATCGCTTTAAGATAAGAGTTTTTACAAAATCGTAATTAACTGCATCTTCCGGGGGTTCTCTAGCTAGCATATTTGCAATTTCCACCGGTAAAACTGCCAATAGGTAAGCTACCCAGTCTTTCTTCGGTACTTGTGCCATTTGCGCTCTTCTTTCAAAATTTATCAAAAATAATCCCATCTCATCACGTTTTTCATCAAACTTCGGGACAATCTGTGCTAATTGAATTTTTGGCGCTATCTCAATTTTCGATTCATTTCTTTGTTCCGGAAATTTCTGCAATTGTTCCAGTTTTTTCATTTCCAATTCATGTTCTTTTGCTTCCCTGGCGATTCGCTCCTCCCTCTCTTCTTGCCGTATTTTTTCTTCCCTTTCTTCTTGACGTCTCGCTTCGTGACGTATTCTTTCTTCCCTCTCCATTTCTTCTTTCTTTTTCCTTTCTTCAATTACAGAACTCAAAACCCCCTTAACAAATTCTTCTTCGTAGTCTTCCACTTCTAGTATAGCTTTTTTTTAGTTCTATAATTTTTAAATTTTCGACATCCTGAACTCCAAGTTCAATCGCTACTTTCTGTAAATCTTCTTTTCTACTACCTTTGCTTAAAAACGCCATATTTGAGAAAAAAAATCGAAGCAATCAGAAATATTCAAACAGTGTTTCTACCCTAATTGGAACTTTCCCTAAGAACGCCTTAAACCAAATTTAATTTAAACCTGAACATTCTTTTGTAAATAACCCCTCAAATTGAATGAAATTTATTTTATTTAAATACTTATCTTAGTATTACTGACTAAATTAAAACACATTTGCGCAATAATAACAAAAAAAATATATATAGAAAACAATTTTTGCAATAATTAAAATATACTTTTACCAATATGTCAAGTTAAAAAAAAATAAAATATTTGCGTTCTCACAAAATAAGAATTTGTCAATGCCTTGCGTATTAATTTTTAAATACATCCTTCAAAAATACATAATACATTAATAATTTTCTTTTTAACACTTCAATCTCTTACTAAATTATATTTCAAAACGAACCAAATATTTATAAATCTCAATATTAAATTAACACCTTTTAATTAAATTAAATTCCATCCAAGATATGAAAATCTTTTTCTTTATCTTGATTTAAAACTCAAATTAAATCTCTATATTTCCTTTCCATTGGTAAATCGAAAATAAGCAACAACAAAAACAAAACAAACAAATGCTTAATATTCTGCCACAATTAATAAAAAATAAATAAACAACCCAATCCGTAATAATCAAATTTATACATTATCAGTTTCACTGAACAAAGATTACCAAACTTTTATTTCAAATTTAATCTGAATGAGTCATTTCAAAGAATTCCAGAATAATACGTAACAAAACAAACAAAAAAAAAAACACTTCCTCTACATACTTTGAAATAGCACCTTTTTATCTTAATCACAAAGATAAAAGAATAAATAAAAAACATTTGAAATAAATCTGTTTCTTTTTTTTTTTTCTCCAAACGATAATTTACTTAGGTAACACTTTTAGTTATTCTAGTGCAAAGTTTATTCTTAGAGAATAAATAGCTTCATAGACAGACGTGTTATGAACTTTTAAAATGACAATTTTAACTCATTTTTATGTTTCTTTTTCTTTTCTTTTCTTTTTTTTTTTAACACAATAACTAGAAAATATTTATTTAAATAACAGAATTTAAACTTTCATGCTAAACATAGTTATTTTTAAACACCATTCTATCTGAACATTCGATCAATTTAACAATCATGATACATAATTCTGCATTCATATTATGAAATATACCATAAAAATATAATTCTTAAGTATACTTTTCAAACTTAATTACTGATAAAATACCATGTTTATTCCATTAATTGAATAAATATTAACCCGTTGTTTCTAAACATAATATAAAACATATACACATTAAATAACTATATTTTACTAACATATATTTAAAATATGCTCTCGATAGGAAAAAAAATACCTTTATGATAGCTAGGCCAGCCATCAAACTCTCGTTGCTGTCAATCAAATACTATCGACGCAATATTATTCACTTAGATTAGGGGCACATCTTTCTTGCTTTAACCACAATATTTATTATACGATAACATTTTATGCTGCAGTAACACTGCTGTTGATTTTTAAAAGCTGTAGGATCACCAGTAGAAGTAGGATCACCATCCTAGTCGTCTGCGCCATTATGATGGCCCGGTTCGGTATTCCACGATATTGATGAAGAAAGAACACAAGATATAATCAAAGCAGAGAGGTCTAAGCCGGGATATGATTAACTAAGTTTACTATTTACATAAGACTACACAGTTACAACACACGCACACATAATATAACATAATAATAATATTCGAATTACATATTTCACAAGAGAGAGTTCGAACACAACCATTCAAAAAAGTACCTCGTCTCTCTCCTCCTCTGGCTGTTGCCATTCCGAGTTTCCTAAAGTCTTTCGACCACGGAGTATAGGCGACTTTCACAGTGGGCATCCATTTTATCTCATGCGCTGTCCCACCACTACATGAAAGTGCACGAAATTTTGCATTATTATTGCTGGGAACCCTTACGCTAGGTGGCGCTGCCAATATCGAAGATATTGAGTATTTGAACACAAAACTGAAATGAATATCTTAACACAATTTAAGCTGTGAAGCTAATTTTTTTTTGAAACTGTAAAAAATATAGCACCACTGCCACCAACAAAATAAATAAGTAAATGAATAAATAAATAAATTCTTTATTTCAACGCACTTTTTTTTTCTCCTTAAATCTGGTTTTACTAGTTAACAAAGGATTTCGGTTTTCATAATTTACGCAGTTCAGAATCAATATAAAAAAAAGCGTATAAAATACATAGGATTTCTATACAATAGAATAATTTCTATACCAGTTTAATGATTGGGAACGTAAATCACAAAAGAAACAAACTTGAAATAGTGTAATGACAGCTTGAAAACTACTAGCAATCGTAGCGTATTGTCGAAAAAGCTTCGAAAGCGCTTGTTCATGTCCGATCACGAAAACCAAGCTGCATCGAGCGTGGTCAGAACTTGGGAGGGTGACCACATGCAGTTCAAATATTTCTATAGACGCTTCTACAGATGTTTCTATAGCTCTTGGTGAAAGTAGCTTATAGAAGAAAGAGCCATAATACTTCGTTTTTTTTATAGAATTCTATAAGAAATTTTTGTAAGGGAAAGTGCTAGGCCAGCAAAGGAATAGCAGTGGGATAGGTGCTAGCACTGCAGAAAATGTGCCGGATTGAAGTAATATGATGACATACTAATGCTGGCCTACTGTTGGCCATCACTGATCGGCCAGCTGCATTCGGCTTGTACACTTTTCGACAGGTTTAAGTAATGGCACCCTTGCACTTTACCGCTGATAGCACTGCTGGCTGCCATCTTTTTTCCAGCTGATGGCCCACTGTTTCTTTCTTTGGGTTACATACGTATATGTTTATTTCCAATATGTAAATTTCCAACATTACACCTTTGACAAAAAATTTACTCTCTTAGTAAAATTTACCTGGACTTATGTATGTTTATTGGTTTAATAGAAGTGTGCAATTTGTTTATTTGTTGTGTAATACTAGCAGAATAGTCAAGTTAATGGCTTAGGAAGTTTCAGATCGTAACTTCAAATCCCGCTTCTGTAAGTATTGCTTGTTTACTGTGGATTGAGTTAGCCCTTTCAGGGGCAGGGCATTTCTATGCGTAAAATGCGGAAATCATTGAATGACACCGGGATTTAAAAACAAATTTATTGGAAAATAAGTAAAAGCTTTTCTTTGCGTATTTAGTAAAAAGGAAAATATCCATTCCAAAATTCTGGTGACAACGTGACATTTAGTAATTAAAGTTAAGTTGTTCAAAAATGAACCCCCGCCCTTAAAGGGGTTAAATAAAAAAATTCCCCTCTTGATGTTGATGTATCTTTCAAAACTTGTGCTGAAATTGATATTAAAAAAAGTCCCCTAAATACGGAAATAGTATCGGCGCGCGTCAGGATTTCTGTGTTTTTCAAAATTTTATTTTACAGTGTACTTATTCAGATTATGTGAACGTCCATTCGTTACTCTTGTGATAATTAGAGCAAATTTTCATATATAATTCCAATTATTTTATTACAAAATACAAGTAAGATAAAAATTGATATAACCAGCTAAATACCACTGTGTTCCACACACAAACATATATCTAATTTATAACAAAAAAAAAATAATTTCTTATGTATATATTAAATGACTCTTGTGACACTCTGGTCACAAGAGTAACAAAATTTTGATTGATTATATAGACAAGGGAAATGCTTTTTGTTACAAATTAGATATATATTAAATGAATGGAGCACAATAGTATTTTACTGGTTATATCACTTTTTATCTTAATTATATTTTATAGTAAAATAATTGCAAGTATTTGTAAAAAACCGCACGAATGGTCACAAGAGTAACAGTGGACATTCCCTTATAAAGATTGTAATAATAAATTATGACTCTACCATTTAAAGAATTCAAAAAAACTTTAACAGAGAGATGACATACAGCAAATATAATTTCAGACGATCCTGTTTTTTTCTAAATCTGCACTATTTTGTGGCCTAAAACCAAATCTGCTGGAAATAGAACAAACACACCAAGCACACGTGTTTGTGGTTCATGCAAATTTGTTTTGCGACCATCAAAATATTTAGCTTAAAATTTACATTCCAAACTACAAGACTATGTACTAAGTGTAAAAAATCCATCGTTTTTGTATATTACACGTAAATATGTCTAGTTATGTGCAATTTACACGTTAAATTGTGAATTTCTGTGTTATCTGATAACATTTTACACACTTAATCTGCTTAATGTGCTATTAAAATACACAGGAAATTGTGTATTTTGAAATGGACACACCGTGGCATGTATATGACAATTTACATATGCCTTTTAACACGTATGGACAAATCGTTTTTCTATCATCAGTATACCTGTTTTAATGTGTAAATTTACGCATTTATATTTTAGAGTGTACCAACACATAATAATTACTCCATGAAAACAATGACATTGAAACAATTTTTTACATCTGTTAGAAAGTACTGCAAAATGAGCCATAAATCATGCTGTTAATTTACTGTGTTTAGGTGCGAAAAATTTATAAATATGTAAGGTATCAAATAAATATTTTTGTGCTGATATGTTAAATTAATGTTTAAATAATTAATATATGTTAATATTTTATGAAACGTTAACCCCCCTCCACCCTCAGTGAAGGGAAATGCAGGGTGTCCCAAAAGTATCTGACACATTTTAAAATTCAATATAAAATGAAGTACTTGTCGTACAGGAGTGCGGTTTTGAATAACTGCTTCTCACGATTAATTTTTTTCAAGCTAATGGAAAAAATAGCTCCAAAACTCGACCATAGATGGCAGCATTTATCCTTATATTGGGTTTGCGTTTTTTTTACATGCGTTTTTTTCTGATTTTCAAATTAGTTTCGATTTGGTTTCGAAGTACAAACCTACGCCATTAGCTTTGTCGTTGGGAGTCGACATTTCTGTGTTACAATGTAAAAATTAATCAGAAATTAATAAAAAACGCTTGTTTGAAACCAAACATATGACCAGTGGCGCCATCTATGACCGAATTTAGGAACAATTTTTTCATTGGCTTAAAGAAAATTTTTCAACGTGAGAAGCATTTTAGGCCAAACTACATTTCTCTACGCAATTACCTTTTTTTACATTGAATTTTGAAATGTGTCAAGCACTTATGAGGACACCCTGTATACTAAAACGCTTAAAGAAAAAAAAGTTATTATTGAAAACAAAACTTGTTTGGTGAGGGACATGGTGTACTTTTCTTATCTACTTCATTTTTCTTATCGCGGAATAAGCAAACTTTTATCTCGTGTTACTATAAATTGTAAATAAATAAATAAATAAATAAAATAAATAAATAAATAAAATAAATAAATAAATAAACAACAAAACTTCACCATGTAAGTTGCATAATTTTATTTCATGAGAATATTTAAGGAGAATTTTGTATAGTTTGCAATTTTACTACGGCTAATTTTAGAAATCAAAGGTTTTTATGACTTCTGTATTAAAAAATATCAGTCAAAGATTAAATAATTTTTATATTTGCGTTTTATAACTCATAAATTAAAATAAGAAAATTGATACATTTATTCAAAACATTTTACATTTGATGAGAAATTTCATGTTACTCTGTAGGAAATAAAATATTACATCATATTATTGAAATATTTATTCAAGAATAATATTTAATTTTGAAGGAGAACTTTGTGAAAACGTTTTTTAATCATTCAAAAAATCGCTCGCATTAAATTTCTGAAAAAAAATTATAATATGTATATATATACTTTATCTCTTACGTCGATTTTATATCAGAAAATTGACTTCTTTAAGAAAGGCGATTTCACAATTCTCCATTTAAGATTAGATAGTTTTCCAATTTCATTCCGTGACAGATAAGCTATTTAAAAAAAAATTCACTTTTGAAAAGAAAGATGCGAAAATTTAACATAAACAATACAAAATGTTTACATAAAATATAACATAAAATAAAATATAATACAAAAGTTACCCTAATTTATTGTGACATTTTCTGAAAAGACAAAATAACTCAAGATAATTCTTTCGCCAAAGCACATTTTTATGAAGATGTATTAGGTAATTCAAAATGAGAAATAATCTCTTATTCTTTAAATTAAATATTATATATATATATATATATATATATATCTACCCTATATATATAAAATCCTAATGAAACGAATTTATTAAACGGAAGTATGAAACGGAATTACGAATCGACTGATTAAACAACTGATTATATTTCACGGCGATTTCTCCTAAAATATGGAATACTTTGCGATGAAATTAACACCAAAAATCAATATTGATCCGCAGATTTCAAAACCGGTATTAAAATTTTTAAATTCGAATAAGTTTTCGAAATATTTTTTTTCTAATTTTATATACATTTTTCTAATGATGGCAACTCAAATTTTAATCAAACAGATACATTTTTTGATATTTCAGAAAAGGTTACCTTAAATGTATGCTAAGAAATGTATCATGCTACTTTCATTAATAATTCTATTTACTTGAACAATATTTCGCCAAATCGAAAGATTCTGATTGAGAAATCAATTCTAACGGTATTTTTATGTTAGAGAGTAGGTGATAATTCGCCAAAAAATTTTCCCGTTGCATTTCTTCATATTCTCTTCACTTCACTAAAAATATAATCCTTTCAATCATTTTATTTAAAATATACAACTTTCATTTAAAATTTCATTTAATAATCCCTTTCACTTCTTTCTTAAAAAAAAAAGAAAAGAAAAAATTAGGCACAGATGTTATCTACGCACCGGGGTTCCTAATTGACGCCAAAATGGCATTATTGTAATTGATATGGTAACACGGCTATTGTTTTTTTTTTATAATAAATGTTTATTTACTTTTATTTCTTTTTTTAAATTATATAAATTATTTTGCTCTATGATTATTAATTATTTTGTTTTATATTTCCTTTAAAAAATAATAGAAAATAATTAAAAAATACGGTGCTACTTGGTAATTTCGTCGACCAATTTCGCCAAATTATATAAATCGCCAAAACACTCGCCAAATTATAAAAATTGACATAATTTTTATTTTAAATAACAGAAGAACGTATAAATTAGTATAACATTAATAAATATACAAATAAAACGTCGAAATAAAAATCACTTGACGACTTAAACACGTGTAGCTTGCTTAAAGTCAAGTGAATGTGATATTTACGATGAACCATAATTGGCATTTAATCTTATAGTTTGGCGATAGATTTTTGGTCGACGGGATATCTAAGGAATACCAAAAATGCATATGTAACTAGTATTTGAAAACGAGGTTTTCGCCAAATTTTCGTAAAAAAAGAAAAATTCTCTGGCCAAATATTACCACTCGAAAAAAAAAATGCTAACTGGCGATTTGAAAAAAGCTATTCGCGAGATTTGCACCCGGCTAGCGTAACAGTACCTAGAATTCGTTGCTTGCGACCATGGCAACTTTTATGTAGTTTTATTCGAAAAAAAAATTGATTTTTAATGAAACTGGAAAATTTACGGTCCCATATTGGCGCGATTTTTTCTGACGCCAATGTCATATACGGAACGGACACATAACTGGCGCCAAAGTATTGTTATTTTGCTTGATATGGTAAGCCGGATGTTGTTGTTTATGCTGTTGATGCGTTCCCAAAATTGGCGTCATTAAAAAATTGCGCCAATATATGACATCTTTGACAAACTTTCATATGAACGGCGAAGGGATCAGACCGTATTTGTTTATGGCAGTTGATGACTTGAACTATTATAATATACATGAAATGAGGGCGATAGAATAATATTTGGCGACTTATCACCTGTGCCTGGCTAACATTAAAGTACCAAAATGGCACATAGAGTATAAAACATAGAGTGGTCCGCCCTGAACTGTTGATGATAGTCATATGACATGGGCTATTGTTATAGAGATTGTTTTAAAATACCGGGAGACAAAGACTCTGTATACTGAATTTATTTTATTTTAGCTTCTTTTCAAATGTTTAACTGATCCTCTTTAATCAAAAACAAAAACAACCATTGGATGTCTTAACAGCAACTGAATCGCCCTTAAATTTTTGCAATCAAAGGGAATTGAATGGAAACCCGTTTACAGGGAGATCTGCACATCTTTTTTCAGTATAATTCAATCTTCTCTAATATTTTTAAAACCCAACAGATTAGCGTGTTTTTTGATTCTGCGGTGTCTGAACGGGGGTTTGCGAGCGTAGCTTGCAGGTGGTAGAGCCCCCTAGTATATATATATATATATATATATATATTGAAAAAGCACGATAAAATTTAAATGCCTCAAACTAGAGTCCTGAAAAAGTAAAAGCTACGACTGCCAAGTAACTCTGCGTAAATCACCGCCTAAAAATCTGATAGTAATCTAATAATAATGTCTACTAATGATTGCTATAATAAAATTTTGCGTTGGGGGTCGCCCACATATAAAACAATTGCCAAACTGTACAATTTTGAATACTAAGAACTAATTTTTGCATCATATTAGTATTCCACGATACATGTTATCTTCAAATACCCAACAGAAATTCGATCAAGTAGTTTAGGAATTATGCAGATTTTAAGATTGGAATTTCTAATGTTAAATTCATTTTTAATTAATGTGAGCTGTAATTTGCTTCTCATACTAGAAATCAATTTCTATTTGACAGAATATAATTTTCATTTTAGTATATTTTTTTCGAAAAAAGCATGATTTAATCTATGCATGGACTTATTTTAAAACAAATGTGGTTTTTTAGACGCGTCAAATATGCGAATAATAAAAAGCAAAATATTACAGCTCATTTGGCTGCGTAGCTTATGATTTAGTATCAAATTCGGTCTTTACTACTGGAAAACATAAATGACTAAGATGAAATGAAATATGAAATTAACCGTTAATAACTTTTGTAATTAAACCCATGCTATTTTTTAAAACATGTTTATTTATAAAAAAAAATTCAACATAGGATAATCATAATTTAATAAAGTGTGTATAGTTATTAGCGTTTCATCACGTGTTGAAAATACACTGTCAAAAAATCTATAAAGTTACTAATAATATTCTAAGAAGCTGAGATGCCTAGAACTTTTTATGTAACGGTAACAACAAAAATTCATGTAAAGGATACACATTTGCACGGTGAATTAAAAAAAATCTGTAAGTTGATTAAGAATTCTTTAGGAAACTAGGATGCTTAGAACTTTTTATGTAACTGCAACCCGGGTTACAGATAAAATTTTAGTAAGATTACTGTAATTTTAGTAGACTCTTTTGTAAAGCTACAGATTTCTGGAGCTTTACAAAAACTAGTTTTGTAGATTTACATCTTCTGTACAGTGTACCGGTAAAATTTTAATAAGGATACAGATTTCTACAACTTTACATCTGTATAATTACATCCTTTTTTTTTTTGTCACAGTGAAGGTAATACATTTGGAACATTCTACGGTAAACGTAATTTTTTAAGCGTAAAAACTGTAATTAAAACTTTAAATTTTATATTAATATTCGTAGTTCAACTTTCACTTCTTTTTAGATTTAAATAGGTATTTGTAAGTCTTCTTATTATTTAATACTTTATTTATTTTCTAAAGATTCCAGTGCAATTTTCTTAATCATATTATAACGCAGAATACGTATACACACAGGATACAATTGCATAATGTTTCATTTTAAGATACGTGCTTATTTAGAGTACGATGGAAAACATGAAACACGCTGTAGAAAAGACAAATGTTTTTAAATCTAGGAAAACATCATAAAACTACTATAGAAAATTTATAATAACCAGTTACCTAATATTCCTGCTGGGCAACATATAACAATGATATGTTCCCGCACCATGTTGGTTAAATCAAAGTAAAATTGCGTAATTTGTTATTTCTGTTTGTATAAATATTTTTTTATAAAATATAATTATGAGTGTAAAATTATAATGTTTATATATTTAAGTAAAATAGGAGTGTAAGTTCATACAAAAATTATTAAGTTGATTTTAAATATTAAATATATATTTTTAAAAAAAATTGTTGTATTGTAAAATGAATGTATAATGCTGAATATAGTTCGGATCTCAGATAACAACAATAGCCAGACGCCATGGTGTCGTTTTATGACAAGCCAGTGGAAAGTGGTGTATAATTAGAAATCGTAAAATAATAAAAATGTTGGAATAAATTTATGGCCTTAATAAAAGTGTTGGGATAAATTTATGGCTTTTCAGACCACCCAAACTTTAAGGCATATAATAATATTAAAGTATATGTAAGGGGCCATTTGCAGACTGTTAGCTAATAGGCCTATCGAAGGATAATGCAAAATCTTCTAACATCCAATAAGGGTGGACTAGACAAATAGTTCCACCCACTGCAAGAGTTGGTGTGCCAGAAGAAAAAGGTTTGAAAAAGAGAGTCTGAAAAAAGAGGTCGAGGACGCAGGAGCTCTCCTGAAAGCCCGTGCAATGAATCCTGAAAGCCCTAGTAATGCCCAGGCGAGATGGACATATCGGAGTGAGCCTAAGCAAGCCTAATTGAGGATGTCTTCCTGATGTTGAAATAAAGTGGATTGTTCTACTGAGGTCCGTAGCTATGCATCCTGCCATCCCGATATCGCCGCTCTGATAAGAAGCGGATTCCAGATGACATATGGATATGATCCTTAGCAACGCGACAACTCTGAATTTGATGAATAAAGGCCACCATCCCGTTTATGATATAAGGTATTACCTTTATCTTTTTCTTTTACCACTTTAAATCATATGAGAAATTATAAATATCCTTTTCTGATATTTTATGGTAGAGAGCAATCTGAGATCCAACAAAACCAATAATTAAATATAATTAAGGTAATTTAAAAATGAAAGAGAATTATTCTTTTTTGCAAAAAGAAAAATATATAATAATAAGAGTAAATGAAAACATTGTCTTTTTTTTTAAAGATTAAATATACATGAAATAATGAGCAGCAAAAAAAAGTGTTGCTTTCTTTTTTTTGAATTAATATTAAGTGTTTCTGTATATAGTTGTGTTCAATGTAAATAAAATATTTAATCCAGTTTTAAAAAGTTTCTGTAATTTTTTAATTGATAATGTTTAAGGTGTGTCAACTATTTTTACAGCTTAAATTTTAGTTTAATTCATAAGTGGAAGAGTTCGTCTAAATAATTCACAACGCAAACTCTTAATTTTATTCGTAATTAATTAAATTTAATAATTACAGTTTTACGCGTATTATAATTTAATTTTATTAATTATTCGCGTTGCTCTTCTACTAGAATTACGTAATTACGATCACTTATGTTATTTGAATTCATCTAAGGTATATAAAATTATATACCAATTTACTATGAGGTTGCTTGGATGATTTGGACCAATTAACAATTTTGGATGTAAATTAAATAGGAGATAAACAAGTGTAATTATCTGTCCAGCATCCCCCCTCATTAAAGTAAAATGGTGCTATGACTCAGGAACGTTCATCTGAGGTCATTAGAAATAATAATAATAATAATAATAATAATAATAATAATAATAATAATAATAAAGGAAAATAAATTTAAGTATTATTTTAATGTCACAATTTTAAAGATATTGTAGGTATGTAAATTTAAATGATTAAAATTTTATTAAAATTAATTTTATTATTGTAACAATAATGACACACATATAATAATTTAAATAAATAAAATGAATAATATATGTTAGCAATAAAAAAGAAAAAAAAGAAATGAAAAAAATAATTCTGGGATTTATAATAGGTAAATTTAGGAATTACAATTTTTTTTTCTCTCTTTTCTCTTGTGGTTGGATCTCAGTTACCATTGATAAATAATGGCATTCACATCACGGATGACACATTTGTAAAAATAATTTTTTTTTTATATACTGTATAAATAATAATGATAAGAATAATGAGTAAAATTTTATAATATGACTGGTATAAAAATGATTGAAATGTCAATAGATCATGATTTTTGAAATTGTATCAAGGTGATACAAAAGAAAATTTATGAGTCGTACTACGAAGTAGTGGTGCAATGTTTACATAAAAAAAAAAATAAGATTGTTGTTTCTGTAGAAAAAGACAGATATTCTTCTGTTAAATGAAATTATGTTGATTTTTATATATACGTGTATTATAAATATTTTAGGGTTTTTTATGTGTGTAAAAGAATAATCTACAAAACAACTTCATCTGCTAAGAAATTTTTTTTTAAATTTTAGTGCTGTTGTTTTTATGTATTTATGCAATCTAGAATATTTTCATACATATGTTGTAATATAGAGAATAAAGTATGATAAACAGAAATATTCTGTTAAAAGGTTATGCCCAACAATAAGCGAAAATTTAAAAGGAGAAGTGTAGATTTAAATACCTCTGGAGTTAAAACCAGAGGACAGAAAAATAAAATTATTTCTCTAAATTATTCGCTACAAAACACTAAAAAGAATACAATGACTCAACCTAGTGTTGATACGCTGTTGAATTGTATCCCCGTCTTTGATGGAAAGAAAGAGTCTAATATTAAATTTTTTGTGAACGAATTCGATAATCTAATTAAACAAACGGAATTAGAGAATGTTTCGAAACTTGCGCTCTTGAAAACAAAATTAGTCGGCAGTGCTAGAGATAAATTAGCTAATGAAGAAAATCTTAATACAGAAAAAGGCTATGGTAAATTTAAAGAAAAATTAATCAATACTTTTTCTACTAAAACAAGTTTTTCTGCGGCTCAAAGCAATTTTTTTTCTCTTAGGCAAAAACCTGCGCAGGCTATCGCTGATTTTATCAGTGAATTCAATGCGGCTGCAAAACTTTACCTAGATAAAAGTGGCCAAAATATTGACAACGGTAATGGTAGTTTATTTGAAATGATAAAATTCACAAGATTTTTAGAATCAGTTAGGGCAGATTTAAGTTTGGACATTCGAAGAATGGCGCCGAAAAATTTCAACGACGCATGTAAATTTGCGAAACAAATGGAAGATGCATACAATCAAGTTGCATCAAAGGAAATTAATTCGATTACAAAAACCTCCACTGAGGAAAATTTGGACAAATTGTTAAAATTAAATATGGAAAGCGCGGAGCAAATTAAAATTTTGACTTCCGAAATAAACAATTTGAAAGTTAAAACAAAAGATACTGCATCAAGCAGATGGTGCGAATTATGTGAAAAAAAATTCGCATACTTTAGAAACGTGCTGGTACAAAAATGATAATAAAAATACATATAAGGGTAGCAGAGATTTCGCAGGTCGGCATTTTAATAAAAGGTACTCTCATAATGGACAGTATCAACCGAGAGCGAATTTTAATCCTAGATTTGTTAACCCAAACCAGCAATTGCATTTTCAATCTTATGCACCCACAGGTGGTTACTATGGATATTCTCCATATCCCCCACCCCCACCAAATTACTTCCCTCAGCATGTGCCATATAGGAATAATCAACCTCAGAGTCATGCCAGTTATTATCCAAATGAGGATAAAAATGAGAATTTAAAAGAGAATGCTCAAAAGTATAAAAAAAAAGTATAAAAAAAGGGTAAAACTGATGATCAAAGGGACAAGTAAGGGGTGAGGATAGACAGGTGATGGACGTGTAAATTGGATTCACAATATAAAATTATGATTCAGTCACCATTAAAAATATATTAAAATTATTTTCATGTCGGGAGAAATAAATAAAATAAAATTAATAAGGAATCGAATTTAAAAATTAAAAAAAAATTTTCAAAATTTAAAAATAAATTTTTCTTTTTTAGGTAAAAAAGTTGAAACAAAATTAATAACTTGCCTTTTTAAAATTCAAAATAATAATAAGAAAGGATAGGAACATGGGAACGCCAATTTGTCTCAGGGTTACAATATTGAGCAAATGTGCAGGGCGCACCCGAAAACATACTTATAAAATTATGAAATGTGCTTCACAAAACTTCACTGGAGCAGTGAAATATTTCTCTCCAGGCAAAAGTTATATATTTTTTTTTCGAATATGAATTAGAAAATATAAAATCTTAACAAAGCCAAATAACATTAAAACTTAATTAATTTAATAGTGAATAATGTTGGAGTAATTTTCAAAAAAAAAAAAAAAAAAAATCTGTCTTTTATAAGGGTAGCCTTTGCTAATAACCTTACAATTTAGATTACAGAATTTCAGAATTACTCTTTAAAATGAGTAGGTGTAAGCTATTAGGTTCAGGGTAGTTAGAACAGCTTTATAGCATACTCATATATATATATATATATATTTTTCTTATATAAATATATGGTTGACAAGGAATAAATTATTAGTGCACTCTATATTAGGATAGCGGTCAGCTATGAGCCTAAATATAATAAAATATACAAAAAGTGCTAAGATTTATTCCGGTAGTTCAATTACAACTTATATGCTAAAGTCTAGAATTTAGACAGCAGGGATAAGTTTTATGAACAAAAGTGTTATAAAAAAAAGGGGGGGGGGATTTTGGTGTAGCACATTGGGTTTTAAAAAACATATATATATATGACAATGGACAAGGCAAGTTATTTCAATATGATTGCACACAAAATTATAGTAAACAAATACACAAATAATTAATTGAAGCAAAATTAAAATTTTCTCACCAAAGGCTTTCTGTATAGGGTGCAATTTTGGCCTACGGCTGGGTATGCACCAACACCAACAAAATATTTGTAGAAAACTTATTTATCAATGGATCAGGGTATATAGTCATTACTTGGTCCTTAACTTCAGGATTCTTGGCTGAAAAAGGAATCGAAGAAAAAATTAAGTATGGTATATTTACTAGATGTTATGCTCAGAAACAATAAAATTAGTAATATTATATTGTAAAAAGCAGCATTTTGAGTTTTATTTAGGAAAACTTTTGATTTTTAGGTTTTACACATTTATGGAGTGTCTAGC
Source organism: Maratus speciosus (assembly GCA_963932465.1). Taxonomy (NCBI): domain Eukaryota; kingdom Metazoa; phylum Arthropoda; class Arachnida; order Araneae; family Salticidae; genus Maratus; species Maratus speciosus. The sequence continues at coordinate 309,010,544 of OZ010800.1, forward strand.
TCAGTGTATAGTTCCTAGATTTAATAAAAAAAAATAATAAATAAAAATATAAGTTCGTGTTGTTTTCAAAATAAATAACAAAAGGTATAGCAATTAGCATTTACAGTTAAAATTTATGGAATTTTCAGCAAAATTTACATTAAACAAACATAGTTTATATTATATTTAACTTGATAAGCTAATTTACTTTTATTAACGGTATTCAATTAGAATTAAAGTAGGCTTGAATCCAAGTTAAATTAATTAATAACATTGTTATAGTGTAAAATTTTATGTAAGACTATTATATTTTTATTGTATATATAAAAATATGCGAAGTTAATAATTAATAAAATGTATTAGCAAAATTATTTAATATAAATATTAAATGACATCTTGCTGAAATCAGCTAGAAATTAGATTTTTTTTTTAAAATAAAATATTTTATAAATTTATGTTAGTTTAGAATTTAAGCATTTTTTTTTCTTTACTTTCCCTTAGAATTAAATGCAATTCTAAATTAAACACATATAAATATACATAGGATTGATAAATTTGAGTGTGTGAGTTCATAAAATTTTTTTAATATAATTTGGCCAATTTAACATAAGGAAACAAAATAAATAAATAAATAAATTTATATATATTGGCCTTATTTTTATTAAAATATGTAGTATGGCTTAATAAATTTATTTACTTAATTTTTTTATAGTACGTACAGTAATTATTTTAAAAACTTGATCTATAAAAAAATTGGATGTGGTTGTTTGTGAGTATACAAAGATTTTTTCTGCTGGCAGAAGTTTTTTGGTCCGGGCGGGTACTCATAGATGGCTGCATACGATTTTACGTAGTAATTATCATTTGCTTTTGTATTTTTAAAATTATACAAGCGTATTAATTACATTTTTTTTTATAATTAAATAATAATTATTAATGTTTGATTAATAATAATAATTTATTATCTTTTATTTTTAAACATATCATTAAATGTAGACAGTAGAATTCACATACGGAATGTTAATAATAAATAAAATTTTGAATAAATAAATTTTTATTTCATTCAGTAAAAAAAAAAAATAAATAAATAAATAAATAAATAAATAAATATGAAAATTTAACAATCTTTTAAGATAGAATTGTTGGCTAAATAAATAATAATTAAAGACAAAAAAATTGTTCTCTTCTTCGTCAATGGCATTTTCTGACAACACTATTTAATAGTATTAAATGAAGGTGCATTTGTAAGGTCAGCGGAATGTATATTTTGCATTTTGAGAGGCCGTAGAAGTCATATTTCCGTGTTGTTTACATTTTAATAGTAAACAATATCATGAATCAAAATTTGTGTTTGTTAGAAAGGTCTAAAAATATACAATGTAATCAGTTAAAGAAAATTATATGCATTTTTTCTTAAATCCTGAAAGGCAATTTTGTTTAGATTTGAACCTGACAGCATAAAAGGCACGCTCGCTTCAGTTGCAGTGCGAGGCAGGAGAATTCAAATGCTAGAATCGCCATTTTCCCCTGCAAAATAATAAAAAAAAGCAGAAGGTTTACATTAGATATGATACAAATACATACACTGTTTATGCATAGATTATGTTAAAAATTACATACAGGCATGCACAGTTAGTTAAGAAGAAAGTATATCAAGAAATTATACTAATTAATAAGGTAATTACAAGCATGACATGGTTTTAAATACATACTTTTGGAAGTGGTAAAATTTTGTCACTGCCCAAATCACCTCAGCAGAAAGTGATTAGTAGCTTGACCGACCCCTCGTTTTGGGAGGATGGGGGAAGGTCAAAAACTGGTTTTATTCTCTTTTCCTTCCTTTTTTTTCTACCCTGTTTTGATTCTCGTCTCGGGTTAAGAAGGAGAGCATTACGTAATGATATATTAAAGGAGATGAAATAGCTTGTATATTTTGACGTATCATACAAGTTAGTAGTAACAAATAAATAAATAAAATAAGGTAACCAGTTTGTATACAATATTTTGCTGATTATGATTTGAATACATCAGATTAATTATGTGAAAATATAACATGTCATACTACAAGCATTGTATTTACTTTTATTCAGTATAAAATGTGTTTTAAATAAAACACTGTGTCATAAGATTATATGTGATGAAATAATATGTCAAATGTGTATGCCATTATTTTTCCTGTATTTAGGTTTATTTCGGCATATTAGTTTCATACAAAATTATAGCTTTGAATGTATTTTTGGGCACTTAAGCTGTAAAGTTACACAATTATTAAACATGTGTGTGGTAAAGAAAAAAGGCTTCGAGGAAGATGTCAGATTTTCAGTACAGATGTCTTCTATAAATGTGAATGTCAACAGACAACTATGCTATCATGTGTTGAACTTTCTGTTATGAAAAATAGAAGAACTTCTTATAAAATATACCAGAACCATTGATAATTGAACATTACAGTCTTAGCTAAAAAACTGTGTAGATACACAGTCATATGGACACGTACATTCTTTTATGCTTTACAAAAAAAAAAAAAAAATAAAACCAGCAATCAGTTTTTATTTTTTTTCTGACCACCTGGAGAGATGCTGGGCAACATATAACAATGATATGTTCCCGCACCATGTTGGTTAAATCAAAGTAAAATTGCGTAATTTGTTATTTCTGTTTGTATAAATATATTTTATAAAATATAATTATGAGTGTAAAATTATAATGTTTATATATTTAAGTAAAATAGGAGTGTAAGTTCATACAAAAATTATGAAGTTGATTTTAAATATTAAATATATATTTTTAAAAAAAATTGTTGTATTGTAAAATGAATGTATAATGTTGAATATAGTTCGGATCTCAGATAACAACAATAGCCAGACGCCATGGTGTCGTTTTATGACAAGCCAGTGGAAAGTGGTGTATAATTAGAAATCGTAAAATAATAAAAATGTTGGAATAAATTTATGGCCTTAATAAAAGTGTTGGGATAAATTTATGGCTTTTCAGACCACCCAAACTTTAAGGCATATAATAATATTAAAGTATATGTAAGGGGCCATTTGCAGACTGTTAGCTAATAGGCCTATCGAAGGATAATGCAAAATCTTCTAACATCCAATAAGGGTGGACTAGACAAATAGTTCCACCCACTGCAAGAGTTGGTGTGCCAGAAGAAAAAGGTTTGAAAAAGAGAGTCTGAAAAAAGAGGTCGAGGACGCAGGAGCTGTCCTGAAAGCCCGTGCAATGAATCCTGAAAGCCCGTGCAATGAATCCAGAAAGCCCTAGTAATGCCCAGGCGAGATGGACATATCGGAGTGAGCCTAAGCAAGCCTAATTGAGGATGTCTTCCTGATGTTGAAATAAAGTGGATTGTTCTACTGAGGTCCGTAGCTATGCATCCTGCCATCCCGATATCGCCGCTCTGATAAGAAGCGGATTCCAGATGACATATGGATATGATCCTTAGCAACGCGACAACTCTGAATTTGATGAATAAAGGCCACCATCCCGTTTATGATATAAGGTATTACCTTTATCTTTTTCTTTTACCACTTTAAATCATATGAGAAATTATAAATATCCTTTTCTGATATTTTATGGTAGAGAGCAATCTGAGATCCAACAAAACCAATAATTAAATATAATTAAGGTAATTTAAAAATGAAAGAGAATTATTCTTTTTTGCAAAAAGAAAAATATATAATAATAAGAGTAAATGAAAACATTGTCTTTTTTTTTAAAGATTAAATATACATGAAATAATGAGCAGCAAAAAAAAGTGTTGCTTTCTTTTTTTTGAATTAATATTAAGTGTTTCTGTATATAGTTGTGTTCAATGTAAATAAAATATTTAATCCAGTTTTAAAAAGTTTCTGTAATTTTTTAATTGATAATGTTTAAGGTGTGTCAACTATTTTTACAGCTTAAATTTTAGTTTAATTCATAAGTGGAAGAGTTCGTCTAAATAATTCACAACGCAAACTCTTAATTTTATTCGTAATTAATTAAATTTAATAATTACAGTTTTACGCGTATTATAATTTAATTTTATTAATTATTCGCGTTGCTCTTCTACTAGAATTACGTAATTACGATCACTTATGTTATTTGAATTCATCTAAGGTATATAAAATTATATACCAATTTACTATGAGGTTGCTTGGATGATTTGGGCCAATTAACAATTTTGGATGTAAATTAAATAGGAGGTAAACAAGTGTAATTATCTGTCCAGCAATTCCGAAAAGCGCTTTTATCATGAGTAACATAAGAAAACTACACTGCTCAAAACAATTAAAGGATATTTGAAGTTTTATATAAAATAAAGATATAAACGAAATTTTTTTTGCCGAAAATAGAAGAAGAGAATCACAAATGCAAATTTTTCTGGTTTTCAAATTCTGGAGTATGCAAATTTTGAGTTCGACGTCAGAAACGTCGCTTCAGCGGCAGCGAATGAAATTTGACTTTCAACTGGATAAAAGAGAATGAAGGCAAGGATGATCGGCATTCATTGATTGCTTTGTTTCGATGAGTACGATGTCTCAGCGATGTCATTTGACAGATTCAGAAGCTTTGAGAATTGTTGGTAGGTTAGAAGGGGGCCAAACTCAAGCCGAAGTAGCGCAAGCCATTGGAGTGTCACAAAGTGTCATTTCCTGGATCTGGAACCGTTTTTTGGAGAGTGGATGTGCAGGCCGAAGACCAGGGCAAGGACGTAGACGGGCAACAACGCCCAATGAAGATCGGTATTTAGCATTAACAGCTCGGAGACACCGAAACATGAACACTACTCTTCTCCAAGAACACCTTCGCTCGGCTACAGGCACCACGCTTTCAACTCAGACTGTCCGAAACCGGCTCCATGCTGTAGGTCTGTATGCTCGCCGACCGATGGTATGTGTTAGATTAACATCAAGGCATCGTCGCGACCGCAGGGAGTGGGCAACCGAGCATGTCAACTGGAGGAGAAATCAATGGAGCAATATTCTGTTTTCTGACGAGTCCCGTTTTTCTGTGCATCCGGATAATAGGCCTATTTTCATCTGGAGGGACCATGGCAGTAGGAATAATCCTGCGTTCGTGCACGAAAGTGTCAGATTTGGCGATGGAGGAGTGTTGGTGCATGGTGGCATCTCCATTAACGGGCGCACTGACCTCTACATCATTCGAGATGGAGCTCTGACTGGTCGCCGATGTAGGGATGAGATCCTCAGACCTATTGTAGTCCCTTACGCTGCAGCAATCGGAGATAACTTCATTTTAATGGACGATAACTGCAGGCCACATCGTGCAAACCTGGTGGAGGATTTCCTTTTCGAGGAAGGAATCGTTCGAATGGAATGGCCAGCGTGTTCTCCAGACATGAATCCAATCGAGCACGTTTGGGACGCTCTAGGAAGACGAGTTTCTGGCCGCCAACAACCCCCACAAACTCTCCAAGAACTGGAAAGAGCTCTTCTAGAAGTGTGGGGCAGAATACCCCAACTCGTCATTAATAGCCTCATTGAGTCCATGCCTCAAAGGTGTTCAACGTTGCTGGCCGCCCGTGGAAACCATACCCTTTACTGAAAATGATTTTCTTTGAAGAAAACACCTTTTCTTATTCTTTTTTTCTCATATGCACAAATTGTGTTTTTTTCCTTTAGTACACAAATGCGCAATAAAATGCATTTTTTTCTGCCAAACAAGTGTAATTTATTCTCATATAACCTACTATGTCTGTCGACCATGTATCAATCAGCTAAACAGTTTACCAGATACAAAATCCACCTAAAACTGCAATATCCTTTAATTGTTTTGAGCAGTGTAATACGTTTTCCCGATTTAAAGAAGAATTTAGAAGACAGATTCTTTTGATGCAGCAGATATTCAGAACCATTTCCGAGTAGTTTTTAATGTTTTATCAATTTTCTTAACTTAGAATATATTGTTTTTCAGATGCTATTACTTCTCAATTAAACATTTTCATGTTCTACGTGATTTACGGACGGGAAAGCTAAATAAAATGCATTAACATTTCATTAAAATTAATGTTTTTTTTTTCTTCTTAATCTTGCATATATAAATTCAATTACGCACCTGAAAATGTTTAATTCAGAATAAATATCATCCTGATATACGAATTTCTGGTTTGAAGAAACGGATAATACACTTTAAGGGTGTCCGGGGGGTCCGGGCGGGTCCAATTTAAAATAATTTTTATTTATCAATTTAAAATTTTGAATTTTTTTTTATGGTTAACCATGTTATTTGTAAACAAAATCACATGATAAAACTTTTTATATATATTTAAAAAAAAATTAAAGTTTAAAAAATAAAGTTTTTTAAATTCATTAAAAAAGTGGGGTAATTTAAAATCGTTATAACTGGAAATATTATTTGTAGAATTTGATTTCTTTTTTAAACAGATTTAATTAAACATATATATATAAGTTTTCATTTTGATTCAGAATTTTTAAAAATATTAATAAAAAAAAAAAAATTAAGAATATTTAAAGTAAAAATTTAAAAAAATGGTGTAACTTTAAAAAATATATATTTTTTCAAAAGTAAATATTTTTTTTCTAATTTGCTTAATCAAAATTAAAGTAATACAATTGAAAAAGACATGTTCCACGTTTGAACCATTTAACTTTAACGGTTCTTGACTTATGACGATTTAAACACGAAAAATGGGGAAAAACCCATCATGAAGAAATTTTCACAAGAAGTCGTTTCCATGAAAGCCATTGCTTGAAAGCTGGATTATGAAGACAAACCAAAACGAAAAATTATACATTTTCTGTTCTCATTAAGATAGAAACATGGTTTAAACGTCATTTTAAGCAGAAAAACACAGATAAATTTTTAATGGAATAAGTTTTTTTTTAGAAAATTTGGAGATTTTTATGTCTTGCACTAAAATCTACTCGGACGCTTTTCGGAAAATCAGTGGCTGCAAAAGTATTTTTTTTTTTTTTTGCAAATGCTTCTTTTAATTTCGAAATAAAGTTTCCCGATTGTTAAATTGTTAGATTCTCAAATTTTTTATAAATAAGGAACGATTTTCAGGTTCATTGGTTTCTCGGAAGAGGTTACTGTATATTTTGGTACATTAAGATAGATTTGTCTCTTTTTGCAGTGTATATATTTTAAAAAAAGTGCACGCATTAAAAGATTATTTTAATTTAAAATGAATGCCTACGTTTGAAATCGAGGAGGAGGGATATGTAATGTTCACAACCATTTCTAGTGCCGAAAACGTTATGCAGAAGTATTTTTAAATATCTGAGAGATTCCCGAATAAATATTGAAATTAAAAACGCACGCCTCCTGCTACAGAATACTTTTATTAGGCGAAAAATACTAATATATTTTAGAAGTTTTTGTACAGAATACGCTTGGAATATTCTATAGAACTCTTAGAAGAATTCTTACAAAATATAAAATTGATTTCGCCTGCTATTATTATGACGATATAATTATTTTTGCTTCTTCCCTAACTGAACATATCCAAACATCTAAACAAAATGTTTGATTTGTGTAGGCTTGAGAACATAAAACTTAAATTTTCTAAATGCAATTTAGCTCAAAATAAATTAACTTTTCAGGATATGAAATTAAAAATGGAACCCTAACCCCCTCTGATGCCAATATTGATGTAATTCAAAAATTAAAACCCCCTACGAACGTTAAAGAACTCCAAAGATTTTTGGAATCAGTTAATGTGTACCATAAGTTTATAAACAAAAATGCCGAAATTAGGAATCCTCTCAATAAACTACTTAAGAAAAATGCTTTGTGGGAATGGAGCACTGAATGTCAAAATTCTTTCCAACAGTTGAAAGATGCACTAATAGCAAAACCCATCTTAAAAAATTATTACCCTAAATTACCCCTCCATATGTTTGTTGATGCCTCACAGGTAGCGGTAGGTGCCGTACTTAAACAACCGGATGATAATGGGTTTTACATCAAATTGCTTATTACTCCAGAGGATTGAGAAGCTATGAAAGACACTACTTTATTACGGAATTAGAGTGTCTTGCCATTATTGACACCTTAGACAAATTTTACCATTATTTCCACGGTGTAAAGTTTACTATTCATACAGACCATGCATCTCTTGTGTGGCTTAAGAATGCAAAACACATAAGAGGTAGACTCTTTAAATGGTCATTAAAACTGAGTATGTTCAAATATAAGATAGAGTATTTAAAGGCATCTACAAATGTCGAAGCCGACATGTTGTCCAGAAACCGTATTTCTCATTTTAATCGACCATTCACATTTTTGTTTGATGTTAAAGAGGTACTTGAAATGCAGGAAAGGGATAATGTCTGCGGAAAAAAATTACTTAAATGACAATGGATGAATGATAATTAAAAGAAAGCGCTTTAGGAAAATAATAGTCCCCATGTCTTTGAGAAGAAAATTACTTGGAATTGCTCATGAAAAATTTGGTCACCTTGGAATTAAAAAATGCAAAATCTAATTTCCCCGAATTATTATTGGCCTGATATGACTCAGGATAAAACTAACTTTGTAAAGCATTGCGATATTTGTCAGAAAAACAAAAAGCCTAGACAGAAAAAAATTTGGCTTATAACAAGATATGTCTACCACAGATCGACCTTTTGAATGTCTTTCTGTTGATACTGTGGGAGAATTTAACTATTATAATTCAACTAAAAAATATCTTCATATTGTCATCTATCATGCAACCCGTTATGTTTGGGCATTTCCCTCGAAGAGTGTCACTACCGAAACTTATACGAATTACTTAAAACAAATTTTTAATATTTAAAGCCCACAAAAATTATTCTGTTTTAATCAAATTTCTAATGTTAGGACCCCTCAAAAAATCTTAAGCGATAAGAATGCGGCCTTTACTTCTTCCAGGTTCAAAAAAATTTTAAGGAACCGTAATATTAAGCATCGTTTAAAATCATCTCACCACCCACAATCGAATGGTAAATGTGAGCGAGCTAATCAAACGATAGTAATTAGGCTAAAATGTAAAGTTAACTCTACTACCTCTAAAATTCATTGGACTAGATTCCTTGCTGAAGTTGTGAATGAATAAAATAATACTCCCCATTCAATAACTAAATTTCCTCCTGCTTATTTAACGTTTCGCCAGTTACCCTATGATTCGCCCCTTCAACAAACTTATTACCCTCCTGTTAATGAAGAACTTAAAATCGAAAAGCGCGAACTGATGAATTCCATTTAAAAAGTAAGAAATATTATGATCAAAATTATGTTGAGCAAAAATTTGAAGTAGGCGATCTCGTTATTTCTGAAGAATTTGATTAACCAAATACTAGAAAGCTTTCTCAGGTATTTTCTGGAACATATAAAATTCTTCGAAAAGTATCTGATGTAAATTTTGAGATAGATAGAAAAACCCCATTTAAAGATACCGGAATCATTCATGTTTCTAAAGTGCGTCTATATCGTCATCCTAATAATTTAAAATTGTCTCACGAGCAATTACCACAACATCAGCAGAAGACTCAAGTTAAAACACTAACTTAATCTTAATTTCCGATCATTTAAATTTTTGTAATTAATTCTTCAATTAAAGCTTAAAGTAAAATTTATTATTTTCAACATTACGGATGAGTTTTGGGAGACGTCACAAGAGTTTATCTGTTTGGAAATTTATTTAAATTAACTTAATTATGCGGGCATAAATTGATTGATTTATCTAGAGATCTAATTAATGTTGGATTACAAACTTGAATTAAAAAACTTAACTTTACTTAATTTATTGCTTGTAATTAAAAACTTAATCTTACTTGCTATAAAAAATTAATAAAAACCTAATTAATATTCTTTCAAATGATTTAAATATTACTCTTAAAACAAAAGGATTATCATAACGATTGCATTTTATCAGCTTTAAAAAAAAAAAAAAAAAAAAAAAAAAAAAAAAAGAGAAAAGAATGTTTTATATTTTAATTTCCGTATCCACAAATATGAAGGTTATTGTGTAAGCTCTAGAAAAGTTATTCAGGATTAATTTACAATATCTTGATACCTTTGAAAAATGAGATGGTTGCGAAACTTACTTATTCGAATTGCAAGACTTTAATGATAATTTTCTTGTGCTATTTTTTTTTCTTTCTTTTCCACGAAAGTCAAAAGTAATTTTTATTTTGTTGTTAACACTTAGATTTTATTCTTTAGCTAAAAATCCGTTGTTCCCAAAATGAAGCAAAAAGATGAGGGGTTGTATCCAAATTCAGTAGTACGTGGAATATTGTGTATGCTAAATTGGCACTAATCAATGGATATATGGATACAACCCCTCATGTTTTTGCTTCATTTTGGGAACAACGGATTTTGAGCTTATTCTATAAACGATTATTGTCAGACTTTTCAAGCTATGTTTTTGAGACTTTTACAAAAGTTGCCCTATACATTTAGCTAACACATTATGCACATTATATTTTAATTGCATTCGTGCATGTGCAGTGAAACGCTTTTTTGTAAATCTGCTTATTTATCATCGAATTTTTATTATTATTTTTTTAATTCTGACTGCAGTGTATTCTGTACAATGTTCTTCGTCATACCTTCTGAAAAGAACTTATTTTTTATATTAAGAACTCTGCAAATTATAAACAAAAAACTTGGCGAAATTTGGGACTGTTTTTATAAAAACCTTAATTTTTCTACGAGTATGCATGCTACCCGCATAAACATGAAGACAGTACATTACAATAAGCCACTTATTAATAATCTCGAGTTTAGACGATTTTGCTCTATTAGTTTTTACAGGGTTATCCAAAAGATATTCGTTCTTTTTCCATTTGTTGACGGTCCCCTATGAGGTTTCAGGATAAAATCTTCGCGGAAATACATGACCTACACTATAGTGTTTAAACACCTGCAGTTTCAGATTAATTCCTCATGTATTTTTCTAGATATTTAACAAAACGTCAAAAATCGCAAGTGACCGGTCACCTATGGCCATATAGTGTATATACATGTATGTATGTATACATGTATATATATATATATATATATATATTTGGGTGGTCCTTAAAAAATTAACTTTTAGATTTTGTATGGAGCACCCTCCTATTTTGTTCTATGTATAAAATAAAGACTTCCACAAAAATTTCAAAATTTTAAAATATGTTTTAAAGGTCGCTACCAAGATTTGAATGTTTAAAAAAAAATTAAAAATTGACATACTTTGTAATCTAATAATATATTATTAATACAAATCCATAGCCATTGCCAAATTGAATAGGTATGATATTAGGCTATAAAGACTGTCATTTGTTTCAAGCTTCAACATATGTACACAGTCTATTGTCCAAACACAGACAGGAGTATTTCATGTCTACATTCTGTTTCACCTCAACTTGGCAGCATTGTGAAAAGTAGAGAATCTAACATTCCGCCTTGAAAAATAGTTCTCCTTTATTTTTTAATCTTAAATAGCTAAAATGCGTAAAAATTTATAAGATAATGTTTACAAATTATAGAATTTGATTTTTGGAAATTCATAAAATGTCGTACTAAATGGACATATTCGTATCAGAAGCCGAGCAAGCAGGGTCCAAAACTTAAAGAGTTTTCGGCAAGCCTTCTTTTGACTGTTTACTGGAATTGCAAAATTTTAGAAGACATTTCAGGATCTGAAACTGTAGATAGATTACCCATTATTGTTTCAGGTAAAGGTATAGACCAGTTACTTGTTGTTCCAAAACTTCAATCAGGAAAAAGTGAGGCAATAGCTTCTGCTGTTAACAAAATATTGTAGTCGTAGGGAGTACCGAGCAAGTAAAATGTATGAGTTTTGATATAACCTTTGTTAATACCTTATTATCAAGAGAAGCTTGTGTTCTTCTGAAACAGAATATGAACAAAGAAATGATTTGGATTGCCATCATCACATCCTTGAAATACTGTTTTTGTTCTTTATCATTTGTATGAAGTTTATTGTATTCCTCCATGAGTGCTATCCCACTTTCGGCTACATCATTAAAAAGTTTGACTGAAGTCGCTCGTGCCTTACATGTCTTGTAGGATTCATTTTCATTCCAATTAGTCACATCTGTTTCAAAAAAGTCTTAAGGTAAATCCATAATTTAAAAAAAAACCTCAGAGTGCTGCTTGTTAGAAAATCTTGCAAGATATTTTCGAGAATGACATCGGAATCAGCATGTGTACGTTTCAAGGGTTCATAATTTTCTTCATTTTCCAAAGCATGCACCATTTTTCTTTTAACTTTAAAAAAAGATATCATCGAAAAATACAAAAGCATCTAGTTCTTCTGTGAAGCACAGAAATGTCCTGGGAACTTCTTCAAAGCACACAAAGAAATGATTTCATTTACATTTTCGTCTTTTTTCAAGATCTTCAGGAGCAATAAATCATTGGGACTGATACCAATTGTGAATGTAGATTTTCACCACAAACGAGCAAACTTGACGAACTCCAGATTCTTCCTGCTTATAGATTTTAAACTGATCTCTAAATAAATAAATCTTGAACGAGTATATAGCCTTCACCATCCATGGAACCCGAAGTAATCCACCTGGGGTTCTAATGTAAACACCTCTTTCGGGTACTCCTCCTAAAAAAATAATGGAAATTTCTATCAGTTCCTTGTAATCGTCTCTTGGTTGAAAATCCTTAAGATGATTCTGAACAAATTCTGTAATTTCCGACGCATTATGTGTTACTATTTTCATTGACTAAGTTGTCAGTTACGTTAGTCTGAAACATACCATAATCGATATACATCCACGAAATTTTAAATCGTTTGAATAACAGTATTTCTGGTCCACTTGAAACTCCGAGAGACTTAACAACAACTTCCTCAAGTATAATTTCAAGGATGTGATGATGGCAAGCCAAATCATTTCTTTGTTCATATTATCCAGAGGAGCACAAGCATTTCTTGATAATCGGGTATTAACAAAGGTTATATCCAAAGCCGTACATTTTACTTGCTCTTAATCCCCACAACACCAATGATTCGTTAACAGCAGAAGCTATTGCCTCACCTGTTCCTGATTGAAGTTTTGGAACAGCTAGTTAAATGGTCAGTACCTTTACCTGAAACAATAATGGGTAATTTGTCTGTAGTTTCAGATCCTGAAATGTCTTCTAAAATTTTGCAATCCCAGTGAAGGCAAAAGAACGCTCGCCGAAAACTCTTTTTTTTAAGTTATGTGCCTTGCTTTTGATACGAATATGGCTATTTAGTACGACATTTTACGAATATAAAAAAATCAAATTCTATAATTTATAAACATTATCTTATAAATCCCTACAAATTTTAGCTATTTAAAATTAAAAAATAAAGGAGAACTATTTTTCAAGGCGGAATGTTAGATTCTCTCCCTTTCACAATACTGCCAAGTTCAGGTGAAATAGAGTGTAGAAATGAAATACTCCTGTCTGTGTTTGGACCTTGTCTGTGTTGAGAATGTGTAAATATGTTGAAACTTGAAACAAATGACAGTCTTTACAGCCTAATATCATAGCGTGTCTCAATTTGGAATTACTATGGATTTGTATTAATAATTTATTAATAGATTACAAAATATGTCAATTTTTAATTTTTTTAAACATTCAAACCTCGGCAGCGACCTCTAAAACATGTTTTAAAATTCTGAAAATTTTGTGGAAGCCTTTATTTTTTTCATAGAACAAAATAGGAGGGTGCCCCATAGAAAATTTAAAAATTAAATTTTTAAGGAGCACCCTAATATATATATATATATATATATGCATATATATATATAAATATATATATATTAGTAGCCTCAGGATGTCAAACACTAAATTAGTACAAAACATAACGGCATGTTATAAATTTTTACTATGCCAATGGCTAAGGATTGGGAGGAAGGTTCTTGAGCCTAATCCCCCCCCCCCCCGCGCCTCCAATTATGGTAATAATGAATTTTTATAGTAAAATAATAACCCGAATTATATATAACTTTTTGTAACAAAATAAATGGCTTAAATGGTAGATTTAATGCATAGACTGTAACGGAGAAAATCCCGTTTCATGCCTAGTGACCCAAAATTGAGACGTTTAGATAATATTAAATAAATGTTTTTCAAAAATATTTCTTTTTACGTTCATTTTACACCATTTGCTGTAATTAAGCACAATACTGAGTTTAAAAAAAAGTCAGCCACCAATGGGTTAAATGAAAAAAAAAACAGTTAGAGTTTTCAATTAAATAAAATGGTTTTTACCTGTATTTTTAAAGAAATGTTTTTATTGATCCAAATCGCTTTTAAAATATTTATTTACCTAATTTAAAACATTTTTGTAATTGGAACTATATGTCTATGACTAACGGTTTAGAAATTAGACATTGGACACCGTTGAGACCGGACACCCTGTATAGCTTTTCGCATCTAATAAGACCAGTTTTTAAAGAAATAAAGTACTACTTTGAAAATAAAAATAAAATATTTAATTGTCTGAGCGAAGCGAAGGCTAATACTCAGCGACACATACAGCTACGATGGATATTAACGCCATGTCTTACTAAATAAAAAGCCTAATAAAAATGTTTCGTCAAGCAAAACTCAAAAAATATTTGTCGGATTTCGTTTCTGATTGCACCAGAAGGTACCTATGAGGGTCGCCTACCGAATGCACCTACTATGAAAAATAAGTTCCGAACCGTTTAAAAATTAATAGAAAAAACTGATTAAAAAGCACAATTTATCTGCATACGTCACAGAAATTTGGTGTGCGTCACTTTCACCGGTTATTGTTTTCGTAGGCAACTGGTTTAAACACATGGAGGCAATAAAAAAAAATACGCACGCAGTAATATTGAAGTGCCATAAAACATATTTAAATTTAATCGAACAGGAAAATAAATCTGTTTGTTTTTCCATTTAAAAGAAAAAAAGGCATAAAAACTTTGATTTGAGATTTTGCGATAATCTCTCAATAGCATTTTTTAATCGCCAAAAGCATATTTTATATTTCGCGTGTGAAAATTAGAAACAATTATATGACGTGTAATAAAATATTTTGCTTTATAGCATCATTTCTTCTTATTTTCTTTTAACACTTTCCAACAAAGTTGAAAAGTGTTTATGACTTTGGTTTGTCTGTCCGTCTTTCCGCGCTCTAACTCCCGTAAATATACTCGGATCGTTCTGAAATTTTTGTATGTTCGTAACCTCTACCACAGCACGAACCCTATTTTAAATGAAGTTTATAGCACGTTTAGTTCATTTAGAGGGACAGTCAAAAGTTTTCCGTTACATTACGGCCTATGGGAAAAATCGTTTAAAATGATTTTTAATTACGTTACATGCTTTCAAACATAATAAAATTTATATGCATTTATCAAGTGTACTAAAATATGCATTCTGTAGAATATGCGGCGCAAGGAATAGTTATTATTCATTTACAGGGCCACACAAAAGGATTCCGTTACACAATGATATAGAGGTGGAGGGAATTTTTTCCGGCGTATTTCAATTATGTTAAATTATTTCATGTATAATGAAATTGATATACGTCGCTGAGGTTTACTATAAGTTATTTCATGTATAATACGAAGTGCATAGAATTATTTACAGGGACACACAAAAGATTTCAAATACTATATTGCATCCGAAGTACTGTACATTAGCGATGATTGCTGGAAATTCATTTTTAATTATGGTATGTGCTTTTATGTTTCAATATATGTATGCATTGTATATAGTGTGTAAAAATGCTCTAATTGATATACAGGGCTACATAAAAGAATTCGTAATGATTACTGGGTATGATTGCAAATTGTTTAAAGGTGGTTTTTAAATGAGTTATGCATTTTTACGCTGAACTTCATTTAGTTTACTAAGAAATGCTTGTAGAATATACATAAAATGATATACAGGGTCACACAAAGAATTGGATACATGGCCGTCTGTAAGTGATAATTTCTGGAAATGTGATTCCAGTAGTTTTAAAGGTGTTTTACTTTGAATTAAACTTTAGATAAATAGTGGCGTGTAATAAAGGTACAAGGTTAGCTACAGGGTCTATTAGTATACAAGTATGTTTCCATGTATTAGTATAAATGGCTGAAAGATGAATTTCAACCTGTTATGCATTTTCTTACTAAACTAAGTTTTCCATTATATAGTATATATAGAAACATACAGATCGAATACAGGGCTATTCAAAAGAAATGGAATACATATTTGGGCGGTAACTACTGAAATCAGATTTTTAAATGTTTACTTAGTTACCTTATTTCCCTAAGTAACGAAGTTTCGTTAAAGCTTTCAGGGAATGTTGGAAAGTGTTTCATAATCTATGCTGTGCGCATGATTTTTCTTACTTGTTTATTCATAGTATGGGCAAATGCGTTTGAATTTGTGACTACCTTGAAAGGAATGCATATGCACGTCTGTACGAAAGGAATGCCATGTGCAGTGCGCATTGCATGCTGCTGTTAATGTGTTCGGTACTTTGATACTATATCAGATTTTGAAGAGAAAATTCCTTATCTCTTATCGAGAACCTCGTTGCATCCGTGAAAAACAGATATTGTACAATATTAACTATTCCGGGGGAGTACACACCATATAAAGTATAGTCCATTCTTTTTAAACATCATATATTTGTCATTTAAAGTTATTCAAATTGGTGTGGAGCGTCTGATTATGCTCTTGACATCATTTTATACAGTTAAAATTTCGATATAAGATAATTTAGTGTTTCATTTTCTATTTTACTTTTAATATATTGCGTACTTTCAATTATATATCCATACATGGCTATCTGGCATACTTTGCTTTCCCATTTTTAAACAGTGTATACCAATTTATATGTAAGATTTTGTAATTCTAGGATTCGTTTATTTTCATCATTTCAATTTATCGCAGTATATGGACAATTAAAGATAATAGCTCCTTTTATTTGCTTCCACATGTTATTATTAAATCTATGTTCTCTGCAATATCGCTCAGACTAATCCCTCTGAGGGAAGTCCTAGTTTTAGAAAATGCACTTTTCATTTATAAAAGTCATAGTTTTAAAATAGTGATTATTATCGGGTAAAGAAAAAGCAGGAAATGTGAAAAAAAAATCAATGATAAAGTAAGAATATATTTTTGACAAATAATTTAGTTGACGAATTACTTTACCTTTAATAATATAAATCTTTTTATCTGTGATTTCTTCTTTTTTGAGCGTATCCATATTTGTCAAGATTTTTCATTTATTTCTAGTTAAAGAGACATATTTTAGATTGTTTCAGAAACTTTTGACATACTTTATTCATATTTGTTTAATAAAGCGAGTGATTAATTTTCTTATCTTTCAATTGGAGAATTTTTAAAGTTATAACGTATAAAGAAATTTTCGAGTAAAAAGAAACATGATAAATTACTTTGGGCTCAAAGTATTCTTTTTTTCCCGTAATACATTTCAATTACGTGATTAAATACGCTTTTGACAAACAGCTTTTTTTTTTTTTTTTTTTTTTTTTTAAATCTGGTGTTATTGGAAAAAATAAGCATAAAATATTCATATTTACGCGATTTTAATAATAAGTAGGAGGATAAATGGAAAATGTTTAGTTTTTCGGAATGCTAAAATTTTTCTAAGGTATATGTCGAATGTTTCGATTGATATTATACTGCATTCTTCCAAACGTACTTATAGACGGCTTGAAAATACATACAGTGCACTTTCTTGGGAGTATGATCATCGAAATTTTTTTGAAGGTATTAAATATAGACTATTAAAATTTATTCATAAATAACTTCTTGAGTATTACGCAGATTCGCCAAATTGAATATTGCAAACTTATGAAATTTACAAGAAATGATGAAAGATTGCACCTTTTACATTGCAGTATATCTGCTGAAAGAATGATATATAAAAATTTTTACGTGTGAGATATAAAAATTTCATTCTATTTTTAACATTTATTCATAATTAAAATTTATTAAAATAAATTAATGATATGTACAAATTTTTATGCGTCACATATAAAAATCTCTTTATATTTTAAAAAAAATATTCATAAGTCATAATAAGTAAAATTAGTCACAATTAAAATTTATTAAAATAAATTAATAATGTAAAAAATATGTACAAAATTTTTACGTGTCATATATAAATATTTCTTGTTATATTTAAGATTTATTTATAATTAAAATTTATTAAAAAAATAATTGCTCGCATATTCAACAGATTCGATAAATATGATATTGTAAATTTATTAAATTTACAAGAAATGATGACAGATTGCAACTTTTACATAGCAGTATAACTGCTGAATAATATATATTTATGATATGTCAAAATTTTTGCATGCCAGATATAAAAGATTCTTTCTAATTTTTATTACTTCCACAGAAATAACTTTTGACTTTATTGTATAATGGAAACATTTTGATTTTTCTATTTTCAAAGTAAGACTAAAACGTATCTTTTAGTTTTTTTGTTTTGTTTTTTTTGTTTTTTTTTTCATGTAAGAGGATTTTTGTACTGGAGGATTTTAACTTATGGGAACGTCCACTGTTATTCTTGTGACCATCAGAGAAAATTTCCATATATATTTCCAATTCTTTTATTGAAAAATATACTAAGGATAAATTTGATGCAACTATTTAAAAATACATGTACTCTACTTTCATAAACAAACTACAATTTGTAACAAAAAGCATTTTACTTGCCTAGATAATAAATTAAAATTTTGTTACTCTTGTGACCACAAAAAAAAAAAATGCAATTTTCAAAAATTGTGTTTGACGCAGAAATTCTGTGAATTATATGAGACTACAGAAATAAAATTTACAGAATATAGCAGAGTAATTATATCTTTTAAAAAAAGCATTAATCATTTAACTCATCTGATAACACATGAATTAGTTACATTTGATTTTTCAAAATGCTAAGTGTTACTCTTGTTACATTTTGCCATTACTGTAATTTTAGCAAAAATTCAGTTTAAATACTAAACAAAATAATTAAAATAAGTTTAAAAAAATATTTTCCATACAGAACAACTTTTAATGAGGTTTAATTTTGAAATAACATAAAAGAATGTAAAAAATTCTAAAATAAATTATCACTATAACCACACAACAGCCTCTCAGTTTTTGCTACTTAACAGAATGAATATTGTCTTCATTATCAATAATATCACTTTCGACTTCTCCTGTATCATGATTTACTTAATGAAACACAAATTCTTTGTACGGATCATGTTAGTGTATGGTTTGAGAAGATAGTGTCATTTTTCATGGTTTTAACAAATTGTATTTGTTGAATGCCGTTCGCTGTTGGTATTTTCTCTCAAAGTAATGGAACGCTATTGTTTTATTTCTTTTGACAAAATAAGCAGTATATCTTAGAATTGCTTTTTTAGCACGCAATTCATTCCACATATATCATTATACAACACAAAATAAATTTACAGCATCTATACCAGGAGTATTTGAAAAAAACATACGCCCAATTAAATTAGTTGACAAAGGAGTCTGATTCATTGCAGGCATATTTGCATAGTTATATTTTCACTTAAATTGGAAAGCACAACCATCATATAAAAAAATAAAACAGGTGCACTTTAGGAAAATACAAATTCCCTTAAAGATGCTATGTTCAAATTTTACATACGAGAGCCTTTAAAAAATTGATTATGAGTTACATTGTCTAAAATAACAGCATAATATTTTACTTTATTGTGATCATACTAAGTAATGGCTGAAAATACAGTCGCTTGTGGATTCGACAAATAATGCAGTATTTCGTACCAAAATTTTGTCTTGGCATGAAAATGTACGGTTTTCAGAAAATCCACTGGCATAACTATTCTTTGAGAAATGGGTATTTTTTTGGCATTATGAAAATAATCCTGTGTACAAGTTTTAATGAATGTGTGCCACAGAAATGGATTTTGTTGCTTTCGAAAATTTTGTAAACAATCAGAAATGGTTTCTTGAATTGTTATTTTACAAAACAACGTTTTGAAAAAGTAACAGTACTGACAAGATGTTCATAAACGTTTTTTCAATAGCAAAACGTTTATCAACGTCTTGCTATTTTCAATAACTTATAAGAAGTTCTGTATTATGGACTTCCTTTTCAAATAATTCTTCGATGTTATCTTCGCAAATTAGACATTCTGAATTCCTACATTCTAATTATGACGTATCTCGGCAGATAAAGTCATTAAATCCGTCACAGAATTGTTTAATGCAGGAAATACACCAGTTACTACATTACGAATTGCTTGAATGTTTTCATGACAACGACAAATGGAGATATTCTGATGAGCAATTTTCTATTGTTTTATGAAACTAGAATTTAAAGTTGCAAAGGAATCTCTAATTTTTCAATTTAGGAAAGCTTCTTTAAACAAAAAACGTATTCTCTTAGTAAATGTCCCCTAGAGTTGATGAAATTATGTAACATTTTTCACGCCTAACTAATGTAGATTTAGTTGAAGAATGACCTCTTCTTAAATCTTCATCGACATAGAATTATCCAAAGCTCAGTGGAATTAGTTTTTTTTCGTTACAGTATCAGAGGTTAGCTAGCTCTCTACCTTTTCCTTTTCTTATTATTTCCGTTCTCTTGCTGAAGCTTTTGCTGGCTCTAAGACTTTCTTCAGTTTATAGTAATATATTTTGTTTTGTTTCTTTTTTACATCAACATATTCAGTTTCATTCTAATTTTTCTCAACAATTTTTTGCACTTAGCAGAATTTTTCCTGCTCTTTAAAACAATGTCTTGTATAAGAAGCAATATTAACATCTTTCCTCTTAAATATACTATCAGCATCCTTTCCATAATAGTTACTATAAGAATATCTGTAGGTTATACTGCAGAATTTAGTAAACTTACTGATTTTTTTCAGGAAATTTCCGAACCTTTCCTTACGTGTTTGAAAAAAGAATTCTAAAATAACAAGGAATTTAACCAAACATTACAAAAATAATAAACTGTATTTTTTATACCAATAAATTTACAATTTAGAAAAGGTCAATTTAAAATTAGTTTCAGTTACGTTTCTGTATATAAATTACTAATTGAAATAGTTCTGGATTTAAACTTAATATATATGTTTAAACTGCAAACTTCTTGTAAAATCTTATAGCACGTTATATTTTGCTTCATTTTTAAAGCCATTATTATCTATTAAAAAATCATTTAAATAAGAAATAGAACAATTAAAAGGCTACACAACTTTTTTTCTGAACTTTTGAAATATATTTAACTTTTTAGCGATGCGCTACTTTTTAATGCATAGTAAAACGTATTTTTATAAATAAGTAATGCATTTTTTTTAAAATTGTTATTTAGAGACATGTGTACAAACTAGATTTATGAAGTTTTAAATCAGCAGTAATTTAATAAATTTCTTAAGTTTCTGGTTTAATTTTAAAATGCGAAATCTTTTACGTTTTTTTTTACATATTTATTCATTCAGTATTGTTTTTGCCATTTTCCGCAAATAATAAATGACATTCATTAATTTCTTCTATAAGAAAAACATTTTGTTTTCATTAGAATAAGTAAATATTATCTGATAATGACTTAGGCAATATACAGGGTGTATCTGAAAAAGGAGCCAACATTTTACGGGGTGATAAAATGCAGCTGTGCAAGAAAATTTCGTCATAGAATGTATTGTCGGAATGCAAGCGGTGAGAAGTTAAAAGGTAGCTTTCCACTATCGACAATTAAAGAAAGAATTAACACAAGAATGAGAGGAGATACTTCAGAAAACATTTTATTAACAGTAATGTAATTAATGTACATGCTCAAAGAAATTTCTCAAAAGATCTTTTGCTAGCCGTAATGCACGCTTCACACCTGCGGGATAGGGACTGACGCACTTTTTCGAAGACACCAGGCATTTCCCGAATATCGCTGGCAACAACAGCAATCAAGGCGACTAGGTCTATATCGGTTTCAATAAGGCACTCATTAGATTAGATTTTTAATGTGGCACCACAGGAAGAAGTCCAAATACGAGAGATCCGGCGATCTTGATGTCCAAGCTATTGGACCACCTGGACCAATCCATCGCCCTGGGAGATTGAAAAACCGCCTTTTAACTTATCACCGCTTGCGTGTCGACCATACATTCTATGGCGAAATTTGCTCGTGTAGATGCGTTCTATCACATCTTAAAGTTTTGCCCAATTTTTCAGATAAACGTGTTTTGTTTCTTCCCAATATAATAAATGACTAAACTCGAACTAGCGAAATAATGAACATGCGTTTATTCTAATCTCTCCATAACTATGGGCAATAAATACAAAGAAATGTAATCTCATAAGACTCTTGTGTATAACTTCCGAACATGCGACAGATTCTTAACATTCTTAACGAATATAAATTACCTGTTAAGTTTCTTACAGAAATGATATATTCATAAAATATTTAAAGGGTTATTTATAGGCTCTCTCTAAAAATCACCATTAATATCTTTTTCCCAATAGAGATATATAATAAAAAAACAAAGGGTGATGTAAGTTAATAACAAAAATCCTTTTAAGGTGTTTTTGAAACTAAGTTATTATCTGATTTTAAAAATATGTATGTGACTTTCTTCAAATGGTAAACAGAAAAAGAACTGAATAATTGTTTTCTTTACTTCTTTTCTTTCTTTCTTTTTTTTTTTCCTATTTTAGAAAATGTTCTTAGAAAAAAAAATAAATCCATAAGGTACAAAATCAAGTTTTATTTATGACTAATAATGAAAATAAATTTAAAGAAGGTAGGAATTTTTTTGCCCATCTTATATGAAATAACATAAGGGAATAAAAATATCATTATTGCAGTAGAATAAATACATAATGACAGTGGATTGTGATACAGTAAATTATGTGTTGAAATGTTTTCTTTTTTTACTGATTAATAAGTAATTGGCAATTGAAATTACAAAAACATGAACCCAAACATACTTTAAGCTTTTTATACTGATGGGACAAACCATTCAAATAAAAGTAATCTCATCATACTCTTCTGTAGCTTTTCAATTTGCTACAGGTTCTTAAGGTAAACAAATTATCTACTTACAAGTTCTTAAAGAAATGTCAGAAAAACTTCTGAGATAAATAACCTAAAGCCAATATATAGGTTCACGAAATCTTTCGAAGCATTATTTACTAAAGTAAAAAAATAAAAAATAAGGGAGCATCTATTCAAATAAACGTAATCCCATCAGATTCTTTTGTAGCTGTCGAATACGTCACAGCATTCAAAGATAAATAAATTACCTATTTAAAAGTCCTTAGAGCAATACCAAAATAAATCTTTTACATAAATATTCGTAAACTAAATTCAAATTTCACGATAGCTTTTAAAGCATTATACACTAATTCTTTTAATAGTAGAAACGTAAACAACTTTTCCCGTGTGTGGTTTACAGAATAATAAATGATGCGCATGTGAGTAACAAAGATTTTTTCAAGAATATTTGAAAATAATGCATTGAGCTCAATTTCAATAAAATATTTGATTTAAGATAAATAATGAAATATATATATATATATAAATCAGAAATGATCATTCTCCGTTATCAGCATAACTTTAACATAAAGATCATAAACGTAATATAAAGAAAGAAATGGAATTTATTTGACCGAGCAGTAGAATAGAAAAAAAAATCTAAGTTTTTCCAAGGATAGGTTGTAAAAAATGCTGCCAGTTATTTTTTTTATTTCTATAAAGTAATTATATATTTATTAATATATAAACATCAAAATTTATTGTTTCACTTAAATAATTTCATTATTACTTTTTACGCTGTGTTAATACCTAAAATCTATTTATATTTTTAAACCAAATTTAATTATTCTTATTTTTATCCCTACTAATAAGCCTTTGCTAATGCAATTTAATCTCTCATTTCATAATCATTAATCTGTCAAATGTCGACATCTTCGGTAAGTAAAAGGTATCATTTCAATTTAATATTTCGATAAATCTGTTTCCCATTTCAACATAATACTATTAAAAAATGATCACAAATTGCATGTTTCTAATTATTCGTAGCCATCCTCGCCTTTAAGACGCCTTTCTATATCACATTGTTTTATGTGTTGCCAATTAAATATTAATTTACTAAATCAAAATCTTGCAATTCGCTTGGACGCAAGAGTCCCCAACTTTTTGGACCTCGTAAACCACTATATTCAGATTATTAAGCTCCGCAGTTCATTAATATGATTTTTTGAAAAACATAAATACTATAGTCAATAAGCGAAATTCCTAGAGAGAATTTCTATTTTGTTAATAGAAAATGAACATATGCAATATAACAAATTAATAAATGCTTATTTAGTTAAAAGAAAATTATAAATTGCTATTTAATTATGACAAAAATCTGCTAAAGTTGTTTATTTAAACCAAAATATTTTAAGTTAGTTAAACTTTCTTATTTCTTACACCTTATTATTACTTATTTATTACACAAACTTACATTACTTATTATTTACTTGTGTAAATGCCAGTCCTAGGACGGTAGGTAAAAATAGTATTTTTCACCTAAAATTTGAAAAAATGATCAAAAATAATTGACAATAAGGAAGCGTTTTGATGAGTAGAGTTCGGCTAGTTCATGTTCTAATAAACACACTATTAGCATTTACAATACTTCTGGGTAAACCAGGCTTTCCGGCTAATATTTCATAACAAAATTAAGATCTCTTAATAAAACAAAAATTTAACAAATGTGCAATAAAACTGCGTAATTGAAAAATGTCTCCTGCAACTATTAAAATAATACTAATTTTTTTTATAACACTTTGAAATTGTAATTTTTCCGTTTACCCCCCCCCCCAGTATATATATATATATATATATATATATATATATAATTAATAAATACGATAAATTTTAACCCCCTCACTGACAAGCCCGTGTTAATACGTTCACTAAGCTCCAGGTTTCACTGCAATACAATCAATATTTAAAGTAATATAATTCTATTGATTTAATGTATTTTTAATACATTGAACAAGGATTAATACTTCCAAGGATTGCATTCATATTCGTTATTAAGATTTTTTGTAAAATGTTCAAAGAATCATTTTTTTTAGCAATTAAAACATAATGCAGAGAAAACAACATTACAATTTTGCCCTTTTCCAGGACAGTCGGAGGGTTAAAGAAACAAAACAGTCTGAGTGTGTTTTAAATTTGTCAATAAAACTTTTAAGCAAAAGTCGAAAGCTATTTTCATTAAAGTATAAGAATTGTGTTTCGTAACCTTAATTTTTGATCGATGAATGGCACTATAAGTCTTGTTAACTCCATTTGTCACAAAATCATGAGTTGGTATGAAAAAGTGAAAAAAGCATTTCAAAATATTTAAAAGCATTAATATGCATTTACAAATATTTTAAGAGCAGAATCAGTTATTATTATTATTATTATTATTTGTGAAACGCTGTATGAGCCGTTCATTTTTTTCTAGATTTGTAATTTGCAGTTCTAAATGACAACAGTCTGGTTTGTTTACATCTGGTTATCCGTTATTTTTAATATAGAATTTAAAACATTAAAATTGGATAGTTTTGAAGGTTTTAGAGAAAATAAAGAAGAATACATGTGACACAAAGCAGATTATGTGCATGTTTCCATAAGTTGAACAATCGGCAAACTTACGGTCTCTAGAATACTTATGCCTAACATGGCCGCGATATTGCTATTACAAGATGGGTATGAGCTGGAATTGTTACACTGTGTTTTATTATATAGAGATTGCACACGACAGATCATGGAAGACGGAAGTATTCCAGAGTGACGCAGCCTTACACCTAAAATCGTAAGAATGGCGGAACTCATATATACACATAACTCGAGATCAAAGGAAACGCGAAAAGCCGTCACTTCATAACTCAGCAAATATAATTCATATTGTTCTTATTTTTTAGAGACAGTCTTCTATCTGCAGTCTAACCCTATTCTGAAATTTTTAAATTTCTACGTGCAGTATATTTTGAGATCTCGAAATCCATTTTTAAACTAAATTCGATCGATCAAATTCCTAATTTCTATTTCTGGAAAATGGCCCGGGTGATTTTCTTTAAATTGATATATAATATGAATTTGTTTTATATGAAGGGAATATCATATTGGTTGGTTTTGAGAAAACTCTCGTTCGTTAAATAATTCGATTTTTTTTCTCTCGAAAATGAGGCGGGCGATTTTTTAAAAATCAAATAAATATGTTTCAGATGAAGCAAATAATAATTTATTTGTTTCCAGCAAGACTCTTATTCATTTTATAATGCGCATGAAAAATCGGACTATATTTCTTCGCCATTCTATGGAAATTTCACCGAAAATGCATGACACTGTATTCATAGACATGCTTTATTTTTAACCACATTTTGGGGAGAAAAAAATTGTCCTCGCACTGGCAAGCTAAAGGCATCGCTAATGGCAATCAGCTACTAATCTCATGGTCCACAGTTCTATACTCGTTGGTACTTGCTTTCACATGTAA
Source organism: Maratus speciosus (assembly GCA_963932465.1). Classification (NCBI taxonomy): domain Eukaryota; kingdom Metazoa; phylum Arthropoda; class Arachnida; order Araneae; family Salticidae; genus Maratus; species Maratus speciosus. Next base: position 309,036,976 of record OZ010800.1, read on the forward strand.
ATCCGCTTTTATTTTTAAGTCTGTTAGTTGACCATTATTCTCAGCTAATTTGTAATTTGTAATTGTTATTAAGTTAAATAAAATTACAATTATAATGATGACAATTTGATGATGAGTATTTCTCGGCAATTTTTCAACAATAAAAATATTACCATAAATTTTATAAATAGATTTAATTTCAATCACTTTATAAAAATTATACATTAATAATTATTATTTGAATATAAATTACACGATCAGAAACGTAAAAAAATAATTCCTTTCAGCTCTCCTTTCTATAATACCATTTTTTATTATTATTATGACGCTTAATCAATATATAATCACTGACATCCATAATATTTTTATTATTATTATTATTTTCCTAGCGTAAAATCTATTGCGATGTAATAATTCTTTTATAATAAATAATTTAGTTGAAATATTTTATTTATAAATAATTAATGAAGTTTGATAACTCCAAGACAATTGTTTTTATTTAGCCTTGCAACATTTATAGTTTGCCTAACGGCCATATCAGAATTGTGGTGTCGCCATCTTTTGACGCAATCGCGTACTACATTTTGTCTCTATTCGGAAAAAAAATAACTAATGCTGTCACCGCCGCTTCCAAAGAATCTTTTGTGATCGGCGGTCTATCTCGCAAATATTAAGAAAATTATTGCAAACAAAAATATTAAAATGGGTAGAATTATAGAGAAATGTTTGATAAACACGTTGAAGTAGACAGTTTTTAAATCGAAGAATTATTTTAAGAGATATTTAATGTTAAAGCTATATAAAATTGTTCCATTAAAAAAGTCTTATAGGAGCAAAAACTATACATGGGAATTTAATCCTTTTCAGTTAATTTAATCATTAAATAGAAACTCGAGTTTTGCAGAGCACATTTATTTTTTTTAACTTGCCTAATTTTTTTACGGTTTATTTCAATTTTAAATTAAAATTTTGAGAATTTCCAGAGATATGTTCTACTAATTTTAGAAAAGGTTATTATTTTAAATTGTTGCCAATTGTTAAAACAGCGCAAAGAATAATATATCCTTTAAATTAAAAATTTATTCACACGTGACTGTTATAAACAGAAAAAAAATCCTTTTAAATTAGAATTAAATGATAATGTGTTAAAAGCAGGAAAACATTGAAAATTACGCCATAAAAATTATATTTATGCATGAATATTAAAAGAGAAATAGTTGGGTGAGTTAGCTCAAAATTATACCAAAATATTTCACATCTGGCAACCAATGCGCCACTTTGAACTCGGATAGTACATGAATACACGAGTCTAAAAAGCCCGAGACATAAATTTTCTTAGCCCTCTAGCGGCGCTGATGACGTAATCAATATGGCCACCAAAATTTTGCGACACGCTACTACATTTCTGTATATAACTTGAATTAATATTTTGATATTAACCTATATTGTTAGTGATTATTAATCCGCAGAAAACGCCCTTTCCAACGGTATATTTGACATCATTGTTTAGGTTCATAATACAACAAATATTTATAACTTAATTAAAAAAAACAAAAAAAAAACAAGAATTTTGCTTTTTAGAATTTAGTGTCGAACCCGATGACAATATATATATATATATATATATATATATATAGATAGATAGATAGATAGATACAGTAGAATCCCGATTATCCGAGTTAATCGAACTTATACCTTTGGAATGGATCCTTTTCTTCAAAAAAAATTATGGCTATTTTTTTCCCCATTCTGACCAGAAAATCAGGGTTCTAACTTTTTACGACTGCTCTTTCATCTTCAACTAATACTTCATTTATAATAACTGTTTCATAATAATGGAAGCCATCTGCCCACCAGAAGAAAATAACTCGGTGAAAGCAGGAAACTCTGATAATTGGGACTCTACTGTAGTTCAGTTTTAAGACTTATATCACGCGATTTTATTTTACATAAAGTGATGTCATTCACATCCGTTGCAGAATTCATCACTTGCGATTCAGTGTTAAATAACATTTTCAGTAAAGTAGGCTTAGGACGTCACTATATCGCTGAATAACACACAAATCCAAAAAAAAAAAAAAAAAAAAAAAAAAAAAAGATTTCGTCATTCAAAAAACTCCACAAAAAATTTGGCTATCTAAAGATTCACAGGCCTTCATTTTTTGGTATTATTAATATAGATATTTAAAATTAAATTTAGTTTCTAATAGCTCCATGTTTTATCAGAAATACTTCATTTATATTTTTCAAAATAGCACGTATTTTAATTAATTTTTTTTCAGTTTTTATGGTAAAATGGCAAAAAAAGATGTAATGGTACTTTTCAGTTAGCCGAAGGCATTGAGTTGTAGATTTTATCGAAAACATCTGAATGTTCTCAGTTACAATATTGGAACACAGTCATCAAACTGGAGTCCCTTCTAGTACAACTTGTATTGGGTATTCGTACATCTAACTTTCCAATGTACGTCGATACTTTGGCTCAATTATGTCCGTGGACATTTGCGTTGGACACAGTCCGCTATTCTCGTTGGTTACCAGTATTCGTGCGGTCTCTACAGGACATTCCAGAAAAACATCCAGATATACATGCTGAATTTTTTTCGTGGCAACTTTAGGAACAGCAAAACTGCTACACCGTTTTCTGCAATATCTGATGATCAACATCATGAACACAATAACAAAGTTATAAAGGGTGAATGTGGTGCTATTGGAATCCTTGATAGTGAAAATACTTTGCTTAAGTGGATGGTAGCAGGCCCTAGGATCAGTTCTTTAAATGAGGAATTTGAAGATAAATCAAATTTAAAAGATGACAAAAACGTGAGCGCGAAGCATCATGAAGATAACAATGCTCATGAGAAAAGGTTCAGGGCCCATGTCAAAGAAATGATTAACGTCTTATCCGAATAAGGAAATCCATTTGAAGAAACTGATTTAATGTCAATAGGGAGCTGCAAAATAATTCCAAGTTTCGAAGCTGTCAAGTGTGTTACGGAAGCATTTACTGTAGGACTAAAACAGTATGATGATTATGTCGTGTCCCGTCTCGTTCAAGTTCAAAATTAAATTCATGAAGTTATTCCTCGAACCAATATTCGCATTTTCAAGACAATAACAAGAAAAAAAGATAAGGCAAAGTCCAAGATTTCTTACTTACGTAAAGACTCCAACTTATTCTGTAGATTGTATGTTGCATCTGAAGCACGGGATTTCAACATAGATGATTTCTTTTCGCCTGAAAACCAAAAGTACCCACCTTCTATTTCAGATGATGGAAAACTCCGAAAACCAACCAACAAGTCTGATATTATTGACTGCATTCAAACAAAATATGGCATTAGCTTTAATCGCGGCCAACCGAATGTAACAACTGAAATATTCGATGGAGCAGACGTAATACGCATGCTTAATCCTGGTATTGCGTCAATATTTTCCGGATACTACGAACATGTTTTCAAACCATATTTCATTAATCAACTGAAGAACATTTCACGACTAGATATTGTATTCGACAGATATATTAGTAACAGTTTGAAGGCCCATACCCGAGAAACAAGAGGAAGTGGCAAAATTATTAAAATGTCATATTCAACAGCAATTCCAAAAAAATTTCAGCAATTCCTATGTGTCAACGTAAACAAGACCCAATTGTTCCAGTTACTAGCTAAGAAAATGGTGGGGGACGAGTATCCATGAAAACATGTTGTCTGTACTTATAATGACCGAGTCCTCACATCAACATCTATGGATGTATCAAGCATTTCTACCGTCTCACACGAAGAAGCAGATGGCCGTCTACTTCTCCATGTTAAGCATGCAGTAGAAAGTGGACATACTCGCATCTTAATACAAACTGTGGACTCGGATGTAGTGATTATTTCAATATCACTGTCCGCACAAATACAAGATATTGATGAACTACGGATTGAGTATGGTTGTGGAAAATACAGGAAATTCAGTCCAATTGATGAGATCTGTGCTAAACTTTCAACGAAAATTTGCAGAAATTTGTTGGCTTTTCATTCTGTAACTGGTTGCAACACAGTTTCCCCATTTTGTGACATTGGCAAGAACACAGCTTGGAAGGTCTGGATGTAGTTTCGTGAAATTTATTGTGTATTGCATCAGTTCTGTACAGGCACATCTGATATTGACGATGAATGTCATGATCTGTTACAGCGATTTGTTATACTGCTTTATGATCAAAGATCAGATCTTCAAAGCATTAATGATTGCAGACAAGTGTTATTTACAAGAAAGAATCGAGCCATCGAAAACATACCTCCTACAGCAGATGCTTTGATACAACACATCAAACGATCTACTCTCCAAGCAAGGATTTAGGACAACAGCCTTACTGCAAATTACACAATACCTTCACCAATTAAGTGGGGATGGACAATACATTCAGGAGGATGATATCAACCTTTGTGGACAACAATTCCAGAAAAGTCAAAACACTGTGAAGACCTTACCTCCTGTACTTGCCGCAAGCGATGCACATCTTGTAAATGCGTTAAAATGGGAATAAAATGTACGAAATTTTGTGTATGTGAAGGGCAGTGTTTAGTCAGTGATAAGTAATCACAAGTAAATTTACATGAATCATTTGGATATTATTGCATATGACAGCAATATATTATGTTATTTAGATATTATGGCTGCAATTAGTGTATTTGACAATCTATTGGATATGAAATTTGGATATTAAATTGGAATAATATTGTATTGTACATTCTTTGTTCCTCATTCTTGTACCTATAAATGTTTGAACCTTATCTTACAGTTATGCCGATTAAGTGTACCTCATTTCATTGATTTTAAAACGGAAATGAAAGTTTCAGAGCCCTAAAAGTACTTGAATTTATTTACATATACATAAAAAATTACAATAATTATATTTGCTACTTAAACAGTTAACAAGCAACTGTATTAATTTTCGGAACCCATATAAATTACATTGTTGTCCTAACGACTCGCTATGCAACGCTACATTGTTTTGGTAAATTTTCAGAAAATATTTGTGATAAAATATTTTCTGATAGAAAAAGTCATATATACCGTCCGAAAGGTAGTTTTCTGACGAGCAAAAGATACGCGACACGTTTACAGCTACATACAACAAACTCCAAGTTATTTAGCAAAATTATTTGATTTTTTTTTTATTAATATTTGTGGTAACATGAACCTAAACAATGATGTCAGATATACCGTTGGAAAGCACGTTTTCTCCGGATTAATAATCACTAAAAATATAGGTTAATATCAAAATATTAACCCGAGTTCTAAAGAGAAATGTCGAAGCGCTTCACAAAACTTTGGCGGCCATATTGATTACGTCATCATCGCCGCTAGAGGGCCAGGAAAATTTGTGTCCTGGGCTTTTTAGACTCATCTATCCATACACTATATGAATCTGAAATGGCGCATTGGTTGCCAGATGTGAAGTTTTTTTTAGCTATCTCACCCCACTAAAAGAATGTTTTTAAATAATAAATTCATTGATATGTGTTAAAAGTCATAAATGGGGGAAATTACGTCATATTGGTCAAAGTGGCCAAATAATAATATTCCAAAACAGTTTAAATTTAAAAATATATTTACATGAGAGATTTATTTCAAATTTCGAGATGATATTTTTAACTATAGTTGCCAATTTTAAGGTAGCGCAAATAATCATATTATCTTTCTAAAAATAAAAATATTTTCAGTTGAATGTTACAAAGAGAGAGGAAAGTTTGGTGAAAATTATGTCAGATTTAAAACGTTACATTTAAAATCTTTTATTTAAGATCATTTTCTTATAGCGTTATTAAAAAATACCATAAAGCAAAAACTCTGTTGACTTAGTTACTTTTATATTTGCTAATTTTCAAATGTTTAACTAATCTTATTTAATCAAGCACGAAAACAGCAGCTAACAGCATCTGATTCGGCCTTGAAATCCCTCAGTAAAAGGGAACCCGTTTACAGTAAGATCGCCATTGATTTTATAATTATACAGTGCAACCTCGATTATCCGAGCTAGTTTGGACTGTTATTACCTCGGATATAGGAAATCTCGGTTAATAGGAACTGTGTGTTAAAACTAGCCGTGCTTGCGAATTTAAAATCTCTTTAAAATTTATATATATAGAACGTTTTTTAAATAATAAAGATAAATCAATAATTTAAATAATAAAAATAAGTCATTGTATCCAAACTACGCGAAATGTATGAAAACGGATAGTTTGACGCAAATAAGCCATTTACATAAATCTTACTCACAATTTTGAATAGATTGACACAAAAGATATATCAATTTATTGAAATAAATACATTTCAATGCATGGTATAGATTCAATGAAAGCGATATATTTAACAGTGAATTGAAAAATTAAAAGTATTGTGTAGATGTAAAAATATATTTTAACCAAGTCAAAAATAATTTAAATTGAATTTTAAAACAAACCTTTTAAAGCCACATCAAGGCGTCACTTAAATTTTATATCATATCTTTTAAAACTCATATTTTGAATTTATGAGAGATGTAAATGATAAAGCAACAGCGAATAAAATTTTATGCAACTTTTCATGTTGAATATAACTTTTGCACATGCGATTATAAATAAAACAAAAATAAAATGATGAAATAAATATAAATATATTTTTTAAGAAATAACATACCGTCACTCAAATTGTGATATCAGTAATTTTAAGTTCAATATTTAAAATTCTTAGAGCATAAGATAAAGTGCTGCGTCAGAAACTTTTAACCCGTTAAGGGTTTTTGTATAGATATTTATTACACATACTTGCAGTTTTTATTTATTACGCATATTAACATTACTTATTTCTTACACACGAAACACATTTATTAATCATACTTGCATTATTTATTATTATTTGTATTACATTGTAATACACACGAAACTTATTTATTGCATACTTATTGTGTGAAATTATTTTCTGCTTGTTTGAAATAAAATCAGAGATTTTTGGATCCAATGACGGACCACGAAAATTTTCTCTCGGACTACTAGTGGTCCACGCATAACCGGTTGAGGATCTTGGAGGATTTCATTTTCAAAATTGATGTATCCAATTGGCTAACAAAATTTTTTCTTGGCGCCAAGTCTCGATATATAACACTAAGCCGTCACTGACAAAACTAAGTTATCAAGCTCTTCCCAATTCTCATTACATAAGTCGTTTAATTTCCATGCGGAGACCACATTACTGTTATGTATCTTCTGCCAATAAACTGATTTTCTATGGTTTCATATTTTCTCCAAAATAGTCTTTCAGCATAGGAAACTTTGGATCCTTGAGGAGCCAACCTCAAATTTTTAATGATTCGATCACAAAAAAAAAAAAAAAAAAAAAAAAAAAAACTAAACCCGACTCAACATTAGGTTACATAATGCTATTATATGCACCAATACAATAATACATAATGCTATTAGATTTAAATGCTGTTAGAAAGAAAGCTAGAAGACAGACAAAACAAGATAATCTAAAAGATACAAAACGAATACTTTTACTGAAGACAAAAAAAGAGCAGTTAACAGATAAATTGTTGTATAAAAATTCTTTTCAGCACATTAAACGAAACGCCGAAAGAAAAAAAATATATATTCCCATAAAACGAATGCTTGTTGAAAGTTGGTAACAGTATAATGTATTATGTGTTTAAATGTTAAATTTCATTACTTAATAATATGGAATTGAAACTGAAAAGCAGAAACACAAATAAACACTAATTTATTTTAGGGTTTTCCTATACTTACAGAAGAAACTGTCAAAGAAAGTTAGTAAAGTTTCTTTTGTAGTTTTCGAAAATGCTGGAGAAGAAATATTCCCTTCGAAACATTTTCATTATGAAAAAAGCGCCCTAAATTTTCCGACAAATATTCGCAAACCATCATGAATTTTAACAAAATCCTTTAACTCATTACTCACAATTTATTTAACAATTTGTTACTCATGATCAGAATTAATAAGTGAAGTTCTAAAAAAGAAAAAAAGAAACTACTCACTACTCTCTACTAACACTGCCGCATATTATCGTATAAAATTGTGACTGGTTTTAGTCGATCAATAAAAATATCTACTAATAATTGATATGTTTCAATATTGATTAGGGGATGATCTTCATATATAAAATGTGCGTAACTTGAAAATGTTTAGTACTAACTTCAACTTTTGACAAAATAATTGCTTTTTCAGTACATTTTACATTCGAATATCAATCCTGAAGTCAGTCGGTAATGTAGTTTTGGAATTATGATGGTTTGAAATTTAGAAATACTAATAATCTAGTTTTAATCGTTGCAAAACAGACTGCATTCTCTGAAAAATACTTTTCCAAAATTCATAAAAGTATAGGCAGATAGTTGTCGGAATACTCCTGCGATTGGAAGATATTTTTCAATTATATGAAACAATTTCTATTTTTTGAAAAGAGATTTTCAGGAACTTTAATCGCTGATTTCCGGATTTTTCGTGTTTTTTTGGAAAAAAGGGATAAAAGTAAAAAGCACTAAGCAGTAGAGTTGCTGGAACAATCCTCTGATTTGACGAAAATGCAGTTTTAGAGCGGCGAATTTCAGATAACATTGTGGGTTTTTTTTTTTTTTTTTTTTTTTTTTTTTTTTTTTTTTGTATTTTGGTGGAAAATGGGAAAATCAAAGAAAACATTTTCGTGTTTTGACAAAATACATAATCAAAGGCAATATTTGTTCAATTTACGGACATTTTTGAGACTGGTATGCATGGTATTTTGAAAGTTATGTTGAATGGGCGGTAATTTAGATTTCACATATTTGAAGACTAGAAATCGATTTACTTTATAAAATTCAAAAGGTTTTAATATATAAACATATTTGTTTGAAAATTAATTAAAAACGTATTTTTCTAAATTAATTTTCGAGAGAAACATGAATTGTAATATGCAGTAAAACCTCCCTAAAGCGACCACCTTCAGTTCCAATAAAAATTGGTCGCTCCGAGTGGTGGTCTCGTAATGGAGATCATGTTTAAATCTAGATTTTTATTGTTGAAAAAAGGTAACAATTATTGTACTAAAATTTATTTTCACATTAGGAAAATATATAAAAAAATTAGTATCAAAATAAAAGTTAATTACATAAGTTAATTACTTCAGAGCTTTAAAAATGTATACATTGACGTTTGCTTTGATTTTACGGTTTTATTTTTTATAACTTTTATTTCCAAGTCATTTCGAAGTTCAGTAAATAAATGCATATATATATATATATATATATATATATATATATATATATATATATTGGACGAGAACAAATAATGACGATTTCATTAATTTATCTATTTCTTTGAAAGTTTTCTTACAGTATAGGGCAAAGGAGTTTATTGACTCATTCTTAATTTGTCATCAGAGTATTCATTGCCTAAAGAGGCACAAAGGGAAACACTTAAAAATTCCCTGAAAAAAAAAATCTAAACATAGCTTAGAAATTTGATGAATTATCTGCTCTCCGGAAATATTTTCTAATAATACCTTTTTCAAGTGATCAGGAAAAAACGGAATTTGCTTCATTTCTTCAAAGAAATTGTTCGCTTCAGGAGGGAGTTCAACTGGGATGGTCTATGAATGGTGGTAAAATTAGTATTGAGCCTATGTTGAATAAATATCGTTCCATGAAAAAATGGTCGTTCAGGGAGGTGGTCGCACACGGAGGTTTCATTGTATGTATATATATATAATAATCGTCCGCAATGTGCTAGTGTATTAGTGGTATTGTACTTGATTTTGTGTTACAAGTCATAGATTCCTTTATATTTTGTATAATGTCAGCGCAAAGTATTGAAGCTAAATTTATTTGATTTTGCAGAAATTAGTATCTACAAGCTTCAAAAATAGAAATAAAAAATAACAGCTCATTTCGTAAAGTAATGTTTGAGTTACGCTTACTATCCACATTGCAATTTATCATCCAAAAATTCAAAGGGAGCTTAACATTAGGAATTCTAAATAGTAAATCTATTTCATTTCTAAACTACTTAAAAAAATAATTTATCGTATGTTATCTGGAAGTCACATTTACCAAAAAGTCAAAATAGTATACCGAGATTAAGTATTATTATTGATAAGATAAAGTTTAGAGTAATTCATATGCGTAGATGATCACCAAGAAAAATGTAATTATATAGGTTATGTTATTACTAACTGATTAGCAAGCACTAGACACATTTTTACTTTTTTCTACCTTCAATACAAGAAACTATTGTAATCGAAATTTTTCTGGACTTCCGGTTTTCGACGAATTTACAAGCTTTGGTCAGCTTTGCCCCCCCCCCCCCAAAAAAAAAAATGTTTATACAAAATGTCTGTCTGTCCGTATATCGTCATTTTACCATCGAAAAGTGGATGAAGTTTTTCATAAAATTGAACCAATTTTTTTTGTTGTTGTTGTTAGACCCAGCAGGTCCTCCTTGAGTTTGGAAATAATCCGACCGAAGGGGCTGCTGCAATAACGATTTTTGTGACATTTTCTTTATTATACCATCAAAAAGTATATGGAGTTATGCAAAGAATTGAACCAAATTTCATACTTATGTTTTTGGCTAAGACAAGTAAGTCAGACTTGAATTTCGAAATATTTGAATTTCGAAATCGCTATTACCGCGCCACCTTCGGTGGGCGCTGAAATAGCGATTTTTGTATAATTTTCTCATTTTTTTCGTAGTTTTACTGTACATCGGCGGCTCGGGCAGAAACCGGAACTTCGCATTCTACTAAACCGGCTATTCTCAAATACTTGATGTACTACCGAATAATAATAAAAAAAAAACTATTGTTAACATATATAGGACAACTGCAACATAAAATTTAATAAAGATTTATACGTTAAAACACACAAACTTGCTCAATGGTGCACATAAAAAAGAACTTTTATAAGAATGTGTACAAATCAAATTAACAATAAAGCATAATGTGTACGTTTCGATCTGTTTCTACAGTCATCTTCAGGACAAATATGTTGAAATGCTTAAATGTCTAAAGACAAAAGCTTCCTGCCGAGTCTTGTTCTATTATTTGAATGTAAAACTGTAGTAAGTATATCAGAAAATTAAAAAAATTTCTGATGCACTCAGCAGTTTTCTATTCATGTAATAGATCGGGACTCGACAGGCAGCTTTTCCTGGCAATGCAGGGCTAATCGGATTAAATATGATGGTGATGGTGATATTTATGACAGCCGGATATCTCCACCAGGGATATAGGGCCTAGGGGGAGTGCCCTCCGTAGGGTTCTTTATAAGGGAATATAACCCATATTTATGCAAGTTTTCGCAAGATTCGAAGAAAACTACGGAAAACTCCGAACGGCTAGGTCGACGAGCGAGATTTTGTTCGAACGCAGCACATCCTGCAGATCAAATATGGAGACTTAACAGCTATATCATGAAAACAACGAAGAAGAATGCAATAGATGTTACGCCATTTAATCAGAATGAGGGATGACAGAAGCAAAAAGAAGATATATAATGGAAATTAATGGCGAAAAAGAGTGTTAGTAGACCCAGGGTGAGATGTATAGAAATGAATAGGTCTATGGATGTATATTAAGAAAGGTCAAAATTCTTCGTGTATTGTAAAACCATAATGTATACAGTCAGAAATTGTTTTAAAATAATTGAAATCTATTATCATTATTATTATTTTTAAATAAGGTTCAAACAGATGTTAAGGAGATTTTATTTTTTCGATGGTATATACGGAACCTTGAAGAGTTACAATTTTTCGTATTTATGTACATAAACTCCATATTTGCAATGAGAGAGAAACACCTTAATTATTAGTACATTAAATAAGTTTGCACTTAAGAAGCCTTATTGCATATTTTAGTTTTATACGTCGTTAAAAAAATACAGTTTTATACAAATTTCACTTTGTTAGTAATACAAAATATATTTGTAAGTAATACATAATTCCACTTTCATGTACTGCAAAATTGGCGGAAATAAAATATAATATTTTGACGACATATCTAATTAAATGGATACATACAATAAAATTCTACTAAAAATCACCCTAAGGGATTGTATTTGTTTTCCCATTTGACAAAAAATAATAAGGAAAAAAAATCGATGATTATTTACTTGAACAGTAATTTTTTTAAACATACATAATCATCAATCGAATATTTGTGTTTTCTTTCTTCAGTTTTTAATTATGAAAGCGATTCGTATATTATTCGAAACAAAAGCTTTTAGAATTCGTATCTAGAATTTTTCGTAACAAACATTGTTCTTTCAAGAAAAGTACCGCAGAAATCAAAAATTGCTTTTAGCAGTTTAAGACCTTAAAAATACAGAATTGCATCTAAGATAAAATCTAAGGCTTCAACTGCTGGCATCTAAGGCTAGCAATTTAAGAAATTTGAATTCTTTCGAAGAAAAATTCCAGATTTTATCTTAACCATCTGAGTTTATTCCCATTATCAAAAACTGCAAAAAAAAAACTCAGTTTCCCCTGTCATTTTCATTTGAAATTTTCGTATGACATTACCTATGATTTTAAAATAAGCTTGTATATTTGACATTTTGGATTTTTTTTTTTTCAACTGATCATAAGTTAATTTCAAGACTAACAAAAAGAAAATCATGCGTCACGCATAAAAAATGAAGTACTTACCAAAACTTCCATAATAATCTAACTAAACTTCATCACTTAATAAGGTTAAAGAAGGTATCAAAATAAACAATTTCGAAAAACATAACATAGCGGAAGTGTACATAAACAATTCCAACAAATTTCATTATTCAGTACATTTGCAATGGGATCCCAGCAAACCAAACGGTCGTTAAATCAAAAGTTTCTACTTATATTGGTTGTTTTAATACAGTTCAAATATACCCAGCAATCTAATTTAATAAAAAACTATTACTTTACTCACATTTTTAAAAAGTTAGTCATTTGTAGTTATTTATTTTTCTATACTTTTACAATTAAAAAATGCCTATATATTAAAGAATTGATATTGTATTTTCTATCAACTGATTTAAACATTTAAAAAGTTGTTTAAAACGAAATAAAAATTTTCTTATAGTAATTAACATTTTTGGAAATATCACGATATAGCTTTTTTGCTAAAAATCGCGGATGAATTATTCTAGAATGCCGCTTTCGAGACCATTGATAATCTGAAAGTAGTCTTTTGAATTTTTATCACTTCCAGGAAGTCGAATCTTGAAGGATGCCTTTGCTACTTTAATGTGTAAGATCTTTCCCGAACTTCGTAAATTTCCTCGTCAGAAGGATTATTTTGAATGTGTTGTTCAGGATTTAAAAGTCTGCTGATTAAGTCATGTACCGACCACCAGTTTCTAATTTATCGTCAACATAATCCTAAAATGTGTTATTTTCCGGTAAAAACATTTCTGCATAAAGCTCGTCTAATAGTTCACTAGATGACTGAAATCTTCAGTTTTCCGAGCTCCGCTTTTTTTACCCTCGGCGGCAGGTTTAGTTTCACAAGCTTTTTACTTTAAAAATCCAGCATGATGGAAGCTATTATTAACTGTGTTCTGGGAAACTGCTTGCCAAGCAACATTAACTATATGACTAACCTCTAACAAATTCAATTTATACATTTTGCATGCTTCTAAATTGATTGAAAATGTCATTGACTTGTTTCTTTCGGCCCATTTTTAGAAACAATGAACAGCACCTTGATGCATAGGTTGGAAAAGGGAAAAACTTTCGAGAGAAAAAAATATCTCTAAATCTTCAATGATTGTAGATGTTTAAATTCTGGAGGATGTGCCGTCCAGCTATCATTATTATTAAGATTAATAGGATTTTTCTTTCTTTATTTGTCTTTTATTGTGTATATCTTCTTAACCAATTCTTCGAAAATTTTCGACGTCATCTGGGCTTTCTTATTGGATTTGTTAACTACAGGCAATGTTTTGATTCTTTTGAAATAACTTTGTTTCGGGAAATCCCTATGACAAGCAAGGAGCTTTTTTGAATCCAAACAAATTAGTCGCTAGTAGAACAGTTAACCTTTGATCTGATCGCTTTCCTCCAGAGTGTGTTTCCTCCAGAGAGAACAGCCTAAAAAACTAAAGATCATTTCGATTGCAGCTTTTAAAATAGACCAGTTTCGGTTGTAGTAGGTATGTCTCTTTCGCTGTTTTAATTTATTAGTCAGTGGCTGTATCTCTCCACTGACTTAATGTTTCGAAATTTACATAAGAGCTTATTGCGGACAGATTTTTAAAGATTAACTCATTCCGCGTCTTGAAATTTTGCTGCCGTCAAACTGTAATTTTGAACTTTTAATCGATATTAAACTTCTCAGCAAATGTTAAGCTTAACACAATGCCTCGATAAACACATTCTTTCACTGCTTATTCTTCATCCATTCAACAAGAGTTTTCTCCAAATTAGGATATTTAGCCGTTTTATTATGTAGTATGTTTGATTTTATAGTTTTATGCGCTAATAATGGCATCCCAATTAATTATGTTCGTGAAAACAGTGCTTTTTAGACTGTTAAATATTTTAGCAATTTATCATTTTGCTATATGATGCTTGTTCACACTTTCATGAATTTTCACCTTCATATGTATGGATATAGACAATCTTTTAGATATAATTGGAGCCATTTTAAAATAAAAATGTTTAGGATAGACTCGCTAAAGACCATGCAAATGCTTAGGAGTCGACAGAGATTATCTCAATACCAGACGAGGGCATTTTCCTGATATGGTTACTTTGTTGATTATCATTTGCCAGTCAATCAAAAATCCGCAGCCCAGTGAGCGTGCTGCAAAGCTATAGGCGAAAGGGGAGAGAAATTTCGAGGAAAACTGATTCCTTCAGAAAACGAGAATAACATGAAGCTGCTTCTAGATACATTGTTATTCCTACATCGCGGATGGGGAAGAGAGGGGGTGCCTCTGACGACATTTGAAAGGGTGAGAAGGAGGGAGTGTTTGATTACTTGGTTTTTTTTTTAGACTTTAAGGAAAAATTTATTATAAGCAGTTTGATTTGGTTTTGGAAAATGTCACTAAATCAAGGTTCGAATTATTAATGTGTAGTTAAAACATGCGAGAAAAAGTATTGTGGGTATTGAAAGACTTTCAGACTTCATCCATTAGTCGCTAAAACGCGAGAGGTTGCTAAGTTAGTAGTCGCTAAATTGCCAATCTACTGCATTTGAAATAATGTAACGCCTTTAAACGATTTTCCCAAGATTCATAATTCAATGAAATTATTTCGTGTATCGAAATGAACTTGTTGTACAGACATTCTGTTGTATTTCAACTCAATAATCAATGTAAATATCAATATATTTAAAATAATTTAACTTAATAAAAGACATTGTAAGCAATTTTTCCAATTATATCATACTGTAACTGTAATCTTTTGTGTATCCATGCGAAAGAACTATAAAAGATACAAACTCCATTTCACATAGTGAATGTCTTATGATAAACCTCAATAACCCATTCTAAGATCATTCTATTACAAGTATAGTTTAGCGAGTTAGAACACGACTTGTCAACCGGCCAGTCAAACCGTAGTCAGAAGCATATATTTCAACAATGTCGATAATTGTTAAAAAGACCGGTAATGTTATGTTATTTTTCAAAGCGGTGTACAATTAGAATATGTATCGTTATTCATTGAAGTTGTTCAGTGTTCTAAGGATATTTTTGCATAGAGGTGCTAAAACGCACGTGCCTTGCAATTGGTGACCTAATTAGTTTAAGCATCGATAAATGCAAATCTATTTTTATAACAATTATGTCAATATATGATACGGCCCTTACTCTAAAATACATTATGAGTATGTTTACGGCATCTCTTATATGTTTTGGCTGGTGTAAAAGCATGGTTTTAAGAAATATTATTATTTTAATCTATGACGCGTCATGAGCATTTTCACATAGATCTAAATTCATATAACAAATAAATTTATTATAAAAAAATTTGAAATATTTTTCAATGAGTAACTACATACTTTCTATTATTGTTGAATTTAAACAGAAAAAGTTTCAATAAAATATGCCATGTCATAAAGTGTTTCTTAAAACCGAATTCCAAATTATCACACTATAATTTTTAGAGTTCCGTACTTAAAAAGGGAAAATGGAACCATTATCAGATATTTCGTGTGTCAGTCTGTTACAGCCGTTTTTCTCAAAAACTAAGGAGCTTAGAAAGCTCAAACTTGACAGAGCTGTAAAAGCAATTGACCCACATTTTTTTAGATTATTAAACTATTCACTAACATTTTAAGGAAGAAATTTGAGAGACTAATTAAGTTACACGATTTTTTTTCTGTATGGAGTATCGTTCAGAAGATCTCGGTACACATAACTCAAAAATTTTTTTGTTTTATTTTAGATTTCGTCGAAATGTCTTGCAAAAGATGACCTCTCACCCAGTTTGCGAATCCTACTGATACTAAAATTATGGAATAATTAGAGACAGGAGAAGCTTACCCAAACCTTTCAGAAAAGCATAGACAATATCCTAAGTCATATAGTTTTTGAGAAAATCGCATTTTCCGCTAAATACAAACTTTACTTTGAGTGAGCTCAGCGGGGAAGTTGAGGGCGCTTGAGGTACTATCGACACGGAACGGATTGTTGAAAATTATTAAAAAAAAAAAAAATTTGTGTTTATTAGCCGTAATATCAATTAAAAACCTATCTAGAAAAACACGGCCCGGACCTTGACGGTGTTGAACTTCCTTTCGAAGCGCGCTTGGCATAATGCCATTTGAACTTTACACAAGGTCTTTATTACCCGACTGCCAAGAATGGTTAAGTGTTTCACGCGTATTTGGATATGTGGATTTCTTTATACCCTCGAAACATCGCAACGGCGGGATTTTAATGAATGAGGTCTCTATCGATTTCCCTTTAACGTCCGATGGTTATAGGCTAAATTTTGTTTTTATAAATTCAAAATGGCGGCCGTAAAATACAAAATCACGGTAAAAACAAAAAACAAATTATACACTATATTGAGTGGCATATCATTGGATAGGTCTTTCAAAATCAAGACAATGTATCATTGACTATTTTACAGTCAGAAGCTCAGTTTAAATATTACACAACCTGGAAGTTGTGTAGGTAGGATCTCTAGCTTTACTGCAACTCTAACCTTCATAGACATCTATAGGCCTCATCAAAACAGTGTTTATAGATAGGAATTAACAATTAAACATAACTTAAAAGTCCTCAATACAAGTAAATAAAAAAATAGGTAGGTAATATAAAAAATAGTTTCACATTGATGAGAAAAATTTAATTAATTCGCTTTTTACGCAGTCGGGTATTTTTATTTTTAAAATTTAATTTTTATTTTTTTTTAGATAAGAACAATCATAGTGATAAATAGTCAACGTACGAAACCATTTTTGCAAGAGTAAAAACAACGCCCTATTGACTGTTGAAAGTCGTGACACAACTTGTTGTGACGTAACGAAGCGCCACACGAAGCTGGCAAAACAAAGAAAACAAATAAGTTGTTCGAATTTTTTTCTTTGTTTTCCATGCTTCGTGTGACGTTTCCTGACGTCACAACAAAACATGTCAAGGCTTTCTCCCTTATCTAGGGGGCGTTGGTAAAACTCGCACATGACCGATTTATTAATAGCAAAACATAACCTTTCATCATATACCAAAATGACCAAAAAAATATTTTAAAAAAGGATTATACATTTTACAGGCTCTGAAAAACAAGGCATGTTTAAGAAAATCCTTCAAAATATACGTTCTTCCAAATATAAAGATTATAAAGCAAATTAATTGTAGAAATATCCGAAAATGTCTGCATGCATATTTTGTATATTCTTTTTAATTTTTCATCAAAATTATATCTTACAGAATTAAAAATTACATTTTTTTTTCTATGGAACACATTTTTTTTTAATTTTATTAAATAAAAATTTATAATAGCGAAATAAAAGCAAAAGTATAATTAAAATAAACATCGTTATCGAATATCGATTACCAATTTAATCATTTTTTACAAAAAAAATTATTACTATAGGCGTATGAGAACGAGTCATATGTTTTCAGATAATGTATTGTTTTACTATTATTTAAAAATTAATAGAAGCTACCTTCTAAAAAATATACTTTGAACAATTTTGTTTGTTCAACAATATTACAATATTTTTTATTTTCTGTTTTGAAAATTTATCATTTATGAATTATTTATACAATAAAAATGGTTAGCTATCTAAAAATATTTTTAAAATTATATTTAGTATAAAATGTTATTACGAAAAATTTCGTGATCTAGTTATTTGAGTATTTATCATAAATAATGCTATTTTTCTGTTACAAGAGATACAAAGATTTGAAATTCCGAAGAAATGTACTTTATATTTTTATTTAGTTTAATAAAATTTGAAACTTAAAAATGTCGTGCAGTTGCATCGATAAGGAAATTACTAGCTACAGTAGTTCGAGTGGTAAAGGTAGATCTGCGAAGGCAAAAATCACATATATCAAAACGTTGTTTTTCTGTGGGATTTTTTCGATAATTTTTGAACAAATTAACCGATTTTTATGTTTCATTTTAACCGACATAAAGAAACCAGGAAGTTTTTAATTCGACGTGTATGTTTTTTTTATGTTTGTTTGTTCACCGAGTACTCCGAAACTAAACTACCAATTCATATGATTTCTTTTTAACTGAAAAGATACTCTCGAACTGGTCCCATTTCAATTTCATCAAAATTGGTTCACTCGAATTGGTTCAACTTAAATTTAATTTAAATTAGTTCTCTCGAATTAGTCCCATTTAAACTTTATTAAAATTGGTTCCGTACGTTTTTAAAATTCAAAAACAAATAAATAAAATAAAATAAAATAAAATAAAATAACATAAACTTCCTTAAAATACTTATTTTTAAATATTTTAATTAAGTGACGTTGCTGTATTTGTTTGACGAGAAAGTCACTACTCGGTGACTTTCTCCGTTCTTTATACAGCTTTGTTGCTAAGATTGATGAAGGGAAACCATCAGGTAATTGCAGCCGGGTTTTTTTTTTAAATTATTTTAATAATATAAATTAAATACTTTACAATGTATATTTGAAAAAAAATCAAGGTATAACAAAACATACGATCAATTTTGATAATTACTTATTATTTTGTTTATTATTTTTTTGCAACTTTTATTTTCAGGTATAATCGAAAGACAACATAATGAGCAGTTAAAAAATGAAATGACGACTGAGAAATTTAGAAGCTGAACTTAAAAGCACCATAAAACTACTTTAGCATGATAAATCTTGAAGTACAATGGTAAAACTTGTCCTCCTGTTTTTCCCATTTGAAAAATATTTTTAGATCTTTAACATATAAATAGATAATCGAAAAAAGAAGGTACAGCCTAATTATTTTATTAGATACCTAATCCAAAACCAAACATCAGTCAAGTTTTGTCATTTCAGAACTTTCTGGTCAGAATTTAAAAACGTACTTAGTTTAAAATTAACGGTAAGCTGTTTATTTGCAAGATTCTGGTTTTGGTTGCTTTCCAACTGGTGCTCTAGACGATGTGACGTTGTCAAATAATTTTTTATGTATTTTTATCAGATATTTTGCTGAATTAAACTGCGGTTTGAAGTCAAGGAACTAGACTCTATCAGCACCAAGGACATTATAACACACAAGAACTGACATTAGCCTAAATGATTGCTTGTTGCCAGGACATAATAAATCTTTTTGACATTATAGTTATTTTTAGCTTAAATGTAAGTACTTTTTTTGTCTGGTATCGAGAAGTCGTTTCTGATAATTTCACTTCCAGAAAAGTACATGTTACTATATGCTTTCTGTGATATGATAATGATTTCTTAAAATATTCAGATTTAATCGAGATTTATTTTATATTCAATGTTTTTACATCCTTATCATCAACTATCATTAAAAAAGCATATCCAGCAGTTTAGAAATCGGTATCCAACAACTATTAAAATACTCGAAAAATATATTTACGTAGATGATTTCATATCTTGCAAACATAATAGATCTTGCGTTTCCCTCAATACTAATAAACTAATCTCTAAAGAAGGTAGGGCTTTTAGAAAATGAATAAAGTATCGCGATATCATAATGAAGCGCTAATAGACGGACGGTTTTAATATTCACACGATTCAATACGCCTTCTCTTACAAGTAGTTGGTAAAATCTTCGATCTCTTACGTATGCTCACACCCTTCACCATTATGCTGAAATGAATATTTCAAAAATAATGACTGTAAAATGTACCATTGTAAAATATGCCAGTTATCCACTAAAGTTCAGGAAAACTGGTTAAATTGGTGTTGTAAAGAATTCCCCAATTATTCGATTGCCACACATTACGAAAGATGAGCCCTAAGGCATGACTTACGATTAAAAAGAAAATAAAGTTTTATTACGTGGCAGTACAGATAACAAAGATAGCCTAACATCCCGGAGTTGTAACGAATATAAATTGACTGTACATTAGGGTGGTCATAAGCAACATGGGAATTTTTTTTTTTTTTTACATTTTCTTGGGAGGGGCCCCCCCTCCCTCCCCCACTAAAACTTGTCAATTAGATAGAAAATGAGATTGGCAAAGTTTCAGCTCAATTGAATAACATTAACCCGCGCCTCATCGAGGTTGAATTCTTGAAAATTTGCAAACTTTGGCGAAAAATTGTAGTTTTTCTTTCTTTAAGTGCAAACTATATTTCTTCGAAACCTGATTCCTGTTTTATTTCATAGAAACTGTTGTTACCTTAAACTTATGCTCTCATCAAAACTTATATTTAATGAACATTTAGTATTTTTCAGGGCAGCTCGTAAACCATACCCCCAAACTTTGCATTTTTAAAAAATAAGTGAAAAATGAAGAATTAATAATTTTATTACTTTTGATAATTTTTTGTATAGGAAAAAATAATTGAACAATTTAAGTAACTTTAAAAATATTTCACGAATTATAATTAATTATTGGTTATCTAGTTCTGTGTCTTGAAAGAAACAGCTTCTCCATTCGTTGACTGCAGTTGAAGTGCATTTCAAACGAACCTCTGGATTTCTTTTTTTATTACAAGGCTGTTTTTATTACCTGCAATCGACATCTATTTTCAAAATTGAGGAAATATTTCAGAAAACTCCTCCCCCTTTCGGTATGATGGCCGAAATGTAAGATTTTTTTAATTGGCCACACGTCTCATCAAATCTTCGACAGTAAGTTGCCAAGTAATTGTCAAGTTTTACGTATTTTATTTTATAATATTCGCTAAGGGAAACTGAACGCCACAGAAGCTGCTAGACTTAGAGTACATCCACCAATTAACCACAGGCTTTAAGTAGAAGTGCAATACGACTCCGCAAATAACTATTTCGTAAGCAAAGAACTGAGCTCATAAAAACCAGATTTAAAAATTCCGATTTAGAGAGAGCTGTTGTTTAGTAGGATGGAAAACTGCTTCCTCATTTTTTGAATAAAGAAAATTTAGAGTGAATAGCAGTTTTAATTATTTGTGGTGATGAAGAACGGTTACTACAAGTTCCTCAATTTGAAAATAGTATCGGAATAATTCAGGCAAAAGCTGTATTTTCAGCAGTTGAATAGTGGGAGGAAGTTGGTAAATTCCAGGAAATGTGTTTTGATACCACTGCAGTAAACACCGGTCGCTTCATAGAAACCTACATTTTTCCATAGCAATTATTAAAGGAAAAAACTTCTGTATTTACCATGTCACCACCATAATATAAAAATTATCCTAAAAGCTGTTTTTGTTTATAAAATGAGCACAACCTCTGACCCTGAGCCCCTCAACCTTTGTTTAAAAAAAACAAATACTGACTGGGTAGCCTAAATTGAACCAGCCTAAGTATAAAAATGCTATTCAAGATTAAATACAAGATATAAATAATTAATTCAGAAGAAATTTCAAATTGTCTTACAGAACCTTAAAATTAATAGCCCAGGGATTATTGATAAAGAATTTATTCAACTTAATTTAAGTTTTATAGGACGTCCTCCTCCAAAAGACATTTTTAGAGCACCTAGTGCTTTTAATCATGTCAGATGGATAGAATAGGGGATGGATGGCTATTTATTCGCGTTTATATATATATATATATTTAATATTCTAATAAATATATTATTATATTAAAATATATTTATTCTCAAAATATATTTATTCTCTTAAATTATATCGTTTCAGGGATCATCTTTCAATAACAAATTTAGAAAAAGAAGGTATTAGAGATCTTTGCTTATTTCTAATCAATATTTATGTAAAAGCGAGCTTCAATACTCAACTACCACTTTGGCTCCCAATCCAAAACTTTCAGTTAATAAAATCACTTGTTGACTACATAAAAATTTATAAATAGGTTGAAGACAAAGTACTCTCTAAAATGATAAACCGCGTTCTGTTAATTGCATTTTCATTTTTAGGTGATACTTTGGTAAAACAAAATATCAATATAAGCTTGGCTGTAAAATTAATGTCATTTGAAGAAGAACATGATGATAATGACAGGAATGTAAGAGCAACAAAAGGTTTCAACGAAGTGGATTATTTATTGAACAAAGAAGTCGATGTTTTTGTTTCATCTCAAACTATAATTTTTTAAAAAAGATTTTATATTAATAAACGATTTTTAAATACTTATCCCAATGTATGGTGTAAAAATAAACCTTATTTGAAAACAAAAAATAGTGAATGGTTTTAAGGGGTCTCAGGACTCTTAAAATTGAAAAAAAAATGAAAAAAAAAAAGACCATTTTCAACATTTAATATCTGAAAATGTATTTGATTATAAGACACAATTTTAATTGGAATAAAATATATAAGTATGTTCTTTCATTTCATGTATTTAAAAAATTATAAGATCCAGAATTAGCATTTACAGGGGGCTCCAAACTGTTAGGCATTTGATGAGCAAAAAATCGGCATAACAGCTTTCGCGCACGATTAAAAATACGTATTGCAACTAGAATGAAAATTTTGGTACCTACTTATACTTCAGACTGTAATAATTACCCTGAACCTAAATAAATTTGTATTTAAAGCTTTTTTATATTTTTAATACAAAGTTGTATTTAGCTAATGGAATATTAAGAAAATTTCAACAGTATAATCACCTAAAAAAATATTGTTTTGAACAATAAAAAGGAGATTTAAGTTCAGTTTATACAGACTAACATGAAACATGTGTTTTGAAAATTTCCTCAAAAAATATTCATAAGTTTTTGAGATATCGTGTGCGTTATGCCCAAAAACGTCATTTGGAGAAAAATGTCTTCAAAGTTTCCGAAACGACGCTTCAGCTATTGAACGTGTATAAATGTAAAAGCCATAACTTCAGTTCTAATAGAAATTTCAAGGAAAGAATTATATCAAAATGTTCAGAAAAGATAGGAGTTTAACATCTAAAAAAATTAAAATTTCGAAAATTTTAAAGCTTTAAGAGTCCTGAGACCCCTTAAAGCTGTCAATGATATATCTGAAAGGAGAATAAAATTAATCAGAGATTTTATTTCCTGTTTAACCCAGACAAAAAACAAAAAAGTATATGCTAAAAGTTGTATCTGAATGTAGAAAAACTTTTCAAGCAAAAGCAAAACTTCAAAAGCCACCTTATCTAAGCCATTACCGCATATTCCTTTCCAGCGCAGTGGTCCCACGTCAAGACCACCTAATTTTAATTCCAAACTTCCAAACGACATCAAGAGTATTTTTTATAAAATTTTGCTTTTACAATGAAAGGTTAACGTAATGTGCTTCTTAATTTCTAAAAAAAGCCGTTTGTAAATTCCGGTGTTAGTCAATCATTTCATCATGTTACGAACAGAATTTTTCTGTGCCGGAAAGGGTTAACGTGACAATTGTAAGGGATAATAACTTGTTTTCTTCATTATGCTTCCTTTCTTGTAACACAACTGTAATAATAAAATGCATTTGAGCATTATTTGTTCTAATTTTTATATTTTCTTTCACCCCCCTCCCCTTTTTGTTTAATTATTTCAGTTCAAAATACGATTTTTTTTTCATTTTCTTTGAATTAAATAAAAAACAAAAGAAAAAAGTTGGAAAGGAGATGAAATGGAATGTTACAATGTTTATTGGCATTTTCATAAAAAGTCAATTTTTAGGATTCGGGTGAAGTCTAGTCCTGAAAAATGCGCATATGTTTAAATCTATACATTTTTGGATAAAAAATGGTGTGTAGTTCTTCAAAGCAAAACTTTTTTTTATAAAATGAGACCTGAATTATGTTTTTAGGTTCAATTGTATTAATTTCATAAAGGAAAAACAGCATTTTTCTTTTTTGCGAAAAATCCCTTTTTTTTCAAACTTTAACCTCAGTGAGGCACAGGTTAACATTATCCAAATGAGCTGAAACTTTCCAATCTCATTTTCTAGTCAATTGGCAACTTTTTTGGGGGTCCCCCGCGAAAAATTCGAAAATTGATTTCTAGTAACCACCTTACTATACGTTATACACCCATGAAAATAACTAAGTATTCCCAAACTTAAAAGTTAGAAACCTGCTAAGTTTCCGCATTTAAATGCTTTAAATAAAACTAAAAAATAATATGGTACAAAGCTTAATTTTTAAGGATTAAAAATTTTATATCAAAAATCTACTTCGAATTATTGAAATAAATGTCGCACAGTAATTAAGAAAGAAAATAGCAACATGTAACGTTAATCAAACCATTTTATTTGAAGTAAGTTCTTCTGATGAATTTATAATTAACATATTCAAAACTGGGGACTATAATTATCATTTTAACTTTCCGGATTGCGATCTATATGCATAATAATAATATAGGTAGTTAAATAATTTAATTTAGAGATCAAAGCCGGATAAAGATAGAATAATTTATAATAAAAAATAATATTCCTAAGATAGATAAGGAAACAATTTAGTTAAAAGAATTGAATAATGGCTCAAAGTAATTCAACGTTATTTCTTTGGGATAGAAATTACTCGAAAAAAAAAATTATAAAATTGAATTCAGCGAGAAAGAAATCAGGTAGATGCAACTGAATAAGGTCAGCCGATCTTATAGTCATTTCCCTTGATACAGATCATAGTGAACTCGTACAGGAGATGAGCTAGGCCCCTATAGCATCTTTGTCGAACGAGAGATGAAATCTCTCTCTGGTGGAGTCAAGTAAAATTGGGAGGTGGTGGTGGGGGGGGGGGGGGGGGGAGGGTGTTCGTTCTAATTTGCTAGAAAAGCTGATGCAAAGATCCCTCTGCTCTGATTGCGTACGTGATCTCATTTTTCTCAGGGGTCATCTGACGTCCTTGATGCGTCCTTGATGCGTCCTTGATGACGTCTTTGACGTATGCGTCCGAACGGGTGACCCAAAAGTTTAATTAATGAAGAAAATGCTGGGTCCGAAATGTAAAATCAAGAATAAAAGTAGAGAAAATCAAAGACATTCCAGTTTAAATTAAATATTTTGAAAGGCCTTAAAAAGAGTTTTAAAAAATATGGCTGTAATTAAAGAAATATGACAAAGAAGATAAAAACCTATAATGAAAGTTAGCTGTTTAAACAAACCTATCATTACTGGAGCTTTGTAAAATTAAATCATAATACATGTTGGAGTCTTCTCCAACAAATGGCATGAAGAATTTCAAAGTTTGACAGATGTTAAAATCCGGAGAAAAATTCTTATTGGCTTGGACCAAGTAACAGCAACGACTTTCAAGCGCGAATACAAGCGAAGCGTGGAAGAAGTTCACCATATAAGAAATATTTGTGTATGAGTATTTTGCTGTTTTTAAAACACCTGTATGGTTGCGTAATAAAAATTTAATATGAAATTTAAAAAAAATTGGGTACTTGATAATTTATTGGGCCTTATTAACAGTGAACTTTGAATAATTATATAGTAAATACATTTTCGGAAATAATAATAAAAAACATTTTTATCTTTAAATATCTGGATTTAGTAACGTTCTAACATCTAAAATAAAAAAAAAATCCTTGCCGGCTCGGCCAATAGGTGAAGGTAGATGTTGAAACTAAGTGCTAATTTGTCCAACAAAAAATAAATCAAGATTAGAAATAGACCCAGTTTAAGAATTTTAACTGGCCACTTTTGACGAGTTTTTAATTTCATTTTTCTGTAACAGCTGGTTTTATCAGAATGATGTTAACACGATAATTTTTCTTCAACCATTATTTTTGTTAATTTGTTTTTCTTTAACAGTCGGTCCATCAAAATCTTGTCAATATAAAAGTTGTAGATAATATTAAGAAGATATATAATAAACTCAAGCGGATTTGATATCTTGTGAATTGACGAAGTTTTGAATTTATTTCTTCTTAAACTTTCTCCTCCCTTTTATTTTTCGTTTTTAATATTTTTTCTGTGGAAAGAGTTGATCCTATCAAAAAAACTTGTCTACATAAAGGTTTTAGATTTTGATATCTTGAGAGTTCACGAAGATATGAATTTTTTTTCTCCCTACAACCCTATTTTTTCGACTTTGATTTTATCAAAAAATTGTGATACATAAATGTTTGGCCCTTTTCCTAGAAGTAATAATATCTTTAAACTGATTTCATATGTATTATATTTAAGCAATTGTGAGGTTTTATCGATTTTCACAAAACCCCTTCCTATTTCCACTTCCTTGGTCCGATTTTGCCCATTAACGAATAGATAGATAAATATATAAAGTTTTGAACTGTGGATGGTTTTGTGTTCTAGCGGTCATTATCGGCGTAGATCTCCAAAAAGATTTCAGAAATTCCCACATAGGGGATAATGCAATTGGTAGCATTTCTAACGAAACTTACATAAAGGACAAAGAGTACTTTCCTATTATACCAACAGCCTGCAAAAAATGTATGCTTATGTGCCATTTATTTCAATCCTGGCCGTGCAGAGGATTTATATTGCAAATCCTGTCAAAAAATGTTATTTGGAATTTATTGAACATGAATATTTTTTTATAATTATTATTTAATCGTAAAACAGCAAAACATCTTATATGCTATTTATAGAATCGAAAATATTTTTTATTAAATGATAAATTTAATTTAATACTGACGAATTTTACCATATGCGGAAGCTACAACAAAATTGTTTCAGGACACTGGAATTATTACATAAAAAGTGTTTGTTAAAAAAAAGAAAAACAACAAAAAAAAAGTAATAATAAAAAGCAATTTAATAAATTACAACGACCATTTGGAAAATGATTTTTTCGAAGACTAAAATTTAAGAAATAAAAAATAGCATGGAGTTGATCATACATTACTTACGCCACGAATTAAACATTAATAGTGTTATTACACGTAAAAGTTGCAAGCGGCAGAAATTGCCTGCGACTCGTACATATTATCCACCTGAAACTTAAGTATTATCCAAGCATTTCATTGGCTGTTCGGGAAAATGCTTTTCCATCGTCAGATTTCCAAGAAATCTGACGGCCAATTTTAAATGAAATTTATTTCTTAAACTTTTAAACATCCCACAATATTACTTTTTATATCGTCGTATAGAGAAACAAATGTACTTTTAAATGCAATTTGTTTGAAAGCTGTATCTCAATTTGTTTCTGAGTTATTAATTTTTTCTGCAGTTTTTATTGGGTCAATCCATTTCAAGTGGTCCAGAAAATCATTAATTCGTTGTTCGATCATTTTTAAAAAATCTGAAATTTTTTGTACAACAACCCTAACATGATGGAAGTTCAAAATGACTATTATTTTAATTTTATTAATTTTTGTTTGTGCATGGCGGCCATCTTTGTTTCATCGTCTGCAGCAATTTTCTCGCAGGAAGGGTTTACGGAATTGTAAATAATTCATCGTTTATTTCTCCAATTCAAGTGCGGTTTATAGCAATTTGTACAGAATACATTGGGCTAAAAATTTGGTAATAGAGCAGATTCCGAAATTAAATGCTTATTGGTGAAATTTAGGCATAAAATTACAGTTTTTTCCTAAAATTTGTCCGTTTACAAGAGGAAATTTTTCTAGCAAGGAAAACTGTCAACATGACATACTTTTTTTTTTACAAATAGGCTGAAAGTACTTGTACTCACACACCAAGTTCCAGATCTGGGACATTCTTTCTCTTCTCTAAAAAAATTCCCAAATTTTTCAAAAATGTCAAAAATCGCACTTTTAAGGCTTTGATATCTCTGTTGGGGCACGAGATTAAAATCTGAAATTCGGGTTGCTGAGAGTATTGTATGGTAGTGTTATGCACAAGAAATTTCAGGATGGAGATTTGACTACAAGCTGAGCTATGGCAAGGGCAACATGTCAAAACAATACTGCCAAACTACTGTTTTGTTGTAGTCACAGCTAAGTATTTATCTCTGAGTGTCATTTAATTTTTTTTTATTATCTTTAAATAATAGTAACAGAAAATAAACCCTTTTGCAGAGCTTAGCAATTAATTTAAAAAATAATTATTCCTAAGTAATACATTTTTTATGGTTTCAGTAATTTTTGTTGTAGTTTTAGTAACTAAAAGAAACCTCAGCACTTTTACATAAAGAAAAATCATATTTTTATACAAGACCTGAGACAAAAACAGAATAGGGAAAGAAAAAAGCTGTTAATGTTGACCTACTTGTTGAGGCATGATCAAACGTGTCAAAACACATTCCTGCTTGTTGGTTTAAAAACCACAATTTTAATGCTGCTTGTCAGTCCCTGAAACATGGTCCTACCATAAGTTTGTTCCTGTAAATGAAACATTATACGATATTATCATGCATCAGCCTCAAGTAATTTTCAGAGCCCTTTCAAAATTCATACTGTAGAAAATTGACATTTTTGCATAAGAAGTAAGCTAGGAATAATTAAAGAAGTGAGACTCGCACATAGTGATTTCAAAGTTTATTTCTATGAGCCAGCAGGGCCAATAACTTCAATCAAGTTATTAAGAGATGACAAGACTTGGTTCTTACAAATAAAATTTTGAGAATGATCAAAACTGTGGTTTTTAAACCAACAAGCAAGAATGTGTTTTGACACATTTGATCATGTCTCAACAAGTATGACAAAATTAACAGCTTTCCTCTTTCCCCATTCTATTTTTGTCTTAGGTCTTGTATAAAAATAATTTTTTTTCTTTATGTAAAAGTGTCGAGGTTTTCTTTAGTTGCTAAAATTACAAGAAACATTACTGAAACCATACAAAGTCTTAGGCATAATTAGTTTTTAAATTACTTTCGAAGCTTTGCAAAAGGCTTTATTTTCTGTTACTAATATTTAAAGATAATAAAAAAATAAATTTAAATGACACTCTGAGATAAATACTTAGCTGTGACTACAACAAAACAATAGTTTGGCAGTATTGTTTTAACATGTTGCCCTTGCCATATCTCAGCTTGTAATCAAATCTCCACCAGGAAATTTCTTGTGCATAACACTGCCATACAATACTCTCAGCAACCCGAATTGCAGATTTTTATCTCGTGCCCCACCAGAGAAACCAAACCTCAAAAGTGCGATTTTTGACATTTTTGAAAAATTTGGGAATTTTTTTAGCGAAAAGAAAGAATGTCCCAGATCTGCAACTTGGCGTGTGAGTACAAGTACTTTCAGCCTATTTGTAAAAAAAAGTATGTCATGTTGATAGTTTTCCTTGCTAGAAAAATTTCCTCTTGTAAACGGACAAATTTTGGGAAAAAACTGAAACTTTGTGCCTAAATTTCACCAATAAGCATTTAGTTTTGGAAACTACTCTATTGCCATATTTTTAGCCCAATATATTCTCTACAAATTGCTGTAAACCGCACTTGAATTGGAGAAATAAACGAGGAATCATTTACAATTCCGTAAACCCTTCCTGCGAGAAAATTGCTGCAGACGATGAAACAAAGATGGCCGCCATGCACAAACAAAAATTAATAAAATTAAAATAATAGTCATTTTGAATTTCCATCATGTAGGGTTGTTGTACAAAAAATTTCAGATTTTTTAAAAATGGTCGAGCAACCAGTGCTGGACCACTTGAAATGTATTGACACTATTACTTTTTTGTCATAGAGGCAACACTCTGTTGTCCATCTCTGTTGAAAGTAAAGGGAAATACATATTACCGTATAGACCAATCAGAAAACGAATAAATTGCAGTTTAAACCAATAAAAAGCTTCAGATATGCTTTTGATTTCCTACCCTGACGAGGACAATTACCATTTTTCCAAATGCTTAAAAAAAAAAAAAAAAAAAAAAAACCCTCAACTCTTCAATCAAAAAATGAAAATTTTACCACCGTGCTAAGGTTCATTTACAACTTTATGCCTACTGTTTAAATTGAGTTTAATTTTATTAACATATTATATATATATTTTTTTGTTTGTTTGTTTTAAGTATACATCTGTATTGATTTAATAAAATATTGATTTAATAAAATAGTTCGTGAAAGTCTGTAATTTTCAAATTTTCTATCTTTTAAATCATTACTTTTGTAGAAACAAAGTTATTATTTTTAAAATATTTCATTTCACGCTAAT
This sequence comes from Maratus speciosus, assembly GCA_963932465.1. Taxonomy (NCBI): domain Eukaryota; kingdom Metazoa; phylum Arthropoda; class Arachnida; order Araneae; family Salticidae; genus Maratus; species Maratus speciosus. The sequence goes on from OZ010800.1 coordinate 309,067,466, forward strand.
TTCATTTTCACCAAGTATTATGTTTGGTGACAATGGTGTTGCTATCACGGAAGAGTACCAGACAAATACATGATGTGGATTAGTCGGCGTGATAACAATCATACGTGATCATATAATTGCGAGTGGTTGCGGGAAATAAATTTGTATGAAAAGAAATCGTCCCTGGTCATAATATGGCTAGAGAAGATAAACTGTATAATGGAGTGCATAATTAAGTTATTCACTTCAAAAATACATATATTCATACATTTTACTACGTGTTTCATTTATCATTAATCTCACGCGATTTCAATTTTTATCATAATGAAACCTAGAGAATTCCCGGAATAGGTATGAATAAAAACAATTCTGAACAGAAATTACACAGAATATCACAGAGCATTGACATCTGATTTCGTATAAAGTCTTAAAATTAAAAAAAATAGTGATTTTATTATTTTGTTATACAAATTCCCTTTCAGAAGATTTAATATTTTTCCTCTTGCATGCAAATATAACAATTCTTTTCATGTTTATGGACTTTTTAAAACATCTAAAAACGTATGTGCTAGGCATTGTGTAAAATTTAAAGTTATGAACAATTCTCTTTAGCATAATAAGATTGAAAAAAAAGGAAGTAAATCTTTATCTGTCAAGGTCGGATCAAAAATCTAAATATCATTCTCACATCTGTAAATCATACTTCGAGTAATTCGAATCATTAATAACATCAAAACATTCTAAAATAATTATCTGGTCTGGAAATAAACAAGAAGAATTAGCGTATCTGTGACGAATCAAAACATAATGAGTCTTGGAGTCGAAGCTATTTTAAGAAAAACATTTAATAGAATTATAAATACTATTTACAGTTATATTACATATTTACACGATTTCAAATCATAATATTAGGATACGCAACGAGCCAGTTTCATATTCATATCTCGTCAATAAAGTCACATTTTTAAATCTTAACAAAATCATGCCATCTTAATGCAACGTTCGTTGCATTCTGTTTACAAAAAAAAGAAAAAAGGCATTCTGGGAGTATTCTATGAGTGAAAGTTGAAGTAGGAAATTGCACTGCGGGTTGATCTAATCTAACTGCAATTCTTTTTCTACACACTCCCCACCTGAACTCCGGCAAAGTTCATCAATGAAAAATTCTATCATGAAAATTTAAATTCTCATATCAGTGGTTCATGATATTACAATTTCAAAAATCAAATTGAAAATATCAATTAATTCTAAACATAAAAATATAAAATTCAAACAATATAGAAAAATAAAAAATTGTTATCTACAAATTAACACAATAAAATGATATTTTTTTTTTTTCGTCAAACAGTTAATATATTTACTTATGCTAAACTAAAATAATACTGCATTTAAAGTAAGTAGAATTAATAATAAAAAGGAATGAAAACTTTTAGAGTTCTAAAAGAGATAAAAAAAAAGAGAAGAAGTGTATAAATGTTCATCAGCCTAAAATTTCTAAAGGTTATAAGTTCTGGAATCTTTTTGGGTTTCTCTTTTATGGATTTTACAAGACTTTCGTAAAAGCCTCCCCACCGTGCAGTTCTTTCAATGATATTTTTCCAAACAAGACACTTTTTAGTGATGCTTTTTACCATCCTTTTTATCAACCCTTCGGAATCCAATATCGGGATCGAATTTTTGTCAAAGTATGTGCAGTTCCTGCGTGCATCATTTTTTATGATTTTGACGCACAATCAACACTATTAACCAGGAATGTCTAGGCAGAATGACTAGATGTTTTTCTTCCGTAGAAAGATCAAATTCTTCCTCCTAAACATATCATTTCTGCTTTGTCTATATATGGAACAAAATTGAATAGGGGCGAATTCTTCTCTACTGAATTATCATTTCTAAGAGACTCAAATTCTACTTTATAAAATTGCTTCTGTTCACTTCGTATTAAGTATTTTTCTGATACTAATAATTCTTCAGCTGTTAGTGGGCCACAAACTTCAGTAGACTTTTTCAGCTTCAATATAAATCTTTTTACCTAAGCAGTTATTGTTATTAGTTTCTCCAAATTACTAAATTTGGTTATAACAATAGAATTTTTAATCTCTTCGATTATGCACTCGCATTGCAATATGTCATTAAGTTTATTTCTGTATTTTAATTCATCTTCATCAATTATTCCTTTATCTTCAGATCTTGGCCAAAATTCGGGTGGGAAGCTAAGCCACTTTGGCCCAAACAACCACGTTGGGTCATTGCTGAGCTTGAAAACGTTTGCGCGTCTCTAGACAAGGTCTGCGGGATTGTCTGTCCTTAGGCAATGATACCAATCAGAAGGGGAACTCAGCTTAAGAATTTCTTCAAACTCGATTTCTCACAAAGGGTTTAAATTTTTCAGGTGACCCTTTAATCCAAAAATATGTCATTTTCTAATCAGTCTAGTGAATGGATGGAATTTCCAGATGTACCTCCTTCAAAATGCTGCAGCTTAATCTAGCAGAACATAATGCAGCCTGTGAAGGCGCTTACCTTCACATATTAATATTAAGACCTTTTCTCTTTCCCCCCTTTAAAATTACATTTTTTTAAATTCTTAAATTTAATTATCTGTCTGCATTCGGATTCAATCTGTTTTTAGTGCTCTTTCCCTTCATAAATTAAGCATTCAATTCTCAGTCTCTTTAATATTTTAACCGCAGCGCACTGCATTCTAAAGAAAAGAATTCCTCTTCTCGCCTAGCAACTGGATTCTAATTTTCATCCTTCTGCCTTAGTTTTGATGATATGCAGAAATTAGTCAGACAAGTTACATCTACATTTTTAGCCTTTGGTCCAGATGTAAGATATTAGTCATTTCAGTTATTGACCCTATCTTTATTTTGATTTGTTTATTAACGGGCGCTTCGGCCGCTTCAATCCCATGAGAACTTTGGTAAACCCTATCGAATGTTCTTTTGCGGTTTATCTGCTATAATTCCTAAGTAATCATGTGGCGTTAAATATTTCTTATTAACCCGAGAGTAGTCGCGGCATTTTTTAGAACGTTAGTAGTCGCGTTCGGTCCATTTGCCGCCGTTACCAGCAGGCCGAAAACGAAGGGGAAACTTGCCGGTGTTATCAGATGATCGAAAACGGATAACGTAGGGTGAAAATATTGACTAAACTTTAAAAGATTACAGCAATTATTCATTTTACAACCTTTTACAGCAATTATTTATTTCGCTTAAGTATATATTTAGTTGGCACCTAGATAAATGTTTTTAATAACTCTTTCTTCGTTTTGCATAAATACTTAAAAGTAAATAGTAAATGATTTGATTGAATTTCTGATGTTACTATGAATCAATAATTAGTAGGAGAACATTTACTAATATGCATCTAAATTCATGATAGGGGCATTTTTATTTATTTATTTATTTATTTATTTTGGAAGGACAGAATCAGAGTCAGGTAGATTTTTTTGATACTCCGGCACTCTATATCCATTTAATAAAATAAAATTAATAAATTTATCATCAATATATTACACTGACATTAAATTGAACAATTTAACTGAAAATAAAAATGAAACCTATGACATGCAACAAAAAACCAAATAAAATACCACTAATTCACCAGCATATTGCGGACGATTAATTCATTTAAAACATATGAAAAACCATCAAATTTGATGCCATAAACAATTAAAGACAATATATATATATATATATATATATATAAACTTTCTGTACAATAATAACATTGAAAAATAAGGAAAATGACCAATAATTATGAAATCACAAATACCACATAAACCAGATATTATTAAAAATGTATAATTATATATATATATATATATATATATATATATATATAATAAAGAAAAAGGTAAAAAATACTTAACTTCGAAATTATAAATGTAAATGTTGTAACTACGTTTTATTTATTTATTTATTTTGTGGGGTGTCTGTGTATGTATGAGGGGGGAGAGGATGGGGGGGGGGGTGGCTCTCGAGATTTTGTCATTAAATCCATTTTTCAAATGAAAATGCACGATTTGTAGTTTTTCTACTTATTTCAGGGTGGGAGCAGCGCCCTTGAATAAAAACTCTGGATACGAATTTCGCTCATATAAAGTAAATAATAAATAAGTTATTGAAATTATATACTTAATTTAAATACATTTGCAGTTGTAAATTTAAATCCTAAGATGGATAAATTATTTTTATTAATAGAATCACTCAAAGGTTCATCTTAATAGGGATGTGTTTTACAGAAACTATTTAATTAAAATGAATATTCAATTGTACATTTCATAATAAGGTATTAATGTTATAATTTATTGTTTTATAATAACGTTCATTAAATTAATAAAAACAATAAGAAAATTTTCTCCAAAATTATAAATATGCAGAAATAATTTAATTTAAATGATTTTTCTCTCATATTCTGGAAAACATTATTCTGAAAAATAGTTTGAACAATTGATGAAGTACAACAAATTTAAATTTGTTAGATACTGTCCCCAAGCCTCTATTGGATTTAAATAATAATTTCTGCGGTATTGTTAAAAAAATGTGTTTTTACTTACAGTATGAAAATTTAAAAATAGATAAATTTTATAAAAATACTTAAAATAATTTTTTTTTAAATCATAGTATAAACATTCACTGAATTATCCAAAAGAGATTTTTATTTGCGTAATTTCTAACCTACATTATAAAATTCTCATTATTTTTCTTATTGTACACATAAATTATATGTATGTTCTTCGCAAATATACACACTACATTTCTGAGAAGATTGTTTTATCTTTCGAATTTGTTTTATTGTACAAAAACGATACTTTTCAGATTTTGAATATACGGCGATTTTATTTTACTGATTCCCACAAAATTCTCTTCTCTTTGTTTTTTAAAGGTTTTGCAGTGTTATTGTCTGTTTTTATTCATTTATATGTTCGAGTAATAAATGGAAAGCAAGTTCATTCAAATAATGATGATGAATTTCCCTTTTTTTCCATATTTAAATAATTATCGATTTGAGAATTTATTCCCGCAATATTTGACAATGAAAAAAAAAATGTAAGTGACCATCCATCATTTTTTTGTGCGAACTGACTATACAACTAATATAATAAAACAATTTTAAGTCACATTCTAAAAGTAAAAAAAAGTACTCTTTGAACGAATAAAATAGCAGAAGGAAAGAAATACGAAATAACAACAGACAGAGAGTCTGTACTTCGAAGTAACCTTCCCCACAGATTTCGCGGAAATGGGAAAGGATGAACACGAGGGGGGAAAATTCAACTAACGTAAGTGGTCGCAACGCGGTCATTTAGACCGATTGAAACTTAAGAATGCGATAAAATGCTAAGAAATAGCAGGAATGACTTGCAATTTTACTACACTAGAGTGTGAACACTCAAGGTCAGCTACACGGAATTTGGCTATCGTAACTTTAACGGGAAATGAGTTACAGGAAGATAACGAATTTCGGGCGGGGAAAAGACCAACGCGCGACTATTAACGGGTTAATCTTTTACATTCCCCATTCAATTTCAATTATTGTACTTTGACCACATGTCTCTCTCTCTCTTTAATCTCGCCATATAGTATATGTATTTGGCGAAATTGTGTATGTACGCTTGCCAACACTCGAGCATTTTCGAGAAAATGTAATTGCATCACTTGCTTCTAAGATCTGATTCTGTGAACGTAAAAAAAATGTAACTTTCTGCTCCCTTCTCCAACATCGGCCTTGGCCGTGTAATTTCGGCTATGTTCGAAAGGATCCCGGTGGACAATAAAGACCTTTAGATAATTTCTACCTTAGCAGTTTCTTGCCTTCCTCTTAAAATAGGTACAGTTAATTTTTCAGCCTTGTATTCAGTATGGAAGCTAAGAAAAATGAGCCACCTGTGCAAGACGTCATCATCACAGAAATATGGTGCATATAGCCGGCGTACCGAATTACATTTTGGAGAACGGAAGCACGTGATATATATATATATATATACATATATACTTTTCATTCTGGGTACATCATTACCTTGGACTACTACGAAAAAAAACTGTGAATTCTATTTAAAAAAAAATAAACTGTGACTGCTGCAAACTACCTAATGTTGGATTATTATTCGAACTGAACTATTCTTGTTTTCCGCCTTGCCGTGTCACATTTCAAGATTATAGAATAATGTCAAAAAGTGATCTGCATGCTAGGCTCAGTGGGTACTTTAAAAAAAACTGCTCAAAAATTTATGGGCTTCCTGCAGACAATCTGAGGAATACTCATTGCTTTCTGTGTGAACGCACTCTCAACCGAAATGTCCATCATGCCAATAGATGCCTCTTCAAAAATATTAGCAGCGAAAGTGCGCGGAAAAGCACTATACAGCAAACGCATAAGTGACCGACATTTTACTTATCTTCATGCCGTCAGCTTCCGTCACAACTAGCCGATAACCGCCATCCTTTAGACCGGCATAAAAAAAAAGAGTTACCGATACCGAAAATACGTGAGCGCCTTCGGAATGAGTCATAAATCCTCCATCGCCTGTTTTTGTTTTTCTTCTCCTCTTCTGTTGCTTCTGTGCTGATTTACGCAGCTGAATCAGAATTTCTAAGATATTCCGGATTATGTCTTGTATCGGCCGAAAAAAAAAAAAAAAAAAAAAAAGAAGAAACAGAACAGTTAAAATGATTTTTTCTTCTACATTAAAGAAATTTTTTTCTCCTTTTCCAGTAACTCTATGAAGAAAGCGTGTTCATGGATCTACATGTATTCTATTGCATTTCAAGGAACTTAAAAAATAATAATAATACTGTTTAAGTTACTTGTTCAAAGAAAGACAGTTAACATGCAGTTTCCTTAGAACGGAATGTAAAATGATAAAATACAGTAATGAATATTTAGGTGAACTCCACATTCAACTATACGCAGATATACCTAAACATAAAAAAAAAGAGTATTCCTGCTGTTGCACAAAAAAACCACACATATGTTTTGAATTCAGTTATTATTTTCTTGCATTATTATGTCTTTATTTATAACATTTCCTTGTTAGCTCAAGGTAAGTGTTATTTTGTTTTAAGTGTTTGAAAAGTTAACTTTTGAAGAGCCATTTTTCAAATATAGATCATATTGTGTGAGATTACTTTTCTAGACTTTGATAAATATAGATTAAAAAAAAATCAAAATCATTTTTTTAGATTATATTAAAGGTATGTGTTTATTTTAAATTTTTTTACAAAAACATTTATTGGTGTATAAAGGAAATTCTTCGCTGTGATGAAAATAAATTTTCTGCTAACTAAATTTTTAATGATGATATATATATTTTTTAAGTTGGCTACATTTTTCTAGGTTTTAAAAGGTATTGTGTTTTGTATATAAATTACATATTTGTGTAGAGTTATTTACTCACAAAAAAAGATTTTTTTTTAATTTGCCTTTTCATTCTAGTGTCTTATGGTAAGTGTTGATTTATACTTTTATATTATCTACTGAATAATACAGAGTAGACAGTGCTTGTTTAAAAAAAATTTTTTTTTCTACTTTTCTTTTTTGTGCAGTGGATATTAAAATGGTATAATAAGTCAGTTAATGTTGATTTAGTTATGAGGATTAATTACCATAAATAATAAAATATAAAAAAAAATCTTCATGACTGGATTATATTGCTCTTTTGATATATATCTATATATATTAGTTCTGATGGCTTCTTACTAAAAATTAAGCATTTATTTTTATTAGCAACATGCTAAGATTTTGTATGTCTAGGGATGCACTTCATATCCAGTTCACTTTCAAAGTTTTTTTTAATTTAGATAAAAGATTGTCCAAAAAATATATATATTTTTTCACATTTCCGATTCTTATTTAATTCATTATATATATCTTGCAGTGTCACACAATGTCGCAATCCTGAGATGAGATGCTGTTTTTCTTATCTCTGTTGGCCTAGGGTTGTCGATATGGTTGTTCTCGCGTAATTAGGCGCTGGTCGCATTTTTTTTCTTTTCTCCTTTTTGACATTATGCGTCTGCATCAGCTATGTGTCACATTGCATCTTATATAAAAAATGTTATCTCTTATGATCACAGACAGTATTTTTTCTGTTTTTGTTCAGGTAGCTTTTAAAACTCAGCAATCCTGTTGTAATCAGGCAGGCTTTCACAATGAACATTAAAACTTAGTTATAAAAAAAGGGGGGCATATTGTAAAAAAAAAAAAAATAAGGTAATATAAAGATTTCTCTCACAGAGCATAATGTAATGTTTATCCGACATATAGATATAAAAAAAAGAGGTAAAAAAAAAAGAAATGAAATGGCTTAATTTTATACTTGACTGATATTATTATTATTATTATTGATTTTTTTTTCTTACTTGTTGTGCTTAATATGTTTCTTGTTGTAGCACTTCCTACAGGTAATTTCTTTTTATATATAACATTTTATATGTTTTTTTTATGTGTATATTACATGTTTTGCCAGTCATCCATATCAATAAGATATGAAACTTTTAATACCCTAGATTACTATAAATATAGGTCTTGCAACTTTTATACTTAAGGATAAGCACTAGTGGCATTTAAAAAAAAGAGAGAGGAAGTAACCACTAATGGCAGTTAAATATGATCAGTATTTAATCTTTTTCAGTTGGTTGCTAATAATTTGAGAAAATTCCATTTGGCATCTATACAGTACACTTTTCTGTTTATATACATCTCTCATATTCCAGTTTACACGGATTTTATACATTTTTATTCACGTCTCATTAATTTATTTCTATAGCATAAATTAGGCTCCTTAGTTTTAAAATATAGCGCGAGTCATCATATCTTAAATTTTTATTATTTCATAAAAAAAAATCTATTTTTCCTTTTGATTTCTATTTCTACTTTATAAAAATTTTTATAACATGAGTCGTAAACATTTTATGCATGTGTTAGATATCAGTATGCTTGTTACTGCATACACACACAATTTACACGCACACTACATTTTACATGTGATTATATTACTTGAGGTGAATTTTTAATTATTGTTTCCTGTGTTGTGTAAGTGCTTTTTTTTCATTGCGCTATGTTCCGGACATAGCCCAATGATTAAAGGTGTATGTTTCAGTTTTGGCTAAGTGGATCGGCCGTCCACTTTCTCAAAAGTGGAATATGTTACTTACATGATACAAATGTTCAATACCTCATATTGATTTACAAGACGTTCGCGCTCTCTTTTATTATTTTTTTAAATGCATAATGACGTATCTCTCATACTATTTGATACTCCGTACATGATTTTTCCCCCCACTCTAGCTTACTATGGGCAGATAGTGAAGTTAGATGTTTGTCTTCATCATTTTTTTAATCTCATGTACACATTTATTATGATTTCAGGTTTAACCTGGTACTACATACACACACATATTTACATTTGCATTTCATATGGTCTTGTTTTGTAATAATTTTATGACACTCACCTTGGTTAAACATGGTCATGATTGAAGCGAAGCTTTGGATTTTTGTACATTTGTATTGAATTAATTGTCTGTAGCGAAGCTTTGGATTTTTGTACATTTGTATTGAATTATTCCGATGGCTGAAGAGTTGATAACGAAGTGAAACAATATTAACAGAACGAATTAATCCATATTGCAGATAGAGACAAGCCGAATGTTACAACTAATTCTTTATTGACCAAATCGGACACCAGGTTCGGGTAGTTTTTTTGCAAGGCGAGCCCTCGGCCGGAGCCGGGCGTTGGAGAGAGAGTCTCGTTACATTCTTATGCTCAGAGCATGCGAGTTCAGAAGCAAGTCTGACCCAAAATTACACTTTCTCGAAATCTTTAATGTTGGCAAACATACATACAGAATTTCGCCAAATACATATACTTTATGGCGAGATTAAAAAGAGAGGAAGACATGTGGTCAAAGTATAATAATTGAAATTGAATGGGGAATGTAAAAGAGTAATAAGAAATATTTAACGCCAATGGTGGCTGTGTTGGAATTTTAGCTCATAAACCGCGAAAGACATTCTATAGGGGTTGCTAAAGTTCTCATGGGATTGAAGCGGCCGAAAGAGCACGTTAAAAAAACAAAAAACAAAATAAAGACAGGGTTAATAACTGAAATGACACATCTATCTAACATCTGGACCAACGGCTAAAAATGTAGAAGTAATATGTCTGACTAATTTCTGTATATCATCAAACTAAGGCAGAAGGATGAAAATTAGAATCCAGTTATTAGGCGAGAAAAGGAAATGATTTCTTTTCTTTTAACTGTAGTGCGCTGCGGTTAAAATATTAAAGAGACTGATAAATGAATGCTTAATTTATGAAGGGAAAAGAGCGCTAAAAACAGATTGAATCCGAATGCAGACAGATAATTAAATTTAAGAATTTTTAAAAATGTAATTTTAAAGGGGGGAAGGAGGAAAGGTCTTAATATTAATATGTGAAGGTAGGCGCCTTCACATATATCTCCCCAACAGCCGAAAAAGAACGAAGTGAACCACGAGAGAAAAAAAAAAGTTACCCCATGTCTTCCCTCAAATACATTACACATAAAAAAATATGTAAAAATGTAATATTTTGTAGAGGGAACCCGGTGACCAACAGTTTATAAACATATACAGAAATACTAAATATGTAAGGAACAAATAAATCATGTCTCATATAAAAAGCATGCCTATAAGCATGACAAAGCAAGTTGGTACCAAAGACTTGCCAAAATAAAATATATTGAAATTTTTTGAACTGCAGTCAATACTTCTGGACAGCTGTTTTCTTAATATACTTTTTTTTTACGTGTGCACACAGTTATCTTTTTTTTATTATTTCCAGAAGATTTTAATATATAAAATTGCTTGAACATTCACTTCAAGGAAGAGCAATTTCCACAATTGCTACAACAGTTGGTCAACTCCAACTTACCAAATTATTTTGAGACATGAACTGTATATAAAGACAAAACATTATATAATATAGTAAATATAAAAATTGTTCATTTTCAGCACTATTTGTGACATTTCAAGTTTTTTTTAAAAGTGGTATGACTGGTAAAAGGAGAGGAAGATGGAGGTAAATTATTTGTTAAAAGTTGAAAGTTGCCATCATTTTATCTTGTAACCAATGACTGAATGTGTTTTACTGAGAACCTAATTTAACTAAAGTGTATTTTAAAACATATTGCACTCCTATAAGGTATAAACAAGAGGTAATAAGAACTTTCCAGAGAAAGTACCCCTTACAAAAATGGTAAAAAAATGTACAGTAAATCTAATGAAATTTAATAAGCATTATACAACAGGTGACACAAAAGTATGTGTATGTGTGTGAATGTAGTCATAAATAACACCGTTAGGTGTTACGACTGGTATATACCAGTAATAAACCACATGTGTCAAAGAGCATAACAAAAACCAAAAAAAAAAAATAATGCACACCTGTGTACTGAGTGATTGGAAAATCGTGCATAAGAAAACTACCTTATCACGTAAAATACCTTGTATAGCCAAGAAAGGTACCGAATGAAAAAAATAAAAGTAAAGTGTAATCCTGTAAAGTTACCAAAAAAGGAAACCCTTTTTTTAAATATCTAGCATAAAAAAATAACAAACGTGTGCTAGTATACAAATGAACACTAGAAGTGTATCACAGTGACCTCAAGTGAAAAAAAAAATAACACTGAACCAAAGAAATGTATCAATGAAGTAAAATGCCTAAGTGTTTTGAAAATCAGTTGTAAAAACAGTGACAATTAGTCCCTGATGCACGCAAAGAATTGACAAAGCAATGAACTCGTGTAAGGGTTTTTTCTATGAACTAAGATAAACTATGAACTACTGTGTGTGTTAACTATGAACAAAAATTCTTTACATGCACCAAGCACCAAACAGCAAAATGTAACTGAAGAGAAAAAAAAGTGTACCGTATTTAAAAAAGATCGTTACCAAAGGGTTAAATTTAATTTTTTTTTTACTGTAAATTTCATAAGATATTGCTGCATTCGTTGAAAAAAAAAATATATATATCTACTCAAAACGCATCAGTGTAAAATTGACAGGATCCATACCTTTACGTTAAATAAACAAAAAAGGAAAAGGAGTGTTACCGCAAAAGATAAACTGTCTCTTGCAAAATATAGAAAAAGAAGTGTTGTTTACCAAAAAGAAATCCTTAAAATCCTGACATATGAGTGTGAAAGAAAAAAGAAATTTCCCTCGATAACCAGTGAGAATCAAACACAGTAAATGAAATTTGCACAAAAAAAAAGGATATGAAAAGGTTTTAGTTTTGCTGAATTTTCGTGTATAGACCATCTGTGTATTTATTAAAATTTAACCCCTGGCAAAAATATTAAAAACATTTACTAAGAAATTGCATACGATTTAATATAGTGTGACAAGATACCTTACTCGATCTGCCACCTTCAAGTAAGAAGTATCTAATGAAAATGTTAAAAAAAAAATGTTACATGTTAAAAGGCAACAAATTCGAAATGTGTGTGTAATTTAATATGTCATGTGATGGATAACTCTTAGTAACTTTAAAATCTTTGTACATAGACAAAGTGATGGTGTCATTGATATGTTATGACATTATGCAAACACATAAAATAAATAAAAACAACTCTGTTAAAATTAAAAAAAAAAAAAAAAACTGATAGAACATTTTAATATCGAAACATGGTGTAAAGTTTAAAAGATAGAAAAGTAACAGGAAAAAAAACTGTATGTGTGTGAAGGGAGGGGGGGAAAAGAAACCTCAAACTCATGAATTACCTGAAATAAAACATATGAATAAGTGTGTACGCAAGCATACACAACGTGTAAATAAACACATGAACAAATTGTATAATTCCACATGAACTACTTGTAATAATGTCTCAATGAACTAACATTTTTATGCCCTTTGCCAACAAAATATACGGACAGTAGGTGTGTAATAACCCAAAACACTAACATACGAGTGAGATTCAATTACATAATTAGTGAGTTAATCACCAAAATGTAATGAATAAGGGTTAATAAAAGCAATGAACTCCGTGTAATGTGTGAAAACTCGGGTTATACTCTAAACCAGCCACAATGAACTATATGTGTTATACTCAATGAACTACTTGTGAGAAAAAAAAACAAAAAGAATGCTGTCGAATAGATCGTAAGCAAAGTACAATGTGTAAAAGCAAATGAACAAAATATGTAAATCAACACATGAACTAGTGTAATGTATGTATATCAATGGACAAAATTGTATTCAAAATGAGCAAATTTTGTGTAACACAAACAAAATACCCAACACATGAAGTACTTGTGAAAAGAAAAAAAAGTTGCATAAATGGTTAACAAAGGGTTAAAATTAAAATAAAGTTGTATTTGCGAGAGTTATTTCTGTATGAAGTTAAAAGAAGCGTGCATAAAATGTACGAGTGCACGACAGATTGCATAACTTTACGCTAAACTGTAGCAGTTATGCCAAACCAAACATGTTCCAAGTAAAGGGTTGGAAAAGAGAAAAAAAAAACGAATAGCAAAATACCAAGCGTTATACTTTATGATCTATGAGTGTATGTATCCGTCACAAGACACCTGTTAGACTATAACTCACTAATTAAAAAAATTAAAATGTGAGAAAATGCCAAAGATTTAGTTTAATGACTATATGTGAATAGCTTTTTTTTAAAAATAAATAAAGTGTACATAACAGCTCACATTATGCATTTGAATAAATTTTATAAAAACAGCATTTTCAACGATATCAAATATCATGTCAGTTATAATAAAATACCTTATGTTATAAATAAAATAGCAACGAGTCACCAGCCGCGCGTAAACAAACAAAATTAACAAATGTGTAAAAAATACCAGCTAGAAATTAACTCATGCATGTAAATTTAAGATGCATGTGCAAATATTGTATTGAATTACATTATGTAAAAAAAATCCGTAACAATCCGAAAATAAAAAAAAATGTCAAGGCAACAAAAATACACAAACTTTGAAATAGTGTAAAACTATGTATTTGTAAAAATATCCACTAATGTTGAAAGAGTATGTGAAAAAAAGTACAAGCACACAGAATCATGACCATGTTTAACCAAGGTGAGTTTTATCTAAATATTACCAAACAAGACCATATGAAGTGCAAATGTAAATATGTGTGTGTGTGTAGTACCAGGTTAAACTTGAAATCATAAAAATGTGTACATGAGATTAAAAAATAATTGATGCAGACAAACATCTAACTTCACTATCTGCCCATAGTAAGCTAGAGTGAGAAAAAAAAACATGTACGGAGTATCAAATAGTACGAGAGATACGTCATTATGCATTTAAAAAAATAAAAGAGAGCGCGAACGCCTTGTAAATCAATGTGAGGTATTGAACATTTGTATCATGTAAGTAATATATTCCACTTTTGAGAAAGTGGACGGCCGATCCACTTAGCCAAAACTGAAACATGCACCTTTAATCATTGGGCTATTTCCGGATCATAGCGCAATGAAAAAAAAGCACTTACACAACACAGGAAACAATAATTAAAAATTTACCTCAAGTAATATAATCACATGTAAAATGTAGTGCGCGTGTAAATTGTGTGTGTATGCAGTAACAAGCATACTGATATCTAACACATGCATAAAATGTTTACGACTCATGTTATAAAAATTTTTATAAAGTAGAAATAGAAATCAAAAGGAAAAATAGACATTTTTTTATGAAAAAAAATTTAAGATATGATGACTCGAGCTATATTTTAAAACGAAGGAGCCTAACTTATGCTATAGAAATAAATTAATGAGACGTGAATAAAAATGTATAAAATCCGTGTAAATTGGACTATGAGAGATGTATATAAACAGAACAGTGTACTGTCTAGATCGCAAATGTAATTTTCTCAAATTAGTAGCAACCAGCTGAAAAAGATTAAATACTGAGCAAATTTAACTGCCATTACTGGTCCTCTCATTGGTTACCCATCCTCTCTCTTTTTTTATATATGTCACTAGTGCTTATCCTTAAGTATAAAAGTTGCAAGACCTATATTTATAGTAATCTAGAGTATTAAAAGTTTCATATCTTAATTGATATGGATGACTGACAAAACGTATAATATACACATAAAAAACATATAATATACACATAAAAAAACATATAATATACACATAAAAAAACATATAATATATTATATATAAAAAGAAATTACCTGTAGGAAGTGCTACCACAAGAAATATATTAAGCACAACAAGTAAGAAGAAAAAAAAAATCAAAAATAATATCAGTCCAGTACCAGTTTAAGCCTTTTCATTTTTTTTACCTCATTTTTTTTGTGTCAAAATTACATTAAGCTCTGTGAAAAAATTACCTTAAGTTATTTTATTTATCTTTTTTTATACTATGCCCCTTTTTTTATCTAACAAGGTTTTCACCATCAGACTGCCTGATTACAACAAGATTGCTGAGTTTTAAAAGTATACACGAACCAAAATAATAAAAACTTTGTCTGTGATCATAATATATAACATTTTTATATAAAATGCAATGCGAGACATATCAGTTGCAGACGCATAATATCTAAAAAGGGGGGGGGGGAAATGCGACCAGCGCTAATGATGTAAGAAATTAAGCGAGAGCAACCATGTTCAGCAATCCTAGGCCAATAGAGATAAGAAAAACAACATCTCATCTCAGAATTTCAACATTGTGTCACACCGAAAAATATATATAATGCATTAAATAAGAATCGGAAATGTGAAAAGAAAGAAAAAAAATTTGGACAATCTTTTATCTAAATTAAAAAAAACTTTGAAACTGAACTGGATATGAAGTGCATCCCTAGACATACAAAATCTTAGCATGCTACGAATAAAAATAAATGCTTAATTTTTAGTAAGAAGCCATCAAAACTAATATATATAGATATATATTAAAAGAGCAATATAATCCAGTTATGAGGATTTTTTTATATATTTTATTATCTATGGTAATTAATCCTCATAACTAAATCAACATTAACTGACTTATTATACCATTTTAATATCCACTGCACAAAAAAGAAAAGTAGAAATTTTTTTTTTAAAACAAGCACTGTCTACTCTGTATTATTCAGTAGTTAATATAAAAGTATAAATCAACACTTACCATAAGCATACTAGAATAAAAAAGCTAATTTAACAACCTTTTTTTTTTTTTTTTTTTTTTTTTTTTTTTTTTTTTTTTTTAGTGAGTAAATAATAACATGTAATAGTAGTGAGTAAATAACAAATATGTAACATATATGCTAAAACACAATACCTTTTAAAACCTAGAAAAGTGTATCTAACTTTAAAAAAAAATTGTCATCGTTAAAAATCTAGCCAGCAGAAAAGTTAATTTCATCACAACAAAGAATTTTCTTTATACACCAATAAATGTGTTTGTAACAAACCAAATATTTAAAACAAACACATCCCCTTAATATAATCTAAAAAAATGAATTTGATTTTTCTTTTTTTTTTTTATATCTATCAAATGTGTAGAAAGGTAATTTCACGAAATATGATATATATTTGAAGAATACCTCTTCAAATGTTGCTAACAAAAGCTAAATAAAACTTACCTTGAGCTAAGGAAAAATATAAGCATAATACATTTATTAGGGTAATAAAAGAATAAATGGATGCTAAGCATTTATGTGTGTTTAGTACTGTGCCAGCAGGAATACTCTTATTTTTTTTTTTTAAGTTTAGGTATATCTGCGTATAACTTGATGTGGACATCTTCTAAATATTCACTACTTATATTATATTTGATTAGTTTCCGTTCTAAAGAAACTGCACTGGTATAAACAGTTCTTTTTTTTTGTTGTTAACTGTCTTTCTTTGAACAAATAAAGTTACCCAGTATTTTCTTTAAACGTTTCTTGAAATGTAAATGTAATCCATGTAAATCCATGAACTATTTTTTTATTTCACTTTCTTCATAGATGGTTACTGGGGAAGGAGAAAAACATTCCTTTAATTAAAAAAAAAAAAAAAAACGTTTTATAAGCTGTTCTGTTTCTTCTTTTTATTTTAATTGAGGCCGACACAAGACACAGTCCAAAAGATCTCAGAAATTGTTGATTCAGCTGAGGAATTCATCTTAGGAGCGCACAAAAGAGAGAAAAAAAAACACAAGAGGCGATGGAGGATCCATAACTCAGCCCACAGCGCTGACGTATCTTGGGTAACTCTTTTTTTGCCGGAAGACCAAGTGTCGATTGTCGGCTAGTTGTGACGGAAGCTGACGGCATGACGATATAGAAAAACCTCGGTGAACATTGTCGGCTAGTTGTGACGGAAGCTGACGGCATGACGATATAGAAAAACCTCGGTGAACATTGTGTTGGGAAACGCTTTGCAGAGAATCTCGAATCATTATTTTGATCGGAATTTATTTGTTGTAGCTGTGGTTATTTCAGGCGAGAGAGAGTGCAGAAATTCACCGCAATGAGCATAGTTCAGAATTTTGCAGGCTTGTTGATGTTAGTTGATAAATTTTAACATTTTTTTGTGCATTGTGTACTCCTGTACACGACAACATCAGGACGCAGAAAAGTCAAGTCAATTGATGAGCATCGAAAGTTTCCACCAAATACTTTTAGGAAATCGATAAATTATAGTCTATTATACCGTAAAAAAATTTCTCCTCTCTCCAACTGGAACTCGCTTGCGCCTGAACGGCACCAATTGTCTGAAGCGAAGCTTTGGATTTTTGTACATTTGTATTGAATTAATTGTCTGTAGCGAAGCTTTGGATTTTTGTACATTTGTATTGAATTATTCCGATGGCTGAAGAGTTGATAACGAAGTGAAACAATATTAACAGAACGAATTAATCCATATTGCAGATAGAGACAAGCCGAATGTTACAACTAATTCTTTATTGACCAAATCGGACACCAGGTTCGGGTAGTTTTTTTGCAAGGCGAGCCCTCGGCCGGAGCCGGGCGTTGGAGAGAGAGTCTCGTTACATTCTTATGCTCAGAGCATGCGAGTTCAGAAGCAAGTCTGACCCAAAATTACACTTTCTCGAAATCTTTAGTGTTGGCAAACATACATACAGAATTTCGCCAAATACATATACTTTATGGCGAGATTAAAAAGAGAGGAAGACATGTGGTCAAAGTATAATAATTGAAATTGAATGGGGAATGTAAAAGAGTAATAAGAAATATTTAACGCCAATGGCTGTGTTGGAATTTTAGCTCATAAACCGCGAAAGACATTCTATAGGGGTTGCTAAAGTTCTCATGGGATTGAAGCGGCCGAAAGAGCACGTTAAAGAAACAAAAACAAAATAAAGACAGGGTTAATAACTGAAATGACACATCTATCTAACATCTGGACCAACGGCTAAAAATGTAGAAGTAATATGTCTGACTAATTTCTGCATATCATCAAACTAAGGCAGAAGGATGAAAATTAGAATCCAGTTATTAGGCGAGAAAAGGAAATGATTTCTTTTCTTTTAACTGTAGTGCGCTGCGGTTAAAATATTAAAGAGACTGATAAATGAATGCTTAATTTATGAAGGGAAAAGAGCGCTAAAAACAGATTGAATCCGAATGCAGACAGATAATTAAATTTAAGAATTTTTAAAAATGTAATTTTAAAGGGGGGAAGGAGGAAAGGTCTTAATATTAATATGTGAAGGTAGGCGCCTTCACAATGATTCTGTGTGCTTGTACATTTTTTACATACTTTCTCAACATTAGTGTACATTTTCACAGATACATAGTTTTACACTATTTTAAAGTTTGCGTATTTTTGTTGCCTTGTCATTTTTTTATTTTCGGATTGTTACTGATTTTTTTTTTTTACATAATGTAATTCAATACAATATTTGCACATGCATCTTAAATTTACATGCATGAGTTAATTTCTAGCTGTTATTTTTTACACATTTGTTAATTTTGCTGTGCAAGACGTCATCATCACACAGCCATCAATTCAAGTCTCGGTAGAGTGAGGTTTTTTAAAGGAGCTACTCTGTTTTTATAAGCTACAAAGATTGTTCGAATGTCTTTTTCAGAGGTTGACACACGTAAATAAGCAATTGTGCCAAAAGCTACTGTACTTGCATCTGAAAATAAGTGCAATTGCAAATTGGCAATCTTCTCAGCTGGAATTTAAAAAAAAATAATGTCTAGGAACAGGAACTTCAGATATGTGAGGAATTTCATTACACCAGTCTTTCCAAAGAGAAATTAGATCTTTTGGGATAACATCGTCCCAGTCTATGCCTGACGACCAGATTTTTTGCATCAAACATTTTATTCTTAATGTGAAGGGTCCTAAGAATCCAACAGGATCAAATACTCTACCCAAAACTTGTAAAATATACCTCTCGATATCAATTCTTTTAGAAGCGAATGTTGTTAATTCACGAGTGTCAAAATACAAAAAATCCTCTAGACTATTCCATGCTATACCTAAAAATTTGTAAGGGACATTTTCTGTTTCAAATGTTTCGACATTATCACTAGAAATTACATCATTATTCCTCCACTATTCTTTAAGGGATCTTGAATTAGTATGCCACTTATGTAACTGCATACTAGCTTCTTTGAAAATGTCTATAGACTCTGGCGTTGTGGACAAGGCTTTCTTGACAGAGGACTGACTTCCAATGAAATCATCTACATAAATATTTTCATTAAAAAAATCTACAGTTTCTGGATACTTTTTAATATATTTCTTTAAGTGGTGTTTTATTGTAGCTGACAACAAAAATGGACTACAAATAACACCAAATAAAACTCTAGTAAATCTAAATATTTGTGGGAGGTTGGATTCATTAAAATGGTCTTCTGAAACCAAAAAACCGTAACGTCTCTGTCTTCTTCATCTACCAATATTTGTAAAAATGCCTGTTTCTTATCAATAGTAAAGGTAACTGAGTGAAATCGAAATCGAAATAAAATATCAAAAATTTCTGCGTATAAATTAGGACCTGGGTGAAGACATTTATTGAGAGAAAGGAAGATTAAATCATGAGCGGATGCACCAAAAACAATTCTCAATTTACCAGTTAAACGGTCTCTTTATATTACTTCTCTATGAGGTAAATAAAATTAAACAATGCCCTTTATCTTCTGACTTAGGAACTAATTCTATGATACCCCGATTTAAATAATCGTTCAATACTTTCTTATATTCTAGGAGTAATTGGGGGTTTCTAATAAATCCTCTATTTTATTTGACTAGTCAAGATTCTGCGATTTTTCTATTATCATTCAAATGCCCGTTTTCCAGTTTCCATGGCAATCTTACTTTATATCGTTTTTTTTCATATTTAATATCTGATTCAAATTGTTTCATAATTTCATTTTCAGAAGGGTCAGAATCTTGTTTAATATTAATAAGTCCCGAAGTTTCAAAATCCGAAAACTTTATAATTTGATCAGGAATTAAATGTTTTTTAATAATTACATTAAAAATCAATGAAGATCGTTTTCGCTTTTTTTTTTTTTTTACCTTGGATGCACCAGCCAAAGATGGTTTCAGTAGCAACGAGATTTTTGTTCAAATGTTTTATATTACCTGTTACTATTTTATAGTAATAGTCTGCTCCTATGAGAAGGGAAATAGAATTCTCACATTGTGGTGAGTCAGCAAGTGTTAAATTCCACAAAATGCTCACCTCTTTCAATTTATTTACTTCTGTGTGAGCGATGTCAGAACCAGAGATTTCGTCTGTTACCAAAGCTTCTATTTCTAAACTTGACTTAGAAATATGCTTATTTACCAATTTAAGCTTAACAACATCATAATTATTTTGAATTGGGGCTTTACTTCCAAATGTGAATTCTGATAGTTTTTATTTTCTCAATATTTTAAGTTGTAATTTGTCAGCAATTTTCCGAGTTAAAAAAGGTTCGCATTGCAGCAGTATCCAATAATAATCGAACGATAAGTTCTCTTTTAGCCCCCGGTACGGTATGCTATTTCTTTTTCCCAGCTTATTTTGTGTATTCCAAAAAATAACGTTACCTTACAGAAGCCAGCCGTAAAACAAAGCAGTACGATTAAATACTCTTTAGCAATTTTTTAAACTTCTAAGCATCGCACATTTTCGATTTTTAATACCGTCGTATTAAAAAAAAAGTTCTTTTAAATGCATTTTGTTAGAAAACTGTATCCATATTTTTTTTTTAAATATTAATTTTTTGTAGTTTTTGGAGTCATTTGCTTAATATTGGCAACGGAAGTACTCCATTTCTGTAGAAAGTAAAGTAAAAATAGTTCTAAAATAGTAATTATGTATTTTTGTTGCCATTTTCTCATAACAACCGAAAGAAAATACAATTAAAATACGTGCTATTTTGAAAAAAATATAAACAATTGATTTCTGATAAAATAATCGAGCTATTATAAACCATATTTAATTTTAAGTATCTATGTATCCTTAGATAGCCTTTTTTGACGATTTTCTTGAATGACGGCATCTTTTTTCTGCATTTGTGCATTATTTCGCGATAGTGATGTGCTATGCATGCTTTACTGTAGATGCTTAAGAGTAATTCGTAAATGTCGAATACTTAAGCGGGTGCGAATGACGTCATTTTACATAAAATAAAACGTGTGTTTTAAGTCTTAAAATTGGTTGGTTGGTTGTATTTATGGCGGCCAATTATCTGCACGAGGGATATAGGCCCAGGTGGGGAGTGCCCTTCGTGGGGGTCTTTCTAAGGGAACCTAATCCGTATTAACGCATGGAAGATCCACGGCTCGAAGAAAACCACGAAAACTCCGAACGATTAGGCCGACGGGCGCGACTGGGATCGAACCCAGCACCTCCCGTCTACCAGCTTCGAGAGCAGAACCTCTCGGCCACTGGTGGGGCCCTTAAAATTGGAATATGTTTTGTTCTGCAGTAGAGTCCTGCCTAACCCAGTTATTTTCTTCTGAGGGATAGTGGCTTCTAATATTATGAAACAGCCATTATAAATGAAGTGTTAGGTGAAGATGAAAGAGCAGCCGTAAAAAGTTAGAACTCTGATTTTCTGGCCAGAATGGGGAAAAAATGGCCATATATATATATTTTTTTAATTATGGCCATCCCCCCCCCCCCCATTCTGACCAGAAGATCAGAGTTCTAACTTTTGACGACTGGTCTAAAAAAATTATGGCCATTTTTTTCCCCATTCTAACTAGAAAATCAGTTCTAACTTTTGACAGCTGCTCTTTCATCTTCACCTAACGCTTCATTTATAATGGCTGTTTCATAATAATAGAAGGCATCAGTCCATCAGAAGAAAATAAAGTAATGGAAATGCCGGGGGCAACACTATATTCTGAAAAAGCAGAATCCCTGTTCTCTAGTTTTATTTTTATTTTTATTTTTTACATTCGCACTGCAAGCCTGTAAGAAAATACTATTTTTTCCAATGCACGAGATAGCCGAAACAATTTCGTTAGTTGTTTCATTTTATGCATTCGCTGCTTCCAAATTTTTATCCGGATAATTTTTATTAGTAGATAAATTAGGCTGTTTACAAATAGCTCGGCTATGTCTACCACTACACGCACAGCGCATTTTAGAAAAACAGTCTCTAACTCGATGTTTTGGCATCAGGCATAAAAAACATCTACCTTGTGATTTCAAAATATTTTTCTTCTTTTCAACATCAAACGCATTGCACAATTCTGGAAAGTGATTATTCTTAGAAAAAAAGCAATTTTGTTTATCTGTATTTTTTTTTATCTGAGACTGTAGTCATTAGTTCATGCTTGGAGGAAAAGTTCAATTCTTGTTTTGGAGGTTTTGTAAACTTCTGTTTATTTATTTCTAATTTATTTGATTTTGAAAACGAAAAACCCAATTCTCGACTTTTAATTTCGGTTTGCAAGAAATTCAGTAGTTTGTTTATATCAGGGTTACATGATGACTTAATGTTTTGTCCATTATATTCTAAATTTAGATCTGAGGGCAGTAATTTCAAAGTTACAGCTAAAAGCATGGAGCTGTAAGCCTTTGGTTCGAGTTCAATGTGGTTAAAGATCTTATATTTTTTTCAATATCGTCATGAAGTTTCTGTAATTTTGAAATATCATTTGACTTAAATACAGGAGATAAATTTAACAATTTATTCATGTGATGATTAATTATCATCTCTTTATTTTCAAACCTACTTTCAAGTATTTTAAGTGCTGTGTCATAATTTGATTCCGAAACTTCTAACCCTTCTATAGCATTTAAAGCGAATGACCCTAAGTAACTTCGTAGATAATTATAATTTTCAATTTTCGCCAATGAATCATTTTCATTTATAGAAACATTAAAAATGTTCCAAAAGTTTGTGAATTGCGTGCAATTCCTGTAAAATTTTTGTATATTTAGCTTGGGAAGTTTCACATATTTATTTTCATTATGGGGGAGAGAATCATTAACTGAATTATTAATCAAAGGAACAATATTTCTTTTACTTTCTTTAAGTTTCTTTTCGGCGCGAAAATTTGTTGTAGATATTTTATCGGAATATTCATAAGTTGTGATCATATCGGCATCGTATTCGTCAAAATTCAACAAGGGTTCTGTTTTATTATTTATTTCATCTAAATTACATGTTTTATTTTTTAACCGATTAAAAGTTTCTTCAAGAGAATCTATATTTATTGTGTCACTTGTCAAAATACTATCAATACTGTTTATTAACTTTCTAATAGAACTCCGCTAAATAATCTTGTTTTTCTTAAACTTTTAAAGATCAGCCATGTCTAAACATAAAAATAAAATCAACAATCAAAAACTCTTACCTTGAAAAATCTTCGTACTTTCAATAATATAAAAAATTAAATCATTTATATTTCACTCATCCGAATTCCCGTCGGTCGTATGCACGATGAAAAAAAAGGGAGTATATCTCTATCTGGCAAGGTCGGATGAAAAATCTAAATATCACTCTCACATCTGTAAATCAAACTTCGAGTAATTCGAATCGTTAATAATATCAAAACATTCTAAAATAATAATCTGGTCTGAAAATAAACAAGAAGAATCAGCGTATCAGTGACGAATCAAAACTTAATGAGTTTTGGCGCCGAAGTTCTTTTTAAGAAAAACGTTAATAGAATTAGAATTACTATTTACAGTTATATTACATATTTACACGGTTTTAAATCATAATATATGGAGACGCTCCACTTTCATATTCATATCTCGACAATAAAGTCACATTTTTCATTGTTAACAAAATCATGCCATCTTAAAGCAACGTCCGTTGCATTCTGTTTACAAAAAAAAAAAAAAAAAAAAAAAAGGCATTCTGGGAGTGTTCTATGGGTGAAAGTAGAAGTAGGAAATTGCATTGTGTGTTGTGCTAATCTAACTGCAACTTTTTTTTCTACAAGATATTTAATTCAAACATTAGTCGTTTAAAACCCTCTGTTTGCACAGCATATCGCAACATTTGCGATAATACTAATATGTTACAGTTAGTTACGGCATGTCCATTATAGAATAATGCACATTAATCTAGTAAATTCTAAAATTTCCTCTATTAATGTATTGAATTAAATTTCCTAGATTTAGTTTAGTTATGAGAAAAGATATTTATTCAATCACATTATTGCGAGAATGCATAGTTTATAAAGCACAGTAATGGAACTTGAATGGCTTGTGGATTATCGGTTGCCTTATCCAAATAGCTCTACATTTTCCATATTCCCTTAAGCTTATCCCAAAGGATTTTAAATGTAATCAGCATGTTTCCAGTTTTCGGAACGCGTACAGCTATAATAAAATTAAATGTTTTAGCCTAGTCTCCATTTGTTGCTCGAGAACATTAATATAACCCATTAACATATTTAATTCAATGAATGATGGTTTCTTCTACGTCACAATTGTGTAAATTCATTGCTGTAAAATCTCATTTATTAAATGGCTTATTTGAATTTATTTTACTCTGTGTTTAGTTATTAAATCTGATAATATTTTTTTTAATAATGTCGAACTTGCTTTTTAAATTTTATTTTAATGCTTTTTAATGTTTAACAATACTTCAATAATTAAAGATAAAATTACGTATTCAAAACATAGATTATTTTAAAGCAACATCATGATACGCTGTCATCCAAGGTTCGATTTTTGGTCCCGGATTATTTTTCACTCGTGTTGGGTTTAATGTATTAATTCTGTTTAGCCCATTAACCGCTGACGTTGCGTTCACGCAACAGTCAAAATAATTGCTCATGCAATGAATTAATTACATTTGCACCACTATTTAAGAATTTAAAAAATTTCTTATTTATTGGCAGGAAATTTGCTATTTTAGTAAAACGAAATTTACCTTACTGAATTTGTGGTGGGAAACTACTTTCAACAAGAAATTTGAAATTTTCTATCGTAATAGTTTTGGCGGTTAATGGGTTAAAGTCAGAAATAAAGAGTTTTTTGCGTATGTGTAATAGATTATTTTGTCGTGTTAACACGCTAGTATGCTAATATTTTACGTAGATCCGATATCACTATTGCAATAGAAAAAGAGTGCAACGCTATCTCCATACCAGCAATTTGTAAAGTTATTAGGGATTGAAATTCTGCAATTCCGCTGCTGAGTACTCATTTTCAATCTCGCTACGGATCCTGCCTGCGGATGCCGAAGATTCTTGGGAAATGCTCGCTCACTTAATGAAGCAAAGGAAATGAAAATAATTTATATTTTGCTGAGATTTGCGATCTAATGAACTAGTCCACAAAGATAACGAATATATAAATTTATCTCTGATGTATAATTTGTATTGAAAATAACAAACAAGTTCTAAATATTTCTCAATTAACCATATTTTTACTAAGCGACTCTCTTTCTTAAAACCGAGATGTACTTGAATAAATCCCGTGTGTAACTTTACATCGACTTCTAGTGAAATTAATTTCCAGTTGTAATAAATGTTTTTGGTCTTACAAAAATTACCAGCCAGTGTCCAATAAGTTGACTATTTACAAAGATATGTTTGAGAACAAATAAGCAAAGACTTTAATTTTGGAATATACAATGCGCTGAAAATCTCACTTAACATGTAGGAAGCTTTTACAATTTTTGAATATGATTTTTTTAAGAAAAGCTTCATAAAGAATCTGCGAAATTATAGCTGGCAGAAATTTAGTAGGCCAATGATAATGACTTGATGTCGGTTTACAATAGCTTTCAGAAACACATTTTTTTGTAAAAAGATTTTATGTGTGTAACTGTTACAATTTTGGTTATTACTGCTTGTAACTGTAACGCAAGTTTACAGCACATGCGGTTAGTTTCAGCGCTGATTTAGCTACACTGTAAAAACAGAAAAATGTTTCATATTCAACAAAAATACAATTTGCTCACTGAAGAAAACATAATGTAACCCCTTCCGAGATAGCCACGATTCGAAAAAGTGTATTTATTTAGAAACCATAGAAGAAATAGATTTATGAAATTTAAAGAAGCTATGGAAGCGGAGTTTCTTTTCTTGTTTCGGAAGCGTTACCGGATAGATTTTACCGTGTAATAACCAGTCTTCTCAAACCGGAATATAGTTTTTTGGGATTCGATCATTTTTCAGGCAAGCATTTTCATTTTGAACAAATATAGTCAAGAGAAATCATGCTATATTAACAGCTTTAACGTTAACATTGAAATATATATTATATTGTTACTCTTCCATGAATAACTTAACTTGTGTAAAAAAAATTTTCTTTGAGAATTGATAACATTGCAAAAAACAGATATTCTGGGGCGAGAAAACTCATTCATAAATTTAAAAAGCTACTAGGAAACGTTTTCGAAAACATTGAGCAGGAGTGGAAACTTCATTTTCATAAATGCGTCTTTAAATCTCGAAAGCTTCATTCTTATAAGATATTTCTGAAGATACACGAATGCTTTTCGTAATTGTGGTTACTCGTACGAAGTTATATTATATTTTCATTCGTGATTATATTATATTTTTAAGATTAAAAATTTTAAAGATATATTTGATCTTTTGCATACTGTATCCTTTGTGTAATAAGAAAAAAAAATTTCATATTTAATTTTTTAATTTTTTAATATAAATTATTCGAAAGAAAAAAGAAATGTTTAAAAACAATGATGACACATTTCCGTTACCTAAAAAAATGCACGAATGGACGAAATAAAGAAGACAGGGGAGAGTGGGGATGAAAGGGACATTTTGTTTTTATAAGCTTATAAAATAACAACATTAAAAGATATCATTCTCAGGTTTGCGCTTAATTCTCGTCTAAACCCTTTGCTCTAATACCAGCAAAACTTCTTTTCCTCAAGAACAGTAATTAAAAATCTGTACGCATTTTTATAAATTGGGAGAAATGCTCTTTTTAACACCATTATAGGGGATGAAAGGGACACTATGCGGTGTTGAAAGGGACACACATAAGTAAAACAATTTTATGAACATTTTCTTCTTTTTATTTGCGATTATATTATTCAAAAGTAAAAGATAATAATACACAATTAAAATAAAATATATTGCAACATATAATAAAACAAAAACAAGAAGAATAACTTGTTTATGCCTACTTGATGTAAAACAAGTTTAAATCAAAAAAAATTAAGAATGATTTACCTCTACCTGTCTCAATACCAGTTACGTATTTAGGTAACTTCAACACAATATCATTAATATTCAAGTCATTCATGTCAATAGTATCAGTAAACAAAAAGTGGTTATATTCTTTTTTTTTCTGAAAAAAGGTACTTCGAATTCATTCCGAATGCTTTTCTGGAGTTTGTGGATATGGTGCGGCAGGAATGTCACCTTTATTATTCCATTATCTTTTGCAAATTTTATTGTCTTAATATTTATATTGCTTTCATGATTATCAAATAGGCGAAGAGCAGGATCAGTTTTGGAACAACTAGAATATTAAGCTAATGTCAATTGCTTTAAAAAAATTCTGCGATCATCCACCAACTTTGATGAACAAAACCAAGCCTTTGGGATGGGGCAGCTCCGGGTATGAACTCTTTGTAATTCTTCCTTGGGAAAACGAATAGTACTGTTGAGAAGAGTTACTTGATGCAGAAAAAAAGTGTGACAGGTTTACAACGATCAGCTGATGTTATGTGAGAAAATTGCTTTCACAACGTTTTTGCTACTATATTAGGTGGCTTGTTTCTTCACGGTTATATATTATATTCCGTATGAATTTATAGCGATTCACGACTGACTAAAGATTAAAAAAAATATCAACATTAGCTTTGTTGAAACTTGTACTTCTTGTTAAACTAATGGCTATTCCGCCATCCTTAGCACTGAGGACGGTTTGCTAAATACTACCGAAACCGGTATGCTTAAAATTTTAAATTATTGGTGCTTTTAACGTTGCAGGTTTAGTTTATTATTATAATGGCTATATGTTTTCTGAAGAGAAAGTAATGAATTTCGTTGATTAAAATCTTGGAACTAATCAATTCCAGTTTGCTTGTTTGTTTGCAACATATTGTTTGGAATATATTTGGAGAATTCAAAGGAATTGAATATTCATATGCACAATTGTCAAACCATAGTTCATATTAGATGCTTGGAGCAAATATGAAGCTAATTCTTTTTATTGAGCTTCACTAAAACTTTTCTATTACCAAATGGGCGTATTGAAATTCATATGCTTGTGCATTCTTAAATTTTAGAACAATTCTGTCTAAATAGGACTTTTCAATGCTGTAGGCTTTATCTGTTGATCTTACAGACACTCCTTTTCCCTCAACTTCAGATACAATATCCATCATTTCTTCTTCAGTAATTCGATTTTTCTCAATTTTCCTTTTATATTTTCGAAGCATATTGACTTTCTGATGATTATTGGAAAAGGAAAAAACACCTAAATTGTAGGTATATGTTATTGTAATATTTGCATATTTTTGTTCTACACAATAATGAATTCATTATTTCTACATAATAAACTAAAAACCACAAATTAAATTTTACGAAACTTAAATAATATTTTGTTGAAATAATTATAAACAACGAGGAGTTGAAAGGGACATGTCCCTTTCAACCCCCTCAGTTACTGTTCCTTTCAACCCCATACCTTCCTAGTGAAATTAAAAGTGTATTCATGCATAACAGCATTTTAGCTAACAAAATATACTGGTATTCACATAAAGTGCATACTGCACAGTGCTAAATAACATAAATATTATAATGCTAAACACAATATTAATTTTTTAGAGAAAAAAAGAAAAGCAAAATCAAAATTTACTTTTTTATATCAAAAACAGGTTTTGCTTTCACCACCTACAATGCTACAATTGCTGACGTTAGTTATAAGGATTATTAAGACAGAAAAAGTATCGCCATCAATTGGGCCAAAGTTGAAAATATCTACATTTTATTTTCTTCCTGAAATTTTGAGTGTCCCTTTCATCCCATGTCTCTTTCACCCCCAGTCTCTCCTATTAAAACAATTTTTCAAATGACACCGTATTCACAAACCATAAAACTAAACAGACTGCGATTTCTGAATACAGAAAAGATTACATTCTTTTTCAAACAAAATCATCAATGCGAGAAGATATGGAGACTTTCAGGTCATACATATTACTGATCTTACACGAAACAGATTTTGAGAAAAAGTTAAAAAATAATAAAAGTTATATGAAGTATTGGAATGGAAAACTCTTATTTCTCTCTTATGTACTAGAAAAACCCGCGGCTTTGCTCACGTTGAAATGTTCCAAGTGATATTTGTATGACCAAGTTCTATTCGAAGAAATACACTTTTTGGAATAACTCAAAAATTACTAATTAAGTCACTACCATGCCTAATTTCAAGTTGGTAGACCCTGCAGAATCACAAAAATTGCGATTTAGGATGTTTTTTGCTCCTGCAACGCCCAGGTGGTAGTGACAGCGAGATGAAATAGAGCTATCTTAGAGCAAGGTCAGTCACCATCAATTCCCAAACATTACTTTTGAAATCGGTTTGATACTTCCCAAGACTGCGTAGAAATCGACTTTAAGAACATTTTTAGAACATTTTTCGCGCATTTTTACCCATTTTAAATTCACCCATTAACCTAATATTTATAAGAATTGTTCTTAGTGATAATTTATGTCTAATAAGTAATTAGCATGCCAAATTGCATGTATCTAGGCCTTTCAGTAACACAAAAGATGCATTTTTAGAACGCTTTTAACTCCTGAAACCCCTTTGCGATAGTCGCACAGGCATAAAATATAGCCGATCTTGGAGCACGGGCTGTCACAGTCATTTTCACACTGTTATTTTTCAAATCGGTTCGGTACTTTCTGAGATTACGTAGAAGTCGCAATTTAGAACTTTTTTAGAACGCTTTTCGCTCATTTTCACCCTTTTTAAATTTCGATTTTTTTAGGAAATGTTCTTAGAGTTCATTTATGGGGCATTCTCACAATCTTTTGACTTTCATGTCCCTGAATAATAATTTTTAATACACTTTTTTGTATTTTTTTTATTTCATATACTGGGGAACATCCCATTGCATGATTGCATAATAATATTAACGAGATAAATAAGTTTTGGACGATGTTGGGGGTCCAAATACCAGGAAAACTCCTATACCGTCTCCGTGTCCCTGATGCTGATTTTTAAGTTTGGAGCTGTCTGTATAAAATTTTTTCAATAAAAGTAATTCGATGTAATTTTTCTTCCGAAACTGGGACAATTGCTTTATATAAATATGTAGCAAAAAATTAACCTGCATACATTTTTACGGTTGATATTATTTTTTTAACTCTGTCCCTGGGTTTTTTCATCGTTACCGCCCCTCTTGCTAAACGTATACAGAAAATCAGTTCAGATGCAGCCACAAAATTTTTTCCAAGTTTTTTCTCATGCAGAAGTACGCTAGAGAAAGAATGCCTAAAATTCTTTGACAGTAAATTTACTGCAGAATTTAAATCATCATTTAAATATCAACTTCAAGATCGTGGCTTTATTGGTAGTCTTACCGTCCCCAAGGTTTATTCCTGCACTTTTCGAAGTAAATTTAAAAAAAAATAATTTAATCCAATGTTAACAACTGTTTCTAAAAATAAATTAACATTGTGGCTATCACTTAGTCTTAACATGATTTGCCTAAAAATAGGTGGTAATTTTCCTTACCGTTTCATCCTTACCGTCCCTTTTTTCCTATACCGTCCCCTTTTTTTTACCTTACCGTCCCTTCATTAACACCCCTTTAAGACAATGTTATACAAAAATTCTGTATTAAAATTACTGCATTTTTATTATTGCTCATTTGAATGTCCTGTGGGTACTATGCAAATTCATTATAAGTAAAAATTTAGAAGAAAATAAAAAGTTATAGTCGTAAAATGGTAAGGCAAATTAAACTCGCAAGATTAACTTAACCTCAGTTAAATAAAATATTTTTCGCTGCTGACCATTTATTTCTTTATTTTCAATCATTAAGGCATTCGTCTATCAGATTAAAATGTTATTTAAGCAAGTTTAATTTCACCAGATTTTTTTTCCCGAAAGTCAAAAGATTGTGAGAATGCCCCTTATATCTAATAAGTAACTACCATGCCAAATTCCATGTTTCTAGGCTCTTCAGTAACACAAAAATCGTAATTTAGAAAGCTTTTTGCACCTGCCAAACATAGGCGGTAGTGACACCGGCATAAAATAGAGCCTATTTCAGATCAATGGCTGTCACCATGAATTTCACTTTTGAAATAGGTTTGATACTTTCTGAGATTGTGTAGAAATCGCCATTTAGAATGTTTTTTAGAACTCTTTTTGCGTATTATCACCCCCTTTTAAATTTCACTTTTATTAAGAAATGTGCTTAGAGATCATTTATTTCTAATAATGAACTATCTTTCCAAATTTCATGATTCTAGGTCCTTCAGTAACACAAAAATCGCATTTTTAGAAACTTTTGCTGCTGCTGTCCCTTTGGGTTAGTGGTACAGTTACGAAATATAGCCTATGCCGGAGCAAGGTCTATCACCATAATTTTCACACCATAATGTTTGAAATCGGTTCGGTACTTCCTGAGATTGCGTAGAAAGAGCCATTTAGAAAATTTTCTAGAGAAATCCTTCCTGCGCATTTTCATCCGTTTTAAATTTCCAATGTTTCATGAAATGTTCTTAGAAATAATTTATATCTTATAAGTAACTACCATGTCAAGTTTCATTTTTTTAGGTCCTTCAGTAACATAAAAATCGCATCTTTAGATCGTTTGTTGCTTCTGTACCCCCTTTGAGTTCGTGGCACCGACATAATACAGTGAAAATTCTTTTAAAGGCCACCCCTATTCAAGGGCCACCTCTATTAGGGGCCAATATATTTTGGAACGAAAAAATTCCCAATAGACATAATGTTAAATTTACTGCTATTAGAGGCCGCACCTATCCCTCATAAAGCCCATAAATTTCACGTGTGCCTTAAATCTTAAACAAGTGTATTGAATTCCTGAACCAAAAGATAAGAGTTCAGCAAACAACCGCACTTGCAACAAAGAACGCAGAGTGAGATGGGGAGGATTTAGTAAGACAATGAAGAATTACAAACTTTTCCGCAGGTGAGGCAACAACTGTTCCTCATACCTTTGAACCTGTAGGGTTTGAATTGGAGGGAAAACTTGACCCTTTGTTGTGAGCACACAAAGGATAACAGTTTATCTAGAAAAACTGATTCCACATTTACTAAAATTGTGCATGCATATTGAATCACAAGTTTTGCACTAGAAATTTTATGCCCAGGTTTATGTAAAATTTAAAATTATGGCACGTGAATCAAGCCAAAAAGTACATTTGGACTTGAATGACAAAATCAAAGTTCTTAATTGTCATGATCAAAGAACATCTGCAAGAAAATTGGCTTCACAGATTAATTGCAGCAAGAATCAAATAAACAATATTGTTTAAAATAAAGAGAACTTACTGAAAAAATATGCAGATTTTAAAAATCACGGGATAAAAAGAAAGATAAATGAAAAATTTGGTCACCCGTATTTAAGGGGCACTCCTCATAAGGGCCAATTTTCAATGAAACGGCAGCTGGCTCTTGCAGAGAGGTTTCACTGTATATAGCCTATGTTAGAGCAAGGGCTCTCACCATCAATTTCCAACCATTGCTTTTAAAATCGGTTTGATACTTTCTGAGATTGCGTAGAAATCGCCATTTAAAATGATTTTTAGAACGCCTCTTTTGCGCATTTTCAACCCTTTTAAATTTCTAATGTTTTAAGACATCATATTTAACTTATAAGTAACTACCATCCCAACTTTCATGTTTCTAGCCCAGCAGTAACACAAAAATCGCAATTTAGAACGTTGTTTGACCCTGCTGGATTCCTAGATAATCCTGCAGATTACGAACGCACTCACTAAGTTTAAATATTTTTCATTTGTCATTTAATTATTTATATTTTGTACAAAAAATGAAAAAAACAATTAATACTGCACGACAAAATAACCATAAAAAAGTTGTTTTACCAGGATTTTAAAGTCCAGATTCTATATTAGTGTGTCGTCATTATAGGGGAGAGTAGCCGAATTTGGACCAATTCACTTACTTTCAGGTATAACTCACTTACTTTTTGGAATATCTGCAAAACATCACTTCACGGGGTCAATCTATTCATCTACTAACTAAATAAATCTTTAGATCAATTTGGTTTTGAAAATCTTAAATTTTATTTTAATTTGAAAAATTTGTCAAAAGTGGTCCAATTTCAGTAACTGGTCGCCTAAGTTGGACATAACAATATCAGGTTGCTTTAATGACTAAGGAATATAACTAATTTTATTAAAACAATGTTTGCGAACAATCAAACAAAATAAATTCTTTTTTGTCCTTTTTTTTCATTTCAAGGTTTACTTTATATGGTGAAAATGTTAATACAACTGCTTTTTGGCTCCCTCTGTACTTTGATTAAACTGAATTTAGGAAGGGAGATTTCATTTCTAATGATTTTTGGCTGTTTTGGGAAGGGGAATTTGTAGCTACAGATTTCTTGCAGGTCAATTTCTTCACAACTTATGTTCTGATTTTCGTTTCCTATACCTTTAACAGATTTTGCTGTCACGGGTGTTTTTCTTCCAGACAGTTTGTCTGTGTCGTTTTCAACATTTTCAACATTATATGAAAAAAAAAATGTTTAAAAAATATACTCTATTGAAAAATAAAATACGCTACGATTAATCAAACGCAAACATTATATATTCAAACCGTGCTGAATTCAGGTGTCTCTTCCCTCCCCCCCCTCCTTTTGGAGCCTTGAAATAATCACTCCCACCGGAAGGTTTGCGATTTTATGCGTTTTAATGGTAAAAAAATTGTAATTCCACCCTCCAGAATTGTAAAAATTCTGCTCCCCCCCTCCCCTCGCGAATTCGCAAATATCCTCCATGAGGAAAATGTTTGAATTCAACTCTGTAAACCAAATACGCCGTAGGAATGAGGAATTCAAAGAAAATAAATATAAATATATACAAAATAAAAGAAATTGAAAAAAAAAATATTGCATATGTAAAAATATTTTTATGTTTATATAGGCGTAAATTGTATAAAGAAATTAATCCAGATATGAAAAAAAAAAATGCATCGCGATAGTAATCATTATTAAAAAAAAAAAAAAAAAAAAAAAAAGCTTACAAAGCATACCGCCGTAATTTATAACTTACTTTTCCAATTTATGATTGTATATTTGGTCAAAATTAAGCAACTTAAATTGGCCCAGTTAGAGCAGCTGTGCCATTTTTTAAAACAGATAATCTCAGGACTAAGAACAAAACTGAAATCAAACAAATCCGCGTGAATAATATACATCCGCAATAAACATATGAATTTAGATATGTATATGAAAACATAACAACTTATCTTAGTTTTAAAGTATTCACTTACATTTAGTAGGAAAAAATTAGATCAAAACAGCTAACTTTAGATTTTTTATTGTCTGAAATTGTCTGAAAACAGGACGTAGTTGGCGGGTGCTTCTTGTAATCATAAATGACTTCATTCTGATGAGTAGGATTTCAGCGGTAAATGGCGTCTCTTAATGTAATTAACGGAAGAATGGCAACGGTCCTATTAAAGCGGCGGTCCATATATGGCTAGTCTCCCCTATATATATAAATATATATGTATATGCTGCTTATTATCTCGGTTCTCGATTGTAGATGAAAAACAAACGAAAAATTGAAAAATACTCGTTTAATAATCATAATAAATAAATCAAAATCCATAAATATCTGATCATATTTTTTGTTATAATTTGATTTTTTGTTGTTGTTGTTGTTTTTGGATATATTTCGTAGACAATTTAATTTCTTTTATTAAAAAGGGAAACGTCCAAATACGACAACGTCTTCAAAAGATATTGAGTCAAAACCGCTGAAAAACAGCGATTATGAGATAACTGCGTTTAAATTTTGTTCTTCGCAGATATTACTGTAATTCGTTACTCAGAATTTACTGATTGTACAAGTGTAATTTTAGGATTTTTTTTCATTAAAGGAAATGTACAACATTCATAAATGTTTAAGCATTATAACAATAATTTAAAAATTATATATATTTTTTATCAATTTGTAGCATTTCTCGTGTCTTTAAGAAGTTAAATTTCTAAAAATTCAATGTTATAATTTACGGATTGAATTTTATGATTAATAACAAACTTCTAGATAGCGAATTGCAGACGAGATTAACTTTCCAATTTCTATATCATAGTAGCTACCCTTGGCGATTTTGATGGACAAAATTGTGGTGTTGTTATGTTTTCTGCGTCCATAGCGGGAGACATGAAGTGCTCATTCAATTAATTTTAGGTGAAAGCTTTTATTACATGTTGATCAAAAGTATAAATAAAATACTGTAGAATGCATAAAAGCATGAATGTAACCTTTATGCAGAGCCGCATCAAGGTTAGTGCGAGTGGTGCGCCCGTAACGGGCGCCAAATCAGATAGGCGCTTGTTTGGAGAGGTCATTTAATACCACTGATGTACGGGCAAACGGTAGGAAACGGAAAAGCTTAACTATGTGCCAAATAGAATAGCTGCTGCGCTGCATTCATACCATCACTGTTTGATTTCTGATACAGACTCCAGTTTAAACTTATTAAATTCCAAAGTTGCGATCTGATAATTAATTTGCTGAAATTCTAACGAATCACGTAAGTTGCTAAGTTTAAAAAGAGCTGCATACCACTTTTCTTCAATATATATGTCGTAGGCTAATTGAGAAATCCGTCTCTTTGCAAACAGCCTAAGCTCTTTGCAAAGAGCCGGGCTAATTGGAGAATCCATCTTCCTTTTTCCAATTAGCCTAATATTTTTCAGGCTTATTACAAAGAGCCTAGAAAGCGTTAGGCTAATTGAAAAATGACCACTTATTATCCGATCAGGGTGATATTTTCAGCTCACAGGCTATCAAAGTCTGAGAGCTTATGTGCCCGCCGATTCTGTATGTACGTGTGTACATACGTACGTAAGTATGTACGTAACACGATAACTCTTGATAGAAATATCCGATTTGTTTCAAATTTTTTTTTCTAGGTTCATTTTGATAAGGTGCTTCCCTGATTATTTTTTGGGGTTCATTGGTTGAGGATAAAGGGTAAAAAGAGGGGCTAGTCCCCCCCCCCCTTAATTTATATAAATGGGTTTTTCATGCAGAAATATTCGATTTGCTCAAATTTGGCATACCGGTTAATTGTGTTAAGGAGCTTCCCTGATTAGATTTGGAAGCTCATTATTTAAGTATAAAGGGGGGAAAGGGGGCTATCACCCCCGTAATTTAGATAAATGGGTTTTTCATGCAGAAATATGCGATTTGCTATAAATTTGGTATACCGGTTAATTATGTTAAGCAGCTTCCCTGATTACATTTGGAAGATTATTATTATGTATAAAGGGGGGAAAGGGGGGCAATTGCCTCTCCCCTTAATTTAGATAAATGCGTTTTTCATGTAGAATTATTCGATTAGCTCAAATTTGGTATACTGGTTTATTATGTTAAGGAGATGGCTTGATTAGATTTAAAGGTTCATTAATTAAGTATAAAGGGAGGAAAGGGGGGGGGGGGGGGTAGCCCCCTTAATTTAGGTAAATGGGTTTTTAATGCAAAATTATTCTATTTGCTCCAAATTTGGTATACCGATTTATTATGTTAAGGAGCTTCCCTGATTAAATTTGGAAGATTATTAGTTAAGTATAAAGGGAGGAAAGGGGGGCTAGACTCCCCTTAATTTAGATAAATGGGTTTTTCATGCAGAGTTATTCGATTTGCTCCAAATTTCGTATACCGGTTTATTATGTTAAGGAGCTTCCCTGATTAGATTTGGAGATTTATTGATTAAGTATAAAGGAGGGACAGAGGCTAGTGTCCCCTTAATTTAGGTAAATGGGTTTTTCATACAGAATTATTCGATTTGCTTCAAATTTGATATACCAGTTTATTACGATATGGCTTCCTTCATTTGATTCGGAGGTTCATTGGTTAAGTATAAAAGGGCGGAAAGGGGGCAATTGCCCCTCCCCTTAATTTAGATAAATGTGTTTTCATGCAGAATTATCTAATTTAGTTTAATTTTTTTTCTAGGTTCATTCTAATAAGGAGCTTTTCTGATTAGATTTGAAAATTCATTAGTTTAGCATAAAGGGAGAAATGGGGAAGCTAATACCCCCCCCCCCCGCTTAATTTAGTGAAATCGTTTTTTCATGCAGAATTATCTGATTTGCTTCAAATTTGGTATACCAGTTTATTATGTTACGTAGCTTCCCTGATTAGATTTGGAGGTTCTTTAGTTAAATATAAAGGGGGGCAACGGGGACTAATACCTTCATTTATTTTTCGAGGGGCATTATTCTTTGAAATAAGAGTATAATATACAATTAGTGTTAATAGCTTATGAGCTCAATGCCATCAGTTTAAATGGGCATTTTTCTTTTTATTATGTTTATTAACGCATAACCCTACCCAAACCCGAAAAATAAATTACAACAGACCGTACCCCGATCCGAGCAAGACAAAATAATTTCAGCCTACATGCAACCCGACCCGAACCTGAGAGTTCCATTTGAAAAAAACCCGAAATCCCGAACCAAATCTGATAACCGACAAAAATATTCCAAAGATCCATAACCGTATCCGAACAAGACAAATTAGTTTCCGTGGACACGCAACGCTACCAGAACCTAAAAATTCCATTCGAAGTCAACCCGAAACCCGTCCCGAACCAAATCTTAACCGACAAAAATATTCCAAAGAACTATAACTCGATGCAAGCCAGACAAAATAATCTCCGTCCACCGGCAACCCGATCCGAACCTGAAAGTTCTAATTGAGTTCAATCCGAAACCTGGTTGTGGTCGGTTTTCGGGTTGACTTCAAATGGAACCTTCAAGTTCGGATCCGGTTGAAAAAAAATTAAACTAAATCAGATAATTCTGCATG
This sequence comes from Maratus speciosus, assembly GCA_963932465.1. Classification (NCBI taxonomy): domain Eukaryota; kingdom Metazoa; phylum Arthropoda; class Arachnida; order Araneae; family Salticidae; genus Maratus; species Maratus speciosus. Next base: position 309,105,847 of record OZ010800.1, read on the forward strand.
AAAACCCATTTATCTAAATTAAGGAGAGGGGCAATTTCCCCCCTTTCTCCCCTTTTTAACTTAACCAATGAACCTCCAAATCAAATGAAGGAAGCCATATCGTAATAAACTGGTATATCAAATTTGAAGCAAATCGAATAATTCTGTATGAAAAACCCATTTATCTAAATTAAGGGGGGGTCTAGACCCCTTTCCTCCCTTTATACTTAACTAATGAACATCCAAATATAATCAGGGAAGGTCCTTAACATAATAAACCGGTATACGAAATTTGGAGCAGATCGAATAACTCTGCATAAAAAACCCATTTATCTAAATTAAGGGGGGGTCTAGCTCCCCTTTCCTCCCTTTATACTTAACTAATGAACTTCCAAATCTAAACAGGGAAGCACCTTAACATAATAAACCGGTATACCAAATTTGGAGCAAATCGAATAATTTTGCATTAAAAACCCATTTACCTAAATTAGGTGGGTCCCCCCCCCCTTTCCTCCCTTTATATTTAACTAATGAACCTTTAAATTTAATCAAGCCATCTCCTTAACATAATAAACCAGTATACAAAATTTGAGCTAATCGAATAATTCTACATGAAAAACGCATTTATCTAAATTAAGGGGAGATGCAATTGCCCCCCTTTCCCCTCTTTATACATAATAATAATCTTCCAAATGTAATCAGGGAAGATACTTAACATAATTAACCGGTATACCAAATTTATTGCAAATCGCATATTTCTGCATGAAAAACCCATTTATCTAAATTGCGGGGGGGGGATGATAGCCCCCCCCTTTCCTCCCTTTATATGTAACTAATGAACCTCCAAATTTAATGAAGGCAGCTCCTTAACTTAATAAACAGGTATACCAAATTTGGAGCAAATCTAATAATTCATCATGAAAAACCGATTTATCTAAATTAAGGGGGGTAGCCCCCCTTTCCTCCCTTTATACTTAAATAATGAACTTCCAAATCTAATCAGGGGAGCTCCTTAACACAATAAACCGGTATACCAAATTTGGAACAAATCGAATATTTCTGCATGAAAAACCCATTTATATAAATTAAGGGGGGGGGACTAGCCCCCCTTTATCCTTAACCAATGAACCCTAAAAACTAATCAGGGAAGCACCTTATCAGTATGAACCTAGAAAATTTTTTTGAAGCAAATCGGATATTTCCATCAAGAGTTATCGTGTTACGTACATACGTACGTACGTACGTACACACGTACATACAGAATCGGCGGGCACATAAGCTCTCAGGCTTTGATAGCCTGTGAGCTAAAAATGTCACCCTGATCGGATAATAAGTGGTCATTTTTCAATTAGCCTAACGCTTTCTAGGCTCTTTGCAATAAGCGTGAAAAATATCAGGCTAATTGGAAAAAGGGAGATGGATTCTCCAATTAGGCCGGCACTTAGCAAAGAGTCTAGGCTGTTTGCAAAGAGCCGGATTTCTCAATTAGCCTACGACATATATACTACGTAGTTTTATGTTTTAAATCTTCAAATGCTTATATTTGTGAATCAAATAATATAAATTAACGTTAAGGAAACCTTTTGGAAACCTAATACAAACCTCGAAAAACTAAATTGTAAAGGAGAAAACAAATAAAACAAATCAAATTGAAGTAATACCGTATAAATTCTTTCTTTTTAAATGTAAAAATCTGTTACTGAAATAAATGAACAAATAATACAAGTTCTAAGTAAAAGAATATTTTCTATTATCAGTGTTTCAGCAGTTTAAGTAAAGTGTAAAATATCAATAAATTTTTTTTTTCATTAATAAGCCACGTCATGTGTGAATTATGTTTTTCTTAATAAAATAAATATATGTAGAGAATAATCTGTTATGAATGCTTGTTAAACTAAGTAAGAGATACAAATAATTAATTGTATAAATCTTATAAATATATAATATTTACGAAAAAATATATCTTCCTCATAATTTAAAACTTCGCACATTCGCACTGAACAAAATATTTTAAAATAAAATAACGTAGTATAAAAGAAAATCTAGTATATTATTTCAAATATAATTAGACCTTTAAAAGCGTCTTCTTTTTTTATTAATTAATATTTAAAATACATTCCTGAATGATATTCAAAGGAGCAGAGAAATACCCACAATTCATTTTGCATATAGTGTGAAACATTTTTCAGCATTCTGAAACCCTTTTTACCATGGAAAATATTGGTGGCAAAACTTATCAGCGTTAGTCGAAACGTGTCAAACTCTTTTGAAAAGCATTGCATATGAACTATTCATTTTTTACACAAGCATAAAATAATTGTGAAAGTACTCTTAAAAACTAACGAACATAAATGTTAATTTACCCGAACACGTCTGTGGTCTTATAAAAGAGCTACAAATGTTTCACGTATTATTATAAATTAAAGACATACCAGTGAGTAACGATGACGTCACTTTGATGCTCGAAATATCTAATAAATAAATTCATCTTTTACTGCATTTTTTTATTCTAAACATCGCGCAATTTAAACTTTTACAACGTCGAACAGGAAAAAATTTTCTTAAAAAATTAGACACTTTAAAGTGTCTTATTTTTTCGGACAGGTTTTAGCGGCTTAATTTCAGACAGTTGAAAAAGCATAATTTCGGCCATTTTATATCTGGCAGTTTACTGACCTTTTAAAATCATCACATGCTGCCATGTTTATCCACACTGAATCCTTCTTGATAAATGAGAAAATGTTTGATCGTAAAACAGTGTTCTGTATCTTCCAGAAGGAAGACCTGATTAAAATGTGGGAAAACGGAGCATCCTCTACCCCCGCACCTCCCTCAGATTTTAGAGGGCTCAAATTTAGAAAATTTGGCAATTTTATTAAAACTCAAGTAAACCTGTTTGGTATTGAATTGATTATAATCAATAACCTTTAGAATAGAATAAGACCCCAACAGCAAGAGATATCGGTTAAATTTCGGCCTGTTATAAAAATTGTCGGTAAATGAACGGTAATCAAATAGAGGGATTAACGCGATGTTTTCTCGCCAATAACTGACGATACCTTTAGTTATCGGTCAAATGAATATCAAATCTGAATATCGAATTGATGTATGAAATAAATTGATTGGCACATACTGCAAATATAAAATCGACCGATCCTGTCAGACGACCAAAATTGAATAATTTTACAGGGAGCGTATTATTTTGCCTCGGCGCTAACTCTGATCCCCGTAGTGAAATGTTTCACGTGACATAAACACACCAATATCTTTTGAGATCTTTATCGCCCATTCTCTCAAAATCTTCTATTCACGTTTCAAGGACAGACCAGGCCCCACTTTAAAGCGAACAAACGAAGGGAATACAAGTCAAAAATACTTCGGAAAAAACTTTCTTTGTGAGAATACATTCTTCATGCTCAAATCAATAAACCTTATTTGTTTAAAGTTTGCAGATTCTCTGCGATAATTGGATAACAGACTGCAATCGAAATGTAACAACTTTTTAAGAAATTCAAATTTTCCCTTCTTTTTTTTTTTTTTTTTTTTTTTTGTTAATTACGTATAGTCATTCATATTTAAAAATATACTTTTATAAGTATTATAACTTAAACTGATTAATAAATTAAATGAATTAAACTTATATATTTATTAAATGATGACAATAAGACTTGCCGTTTTTTTATTTAGATAAATACGAGACAATATCTTAAATTTAAAACCACAAACTGTTTTCTCTAAATGTATTTTTTAAATTATGAATTTAAAAATTCTGATTAAATAAAGGAATTTCTTTAGAAGTTACTTATATAATTTTTTTTAATTAAGAAAATCAACTAGAACTGTAATAAAATGAATGATGATTGATTGTAATGATACATAAAAAAAAATTTGAGAAAGTTTTTGAGATTTTTTTCTGAATGTTATGATCTAAATTGTCTTACAGAAAAGTAAATCATCTTTTTTGTTCCAGATAATGAAAAATCTAATTTTATGATATTTTAAAGGTAAAAAGCAATGACTGGATAAAGTATTCATTGAAATAATTATTCAGATTTTGAAAAATTATTTATTATACATAGCCTTAATAAAATGAGAAGTGTTAAAGAATGTGATTTTTACAATTGGGAAACAATGTTAAGTGGGAATAATTTTCATTGTAAGATGCATATACAGTCTGACTTCAAAAATACGGCATTCAGAAATCCGGCAACTTCAAAAATCTGGCATCAACACCATCTTTTCCCTTTCTTTTTCTTTTGCACAGTCAAATTATGGGAGAAGAAAAATAGTAATTATTTACGAATTAAAAATTTCAAGATTGAAAGTAAAAATGCAAAAAAAGAATATTTGACTTTTTTTTTTCATTTGCCGGAGGCGATTATTTTCTGAATAAATTTCCTGGGAGCTGCACCGTTCTTTAGCAGCATGAACAACTTTGGGGGCAACTTTGGCAAATGCATGGCACAATATGTGGTCGGAACGAATTTTCGGCAGCGGCGACATCAATGATGAGGCAGAATTTTCAGGCTTTAACATTTCCTGTAAAAAAAGCCGCAATTTGTGATCTGATTTAACACTCAGAATCTGAGAATGCATGAAGTGTCGAAAAAATGGATATAGATGATTGGATAAGCAATGATGAAAATGAATCAACGAACAATTTAACGGACAGCGAGATCGCTGATGTTGTGCTAAATAGAACCGCTTATAATGCTAGTAGCAGCTCATAAAACGAAGCTGAAAAAACGACAAAAGAAAAGGTGTCGCTAGAAAAACGCATAAATTTGACTGGAGAATTAATATATGCTTTAGAGAACCAAGACCTGTATTTCTGAAATAGACATTTTTCAGTTGTATAAAATACAAAACTTGTTAAAGAACTGCCAAAAAAATTGAAGCAAACAAAATTGACATCGTTATTTACGAAATTACATGAGAAGAAATAATTTCACTCTTGATTAGATTTTTTTTCTGTAACATAGAAAATAACAATTAATGTAATTTTTTTATATATATATTTCTATCTTTTTCTTACATAATTATCTCTTAATAGTAAATTAAATTATATCTAAAGACACCATTAAGAATACAGTACTACTTCTGATATTCCTAGTTACTACATTTGATATTCCTTCAAAAATCCGGAATTTTCTAAAATCCGGCATAGTGTCGGTCCCGATGATGCCGGATTTTTGAAGTTATACTGTATTGCATAATTAATGTAAATGTTTGAAAGTTCTTTTTAATTCAAATAATATATTTTGCTAAGTGGCAGCATTTTCTACTATAAAATGCAAAAAACAAAAAAAACAAAAAAAAAAACCTATCGCGGGTAAAACAAATTAAAATGTAAGAAATTTAGTATTGTTTAAATTCTAAACATTGCTGTTAAATAATGTTACGATAAAAATTACAAATAATTATAATTTAAATTACAATTAATTTTTCTTTCTAAAATTCAAAAATATTTATACATTAATAGTATCAATCATAGGTAAGAACGTAATTTTTACCTTAAAAAATAATTTTGTTTGCTTCTTACTCTAGAAAATTAATTGCAATTTAAAATTTAAATGGGATTAAGTATAATTTTTATATCAAATGCCTTTAACAGCAATTTTTAAGCTTTAAACAAAAACAATTTTTTTAAACTTTTTAATTGGTTATGTAATCGACGTGTAAATATTTTTGCATTTTATTTGTAAGAATAATGCCGATTAGAAATATTTATCCTTTGAATTTAACCGAGCTTTCTTACTTTTAAATACTATTTTTGCACCTTCCAAATTTTGCAGTATAATATCACTAACTAATCGTCAAAATATCTTATGATATTGGGATGTTGCCGGCAAAAGATTACCAAGTGACCAAATGATTGAAAACAAATAGTAAAAGCTTCAAACCTGATTTAATAATAATCGGGTTGCGATGCTCCTTATTTGCCTGGCCGTGCGAACAAAAAGCCTTTCCTGCCGACCTCAAGGGGTGACATTGTTTGGGCGAAACATTGTCAAATTAGGGCATTCGGCGGAAGCTCGGCTAGGGATTAATTACTGCTTGGGGATTATATACATGTATGTATATTTATTTATACATATACAGTAAAACATCTCAATAGCGGACTCATCGGGGCCGCCAAATTTGTCTGCTTTTCAGAGGTTAATATATACAAATATGTACTATTTGTTGTGGATCAAAAAAGTTTCATCTAAATTGTAGTATACGTTATGGAGTGCTTACAGTAAAATATCCATAACGCACGCACTCTCTGAAATAGCAGTCATCTCTACAGGGTGTCTCAAAAGGTCGTTTACAAACTCAATATGCTGGTCTGTCATATCATGAGGAAAAAGATTTACATACGAACTTGTGTTCGAAAATACAAACTGCGACCGGTAGAGGATGATGAACGCAAGTGTGGAGAGGAAAAAAGAAAGGATATCGAAAGAGGGATTAATATGACTTTAATTAAAGAACATGGTTTAATTTACAGGTGTTCAAAATTCCTTCTATTCGCGGCAATGCATGCTTCAGAACGTCGACGCACGGATTCACGGACCCGTTCAAAATGGGCAGGTGTGTCACGGGCACGTGCTGCCGCTTCCACAATCCTGGCGACGAGATCCATGTCCGATGTTACGGGCGTCTCGTACACCATGGACTTCATGTGACCCCATAGATAGAAATTCATAAGAGTCAGGTCGGTGGGTCGCGGTGGTCATGCAACTGGTCCTCGTCTGCCAATCCAGTGATTAGGATTTGTCCTAATGAGGTATTTTCGCACAGTGTAGATAAAATGAGCAGGCGGTCTATCATGCTGAAACCAGATGCTTCGGCGTATAGCGGCTGGAACGTCACCCATCAGATCCGGCGAGACTCTTTCTAAGAAAATGAGATAGGTATTCCCGTCGAGGCGCTGAGGTAGTAGGTAAGAGCCAATTAACATGTCGCCGATAATACCAGCCCAAACGTTTGCAATGAAACGTTGTTGACGTGCATGGGCACGTTTAGACCTTGGGTTTTCGTGCGCCCATATATGCATGTTGTGCAGGTTCAGAACACCTCCTGTGTAAAACAGGATTCATCCGAAACAAAATTCACGAGGGAAAATCCGGCTGTGTGACCCGTTGTTGCAAATACCAGCGTACGAATACAGCGCGTTGGGGATAATCGTCAACGCACAATGCCTGTACTCTTTGTAAGTGGTAGGGGTGTTCCGTGTCGCCATGCAATATGCGCATAATGCTTGAACGATGTAGACCTAAGACGCGTTCGCTTTCTCGGAGGCTTGTTTGCGGGTTCCTGTCAAATACCCGTAGCACGGTTTCCTCTGCGACATGCGTGCGTGTAGTGCGTTCTCTACCAATGTGGTTACGTACTTGGAAAGCTCCTGCTTCACGCAATCTGCGGTGCAATTGTCCAAACAAAACATGACTTGGCTGTCGTCTGCTTGGGAAGCGCTCAAGTTCATCCGTACCGCGGCTGGTGCACTTCCATCCGCGGCACCATATACGTAATGCATGTCGGCCAACTCCTGCAACGTCCTCGTCTGAAATTATTACGCTTCCCACTCTCTCGTAAGCCTGCGATAATCGCCCTCTAGTGGTCGTAGTTTGCATTTTCGAACACAAGTTCCTATGTAAATCTTTCTTATCATGATATGACAGACCAGCATGTTAAGTTTGTAAACGACCTTTTGAGACACCCTGTATTTATCGAAAACCCAGCTTTTTCCCTCCACAACACATACATGTTTATATATTTTGAATTATTTTTGTATTAAGCGAACATTAAGCTCGAAACCGCTTAGGTCGTCCGATGGCTTCATGGCTCATATCCCAACTCTTCTCGCTTTTCCATGTATTTAATTTACTGATTTTTGCTCTTAAATTTGTATGGTATCACTTTTTTATAATTTTTATTTGTTCCCCTGTCATGTCAAGTATCAGAGAGTGGTCAGTGTTGAAAATAAAGTAAAAATGATTAAGCACGAGTACGCGGATCGCCGCGCTCCTCCAATTCTGTCCCGTCAGACAAACGTGTTTACCTCTACGCTACTGGGCTATCTATTTTATGTATTTCTTTTTTTTTATTAGAGATTAGTAATTTAAAATATATCCGTTACATATTTATTATCTTTAAGATTTTACTAGTTCATTGTTACTGAAACTTTTCATTTGTTTGACGGAAAGAAAATTTAGACAATTAAATAAACAGGAATGAATCAAATTTAAGCCTCAAATGCATGATTTTTTATTTTGTTTTGAAAAAATTATATATGATTCTCAGAATGTTTTATTACAGAGGAAAAGCAATAAAAAAAATCATAGATACATTTTTCGTATAATACGTGAACCTTTTTCTTATGCTGCATATCTGCAATACAAGTAAAAACTAAAACATTGCAAATTAGTAGTTAATTTAATAAGTATGAATGTAAATAACTTATTTTAAACAATTTTTTTTTTTTTTTGTAAAACATAACCCTTAAATGCACGAATTATTCTTTTAGATTTTTGATTTTTTATTCTTATACTAAAGATTAGACACCAGAAATTTTAAGATAGATTTTTGACTTTATTTAATAGCATAATTATGTACTTTTTACAGGATTAATATTTCTATATAAATATAGTTATTGCTAAGAGTTGAATAAAAAGAGATGTAGATATACACCACTATGCATTTAAGGGTTAAAATCCTTGTGAAGTTCCTTCTTGGAAACAGAAATACTTATAAAACATTTAATTATTCAGGCATATAAATTGTATCAGTATGCCTCTGATTAAAGATTTAGCGAATTTAAAAATTTATTTGTCAAAGAAATATTATGTTGCATAAAAGTTAAAGAACTATTTACATTTTACTATACATTCTTTTTATCTAAAATGACATTAGCATGAAAAATGTTTTTCTTGTATACATTTGTTAATAACACATTGTGTTTTAACTTTAACATGTTTATATTCGTTTTCAAAAGAACGATATAACATATGCAAAATTAAAGGTTACATAAATTATTATGGAAAATTTTTAAAAGGTGCTCTAATATTCCAAAGAATCCTGTTTTTAATACATTTAAAAGCGCGTTTTAAAAATTTAACAGCATATAAAAAATGTTTACTAGGGCATCAAAATAATTCGAAAGCACATTTTTCTGATTATTTCAGCTTAAACGCAAATACTTAAATGATAAAATAAGTCTCTGTCAAAAACAAAGTATTTTTTAATTACTAGCGCAATATGAAGTATAAAAATTGTTTTATGATTTTTTTCTACTAAAATGTCCTTTTTTAATTAATTATAGGAAATTTCTTTTTAAAATTTATGTATAAAATACTTTTTTATCTGAAAAGTGTCGAGACCACTCATTAAATAAATCATGCAAATTAATTTAATTTTTAGTAAACTAAGTATGAAGTATTATCTTATGTGTTGATGAACATTCTGTATTTTATAGTGTCCACAATGATTAAAGAAATAGAAATAAAATATTTACGGTATATCATCAGTGAATTATTTCTTCTTACGATTAAATAAATATATCTCTATAGTAATAAAAGCAAAAAGAACTCGAAAATTGTACGTCAAACGTGGCAAATGAGATGCGTTCATAATATAACTAGTTTTATAAATATTCAGATCATGGTGCAATAGCTGTTGCACTTTTATGCAAAAATACATGAATACAAAATTTATTACACTCGTATGCAAAAATGCATAAATACAAAATTTATTACGATTCGAAGGACTGTTTCCTAGAAATCCACACAAACTTTGCAGCTATGCAAAATAGCAAAGGAATACGAATAAGGAAAAACCTGCGAGCGAAGTGCTGTATGATTGTATATGAGGACACGCCCGTTAGCAGGGAGTTCGTTATATAATCTGTGTTTTCCGAGAATGGAGTCGGAAAATTAGTGTCTGTGTATGCGTGTGTACAAGATTTATGAAGGCATTATTCATTATGGGAACTAGTTCATCCTGAACGATTTTTTTTACCAACAATATCCCCAAATAAACTATTATACGATGTTCTATAACGTTACTAAAACTAGTCCCGGGTAGGAAGACCAAAAACTCACAAAGCCAAAATTAAAGCCTGCGAAGTGACCGTTTGGCAAAAACAACCGAGTATTAATCCATCTCACGGTTGAAAAATTCAGTGTTTCACCTAGCCACCTACATAAAACAATCACCGAAAAGCTTAACATCAAATATCACAAGAAAAGGGTCGTACCAAAATGAACAGAGAAGCAAATGGCTGCCGCGAAAACCAAGTGTGGTCGCTTGTTCAGAAACTCTCTGATCGAGCATTTATTTTGGATGATGAGACTATTTCACACTCATTCACTCTACTTTTAACAATAACGGTGGCTACTTCGCATCTGGCGTCTCCAAGACGCAACCTGCCATCAAATTCGCTACTAAAGCGAAATTCGAAGACAAGATCCTCGTTTGGATTGCGATGTGTTCGAAAAGCTTGAGTCGTCCGTTCATCCGAAAGTCTGGGTTCGCTGTCAATTGGCAACGACATTTGAACAAGTGCATTCGCCGTCGTCTCATCTCCTACATCCGTAGCAATTAAAACAGCGGTAAATACGTCTTCTGGCCAGGCTTGGACAGCAGGCATTACTGCAAAATCCTTCTCAGCCGCTTGTGCCAACAAAACATCACTTTTGTAGAGAAGTCTGACAACCCGGCTAACGTTCCCGAAATTTTAGCAATTCAGCGGTTCTGAGTGTATCTTAAGTCCAAAGTTTATTCTAAAGGCTAGAAATCAGATAACATCCAGAAATTTCTCATTTGAACCAAGTAATGTCTAAAATTGCGGACCTAAATTTCTTAGAAAGTCTAGCCAGTGCAACCAAAAATAAAATCGATAATGTCCGACGAAGTGGTTTAATTTAAACCCGATAACAGTGTTACTGTGGTTATTAAAGTTACCTTGCAGTAACCATTTGTGTTCTTCGACTCGCTTTTTTTTCATAGCTGTGCGGATTTCTAGGAAACAGTCGTTATATATTAAATTCAGTAATACGGAAATAATAGAACTCCATCTTAAATAGAACGTAATCACCATGGCAACCTAAAAGACATTACCAATCATGAAGTATCATAGACTTAATTAGGCATGATAGCATTTCATATAATGAAAAAATTGTTATTAATATCTTTTTAAGTTTTGATTCGATTTTCATAAAATTTGAAATGATTTCACAAAATTCTTAAAAGATTACATATATTAAGTTTCAAACCATTTGTTTGGGTAGTTTTTGCGCTGTGATATGTGGAAAGACGTAAAGATAGACGGGCGATTATAGGTGCTACGCATTTATATAATTACGAACGCACCTAAAAAGGTTTCAAGAAAAAAGACAAATTAATCTTTCATCAATTTGGTTGTAGGTATATGTTATGTGGGGTTATGGAAAGTGTAAATGCAGCAGCTTTTAACATATACTGCCCAGCAAAGAAGAAATTGCTGGTCAGCATCAAGATAGGTGCTGGCAATGACGGAGAAGTGCTGGCTAATGGTCTACCACTGCATGACCACTGCTGGATAGCTTCAGTCTACTTTGCTGTTGGAAATCATCAGATAGAATTCTGTTGGGCCTCCGTTTTATCTCTTCCGCTGGCTCACCACACCATGGAAGTGCACGAACTTTTGCAGTATTATTGCTGGGAAATCTTACGCTAGATGGCGTAATTCATATAAGTTTTAAAAAAATCACTAATTCTAATTTCTATTCAAATATTTTATTCTGAAGTGTAAAAATATTTAAACAATAACGTTTCAAGTTTAACAAATAATAATTTATTAGACTTTTAAATATTTTGTTAAGTCAATATTAAAATAAGAGTTATTTTTATCACCCCGCGGGAAATTAATGAATTTCAACACAAATCTGAAATGAATATCTTAACACAATTTAAGCTGTCAAGCTATTTTTTTTTTTTTTTGAAACTGTAAATAATATAGCACCACAGCCAGCAACAAAATAAATAAGTAAATGAATAAATAAATAAATTCTTTATTTCAACACACTTTTTTTTCCTTTTTAAATCTGGTTTCACTAAGTTACAAATGGTTTCGGTTTTCGTAATTTACAGAGTTGAGAATCCATCAACGTATAAAATATATAGGATTTCTATACAATAGAATAATTTCTATAAAACTTTAATGATTGGAACACAAATCACAAAAGAAACAAGCTTGAAATAGTGTAATGAGAGCGCGAAAACAATGAGCTGTAGTAGAATGCTGAAAGTACATGTTCATGCCCGATCAAGAAAACCAAACAGCAACGAGTGTGCTTAGTACTTGGGAGGGTGGCCACATGGAAATAGCTGCAAGTTCAAACATTTCTATAGACATTTCTATTATAAGCACTTCTATAGCTGCTGGTGAAACTAGTTCACAGAAAAACGGGCCATTATTCTGTAATACATTTTCTATAAGTTTTTTTTAAATAGAATTCTATAAGAAATTTTTGTAAGGGAAAGTGCTGGGCCAGCAAACGAATAGCAGTAGGATAGGTGCTAGCACTGCAGGAAAAGTGCCGGATTAAAGTAATGTGATGGCATACCAATGCTGGCCTGCTGTTGGCCATCACTGATGGGCCAGCTGCATTCCGCACGGGCACTTTTTTACAGGTTTAAGTAATGGCACCATTGCACTTTACCGCTGATGGCACTGCTGGCTGCCATCTTTTTTCCATCTGATGGCCCACTATTTCTTTCTTTGATGGGTGTGATCTGAGTTTAAAAAATATTTTTACTAAATATTTTCATTTACAATAATACTTTTAACATGGAAGTATGTTTTCATTATTATAAGGAATGATGTTATTTTCTTAGATACAACACGCACACACATGCAAAAATCATTTTACATGTTTACGTGACATTTATTAGAAAATTACAATAATTCAGCTATATTTCGTGGTTGCAAAATAAAATAGCGATGCAATTTAAAGGAAAATGGTACTTATGTAATGTGTAGTGTGTGGTGCAATGTTTGCTGCATAGATTTGTTGTTCCTGGATTTAATCAAACATACACATAAATGCATCATATTGAAAAAGCACTATCAATATAGCAACATTACCCATTCATACACATATGCATTTACAACCATACATATTCTGATACATATTAATGGTGTGTTTTCTCTGAATAAAAAGACAATTCAAAACACAATTCAGACAAAAGTGCTCATCGGAGAATCGAATAATACACGTGTCTATATTACATGTATACGCTGTCCAATAAAGTATATACATAAAATATACCGTTAAAAATAATCAAGAAATTATTATTATTTGTAAATGACTTGTAGAAAGGTTTTTAAAGAGCGGGATGGCAAACATTTCTTTTACATGCATAGAGCTTTTTAATATACAATAAAATACAAAGTACATTTTAAAATGTGTAACACATAAAATAAGAAGAAGAGTACTTTTTATATTTTTTTTTGTCGAGACCATGTATTTTTCGTTTAGGAGATATATTGCAACATTGTTTTTGTCTTCAATTTCAAACCTGCTTGTTTTCGAAGATATTTTTTACATGAATTCATAATTATAAATCCTGAGTTTATGTACATCACTAATTAGTGCAACTTGTTAAAAATTCTGACGCCTAATAATTTTAAATAACAGTAACTAATTTATAGAATATGGTAAAAAAAAAATATTTTTTTAAACATTTGTTTTAAATTAACGTTAGGTTTAGTATTCTTATTAATAAGCAAAATATATAAAAAATAAATATTGCCATAGTAAATATATGTTACAATAAAATAATATTCACTTTTCAATTCTCTAATATTAAAAGCATAACAGGAAAAAATTATTCCTTATAATACTAGTTTTTTATCTTTATAAGTATTTTTTCGTAAAACAGATATGAATAATGCATGGATCTCTAAAACTCACGAATTTCTTGAGATTCAAAATGAAATCCTTTAGAAACTTTTTAACTCCAAATTTTGACAGGTAAAAAAATTCTTCTTTTTATACCACATTCATAAATTTTCCATTTCCGATTTTCTAAATATAAGACTTTCTTCATCAGAATTATTCTGCACAAAAGTTTTTGTCTGAAAGTAACTTATCTGTTAAAATGATTTTTTTCCTTTATGATTTTTATTAAAACCGTATAAATAGTTTTCTAATTTACAAAAATATAATGTAACCACGAGCGAAAATACAATTTCTTCTGAGTCAGCCATGATTCCAAAAAGGGGTCCTTGATCTTTAGAAATTTCAGAAACAAACTGACTTTACAGATTTAACGAAGAATAATGCAAGCAAAAATTCTTTTCCTGCCCGCAATTTTAGGAAATGTATCCAAGTAATGTTTAGAGTAAATTAATAAATTTTCAGACCTCGAATATGGATTTTTCAGATGCTATCAATTTTAATGTAAACATTTTCAAGTTCAACAGACAAACATCATACATTAACAGCTTTAGCTTTAACATTAACATTTAGATAATTTTATTACTGTTGGTCGTGGGCATTTCCACGAGCACTTGTCATTTAAGCCACATACTATGCTTTTGACTACCAGTATTTTAGAACGGAAACATGTGGCTTATTTTATGGTAGATATCTCACTAATTGAAAAAAGGCGAAGCAAACTTTTATAAAATAATGGTGGCCAACAAGCATAGTATGTGACTTATACCACAAGTTCTCGTGGAAATACCCATGTATAAATACAGTTATGCAGCTTAAATGGTTTATTTCAGAACAGATAGCATCCAAAAAAGTCCTTCCGGCCACTGCCGGGAGGAAGAGGTAGCTTTCATATTCCTTATTTTTTACTCGACTGCCAAGAAGGGTTATGTGTTTCACGCGTATCTGGGTATGGGGGTTTCTTTATACCCTCGAAACATCCCTGCGGCTGGATGGATTTCAATGAATGAGTTCTATATCGATTCGCCTTAACCGTCTGATGATTATAGGCTAGATTTGTTTTTATAAATTCAAAATGGCGGTAGAGACTAAAAAAATTAAGCAGCATATTGAGTAGCATATCATTGGATAGGTCTTTCAAACTGAAGATGATATTTCATTGACTATTTTACAGTCAGAAGTTGCATTTAAATATTACATAACCTGGAAGTTGTGAAGGTAAGATCTCTAGCTTTACTGCAACTCTAACCTTCATACAGATCTATAGGCCTCATCAAAACAGTGTTTATAGATAGGAACTAACAATTAAACACAACTTAAACGTCATCAATACAAGTAAATAAAAGAAATCCCAGGTAAAAAAATCAGAGAAAAACCTTTAAAAATTTTGAGATTTTGATGCTATTTTGAAGGTTTCAACGGGTATCTTTAAGGCAAATGAAAACTAAAGGTTATCTTAAGAGAAGTATACTTCTATTTAAAAGATTTCATACAGGTTTATTTCTGTAAGTTATCATCTCCAAATTACCTTCAATGACTTAGGAGATTTTCGTGATATCACATGAGGTATGTTGAAGGAAAATGAAAATTGTTTCTTTACCAGGTAACATGAAAGTTTTACTTAAAAGTTTTATTATTGCACATTATGGTATCTAAGATTTTGATATGCCCGCATTTCCTCATTAATATTTTAAATTTATTTCGAAATTAATATATTAGATAATTCCCGGAAATCTAACGTCTTCCACCGGTTCAGTCAAAAATTCTTAACTCCCCCTCGTTAAAATTTTTAATTAATATTTAAAATTACCATTTTAAATAGCGATATAAAAATCCCATTCTATAAATAAAAATCTGAAAATTATCTTAAAGTCCCCTCGTTGAGATTTTTAATTACCATTTAAAATACTATTTTTTAATTCCCTACAAAAAGAAAGAAAAATCTCGAAATTATTTTGAAGAGTCTACTAGTTAAAATTTTTAATTACCCCATTTATGAAGTTATTACGACCAACAATTTCACCTCTAACACGCTCAAAAATTTCAATCCCCGAAAATTCCCCCTAAAAAGAAAAACAAATCACGAAATTTTTTCGAAGCCCTTTTTGACCTTAAATTTGTCACAATTTTTTCTAACAAGCTCAAAAATTTCAATCTCAAAATATTCCCCCTAAAACGAAAAAAAAATAATCACGAAAGTATTTCAAAGTCCCCTTTTTATCCTAAAATTTGTCATAAATTTCTCTTAAATTACCACCAGTAAAAATAACCCTTCGAAGTCTAACACGTACAAAAATTGCACCCTAAAAAAAAAAAAATCTCCAAATTATTTCAAAGTCCCTTTCATTAATATTTAAAATCGTATTCAAACACGCACAAAAAATATTTTAGTTAAATTTCAAAATCTAACGAGGGCCCTCAATTTCCCTTCTCCCTTTTCTAAAAATGTCTTATTTAGTTTTCCATTTTAAGTTTTTCGAAAAGAATATATTTTCCTGTGCTCTTCTAAATCTGACAAAAAAAAAAAAAAAAAATTAGTTAATTAAATTTCAAAATGCAGGAAGGGATACAGTGCACTCCGCTCCCCCCCCCCCCTCTTCCACCATGCCACTCCTGTCGTCCTAGCTCAAAATTCTTAGTTCCTCTTCAAAACCACTCCACCAGTGGCCGAGAGGTTCTGCTCTCAAAGCTGGTAGACGGGAGATGCTGGGTTCGAACCCAATCGCGCCCGTCGGCCTAGTCGTTCAGAGTTTTTTCGTGGTTTTCTTCGAACCTTGGATTTTTTTGCTTAAATACGGATTAGCTTCCCTTTGAAAGACCCCAGGCACCCCCCCCCCTTCGGCCCAATATCCTAAGTGTAGACAATTGGCCATCATAAAACAACACAAACAGCACCTCTTTAAAAAAAGAGGAACTAAGAATTTTGCACATACTAACATTAAAGAAAAGAGGCTCTTTTAATTTAGTTACTCGAAAATAATACATTTTATATTGTTTTTGAAAACATAACAAAAAGAAATATCTAGTTACTTAAATTTTAAAATCTAGGGAGGGGCAGGGTCCCTCCCCCCCCTTTCCTCATTTTGGTAGCGTCCACGATTAAGGGGACAAGGGAGCTTAAAATAATTTTTTTTATTTTTTGTAAATTTTACCTTAAATATTATTCAAAGGTACATTATATGCATTATGCCATGCATTTATCACAAAAAAATAAAAATAAAAAAATTATTTTTGAGAAAAAAAATGGAATTTTACGCGTCGTCTTAGAAATCTTCGAAATGCCCCCTGCGTCTTCCATATCAATGAAAATCCCCAATACTTTTTATAAAAGTTTGGTTTATATATATAAACAAAATAGAGCATCGAATTTTCTATATTTCAATTTAAAGGTAAAAAAAAAAAAAAAATTGAAAAATTTTGAAATTTTTTCGAAAAAATTTCAAAATTTCAAAGTTTTTCAATTTTTTCTTTATTTTTTGTAAATTTCATCCTAAATATTATTTAAAGGTACATTATATGCATTATGGCATGCATTTATCACAAAAAAAAATGTAAAAAGAATTTTATTTTTGAGAAAAAAATGGAATTTTACGCATTGTCTTGGAAATCTTTGAAATGCCCCCTGCGCGTCCCATGTCAATGAAAATCCCCAATATTTTTTATAAAAGTTTGATTTATATATATAAATAAAATAGAGCATCGAATTTTATATATTTGAATTTAAAGGTAAAAAAAAAAAAAAATTAAAAATTTTGAAATTTTTTCGAAAAAATTTCAAAAATTTTCATTTTTTTAAATTTTTTGTAAATTTTATCTAAAATATTATTCAGGGGTACATTATATTCATTATGGCATGCATTTAGTACAAAAAAAAATAAAAAATAAATTTATTTTTGAGAAAAAAATGGAATTTTACATGTCGTCTTAGAAATCTTCGAAATGCCCCCTGCGCATCCCATATGAATGAAAATCCCCAATATTTTTTATAAAAGTCTGTTTTATATATATAAATAATATAGAGCATCAAGTTTTATATATTTGAATTTTAAAGTTAAAAGAAAATGAAAAATTGAAAATTTTTGAAATTTTTTCGAAAAAATTTCAAAATTTTTAATTTTTTTTTTTTTTACCTTTAAATTCAAATATTTAAAATTCGATGCTCTATTTTATTTATATATATAACACAAACTTTTATAAAAAATATTGGGGATTTTCATTGATATGGAGAACGCAGGGGGCATTTCGAAAATTTCTAAGACGACGCGTAAAATTCCATTTTTTCTCAAAAATAATTTTTTTTTTTTTTTGTGCTAAATACATGCCATAATGCATATAATGTACCCTTGAATAATATTTAGGTGAAATTTACAAAAAATAAAAAAAATTATTTTTAAGGATTTTAAGGTCCCTTGTCCCCTTAAAGCTGAAAAATATAGGTGGGGTTATTACATGCATAATTTGCCCTTATCCTCTATCAGGCGTGAATTCCAGTTTTTATAAAAGTTACTTCTTCAAAAACAAAGTTTTCGTTGCAACATTTGATTTTTGATCATGTAGCTGTCATTTGACATCCGAGGTGGAGAATGCTTTGGGGCCTATAGCTACAATGGCTGTCGCCTCGAATGATCCTTATTATACATAGTAACAACAACAAGTCACAACAATTTTTATTTTCCATTATATATATTATAAAACTACAATGGTACATACACAATTACATCCATGTCTTACCCAGGGACTCGAACCCGGGCCCTCGCGTAACAGCAGCCCTCATGTAGATGTATTTCGGACTCCATGTCATGGGAGAATGAGAAGGAAGTTATCAACTCAACACACAGAAAGCATGTTTACTTTTCCGCCACTCGGAAAAAATGCGGGAGTAGTCGTTACGCTGTCGTTTTGCTATTCTATTTTTCCTTTTTGCAGGGCTCTTTTTATCTGTATATTAGTCACATTTTAATTAATTTTTAAATGGATATACATATAGCCGTAAGAGGGGTATAAGTGAGCCTTGTATTATACTTATTTTTAATATTTTAGCTTGATATTGGCACTTTGTATTCAGCCATTCATGCTGAACATTCGGTAAACCAGATCGCCACGTATAGAAATACTGTGGTATGGGGATAATGTTTTACACGAAATCTTCGTGTATGACTAAAGATGAATTTTTACTATTTTTTAAAATATTAGCGATAAAAATCTCTCCGTTTTAAAAACGGCGTGACACTTCACTTTTCAAATACATCCTAGAGAGAACTATTTTATTTTTTGATCTTTTTATTTTTGTGAAAAATCTAGTCATAATTTTCTGAATTTCAAAGAATCGTTATGTTCAGTTTCTTGTTTATACTTTTAAGGAGATATATGCATATATTTCCATTATGCATAAAAGTGATAGAAGGATTAAATTACTTCTTGATAATTAAACTTGCAAAAAGCTCAGTTTGGAGGTGGAAACGTTTTGTGAAGGGCCCTTGTTTTGAGGGGAAAAAGTTTGTGAAGGGTCCTTTAAAGGACCTAAGTTCTTTCTAAGCAGATCACTGTATTGGAATATCATTTTATGAGTAAGTAATTTGGTTTCTTTAAAAATCAGGCAGCTATAATCTTTTTAGGAACATAGATGCTTGATTAATACTCAGTGGAGGTGTAATATCTCTGGCAAATCATTTAGCGGGGTTTAATGTCTCTAGCTGCAATATTCGACTCATAAAAATTAATTTAAAAAAAATTATATATTGTAGAATAATTTATAATACAGAATTTGAAATATGGGAAAAATAATTTTAAAATTCTTTACATGTGTATAATTATTTTAAATAAAGTAATTTTTTCACGAAAAAACATTTAAAGACAAATTTAGAGCAATAATATTGTTCTACAGTGCGTAACATCATTAAAAATTATATATATAGATTCTTGGGGCCTTTAACAAACAGGGGTCGATGCAAGTTTTTATTCTTGGGTTCCATTTTGTGAAAATTAAAAGTTATTTTTGTGGAAAGTAATATTTTGTAACTATAGTTAAAATCCAGTTACTCAAATTCGGATCAAGAACTTATTAACAAAAACTTCTTTAAATTTCAGTTAAAGTTTTTGTTTCGCATGACCTGGTTTTATTTACTAATTACATATTTAAAATAGTTTTTATGCAAAAGAATGTTATGAAGTGGACCTATTTTATTAAAAGGAATTTTGTGAATGGGCCCATTTTATTAAATTTATTTTTGTGAAGCGGCCCATTTTATTAAATTTATTTTTGTGAAGGGGCCCATTTTATTAAATTTATTTTTGTGAAGGGGCCCATTTTATTAAATTTATTTTTGTGAAGGGGCTCATTTTATAATATTTATTTTTGTGATGGGGCCTATTTTATTAAATAGACTTTTGTGAAAGGGCCCTAAAAAAAACCTCAAATTTTGCCTGAATCGACCCCTGTGTTTACCTCCTGTGTGTACAAAACAATTATTAAAAAGGACTGTTCTGTAATGGGTGAGAATCTTCTATGTTTTGAGCAGATTCGCATGTTTTATTGTGTATGTAAATTTTATTTGTGTAATTTTCTCTTTTTTGCATTGTTACTTTTATCATTTACAGGCTTAAAAGAAATAACTGATTTCATTCTGTGCTTGTTCAGTTCATATTGCTTAATATGTTTTTGAGTAGTAAATATTTAAAAAGTCATATTATTCATTGTCAGTTCAGCTTTTGATTTCCTTGGGGGTTCGCTGGGACTGTTCTGTACCACCAGAAATTCAATTGGACCACTAATTTGAAAAATTTTATAAACTGCAGGACCAGTAACTCCCCCCCCCCCCCTCCCCCCTATCTGACAGGTAAACGTAAACTTTCTTCTCCCTGCAAAAACTGCAACTAAGCACATATCGCATAACTTTATTTTATTTAAAAAAACAAAGAAAATTCGATTAAATCTTAGATGAAGTAATTAATTGTCACTCAAAGGATTAAAGGGATGAAATAGAATTTTATGTAGCAGACCGGTGATGACTGCGGACAAATAAATTCTCATGGTTACTGTTCCTTGGGACCAGTGGCTTTTTTATGTCAATTCTACTACTGGTCAGTTGGTGTTTTTTAGATCTTTTTGTCAACTTGATTTAATCGTGTAAAAAGTATGCATGTATGCATTTTTATTATGTGCCTCCTTCCTTTTTTTAACATTAATATTACATTACATATGCAGTGTTGACTCTAGAAAAAAGGACTGCCGGGCGGGGAATTTTTCAAAAAGGAAACACCATTCTAAAAAAGGGCACACTTGTACATTATTCACAAAAATATTTTGAACTGGTTTGTTTAGAGTCCCTAGAATTTGCGATATTTTCCCACGATCAGTTGAATTGCCACAGGGAGCATAGGAAGTGTTAAAAAGAGCAGAAGGGTTTAATGGGGCTTTGCCATGCACAAAAAAGAAAAAGGGCTGCCGGCGCTGCGCCCTGCTAAAGCGGCTTAGACAATGCTAATATATATGGATTCATATCATAAAAGGGTGAAAAACAAGATTTCTTTCTTTCTTTTTTTTTTCCTATTTAAGAGGAAGATAATAAAAATGCACACCTGCATTCTTTTTTATATTGAAATCACCTTTAAAAGAAATATCCACAAGCAAATGTAAATAATAATAAAAAAAAAAAAAATACAAATTCACAATAACACTGTCTTGACAAATTAATTATTCAGAAACATATTAAGCAGTATGAATAACAATAGAGTAGTAATCACTTATTTCATTTTATTCTATAATTATATTAAAAATGCCTTCAACAGTGTGGACTCTAGAAAAAAATTACTGCCAGCTGGACACTTAAAAAAAAACACTCAAGAACCTTGTTCACTGAAAATATTTTGCATTTAGTCCTTTTTTATTTTGACCTTTTTAATTTTGTGATATTTTCCTGCAACTGATGAAATTTCTTGATTTTCCTCCCTGTTGACTGACGAATTATGTTTTTCTCCTGTAACTGATTGACGAATTTCACATTTTTTTCTGCAGCCAACGGTAAAATTTCACAATTGTTTCTCATGATTGCCTGCTGAATTTCATGTTGTTTTCCTGTGACCAATTGACGAATTTCACAATATTTTAAAGCAATCGACTGAAGGGTTTCTAGATTTTTTTACCCCCATTAATCGACGGTTGAATTTCTCAGTTTTTTTTTCAGGTGACTGAATGAGAATTTTTGCAATTTTTTCCCCGCAACCAACTGATAAATTTTGTAATATTTTATTTCAGAACAAATGTTTTATAATCCCACATCCGCCATCTTGGATTTTTTTTCTTGGTGTGAATTAAAAATTTTTTTAATTAATAGTTAATAATTAATAATAATTATTATATTCCAGTTTTTTCAATGTTATATTAATCTATCAACAATATTTAACCATTGGCGACATTTACTACTTGGCGAAAAAGGAGTTTTCATCCAAGAAAAAAATCAAAAATGGCAAATGCGGGATTATAATACATCTAAACCATACCGATTGGTGTATATTGCATTTTTCCTTGCGGCTGATTGGCAAAAGTCGTGTGATTTTTTTCACATATCCGGTTTATGAATTTTGCCGATTTTCTTCCCAGCTAATCAACAAACTTCATTTTTTCCTATAAACAGTTGAATTTTTTTTTCATATGGTCGCTGAATGAATTTCACAGGTTTTCTCTGCGGCTGATCAAAGAATTTCATTTCCAAAGCTGAATACTTTGCAATGTTCTGCAATGTACTCAAATGCTAATCAAATGTTCTGTGTGAATTTAAAAAAAAAAAAAGTCACAGGAAAATTTTCTTTATATATGAAGAAGTGCAATTGCATCTTTTATAGAAATGCAAAAGACATTTCATAAAACCCTGACATACTCACACGAATGAAATTATTGGTGAACTTTGTGAGTTCCCCCCCCCCCTCCCTCCTAATCGAATGATAATTTAAGGGGGTTTTTTTCCAACAATTGATTGATGATTTTCGAATTATTTCAGATTTTTCCCTCTGTCAACTGGCGAATTTGGCCTTTTTTCTCTGACCAAATCGTTGAATTTCACAATTTTTCTCCTGCGATTGGGTGAAGAATTTTGATATATTTTCCCCAATTCATTGACGAATTTCGCATTTTTTAACCACGACTGGTGGATGAATTTTGTGATATTTTTCATTGACCTTTTGGAGAAAATCGTAGTTTTTTTTCACACGACTGATCCATGAATTTCATGCTTTTTTACCGAAGACTGATTGGCAAATGTTCCAATTTTTTCTTGCGACAGATTGGAAACAATCGTTGGTTTTTTCCACGACTGATCGAAGAATTTCGTGAATTTTCTGACAACTTCAGAGTTTTTTTTACATGCGACTGATAAGCGAATTTCATTATATTTTCTTTTTACTGATTGGCAAATTTTTTCTCTTTTTCGTGTAAACGTTTGGTAAAAAACCCTTGTTTTTCTGCAACCGATCGACGAATTTCGCATTCTACTGCGACAGATTGGTGAATATCGTGATTATTTTCTCACGGTCGACTGGTGAACTTTGTCGCTTTTCTGCGACTGATTGGCCAAATCTTCATGTTTTGTTTTTTTTTTTTTTTGCACGACTGATCGACAAATTCTATTTTTTTTCGATAATCCACCGACGAATTTCGCTTTTTTTTTTCCCTGTGACCGATTTTAAAATTTTGCGATATTTCTCTTGAACCAGTAAGCAAGTCTTGACACAGATTGGAGAAAGTCGTGAGTTTTTTTCCGCTACTGATCTACGAATTTCGCAGATTCTTCTGACAATCTTCACGATTTTTTTTAACCGCAACCGATTTGCAATTTTCACGAATTTTTCCTTGTAACATAGGCAAATTTTGAGGCTTTTTCTTGCGAACGATTAGAGAAGATTGTGGTTTTTTTTTTCGCTGTTTCTTCTAGAGGTGCACTGACAAATTTTGCGTTTTTTTACCTGCAACCGATTGGCGAAAATCATGGATTTTTTTCTCGCAACTGTTCGTCGAATTTTGTATGTTTTCCCACAGCAAGCTAAAGAATTTCATGAATTGTTCTCCATGACTGACGAATTGCACAAGTTTTCTTGCGACTGATTGATGATTTTCGCAATCTTTTTAAATGAACGATTAAAGAGTTTGCCGATTTTTTTTTTTTTTTTCTTGCCATTGAGTGACAAATTTCGCGATTTTTCCTACAATTGAATGGTGGATTTTCTTGAAAATGAAAATTTGAAATGTTCTGCTGTGAAGTCAATGTATGGCGCATTTATAATCATATTCTGCTTTGGGGAATTTTATTATGTCTTACTTTTCAGATTTTTTTTTTTATTGCAGTATTTTCATCATTTTAGATTGAATTTTTTTACAGAGCCTTCCGATAAATATTATTTGTAATATATAAAAATTTCAAAGGGGGGGGGGGGGGGGGCACAATACTAGTCCCAAAGAGGGGCACTTTTCTAACACCTGTCATATAACATACTGTTCGAAAGACGTGTGATCTCTTATTCATGCTATGCGCATCTGATGCCCCTCCGCCTACTTTGCTCCCCCTGAGGGGGCGGTTTTCTAAATTTTGCTGAAACCCCTCATGTGACATATTGTCGGAACAGCCTGTGACTGCTTATTCATGTTATACACATCCGACCTCCCTGCCCTAACTTTGTTCCCCCTGAGGGGGCACTTTTCTAAATTTAGCTAACACCCCTCATGTGACATATTGTAGGAAAGGTCTGTGACCACTTATTCATGTTATGCACATTGATGCCCCCCCACCCACTTTGCTCCCCCCTCAGGGGGCAGTTTTCTAAATTTTACCGAAACCCCTCATGTGACATACTGTTCGAAAGACGTGTGACCTCTTATTCATGCTATGCGCATCTGATGCCCCTCCGCCTACTTTGCTCCCCCTGAGGGGGCGGTTTTCTAAATTTTGCTGAAACCCCTCATGTGACATATTGTCGGAACAGCCTGTGGCTACTTATTCATAGTTATACACATCCGATGTCCCTGCCCCCACTTTGCTCCCCCTGGGGGGGCACTTTTCTAAATTTTGCTGACACCTCTCATGTGACATATCGTTCAAAAGGCCTGTGACCACTTATTCCTGTTATGCACCTCTAATGTCACTTTGCCCCATGGGGGGGGGCGCTTTTCTAAATTTTGCTGACATCCCTCATGTGACATATCGTTCAAAAGGCCTGTGACCACGTATTCATGTTATGCACCTCTAATGTACTCCCCCCACTTTGCCCCACGGGGGGGAGCACTTTTCTAAATTTTGCTGACACCCCTCATGTGACATATCGTTGGAAAGGTCTGTGACCACTTATTCATGCTATGCAACTCTAATGCCCCTCCCCCCACTTTGCCCCCCGGGGGGCACTTTTCTAAATTTTGCCGGCACCTCTCATGTGACATATCGTTCAAAAGGTCTGTGACCACTTATTCATGTTATGCCCCTCCCCCCCACTTTGCCCCACTGGGGGGGGGCACTTTTCTAAATTTTGCTGACATCCCTGACGTGACATATCGTTCAAAAGGCCTATGACCACTTATTCATGTTATGCACCTCTAATGACCGTACACCCACTTTGCCCCCCCGGGGGGCACTTTTCTAAATTTTGCTGACACCCCTCATGTCACATATTGTTGGAAAGGCCTGTGACCACTTATTCATGTTATGCACCTCTAATGCCCCTCCCCCACTTTGCCCCCCCCCTCGGGGCATTTTTCTAAATTTTGCCGACACCCCTCATGTGACATATCGTTCAAAAGGTCTGTGACCCCTTATTCATGTTATGCACCTGTAATGCTCCTACCCCGCACTTTGCCCCCCGGGGGGCATTTTTCTAAATTTTGTTAACATCCCTGATGTGACATATCGTTCAAAAGGCCTTTGACCACTTATTCATGTTATGCACCTCTAATGCCCCTGCCCCCACTTTGCCCCCCCCCCGGGGGGCACTTTTCTAAATTTTGCTGACACCCCTCATGTGACATATCGTTCGAAAGTCCTGTGACCACTTATTCATGTTACGCACCTCCGGTACTTTCCCCCCCCGGGGGGGGGACACTTTTCTAAATTTTGCTGACACCCCTCATGTGACATATCTTTCAAAAGGCATGTGACCACTTATTCATGTTATGCACCTTCAATGCCCCTTCCCCCACTTTGCCGCACGGGGGGGGCACTTTTCTAAATTTTGCCAACACTGTTCGTGCAATTTATTATAAGCATAGTTGATTTCCAGAAACGAGCCTATACAAAGCCATGACATGATACCCCCAAAAGCTAATGTTAAATCAACCAACTTCACAAATTTTTAATTTCATTTGAGTATTTGAAGTTTATTTTATGCATAATATGTATCAAATCATTGTCGAACTGGATATGTAATCATTATTATGTATTGATCTGATGCGAATTTGCATAGAAGGCTGTCTGTATGCAGGTGCAATGATATAATGCAAAGAGAAGATACAGGTTTTTTGTCTGGCGGCGACCTTCGGGACGCGTCGTGGGGCTTGCTTCACGGGCGGTTCCTTGCGTCGACAAATGGGCCTGAAAAGGGCCCGGGACCGGAAGATGAACCCCTCATACCTAAAGGAAAACTGCAGATATTTCTGCCAAAATCGGTGAAGGGAAATAACAGGTTTTTTACCTAAAGGAAAACAGCAGGTATTTGGAACCAAGAAGGTTAAGGGAAAATACATGTTTTTTACCTAAAGGTAAGCTGAAGATAATTTTAGTTCCAAATACCTTCAGTTTCCCTGAAGTTTTTTTTTTAAGGTTTCTTGCTGATTTTTTTACCTGGGATAGGTCAGTAACATAAAAAATAGTTTCATATTAATGATAAATAATTAATTAATTCGCTTTTTACGCAGTCTTTCGATTTTTTAAATTTACTTTTTACTTGTTAAAACATGTTTTTATTATTCAAACACACGGAGCTCAAATTAGTGGAACCCGATTATAGAAGATTAAATACTATTGTTTTATCAATACTGAATATGTATGAGACTTTCTCGAAATTAGTCAGCGTTATCAAAGCTGGTTTTATTTAAAGTGATTTATACTTGGTCGCCAAATTAAGCGATATCTTGAAGTGCCCGCCAGTTTAAAACAGCATAATGGGTTCAGTAAAGCTAACCAATGAACCTGGACGAGACCTTAATAATTCCTTTGCACATGTTCACTCACATCTAAATCGGTTGATATATACGAGTGCTGTCGCAGGTAAAAAATCAGATTTTTCCAAATGTCACCCACATTAGAAATTCAAACTGCTATATCTCAGCCATTTTTTTAAGATAAAGACAAAACAAAAAATGCTCCCGAATCCTTGTATGAAGCTCAAACACATAAAAGAAAAATATTTTTCAATTTCTAATTTTTTTTTCCTCATTTTAAATAATTTTTTTTTTTAATTTTTAAATGGCCGCCTTTGAAACAAGATGGCAGATGAAGATGGCGAATGAACTCGGTCGAGACATTCCTATGTACTATGCGCATGCCTTGTCACATCCAAATCGGTTCATAAATAAGCGTATTTTTGCGAGACAAAAATCAGATCGTTTCAAAATGTCAGCCATGCCAGAAATTCAAAGTGCTATAACTCAGTTATTTTTTAAGATATAGACGAAACAAAAAATACTCCGGAATCTTCGTATAAAGTTAAAACACATAAGAAAAAAATTTTTTCAATTTCTAATTTTTTTGTACCTTATTTTAAATTAATTTTTTTTAAAATTTTTTAAATGGCCGCCATTTTGAAACAAAGTGGCGGATTAAGCCGGCCAACGAACTCGGTCGAGACATTGGTATGTACTATGTACACACCAAATTATATCCAAATCGCTTCATAAATACGAGAGTTACAGTATGACAAAAATCATATATATATATATATATATATATATATATATATATATATATATATCACATTTGAATGGAGAGTGGTTTCGGGGTCTGGAGGTCATGATCGGTGGAAATATGCCAAAATTTTACGGAATAGTTTTCCTCCAAACGGTTGCAATATGTAGATTTTTGCAATGAAAGCTACCTGAAACTGATAATTCGGTTTGCTAAAAATTTTTGCTAAAAGCTACTCGAAAGTGTTCCAAAAATTACGGACAACAAAGGCTTTGTTTTTATAAATACTTTTTAAATTCTAGAAAATCTTTTATCTGAAGTTTCTAAACATGAAATGATTTTTTTTTCGGAAATCCTGAGTAATTTGGAAGAGGATGTATTATATTTTTGTTCGAGAATATATTATTTTTTCTTAGATTAAGGAACATTTACGTTTTTTAACAAGGAAGGCACAATCTGATTTTTTTTTCTTTTGTATATGATAACATAGGGAAGGAACGGTGGAGCATTTCATATTCGACATGTCTTTTTAAGAAAAAATTTACGGGGAAACATTACGAGCCAAATTGTAAAATAAATTAATAAGTGAAAAAGTAGTTTAAAATAATGAATCAGAATTATTATTTTTATTATTTTATTATCAGAACTAAAACGTATTGGGATAACGTACTTGTAGGTATTATGTTGTTATAATTATAGTAGCATTGTTGCATCTTCTATGTGAAATAATTAATATTGCTTCACTCTTAGCTACATTTGACAGTGTGCAATGTCCATTGGAGTCACCTGGCAAGTGGTTTCCATTTGAACTTTTCATATAATTTATTTCTGAAAATAATTATTCTGTGGCATAGGCAGACAGAAATTTTTCGAATTGCCAAAATTGACACAAAGTAGCTATAATTTCATTATTGACGTTGTTTGCTTATAATGTCTGACGATCCACCTTTTCGATATTTAATAAATAGTATCTTAAATTGATAAAGTAATAAGCCGATATTCAAATAAATTGGAATTCGATAAACTGCGTTTCATTTTCTCCAATTTTGAAAGAAACAAGAAATAAGAAAAGCTCAGCTTGTTTTAA
The DNA here is from genome assembly GCA_963932465.1 of Maratus speciosus. Taxonomy (NCBI): domain Eukaryota; kingdom Metazoa; phylum Arthropoda; class Arachnida; order Araneae; family Salticidae; genus Maratus; species Maratus speciosus. Next base: position 309,134,715 of record OZ010800.1, read on the forward strand.
TGCGTGTATTTTATTTGAGTTCATTCTAGTTTGTTTTAGAGCCTCAATCAACTTCGTGCTGAAAATATCCTGTTACGTACAACTTATGGCTTGTGTGCTATAGGTATGCCATTCCTGACATAGGGCTCCAATAAAGTCACCCACGTCACCTATTATCCTTTTATTGTGATGTAATAAAGAAAATGCCGTAATTTAGATAGATTTTATTAGGAGTTTTTCGTGAATTACATATAAAATTCTATTTGTGTCTTAGGGAGTACATTTAAGAAAAATATTTTAATTCAGTACATTAAATCTTCGAAACAGTATTCTTTCTTGTTTTTTTAATAACAAATTTATATTTTTAATAGTAGTATTTGAACTCTATAACTAAAACTTCCAGCATATCAACTGAAACGGGAAAAAAAGTAGCAAAAAAGGGTGAAACAAATCAATTTATGGGTAAAACATTCACTATCTTGATCTTTTTCTCGAATTTCAGTACCACGTCGAGAGAGATGTATTTTAGTCTATCTTTCTAAAGAAAAAGATAAAGATAACATTAAAAAAGGAAGAAGTTTTTCAAAGAATAAAGCTATTTGGGTTTATTTTTTCGGATATAAACATAGTATTACTGAAGAATTTAGTGAAAATCTAATATTATTTAGTAAATTATTTTCTGGATAGTTTTTCCTATTTAGAAAAAAAAGAAAGATTCTTTCCAAAATATATTGCGTGAATGCTTTAATAGATGTTACTTTCTGTTATCATTAGATTAAACAATTATATTTTACCTTTGTTTGGTACGTTGTTTGACAGAATTGTTTTAACGCTAGAACAGCCAAAGTGGTCATTTTGACCGTTTTAAAACTTTCATTCCGTACCAATTTGTTTCTATTTAGAGTATATAAATTTCAGTTTCCGTGACTTTTCCTAAAATGCTAAAATCTATGATATGCCAGTGATAAATTTTTAGGTCAGCCAAAATTCATGAAGTATTGCAGTACCATACCTAGAATCGCCTAAACGGTCAAAATGACCGCCATCACTTTTAATGCACATTTTATTTAGTAGTTTCGCAACAGCCCATATTTCATACAACCATACTTCAACAAAGGTTACAACATTACTACAGATTTCTTCACTGCCCTTTGCAGAAAAGCTGAAGTCACTGAAAACAAACATTGTGTTATTGCATCTTCTATGTCAGGTAATTAATATTTGGTTCATTCTTACCTACATTTGACAGAGTGAAATGTCTATTGGAGTGATCTGACAAAGTGGTTTCCATTTGAATTTTTCATATAATTTATTTCTGAAAATATTTATTTTCAGACATAGGTAGACAGGAATTTTTCGAATTGCCAAAATTGACATAAAGTGGCTATAGTTTCATTATCGACGTTTTTTGCTTATAATGAGTGACGATCGAGTCACTCGAGTTTTCGATATTTTATAAATAGTCTCTTAAATTGATAAATTAGTAAGCCGATATTCAAATAAATTGAAATTCAGTAAATTGCATTTCATTTTCCTCAATTATGAAAGAAACAAGAAATAAGAAAACCTCAGCTTGTTTAAATGAGTGTATTTTATCTGATTTCATTATAATTTGTCATAGAACCTCAATCAAAGTCGTGCTTAAAATATTCTGTTACTTACCACTTATGGCATGTGTGCTGTAGATACACAATTCCTGACATAGGGCTCCAATAACGTCACCCGCGTCACCTATTATCCTTTGTGACAAGTAGGAGTTTTTCGTAAACTACATATAAAATACTACTTGTGTCTTAGAGGGTACATTTAAGAAAAATATTTTTATTTCAGTACATTATTAAGCTTCGAAACAGTATTATTTTTTGTTTTTTTAAATAAGAAATTTATATTTTATGTAACGGTATTTGGATTCTATAACTAAAACTTTCACCATATCAACTGATACGAGAAAAGAAAAAGTTGCAAAAAAGGGAGAAACAAATCACTTTATTGGTAAAAATTTCACGATCTTGCTCTTTTTCTCGAATTTCAGTAACACATTGAGAGAGATGTATGTCTATCTCTCCAAAGAAAAAGGTAAAGAAAACATTTAAAAAGGAAGGAAGTTTCTCAAAGAACCAGAGTATTTTATTTTGTTTTTTCGGATCTAAACATGGTATTACTGAAAAATTTGACGAAAATCTAATATTATTTAGTAAATTATTTTTCGGATACCTGATCCTATTTAGAAAAAAGAAGAAAGATTCTTTTCAAAACTTTTTCTTTCATTAACATTAAACAATTATATTTCACTTTTGTTTGGTACTTTGTTTGACAGAATTGTTTTAAAATGAGTGTAAAGTAAAGTGTATAATAATAAATACAAAAATTAAATTTTTCTACTTATGGTATATAGGAAAAATTTCTTTTTAAACAAGTTCATGAAAAATGTTTAAAAAAATGAAGATATCACCAAACATTTAGTTTCATAAAGGATTTTTTTTTCTGTTTAAAATAATAAATATCCCGATATAAATTAACAAAAGCGTCGTAAATGTCTAGATTTTGTTTTAACCCTCCCATGCATAGTTATCACATAATGTGTTATTTTAAAATGCAGCCCTAAAAAACGTTTTTGTAAAACATTTATCTCGTATAAACATCATATGACGTTGAATAAAGCTTAAGTAATACAACAACAAATGACAGAACCATTTTTTTCCCATATAAGTTTAGAAAATTGGTCCGTTACAAATCAAATTTGATTGGGGTCTGTGCGAGAGAAGATTTTTTTAAAAAGTCTGTTTTTGGATATAAACGAGAATACGACTAAAAGATTTTATTAATATTTTTTTAATGTGCCCAAATTTTAAATTGTATTGAAAAAACAAATGTAATATGTAAACCTCATATGTGTGCCGTTGGTTTTTTAATAAATGTTTTAAAAATAAACATTATTTGTTCTTAACAATATATTTAATTTATAATATGTGCAAAACATGTTTGCCATACATTTAAAATTAATTTTGCATAACAGAAGTAAGGTGCCCATGAATTTCTTTTGTAGACAAAAGTAACGTCAATCAGCAGGTCTGCGATACAAATAACTTTTAATCGTGTTGTGGTGTATTCCAGTTACTTATTCCTTGTTCTGCAATGCTCTTTACTTTTATTTTTTTCCGATACTGCTGATAATAAACGTTTATTGTAGCAAAAAATCTGAAATATATATCTCCTTTGGAACTTTTTTCTTCTAGTTTACTTAACTTTAGCAATACAAATCTTTTAGACAATACATTCAAATATTGTTTAAAAAAAAAAATAAAAAATAAAGAGTAAAATATAAAATGAATTTATTTTTTCTCCTATTATAGAAATAGAGTGAAAACCTCAGTAACTGACTCATTAGTTATTTATTCTTGTTCAAATCACTATTACAAAATTTAAAATCCATTTTATACTTATCTTTCTTTTTGAAAGGATAGTAGACAAACTTAAAAAAAACATATTGTTGACAAAATTTTGAAAAATTATACATTGTATTACTAAAAATTAAATTTTCAGAAATATGATCAATAACACTAGTAACTGACATGACCCATATTTTGAAAAACCAATAACTGTCAAAAAGTGAACCAGTGTCAGTCACTTTATTTGCAAAGACAATTTTAAAAATAATTATTTTATATCTCAAGGAATTTAAAAGTACTTTTTTCTGTATATATATAATACTAAAACCTTATTTATATATGATATCAAGTGGTAACAGACACTGGTAGAATTTTTTTTAAAGGTGCTTACTAGAAGATAAATTTAATTATTGTTATTAGTCCAGGCAATAGGGAATTTTACCTAGCAAAATTAATGGTAGTACTGAAAATCGGCTTTCTAGATGTTTTTTGGGTCGCTGAATCCGAAATTGTAACTTCCCACCAAAATTTTCCCCGGCAACCTCCCCAAATTTTGGTAAAAAGCCCCCCCAAAAGGTTTTTATTAAAAAAATCAATTTTTTTATTGTTTTAGAGAAAAAGTATCTAGAAATTTGGAAAGTAGACAAAATTTCCAACAAATTAGATATATGACATTATGACTTAGGATGAAGGGGAAGGGGGGATCTGCCTCGGAACATGCGCGCGGTGCTGCGTAAACTAAGTTGCGCGATTCGACTTAACCACTCACACGTTTACATTCGCCCTCCCATCTCCCCTCCGAACTTTCTCTATAAGGTTTACTTTAAGAATTTTGGGTCGCTGAATCCGAATTTTTAACTTTCCTCCAAAAATCCCCCCCCCCCGAAACCCCCCAAATAGTTGTTTTTAACTTAAATTTCTTATTGTTTTAGGGGAAAAGCATTACAAAATTCAGAAACTAGACAAAATTTGCAACAAATAGGATATATGACATTATGAATGAGGATGAACGGGGAGAGTGAGGGCTGCCTCGGAACATGCACTGCGGGGCTACGTGCACTAAATGATGAGGTCCATGCAATAGGGGATTTTACCTGGCAAAATTAATGGTAGTACTGGAAATCAGATTTCTAGATGTTTTTTGGATAGCTGAATCCGAATTTGTAACTTCCCACCAAAGTTTCACCCGGCAACCTCCCAAAAAATTGATTTTTTGAAAAAATTTGGTTTTTGAGAAAAGCGCGCGGGGAATGTTCCGAGGCAGCCCCCTCTCTCCCGTTTATCCTACGTCATAATGTCATTTATCCTATTTGTTGCAAATTTTGTCTGGTTTCTGAATTTCGTAATGCATTTCCCCTAAAACAATAAGAAATTTAATTTAAAAACAACTATTTGGGGGGGTGGGGGTGTTCGTGAGGGAAAATTTTGGGGGTAAGTTAAAAATTCGGATTCAGCGACCCAAAAAAATTAAAGTAAACCTTATAGAGAAAGTTCGGAGGGAAGATGGGAGGTCTAATGTAAACGTGTGAGTGGTTAAGTGGAATTGCGCAACTTAGTCCACGCAGCACTGTGGCGCATGTTCCGAGGCAGATCCCTCCTTCCCCTTCATCCTAAGTCATAATGTCATATATCTAATTTGTTGCAAATTTTGTCTACTTTCTGAATTTCTAGCTACTTTTCCCGTAAAACAATACGGGAGGGGGGGGGGGCTTTTTACCCAAATTTGGGGGGTCGCCGGGAGAAATTTTGGCGGGAAGTTACAAATTCGGATTCAGCGACCCAAAAAACATCTAGAAAGCTGATTTCCAGTACTACCATTAATTTTGCTAGGTAGAGTCCCAATACGGTCTCTATTGCCTGTACTATATGGTTTTAAGCAATTCAAATAACAGATTTCAACATTCTTTGATATAATCAGTAATTGACATCTCTGAAGGAGAGTGCCAAAACGGAATTTCTGGAACTAAAATTGGCAGTCCCCCTCCCCTCATTCAGCTAATTTTAATAACCATAAACAGTAAATCATGGTCCTAAAGTATCGTAGGCTTCTGCTGACTAAGGTAAAACATTAAGAAAAATTTTAGGTTAGTTGCATTACAAATAGATAAAAAAACACTATCATAATTTTAGAAAGAAGGTGGTTGCCTCAAAGGGACACTTTTTGTGTTCTTAAAAGTCTCTTTCTCATTGAATGTGTTCTTGGCATAATAGTGGTGAATAAATTGACTCCAAACTAAAAATTAAATTAAAAAAATCAAAAAACCTGAAAGCGTAAAAAGAGAACTTATTAATTATTTTTCATCAATGTTAAAATATTTTTTATATTACTTACCTATTTTTTTTATTTGCTTTTATTGATGACTTTTAAGTTGTGTTTTATTGTTACTTCCTATCTATAAACACTGTTTTGATGAGGCCTATAGATGTTTATGATGGTTAGAGTTCCCGTAAAACTACAGATCTTTCATACACATCTTCCAGGTTGTATAATATTTTAACGAAGCTTCTGACTGTAAAATAGTCAATGAAACATCGTCTTCATTTTGAAAGACCTATGGGAACGTCCACTGTTACTCTTGTGACCACCAGAGCAAATTTCCATGTATATTTCCAACTCTTCTATTACAAAATATATTTAAGATAAATTTGATGCAACTTCTTAAAAATACATGTACTCTACTTTCATAAACCATATACAATTTGTAACAAAAAACATTTTACTTGGCTAGATAATAAATGAAAATTTGACCACAAAAAATGCAATTTTCAAAAGTTGTGTTTGACACAGAAATTCTGTGAATTATATGAGACTAAAGAAATAACATTTACAGAATATAGCAGAGTAATTATATCTTTTTAAAAAGCATTAATCATTGAACTCATCTGATAACACATGAATGAGTTACATTTGATTTTGCAAAATGCTAAGTGTTACTCTTGTGACATTTTGTCCATAATGTAATTTTAGCAAAAATTAAGTTTAAATACTAAACAAAACAATTAAAATAAGTTAAAAAAAATATTTTCCATATAGAACAACTTTTAATGATGGTTAATTTTAAAATAAGATAAAATAATGTAAAAAATTCTAAAATTAACAAACACTATAACCACATAGCAACCTCTAATTTTCTGCTACTTAACAGAATAAGTCATTGTCTTCATTATCAATAATATCACATGCAACTTCTCCTGCATCATGATTTACTGAATGAAACACAAATTCTTTGTACTAATCATGTTAGTGTAAGGTTTGTAATAGATAGTGTCATTTTTCATGGTTTTAACAAATTGTATTTGTTGAATGCCCTTCGCTGTTGGTATTTTCTTGCAAAATAATAAAACTTTATTGTTTTATTTCTATTGACAATATAAGCGGTATATCTTAGAATTGCTTTTTTAGCACGCACTTCATTCCATATATATCATTATACAACATCACAAAATAAATCTAGAGCAACTATACTAGGAGTATTTGAAAAAAAAAATATGCCCAATTAAGTTAATTGAGAAAGGAGTCTGATTCGTTGCAGTCATATTTGCATAGTTATATTTTTGTTTAAATTGGAAAGCAGAATCATCATATAAAAAAGTAAAACAGGTACATTTTAGGAAAATACAAATTCCCTTAAAGATGCAATGTTGAAATTTTACATACGAAAACCTTTACAAAGAACTGATTATGAGTTACATTGTTTTAAATAATAGCATAAGATTTTATTTTATTGGGATCATACTAAATGAAAAGCTGAAAATACAGTCGCTTGTGGATTTGACCAGTAATGCAGTATTTCATACCAAAATTTCGTCTTAGGTTGAAAATAAAACAGTTTCCAGAAAATCCTCTGACATAACTATTCTTTGAGAAATGGTTATTTTTTTGGCATTACGAAAATAATCCCTTGTACAAGTTTCAATGAATGTGTGCCACAGAATTGGATTTAGTTGCTTTCGAAAATTTTTAAACAATCAGAAATGGTTTCTTTACCTGTTACTTTTTTAAAACGTTTCTCAACGTTTTGAAAAAGTAACAGTATTGAGAAGATGTTGATAAACGTTTTGTCAATAGCAAAACGTCTATCAACGTTTTGCTATTTACAATAACTTATAAGAAGTTTTGTATTATGGACTTTCAAATAACTAAGTTTCAAATAAACCTTCTATGTTATCTCTGCATATTAGACATTCTGAATTCCTAAATTCTAATTATCGTGTATCTCGGCAGACAAAGTCATTAAATCCATCACAGGAATGTTTAATGCAGGAAATACGCCAGTTACTACAATATGAATTGCTTAAATGTTTTCGGGAAAGCAGCAAATGGAAATATTTTGATGAGTAATTTTCTATTGTTTTATGAAACTCTGCTTTAAAGCTGAAAAGGAATCTCCAATTTTTCAATTTAGGAAAGCTTCTTTAAACAGAAAACGTATTCTCTTAGTAAATGTCACCTAGAATTGGTGAAATTATGTGACCTTTTTCACGCCTAACTAACGTTGATTTAGCTGAAGAATGACCTCTTCTTAAATCTTCATCGACATAAAATTCACCAAAGCTGTAGAGTTAGATTTTTTTTTCGTTACAGGATCTGAGGTTAGCTAGTTCTCTACTTTTTCATTTTCTTAATATTTCCATTTTCTTGCTGAAGCTTTTGCTGGTTCTGAGACTTTTATTCACCTTATCGTAATAGATTTTGTTTCTTTTTTACAACATCATTTTCAATTTATGTTTGCTCTACAATTTTTGGCGCTTAGCAGAATTTTTCCTGCTCTTTAAAGCAATGTCGTGTATAAGAAGCAATATTAAAATCTTTCCTTTAAAATATACTATCAGAATCATTTCCATAAGAGTTACTATAAGAACCTCTGTAAGTTATACAGCAGAATTTAGTAAACGAAGTTTTACAAAGCCTATAAAATATCTAACCAAAGACCATGTGCTTCAAACCAAAAGAAAGCACACATAAATGACACGAGTTGAGTTGTTTGATTATATCTTTAATTACTTGTCATGATTATTTTATAATCTTAAGTAATATAAAAAATAAATAAAATAATAATAATCCACCCATTAAAAAACACAAATAAAGATAATTTATCTTCCTTAAAATTTACAAAATAACATTAGTTACAGCTAAAACTATTTCATGAACTGCTCTAATAACAGAGAAAAAACAACAAAACTTTAAGCATTCTGTTTGTTTTGATTGTAAAGCAGTTTTATATCAAACTATCCACAAAAGTATTATGTGTTACTCTTGTGACACAGACGTTTGTTACTCTTGTGACAACTCCCCACAGCCTATTCCATGAATAGCATAAACAAAATATTTAATGTAAAATATATCTTATACATCGAAATCAGAGAATTATAAGTTTTGGGTAAAACTTTTAAGTAGTTTTTATGAAATTTAAACTTTAATATGTTTTCTGTTACTCTTGTGACATTTAATTGTCAACTAATAAATAAAGCTAAAATTCCATTTAATACCTTAGATAAAACCTTTTAACTATGTATATCTGACGGATGTAATGATAACTTGTTATATTCAATGCATAATAATTTCATTTGAAGAACAGAAGTAAAAAAAAAAACATAGAACTCAATAAGTGGATTTTTTTTGCTCAATTTTAAATGAATTTTGATATTACTAGTTTCCAGCTCGGTCTCGGTGTAGACTTATTCTTTGGAAACTAAAACTTAGAGATTCCTATACAGCAACTCTTTAGCTTTAAATTGATGTATCACACTTATATTTCCGTTTAAAAAATTTTTTTCAGCAAATTTTTTTTTCTGCCGTGGACGTTTCCCTATCTAATGATATGCCACTCAATATGGTGCGTAATTTTTTTTAGTGTCTACCGCCTTTTTGTATTTTACGGCCGTCATGTTGAATTTATATAAACAAAACGTAGCCTATAATCATCGGACGGTTAAGACGAATCGATAGATACCTCATCCACCCAGCCGTTGGGATTTTTCGAGGGTATAAAGAAATCCACATATCCAGAATTGCGTGAAACACATAACTCTTCTTGGCAGTCTGGTAATAAGTGTCTAAGTTACCTTTAGATGACATTATTTAGTAGAACTTTACAAGAAAATGCTTATTTGTGTTAGATTTTTGTCAGTTGCTGGTCAAGTGCCAATAACTGGGGGAATAACCCTATTAAAAAAGAAAAAAAATGCAAAATTAAAACGAATTATAGTACATTTAGAATAAAATTTTCCCTAAAATACGCCTACTTCAAGAACTATTTGTATACAAAGGATCTAGATACATTACAGAGGAACTACGATTAAAAAAATAGCAAATATTAATTAATTTCAATTATAAAATCCTTTAAATTGGATTTATTATTATTTTTAAAGGTAATGACGTGGAACATACTAAAGGGTGTAAATAAAACCTTATTAAATGGCGACTTGCCTTCCGTGGGTGCCGCATCGGACACCCACGTTGGACAGTGTATTATCTTACGTCACATATTGTTGATAACATGTTTCTTGAAAATGTGATTCTATTTGCTTGCCTAAAGCGAGCAATTTAGATGTCAATTGAGGACCCCAGAAGCCAAGGGATACAAGTGACAAAATCTGGATTTGGGGTAAATTTCGTTGAAAGTTGGAACATATAAGTCTGTAATAAACTTAGTATAAAAATTCTAATAACCGATGGTCCTACAAAGGGAGTATCGTAGTATATACATATTACTTGGTGTGTATAAATTATATAGATCATGTACAGGGCTGCACAAAAGATCTCAAGTAAATTTCTATTTGTTGACGGAATTTCTGAACATAAGTTTTCATCTGTGTTTTGCGTTTAATTGAACTAACATTTAGCATACTACTTAGTATACATTCAAATCCATAGATCATATATAGGGATTTACAAATAATTCGGATACTTTTTTTTTCGACAGTTGATGTAATTGCAGTAATTGGGTTGTCATCTGCGTTATGCATTTTCTAAATTCCTTATTTAGACAAAGTTTTATCCCAGTACTATGAATGTGTTGGAAAGGGTTATATAATATACGCCGCAGGCATGAATTTTCGTTTTTGTTTAAAAAATAAAATTACGTGATGCCATAATTTTGTCGACACAATACTTCTTCTACTCTCTAACATCAACCCGCTCATTATAAAATCATGGACGTACTAATTGTATATTGGGAAATACTATGAATTTTTTAGAAAAACTTTGATGTAATGCATCATAAATAAGTTGATAAATGATGTAACGTATAAATTTCGTAGAAAATAACCATTTAGTAATATTTCAAATTTTAATTGCTTAAAAGGCGTACAGCCAACACAGTGAGAAAGTGTCCAACCCTGTACTCGAACGGGGTCATCGGTATATCGCACCGACGTTCTACCGATTGCACCAATTAGAACGATATCTAGCCTTGCACTTTGTTACTAAAAAAATGTAACAGTATCTTTTTAATCAAAAACTTTCTCACCTGAGTCGTGAATTCTACGCCTTTATTATGGCTGATCTCGTTAAGGTGTATTTACTTCGAAGAATATGAACACTGTTGGACAAAACAAACATTTAATAAACGAAAACTAACATTAAAACTGATAAATAAACTATCTTTGAGCATCTTCAATTTTAAACTTCGTTCATGTCGTCAGAAAATTAATAGAACAACTCATAAGATAAAAATTAAATCGTAAACAAAAAAATGGGTCATTTTAGTTCACACAGCTTGCTTTTTTGCTTCGCACCAAAGAGTTTGGATTTTGAGTCGGAAATTACAACATCCTCCGGCCCAGAAATATAAGTTATTCTTTATAATTGTCAAGCTCCAATGGATATAGGTGTTGGACTGCGCGCCGAATTAAATTGCCTGTTGCCAGTCTTAAAGTGCATGCACGAACCTTTCCGTCTCTACCAGGATGAATATCTGTAATAATGCGTAATTTCTGCAAAAGCCTTGGCTGATTGTCTTCTTTAATTTGAACAACGGCTCCTTTTTTTAATTGTATGCAACTGGAGTGATCTGTATAATGGACAGATTTTAAATCCATTAGGTAAAATTGTTTCCACTTTAACCAAAATTGTTGTACTAAGTTTAATCTGTATCTATATCTGCGAGTTACTTCACTTTTTGTAGAAGGAATGATCTTTATCTTTTCCGGTGGCAAAGCTGTCAGTCTTTTCCATACCAGGAAATGCGCTGGACACAAGGGGGTTGACTCATTTACATCACTCGATACAAAGGTTAATGGTCGGGAATTCAAAACAGCTTCCACTTCCTGTAAAGTGGTTTCAAATTCTTTGTAGTCTAATGAAGATCTTCCAAGGATTTTCTTAAGGCATATCTTCGTTGAACGTACCAGTCTTTCGTAGAATCCTCCCCACCACGCTGCTCTCTCTACGATGAATTTCCATTCAATTCTTTTTTCACTAAAATAATTTTGCACCTCGGGATTCTTTATCAAATTCCATATCTGCTGTAAATCCCTGTCCGCTTTCTTGAAGGTTTTAGCATTATCGGTGTAAATAATCTTGCAAATACCACGACGTGAGATGAATCTTCGAAAGGTCATTAAAAATTCGGTCGTTGTTAAATTCATAACAATTTCTAGATGCACTGCTCTTACTACAGCGCATGTAAATAAAACAACGTAAATCTTGATACTATTTTTGAGGTATAAGGGACCTTGGAAATCTGCTCCTGTCACTTCGAACGGTGATGCTTCTTTAATTCTATCTGGAGGAAGGGGTGCAATGTCTTGGCAGTAAGGTTTAGTGCTGAATTTTTTACAGATGACATCGCCTTAGTATACGTTTTACTTGTTGCCTACCCTTTATAATCCATAAGCTTTCTCTTAATTGGGCGAGTGTTTCGCAACTCCAGCATGAGCTACTTCTTCATGAGCTCTTCTGATTTGAAGATCTGTAAAATGACTTTTGCTAGGGGGGGGTAATTGGATGTTCTTCTGAATAACTTAAATTTGAATTCTGGAGTCTTCCTTTTAATCGCATCTTCATCTAAAAAAGGATTCAAATTTAGAATTTTTGATTTTCTTGGGATTAATTTCTTCTTAAACAATGCTTCTCTTTATTCTGGAAATTATTTCCCTTGCATCCGTTTTATCCAATATTTCTCGGCTTTCAGCATTTCTTCAGCACTCAAAGGTCCTGAAAGTTTACTTACACATATCTTTGTATTGTTCGCAAGTCTGAATATCCAACAAGTCATGCGAAGCACCCTAGTTAATGTACTGTAATTTTCAATTTTAAAATTTGTATTTTCTTCTCTAGTTACGCAGCTAGTTTGGAGAAATTTTTGTTTTCATTGATGATCTTTTCTCTACTTCGACACCTTTGATATCAATTTCTTTCGTTTCTTGAGGTCAAAATGTTTCATTTTCTTTCAGCCATTTGGGACCGTTAAACCATGCTTCATTTTTCAAAAACGATTCCTCCTTTTCGCCTTTGGTTAACAGGTCGGCTGGATTTTCTGAGCCAGGGCAATGCGACCACAAGCTTGGATTTGTTTTTTGCTGTATTTCTCGAATCCTATTCTGAACAAATGGCTTCCATTCTTCAACATTGCCTCTGATCCAATGCAGAACAATCATTGAATTTGTCCAGAAATGTAGACTAATTTTCATTTCTTTGAAAAGATGTTGATTAACATAGGCTATTAGCCTAGACCCTACTATTGTGCTCATTAGTTCCAATCTTGGCAGAAATAATTTCGTGACTGGAGCAACTCTGACTTTGGAAATGACATAACTAGTAAATATTTGTTCGCTGACATGATATGTTAGATAAACAACTGATCCGTAAGCTTTGGAATTTGCGTAGTTAAAACACTGTAATTGTAGATCTTGAATCTCATCATTTGAATATTCACCAAAATAATGTCTGGCAATCTTTGCAGCTTCAATAGATCTTAGTTGCTTGCACCACTTAATCCATTTATTGTGCATATTTTCATTCAATTCATCTTCCCAATTCAGACCTTCTTTCCAAATTTCTTGCAAAAGAATTCTTGCAGTTACAGTAAAAGCGTTTAAAATTCCCATGGGATCATATATTCTTCCTATCATCTTTAAAACTTCTCTTTTGGTTACACTGTTATTCTTATCGTCAAATTTCAAAAGATTCTGCTCGACGTTCAAATAATCTTCTTGGGTATTCCATTTATAACCTAGAACCTTTGTATAAGCAGAATTTTTATGGATAGTTTCATCTTTTAAGTCAAATTGCGATTGAAGACTTTCGGAATTTGTAGCCCACTTGCGCATATTGAATTTAGCCTCTTTCAAAATGGTCTTAACATCAGCATATACCTTCAAACCTTGTGATTCTTCATTTACACCAGCGAGTAAATCATCAACATACAGACAATAATTAAGTAGATCAAACGTTTCTGGAAATGTGGATTTGTATTTACTGATATGATGTTTTATCGTTGCAGATAACAGAAATGAACTAGGCTTCGCTCCGACTAAAACTCTGGTCATTCTTAACGTTTTCAACTTTAAATTTGACCCTGGATTAGGCGAATTTTCCATCCATAAAAATCTAACAGCATCTCTATCTGCAGGATCTAAACTAATTTGCAAATATGCCTGTTCAATATCGCCAGTGATTGCAATTTTATGTAATCGAAACCGAAGTAAAACATCAAGTATATCTGGATTTAGGTTTGGACCAGCATATAAACAGTGATTCAACGAAATAGATTCGGAAGAATGGGAAGACGCATCAAAAACTACTCTAAGTTTGGTAGTTGTTTTGTTTTCACGCATAACTGCTTGATGAGGCATATAGTAAGATATTGAGTTTGGCTTCGAATTAACAACTTCTGCCATTCCTTTCTCTAAATAATTATCTACAACACTATCATATTTTACATAAAATTCGGGACATTTCTCAAATTTCTTATTTAAACTATATAGCCTTTTTCTCACTAATTCATAATTATCCGTTAATTCAACAACTCTTTCATTCCAGGGCGACTGCACTGGATACACATTATTCTTAAATTTAACAGTTTTATTATAATTTTCCAAAAACTGTATTCTCTATATTAGATTGTTTCTTTTCTGGTTTTATTCCCATAGTTTCTAACTCCCAGAAAGCCTTTAAAGTATTATTTACATCGGTATTCCTATCCAACGCAACATGCTCCGAAACAATTTTCATAACACTAATTGAAGTTTGTAAAACATTAGCATCTTTAGACGCAGTAGAACCATTAACAGTCCATCCTAAAATTGTTTCAGAAAGTACAAGATCATCTGAAAGACTACGAAGCTTCCCTGTTACCATTTTCCAATAATAATCACTTCCTATCAAAATAGATAATCTCAAATATTTTGAATCGCCATAGGTTTATCAGCTAATTGCAATTTATTTCTATATACAAAATCTCGTATTCTCTTCTCGGGTACGGAAAGTAAAGCTTCACTAATTTCAGGTGTCTCTAATACTTCAATCGTAATACTTTTATTCAGCATTTCTTGATTTTTCGAAAGAATTCTGTATCACTTACGTTTCTGATTTATTGCGGATTTAGAGCCAAAAGCGTGAATTGTAACATCTTCTTCTCCCACTACTTGTAAACCTAATTTTTCTGCAATGTTACTCAGTATAAATGATCCCTGCGATACTAAGTCATACAATAGACGTAATTTCGATTTATGTTCTTTTCCGATAGCCAATGTAGTAGCGGTTTGCAAATAAATATCTCGTGTTACGTTCACATTTTGAATTGATGAAACTAGTGTATCTGCTATTTCCCCTTTATTCTCGCTTTCTACACAAATCACTGAATTATGCCTCCGAAAACAAAATTAACATCTAATTTTAGACTTACAATTTTTAACTAGGTGAAATCGTTTCAAACATAAGAAATATCTTGCTTGACTCTTTATAGCATTTTTCTTCTCTTCTATAGTTTTAGAACAAGTTTCTATATCATGGCGTTCTGAACAGAATATGCATTTATTCTCAACATTCGTATTCAAAGTAGCTGCCGTAGGCATTTTGTGCTTAAATGATTTACTATTAACAAAATCCCTATCTGAAAATTCTTTTTTTACAACTACTTTGTTCCCAAATCTTGTGTCGTCATCTGATTCTTTCTTGCCATACCAAAATGTGCGATCTCTTGTTTCGATTTCCGCTCTCAAATAATCTAATAGCTTTGAAACATTCCACGATTCTGCTTCATTTTTATTTTCTTTGTTATAATTCAACATCAAACTATTCGGTATTAACTTTGTTATTATAGGAAAGAATAAACTTCCATAACTTTCTAACTCGATTCCCAATGATTTCAAACTGCGTATATGTATTTCTCAAGTATCATACAAATTACGCAATTCTTTCAAATTAGAAGAATTGCGGACAGGTGGCAAATTTAATAACTTATTAATATTAGACCTGATCAACATTTCTTTTTTTCCGTAGCGATTTTCTAAAATATTACATAATTTTCTTCAGAAACTAATAATCCTTGAATGGCAGTTTGCGGGATTATTAGGAGACTTTTAGATTTTAGGAGACTTTTCAAATATGTAAATTTATCTATTTTGCTTATTTCATCATTGTCATGAATAGCTGTTTTAAACTGACTGTAAAATTCTTACCAGTTCTCTAAATTACCGTCACAATTCTCAATGCAGGTTAACGCGAATCCTATGTTTGGCCATAAAAGGCAAATTGGCGTTCATATCACTAGGGGCAACCGCCAAATTTGAAGCGATATTACTTTCTTCTTTCTGTAAATCCTCCATTTTACGATTTAATTTAGTTCTAACGAAAATAAACTTTTCTCTATACTCTTGGTTGGATTCAAAATCAGACTCCAAACTTTTTAAATCTTTTATTTCTCCCTCAATATTTTTACATAATTCGAGAAATTGATTTTCTTTATCATTAATTTATGCAAACTACTTTTCTAACCAAAGCATATCAATTGTACTATCGGATTTTTCAAATACATCATTGATATTATTCACAAGCTTCGTTGCGCTAGATTTAATAACTTTCCGTTCGACTTTAATGCATCTAAATTTTCCATTTTAATATTCTGAAAGGAAATAAATACTTATCAAATAATATTTCAACCAAATAAAAGCGCGACGTATGGGCGCCAAAATGTTACTAAAAAGATGTAACGGTATCTTTTTAATCTAAAACTTTCTCACCTGAGTCGTGAATTCTACGCCTTTATTATGGCTGATCTCGTTAAGGTTTATTTACGTCGAAGAATATGAACACTGTTGGACAAAACAAACATTTAATAAGCGAAAACTAACATTAAAACTGATAAATAAACTATCTTTGAACATCTTCAATTTTAAACTTCGTTCATCTCGTCAGAAAATTAATAGAACAACTCATAAGATAAAAATTAAATCGTAAACAAAAAAATGGGTCATTTTAGTTCACACAGCTTGCTTTTTTGTTTCGCACCAAAGAGTTTGGATTTTGAGTCGGAAATTACAACACACTTCTCACTATCGTATGTTGTCAAGTCTACAACCGGAACACAAGATGGAATATTTTTCCGTGAGCCACGGATTCTGGGGCAAACACGAAACCAAAGAGAATCCAGCATGGATGAAATAGAATAAATCTATATAATTCTTGGAAATTTTTCTGTAGAAAATTTCTCATTCCTATACCAATAACCCGGATTCGAGTCGCGGCTTGGACACTTTTTCAATCTGTTGGCTGTACACCTTTTGAGTATTTAAAATTTGAAATATGGATAAACGTAAGGCGTGAGAAATTTTCTACCGAAAAATTTCTAAGAATTATCTATATATTTAAAACGCTAAGCGTTTTCTTTTGACAGTCCGTGAGAAGAAACTACTGCATCAAATTACACCAATGTTTTTTTAAATGAAAGTTATTTGGCCACGGATTTGTTATCGTCCATTCGTTTGTTCAAATATTTTTTTATTAATTATCCGTAATTTTAAATTAAAATTCTATAGTTGCGCATGCGCAGTATATAAGTACAAGTCTGCCTAATGAGTGATGCGCTGCACATGGGCAAAGATGCTCGCTCAGTTGAACTATCATATCACCAGTCGAAGTTGTTTAGTTCGTCTGCTATTCGATCTTACTGGAAACAAGCTTTTCTTTCTTTCAAAATGTTAATATTACTTGGATGTTTCTGCATTATTAACAATTAAAAAAATATCGAGTCTATATTAAGAGCTAGATACAGTTTATTTCTGGGGTGTCATATTGTTTTTGTCATATTACACACGGAAGATAAACACGGTGATTTGAGGCTAAAAGTTATGGATGGTGATCCGTTTTATGAATTGCCAATAGTTAGACACGAAGGAAACTAGCATATTAAGCTGTAGATACGTCTTTGAAAATAATAGTATAAATATTTAAATTCAAAACTATTTCTGTAAGATCAGAACTCAAATTCGAGACATGTATTCAAGACATTGCATCAACTGGTTTTCGAACTTCTTCAATTTAGAAGGAAATAAAACGGGTTCCCGCTAGCGTAGCAGGCTAACGCAGCGCTTTAAATCTCTGAATTTTTGTAGAGGACACAGGTTCGAACCCAAGCTTGGCAAAATGTGTAATATTTGTGTCAATAATTCATTTTAAAAATGACATATTTTCTTAGGAAGAGAAGCTATAGGATTTTTATTTTATCATTATTATTATTTGAATACTTTATAATTAAATGAAATTTAACACCCAATTATATTTTGAAAAAAATAATGAATTTATATTTAAAATATTTAAACTAATATTTTACATGTAATTATCAATTAAATAAATTGAGTTGATCTAAAATTTTAATTATAATTTCTGACCTTTATCAGAATATGTACTATATGTATTGTGCGTGTGTGTGTCAGAAAGAAAAGTTTGTCATTCATTTGCGTAAAAAATAAAACGAAAAGAATGAAAAATATTCGTATAAGAGATATAAAAGAAATTACCCCGATATCCAGTTTTAACATTTAAAAAATGTAAAATAAAATTCACGTAATAAAATTATATATTATAAATCGTTAGCTGCGTCAAGTTTCAAATTTAGGTTTTTAGAGAATGAGACAGATAAAAATAAAATTCATGGCAACTTTTAATGGCCGTGTAGTTTTAATAAATAAATAAATAATTGAAAATAGATATTGTTATTTAAAAAAAAAAGAGATAATACGTAAAAATAAATTTTCTACCCGGTGTTTTTAGGTAAATATCTGATAAAAAGCAACCATACTTAGTTGTAAATTATAAACTTAAAATTCTTTAACTTCATTGAATAGGTTAAACTGGCAGCACCATCTGTCTCCTTAAAGAATTAAGAATCACTTATGGAATATAGAAATTCGTTACGTAATTCGCCATTCAATAAGTAATTTTAAAACAACTAATTAAAAATTCAAGCATTTTTCTAATGAAAGATTCAAGTTATTTAGCGTCAAATCTTGACGGGCACTAACTAGTATAGATTTAACCTTTTAATTTAAAACAAATTCTTGAGCAGTATTTTTTCAGTAAATTGATAAATAAAGACACATAAAATACGTTAAAAGTATTAATTTTAAATTGAAAATCTTTACTGTATTGGATACAAAAAAAGGCATATCAGCGGAAATCGGAAACGACGAAATATCGAAACTGAAAGAAAAAAGATGCTTCCGACATAAAACATTTGTTTCCCCTTTTTTCCCGTCGAAATTCAGTAACGTCTCCAGAGATACCTACTTTAATGTGACTATAGAGATAAAGAAAACTTTTCTGAAGAAAGGAAGTGAAACAAGATTTCGTTAAAGAAAGTATACGGTTTTTTTTTCTTTAGGATATAAAGATAGTATTTACTGAAAATCATAGTTACCTGACAACTATTCTTACATAGAAGTACTTTTAAGAGATAGTCGCTTAATTCTATGTGACTGTGAGGGATAATAACATATATTTTCACTCTTCATTATTACTAATTATGTAAAATGCCTAGTTTTTCCAAACGTATATGAAACAATTTGTATTCTCACAAACCGTTAATAAAATCGTATATCAAATATTTTTCTTCTGTAACTAAAATTTAAATTCTTACATATTTGTTTTCCTTTCTATTGTAAAGAATATAATAAGCTTTAATTTATTTCTTCTATTACTGAACGTTCAATATTTATGAGTAGTACAATATAATTAGAGTCGTCTAAAACATGTGTTATGATATTGAACAACTTGTTAAAAAAATTAAAGATGCCGTTATATAAACGTTTAAAAAAATTCTTTTTTTCAGGCAAATTCTGCTTCAGTACAGGCTTTCTTAAGTTTAAATTAAAGAAAACTGCAGTTTTAAAGACTTGTTTGTATTAGAACCAAACCTCCAACATTTCATCCATTAAAAAAAAAAAATGTGTTTTTCTTAGTTGGTAATGGGGGAAGTTATTAAGCAAAAAACCAACTTCAAAAGTAGATTGAAGTTAAATTGAGCATGTACTTCTATAATGAACAGGTTACTTTCTCTTTAGAAATCCAATTTCTCAAGAAAAACATCTAAAAAATTTTTTTGGAACTTTTTTTCAAAATTTTAATTTAGAGTTGAAAAATTAATAAAAAATGCAATATTTTTCGTAAAAATGAATGGTTTTGGCACATTTCTACATTCAGTTTAAAGGTTTGAAACATTTATATGTTTGTTACTAAGTTATAGTGCAAATTACTCACAGTACCCATGATGGTTAATAATAATAATTTTCTTCATTCGGGTTTTCTTGCGATCAGAATAATTTTTTATTTCGGAATTTTTTATTTAAATTTTGCATAATCCATAAGTGAACGCTAAAAGACATTGTAAAAAATTACTTGGTACTTTTCGGTTAGCCGGGCGCCAGTGTTAAATATACATGTATACACATACATATATATGTATATACACATAGATTGTATATATACACATATATACATGTGTATCCACATATTTGTATATGTATATACATGTATATACATCTGTATATACATATGCATGTATATATAACACTGGCGCCCGGCTAACCGAAAAGTACCAATTACTTTTTTTCAAAAATCAACTCACGTGATTTAAAAATGCGTATTATGACTGATGTGATTATTATCCGCATGATGATCTTATTTTAACGGGCATTACGGATATCTCCTACAAATTACAAAACAAGAACGAAACATCACGTATTATAGGCATAGATAAAGAAACACGTAGTAACACAAACATTAATAAATTTCATTTTTTAAAGAATGACATATATACGAGGGAAAGTCAGTAAGTAGGTCGCAAACTGATATGAGAGGTCGCAAACTAGTAGTAAATTGTTTCCAAATATGCCAATAGGTGGAAGCATAATCCAACTATAAGATGTTAATTTCGAATTTATGAGACAGCAGTTGTACCAGATAAACAGGGCCGTTCAAAAGTTGTTGACAAAGAGTAAAGTGGTCGTCCAGTTGAGATTGCGATAGAAGAATCGGGGCGGAAGTTTAAGGAAATGGTTAGAGCTGACATGTGGATAACAATAGACAGCATAGCAACCATTTCCGCAACTTTCCGTGATGATTTCTGTCGTAATATGAACTGGACGACCCCTTCACTTTTCGTCCACAACTTTTGAACGACCCTGCTCATCTTGTACAACTGCTGTCTCATAAATTCGAAATTATCATCTTATAGTTGGATTATGCTGCCACCTATAGGTATATTTGGAACCAATTTACTACTAATTTCCGACCTCTCATATCAACTTGTGTCCTACTTACTGACTTTCCCT
Organism: Maratus speciosus; assembly: GCA_963932465.1. NCBI lineage: Eukaryota > Metazoa > Arthropoda > Arachnida > Araneae > Salticidae > Maratus > Maratus speciosus. The sequence goes on from OZ010800.1 coordinate 309,155,858, forward strand.
TGTACATAAGTAATTTAATGCACCGCAAATGATTCTTCCAATAGACCCTATTGTAACGGATCTCTTTTATGTGTCCATGTGAACAAACTATAATTGCTATGAACTTCCTTTTCAAAAGCAAAAAATCAGTAGTAAACCACAATGCATCTAAAAATTACATTTAAATCGGAGCATACTTGTGCCAGTTAGAGCATATAGTTATGAACAGACGGATAGATGGACAGACAAACCATATTCATAAACACATTTCAACTATTTAAAAATAAGAAATATATTACAATTCATCAAACATACAAGTAAAAATTATATAAATATATGTACAATTACAAATGCAAACGTTTCGGGCTAAGTTTTAGCCTCTCATCAGTGCAATAACATTCAAGTGACCAGCAAACTAAAATATCATGTTTACAGAACCATATATAAAAATCACTTCAAAATATCAAAATACTTAATTTTTGCTATAAGTGATAAACATAAATTTAAAAAAAAAGCAAAATAACTTTATTTGTTTACATTTCAACTTGTTTCATTGCATCAGACGGCAACATTCTCAAGAAAATAAAATGATGAAAATATTTTTGCAAAAATGCAAATCGAAAAATTAGTAAAGAAAATTCAAAACAAAATCACGCGAACACAAGGATAATGAAATTAATTGCAATATTAAAAATGTAAATTTGTGAACGTAAATTATTTTACATTATGTTTCATGATTCTGTGTAGAATTTATTTTCAAATTTTACGGAGCTGCATGGACGCTGAATCATTGCAAGTATTCTCATTGGTTAAGAAGATGTTCATTGATTCTCTTGTGATGGATGCCCAATAAGGAAAAATTGCGAATTTTGTCAATCTATCGCTGTATAAAATTCACGAATTTCGACAATTGATGAAAAAAAAATTGTCAATTAGTCGCATAAATATCGCAAAATTCTTCAATCGATCGTGTAAAAAACCCGTAAATTTTATCAAAAGGTTCCTTTTATCAAGAAGGAACAGTTAGTCTTCACAAAATTTTGTAAGGTTATTTATACAGTTGTGAAGAAGCCTTGCATACAATTATTTATATTTGTTAACTTTTATATACAAAAAATCATTATTCTTCTAGAATAAAGAGTTATTATCCCCCCACCACCTACCAGATATAGAATTCTCTCTGTTTTACTGGTGTGGCCCTCGACAACCCAAACGGTTTTGTAAGTGGCCATTCTCTTAAAAATATTGTGCACCCCTACGCTAGATTGACTTAATTGGCTCATTTATCACCGTATTCATTGCTACCCCCAATTTATCAAATAGTACGCTGTTGAATAAAAGTTTCGAATAAATTACATACACTTTCATTTCTAACATTTCAAATTCTACAATTAGAAATAAATTTATTTACTTTTAATGAATACATAAACACATTCTGGTGTTTAACTATTTTGTTGAAAGAAATAAGTAATGTAACATTTAAAAACGAATTGAAAGGGGGGGGGGGGCTAAAGAACTTGTTTTCAAATAAGTACAATGTGGTCATAAAAAACTTTGCCGATAAGTGGACCTGTAGCGGCTGATGCGTTCAATCAAACAAGAAGAGATTTCAGATATAGTTATTCAGAGGTATGAGCTCAGGATTCTGTGAATGGCCACAATATGGTGCTCAGGGTTACGGTTGTAGGTGAAGAAACTCGAAATTTTCGAATAGCAACGCTCATTTTTTCCAGTCGCAAAATGTTCAGCGCAAGCGAAAACCCTAAAAAGCGTTGGAACGGTACGTGTATTACAAAATACGGACGTATTATGCACGCACAAAAACAGCTCTGCGAACGAGCAAAAATACCACGATTGGGGCGCGCAGAGGAAATTTCCATATGGCAGAGGCAAGACACTAATCACTGACTGCTACACAGATCGGAGAAAGGAAAACTCTTTTTTGGATACCTTATTTTCCACATGGATGTCATCACAGGTATCACATATTGCAAGTGGGAGACTATAGCCAATGCAACCGAACGTAACATAACATGAGGGATGTTTGCAATCTCACATTTGATAGAATCTTTCAAATCCGAAATTTTCAGATTGCAGATGTACACTCCAGATTTGAGATATCCCCAGAACCAGAAGTACATGGGAGTGAGGTTTGGGGATCGCGGAGTCCGCGGAAATGGAAAATGACGTGTGATGACACGGTCACCAAAATGCTGGTCCAGGATCCTGCGAACCGACTTCACTATACGTGGATATGCGTCATCTTGCATACAAGCAATGTCCTTCAGTGCATTTCGCTACAGCTATTCTGGTTTAACGTAATTTTTTAGCATAGCTGTATAGCGAGAGTCTATCACAGAGGGACCCGTTGGTGTCGCTTCCTCAAAGAAGTAAGGGTCGAAAACAATTGTGCCTGCAATGCCACACCACACAGTAACTTTGGCGTCATATAAAGATAATGGTGTCACATCCGCGTGCGGATTTGTTTCTGCCCAGTGCACTCAATTTTTGGTATTGACGTTGCCAGTTATGGTGAAATGTACCTCGTCCGTAATGTGCGAAGAGGCCAGTCGTTATCGCCATCATATCGGATAAAAAATCCATTTGCAATGTCCGTACTTTATTGGTGGTCTCTCGCGTCCATCATCTGGACGCGCTGGTACCGGTATGGAAACATGCTGATTACAGAGCGCAGCAGGCTTTAGAACCGTGGTTTTCGATATATGCAATACACGAGCTACACCACTTGCAGGTTGCATGCGTCCTGAAGCCACTATGTGATGCACTTCCATAACAGTTTCCTCACAGGAACAGCTGGTCGTCCGGATCGTGGTCTATCACTGGTGAAGAAATTGTCTTCGAATTTCTTTAATAAATCGCGCAGAACTTGCGGGATACATGTGCCACGTATCTGGTGATGTTTCGATGGTAAACACGCAATACTTCCTCGGTATTCATCCCATTTTGATAATAGAGTTTTACCAACTGACCACAATCTTTCGCTGGCAGAGTCAGATCATCGACATGTATGAGCTCCCGATCGAAGAACTAACATTCCCACCTCGCTTTTTATCCGTTTTCTACGTTGAATATCTGTCAAATGGCGTTCTTTGATTGGTGTATTACCTATGTCATATGCAAATTTCCACCATGCGACCCGATCGTGTTTTTTTTTAGGCCGTTCGCAGAGACATTTTTTGTGCGAGCATAACATGCCCGTTTCTTGGGATACACGTACCGTTCCAATGCTTTTTAGGGTTTTCGCATGCGCTGAGCATTTTGCGACGGGGAAAAAATAGGCGTTGCCATTCGAAATTTTAGAGTTTATGCCCCTATAACCGTAACCATGAGCGCCATTTTGTTGCCGTTCACAGAATCCCGAGCTCATACCTTTGAATAACTATATCTGAAATTTCATCTCGATCGGTTGGGCGGACCGGCCGCTAGAGGTCCATAGATCGACAAAGTTTTTTTATGACCACCCTATATATTTAGAAGCTCTAGTCCAGACCGCGCTGGCTGAACCAGAAATAGGTGCTTAAAAGTCCTCATTTTGTGACCGGCATGCTACCTGCTGGGTTGAGTATGCACAATATTTGAAAAAGAGCGGAGTCACATTTATACATGTAATACTATTTTATTCTTGGATTTCTCATTCATATTATTTAAAAGCTTGTGTTTAAAAAAAAATCCTTTTCTTTATACTTAAGCTTTGAGAAAATAATCTCTTTATACACCACGTTAAAATAGTTTCTTAACTAGAAATAACGCCGAACTCTAAAGCATTTCAAAATTATATCCTGTTATAAAAGTGTTACTCAAATTTAATCCTAATTTCTTTTAAAAAAATATTTTTTGCATAAATATTTAATATTTTAGCATATTTCCTCATATTTCCTCAAGCATTATTCACAATAAAAAATGTAAGTTTATTTCTTTGAATTGTCTGTCTGTTTCCATAACAAGCCGTCATACATTTATGTTGACATAATTGTTGAAAATACGAATTAATATTTTTAATTTAAAATGTCTAATATAAAAAAAACAGCTAAAATCTTTTAAATATTTAAAATTTTAAATTATCACTGAATCAGCTTAGCTCAATAAACACATTAAAATGAGGTTATTTTAAAAAACATTTTAGACTGTAATTCAATCTTACATTTTTTGAAGTTAAATGAATTTGAGTGTCTTTTTACGAATTCGTTTTTTTTTTCTTTTTTTGCTACTTTCTACAAAAATCTGTGTATTCTGACATTAATTAGATAAAAATAATGAATACATTTTTTTTTTCATGTTAAAATAATTAAATAGAGCATTTAAATTTCATTACTCTAAGAAATATTGAAAACGGTTTATATTTTTGTTTTAATTCATATCCCAACAGACACAGAACTCCTGGGCCGCTCACGGCTACGTTAGCCTTGGCCCCAAGTGTTTCATTGAGGCCCGCTATCATTGGCCGTTACTGCTCCGTCAAAAAAGTGTCACGCTGGACATAATATGGCCACAAGATAATTGGCCGTAAATACAAGAAGTTGCCCACAATCATGCCGCTAATTTTTCACCAATAATACTGGATAGCCTCAAACTGGCCGTTTTTATTCTTTTAATGGCCACTAAAAATAATGGATAGCCAGAAGCTCGCCCTAGTCCAGCCATTTGTGTTTGCAAGAATTAAATCTAGCCCAAAGCTGCCCACAAAAAAGCCTTTTGTGATTTTTTTTAAACGTAAACTACCCAAAAGCCTGCCACTATCCTGCCATAAAGATTAATTAAGCATAAATTCAAAATTTGTTATATAAAAAATACTTGTTGAAAAAATGTTTAAACGATAAAGTGTTTTTACATGGAAAACTAACATATTAATAATCATTTAGTACACCTTGAAAAAAAGTATAAATTTACTTATCTTAATTTTTTTTAAATTCCAAAACACAATACTTGACATAGTGAATTTATTAATTTCTTTATTTATTCAATTTTATATGTAGTAATATGATTTTCAAATAGTTTCATTTCATATATATTTAAAATTATTAATTGAAAATATAAACTAATTAGTTAATTCGCTATGCCAAGCATTGTGTGTGAATAATTTCCGAAAAAGTTCAAGATAAGTAAATTATCCTTTTTTTTTTAAGTTAATCTAAATTATTATCAATATATTAATTTTCATGCAAAAACACTTTATTACTTAAACAATCTGCCAACAAGTATTCTTTATAGAACAATTTTTGAATTTGTGTCTAAATAGTGTATATAATATTAACGTATGTTATGTATGTTCTATTAAAATTAAATGTGTTTGTGATTTTATTTATTTTTTTTACACTTATTGTAAGTCCGTTGCCAAAATTTGATGCCCATTCATTAAAACCTTATTCAATCAAAATAGAGGAACAAGTGAAATATTTCTGAACCATTTTCATTTAATAAACACAGATTTTCACATAAGTGCTATTAAAAAGTAAAGAAATAAAAAAATGCCGTTTTATATTTATATATGTCCCGAATGACATTAAAAAAAAAAACCAGTAATTTATCGTTCTCATAATTTTTTAAATATTGTTTAATATTAGATAACATTAGATTTTCCTATTAAAGTTGAATAATTAAATTTTAAAATTATAATAATTATAATTTTAAAAAAAAGGTTAAAATATGTATTCCAACCTTTTTTTTTCTGAAAATTATTTTCAGATATTTCAAAATATCTTAAATATTCGTCTTTTTCTATATAGTTTTTTCTCGCTCTAATTTTTCTTCTATTATAATAAAATTATTCAGTTGTTTAATTTGATGACATTTTCTCTGAGGACAAATTATAATCCGATATCAGAGGAAAAGAAAAGAAAAATCTTTCTTTTCAAAGTCACATCTAAAAAAACAATTATGACATTAAATCAATTTATTTTAAATAAACTAGAGGAATTATGAAAGTGATATAAATAATTCGCAATTTTTAAAATTACTTTATACAGCCTCAATAATAGGGAAAAAATTCTTAAAATAGAATATATTCAATGAAAGTACTAAATGAAAATTTTCAAAGAATAATAAATAAAAAACAGATATTATCCTGCATTTGCTAAAACAAAAATACCTTTAAAAATCAGAGTTAAATCGCAAATTCTAACATTTTACGTCGTATCATTTATAAAATAACAACTAATAGTGTGAACATTTAACTTCACATACTTAGTTATATAATTTTTTTTTTTTTTTTATAAAAATGAGTATATAATATAATGGTGCAGAAACATTTCGAATTAAACTGATTTAATGAAAAGGCAATCAAAATATTCAGACTTACAATATTTTAAATTCTATTACCACCGCAGAACCGTGTCAGAACTCGAAATAAACAGAAACAGTCGTCCTGTCTTTCTTCGCCAAACAACAGTGACAAGTGAAAGGGATTTGAAATCATGACACAGCGAAATCTTGACCCCTATGTATCATTGACTGTGGCCTTAAACACCCCCTCGAAACAGTTGTTCATTCCCTTCGTCCCTTAAGGCTGTTCTCAACTGCTCTGCTCAACAAACGCAAAACGTTTTGACACATTTACAAATTCATTTTTTAACGGAAAGATATAAAATTGGAAAGCCTGACCATAGAAGCGATTTGGAATCGAACTTTTTTTTCCATTTTTTAATCAATAAATTAGCTATTGAGTTATAAGCGATTCTGATCACGTTACACGACATTTTTCTCCCTTTATTGACTGGATTTTCTTCTTTCGTTCGGAAGTTTGGTTCAAAATGCCAACTTTGACAGTATTTTCTGAAAGATCTATTGCGTTTACAATAAAACGGGAAAAAAAGTTCGATGACATAGTTTCTGAATAACAACACCTTCTACTTTCAGGCGATTCCGAACAAAAATGATTTAAAACTTATGTCAGAAAGTTGACCCTTTGGATTTGAGAACAGTCTTAAAACACATGTGAGAGACGCGGAAGAAAACAATTTTGATTAATTTTTGTAAAAAAATAACTACTAAATGTATCAGAAAGTAATTGATGTAACAAAATGTATCAAAAGCATGTTTAAGCGGGAAAAAATTATAACACTTTTAATACAAAATGAATAAAAATAAAAGAATTTTATAAAAATGTATTGTTCTACAGGAACATCCAGAAAAAATGTCAAATTAATTGTATTTTTAAGCCAATTTTAGACATGCAGTAGTCGTCAATTTTAGAAATATTTACGCATTCACAGCTAAAAACGATTTTATGTATGTATGTGAAAGTTTTCCATTGCTGAGTGGGGGGGGGGGGGGGGCGCAGACAGGGACTGCTTTTGGCACAATCTAAGGGCGTTTTGCTGTTTTAATATTTATTTTAAATTATTTTAAATATTTATTTTGTTTCTTTCAGTTATTTTTTATGAATAATGTGTGTAAAGTGGCGCCGGTGAAGAAAATGCATGTGTCCCCAAACTGTATATGTACATTTTGGGGACAATTTTTGATTTTTATAAAATATTTTCAAACTAAATAAAAATATGTAATCTATTTTTCTGCTTTAAATATAAATCTCACGACATATTTACATTTTTACAAAAACCCAGATTTAAAATAATTAAACTTACTTTGAAAGAAATGAAGAGAAAAATACATTTCCTCTCTTTAATTAAACATTCGGGTTAGGTGATATTAGCCCTCAACTTTCTAGACAATGACGGACCATTACATTTTTGCCCGAAACCGCCCCTTAAGAGTTGCCGGGCAAAGTAAATGCAACAGTTCTCTCAACGCCGAAACATTTGCGGTTCGGCAATAGCTGCCGCAACTAGCGGCGGGTCATTTACGGCACAACATTGTTTGGTTACAAATGGCCTTAACTCCTTTTGGCTGCGACATATACGCCTTTCGGCCATAAGTTGAGTGTTTGTTGGGATGTATTAATTTAAAACATTCCTACAAAGCACAGGAAAGTTATTTTGTAAGAAAGATTTTTTTAATTATTAAGTATGTTTTCATATATAATTCACATTTTTAAAACCTTTGCTCTTTCTTGTAAATTTAATTTACTTTCCACGGTACGCGATATGTTTTCGTTTTAAATGATTGCCCCAATTCACAATCATTTTAAATATATTGTCGAAGAAAACAAATGATGATGCTTTATTTTGGGTCATATTCAAAATAATTTTTATTTTTATAATTGTCGATATCTGAGAAAACAATATGCTTGCCGGATAGCTGTTATCATTGATAGAATAACAAAAAAAAAAAAAAATAATGCGACAGATATTGAAATACAACTCGGCTTGCTTGGTTTGGTTTATTATATTATAGGGGGAGCGAAGGTCGTCTTTTGCACCCGAGGGCAGAACAGACCGGGACTTTTCTTTAAAGTGGATTTCGACCCACCACAAACTTTCATGTAAATGTCGAAATTAACACCTGGCACAGATTGTCCTGCACCCAGCAGCCTTATTACTGGGCAATTAGAAAAATTACTCGGCTAAGGAAAGTACAATAGAGCACCGATTATCCGGACCGGGGCCGATCCGGTTAATGAAAAATCTGGATAATTGGACAACTTAAAAAGACAGCTATGGCAGTGGTTTTTTTTTTTTGGGGGGGGGGGTAACTTCTCTTCACACTTTTTTCAGGTTTGGGACTGGCACTTGTAGTAGCGCACATTTTAGCATATTATAAATGGCGTGTTTAAAAGTTATTTTTAAAAAACTGTTTAATTTTTTTATTTTCTACAAAATTGGTATAAATTAATATACAGAAGTGCAAATAGAAATTATTACATGCATATATACATACTCTGTACATGTACAGTACATACATTTAAAAGAATTCATTGTGATAGGAAAAAGAATTTCTTGATACTCTTCTTCTAGAGAAGAGGCGTTTTCACTGGGAAAAAATGAGTGGGAATCTCGCGCGTTAGAAATGAAAATTCTTGGGTTCTAGAAACAGTTGATTGTAGGCATTGCTCTCTTTGCTTTTGTTGATGATTTTATTATTTCAGGATTAGAAAATAGTTATTTAACGGTTAACTTTTGTGACATCCAGCCGAATTTACCATACACTGTCTAAAGAAGTTTCACTTCAAAAATTTTGTAGATATCGAGAAAAAAGTATGGCCCTTGATCCATCTGGTTAATTGAACAATCCGGATAATTGGCCCTCGACTGTAATATGATTTTGAAATGATCTTATCAAAACTTGTAGAATTTTTTAATACCTTCCGAATAGATAAAAATAGTATTGATTAATGCATATAAACGAAGTACCATGTTTATTTATTTAAATAAGTTAATGTTTGAAAATTTCGAAAGTCAGACAATTACATTAATATGTATTATTTCTTCTACGTCAGTCATAATTCAACCCTAAAATTACAAAAAATTAGAATGGTCTATATTATATCTCTAAATATTACAAAACATTCCTATAGAACATTAAACATTGTGCATTAACCAATTCTTTCCTTATTAATTGTTTAACATAGATTATTCTTAAAAATACCTTCCACTCTAATATACATTTTCAAGAGGAAAACTGCATGAAACCAAATCTAAATATGTTGAGCTGAGAAAAAGGAAATCCGACTTAATTTCAACATTTCTGTTTGAAACACATTAGTTGCGGAATGTTCGTAAAGAAAAATTGGTTTCAAACTTTCATTAGTTGGAAGTTTGTATCAAGGTGCCAGTTATTTTAGTAGTTAAAAAAAAAAAAAACACCCAATAAAATGCGGTGTAGTCAAGATAAAATTTTGTTCTTTTTTGCAGCAGAACGCAATTTAAAAAATTAATTGTATCATTTCTATTTAAAACACATTTGCTGCTATAATTTCTGAAAAGCAAATTAGTTATCACATTTTAATAAGAACTGTGTTTGGGACACAACTGTCAGACTGAAACGACTAGTAATTTGTGATGCAGCCCAAACAAATTTTAACCTTTTTTTATTTCAGCGGAATCGAATAATGTTGATAATTAAACCGAAAATATTATTAATAAACGATTAAAGTGCATCGAATTTCCTATCATTTGCAATTAAAATTAAGATGCTTGGCTTAGTTGTTATATATTCCCGCTGCCGCCATCTTGAATTTCTTGGCGATTTTTTTGTTGGCGTTTACCGATAAGACAACCCCGACGAGTGACGTGTTCTGGCAACCCCGTGAAGCTTGACATTTGCATAAATCGCTGCTTGGTCACATTTACTACTTGGCCCCAAGGAGGAAAGAGATAGATGGAGATGCAGTATGCCGTAAAAAAGGTTTGCAATATGAAAACATTTATCGCTGAAATTTAAACTTCCAAGGAGGTCCAATCAAAACTAGCATGTGGAAGGGATTTTGTATTATTAAGACGAATTCAAAGAGATGAATTACAGCTGAAGTATATTTTAAGAAAAAATGGTACATTTTTTTAACGGTCTTTGTTGTATTGTTATTTATTAAAATAAATGTTTGCTTTTAAAATGAATGGAATTTGAAAATTAGGAATAATAAAATGTCAAAATAAAATAAAATAAAATATTGAAAACATTTGATATGAACTAAAAATTGTATTATTAAAAGTTTCTCATCTTTATAGTAATTTTTAACACATTCCAACATAGATGAAAAATGTTTATGACTTTGGTTTGCCTGGCCTTCTGTCTGAGCTTTAACTCTTGTAAATATATTCGGATCACCCAGCATTTTTTATATGTTATTGACGTTTACTATAGGATGATCGCTACTGAAAAAAAAAAAAATGTGTAGCACTTATAGTTCATTTGCATGGGCGGTCAAAGATATTCTGTTACGTTACGGTCAATGGGAAAAATCATTTCAAGTTCATTTTAATGTTGTTAGACCATTTAAAACATAAAGGAATTGATATGCATTTATAAAGTGCAGTAAAACATGCATTCTATAGAATATGGGGTTTGCAAAGAATTTATTATTCATTGATTACAGGGCCACACAAAAGAATTCCGTTATATAATGATATATGGCGGAACGGGGGGAGGGGCTGAGCGAAATTATGTTATTCATATAATGAAATAGGCATAAATTACTCAGATTTACTACAATTTACTTGCTGTGAAATATGATGCGCATAGTATTTATGGTTCATTTACAAAGTCACACAAAATATTCGTATACACTACCGTATCTAAAGTACTCTATATTATTGATAAATGCTCGTAATGCTATATTTTTTATGGTTTGCGTGTTTAATTTTATCTAAATGTTTTCTTCCTATGTGATGTGTATAAATGCAATAGATCATATACAGGGCTACACAAAAACATAATAAGTATGGATAAGTATCAGCGTGAATGGCTGGGCGGTTTTTAATAGAGTTATGCACTTTCTAGTTGAACTATATTTAGTATACTAAGAGATATTTGCATAATATAAATAAAATCATATACACGGCCACGCAAAAAATTGGATACTTAGTTTCCAGTAACTAAGGATAATATTATCTGAAAGTCTACTTTGAGTAGTTTTAACAATGCCTTAACAATAGCCTGGATTAAATTTTAGCTTAATATGGGCTTAAAATTTATTAGCTTAAAATTTCTGGAAAATCTCTTGGTAATATACTGGACTATACACAAATTTCAAGTATTTTCCACATATTGGTAGAAATTTCTGAAGGCGAATTCCTATTATGGATTTTCTTACTAAGCTAAATTTTAGCATACAATATAGAATTCAAATCGATAGATTAACCCTCGGATTATATAAGCAGATAAGGAAACAACGTTTATAGCACCAAAACACTTTCACTTGTTGTAAACTAGTTTCGATAGCCTTAACATACCGTCATCAGTGCAAAAAATGATTCTTTGTACTGACGATGGCGCGCTATGACTGCTGAAACTAGTTTGAAACAAGTGAAAGCTTACAGTACATATACATTTAACGTCTGAATTTAAAAACCATTAAAACACCAAATAAAATAAACTAAGACAAACTTGAGCACAGTTAAAAAATAAAATTTATAAAGACAATAAAAAAACAATTAAAAATACAATATGTAAGCATTTCGCCAAGCGACACGCAAGGCATCATCAGTACAAAAAATATCCATTGCATTTCAAACGTCAGAACAAATCAAGAACATTTACAATTAGCTATTTTAAAAACAAACAATATTCGCTAGGGACAGAACGAGCATCATTCAAAGCATGCGACCGCAATTCAGTGAACCAAGCCAACAAGCCAACAGTGAACCAAGCAGTGAACCAACCAAGGAGCAATCTACCATGGTAGATTGCTCCTTGAGGCTTGGTTCACTGAATTGCGGTCGCATGCTTTGAATGATGCTCGTTCTGTCCCTAGCGAATATTGTTTGTTTTTAAAATAGCTAACTGTAACTGTTCTTAATTTGTTCTGACGTTTGAAATGCAATGGATATTTTTTGTACTGATGAAGCCTTGCGTGTCGCTTGGCGAAACGTTTACATATTGTATTTTTAATTGTTTTTTATAGTCTTTATAAATTTTATTTTTTAACTGTGCTCAAGTCTGTCTTAGTTTATTTTATTTGGTGTTTTAAGTGAAAGCTTTTTAGTGCTATAAACGTTGTTTTTTTTGTTTTTTTATCTGCTTATATAGTACTGCGTCAAGTAATTTCTTATTGTAATTTAACCATTGGACAAAAAAAAAAAAAAAAAAAAAAAGAACGAAAGAAAAGTTACAAAAATTACAAAAATGTATCCAACCGCAGAGTTAAAATTCATTAGCTTTTTATTCCATAGTCTTTTTAAATGTTCCTAAGTTTTTACGAGTTTTACGAGTTTTTACGAGATCGAAAAATAGCAGTTTACAAATCAATTTCTTAATATTATAACATTCAGCTGGATTTTACTGTATTTGAACCAATTCAGATTTTCCTGTCAGGTCCATTGGACCCGTTTGGTTGGCGGATGTTTAAATACACAATAGAATTGAACTACTTTTTCGGCTACGGACGGTAACTGCTGAAATTTGGTTTACAAATGTGTCATGCTTTTCTGAAACGTTTATTTAGATATTTTTTTTTAGCTTATTAAACAGAGAAATTTCGTTGAGGGTGTTCTCAAATCCAAAAGGGCAACTTTCTGACATAAGTTTTAAATTTCTTTTTGTTCGGAAATGCCCGAAATTAGCAAGTGTTGTTATTCAGAAACGATGTAATCTGTATGCTGTTTTTTCCGCTTTTTTTTTTTTTTTTTTCAAACTCAATAGATCTTTCGGAAAATAGCATCAAAGTGGACATTTTGAACCGAATTTCCGCGCGAAAGAAAAATAAGTACTCAAGAAAGGTTCAAAAACGTGTTTGTCACGTGATCATATCGTTTATTACTCAATAGGTAATTTATTGATCCAAAAATGGGAAACACATGTGTTTCCCATTTTTGAACTTGAATTTTAGAATTGAACTGTACAGTTCAATTCTAAATCGTTTCCATGGTCAGGCTTTCCAATTTTATATCATTCCGTAAAAAAATGAATTTGTAAATGTGTCAAAACGTTTTGCGCTTGTTGAGCAGAGCAGTTAGGAACAGACTTAAAGAAATCTGGAAGTGTTTCAAAGTAATTCATATTCTGTGCATGATGCATGTTTTTTCTTTCTGGTCAAATGCATTAATATGCCCCCTCGATCCCGAAAATATAACAAAGTCTGCTGCTAAGACATACTGAATGAATGAACCAAATATAATAAAAAATTAAACTGGTGTTGATTAGTATTTGGTGTATATAGCCCAACAGGTGACGCTGCTATGCTGCATTTTTTGCGATTTCTGCAATAACTCTATCTCAAGAACTAATGCACGGATTTCCGTCAAACTTCAGATTCAGTTAGTCCATCAGATGAATTGGTGCTGATAACGTTTTGGTGTAAATCGCCCATCAAATGGCGCTGTTATGCTGCATCTTGCAGGATTTACACGATTTCCGCAATAGCTCTATCTCAAGAACTAATGCACGGATATTCATCAAACTTCAGATTCCGTTAGTCCGTGATATGAATTAGTACTGATCATGTGTTGGTGTAAATCGCGCAACAGGGGGCGCTACTATGCTGCATTTTTCACGATTCCCGCAATAGCTCTATCTCAAGATTAATGCACGAATTTTCATATAAATCACCCAATAGGTGGCGCTGCTAGACTGTATTTTGCTGTATTTACACGATTTCAGCGATATTCACATCTCAAGAACTAATGCAAAGAATTTCATTGCCATTTAATTTTGACAATGTCATAGAGAATTTTGAAGAATTAGCATGCATGTAAAAGAAGAAAGTTTTGGGATTGGTACATCCGACTAGCGCTTATTATTATTATTACTATAGGGGATAGATGCAAGCTTTGTTTTTCTTTTGGTGTCAATTTTCTGAAAAGAAAAAGTTATTCTTGTGAAATGTATAATAATTTTGTGAAAAATAAAATTTTGGATCGAAAGGTCAAGTCCAATTACTCAAATTCGAGTGAAGCATTTATTGATAATAATTTCATTCTTGCAGCTAAGGTTTTCTATCAGGTAAACTTTTTTCTTTTTTTCAAATAATAATACGTTTCAAAACTCAATGAATTCAAACTAAGTAATGAAGAGTTTCTTTGATGGAATGAAATTTTGTGATTGCGCTTCAAATAGGCCCCCATTTCTGCCTAAATCAATCGCTGCTAATTTAGTTAAACGTCTTTATTTGTTTTTAACAACATATTGATAACTGCATGCAAATAGATAAAATATAATGATGAAAGCATTCTTTTAAAATTATGTATGAAAACCTAAATTACAAATATTAATCGAAAATATAGATTTTCGAGTGCAAACGATTTTAGCACAATAACAAAAGAATGTTACCCTTTCAAGAAAAATCTTAAAAGACGCTTCTGATATAGATATTTAAAATACATATGATAAAATAATCAAATAATTCTGTGAAGTGATATTAATATCTTTGATACATTCTTATCTGGTACTACAGCCTATGACAGCGTATATGGTCCTTTTTTATCGAAATTTTAATCATAACTTGAGTAACAATTTGCGACAGTAAAAAACGAAAGCAAAGAAATACAGGTTTACACAAGTTTGAACTGATAGGCTTGTGAAAGCACGTGGTTTTGTTTGGGCCTTCTGTAGCGGATTTTAGGGTTACTTTTTTGGCGTCACCCCCAGCCACCTTACTGCATCTTCATCTATCTCATTCCTCTAGGACTTGCCCCAAAAGGGGTTTTCACGTCAAGAAAAAATCCAAGATGGCGGCTGCGGGAATATATACCATCTGTTCCAGATGCTTCTGTACAGTACTGGTGTTTCATAATTAATTATAGGATTAATAAAAACATAAAGTTTGCGATAATATTTTTCAAAATATTAAATAAATTGTATACGAAATATTTTCTATTTAAAAGTTTATGTATTAACTACTTTAAGTATAACACGTATCTTAAGTATAACACGTATCTTGAGCATAACACTAACTATAACACGTATAAAATCTCCATATGAGGTTCAACTGAGAAACAACATTCACAGAACTGTGCAGATTTTATTCTTCACATATAAACGTCATATCGCTCACCATATCGCAGAAAAGTGATACGTTTCGCAAAAATTCATTTTGTGTTTTTTTCCACAAATAGGTCTGTCATAGGTGCGACCTCTACACAAAATGTTTCATAAGTGTAGTTACACGAAAAATCACTTTATTATACTATATGTCCATTTGTGACCACAGATGTGGATTGTATGGGGAGGACAAATTTCCCAACCCTCCTAACCTCATCCTATGTTATGTCTTCATTCTTAAGGGTTTTATGCTTTTACAGTGAGCAAAAAAAGTATTTGCACATCAGGTAAATTTGTTGAAGCATATGTATAAATAAATAAAAAGCAACTAAGAATTAAAAATACCAACACTTTTACAAAACAATAAACATATTTAATATCTGACTTAATAATTATATTTAAAATATAAAAACATAAAAAAGTAGCATTTGTACTGCCAAAAAAATATTTTCACACTAGCAATAAAAATAGAACTAGTGGAATTATTTATAAGTTAAAAACAGTGCTAATATTTAGTATGCATGCCCTTTGCTTCAATTACAGCTTGTAATCGTCTGGGCATTGATTCTATTAATTTGTGATATGTTTCCCTGCTGATTTGTAGCCATTCATCTTCTATTTAGCTTTCTTGGACGACCAGTTCGCGGCTTATTTATTGTTGAACCAGTTTCTTTTTTCTTCTTAATTACATAACGAACACTAGAAAAGTTTAGATTTAATTTTTTACCTATTCCTCGGTAACGTAATCCAGAATTGTGAAGAAATATAATCTTCTCACGGGTAGCAACAGACAGTTCACATTTTTTCGGCGCCATTAGAACAAAAACACCCCAGAATCCCTGCTCCAGTTAATATATTACGTGACTTTAAAGTGCGGGGCTAATGTACTGCGGGACCGATATGCTAAACATTTGCATAATGTTCACATTTAATGCCTTTCTTAACAGTCAATGCTTCTTGTGCAAATACTTTTTAGGTATGAGAAAATATTAATTTATTTTTCAAAATGTGTAATATTACTGTTTAAGGAAAATGGGTAGTTATTTTTATTTTCTTCTTATTTAAATAAATGAATAATCAAGAGAATAGTATCAAATTTGCTTTCTATGGTTACTTATGAAACTAGTATGTTGTGGCCATCACAAAACTTTCTTCTATATAAATCACGTCAATTAAATCATTTAAATAGTAAAATAAATTACATCAATTTATTCATATAAAAGTATACCTGAATTTGAAATTTGATGAAAATTCGTGCATTAGTTATTGAAATAGAGCTGTAGGAGAAATTATGAAAAATGTAGCATAGCAGTGCCACCTGTTGAGCGATTTGCACCAAAACACAAACAGTACTAATTCATATACCGGAATCATAAACCGGAATCGCCAAAACACAAACAGTACTAATTCGTATACCGGAATCTGAAGTTGGATGAAAATCCGTGTATTAGTTCTGGAGCTAAAGCTACTGTGGAAATCACAAAAAATGCAGCACAGCAGCGCCACCTGTTGAGCGATTTACACCAAAAGGTACAAAACATCAATTCATGTCAAGAACTAACTGAATCTGAAATTTGATGAAAATCCGTGCATTAGTTCAGGACATTGAGCTATTGTGGAAGTCGAGAAAAACGCTGCATAGCAGCGCCACCTGTTGAGCGATTTACAGCAAAACATAAACAGCACTAATTCATATCCAGGTATACCTGAATCTGAAGTTTGTTGAAAACCCGAGCATAAGTTCTTGAGATAGAGCTATCTCGGAAATCACAAAAAATGCAGCATAGCAGCGCCACCTGTTGAGCGATTTACACCACAAGGTGCAAAACGTCAACTCATGTCAAGCACTAACAGAATCTGAAGTTTGATGAAAATCCGTGCATTATTTCTTGAGATAGAGCTATTACGAAAATCGTGTAAATACTGCAAAATGCAACATAGCAGCGCCATCTGTTGGGCGATTTGCACCAAAACGTTACCAGCACCAATTCATATTATGGATTAATTAAATCTGAAGTTTGATGAAAATCCGTGCATTAGTTCTTGAGATAGAGCTAGTGCAGAAATCGCGGCAAATGCAGCATAGCAGCGCCACCTGTTGGGCGATTTACACCAAAAACTAATCAGCATCAATTTGTATTAGGGACTAACTTAATATAAATTTTTATTCAATTCCGTGCATTAGTTCTTGAGATAGTGCGCCCACAAAATTTGTGTCACATACACACAGACAGACAGACAGACAGACAGACAGACAGACAGACAGACTCACAGAGTCACAGACAGACATTTTGTAAAAACATGTTTTTTGGAATCTCTGACCCCTAAAACGTGTAAATCCGTCGAAAACCGAGAGTCGAAAATTTTCATGAATCCAATACTTTCTTCTTGTAAAGATAGAAGAAAGTAAAAAATCGTCTGCGTGCAAATATTTTTTTGCTCACTGTATGCACGTTTTTGTTCCTGCATGCAGAGCTAAGGGCTATAATTTCATGTTATAGTAAAATCATGCAAATTTTCTTTTGCCTCTTTTGTGAAATTTACTTTTGTCGAGATGTGTTACGTTTTTTGCGGGTGAGCGGCATGATCCTCGATAATTCTTGTGAAATACAGCAAAAAATGGTAGACAGCAAACAATAGAAAATATATATTCAAAATAATATAATAAAAAATAATATATAATAAATAGCAATTTACAAGAATATCCAGAAAATCTGTAAATTGGTCAAAATGTTAGGAGCATTTCTCACTCAAACTTTGGCTGTTCCGTGAAGCATGGGCACTCATTTCATAATTTGGAATTTGTATCTAAAGGTAACTCCTCTTTAGAAGCACTGTAGTTTAAATTTGTCTATTTATGGACGAAAATATGAGATTTGAGTGATTTTGTATTTGCCTTGATTTTGGGGCGGCAGTAGGTCTAAAACCACTAACCTTCTTGGCCATTTTAACAATAATGTCTTAAGTTCTTGACGCATCCCTGCTTATTTATATATACTAGGGGATCGTACCTGTGCTTCCCGTGTTACAGAATATAAGTGAAAACCAATTTTTTAAATTTAAAAATAATACTTTTTACGTGCAATATATTATTTAGATTGCCCACTAACAATAAAAAAGGATTTTTTATATGAAAAATATGAATTATGGAATCAAATAAACTTTTGAAATTTATCAAAAGCAATTTTTTCGTATTAGCCGCATGCTAAGAGTTATTAGCACAAGATATTGCTGCTTACGGCATATTTTTATTTTCTGATAATTTCATAGCTTTAAGCGCGGAGTTCAATTACATGTCTGTTAAATTTATGTTTTATTCCTATTATTGTATTTATTTAATCATAGAGGAAGTTTGATTTTTGTTTAAGGAATGTTAGTCGTAAGAAAATGATGAACTCTTTATGTTGTTTTAAGGGCAAATGGGTTAATCTTTCTTAATCGAACTCCACGCTATAGAGATAAATTTAAAATTTAACCTCTCATACCCGCAATCAACCTTTTTAAAAAATTGGTATTTTCATTTGATCATTTTAAAAACCTTTAAAAAACGTGATCACTTCAAAACGTGAAGTCACGATTGTCAGCAAAATCTTTGCATGTGAGCAGTCGCACTCTTAACTCGAGATTCTAATCTCAGTACCGGGGAGTAAAAATTGCCGTAATTTGTTTGTTTTTTTCTACACATTTGTGGTAAAATGTTTAGTTTTATCTAAGAAAATCATCGTTTTCTTCTAAATATGAAGACATTTTCACTTACTTAAGCATTTCACCTAGTGTCTGAAACTTAGTACACATACAGAAGGGGAAAAATGGAAACTTTATGAGGAAAATGCGTGTTTTCAAAAACAGTAAGTAATTTTCCGTTCAAAATATTATGTCCCTAATGGGATTTTGCGCCATTAAACCCTATACAATAATTTTTATCAACAATTTTGAATTTTTATCGGATAATCACATGAATAAAGATAAATAAACATCATTATTTCTCTCTTCTCTGCAATAATGAAAGCTATCTCATTACCATCATTTTGAAGAAGTTCCATAGAATACTTTTAAAATAAAAATACAATAATGGGATATTTAAAAAGAAAACAGCTATACGGGCACATCTAAAAAATGAAGAGATTTCACTCAAATATATATATATATATATATATATATATATATATATATATATATATATATATATTAGTAAATTTGGTTCAGCAGAAAGCTCAGGGCAGACGACTAAAAAACATTCTTGTGTTTTCAATATATCTACCCTATATATATAAAATCCTAATGAAAAGAATTTATGAAACGACTGATTAAACAACTGATTATGTTTCACGGCGATTTCTCCTAAAATATGGAATACTTTGCGATGAAATTAACACCAAAAATCCGTATTGATTCACAGATCTCAAAACTGGTATTACAATTTTAAAATTCGATCCAGTTTTCTAAATATTATTTTTTTCTAATTTTAAATACATTTTTCTAATGATGGCAACTCAAATTTTAATCGTAACAGATATTTTTTTTCATATTTCAGAAAAGGTTATTCTTTTAAACTAATTTGGCGACCAGTTTGGCCTCCCTTAAGTGTATGCTAAGAAATGTATCAATGAACTTTTATTCATAATTCAATTTACTTGAACAATCGTTCGCCAAATCGAAAGAAAGATTCTGATAGAGAAATCAATTCTGACTGTATTTTTATGTTAGCGAGACACAGGTAATAAATCGCCAAACATTTTTCCCGTAGCATTTTTTCATATTTTATTAATTTCATTTAAAATTTAATCCTTTCATTCATTTTATTTAAAATACAAAACGAAAAGAAAATATTAGGCACAGATGTCATATGCGCACCGGGGTACCTAATTGGCGCCAAAATGGCATTATTTTGATTGACATGGTAACCCGTCTATTGTTGTTTATTTAATAATAAATGTTTATTTACTTTTATTTTTTTTTAAAATTATATAAATTATTTTGTTCTGTAGTTATTAATTTTTTTTGTTATTTCCTTTTGAAAATAATAGAAAAGAATTAAAAAATACGGTACTACTTATTTATTCCGTCGACCAATTTCGCCAAATTATATAAATCGCCAAACGACTCGCCAAATTATACAAATTGACGTAATTTTTTATTTTAAATAAAAGACAATCTTTAATGTTCACCTGTGTTATGTTAAAAATGCAACATAGCAGCGCCACTTGCTGAGCGATTTACACCAAAATGTATAAAACGTCAATTCCTGTGAAGGACTAACTGAATCTGAATTTTGATGAAAATCTGAGCATTACTTCTGAATATTGAGCTATTGTGGAAATCGTGAAAAATGCAGTATAGCAGCTCCACCTGTTGAGCGATTTACACCAAAAACTAATCAGCACCAATTCATATCAGGGACTAAGTGAATATTAATTTTTATTAAATTCCATTCATTAGTTCTTTAGACAGAGCGCCCACAAAATTGTGTCACACACAAACAGAATGAGTCACAGACTCACAGACAGGCATTTTGTAAAAACATGTTTTTCGGGTTCTCTGACCCCTAAAAAGTGCAAATCCGTCGAAAACCGAATTCGAAAATTTTCATGAACCCAATACTTTCTTCTTGTTAAGATAGAAGAAAGTAAAAATATATTGCTTTCTGAGGCTTCTAAATATAAAGAACACTTTTCGAAATCGTGAGTAACTCAGAAGAGGTTATTGTAGATTTTTGTTCCTGATTATGTTATTATTTTCCTGGAATGCGAAATATTTTCAGTTTAGTGCACCACAGTTACAGTATATGGGGATAAAAGGTAACTTCAAGATTTTATGACAAATAACTATTTTGGAAATAAGCATATTCCTTAAATATATTCTTACAGATTGATTTAAAATCTCTATAAATTGAAAAAAAAAATGAATTAAGCCATTATCAATTTATTAAAATACTCCAGCATATTTTTTAATTTTCAGTTTTATTTTTCTTGCATTATTTGCATTACATTTTTTTTGCAATATCGTTTGTTTACAGTTCTACACACTGCTCCATTAAAAAAAAAAAAAAGCAGTATTGAGCTTCAGAACACTTATATAAATTACACTTTACAAAATTCTGCAAAATGGATTTAAAATTGCTCAAAAACGCGCCCTTTCACATTTTAACTCAAAAAACTTAAAGAAAATAAGTATAAAAAAAATTTTAGTAATGGATAATTTACATGTTTCATACTTTTTGCAATATTTCCGATATATTTTCTTCTTAAAAGCTTCAAATATACCTTTAAAATAAGTACGGAAAACTTTCTGATTCTATTGATATTTTCACCACACACGTCTTACGTTTTTATTTACGCCATTTTTCTAATATTTCAAAATTGTATAAAAGTAAAATATTTTGTACTTTCTTCTATCTATAAAAGAAGAAAGTATTGGATTCGTAAAAATTTTCGAATTCCGGTTTTTGACGGATTTACAGGTTTTAGGGGTCAGTGATACCGGAAAACATGTTTTAAAAAAATGTTTCTCTGTGAATCTGTCCGTCTGGCTTTCTGTTTTGCCTGTCTGTATGTATGTGGCAGAAATTTTGTGGGCGCTCCATCTCAAGAACTAATCGACGGAACTTAATAAAACTTTCGAGTCAGTTAGTCCCCAACATATATTGGTGCTGAGTACACTTTGGTGTAAATCGCCCAACAGGTGGCGCTTCTATCCTGCATTTTTCACTATTTCCAGAATAGTTATATCTCAAGAACTAATGCTCGGATTTTGATAAAATTTCAGATTCAGTTAATCCTTGGTATAATTGTGTACTGATTTCTTTTTGGGGTGGGTAAATCGCCTAACAGGTGGTGCTACCATTCTAAATTATTCATGATTATTGAAATAGCTATATCTTAAGAAGTAACGCGTGAATTTTTATCAAACTTAATATTCAGTTAGTCTCTGATATAAATTGTTCTTGATTAGTTTTTGGTGTAAATCGCGCAAAATGTGGCGCTGATAATCAGAATTGTTTATGATTTCCGCAATTGACCTCAATAACTAATGCACAAATTTTCAAGAAACTTCAGATTCAGACTTCAGATTCAGTTAGAAGTGACATAAAATGTTGCTGATTAGATTTTGCTGTATATCACATAACCGATGGTGCTGCTACGGAGCATGTTTCAGGGAGTATGAACATGTATGAGATAGAAGAAAGATTTAGGATTGCACATAATACTTGTTTTTCACACAAATCTAAAGGTTTTATCATGTCCATAATTCACTGTTTTGGTGTAATGTTTTAATACAGAAATAAAATTTCGTTTGTTAATTAAGAAAACAGAACTATGTATATAAAATATTCTTTTTACTGTTTTGTTTTCTGAGAGACATGTATAAAGTAAGAAATATGAGATTCGGATTATTATCTAAACATATATCAAGATATTAAATTCATATAATAAAAAGAAAATTGCCCAGTTAAACTGATTGCAACGTGCTCGCAGATTATTTACACTAATTGTATACTATTACACTAATAAGGGACTACACTAATTAATCTTTCACACTAATTAAGGGGGAATTAGCCCCCGTTTCCCCCCCTGTATATTTAAACAATGAATTTTTAAATCTAATGAGAGAAGCGCCGTATCAGAATAAACTTGTATACAAATTTGAAGCAAATCGGGTAATTTTCTATGAGAAACCAATTTAATTAAATTAAGGGTGTGCGGATTAGCTCCCCCCCCCTCCTTTTATGTTTAACCAATGAACCTCTAAATCTAATCAAGAAAGCGCCTTATCAAAATAAACCAGAATGTAAAATTTGAAGCAAATCGAAAGATTCTGCATGAAAAACCCGTTATCTAAATTAAGGAGGAGATTAGCCCCCATTACCCTCTTTATACTTAACCAATGAACCTCCAAATGTAATCAGGGAAGCGCCTTATCAGAATACATTGGAACAAAATTGGATAATTCTGCATGAAAAACTCATTTATCCAAATTAAGGAGGGATTAGCGCCCCGTTTTCCCCTTTTAAATTCAACCAATGAACGTTCAAATCTAATCAGAGAAGGGCCTTTGCGGAATAAAAAATTAAGGTGTGGATTAGCCCGCTTTCCCCACTCCTTTATACTTTTCCAATGAACCCCAAAACTAATCAGGAATGCGCCCCCTATCAGAATGAACCTATTTACAAAAATTGAAGCAAATCAGATATTTCTCTCAAAAGTTATCACCTCACGTACATACATACATACTTATATACAGAAGTAAATCATTGCGAGTAGTAAGTCTAAATTACGTCCATTTCTAATCATATCATAATATTAAAATATTTATTTGCTTAAAAGACGTTATAAAAACACATTAAAAGTAAGTTTTTTAAGTTTTTAATTTACTTTTAATGTGTTTTTATAACGTCTTTTAAGTAAATAAATATTTTAATATTATGATATACTTATATACATACAGAACCTGCGGAAAAATTAGTTCTCATGCTATGATAGCCTGTGAACTAAAAAACAATGTTTATCCGATTACCAGTATATAGAGGATATACTGCATATTAGTATTGGTATATGTCTATATTTTATATATCTTGAAGCTGTTTAAGTACCTGTACATATCTATTTCTTCAATACCATTTTAATACTAGCATATTATGTTTTCCTGTTACATTACTTTTGAAATTTTATTTCTGACTTTTAAGCTAAACATTTTTAAGATTTTTCTTTTATGTCTTCATATATTTTAGTTTTATATATTTATACTGATAATTTTATTTTCCGGAATTAAAAAGGTGTAACGCAAAAATAAAAAACATAGTAATAATAATAATAATAATAAATAAACATACATGTTTGCTTTAAAACATTTATTTTTGCTTCGTTTTGCTAGTTCGACAGTTGTAAAGGAGATGTCAGTAGGACTTTTGAATCATAAGTAGGCAAAACTGCCTTGTGTTTGGTTTGATATTTAATAGTTACGAGTCGAAACCTATGGAATTTGATGAATGAAAATGTTTAAAAGTGTTTATTGACTGAATTTATAAAAAATTAACAAAAAATAATTATAATAAATAATCAGTGTTATATTGGTTAGTCTAACTCTTAAAACAAATATTATTTTTAACTAAAGTTTAAAAGTGCCATCGAAATCCAGAAATTTACTTTTAGACGCATATAGTAAAACATTTAGTTTTATATGTATGAACAATATATACCCATTTCATTTTTACTACACTGTAAAAAAAAAAAAAAAAAAAAAAAAAAAAAAAAAAAAAAAAAAAAAAAAAAAAAAAAAAAAGTCTTTAAAGTTACTAAAAGTTTTCTAGGAAACAATTCCTAGAACTTTTTATGTAACGGCAACAGCAAAAATTATGTGTCACACGTTTGTACTGTAACTAAAAAAAATCTGTAAGGTTACTAATAATTTTTTGGAAACTGGGATGACTAGAACTTTTTATGTAACTTCAACCCGGGTTACAGATAAATTTTTAGTACGATTACTGTAATTTTAGTAGATTCGTTTGTAAAGCTACAGATTTCTGTAGCTTTACAAAAACTAGTTTTGTAGATTTACATCTTTTTTTGTACAATATACAGATAAAATTTTAATAAGCATACAGATTTCTGCAACTTTATATCTGTAGAATTACAGATTTTTTTACAGTGTATGGCATCATTTGCATTCACTGAAGCCTTCTGAGATGAGCGTCTCAGTATCAGTATCAGTATCAACGGGATGAAAAAAAATACTGAAATGTAACAGCTTTATGAGTAAAAATGCGTTATTTTATATCGTGACGTCATTTTCTGTTCAGAAGTTTTAAAAAAGTTATTTTTAATGGTAATAAGAAAATGGCATCTGTATTGATATTGTGATTCCCATAGCTTCCTTTCTCTTTTTAACAATGGATGTTATCCGATTGCCTCTAATGTAAAGAAATTTTATAAGGGAATTTTTAAATTAACATTAAAATATAAAAATGAGATTACTTTAAAAAATGGTATGTGCGGGCACATATACAAATAAAGTGCTAATAATAATTATTTACGTAAAAAAAAATATTATTAGAATCGGTTCAGTAGAAAGCTCAGGTCAGATGACTAAAAAAACATGCTTGTCTTTTAAATATATAGATAATAACAAATAAACCAGCTTACGGACCATCTACACAAATTGTACAAAAGTGTCTTTTATTATATAGGTCAAATATATATATATATATATTTCTCTTATCCTTTCAATGCATTTTCGAAACAACTTACTTGAATAGTTCATAACAGTTATTTGTCAGATGAAGATTGTATTTTTGTAAAATTAAAAAACACATTAAATAAAATTTTATCAAAGTAAATATTACGTTATTCAGATTTAAAAGAAAGCTTATACGTAAAGCAGAAAAATAAAAATAATTGTAAAATGTATATCCATTACAAAATTCCACATAAAATATCTGCGTAAACACAAATTTAAAATCCATCAGCGTATATATTTTTTGTTACGCTATCCATAATGCATTAGAAACTTCAGAATGCAGACTGATTCAAGTAGTTGGAAAAGTGCATTTTTTGACGTGAAATGAAACATGCATTACGGTAATATTTTCAAACAGAATATAAAGCATAGTTTTTTTCAATGAAATATTTATATATCCATATAATATTTTTGTTGTTTTAGTGCCTTAATACGTCATTGTGTATTAAAAAAATGAATAAAACATAATGTGTTGCAACTTAGGGGTAACTTCTTTTAAAAATATATATATTTATGTATCACTCTTATTATTTTTGTTTTACGGATTTAATACTTCCATTATACATTAAAATGAATGAATAAAACATAAGGTATTGTAACAATGGGCAGTATGTGTAAAAAATACCTAAGAGTATCTTTTTGTATTAAAACATTATAATTTATAAAAGAGATTTCTAGATAAATTTTTATACAGGAACATATCCTTGATTTTTTGAAATATTATTGTTACTGCATGGTATGCATAATATGTATTAAAAGTTGACAGTATGCATATTTTCCACACCTGCATTTACACCTATAAATATATTTCTAATTACCAGCTGAAACAGATGTCAGTTATTTGTTTGGAAATATGAGATAAAGTTATAATAGCTCTATAAAGTTTGCAATTGAAATTAATGTCTAAGATAATTTTTTAACTATCCATTTTTCATGAAATTTCCGTAAAGTGAAATTTATGTTACGCCACTATTGTAAAATGGGATAAAAATGAAATAATATGAATTGTTATACATTTACGAGTATTAATGCGATTTATCTCATTAAAATTGAAACGAAAAATTATTTTCACTTATTTATAAATGTTGTCTAAGACTATATACAAGGGCACTGAAAGCAGAATTCTTTAGTGGATGAATGTAACATTACTGTAAGAAAAGCAAGTATTTTATTTAATAAAAATAAAATTTAATTGTACAAGATCATCACAAAATTTCGTTTTCGTTTCACTATATCCGAAATTAGAGTCCATATTTTCAATGGAAAAATTATTTTCACAATTTGTGTAATCTTCGAAAATAATGCTATTGATATAGCTCATTTTGGAAAATAAACTTTATAACATTTCACTATATTTAAATTAAAATCACATTAATTGCATAGTTTAATTTTCAGTTAACTTAGAAAGTAAATTTAATTTCTTACTTATGTGAAATTTAATTTATTATTGTAATACATCATTTTTAATTGTTGGTTAGATTTTTTTTTTTACCGCGAAAACATAAGGTAATAAGGAATGCAAATGCCTCGTCGAATTTCTACGAAGCTGGTTCATAACATTTTTCATATTACTTTTTAAAACGAAATTAACTTTATAGATTTTTCAAAGCCATTTTTTATATATTGACGTAATTAACAGGTATGTTGTGATAATTAAGTTTGCTTGTCTACTTTCCCGTCAACCACAGTCTAAATAGAAAAGAAAATCTGATCAAACAACGTGATTGAACACCAACAAAACACAAGATACGTGATGATTGATTTTAAGTGCGGCGATTGTATGCATGGTATGGATTCCAAACCGAATTCCTAAACACTTTCCAACATAGATGAAAAGTGTTTATGAATTCGGTTGGTCTGTCTGTCTGTGCTCTAACTGCCGTAAATATAGCCCGATTGCCATGAAATTCATATATGTTTTATTGCGGTTTACTAAGGTATGTTCGCTATTGAAAATAATGTGCGTTGCACTTACGGTTCATCTACACTCTACAGAGACTCTCAAAAGAATTCCGTTACATTGCGGTCTATGGGGAAAATTCATTTACTGTGTATTTTAATGCTATTACGCTACTTTAAACGTACCGAATTTGATATATATCACTGAGGTGTATTACAAGGTTTTTATGATAGAATATGGTGTGCATAGAATTTCTAGTTCTTTTACATGGACACACAAAAGAATTTGCACAGAATAAAAAGAACAATAATTGAACTATTGAAACCTAGGAACAATAATTGTTGGAAGTGCGTTTTCAGTTGTGGTATGAGTTTTAAATTTAACTATTACTTAAATATTACTTTGTGTTTATGAATTCTATATATCATATACAGGGCCGCACAAAATTCCTCAACAAATTCCGTTTATTGGCGGAAATTCCTGAATGGAAATTTTCAACTGTGCTATGTGTTTAATTAAACTAACTTATAGCATACTATGTAATATACATATATATTTATAGATCATATACAGGGCTGCACAAAAAACGTATATTTTCTAGACTATACATTGTAATAACAGGAATTGTGTTTTAAAATACGCTACGCTTAAGCGTTTTCCAAATTTTTCATTTAGACATCATTTTTATCCTTAGTAAACCATAAAATTTTGTTATAGCATTGAGAGTGTGTTGGAATGTGTTTCATAATCTATGCTGTATACACGATTTTTTTTTTTCTTGTCTTTTATTTGGTTGATAAGCCAGTTAAGAATTATGAATTATATAAGTTAACTAATATTTTTCTGCTTTTTCTTGCATTTTGAAGTAATTAATTATAAAGATCTGTTATTCTAACTTAATGTCTTAGATTCATATTTAAGTAAGATTTGTTGCGACGAATTCATAAAAATATTAAGTACTTTTATTGCTCTTTTGAATGAAATTAGAGCTCTTTTGCCGCTAGAATGATTTCTGCAAATTTTGATTATTATTTTTGGATGACAATTCCAAGGCTTATTGTAAAAAAAATAAGTAACGTTTCTCCATAAAATTGGTTGCAGCATTTCTGCCTCCATTTTATTCAGTAATTTAACCGATATAACTGGTGTTACGTTCCACTAATGTGTAATATTACACCAGTTATATCAGCTTAAATTACCATTACATAAGTTAAATTACTCCATAAATTTTTTACAGTGCTTTATACAATTTATATGTATATTCTATATATCATGTTTGTCATTTATCATTGTTGTATCTTTGCATTTTCTGGCTACCTACAATTTCAATAAAGAAAAATCTTTTCCTTCTAAAGTTTCCTTAATATTGGCATTTATTATGTCTTTTTAAACTTTTTAACTATAACAGTAATGAAGACATAAACAATTGTAAGTTTTAAGAAAACAGTGCCTGATATTTTCCCAGCTTAGTTGAAAAGTGTTTATGAATTAGGTTTGTGTGTGTTTCTGTCCGTCTGTCTATCTGTCTTATGTCTTATCTGAAACAAATGTCCGAGATCTAACTCGTGTAAATATAGTCGGTTCCCCATATATTTGCTATATTTTATTGAGATTTGCATTGATATCGTTGGCCTTCAAAAATGAGGTTTGTAGCATTCGTACTCCATTTACAGGGACACTCAAAAGAAATCCGTTGCATTAGGGTCTATGGAGAAAAATTGTTTGCAAGGTATTTTAATAATAACTCTGTAAAACATATAGAAAATGAAATATATCACTTAGCTGCAACAAGATGCTTACTGTTGAATATGGTGTAAATAGCATTTATCGTTCATATACAGGGACAGCCAAAAGTGTTTTGTTACGATACTGTCTATGAGCGACAATTGCTGGAAGTGCGTAATAAGTTGTGCTATCCCTTTTGAAATTTAACATTTTTTTCCATAGTACTTATTGCGCATAAATTATATGGATCATATACAAGGGTGTGGAAAAGAACTCAAGCACATTTCTGTATATTGACAGAAATTACTAATAGGGAACATAAAATTTTGTTAAGCGTTTTTTAACTGTACTAAATTTTAGCGTAATATGTAGTATATATACAAACAGATAGATCATATACGGGGATTCACAAAAGAATTTGAATTTTTTCTGACTATAAATTGTAATTGCCGAGACTGAGTTTTCAAATTTCATGTTTTATTTGTTTTCTAAATTTTTTATTTAGATATCATCTTTCATCTTACTGAATGATGAAGTTTTCATGCAGTATTCTGAATTTGTTGGAAAGTGTTTCATAATCTACGCCTGACGCATGATTTTTGTTTCTTGATTAATTTTTCAGCAGGGTACCTTCCCGTGATTCTTCTTTCTGAAACACGAACAAGACATTCGGCTGCGGTTATTAGTCAAAATTCGTGAAAGTGCAACGGATGTGATGCAACTCTAATGCATTTTTCAATTCTTACTATTAGTTCACACTCTCCCTATATTTATTTATTTATTTATTTATTTATATATCTTGTTCAAATTTTCAATCGTTAATAAAATGCATATTATTCATTCTATCAAGTTGAAATAAATTTTTTTAAAACTTGTACTGGATGACAATTGATGTTAATACAGTTTTTTTTCAAATATTAATTCATTAATTAAATTTTAATTAATTAATTTTAGTTTTACATGGGAGACAAAATGGCGCCAAATATATCGCCAAATTTGGCGAACAAAATGAGTCGCCAAAAGTGATGCCAACTTGGCAATAACTCTAATATTTCGCAAAATTCCTATAGACTTCCATTGTAAACCTACCTGCTTATAGAAAATGAACAAATTGAGATATTTTAATGCAACAGAAACTAATATTAGCTTAAGGGATTATATTAAATTTTTCTTTGATGACCTAAGTAGGAATTGACTTTAAAAACAAAATTTTTATATAACTTGTTTTGTGTTAAATCCCATTGTCTGGCAACAGTTATTCTTTACAGAATGTGGTCGACGTTAAAATGTATAACTACCACTATTTAATATGAAGAAAAATTGCAGATGGTGAATGATAATGGCTTCAAATTCGGTAATTGATGCAGAAAAATTAACCAAGTAAATACCACATTTCTTTGCTACTTTGAATACTAAGGATAAAGATAGTTATATATTATTTTTTAAATATATTTAATCAGTCCCTACATTTGTAAAAGTAAATTCGATAGAAAAATATGTTCATTAGAATACATATGGGTGAATTCTAATTTTATATACATGAGAATTAACTTAAGTGCAATTGTTGCATAAAATGAATACATAAAAATTAACCAT
Organism: Maratus speciosus; assembly: GCA_963932465.1. Lineage (NCBI taxonomy): Eukaryota > Metazoa > Arthropoda > Arachnida > Araneae > Salticidae > Maratus > Maratus speciosus. The sequence goes on from OZ010800.1 coordinate 309,186,840, forward strand.
TAAGGGTCATCGAGGAAAACAATAACAGCTTTTTCATCATCGTTTTTTCTCTTACGCGCTCCTAAAACCGTTGGAATGACTATAGACAACCTATGTTATTCTGATCTGATGGCTTATTTGTGCTAAATGTTAGCAACCATAAAGGCAAAACGTTTTATTATTCTTGCGTTTTTTTTTTAATTGATATGAATATTCATACTTTATTATTTTTAATTATTTGCGTACCTTTAAGTATGTTTTTTAAATAATTACCTTTTTATTCCTGTATCAAAGGCTTAAAAGTTGATAATATGGTTTTCAAAGTACACTTTATTGTCATTAATGACCGGCAACTTTCAATTTTAGACATTTTGTCGAATATTTAGAAATATACTTGACAGATTCTTCTGGAATTTCAGGATTGAAAAGAACAGGTATGACCTCATATTTATCAATGTCGATTTGATAAGGAGGACAATTAGGAGGCCAACAAAAAATCAAAGAAAAAATAATAATACTTGGGATCACCCTGTAAAATAAAATGCACGAAATGATCTACCGCTACCAAATATAAATAAACAGACATTGTGCAATATGTGTATACTTTTGTGTAAGAATAGCACGTATATTAATAGAGATATAGCGACTTATTTTAAAAAATTAAAAAAATATTGCATGCTTTTTGCTTATAACATGCAGGGTTTTAAACCAAATTTAACGCCGGTTTCATACAAATTGACAAAGTATAGTAGAAACAATATAGTGCAATTGGAATATAAATATATTAAATATTTTAGGAAATATAAGCAGCTGTATGCAATAATTTTTATCTGCGCATGCGCGAACGATAACAAGGATCATTTTACATAATTCAATAGTCAACTCTATGGAGAAACTTACTAAAAAAAATCTAGTCAAATATCGTAAAAATTCAGAAAGATATCGGCGTTAGAGTGAGCAGATTTTTAGTTGTTCTCTAAGGGATAATTCTCTCTAAGGGAATCTCTCTAAGTTCTCTAAGGGAATTCTCAAATAAGAGATTTTCCACAAATTGTCATTTTTAATTCTTTTTAATTTTCATTTTTTATTGATGCTTTAGTTCTTCTTGGATAACCACCAGAACGAGCCTATACCATTATCAAAAGAAATATCAAAATCGAAACATTTTTTCCAAATCTACTCGATGATACTCACTAAATACTAACATTTTTCTGAAAGTCAGTTAATAAAAAAATGACAATTTGTGTAAAATCCCTTATCGTTCAGCTGCTTTTAGAGAACAACTAAAAATTTGCTCACTTTAACACCGCTATCTTTCTGAATTTTTACAATATTTGACTAGATTTTTTTAAATAAGTTTCTCCATAGAGTTGACTATTAAATTATGTAAAATGATCATTGTTATCGTTCGCGCATACGCAGATAGAAATTATTTCATACAACTGCTCATATTTTCTAAAATATTTAATATATTTATATTCCAATTACACTATATTGTTTCTACTATATTTTGTCGATTTTTCTAAAACCGGCGTTAACTTTGGTTGAAAACCCTGCATGTTATAAGCAAAAAACATGCAAGAATTTTTTAATTTTTAAAAATAAATCGCTATATCTCTATTAATATACGTGCTATTCTTACACAAAAGAATACACATATTGCAAAATGTCTGTTTATTTATATTCGGTAGCGGTAGATCATTCCGTGCATTTTATTTTACAGGGTGATCCCAAGTATTATTTTTTTTCTTTGATTTTTTGTTGGCCCCCTAATTGCCACCCCTTATCAAATCGACATTGCTAAATATGAGGTCATACCTGTTCTTTTCAATCCTGAAATTCCAGAAGAATCTGTCAAGTATATTTCTAAATATTCGACAAAATGTCTAAAATTGAAAGTTGCCGGTCATTAATGGCAATATAGTGTATATCTATCACTTCAACTTTCTCAAAAGTGGACTATCACCATTTTCCTCTTCGCCAATCTTATTCCGAAACGTAAAGGTTGGATTCTGTATTAAAAGTTTAATAAACCTTTTTAAACATGAGGAAAGATAGTGAATATAAAATGAATATGAATGAATGATATGAATGAATATGTAGTATATAGGAGAAAAAAGTAACCACCCCCGACAAACTCTGAAACAAATTGTCGTAGAAGAAAGTTACATGTACCAAACGATTGGAAATAAAGGATATTTTTAAATGATGTACATAAAATTTTCTTAGGGGAGCATCAAACATCAAAACAAACCAAACTTTGCTTTTTTTCAATAGCAATACCCAGGTTTGACACTGTAAATGAATTCTGCACTCTTCAATTTTCATCCAAATTTTCATGAAATTCTTACGATTAGTTTCCGAGATATTAATTATTTTAAAATGAGCATATTTTAGGGGCTTTATCCAAATTGAAGTTCGGTACTCGATTGTTAAAATTCTACAGAATGACTATGTAACTTCCATTAAAGTATTATTTCTTGCCAATATGATCATTTCATCACTTAACGTGTTTCGACTATTGCCAGCCCAAATATTTCAATAAAACGAGTAAAATATATATTTTTTCAAATTATGCTTTTCTGCACATCATAGACCCCTTAAGTCATCATTTTGTTTTTAATGATAATTCAAAACTACTTGAAAGAAAAATTTTAAATTGAGAATTCGCATAAAGCATGACATAATAAATATAAATCTATCAAAAAAAAAAAAAAAAAAATGTATGTTTCGATTCATATTTTTTTACGAATATTGATTACATAATTCATATTATACAATTTTTAAAATTACAAATTCAATGTACTGATTTTGAGATTTTTTAGTGTTATAACCACACACAAAATTATAGGATTAGGATTATAATTTGAGGGAACATTAATAAAAATATGAAATGTAATTTAACATTAGAAGCTCTAAATTTTGAATGTTTAGAATTCAAAAATTTATCATTCAAATGACTAAAAATTTTGTTTCTAAGCATAGTTTGAATCGATTATTTAAAATATATAGTCAAAATTGTGTATTGCCATTGAAAAAAAAAAAAACGAAGTTTGGTCTGGTTTTGATTAGTAGATGGACCCCTCAGCAAATTTCTTATACATCATTTAAAATAGACTTTATTTCCAATCGTTTGGTACCAGAAGACTTATTCTACTATAATTAGTTGCAAAGTTAATAGGGGGTGTTTACTTTTTTTCCACGACTGTACATGCAGAGAATAAATTATGAACTATGTTTAACGGGATTTTTTTTTTTGTTGTTGTTTTCACTCGACATTGCTCTAGTTGTATATTGCATTTACTTACATTTTTTCAGACAACTATTTATTCACGATATTTTGTCTATTTGTATTAAATGTTAAGAACAACAACTAAAAACGTTTTGAAATTTATATATATATATTTCAATTCTTAAGAATTTTAGCAATTCATTATTTTTAATTATTTGCTGACAAATTCTGTGTTGATAATGTGTATTTAATACATCTCTGTATGTTGAAATATTCTTTTTAATAGAATAAACAGAAAATTGTAAATAATAGTAGTAATAAATCACATAGGCTGGATGATTCATTTTGTGTGACTCTGAAACTGACATTAAATATGAGGCTTTACATGAAAATATATTTCAGTTGAAATAACTAAATAACATACTTACTCTGAGATTATCCTAATAAATCTTCTTTTACAATATGAATAAAAATAATCATTGAATTTAATGAATCTTAGCAGTCCAACTCAGACTACACAAAATGAAGCATAAATAACAGTGGGTTAAAGATAGTTATATATATATGGATTTCTTTTTATAACTCACAGGTTATCAAATCCTGAGAGCTAATGTGCCCGCAGGTTCTGTATGGACGTATGTATGTACGTATGTACGCACGTAGCGTGATAACTGTTGATAGAAATATCCGATTTGCTTTAAATTTTGTAAATAGGCTCATTCTGATAAGGCGCTTCCCTGATTAGTTTTGGGGGTCCATTGGTTGAGTATAAAGGTCTGTTAGCGGAAGGGTAATCCCATCTTTAATTTAGATATATGGTTTTTTCATGAGGAATTATCCGATTTGCTTCAAATTTGGTATACTGGTTTATTCTGAAATGGCACTTTCCTGATTATTTACAGTTTTTCCTCAAAAAGAGTGAGTTCGATTTTATGAATAACAGATATAAATAAGAGTATAATACACAATTAATGTGAATATCCTGTGAGCTTCAACGCCATCAGTTTAACTGTACAATTTTCTTTTTATTATATACTAGCTGGCTATGCCCGCTGCGCTGGTCAGTATTTCCAAATAAACCTTGAATTAAGCGAAATGGTGAGTTCGAACTTGTATATTTTTTTTAATGGACCTTTAGCTTGAATGTCCTTCCGCGTTGCTGAAAAGATGCGAACGTCATTGCGATATTATATTACCTTATGCGTTGGACAAAATTTAGTTATTAAGAAGCAGTTCTTTTAGTTGATTGTTCACAGTGCACTTTTGGTACAGATATGAGGCCGTTATGACAATAGGAATTAAAATGTTCTCATATCTGACAATATTAAATTAGAGATGCATTACAATGATTACAGAGATTTACCATTGAACTTGAATTATGCTCGCGTGGTGTGTTTTCGTTTATTTGTCCTTGATCTCCTGGCCTTTCGGCTCGCGCAATATGTGATTCTGGTAGCTGAAATACAGTCTCACTGGATGTTAGTTATATTTCTTAATAAATACCCTCTTGTGCTGCTACTCTTTTCCCTCTTTGGATTCTAGCAGGGTAAATGCTGTCAAAAAAGTAATAAATTATTTGCAGACAAAGAAGATTGTTTAACTTTCATATTTAAAAAAAAGGTGAAACATAAAAATGTGTGTTTTTTAAGCTGAATTGCCTGAATAAATCTAAAATGACGTCATTTTCACTGTCTTTTCATTTTGTAGACCAGCTGAAATCATGTAACAGTTAACCCGGGAAAAAACTCGATAACTTAATCTTGTAGAAAAATAAACATCATGCATCCAATAAAATCTTTATAATCATCCGTAATCGACGTTATTGTGAGGGTTCACGTCAAACATTAAAACTGATGCAACAATATAGTTGCACATGTACCAGGGTTAAGAACTGACAATGATAAATAAAGTTAGTTATACAAAAATTTTAGCAATATGCATTTTGGTGAATACCTGAACCGAAGATTTATTTAGCATTTTTCTAAAGAGCATAATAACACGGACAAACAAATAAGCCTGCTATTTTCTTTATATTTAAGAGTAAATTAATCTTCCGTCTGTTGTGAAAATAACCCAGATTATGAAAATAACTCTTAATTTGTTGCTCTGTTTAGCTGCTAGAGTGTGCGTCAGGACAATTCGCTTTATACTGATCGAAATTCCAGGTAATTTAATCCTATCTAGGCTGAAATGATAAGTCCATGGGCATTATTCCATTTGCCACCATTGGAACCATAAAGTTTTTTCCCCTACATTGAAAGTATTGTTTTTTTATGAGAGTAAAATAATTTGAGGTAATAAATAAATAATAATAAATCTTCTTTTGTTTGTTTGCTTCATTATGAAAAACCATAATTTAGTAATCGTTAATTTCAAAACCTGTCTAATCTTTTGAATTTTGATACGCCATGCAACATGCTCGTTGGCAGGTGACACGATTCCGTAAGATTTGTCCAATATGTTGAATAAAGCATTTTTTAAACAATGGTTAATCAAAAGAAAGTTATGCAGAAAAAGCTCAAAAGAAATGACATATTAGCAAGCAATATTTATTGCAAAATGTTTATTTTATTTATCTATTTCTTTATTAACCATTTGGAAAATGGTTATTGTCCTCGGTCAGGGTACACTGTTAAAAATTTTGCAGCATTCTGGCAGGTCATTCGGCCGTTTTTTGAAAAAACGGTTTCATAACCATAATTTAACTATATTCTGACCAGAAAATGGCCAATAATATGGTGAGAATAGTGTTAAATTACGGTTGTTGTAACCGTTTTCGGAAAAAACGGTCAAATGACCTGCCAGAATGCTGCAAATTTTTAACAGTGTAGGAAATCAAAAGCATATCTGAAGCGTTTTATTAGTTGAATCCCGCATTTTATTTGTTTTCTGATTGGTCTATACAGTTATCTGTATTTTCCCTTTAATTTCAACAGAGATGGATACTTCTACAAAATCAAATGAATAACTCAGAAACAAATTGAGATACAGCTTTAAAAAAAAAAATTGCATTTAAAAGTACATTTTTGTCTCTATACGACTGTGTAAAAAGTAATATTGTGGGATGTTTAGAAGTTTAAGAATGAAATTTCATTTAAAATTGGTCTATAAATATTAATCTTTGATCCATGGAGTACGTAAAGTATGACCAGCTCCGTAGAAGTTTAAAAATTTACAGTACCGAAAAATGTAATCCATGGCGTACGTAATGTATGATCAACATCGCGCGACTGTTTATGTCTTAAATTTTAATCTTTGAAAAAATCATTTTCCAAATGGTCGTCGTAATTTGTTAAATTACAGTTTTTTTTATAGTAATAACGTATAATTGCAGAAATCTTCTTAAAAATATTCTTATATCCTAACTTTTAAAGCAGTGAATATTCATATAAGTGAAATCAACAATATGTTCGGCATGTTAAAAAAATAACATAATACACAATATTCAATTAATAAGTAATGATCTGAGTTCGAGGATATAAAAATCACATGCTTGAGGAAAACAAAACTCATGTTTCCATATTAATGGTATTCCATAGTATGGTAAAAAATATTTTAAATCTTTGAAAGTAAATTATTTTAGAATATGTGTGTATATGGAAGACATTTACACTAAAATTTAAATGATTGACTACATAATTATAATTTTAACTTCTTTTTATATAATTTACGGTTGAATATAAAAATGTACTCCGAAATGCTCTTCTCTCGTATAATTTCACACTTTTGTCTTAGTTGGCTTAAAATTGCATTGTTTGGCGACGGAGGTAATAAATAAATAGCATGTAACTCAATACAGCCATTTTTACAAATACTTCTAGTTTTTCCTGTGAATCACATGATGGGAGAATTATATAAAAATAATTATTAAATTGACAAAAAAAAAGAAAAATACTAATAAAGAATGTAACTTAGATTTTATTTCAGCAAGTTTTCAGACACGTTTTTATTAACCTGGCGCATGCGATAAAAGAGCTAAAAAGAAAAAAAAAATTCCATTGAAAATTGTCAAATCAAATTTTCAGATTCATTTTTTTAACATATCGCAAGCGATAATTCGCCAAATATTGTACTAATTGTAAAATTTCACAATAATTTATACTTTAAGCATTACAAATATTTATTCCATGTTAAAATTAAATATTTTCGTTTTATAATATTATGTCTTATTAAAACTTTTTTTTGTTGTTATTTTTTAAATTAAATATCAGCATTTTTTTCATTTATTTGCGAGGTGTTTGTATTATTTTCTAACAGATATAGCCATCTTAATTCCTTAATCAACAAACCTTTCGCCAAAAGATAATCACTGGCAACCTTTTCGTTCAAAGTAGCAGTAAAATACGAAATTTATTATCAAAAATCATAGCTATCCCTGTATATTTTCTCATAAACCACTCCGGGAATATTTCCTATCGAATGATGCAATTTTGAAAAAAATCCACCTGGTAGTTTTTGAAAACACTCGAGCGGAACTTTTTGAGCTTACTGCTTTATAATACATATGATATGATGGGTTAAAATGCACAATATACTACTCGGTGAAAAAAACATAGATAAAAATCGCTTTTAATTGTAAACGAGTCGAAACCCGTAGAATTCGACGAATACACATTTTTAAAAGAACTGATTAATTGAATTTATAAAAATTTAACAAAAATAATTACAATAATTAATCAGTATTATATTGGCTGCTCTAACTCTTAAAAGAAATATTATTTTTAACTAAATTTAATTTCAACTTTTCAAACAATTGAAAAAATAAACTTTATTCCAACGAAAATTGCGCCACTGTGGCACAACTATAACGCCTTTTTTCCAACGAAATCTAAAAATAAAAACTATTTCACCGTCGCGATTTACATTCATACTTTTCATATCCATATTCACTATTTACCCGAGTGCCAAGAAGGGTTATGTGTTTCATGCGTATTTGTGTATGTGGATTTCTTTATACCCTCGAAACATCCCAACGGCTCGATGGATTTTTATGAAGGAGGTATCTATTGATTCGTCTTAACATTGCAATGGTTATAGGCTAGGTTTTGTTTTCATAAATTCAAAATGGCGGCCGTAAAATACAAAATTGCGGTAGGGACGAAAAAAAAATACGCAAATTATTGAATGGCATATCATTGGATAGGTCTATCAAAATGAAGACGATGTTTCATTGACTATTTTACAGTCAGAAGCTCCGTTTAAATATTACACAACCTGGAAGTTGTGTAGGTAGGATCTCTATCTTTACTGCAACTGTAACCTTCATAGACATCTATAGCCCTCACCAAAACAGAGTTTATAGAGAGGAACTAACAATTAAACACAACTTAAAAGTCATCAATACAAGCAAATGGAAAAAATAGGTAAGTAATATAAAAAAAATAGATTCACATTGATGAGAAATAATTAATTGTTCGCTTTTTAAGCTGTCGGGATTTGTGATTTTTTAAATTTAATTTTTATTTAAAAATATTTTAACGTACCATAGATTATTTGTAAGTATAATTCGAAACTCGATGTCACTTTTGCCAGTAACAATTTTGCTTCTGGAATCTGAATGGCGACGAAATCCAGAAATTTACTTTTAGACATTTTCGTAGAAAAATATTTAGCTTTACCAAAGAAAATACTTTTTCCTACATTTTTTTTTTTCATGACATCATTTTCACCCAATGAAGTCCTCTGAGATTAGTATCTCAATCTCAGTATCAGTGGAATGAAAACCAGTTGGATGTGCCAATCCCAAAACTTTCTTCTATCTCATGTCAATATTTCATTTTAATTAGTTTTATTAGTATTTTTATTAGAATTATGCATAACGTCATACACTTTTCGATGGTACAATATTCAAAATACACAAAAATCGCTATTACAACGTCCCCTACCGGCGGATTTTTTTCCCAATTCAGGGAGGACCTGCTTGCCATAGCCAAAAACTTAAAAAAATTCGTTCAATTCTATGCATAACTTCATAAAATTTTTGATGGTACAATATTCAAAATGCACAAAAATCGCTATTACAGCGCCCCCTATCGGCGGAAGTTTTCCAAATTCAGAGAGGACCTTTTGGCTATGGCCACAGACATACACAAAGAATTTGGTTCAATTCTATGCATAACTTCGTACACTTTTCGGTGGTACAATATTCAAAATGCACAAAAATCGCTATTACAGCACCCCCTATCGGCGGAATTTTTCCAAATTAAGAGAGGACCTTCTTGCCATGGTCACAAACATACACAAAAAATTTGGTTCAGTTCTATGCATAACTTCATACGCTGTTCGATGGTATAATATTCAAAATGCACAAAAATTGCTATTACAGCGCCCCCTACAGGCGGATTTTTTCCAAATTCAGGGAGGACCTGCTTGCCATATCCAAAAGCTTAAAAAAAAATTGGTTCAATTCTATGCATAACTTCATACAATTTTTGATGGTAGAATGGCGACAGATGGACATACGGACACACGGAGACACGGACAGACAGACATTTTGTATAAACATGTTTTTTGTGATGTCTGACGCCTAAAACGTGTAAATCCGTGAAAAACCGGAAGTCGAAAAAATTCGATTAGAATACTTTCTTTTATTGAAGATAGAAGAAAGTAAAAATACTGAAATGTAACAGCTTTATAAGTAACAATTAAGAAAGATCATGCGTTAAGCATAGATTATGAAACACTTTCCAACACTTCCTGAATGCTTTAACAAAACTTCATTTAGGAAACAAGGTATATAAGAGAACTAAGTAAAAATTTTAGAAAACGCATAAAACATTTAAAAAACTGCTCTCAGAAGTTACCGTCCATAGCAAATATGTATTCCAATTCTTTTGAAGAACCCTGTATTTCATTTGTAGGTTGATATATATACTATATAATGGGGAAATTTAGTTCAGCAAAAAAAAAAAAAAAAAAAAAAAAACCGCATGAAAGTTTGAAATTCCTCTTTCAGCAATTTATACTAATAGATGGAAACATAGTTGTATAATTTTCTACAACCCTGTAGTTACCCTAGTACCTTTATTACACGCCACTATTTAGCTAAAGTTTAATTCAAAGTAAAACACTTAAAACTACTGCAATCACATTTCGAGACATTATCATTTATAGACGGCCATGTATCCAATTTTTTACGTGACCCTGTATATCATCTTATCTATTTCCGACAAACATTTTTTTTGTAAACTAAGTGCACTTCAGCGTAAAAATGCATGACTCATTTAAAAACCACCTTTAAGCAATTTGCAATCATACCCAGTAAACCTTATTAATTATTTAGTGTAGCCCTATATATAAATTACAGCATTTATACACACAATACATTATGCATAAATATAGTGAAACATAAAAGCACATAACGTAATTAAAAATACATTTCCAGCAATCATGGGTACTGTACTTCGGATACAATATAGTATCTGAAATCTTTTGTGTGTCCCTGTAAAAGCTATGCACTTTGTATTATACATGAAATAACTTATAGTAAACCTCAGAAATGCATATAAATTTCATTATATATAAAATACTCTAACATAATTAAAATAAGCTGCAAACAATCCCCTCCCATATCATTATGTAACGGAATTCTTTTGTGTTGCCCTGTAAATGATTAATAACTATTCTTTGCATCTCATATTCCACAGAATGCGTATTTTAATGCACTTCATTAATGCATATCAATTTTTTTAATATTGTAAAGCGTGTAACACCATGAAAATCATTTGAAACGATTTTTCCCCATAGGCCGTAATGTAACGAAAAACTTTTCGCTGTCCCTGTAAATGAACTAAACATGCTAGAAACTTCATTTGAAATATGGAACGTGCTATGATAAACATTAATAACATCCAACAATTTCAGGGCAATCCGAGTATGTTTACGGGAATTAAAGCAGGGACAGACGGACAGACAAACCGAATGCATAAACACTTTTCAACTTTGTTGGAAAGTGTTAAAAATGCGTTATCTTAAATCGTGACGTCATTTTCTGTTCAAAAGGTTTTAAATTGTTGTTACTTTTTTCTATCTTCAATAGAATAAAGTATTGTAATTGAAATTTTCTTCGACTTCCGGTTTTTGACTGATTTACACGTTTTAGGGGTCAGAGATCACAAAATTCCTGTTTATAGAAAATGCCTGTATGTCCGTGTGTCGCCATTGTACCATCAAAAATTGTATGAAATTATGCATAGAATTGAACCTTTTTTTTTTTTTTTTTTTTTTTTTTTTTTTTTTTTTTTTTTTTTGATATGACAAGCAGGTTTCCCTGAATTTGGAATAAATCCGAAGGTAGCGGACGTTGTAATAGCGATTTTTGTGCATTTTAAATATTGTACCATGGAAAATTGTATGAAGTTATGCATAGAATTGAACTGAAATTTTTTATGTATGTTTTTGGCGATGGTATGAAAGTCCTCTTTGAATTTGGAAAGCCGGAAGGAGGCGCTGTAATAGCTAAAGCCGGAAAGGGGCGCTGTAATAGCGATTTTTGTGCAATTTTCAATATCGTACCATCGGAAAGTGTATAAAGTTATGCATAATTCTAATAAAAATACTAATAAAACTAATTAAAATGGAATATTGACATGAGATAGACGAAAGTTTTGGGAATGGCACATTCAACTAGTTTTTATTTGTAATACGAAAACGGCATCCGTAATGATATGGTAATTCGCATTGTTTCTCCTTCTCTCTTCAACAATAAAATTAACCCGATTGCCACCAATGTGAATAAATTTCATAAAACAGTTTTAAAACTGAAAATTAATATATAAAAATGGGATTGTTTTAAAAAATAGCGAGTGTGGGCACATCTACAAATAAAGTGCTTTCATTAAAAAAAAGAATTATCAAAATTGGTTCTGTAGAAAGCTCAGGCCAGATGACTAAAAAAACATCCTGGTCTTTAAACTATATAGATGCTAATGGATCTTTATATATTTGTACGTTTCATTATATTATTCGCCAACTACATAAAAGAAAGCATTTTTAATACTTCGTATTAGCCGAATGCCAGCATCATTCTCTAAACATTTGAATAATAACGGAATTCTTTGTTATTTTTATTATTTCACTTTTATTGGGTCTCAGGACTCTTAAAGCTTCAAAATTTTCCAAATTTTTCTTTTTAGATGCTAAACTCCTATTTTTGCGGAACATTATAATGTAATTGTCTTCTTGAAATTCTCATTAGAACAAAAGTTATGGCTCTTAGAATTATACCCGCTTAATAGCTGAAGTGGCGTTTCAGAAACTTTGAAGTTATATTTCTCCAAATGGCGTTTTGGGGCATAATGCGCAAGATATGTCAAAAACTTCTGAATATTTTTTCATAAAATTTTCAAAACTTACGTTTCATGTTAATCTGTATAAACTAAATCTAAAATTTCCTTTTTATTGTATAATAAAATATTTCTTTAGATGATTATTAGGGTGGGTCGAAAAAACCGAAATATTTATAATCGAAACGTAATAGCGCGGAAAAGTTGCCTTTTGTAAAAAAGATAAAATACGTAAAATATTACACCGATAGGTTAATATCTTTTACCGCCGCAAGGGCTCCAAATTTCGAAAAAATCGCAAAAAACATACTTTTAGCAATTTTTTTTTAAATTATCCAAACATACTTATTCAATTTCTAATAGAACGCAATAGCCACGACAAGATATTAGTAATGTAACATTAACATTTCATTTTTGTGACATCGTTGCTTTTATCGCCACAACAGGGCCAAAATTTCTAAAAAATGTTAAAAATTAAAGTTTTTCATTTTTTCAATTTTCATAACTTTTGTAATGTTTTCAGATTTTTTACATTTCTAATAGGCTGGGAAAGGCATTTTATGTTGTTAATTTCATGCACATTGTTAACCATGATCACTGTAATGCTATTAAAAAAAATTGCTCAATGATAGAAACACCTGCAGCTGCCTGCACGTAAAATTAATTTCTCGCTGCTAGAGGGCCACGTCTCACTTTGTTCGTTTTTTTTTTGTAATGTACTCCTTTTACTCTATACTTTGATGGCCCTAAAGATAGAAATATCTGCCAGGTTAAAGAGGTGGCAAAGTTTCATCTTTGCGAAGTCAAGGAGGAACATATCTCATTGTACTAGAACCAGGTCTGAATTATTTTCGTCATTTGACCCCATCGTCTGGCAAGGCGACTTCTATATGCAATGACATTATAGATTTTTTCAAGAAAAATGAAATCCCGACTGGAATAATAATTGCAGTTGAATTTCGCGGAACTGTCTTCAAAACAGGATGCAAAGGTGGTGTTATAGTAGGATTAGTTGAGAACAACTTTTAAAAAACCACTTTATTGGCTTCCTTGACCTCATTTCAATGAGCTTCCACTGAGACATCTTTTCAAACATCTTGATGACAAAAAAACAGGTTCTCTATGATATTGTGGCCCAATTGGTTGATCTCTTGCGATTTGCGAATTATTACCAATTGCAAAATTTAAGCCAATTTAATCTGATCACCTAGCTGTTGATAAAAATGATTTGTCAACTGACCAGAAGTATATGTCTGAAATATTGCAAGCTCTTTCAACACGCGTGTATACAATTGACCTTTTTTGCTGAGTCGCTGGACAAATATTTCAAGCAAGGTGGATCATTACTGCTATTCGAATTTTGAGACTCTACGTTGGAACAAAGAAACCCTCTTCTTAACTTGTCATACTCTTTGAGTACATCCTGAAAATGTACTGCAATCAGTTGGTTCACAATTAAAATGAATCACTCATGTTTTCCAGAATTTGTGCACTATAGTTAGTAACTTACGTTACTTGACAGATAATCTACGAAAGATTATAGTTCCTGTATTTTCACGAAATGACTATTTCGCAAATCATACAAATAGCCTCTTTGGAATGATAGCATATGAAGAGGAGAACATCAGGGCCCCAGCCATGAAGAAAATTGCAAAAGCACGAAGTTCTGTGGACTAGAATAGTGCCATCCGTCACTTTATCATTGCAGACTTCAACACTGAAGCTTAAAATTGTATGGCTTTAGTCTACTGACAAAACTGAAAACTAACGGAACCACCTGTTATGGTTTCTTTATCGACTAAAAACGCTGGTGAGTTTAAAATGTTCGATTAAAGATACCAGCTATTATAACTTTCCTTGTCCCACTCAATCACTAGAAAGATGCGTGAAATTATTCATTGAAGCACTGATAAAGTTTGTTTACTAGAACAGAGGGAGAATCACATCTGATCAGTTTTGGCCTCTCGAGAAATAATGGCTTTATCTGAAAGCAAGTTATATTATAAAATTCATTTACATTAAATTCTTCTTCATTTTAAGTTTATTTAACCCGTTTCGATTAAACATGTCTATATTTTAATTAATAAAATACTAAAACATTTTGCTCATTTTATATAATTTCTGTGGCATGAATTGGCTGTTATGAAGTAAAACATCAGTAGATAAAGCGATCGTCAAGAAAAATGAATGATTAACTTTATTTTCAAGTCTATTACAAATAGTTATAAAAAATTATGATATATTAATAGATATAAAGTAAAATTATTTATTTATAGACATATTATAGAAATTATAAAAATTTAGAAAAAAAAAATGAAAAATTGAAATTTTTGAAATTTTTACAAAAAATATGGTCTTTTTGCGGCAAATAAAGATATGATTTCATCATAATAAACATTTACCGGGACATTTTACATATCTTCATGTAGCTATTGCGTTCTATTAAAAATTGTATTGGTATGTTTGGATAATTTAAAAAAAATGATAAAAAACAACATGTTTTTTGCGATTTTTTAAAATTTTGGCCCCCTTGCGGCGGTAGAAGATATTAACCGATCGATGTAATATTTTAGAAATTTATTCTGCATTACAAAAGGCAACTTTTCCGCGCTATTACATTTCGATTACAAAAATTTCGGTTTTTTCGACCCACCCTAATGATTATGTTGTTGAAATTTTCAAAATTTTGCATTAGCTAAATACAACTTTGTATTAAAAATATAAAAATGCTTTAAATACAAATTTATTTAGGTTCAGGCTAATTATTACAATCGGAAGTATAAGTAGGGAGCAAAATTTTCATTCTAGCTGCAATACTTATTTTCTAATCGTGTGGGTAAGCTGTTATACAGATTTTCTGCTCGTCAAATATCTGACAATTTGGAGACCCCCTGTGAATGCTAATTCTCCATCTTGCAATTTTTTAGATAAAATGAAAGAACGTATTTACATCTTTTTTCAATAAAAATGTGTTTTAAAATCCTGTACATTTGAAGATATTATATGTTGAAAATTGTCTCTTTTTTTCATTTGTTCAAATCTTAAGAGTCCTGAGACACTTTAAGCCTATAGTTTTTTTTTTTTTTTTTTTTTTTTTTTTTAACTTTAAAATTCATGTTTCATTTATTTATTTAGATGTGATGCTTTAATTTCGTTTGACAAGTTAGTTGCAAAGTACGTATCAGTATACTGATTGCCTATAGTTGCAATTTCTTTTCAAGCATTAAATATATAAATAAAACGCAAATTTTACAGACATGTAATTTAACTACGCGTTTAAAGCTCTGAAATTATCAGAATATAAAGGATACTATAAGTAGCCAAATACTGGGCTAATAATTCTTAGCATGCGGCTAATACGAAAATATCGCTTTTGATAAATTTTAAAAGGTTATTTGATTGCATAATTCATATTTTTCATATGAAAAAATGCTTTTTTATTGTTAGTGGGCAATCTGAAAAATATATTGCACGTAAAAAAATATTAGTTTTCAGTAAAAATAATGGTGTCACAAATATTCTTTAACCCGGGAAGCCCGAATTCGATCCCCTAGTTTTACTAATATAAAAGTATTTTTTCCATGACAAATTAAAATTCATACGCAAACACTGTAATGGAATATGGAAAACAACACGAACAAATTATTTAGATATTTTATTTAGATTATTTCGGAAATCAATTCTAAGCATGTTTAAATCTTTTTAATAAACTTAAAAGCGAATAATTCATACATAAATTCCTTCTTAAAATTTTTAGACGTTTGAGATTTATCATGTATGTAAGCACAGATAAATGTGTTTCTTTTATACAATCTTTCATAACTTTGTTAATAAACAAAATAAATGACCGTTTAAAGAGAAAGAATTTATCTTCAAAGAGAAGATTGATTGCAGGTTAAAGAAAGTTTTTTTCGGCACTCTCAGCAATAAATTTTCGACTTAAATACCGTGAAAGGAAAAAGATACTTTAGTAAATGTAACGATCTTAAAACACTTTTTCCCTGTCAAATTACTAATGTAATTGACTGGCGACAAATTCATTTTTTTTCGTTTCGAATTCTTTTTCTTTAAATTTTATCTCGTCAAACATGCAGACTTGAACAAATTTAAGCTACACTGAAAATGCTTACATCATAAGACTAATAACTAAATTTGGATTAATATTATGACTGTGCACAAAAATAAAAAGATGAAATCACGAAATCTTTTTATGATTTTTTAAAGAAATCATACAAATTATTGTTCGATTTCAAGATTTCATTAAACATTGAATCCTTACATAGCAATATAAATAAGTAGTTAATCCGCATGGCATTGCCGGGGATTGTGATAATTACCTTAAATATGCATAAAATCAGTGTTGAATGATTTTACATTTTTAAGCGAAAATCTGTCGAACCGAACATAGAGTTGGGTGCCCCTCTGCTTTCGGCAAAGTACAACGAACGTTCTACTCAAGCTCAGGTTTATTTTGATTTTATATATTTTAAATGCAAATCTTTCCAAACGCACCTAATGTTGGAGGGGGGGGGGGAGCATTGCCTTCAGTACCGTATTCTCTGCGTATACCAGGAGTGCTACGAACGATCCGGTCTGTTTTAATAATCTACTTGTAAACGAACATGCTTTGAAACGGTCCTAATGCTTGCGGCCCCACTGTCCTGGGCATTGTACATGATCGAATCTGTATGACTTTATACTTTTAAATGAAAATCAGCTAAAATAACATAGAGTTGGTGGTTCCACTACCTTCAACAACGCACTTCCTGTCTGTTGTCATTATTTATTTTCAACAAAGAAAACCGGCTGCCCGGGACCGTGATAATAAGTGGAAATATACCTAAAATGAGATTGGAATATGTAACCGATAATTACGTAAAATTGCGTTTAAATACTGATATTTAGTGGTAAAATGGCTTGTAAGAAAGTTTTCCTTCTAATTTCTTTTCTTTTTTTTTAACTCATCGGGTTAATAATTTCATTTAATATTTAATATATATATACTATTATCTAAATTCTTTGAAAATTGTATGTTATAAATATAATATTTTCAAAGCCTTTGTATGACTTTTGCGGAAAAATATTGATATTTAATTGTAAAAAGCAATGTTTTTTACATCGAAAATCCTACGGGGCAAAAGTTTGCATTTTTTAAACTAATTACTTTTCCCTAAGCCTCATTATTTCTCAACCAAAATTTTGCTCTTACAATGGCTAAAAGATTAGTTTAATGTATTAAAATTTCGAAGCACTATTGCTAAAATAAGTTTATGGTATTATAAGTTTAATTGCGACATGCTAACACTATGAGAATTTTGTTTTACTTTTTCAAACTGATTATTCCTCCTAATTCTCATAAATTATGAGCAAAATTTATGCTCGATTATTAGTATATTACTACATTGTATTACAATGCAGAGCGATTGTATAAAATACAATTTTTAAAAATAAAATTGCCTAATGATAACACTATAAGCAATAAAAATAAGGAAAACTATACGCGGGTGTGACTTTCGGTAAAGATATTTTTTTAAATATTACTATTATTTTAAAGGTGATCACTATTTGAAAAAAAAATTAACATAAACAAGGTCTCCTATTTTTTTCCCCTATATTTTCCCCTATATGTACTTCACTGATCTAAAACCTGCTGAACGCGCTTTTGGCCGTTGTGCTGCGAGGCTTCCTGCCGATTTGCGATGTTCATTATGGTTTTTAATTAGCATATCATTTTAATTAGCATCATTTTTAACTGCTGTATGCTTCCCTATGGTGAAATGAAACACAGAAAAGTAGGCTCCATCATGGGCAGACTTTAATGCATTCCAAAATTTTATGCCAAATTTCCAAAAAAAACATACTTTTGCCTATTTTAAGTGAGGTATACTAGACATGTATTGAAGTCAGAAGCTTGCACAATAATAACAGAGATGTAGAACAGCTATTCACCTTTCAATATCACCAAACAGAATCATGGACACTAAAGCAGTTTTCAAGGGGTAATGGAAATCGCATTGTAATATAATTAGGAAATACGCTTTCACGACCATAGCCTTAAATCATTTCCATGAATAAAAATTCTTACAATTATTTCTGAAATGCATATATTTTTTATTATAATATGAATTTCCACATGTTTAACATTAAATATTTTTAATATGTTTTTGTTACAGGCAGTGAAGATGTTTTAATGGGGTGAAAAGAAGCATGTAATCTAGATGATCATATAAGCATAAATCAAACACTTTGTGCGAATTTTAATACAAAAGTTAAAATCTTTAACAACGATTTAACGCACAAATACGTACAAGAACGACACAAAAAATCTCATACGATCGTTTCGAGGATTCCCGTATCCACCAGCACGGAGGGATCCTGCGTAGTGGCCCCTTTCTTTCAGTTAGTTCTGGTCCATTACGTTATTTATTTAGGATATATAAACTCTTTTTTCCACCTTTTCAATCAGTCCATAAGTCAATACTCGGGGCTATAACCGAGAGGTTCTTCGATCACATTTTAATTCCTTTTTTTTCAATCTCATTGGAGATCCGGGAATCCTCGAAACGATCGTATGAGATTTTTTGTTTCGTGTTTGTACGCATTTCATTTATGCGTTAAATCTTTCTTAAAGATTTTAACTTTTGCATTTGATGATCATAAGCTACTTCAGTTTTGTTGTATACTGTCTGTTTGAAAGTAAGACTATTTTTAAAAGTTAATTTAAACATGAGTAATCATTCCTTATGCAAGTTATCAAATAACTGTGCTTGTGGGCTGTATGCTGCTACAAGATCAAGTGGATTATTTCCAGTTTTTGAACTGATTAGGCCTAACGATTTGGCACGGTATTGGAAACAAATAAAAACAAATGTACCTCCAGAAAATATTTCTGAAAAAGATCTCATAGAAAATCGAAGTGGGACTACTCCAGATCTTGAGGATATGATTTGTGCAAAGCACAGATACACATTTAGAACATTTTGGGCACCGTCTTGCTATTGCCAACATCCTATATAATACTCCTCCAACTGCGAACGAACCAAATTCTGAGCACAGTGCTTCATATTTCAAAAAGTACAGGGTCTCAAATCACCATGCCCTTTCTTATCCTTGATTTTACGATTAGAATGTTGGCAATAGCGAGGTGGTGCCCAAATTGTTCTAAATTTGTATCTGTGCTTTGTACAAATTATATCCTCAAGCTCCAGGGTAGTTCTACTTCAATTTTCTATGAGATCTTTTTCTGAAATACTTTCTGGAGGTACATTTTTTTCATTACCATACCAAATCGTTGGGCCTATGAGTTCAGAAACTGGAAATAATCCACTTGATCTTGTAGCAGCATATGGCTCACAAGCACAGTTATTTGATAACTTGCACTAGGAATATACATCCATGTTTAAAATAACTTTTAAAAACAGTCTTACTTTCAATTAGACAGTATACAGCAAAACTGAAATAGCTTATAATCATCTGGTGTACATGCTTCTTTTCACTTCATTAAAACGTATTCACTGCCTGTAGCAAAATTATTAAAACTATTTATTTTTATACATGTGGAAATTCATGTTATAATAAAAAGTATATGCATTTCAGAAATAATTGTAATCGTTTTTATTCTTGGCAATGATTGAAGGCTATGGTGGTGGAAGCGTATTTCCTAATTATATTACAATGCGATTTCCATTACCCCATGAAAACTGCTCTAGTGCCTATGATTTTATTTTGTGTTTTTGAAAGGTGTATAGTTATTCTACATTTCTATTATTATTGTACAGGCTTCTGACTTTAATCTATGCCCAGTATACTTCACTTAAAATGGGCAAAATTATGTTTTATTGAAAATTTGGCATACAATTTTGGAATGCATTAAAGTCTGCCCATGGTGGGGCCTACTTTTCTTTGTTTCATTTCACCATAGGGATGCATACAGCAGTTAAAAATGATGGGATGATTTAAATTCAAAGAGACTACATGCGTCAAAACTATAGTGAAATTTAGAAAAAAATTCAATTTTTGCAGTGACCTAGCTCACCGCATTACACATATCCCATAATTCTTATTCTTGAATAGCAAATAGGCAAAACTACATAATACAACCATGTAATTTGTTTTGTGGGAAAACTTCAATGCATACTATGAGAAGTACTATGCAAAACATAAAATTTGAATTTTTCAGGTGGCGTATTGATCTTTGACCCTCCCCCCCACCCACCACCACCACCGCCACCAAATGAAAACCAATGGCCCCACGGCATTGATATTCTGGATTTCTTTCTTTCTAATGGTCATCTAATTGAGAAAAAAAATCATATGATTCTGTTTACCATTTAATCACAGCCTGGGTGATTCTTATATGGAATGACTCTTAAGATCAAGTGAAATTTGTTAATGAAACAAAAGTATTATATATTTATTTTTACCTTCTGTTTTTATTCCTTAGATATTTAGATTCGGTTGCTTTACATTTTTTTAGATTATTAATTTGCAGATATGAAAACGAAATGTACACTCATGTTTGTGAAAATTGCAACACCATGAAGAAATGACGCGGTTGAGCTGAAAAATCCAGAAAATGCAAAGTATAGTGTGTTATGCAAATGATTCCAATTTCAGAGTCACAACGCATGCTTTGGGGGGGGGGGGGGAGGTCAGTGCCTCTTGACTGTTGCTGAAACTGTTTAAATAGAGGCCTGTAACGAGACGTTGAGAATTGCCTATGGTTATTTGCTAATAGTAAACTTAGGTGAGACGTAACTATGCATCTTCAACGAAAGAGAAGGATTTCATGAAGAAGGACTTTTCTATCGTGCATTAGCAGCTGGTGTGCAACGCAACAGAAGCAGAGTGATTCGAATTTGGAAGCAGTGGACCGACGAGGATCGGAGAACTCGGTAATCTGAGAGTGGAACCCCAACGGTGAAGTTAACCAGCGATTATAGACACATGATCCGCATGACGCTTACTGGCCGTACAGCTTCATCTAGTCAGTTGGCAGCACATTGGTCAGCTGCTACAGGTGTATCACTGTCTGCATCGTCAATTCTTCGACGTCTGCTGCACCGTGGACTGCGTGCAAGAGCTCCTTTATACAGGATCAAATCGCCTGCTACTGCAATGTGCTCATGAACATAGAGACTGGCAACACGTTGTTTTATGTGACGAATCCCGAGATTTAATTTGTGGTACCATCATGGCTGCATTCATGTTAAACGCTATGTCGGTGAACGCTACCTTCCAGAGTGCATTATCGAACGCCATAGTAGACGGACACCTAGAGTTATAATCTGGGATGCAATTGCGTATAATGAACAGTCGCAGCTACGCCGAATTGTCGGTAATCTGAACAGCAACAGATACTTCTGTGAAATGCTGTATCCCAAAGTCGTTCCTTTCCTTCAAGGCATTACTGGAACTATCTTTCAGAAGGATATTGCCCACCCATATGTTGCAAGGAATGTTTACGACTTCTTGTCACCAGAACAAATACAGCTTCTTTTGTGGCCTACGTATTTCCCGGATATGCCTCCCATTGAACATGTGAGGATTTCGTTGATCGACGTTTCGCTCATTATAATCCTTCTGTAGCTTCTACAGATGAGCTTTGGGTACGCATACAAAGAATATGGAATGCTCTTTCCCAGGCAGACATTCAAAATCCGTTTGACCCCATATCACATCATATAGCAACACTTATTGCAGCGCATGGTGACTACACAAAATACTGATTTCGGGCACTGAATATTGATTTTTTACTTTGAAAATGCAATTATTTGTTTGTAGTAATACAAGTCGTTTATGTTTCAAATTTCATTTAATTCTGATGATTCCTTCATGTTGTTTTAATTTTCACATACATGAGTGTATGTATAAATATACTATTTGTTTAAATATCTGCATTCACGCTACGTGTAATAATTTTTTTTTATAAGTGTAAAGTTACAGAAAATTTGTAATTAAGTATATAAAAAAAAGAGGTTTATCTTCTATTCGTCTTCTGTTTAATATAAACCATAAATTTCCAATCTTTTTCTCTTCCTTGATTACTTCTTGTAGAAATACCACTCCTCTTTTTATAGATTAGCGCCCACAATCTTTATAAACGAAAGAAAAGTTTTTTGTTAGCTCAGAATGGTTTTTATTTAGTTAAACAATCAAAGACCTCAAGTTAACTTGACAACATCTATACAATTCTTTTCTTTCTTACATTTTACAGTTTATTTGAATATTCTTTTATAGCAGCCTTACTTCAAAACAAATAAAAAACAATAAATATATTAATCTAAAAGCATATCAGTTTATGTTGCCAAAAATGCACATTTTCTCATGCAAATTTTCAAACGTAGCTCTTAGTTATTTCAATGAGATCGTTGAATTTCCATGATAGAGCTAATTTTTTTAGTGTATTTTTTGTTTCTTGTGTTTTCTGCTATTATTGATGTTATATTCGTGTGCCGGGCATATTGGTAAGGTATTGGCTCGACGTGCTCAAACCCCTCTGACTGTACATAGAAAACCTTTATTATAAAACAAAAACATGTCCGTGAGTAATTCTGACGTCATATAGACGCTGGATTCACTGATAAATTTTAATTTTATTGCACTTCCTTTCAAAACTCTAAACACGTCACAATTTCAATTTTTATGCGGTCGAAAATAAAAAGAATTTCTTTGAAATGATCTTTGTTTAAAAATTCTGTTGCAGTTTACGGATTTTTTATGTTTCTTTAAAATTTCAAGTATTATTTTTAAAAATGTATTATTGATTACAATAAATTAACCCGTTCGCACATAAAACAATATAAACAGCTCCATATTCGTTTCCGACTAATATACCATAACGATATCAAAAATTAATTAATTAATTAAATAATATAAATAAAACGCAATTTTAATAGACATGCAATGGCACGCCACGCCCGAGTTGTGTCTCCCAGTTTAACAAAAAAGCAACAGTTTTGAAAGACAAACATAAAAGTAAGAATAAAGTAAATAAGGTAATGTAAAAATAAACCTTTTCTTCATAAAAAAAAGAATGGTTTGAACGTGGTAAATCCGCGTCTTACCTCCGTCCTGGTGCAAACGGTCAGCATGTAATCCTAGGGCTTCGTGTACCATAGGTTTGGAAACACTGATAACAACTCCTTTAAAAATTTAGGCAACATTTCACATTTAGCCATTTATTTGAATATACAAATTAAAGACTATTGAATTTTCCTTATTTTCAAACGAATGTGTAATGTACTGGTGTGCAAAAATTAAGGACGAGAGGTTTTTTCGAATGTAACGTTGTACCGAAGTTTTCCACATCAACCGAAATCATACGACAAGATCTTCAAGATGTGAAAATGTGGGAAAAGGAATAAAAACCATCTAAACAAGGAATCAAAAGGACACAAAACACTTTATTGAAAAGTTCACTTGGAGCACAACTGCAGAGAAGACACAAACGCCCATCTTCCAGGCACCTGACAGGAAACAGTCTCTAATAGGGTATATGGTCACCCTGACTAAGATGCAAGATTTACAACATCTGCACATGCTGAGTACAAGGTTGTAAAGGAGCCGTTGAGGCATCGAGTGCCATTCCTCTTGTAACGCCAATTGCAGCTGTGGAATCGTTGCTGGCGCCTGGTCACGTGCTGCCAAGAATCTCCCGAGAATGTCCCACGCGTGTTCTTTGGGATTTAGGTTCGGGGGAAATTTGCAGGCCAAACCATGCATTGAATATCTATATTCTCCTAGAGCTCTTCGACAGCCGCTGTACGATGAGGTGGAGCGTTGTCGTTCATCAAGAGGAAGTCCGGAACCACAGCACCTCTAAACAGACGCGAGTGAGGCAGTTTCAGTTTCAGGCCAGGTGGGGAGGCCTACCAATATGGTTTTAGATCAACAAGCCCCGCCCAGCAGAATAACTACCATGATAACGGGCCGATGCCGGAGGCAGGGCCCGGAAATACCTTCGTTGAAAAAAGACCCCTATACATTAAAACTTACAAAATTATACAGAAATGTTACAAGTGGCAGCCCAGTTATATCCCAGGCGTGCTGGACTTATCATTATACAAACTTATGTACATTACAGATTTTGAAGGAAAAAGAAAAAAAGAAAAAACCCCTCATAATGCAGTATTATACATTGGTGGACAAGTAAAAAACAATAAAAATACACTAAACAAAAGAAGTCCAGATGTGAACCAAATGTGGAAAATCCACTTAATAGGACTTACAGATACAACAATAACAATGGGAGTTAAAAGAAGTTTTTCCCATTTTTTTCATATAGAATACGATACAGGATACAATGCTGGATTACACTGTTACACATAAAAAAAATAAAACAACATATAAGAACTGACACAGGAGACTAATTACAGAAAAGCACGATGCTAGAAAACAAATAACAATGTTCAAAGCAATACTTCGTTTCCAATGATAGAGCTCTTTTTGAAGAGAGTTTTAATTCTTATTTTGATGCCAAAACCCATATGCAAGTAAGAATTGAACCAAGAATTATATGCAAATGCTAATAAAAAGAGAATAAAAAAAAATAATTGAAATAAAAAAAATAATATTAATAAGTTGATATTTTACAAATTAAAATTGATGCAATAGAACATTATTTACAAGTGAAACACGGTGCAAGAGAAGACTTTAACTCTATGCAGATTAAATTCGGCGCTAATGAATACTGTAGTGATGCCAACAATAAGAATGTCAAATAAAGACAAACACGATGCAAATAATAATAATAATACACGATAGAGGTACCAATAACAATAACCAATGCGAATACTTAGTAGAATAATAAAATGAAATAGAATTAGAATACACAATGATACAGAGGTAGGTAAATGACGCCTAACAGATGTTTTAGGCTGTTGAGCAAGAGTGAAACTAATTGCACTGTCAAATGAGCCGCTTTAAGAAAAAATAGAATACACTGCTAGCAGCAAGTTCAAAAAGTGAAATCAGTCTACTGAAGTGGCAACATTTATTAGTTTTCTTCATCAGAGAGTCCGTCCAAAGGAGGAAGTTAAAACAAGAGTTGATTTTTTTCTAATTGTCTGAGCGAAGCGAAGGCTAATACTCAGCGAAATATTACTGTCCGGACACTTTACTACTACGATGGATATTAACGCCATGTCTTACTAAAAAAAAAGCCTAATAAAAACCTTTCGTCAAGCATGACTCAAAAAATATTTGTCGGATTTCGTTTCTGATCGCACCAGAAGGTACCTATGAGGGTCGCCTACTGAATGCACCTACTATGAAAAATAAGTTCCAAACCGTTTAAAAATTATATAGAAAAAACTCTTTAAAAAGCACAATTTATCTGCATACGTCACAGAAATTTGGTGTGCGTCACTTTCACCGGTTGATGTTTTCGTAGACAACTGGTTTGAACACATGGAGCAATTAAAAAAAAAATACGCACGCAGTAATATTGAATAGATCAGTTTCAACCACGTGATCACAAACCTTGCAACAAATCGTGGCAACCAGATTTGGTGGGCAAACAAATAATAATACAGTATTTCGTACCACGGTGACCGTGTTTAGCCTGTTGTATAAAATCTGGCATGTTGTATGACATAGAATTGTGGATGATTAAAACAAAAGACTTGAGTGTTTATTGATCCGGAGGTTATCTTTCTCTGGATGTCTGTCTGTCTATCATACAGCATGCTATTTTCTTGTAAAGGATGATATTATTATGCAGTAAAAATTCCATAACGGACACACCCGATTAGTGGACACCTCTATTTAGCGGGCATTTTTTCGATTACCAACCCTTAAATAACTGTACATATTTTACTCTCAGTAGCGGACACCTCCAAATAGAGGACAAATTCTGCCCTCCCGAGGTGTTCGCTATTCAGAAGTTTTACTGGTAAAACCTCCATAGCGGACACACCCGATTAGCGGATACCTCTATTTAACGGACATTTTTTCGATTACCAAATCTTAAATAACTGTACATGTTTTACTCTCAGTAGCGGTCACTTCTAAATAGAGGATAAATTCTGCATTCTCGGGGTGTCCGCTCTTCAGAGGTTTTACTGTATATAATATGGATAATTATTTTACAGGGCCGCACAAAAGAATAAGAATATATGAAACGAATATAAACTAAATTCGGGATTGGTAGATCGCTGATGGTAATGTAATTTTAGGATGTTGTTACAGTCATCCGCAGCATGTTTTTAGAGTTTCGTTCATCTAACGAAACCCTACCTGTCTCACTCCTTTGTCTGTTTGTTTGTCCGTCTGTTCCAGTGCCCGTTCTCAGAAACTATATATGTCGGAGACTTGAAAATTTGCATACTTATAGCTGAACACCACACATCAAACGGCAAATAATAAAATTTTGAAAAAGTCTAATATTTAACCCTCTGGGCTCTAACTTGTGTATTTTAAGCAATTTTTCTAACTCAGCCCCTAATTTAATTAAGTTGGAGACATGAAATTTTGCATACTTATAGCTGAACATCTCACATCAAATGACAAATAATAAAAATTTGAAAAAAGCTTAATATTTAACCCTTTGGGCTCTAACATGTGTATTTAAAGCAATTTTTCTAACTCAGCCCCTAATTAAGTTGGAGACATGAAAGTTTGCATACTTATAGCTGAACACTTCCGATAACAGGATAAATCATAAAATTTTGAAAAATCATATTTAACCCTCCGGTCTCTAACTTCTGTATTTTAAGCAATTTTTCTAACTCAGCCCCTAATTAAGTTGGAAACATGAAATTTTGCATACTTATAGCTGAACACCTTACATCAAACAGCAAATAATAAAACTTTGAAAAAGTCTAATATTTTACCCTCTGGGCTCTAACTTGTGTATTTAAAGCAATTTTTCTAACTCAGCCCCTAATTATGTTGGAAACATAAAAATTTGCATACTTATATCTGAACACCTCACATCAAACGACAAATAATAAAATTTTGTAAAAACTAATATTTAACCTCTAATATTTTGTCTCGCGCAATTTTTAAATTCAAACTGTTTTGCAATACTATTTTTTGTTCATTTTGCATAATAAGTGTAATGTGGCGTAATTTGTTCTATTTCAGATTTCTAACGCATGTTAATGAATTTATTTTACAGTATCCTTTCTCTTTTAAAATTCACATGTAAATATAGTTTTTATCGCGCAATTTTCAATAAGTGCCTGCTTTTTATATCTAATTATTTAATTCTAATCTGAAGGTTTTTTCCTGTTTATAATAGTAACGTGTAAATAATTTTTTTATTTGAAGCAAACATTATTGTTTGCGCTGTTTATACAGTTGGCAACAGTTTAATTTAATACCATTTTCTAAAATATGTAAAAAATATCTGTCAAAATGCTGAATATTTGAATTTAAAATAGAAATAAAACCTCAAAAAATGAGTCAAATTGAAAAAAAAATTAATGAAATCTGCAGACCGGGATCTTCTATGGAATAAAATGATCTAAAACTGATTTAATTCCCATGTATAGCTTTTGCTATTATAATTTTTTTTTTTTTTTTAACGAAACGATTTTGTCCAACTTTAGCATTAAATATCTCTAATAGTAATTTTTCGATTTGAAAACTGTATGCATTAGTGTGTTGATCAAACATTTCGCTATAATACCACCGATTTTCATATATTTGTATGCAATAGTTTTCTTAATATTAACGAAGAAAGACCTACGGTTACAAAAAATTCAAAACTGCCGGCGGTGGCGGTGACAGCGTTAGTTACTTTTTATAGAATAGAGAGATATATAAAAATGAAAACTTGTCTATCTGTCTGTTTGTAATTCTATAAAAAATCCACAATTTGGAAGACAAAATTGTGAAGAGATACGTACATGTGTATTAAAACATGGCCGAGACAACTAAAGTAATCCGGAATCGAAATAACTTATAGTTAATTTTTAATTAATAAAAAATCACCAATTTAACAGCAATTTCTTATCAAATTTAAACATTTTTCTTTATAGCAGTTGCCAACAATTAAAAAACACAATAAAATTATTACTACAACGATTAATTTTCTACTGCAAGATTTCCACGTGAAAAATGAAAATGAAATAAATAGTTTGCCGATTTTAAAAAAAAAGGTGAATATTACGTCATAACTTTTCTATTGCAAGATATTCACGTGACATATGAAAATGAAATAAATGGTTTGACGAATTTAAATGAAAGTGAATATATCTTTATAACTTTTCTATTTCAAGGTTTCCACGTGAAAGAGGAAAATATTACGTTATATTGGAAATATAAAGGGCATGGTGGATATAGTATAACGTCATATGAGTGTGAAAAAAGTATTGAAGCATGATGAAAACCTGATTAGGGAAATATTGGCGTATTTTAACATGATTGCTCCAATTATAAATTGAAATAAGTTCATTTATAGCTGTATTCTTTTGCGTCTGTTATATACATTTATACATTTTTATATAGCGTTTTCATATGATTCATTCAACAACATTTCGACTGCTATTTTTAATGTTTGTTTTGTGTTGTATGTTAAATTTTGAAATTCATTTTTCAGAACAAACATCCTTCAAATCCTGGGCAACGCCGGTACTTTAGTTTGTAACAGATAAATGGCTTTTGTATCTGTACATCTAATGCTAATATTATAAAGCGGTATAATATTATAAAGTATATAATATTATTAATGCTTGTACGTTTGTGAGGTGTTATCGCTGAAACTACATAGCCAACTTAAAAAAAATGTTGGTGGCCATCTCTGCTCCGAAAAAAAGACTATTTTATGTCCGTGCAAGAACCTACATCGCAGCAGGAGCAAAAAAGTTCTAAAATTGTGATTTCTGCGATATTGATTGGGTTAGAAACTTTAAATTTGGTGCGGTAGTTACTTTTAAGATGTAAGTACTCGTAATTAACGCTCTCTAAAAGGTTCAATTTGACGGATAAATGTAAAAATTTCTAGAAAGGTTCTAAACTATGATTTATTTGGAATACTGAAATTTTTGGGATACTGTTGGGGTTAGAAACTAGAACTTTGGCATTGTAGTAATTTCTAAGATGTAAGTGCTCGCTGTAGAACGAATTCTAAAAAATAGAAAGACTAAACAAAGCGGAAAAAGATCTACAGATGATCTAAGTAACGAAGAACATGGAACTGTTAGGAATATAAACATGAAAATTGACATGGCTGTATTTATCATGACGTAAATTCTCGCAATGGAACAATTTCTAAAAATATCGCTATATAAAACAGTGCAGAAACAAAAATTTTTTTTTTTTTAATTTTGTATTTCTCTGTTACTGCTGAGCCCAAAATCATGAAATTTTGCTTCGGGTTAGTTTTAAAATATAAATTTGTCTCTATGAATGGTTTCTAAAAAATTTAAAATTTAAAAAGATGGAATTATCGGAAAGCGATCTCAATTACCATTAATTTGGAATTATTAGGTACAGCAACTTTAAATATTTCATAATACTGTAAAACATGCGATTTAAATGCAACAAAACTGATAGATACCCACCTAGCATTAAATAAATTGTGTAAATATTGAATAAAGACCTGTATGAAACAGTGAGTAGGTTGCCCGAAAGTACTTGTTAAGTGTTCCTTCTCTAGGCTTTTCTCTCTCTCGCCAAGGCCACTAACAGAGGGAAGTGCCGTTTTAAATGTGATATAAATTTTTTATCCGATTCATTTTTCTAGACATTTTATCATAAGGTCATATTCTCAGCTATCATTAGTAGATTTTTTATATATTAACTTATTCTGGTGGAATTTTGTAATCGGGTTCATATTGGCGTATGTTTGCTTGCATGATTTACTGAATAAATATGTATGGATTTGTAAATTACTTCAAATGACACTTTGACAGCTCAAAAGTTATGCAGACGATGTATTCAGATCTTGTGTTATACTTTATGTTGTAATCATTGACGATTTCTTTTATTTAATACATGCTAAATACAGCTCAACATGTGCAGAATATGTTTGAAAACAAAACATTACAGCGTATGTAGTGGCCAGCATACACTCATCATTTAAATCCGATCGAGCATATCTAAAACACACTCTAACGAAGCATTGCATGCCACTTTTGATGTATTCGGTACTTTGATACTATATTAGATTTTGCGAAGAGAATTCCTTAAATGTTATCGACAACCTCATTGCATCCGTGGAAAACAGATATTGTGCAATATTAACTATTCCGGGGGAGCACACACCATATAAAGTATAGTCCATTCTTTTGAAACATCATATATTTGTCATTTAAAGTTACTCAAATTGGTGCGGAGTGTCTGATTATGCTCTTGACATCATTTTATACAGTTAAAATTCCGATATAAGTAAATTAGTGTTTCATTTTCTATTTTACTTTTAATGTATTGCGTACTTTCAATTTTATATCCATGCATGGCTGTCTTGAATGGTTTGATTTCCCATTTTTTTAAACAGTGTATACGAATTTATATATAAGATTTTGTAATTCTATAATTCGTTTATTTTCATCATTTCAATTTTTTGCAGTATATGGACAATTAAAGATAACATCTCATTTTCTTTGCTTCCACGTGTTATTATTAAATCTATGTTCTCAGTAATGTCGCTCAGACTAATCCCTCTGAGGGAAGTCCTAGTAGGGATATACAATCTATTATTTTATAAAGTAGACATGGTTGTTTAAGGATAATTTTAAACCATGATGCTAGATTAATGAAGGGTGCTTTTTTATGTGAAAGGCTGATGTTCAGGTACAAACTGTTATATAGTGTAATGACGTGCCCCCCTGCCCGCATGTGCAGCGCGATGAGGCTGGCTTTCCAAATTTGGAAAGATAGGAAGGAAACGGACCATGTACGGTTCCAAAAATGTATAGATTCCTGTGATGAAGTATGAAATCTTCTGTGACCTTTGGACAAAGTGCGTAAGAGAATCTCCCCGTGGTGCCTGTGTTCCATGTGGTTTGCCAGTTGGAAAGGAGCTGCAATTTCAATTTTCTTCTTAGAAATGAAGATGGAAAAGGAACAAATTTCTTTGGTATTGTGTCGGATGGAAAAGTTGCCACGCTTGCCAATTTGTCAGCAGTTTCATTACCGTTTATCCCAGTGTGTCCTCAAACCCAATTGAAGATGAAAATTTTGGATGACAACTGAAGTTCCCGAATGATAGACTGCACCTGGAAATCTGTTGTTGTGTTTTTTTCTAGAGCCTTGAGCCCAGAGAGGCTGTCGGAGTGGATTGTGAAGCTATGGAATTTGCTATTGTTTGACCAGTATATTGCTTCTTTAATGGAGGATATTCCAAATATGGGTTCGAGGCTGAAAAAGTCACGTGATACCGGTAATTTACCCAAGGAACTTCTAACTGATAAGAAAGGAAGATGCTACTGCTTTGCCTGATGAGCTGTTTCATTGGCTAGCGGAGATTTACATTACACGTCTACGGAGCCTTCCCTTCTTTACGCTAGACGTTTTTACCTTGATCACGTGATCAGAACGCAGATGGAATGAATATCCTCCATTGCTTCTAGCTCAGCTTGAAATACTGAGTTTTCTATATTGAGTTGCTATTGTAAGGAGAAAATCATTTGGTTTTCTGAGTAGGCACAGAAGGCGAGACCTGTCCCGTACTCTGTTTTTGATCCATCAGTAAATAGATCTATGTCGGATTTAATTTTTGATTCTTCTGCCCAAGCGAAGTGATACTCGTAGGGGCAAGAAGCTGATTTTAAGGACTTGGTTTGGAATAGAGCTGGTAAGTAATCTTCTGATGGAATGCCCAGGCGTAGGACTTTTCCAGTTGTTGAAATTTGTTGCAGACGATTGGCAAGTGGTGGTATACCTGAGAGCACACAAAGAGCCGCTGTTGGAGATTTCCTGTATGCACCCGTGACCAAGAGGAGGCATTGAGCTTGGATTGAAGAAATTAAACGTAATCCGTGTGTCTTCTGAAGTTTGTCTAGCCAAATTGCCGCTCCATATGTAATCTTTTTTTCTAAGATTGTACTATACCAGATTTTGAGGATTGTTTTTGATACTCCTCCTGAGGAAGAAGCAAATTTTAAGAGGTTTTGTGTTATTTGAGTGACTATTGCTCTTTTCATTCTGAGATGTGGTAGAAAAGATAATGTCCAGTCAAGAAGCAGGCCCAGGTAAGGCATTGTTGAATCAGATTTTAAATTTATATTATCCAGTTTGAATATGGGGGATCATTTGAGAAAGCGTGGTCTACTCAAGTTTAAGACTTTACATTTTTCATGCTAAATCCTCATTGAATTCTGCCGAGCCCAATCATTTACTATGTCCAAGGCTATCGATCCCATGTTTTCTAATTTAAGTCTTGTCGATCCAAATAATATTAGGAGTAGGTCATCTGAAAAAGCTATTACTTTAATACCTCTTGCTCTGAGTGCATTTAGTAGACCCTGTATGAAAACGCGCCAAAGGAATGGACCTAGGCAGGAGCCCTGTGGACAACATTTTGAAAACCAGTGGATCGCATCGGCCATCCTATTTGGATAGGCACCTCGGTTAGAGAGGAATGATTTTAGTGTATTTATGTAAGGTTTTTCGATGTCCAAGTCTTCAAGGGCCTGTAGGGTCGCCGTCCACGGTAGGCAATCGAATGCATTTTGAAAGTCTATTGAAATTAATGAAATACAATGAAACATTTTCTTGTTTAAGAAGATCTAATTCTGAGAAGAGCTCTCGTAGGGCTGTCTCTGTGGATCTTCATTCTGTGAAGCCATGTTGAGATGGAAAGTTGTCTTTGTTGATGTGAAGTAAGTAATTAATTCTTCTGAGAATTAATTTTTCAAATACTTTCCCAAATACCGATAAGAGTGATATGGGTCGGTATGAACTGCTCTCAGTGGGTGGTTTTCCAACTTTCTGAAAATATACAATTTCACCAATTTTCCCCGGATCTGAAAAGTAGTTAATTTTTAAGAGGGCATTATACATATCTAATAATAGGTTGACTTGCGATTTAAATATATTGCGTAATATGTAGTGATCCACTTTATCAATTCCTGGAGTTTTATTCTTGTTAAATGAAAATACTGCCTCTGATACTTCTTGTGTCGTGAAGGGGGGTGCTGATGGATCTGGAGAAAAGTTGGATGGTGGAGGTTTATGAGATGGGCCAAATATTGAATTAGTTAGTTCTTGGAAGAAGGATTGTTTTGTTTGGGTAAGGTTAGTGGATGTCGAGAGGGCATATGCTTCTTTACTGTAAAAGTCTTGGAAAGCAACTTTTTTAATTTTTCCGTAAGGATCCTTGGAGTTTCTACAAAATTTGCTCCAAGCTTCCTTCTTTGCATTTTGGATTAGTCCTCTATATTTGGCCCTTTCTTGTTTGAACCTTATATAAATTTCAGGTGTCGCTTCCGGAAGTTTGGCCTTTTTCCGTAGGGATCTTACGTAGTTTCTTTGTTTACGGAGTTCTTCGGTCCACCATGTGTGGTCTGTGTTATGCTATCCACCATGTGTGGTCTGTGTGTGCTTTTTCTTTTCTTGAAATGTGTTTCGCACAGATCCTTGATTATTAATATGAACATGGCGTATTTTGTATCAAAACTTTCTTTTGAATAGGTGTTTTGGAAAGTAAACGACTGCTCTTCAATTTTGTCTGACAGTGCTTTGTTGAAACGCTTGAAAGAAACATCTATTGTTCTGTAGCGCCTCTTTGGAAGGCTTGGGATGTCTGCGTTGATAAGGTAGTAGTTATTAGTCTATGGTCCATGTAATCCATCTCCTCCTTAACTTCCCACAATGAAATCGATGAGAAAAGTTGAAAAGATGCTAACGAGACGTCTGGCCATCCCTTGAGATGTTTGGTCTCAAATGTTGAGATGCTATGGGGGTTGTTAATGACCAGTAGGCGGTGAGTGCTCATGAAATTTATGTGTTGCCCTCTTTCATCCTCTGTGGAGTATCCCCAAAGCGGGCTATGGTCATTTAAATCCCCCAACAGGAGAATTTTTGACGTCATTCCTTTCATTTCATACCAGTTTTGTAGATCATCATGTAGATTGGACGACGGTTGGGAGTACTGACTTCCGATGGTGATATACACATCTGAGGTTAGGATATTTACAAATACAGATTTTTCATATTGTTGCACACGAATATGTTGAACTGAAGGGTCGAGAATAACGATGAAGCAGTTTTGGGACGATGAGGAGTAGCAGGACACTGATGTGGGAAGGCCATGATGGCGGTTATTTGTTAATGGACAGTCCTGGTTGCAAGCTATTTTATATTGATTTTGTATAAGATAGTTGAATAGTGAAGCAGTGGCTGTTCTAATTTTTTGGATATTTATCTGAGCTATTTTGAATTGTATACTGAAGAACGTTTTTCAGACAACTTCTTTCGGTAGTAAGAACAGTCACTACTTGATGCTTTATGTTTTATGTTGATGTCTCTTCCATGGGTTTGGTTCTATTTAATACAATTAAAGCAACGATACTTGTCGGCATGATCCCTCAGTTCACATTGTCGCGAATCGTGCTTTTGGACACAGAATTCACACCTGATCTCATTTTTCTTACTGCATAAGGATGCTACAAAACCTAGTCCTTGGCATCTGTAGCATCTGGGCAAGGAGATATACCTTCTGATTGGACACGAGTGCATGCATATTTACAACTTTTTGTTTGAAATTAGGAAATTTGCTGACGCCATATCCATTTCTATGTATTGATGGTAAGAGTCCCTTGTGTCTATCTTTTTGATGAATTGGATGTCAGCCCTGTTTGATAATTTTTTTTCTGTAGCGCTGTTTTTAGATTAGCGCGGTGATTTGTTGTGGGATGGAAAAGATGATGATTCTTTGTTTCTTTTGTATAATATCTAGTTGGTCTTTAAGCTCCGATTTTTTAAGTTTTTCTGTTATAAATTGTGCATCTTCTTTCTTATTGCACTTAAGTTGCAGATTACCACTTCTTGTACGTATGCAATCCTGTATTGCAAGATCTTCAATTCCCAAGTTGAATATTTTTCTTTATAATGTTTGTGCTGTTAAATTCACATCCTTTCTTTTTATTATAAGTGTTTCTGCAGGTTTCCAAGAGACTTTTTCGGCATATGTCGAAGAGTTAAACTTGTTCTGTAGATGGTCACTTTGTTGATTAAAAAGAGAGGTAATGTGTGCTTTATGTTCATTCATAATTTTAACTAATTCATTTTTGAGGATAGTGCTAGAGCTCTCTCTTTCATGTAATGATTCTACATATAGCTGTTGACGTTTGAATTCTTCTTGAAGATCTATTAGTTTTTGAGTTTTTTCTTCTGTAATACTAAGCAATGTGCGAACACATGTTGTCAGATCTTCCACCGTCTTTTGGTTAATGCCGTCCGATTCTGAGAAATAACATGTTAAGACCTGTAGGTTTGTGAGAATTCTGTCTCTAAGTTGTGACGGTTAAATCTGATCTTTTGGGAGCGGAGTTTTTTTTTGCAGTTTTTTGGTAAGTTCTTCGATTACCTTATCTTTTTGTGATAGTTTCTGTTTCAGTTTTTCTATTTCTTCTTTTAGTTTTTGCAAAATCTGCGGGTCAGAATCCATTGTGTCAACGGATATTTCTTCTGCTGCGTTTAGTTGAGTTTTTGCATTTTCACATGTTTCATCTTTGTTAGTCTTTTGTACAAGTTCAGCTTTTTCAGTAGTTTCTGGGGAATCTGACACCTTCTCCGCGTTAAGATGCAAGGTGGGAGAAAAACTCTGTTCTGTCGTCACCTCGACCAGGTCTGCATTGCGGTTTTCCTTTGTGCTGTCGATGAGTTCCTTTCTTTGTGTCAACAATTTTATGATGTAGAGCTGATACTTTTCCGCCATTTTATTATTGTGAGCGGCGTATTGCTTCAGCTGTTTTATCAGCTGTCTTAAAGCCTCATGCAGTGAGGGTTCGTTTAATAGCTCTGTATTTGGGTCCTTTAGCTTTTCTGTTTTCTTCATGTAGGAAATTGCTGTTGTTAGATCCATTGGCTTTTTCCCTAGTATACATTATATTTCATTCACTAGTTTTGTATCCATTTGTAGTTGTTTTAGATTTTCTAATGTCTTGTCTTGTTCATGGATTGCAGATAGAAAAAAATTTAAGCAATCACCCGCGGCTGTAGGATGATCATTCGAATATTGTTTAAGATGATCAACCAACAGTGGGCACCAGAGAACCTCCTTGTAAGACTTGGGGGTTCGTACTGTTACAAAGCATATACCACCCGAAACAAGAACTCCGGCACCTCTAAAATGGTCCCTTTCGATGATGTTGAAGGGATGATTACGTGTTCCCTGCTGTACACAGATGTGTATACGTCGAGAAATACTCGTCAGACTAAATCGGCTGTTATCCGTAAAACGCACTCGACCCCACTCCTGTTGTGTCCAGTTCTTGAGTTCCTGGCACCACAGAAACAGGCGTCTCCGATGAGCAGGCGTTAATGATACACACCGTACTGGTCGTCGTGCGTATAGGCCACCTTTGTGCAGCCTCGTAGCCGCGGTGAAACGTGATATCCGACGTACAGTAGTCTACTCCATCTGCCTTGCGATTTCTCCAGCTGTCTGCCGCATGTTGGAAAATATAACGGTCTTCCGCTGTTGTTGTTTCTCGTGTGCAACCACTACTGAATGCTCGGACAGCTGTTACCATCGTTTGAAATGTACTTCAGGCTCGTGAAACGATGCTGTAAGCGATCCCAAACTCTACTGCCACACTTGACACACTTCGGACTTCTTCCAGGCTCCCAATGATGCGACCTCGTGTAAGGTCATACAGATGACATCTCCTGGATTATCTCTTTGCCATATTACACAATAATAGAAAAAAAACTGTCGTTGAAATCACTGTACAAATTGCAATAAATTTCACCGAATTGCTGAACTTCGACCTCCTCTGTGGTTTATCCTCTTACGACCTCCTCCTTTTACGTCATGTTCCATATATAAGCATGTCCTACTGTATTTGTCCTACTGTACAATCTACTGATTGGTCTTTCATTTCGTTCTGTTGTCTTTTTCGGCTTTTATGCTAATTTATCTGCTCCGTCCTCATTTTTGCACATCAGTGTAGGTTTTGATTTCACAGTTATGAAAGCTGATTTACTGATCAGCCGATGAAAGCTGATTTTTTTTATCTTATATAGAATTTTAAAGAGATTCGAAAAAGTACAAATACAAAAATTAATTTTCTTTGGTAAACTTACCTTTGAGACATTCGAGAAATAATGTTCCTTATATATTTGTTTTAACCATAATAAATAAGGTATGGAATTATTCGTTATTTAAAATGCATTATATGTTCTTGGCCCATTTGTAAAAATATCGCATTGCCATGAAATTATATTAAAAGTAATGTAGTATCAAATATAATATAGTTGACTCTCCAGGACTTCCGGCCGAGAAATATCTTCCTTGTTTTAAATGATATAGCTTTAAGTATCGCATCTTAGTTGCGCAATAAATTAAAGGACATTTAGGCGCATCAGTATCAGTACAGAGGATATGAAATCGAATATACGAAATAATTATAAATTTTTTAAATCGAAATTAAAACTACATTGACTGTAAAGTAAAATTCCCTCAAATATCCATCTAATACATGAACGTGTTTTTCGTTCAAGCAGAAACAAACCCCTTTTGAAAGGGTAACCCAGCTAGAAAAAATTTTCACTTTTTTTGCAAAAAATGATAGATTGTATGCAATTTGCGCCAAATAATGAATATTTTAGAATATTTCAAAAGTACACTGTTTTCCAAATTATCTGCATTTTTTATGCAGACAAATGAGTACATATTTTATGTTTTCAAAAACTTTGTACATTTTTTGCAAAAAATAAGTGATATTCGATGCTTTCAAAACATTTGCACAGATTTTTTAATAAAATGTGTGCATATTATGTTTGCAAAAAATCGAACAGAAAAGTATCTAGGGTAAAACCTCTGTATAACGGACACATCGGGAGTGTGGAATTTATCCGCTATTCATATGTGTTCGCTTTACAGATCTAAAATTGTACAATTATATAGATGTTGATAATAGAAAAAAATAGGTGACAGTTAGATAGTCTGCTATTCAGGAGTGTCCGTTTGGATCTTCGTGCTTTATTGCAATTTTGCAAGATGTAAAAAAGGACTTTATTTCTTTTAATTAACTTCTATGGGGCAGGTGGGTGTTAAATTCTGTGCGGGATTTAACTTCTATGTTAGACTTCTAGAAGGGGAAGCCCGCCCCTTTAAAGGAAAAATTTTCTTCCTTCTTTTTCTTAGTATTTAAATATTTTAAGTTACTGGAAAAGAAAAAAAATGCAGTATGACTTTAAAAAACAGAGAAAATCAAAATTTCGTTCACTAAAATTTAAAATCCGCGGGGAGGAGTGTTACCGCCACCTGCAAAACTGTATTAAACCACCCATTTGAGATTAGTTTTTAACACATAAACATCAAAATAAACAGGAATAAAATTTAATTTCCATAGCGGACTTAGAAGAATAAACCCCTCCCCCCTCCAACGAAAAGTCTTAACTGATCGTCATCTTATTGTTAATTTTTTTTAACTTACTTGAAAATTATAAATTTAGTATGTCTTTAAAAATCGGAAAAAATGAAATTGCGTTTGTTAACCCTGGAACGCTACCTGGGGTACAGGCGTATCCCACACTTTTTTGTTTTTATCCGTACTCTCCGCTAGAGCGCGCTGCAATGCTGCCGTCTTGTGTAGTTAACTATGGCGGCAGTCAGTGCCAGTGTGTATGCCGTAGAGTGCAGCTGCGTGTTTTGATTGCTATTATATTTCGCCGTTGGGGTGAAGTTGTACCCCATTATAGCGGTTGCGCTATAAACTTACAAAGAAAATCTTCTGTCTATTTCTGTATGTTTCTTTTCTTTTATTTTTAATGAGTACTCATGATATATTAAGAATTTAAAATCAAAACAAAAGTAAATAATTCACAATATTTACCTTTTTATTAAATATTTCGAAAGCTTTATTTCTTTTTTGTATTATCTTTATTATTCTTAGAAGCACGAAATATGACAAACCCAAGGAGTTTTTTTGATTTGTCGAAAGAAAGTACACTGTAAAAAAAAAAAAAAAAAAAAAAAAAAAAAAAAAAAAAAAAAAAAAAAATCTGTCAAATTGACAGGAAAAAACTGTCAATTTTGGAGCCAGTCGAAAACCATTTAATTTACGGAAAAAAACTGTAATTTTTTATTAAAACAGTTTTTTTCTGTAAAAAATACAGAACTTTTCTGCAAAAATTACGAAATTTAGTTTCTTTTACAGAAAAAAACTGTTTTTCTTCAAAACAGTTTTTTTCTGTAAAAAATACAATTACTTTCTGTAAAAATTACAGATTTTTTTTACAGTGTAACGTCAAGAAATTCAACGTATTCTCCGTTCAGAATCCGATTCTGATGAGACACTGTTTAGTGATGACGAGCAGGATGAAGTTATTCCTGACTTTGTGAACGAAGAAACTGACAGTGATTCTATTCCAGTCATGAAGAAAATCGTCCCGAGAGTTTTGTAAGTCATGTAACTTCAGACCTAGAAAGTGCGTCATCATCAAATTTTGTAAATATTATCCAATATTCCATCAGATTAATTGAAACAAATGGTTACAAGTGGACAGGACAAAAAGGTTCCGCTCATCGAATACCTGCTAGAAACCTTATTGTTCACCTCCCAGGCAATAGTTAGAGTGCGAAAGCGGTTATTTCGGGACTTCAGGCGTGGCTATTATGTTTTACAGAAACAAATTTACAAAACATAAAAAAAATATACAAATAACGAAATTAATATTCAACGCGAGAGATACAATGGGACAGAAGATGAAGAAGAACACGATACCGATAATGACAGCAAAAAACTTTCATATACACGAAATACTAATTCAGAAGAAATAAAAGCTCTTATAGGGTTAATCCCCAAACAGCAAATAATCCTTGGCCGAACTTCCGCCGAAAGTCCTAACTCGACTATATTTCATCCTGTCGATCTCATTTTCCGAGGTCGGCAGATATGACTTCTTGTCCGCAAGGCTGATCACCTGTCGGGCATTCCCTCCCGACTACAATTGAATCGGTTATGAAGCCTTTGCGTATTAGTTTTCCATAATTTGGCCACTTAGTAATCTTTTACCGAGTACTTTGCAATATCATATGATCTTTTGCCGATTAGCTAATCATATCGAATAGAAGAACTTGTACGATGCAAAAATAGCATTTAAAACGTAAAAAAATTCGTTTTAATTCAAAAAATAAATATTGTTAATTGGGAATATTTTCCACTATAAGATGCAAAAATATTTCCATATCAAGGATGTAACTAATTGAAATGTAATAAATCTTGTTTTGTTTAAAGTCAAAATATTGCTGTTAAATAATTTTACAATTAAAATTAGAATTAATTTTCCATTGTAAGATACAAATAAAATTACATTTAATTTAAAAATTATATTCTTGCTTATAAGTAACTCACACTGTTGATATACAAATATTATTGCATCTTACAAAGAATAATTAATTGTAATTTTTATCCCGAGATCAGCAATATTTAGAATTTAAATTAAACAAAATGTCTTACCTTTTAATTAATTACGCCCTCGATATGAAAACATTTTTGTATTTTATAGTGGAAAATATTTCCGTCTAACAATATTTACTGTTTGAATTAAAACGAACTTTGATACATTTTAATTAGATAATTTTTTGCATGGTACAATGTAAAATATTCTCATTTAACATTCCGTCCTGGCTGTGAACTTTCTATCATTTAAAGCGTCTCATTAAATTTTTGTTATTTATGGAAAAAAAAATTCCCTTTTTTAATATCTAAATAATTATTTTAATTTAAAAAAAAAAGTTTTTTTTTTTAAAGCTATAAAATGAAATTTATTATTATCTGGAGAAAAAAAAAATAGGATCAAATTCTTTATAATTTATACAATAACATTATCTTAATTTTTTCTAAATAAATTAATTTTTTAATCAGAAATTTATAATTCATAACTAAGAAAATACATTTAGAGCAAATATTTTGTTGTTGTTGTAAAAGTCCAAATTTCAGATATTATCCTGATATAATCTAAATTTCAAATCTTAAAATTTTCAATAATGAATTTAATTAAAAAAATATTCAGTCATTTTTTAACTTTTAAAAAGGTATAAAATTAAATTTATCACTATTTGAGGGGGAAAAAAGGATAATAAATTTATTTATAATTTATGCAATACATTATCTGAATTATTTTTAAATAAATTAATTTTTTAATCAGAAATTTCTAATTGTTTGTTGTTGTAATAGTCTAAATTTCAGATATTATCCTGATATAATCTAAATGTCAGATATTATAAATTTCAATTTATTCATCTAATAATTATTTTAATTTAAAAAAGAATATTCAGTCATCAATTTTTAACTTTTAAAATGTATAAAATTAAATTTATCACTATCTGGGGGAAAAAGATGATCAACTTCTTTATACTTTATACAATAACATTATCGGAATTATTTCTAAATAAATTAATTTTTAACTCAGTAATTTCTAATTCATAATTAAGAAAATACATTTAGAAGAAA
Source organism: Maratus speciosus (assembly GCA_963932465.1). NCBI lineage: Eukaryota > Metazoa > Arthropoda > Arachnida > Araneae > Salticidae > Maratus > Maratus speciosus. The sequence goes on from OZ010800.1 coordinate 309,228,911, forward strand.
TAGTTCGTTGTTGTAAGTCTAAATTTCTGATATAATCTAAATTTTAGATCTTATAATTTTCAATTTATTTATCTAATAATAATTTTAATTTAAAAAAAAGTTCAGATATTTTTTTAACTTTTAAAAGGTATAAAATTAAATTTATTACTTTAGAGAGAAAATAAAAGAAAAGATGATCAACTTCATTATAATTTATACATTGCCTGAAGTATTGCTAAATAAATTAATTTTTAAATTAAAAATTTTTAATTCATAACAAAGAAATTACATTTAGAGCAAATAGTTTGTTGTTGTAATAGTCTAAATTTCAGATATTATCCTAAATTACCCTAAATTTCAGATCTTATAATTTCAATTTATTTATCTAAATCAACAAAACAGCAAATATCTCTAAACATCTTATTAAATATAATTTTAAGTATGAATGTCTATACGTAAATATTGAAAAAAAAAGAAAGAAAGAACAAACAAATGCTTTTAAATTGTCAGTTTACTTTTACAGTAATTGCCCTGCTATCTGTAAGTTTTTAAGGGTTTTAAGTTTACTGATTTGCAAATAATAATGCATTCTCACCAAAGAACATTTCTTGGAAAGTATTTTTTCCCCTATTCCTTCGACTGTCCATTTACAAATGATGTCCTTGAAACGTGAAAAATTATTTTGCGCGGGAGGCAGATAAGATACTGCAGCACATTGGACAGATTTATTCACGTGACACACACCCCCTATCATCACTGCAGGGGGTATCTATACAGCGGAAACTAACAATAACAACTCAGTAAAAAGATTCATTTTTCATTACTTCCCGATTGCTGGCATAAGAATACTTTTCCGATTAATTGACTTGTAATAAGTATACAATTTCCTGCCGACGTTTTTTCACGATATTATCTAGATTAATCGGTAGATTTTGTTCAGACGATATTATGTGAAGCTCTCCTTTCAACTACTGATCATTTCCCGACAATTCTGGTATTAGGCCGAAATTAAGCCGATATCTCTTGCTATTGGGGTCTACTATGCGGGTGTTATGAAAATGGGAAGCGTGTGCACCACAGAAATTTTCGACAGGAATTATGGGATTCCAGTATTTCGTGCTGCAGAGCCAGAAAGTCGGTTTAGATTCTTGGTAAACTGTCTCAGGTTCGACGATAAAGAGAAAAGGAAGGCACAGAATGCTGCTGATAAGTTAGCTGCATTCTGGGAGGTTTTTGAAGAGTCAATGAACGCCAAGAAACAGCTGTATGTGTCTTCCGAGTACACTAATATAGATGAGCAGCTTGTTGATTTTAGAGGACGTTGTCCATTTAAAATTTACATTCCATCGAAACCTGACAAATATGGGATTAAAACCGTAATGTGTTGTGACGCTAAGACTTTTTATGTCTGAGATGCGAAGGTGTTTACTGGAAAAGTTCCAACACCGGGTCGTGTTTCAGTTGCACAATACTGTTGTGAAAAACTCACTTCCACCATACATGCCACAAGTAGAAACATTACGATGGACAATTGGTTCACATCAATTAACACAGCATAATGTCTACTACAAAAAACATTGTAGGTACAATAAGAAAGAAATTCCGCCATCTTCTGTTGAGTGTAAAGGGCGGATTACTAATTCGGTAATGTTTTGTTACAGTGACCAGCCACTTTATTATACTATTGTCCCCCAAAACGAAAGAAAAAAATTGTCCTAGTACAATGCATGATGAAGGGGATAAACCAGACAGCATCCAACTACCAGATATGATACAGTTTTATAATTCGACGAAAGGGCGGAGTGGATACATTCGATCAACTGTGTCATCTATACACTTGTGGAAGAATGAGAACATTTTGGCCGCTTCTTTTGTTTTATAATTGATTAGAAATTATTGGAATCAATACTATGATACTTTTAAGAGGCAGCTTTATGCCGGATAAAGAATTATTAAGTCATCGACGAGGATAATTGAAGAATTTGGCTTTTGAATCGATGAGGCACATATGATGAACCCTCTAAATGTACCAAATTTGAAGCGGGAACTCCGTGAGACTATTTGCAACATTTTATACCCATGCCAGAGGTATGTCCGAGAGGCAACTACATACTACAGGCAGATGCATAATATGCTCAAAGTCGCATGACCAGAAACCCAGGATCAGGTGTGCCCTACGCAAAAACTTTATTTGTTTGGAGCACCAGCAAATAGTTTGTCCTTCTTGCTCAAAATAATATTTTGAAAATTTAATTGCCGAAACGTCAGTGAAGGCTTACTGTGGAGACACGAAAAGTTTTGATTTCCGTTTGTCTGTCTGTCTGTCTGTCTGTCTGTCCGTCTGTTCCGCGATAACTGCCGCAAAAAGCATCCGATCGGCTTGAAATTAATGTGGCATGTTGATAAGGTACTCGGACTTAGCTGTATGGTTTTTGGTTAAATTTGGTTCATTCGTTCGGGAAATATAGAACATTTTATTTTGCTCTGTAATGCTTTTCAATGGCAAGTCAGACGATTTTCAAATTTTCATTTGTTGAAAGAAATGGCTCATATAAAAAATGGATTTAAATGGTAATTTTTGAGGCTGAAATTTTTAAATAAGAGTAGTAAATTATTCCTATTAGTTTGCAATTTTGTCAAAACATTTGTCAGAGCTTTTAAATTAGGTGTATAACTTATGATGGAATTTTATACATGTGTTCGAATAATATAAAACATTTTATTTTATGAATTTACTTATATTTCATTTTTTTTTCTTTTAACCGTTGCGTAGCAACTATATCTCATCTAAAAATATCATAAATGTGAAAGTATGTATGGTTTTTAAAGTCAAATCAAAGTTAAAAGGAATGAATGCCTTTGTATAGATATTTGCATATAGATTGATTTAAACGCAGAAATGAAAATAGTATTTATATACTATATAGATTAATATCTTTATTTATGTATTCAACTATTTTGATTATAAAGGAAAAAGTTCGTTATTTTCATACAGAATAAACTGACATTATTCTATTAAACTTTATAAACTTTATTGTTGCCAAAAAAAAAAAAAAAAAAAAAAAAAAGGGAATAACAATTTCTCCCAAAGAGTTCATTTTAATTTGTAAGATTTTCACGTGCAAAGGGAAAATGCAGCAAATTACAAATAATAAAAAAGATAAATAGGACAGGAATGAATACATATAAACATTTCACACCAAATATCACCTAAATTAATTTTAGGTAGATTTCGATTGAAATACTACCTATTGGGATCGTTCCTATGTTGGAATTTCTGAAAAAATTTTGCAGATCTACACCGATCATGACTCCTAGAACCCAAAACCACCCTCAGTAAAAAAACTTTATCTATCTATCTATCTATCTATATATATATATCACTTTCTTCTGGACACGATAACTTTCGTAATTCTGCACCAATCTCTTCCAAACTGATACATAAAATCAAAGGGCATAAAATCTCGGTCAAGTTCGTTAATGGGCAAAATCGGACCAAGGGGATGGAAATAGGGAGGGGTTTTGTGAAAACAGAAACCCCCCCATAACTTCTTAATTTTTGTACATATCAAATCAGTTTAAAGTTTTTATTACTTCTAAAAATAGGGCCAAAATTTTATGTATCACAGATTTTTGATAAAATTAAAAATGGGCTCAAGGGGCGCAAAAAATAGGGTTTTTGGGAGATAAAAATTCATAACTTCGTCAATTCTCAAGATATCAATTCCAATTAATTTTATTATAAATCTCCATAATATTATGTACAACTTTTATATTCACATGTTTTTGATAGGACCAATTCGTACCGCAAAGAAAATTAAAAACGAAAACAAAAAGGGGGTTTGAAGAAGTAAAAAATCCATAACTCCGTCAATTCAAAAGATATAAAATCCCCATGAATTTATCATATATCTTCTTAATATTGTCTACAACATCTAGATAGACAAGTTTTGGATAGGACCAATTCTTACAGCAAAAACAAATTAAAAATACATAGCGGTTGAAGAAAAAAATCATATAAGTAAGGGTGTATTCAAATCCAAACTGCGTATTTTCTGACTCATTTTACAATTCATTTTTGCTCTCAAAGGCTTCCAATTGGTACGTTTTCTTACTCAGAAACTATATAATGTACCGTAAGGGTCGATGTTTTGATAGAGGCAAAATATATTTTTAAAAATGCTGTTAAAGTGGGCATTTTGAACCGAATTTCCCGAAGTGGATTGTGTTGGAAAAATCATTGCATTAAGGATGCACTCAAATCCAAACTGCTTATTTTCTGACTCATTTTTAAATTCATTTTTGCTCTCAAACGCATTTAATTGGTAGATTCGTTTATTCAGAATCTTTATAATGTACCGCAATGATAGATTTTTTGATAGAGGCAGAATATATTTCAAAAAATTATGTCAAAGTGGGAATTTTGAACGGAATTTCCCGAAGCAATTGTGTTATCACTTTCTTCTGGACACGATAACTTCCGCAATTCTGCACAAATCTCTTCCAAACTGATACACAAGGGACATAAAATCTCGGTCAAGTTCGTTAATGGGCAAAATCGGACAAAGGGGATGGAAATAGGGAGGGGTTTTGTGAAAACCGAAAAAACCCTCATAACTTCTTAATTTTTGTACATATCAAACCAGTTTAAAGTTTTTATTACTTCTAAAAATAGCGCCAAAAATTCGTGCATCACAGATTTTTGATAAAATTTAAAATAGGCTCAAGGGGCGCAAAAAATAGGGTTTTTGGGAGAAAAAAATGCCTTACTTCGTCAATTCTCAAGATATCAATTCCAATTAATTTTATTATAAATCTCCTTAATATTATCTACAACTTTTATATTCACAAGTTTTTGATAGGACCAATTCGTACCGCAAAAAAAATTAAAAACGAAAACAAAAAGAGGGATTGAAGAAGTAAAAAATTCATAACTCCGTCAATTCAAAAGATATAAAATCAACATAAATTTATCATATATCTCCTTAATATTGTCTACAACATCTAGATAGACAAGTTTTGGATAGGACCAATTCTTACAGAAAAAACAAATTAAAAATACATAGCGGTTGAAATCAGAAATCATCTAAGTAAGGGTGTATTCAAATCCAAACTGTCTATTTTCTTACTCATTTTTAAATCCATTTTTGCTCTCAAACGCATCCAATTGCTAGATTCTCTTATTCAGAAACTGTACAATGTACAGTAATGATCGATTTTTTGATAGAGGTAGAATATATTTCAAAAAATGATGTCAAAATGGGCATTTTGAACAGAATTTCCCGAACCGATTGTGTTAGAAACGAAAAATATTGCCCTACTGAGAAAATAATTGTTTATTAATCAAGTTTTAATTAATTGAAAGAAAAATAAAAACACGGGTCGCTTATAAATCTTTTCAAAAATCACGTCAGCATGCTTCATATATATATATTTTTTTTATTAAAAATTAATCTGAAAATGTGCCAGAAAATTTCGTGTTGTTGAGTATGGAAAAATATTTTTTTAATCTCGCCTGAACATGATTCTGATAAAACCATCTATTTTATAAAAAGGAAATAAAAACTCGTCAAAAGCAGACGGATAAAACTGTTAAAGTGGATTTATATCTAATAATGATTTAGTTTTTGTTGGTGAAATTAGTATACTTAACTTCGAAATCTACCTCTGCCTGTAGGCCGGGCCGGCAGGGATTTTTTTGTAGTGGTATTTTCCCACACTACAAAGAAAGATTCCTCGATTTACACGATTTTACTTGGCCTTCCTTTTGTCATTGGTTGCGATTTCATTTTCGCAATTGCGTATATTAATTGGCACAAAATTTTACATTTTTATGACTGAGGTATATGTAAGGCCATACAAATAAGAAATTCCGTATTGTTTCCTATAAAATGTGATAAAGTGTTGGTTAACTATATATGTTTCTATTAAGAGGAGCAGAGCTGCCAAGCCTCCGGCGTTCTGGATACCAGTATTTTAATACAAAAAATGTTACTTTATTTAATTGAAACATTTGCGCGATTTAAAAGAACAACATTTTCTGTAAGGTAATAGTGTTGTGCAAAAAGCCTGAGACTTGCCATGTCTGGTGGTGAGTGAAATGTTTTATTTCATGCATTTATCTCTATTTTAACCCTAGAACTACCGGAAATTTTACTCAAGTTTTATAAAAACATTCTACACCAGAATTTTTACTTAAAACTATTTAATTTGTTTATTTAACTTATTATTGTCTGATTTATACATTTAGTTTGTTTTGAAGAAATTTCTGGTTTGAATAAATATTTTGAATGTACATGTCGGGTCCAATGGACCCGTCTGGTAGACGGAAGGTTAATGCTACGTCAACAACGTCCCGTGTAACAGCTTGTAAAGTGTAAAATAAATTATTAAAATAATCCCTATTACGAAAAATGAAACAAAATGCCCGGCTAAGGGAAATAAAAGGTTAGTTAACCTTTCGTAATTTGACCTGAACACAGGTGTGCATCAAATTTCAACGGTGTTTGTAACATCACGATTTTAAATTAAATGTGGATACTATTAAAAGGCTATCACAAAAAATACTTAACGGCGCCATATCACGTTTATCTATTTAGTCAATTGGAAGTGGACACGATGATGAATTATTAACCGTTAGGTTTAGAACTCCCCCTACTTTAGGGTGATTTTAGTAAGTTAATGCTATCGAGTACATTTTTAGATATTTAGATTAGATCTTAGATATAAATATTGCAGAATGGTAATCAAAATTATTATTAGATTTCTAAATTAGATGTCTCAGTTTACATTTCCAAAAGTTCTTTATCCATTAGATACAGATGTTTGTGGTTAGCAGGCAAGTAAATACTGCTGTATGGATATTAGGATAACGTAAAATGCTTGACCAAATTGTTGCTTATACTTATAAATCGCAGTGTAAAAATGAATCTAAGATATAGGATAATCATTAACTCAATCAATAGAAAATTACAAATGCAAAATAAATTACACAACGGGGGGTTCAGGGGGGGCACCCCCCTGAAGAAATTTGCTTTATTATATAAAAATTACTAGAATAAGTAGCTCGTGAGAATTTCAGAATATCATTACATAACAACGTGTTTAATTTAACGCTTCTAATGTCTGAAACCATCGAAATATTTTTTTCTCCTTCTATAAATGTTTGTGTAATTTAAAAGTTTAAATTTTGTTTTTGTAGAAAGATTAATATTAAGCAAAATTTGCTAAAAACAATAAGTTGCAGAGATGACGTTGAGGCTCTTGATCTGCAGATTTACTAGTAAATAAAAATTATAATAATAAAATTAATTTAAAACTATACTAAATAAACTATCAAATGGACAAAAAATAAGGGTTGCTGTAATTGCCGAAACGTCAGTGAAGGCTTACTGTGGAGACACGAAAAGTTTTGGTTTCCGTTAGTCTGTCTGTCTGTTCCTCGATAACTGCCGCAAAAAGCATCCGATCGGCTTGAAATTCACTGGGCATGTTGATGAGGTACCCGGACTTAGCTGTATAGTTTTTGGTTAAATTTGGTTCATTCATTCGGGAAATATGGAACATTTTATTTTGCTCTATAATGCTTTTCAATGGCAAGTCAGACGATTTTCAGATTTTCATTTCTTGAAAGAAATGGCTCATATGAAAAATGGATTTAAATGGTAAATTTTTGATGCTGAAATTTTTAAATAACATTATTAAATTATTCCAATAAATTATGTCAATATATTTGCGAGATTTTTTTAATTAGGTTTATAATATTGGGGGGAATTTTATGCATGTTTTCTAATAATATAAAGGATTTTGTTTTATCAAATTGACATAATGCATATTTCATTTTTTTTTCTTTTCATTCTCTGTTGCCTAGTAACGTATTAGGTCCTAATAATATTAGTATAATTGCGTGTATAATGCTTGAGTAAAGCCAACGTCAAAACAGATGAATTAATGCATTTGTATCTTTGCATATAGAAGGATTTTAGCCCAGAAATAAAAATAGGCAATATTTCATTTATTTTATTTATTTTATTGAAATATTTTGCTTAAAAATACAAAAGTTCATTATTTTCACAGAGAATAACGTAACATTTTCCCATAACATTTACCAATATTTCTTTAATTGTTGCCAAGAAAATCAAAACCCGGAATAATATTTTCTTTTAAACAATTTTCAATTGAAATGATTTGTCGTGAAACAGGAAAATGAAAAATAAAATTAAGAATAGAAAAATTAATATGGCTGCATATTAAAAATAAAAAGGAAACTCTCGAGTATTTCTTAATATAACAAGATGAAAAATTTTGAGTAAGTACGCATAGCAGGTGAATTAGACGTCATTTATCGAAAACAAAGATGCTGGAATAAAAAGATCTTGGGTAAAATAAAATTAACTATTATTCACGGAGGAAAGAGATAGATGGAGATGCAGTAAGCCGTAAAAACAGTTTGCAATACGATGTGCGTTATCGCTCAGATTTAAATGCCCTCATTCGGCCCAAACAAAACAAGCACGTGGAACAGGGACCAAATTCTTTGACTTCATCCGTTTTTTTTTTTTTAAGCACGTCTTTGTGTTGTGCCGAATGTAGCGGATTTTAAGGTTACATTTTTGGCGTTACTTCAAGATTTATTGTCTGTGTACGGTTAACATGAATATTTTATTTTAAATTTAAATTTTATTAATTTATAAAAAAAACTTATGCTTATCCTTATAAATCACAGCTAAAAAAATAAATCTAAGATATACTATAACCATCCGCACAATCAATAAAAAATTACGAATGTAAATTTAAATAGACTACGGAGGGTTCAGGGGGACAGAGACCCCCTGAAGAAATGCAATTTTTGATTTAAAAAGTTACCAGAATAAGTAGCTCATCAGAATTTCAGAACATCAATGTACAACCACTTGTTTAACACTTTTAATTTCTGAAACTTTACGAAGTATCTTGTATGCTCATAAATATTTATGTAATTTGAAAACTTTAAAAAGCGATTTGTAGGAAGTTGAATATTATGCAATGAGTGTTAAAAAACAATGACTTGCAAAGATGACGTTGAGGCTCCTGATCTGCAGATTTACTAGTTGTAATTATTGTAGCAGAAACGTAGCTATAAGTATGTGCCTTTCTGTGTGTTCGATAATTTTGTTTTTGACACTGTAAATAGCATTTTTATTTTGGGGTACAGCTGTTCCTCGATGTAACATTAATAAACAAAAAAGAATCATGGTACCTTTCCAGGGTTAAATTTCAAAAGATGGGGGTAGGGAGAAAAGAGCTGTTCACCACGACCTAAATTAAACACTGCCCCTCGAACTCGTTTGAGATAATTTTGTAACACATAAACTTACAAAGAAAATGACAATTAATTTCCATAATTTATTTAAACGGAAAAGCCCCCATCCCCGAAATGGAAGAAAATTCATAGCTGCTCTTTCTGTTAGCATTTAATTCTTTTAAGTTACTCGAAAAGGTTAAATTTATTGTGAATAAATACAGTAAATATGTCTTTTCGAGTAACTTAAAATCAGAGGAAAAAAATAGTTTGTTAAATTTCAAAATACAAGCGCTGGCCTCGTCCACCCATTTTAGATAAAATTCTAACACATAAATCTAAAATAAATAAATAAATAAATAAAGCTTAAAAGTTAAAAGTAATTTCCACTAATGATTTTTGTGAAAATTATTGTGTGATTTTAGTGAGTACAAAGTGATTTTTGTGATTATGACCAAAATGCGCTTGCCCTCCCCAGTAAAAAATTCTTAGAAGTCCATTCTCTTGGTGTTTAATTATTTAAAGTTATTAAAAAATAAAAATACTGTGTTTTTCAAAATCGATCAAAAGAAAATTTAGCCAGTTAAATTTTAAAAATCAAGGAGAAGGAAATATGCTCATAACAATCGAATTAAAAATATGCATAAATGATTTCCCCTCCCACTTCAATAAACATTAAAGTTTTAAAATTCTAACCCCGACCTCAAATTAATAAATTCTTTTCCAAATACACTTCAAAATTTTTTATTTCTCTGGACCAAATAATTCAGACGATATTCAAGCCATTCATTAATCAATGAAAATTCCAGTGATGAATTATATAATTAAATCATATTCAAGACATATCCATTAACCCTAGAAAAACGCTAATAATAATTACATTATTAATTGAAACTTGGAGGAATTGTAACAGCATCGATAAATTTACCCTCTATCTTATAAAAATATCACCACACAGCAGAATTAGCTTCATAAAACATTACCGGCATTTAAAATCGATTAAACACACGGCTATCTAGGTAGAACTATCGGTTCCCATACACCAGGTAGTCAGTTCTTTCCTCCTCTGAGGAAAGAAACCTGACATAAATTTCCCCTATTAATAAATATAGGTGCTTCCAACACTCTCCAAAGATGGAGCCACAATCGCATTTTGGCACTTTTTTATGCACTTTCAGTTTGCACTTTTTAAGCACAATTCAGTTTGCACTTTTTATCCATTATCAGCGGTGCCAAATGCATTCAGATTTTGTACACTTCTCTTTGTACATCTCTGAATATTTCTTTCCATGATTGTGTGTTAGAAACCTAACATTCGACAAATGCGTTACGTTGAATACGTTACGACAAATGAGTTACAAATGAGTAAATTCTGTGAGGGATTTAACTTCTATGTTAGACTTCTAGAAGGGGAAGCCCGCCCCTTTAAAGGAAAAATTTTCTTCCTTCTTTTTCTTAGTATTTAAATATTTTAAGTTACTGGAAAAGAAAAAAAATGCAGTATGACTTTAAAAAACAGAGAAAATCAAAATTTCGTTCACTAAAATTTAAAATCCGCGGGGAGGAGTGTTACCGCCACCTGCAAAACTGTATTAAACCACCCATTTGAGATTAGTTTTTAACACATAAACATCAAAATAAACAGGAATAAAATTTAATTTCCATAGCGGACTTAGAAGAATAAACCCCTCCCCCCTCCAACGAAAAGTCTTAACTGATCGTCATCTTAGTGTTAATTTTTTTTAACTTACTTGAAAATTATAAATTTAGTATGTCTTTAAAAATCGGAAAAAATGAAATTGCGTTTGTTAACCCTGGAACGCTACCTGGGGTACAGGCGTATCCCACACTTTTTTGTTTTTATCCGTACTCTCCGCTAGAGCGCGCTGCAATGCTGCCGTCTTGTGTAGTTAACTATGGCGGCAGTCAGTGCCAGTGTGTATGCCGTAGAGTGCAGCTGCGCACTGCAAATAGAAGCGTCTTAAATTTAGACACATATGTGACTGAAAAAGAATTTTAGACACTTAAGTGTCTTAATCTGAAAATTAAGACACTATAGATGTCTTAATTTAAGATACATAAGCGTCTTACTATGACCATGGTGTAAACGAACTGAGAATAATGTCTAAAATATCCGCAAACGTCTTATTTTAAGACACTTCATTGCTTTAAACGTGTCTTAATTTAAGATGTTTTGATTCTTCCGACGCAATAACCACCAGGGGGCACTAGCACTCCCAGTTGCGCATGCGTTTTAGATGTCTTCGTTCGAAGTGGTATACGTTGTAATTCAAACAAAGTTTGTTTTTATGTACGCGTGTATTTTAATTCGTTTTTTGCGAAATGTGAAGTACTGTGATTTTAATTCGTATTAACTTGGAGTATTTATTTATTGAATACATACATCTGACGTGTGTGCTCGACATCAAATGTCTCTTAGAAGCTGTCGTCGATACAAGGGCGGGATAGACACAGAACAGAAGTAGAAGGCGGTTGAAGATTACACCCGGAAATTCTACAAAGCGTGTGCAATGGGCTTAGTGTTAACTCGTATCAATTTATATCAATAATATTGTGTTATTCATCTTCGTCCTGTCGAAACTGGCAAAAAAAAAAGAAACTTTTGTCTGGCGGGTCCTGTTTTTAGGATGAAACATCTCATTCTTTAAATAGGGCTAGTCGGATGTATTATGGGATTACCTTTTAAACTGATGAAAGTCTTTTTCCCTCACTGTGGTTGTGGTAGTTTTTAAAATTTCAAATCGAGGAATATTTCTTACCTCTTGCAGCAACTCAAGTAAGTTTCTTTATAGTAGTAAAATTAGTGTATTTTATGATTTTACTTATTGTACTAAACAAAATCCTGCATGAAATTTAATTAGTTTTGAATCTGTTCGCAAAAAACCCCACTAATTCTAGAAGTATATATTTTTAAACTTATGACGTTCTTTTTTATTACGAATTATATATTCAATGTCAGTTCTTAGTTTCAATCTTTCAATGGATAATTTTTATCTCGCAGTAAATGACGGCCACAAGGAAGTAAAGAAAAAAAAAAACTTTGAAAGATGACCTAATGCTTTCTTACTTCCTGGCATAAAACCGCAGATTAAAAAAAGATAAATAAAGTAAATGAGACTGGTCTATTATATGAACCTGCCTGTAAAAATATACATATGTATTTGATTTGCAATCAACTCTAATACTGATTTTTTTATTATTTTTAATAAAAAAGTAATTTGAAATTTATAATGGGAAAAAGTAAAAACCTCTAACTAGATTTCGTATTTAAAATTGTGGTAACTTTATTTATATGCACTTATACGAAAAATACAAAAATGACAGATGTTACTGTATATATTTAAGACGAAAGAAGTTCGGAAATCATTAAGTTATTTTTTCCTCATGTTTTTAATATAGAATATGTACTTATTTGTTTTTATTGATAGTTGAATAGCTTTTGTGAGTACCCTCTGATCTACATAAAAACTTGTCCATGTGGAAATATAAATTTTTTAAAAACATAATTTTTAAATAAGTATTTTCATTTTTTTTGGGGGGGGAGGGGGGGGGGATTTTGCATGAATTTTTGTAAAGCTGATATCTTAAATCTTGCACTGATTATAATGAAAGTTTTGAACTTTTAGAGTAGGACAAGTTTAAAAACGCAAATATATTTAACAAAATACCAAAGTCATTTTTTCCCCAATGTTATTAAAGTAGAATATTTATTTATTTATTTTCATTATTCATAGTTAAATGGCTGTTGTGATTATCAAGTGATGTATATGTAAAATTGCCTATGTGGCAATATATTTTTTTATATTTTAATTTTTTTTGGGGGGGGTGGGGGGGTGGGGGGTGGGATTTTTGCAATTTTCGTACATCTGATATTTTAAATCTTTTTCCACATTCAACCGAGTATAATAAATATTTTGAACTTTTAGAGTAGGACAAGATTATAAAATATATATATATATTTATCTATGTACCTTAAAAGCCCTTAATAGCGAACACTTCGGGACCGCGGAATTTGTCCGATAATTGGAGATGTCTACTTTTTTGAGGTAAAAATATACAAATATGTATGTCTGCTGATTAAAAAAGTATTCGTTAAATAGAGGTGTTCGCTATTCGAGAATCTCCATTAACCTCCACAACGGATACTCCCGAATACCGGACATCTCAATTTAGACAACTATAATGCAGGGTTGCGTTTTTTGCAAAAGTACTTCTTGATTAAAGGAAGGGCAAACTGGGAAGTGCCCCGTCCCCCTACGACTGTAGTGCCCCCAAATTTGATGTGCAATATTTGTAAAGCTTATATTTTAAATCTGTTTCGAAATTGTACTGATTATAATCAATATTTTGAACTTTTAAAGTAAAATAAGGTTAAAAACAAAATAAATTTTAAAAAATCTAATATTTAGATAAATATTTTTTGTTTTTTAATCTTGTTCTACTCCTGAAGTTCACGATATTGATTATAATCAGTACAATGTCGTAAAAGATTTAAATTATCAACGTAACGAAAATTGTATACTAAAACTGAGAGCACCAAAAAAATCAGGCTGTATTGGGGGGGGGGGGGGGGGCAGGACCACAGCCAAATATTTTTCCAGGATTCAACGTGGTCAAACATGGCTACGTATGATGCTTACAAAAAAATGGATGCGATTCAGACGTTTGAAGTGTCTGAAATTCAGACGCAAAAAGTGTCTGAAAATTGAACACTCCATTTCAGACACTTAAGTGTCTGAATTTCAGACATTTTAATTTAGAGTGCGTGTTTTGATTGCTATTATATTTCGCCGTTGGGGTGAAATTGTACCCCATTATAGCGGTTGCGCTATAAACTTACAAAGAAAATCTTCTGTCTATTTCTGTATGTTTCTTTTCTTTTATTTTTAATGAGTACTCATGATATATTAAGAATTTAAAATCAAAACAAAAGTAAATAATTCACAATATTTACCTTTTTATTAAATATTTCGAAAGCTTTATTTCTTTTTTGTATTATCTTTATTATTCTTAGAAGCACGAAATATGACAAACCCAAGGAGTTTTTTTGATTTGTCGAAAGAAAGTACACTGTAAAAAAAAAAAAAAAAAAAAAAAAAAAAATCTGTCAAATTGACAGGAAAAAACTGTCAATTTTGGAGCCAGTCGAAAACCATTTAATTTACGGAAAAAAACTGTAATTTTTTATTAAAACAGTTTTTTTCTGTAAAAAATACAGAACTTTTCTGCAAAAATTACGAAATTTAGTTTCTTTTACAGAAAAAAACTGTTTTTCTTCAAAACAGTTTTTTTCTGTAAAAAATACAATTACTTTCTGTAAAAATTACAGATTTTTTTTACAGTGTAACGTCAAGAAATTCAACGTATTCCCCGTTCAGATTCCGATTCTGATGAGACACTGTTTAGTGATGACGAGCAGGATGAAGTTATTCCTGACTTTGTGAACGAAGAAACTGACAGTGATTCTATTCCAGTCATGAAGAAAATCGTCCCGAGAGTTTTGTAAGTCATGTAATTTCAGACCTAGAAAGTGCGTCATCATCAAATTTTGTAAATATTATCCAATATTCCATCAGATTAATTGGAACAAATGGTTACAAGTGGACAGGACAAAAAGGTTCCGCTCATCGAATACCTGCTAGAAACCTTATTGTTCACCTCCCAGGCAATAGTTAGAGTGCGAAAGCGGTTATTTCGGGACTTCAGGCGTGGCTATTATGTTTTACAGAAACAAATTTACAAAACATAAAAAAAATATACAAATAACGAAATTAATATTCAACGCGGGAGATACAATGGGACAGAAGATGAAGAAGAACACGATACCGATAATGACAGCAAAAAACTTTCATATACACGAAATACTAATTCAGAAGAAATAAAAGCTCTTATAGGGTTAATCCCCAAACAGCAAATAATCCTTGGCCGAACTTCCGCCGAAAGTCCTAACTCGACTATATTTCATCCTGTCGATCTCATTTTCCGAGGTCGGCAGATATGACTTCTTGTCCGCAAGACTGATCACCTGTCGAGCATTCCCTCCCGACTACAATTGAATCGGTTATGAAGCCTTTGCGTATTAGTTTTCGATAATTTGGCCACTTAGTAATCTTTTACCGAGTACTTTGCAATATCATATGATCTTTTGCCGATTAGCTAATCATATCGAATAGAAGAACTTGTACGATGCAAAAATAGCATTTAAAACGTAAAAAAATTCGTTTTAATTCAAAAAATAAATATTGTTAATTGGGAATATTTTCCACTATAAGATGCAAAAATATTTCCATATCAAGGATGTAACTAATTGAAATGTAATAAATCTTGTTTTGTTTAAAGTCAAAATATTGCTGTTAAATAATTTTACAATTAAAATTAGAATTAATTTTCCATTGTAAGATACAAATAAAATTACATTTAATTTAAAAATTATATTCTTGCTTATAAGTAACTCACACTGTTGATATACAAATATTATTGCATCTTACAAAGAATAATTAATTGTAATTTTTATCCCGAGATCAGCAATATTTAGAATTTAAATTAAACAAAATGTCTTACCTTTTAATTAATTACGCCCTCGATATGAAAACATTTTTGTATTTTATAGTGGAAAATATTTCCGGCTAACAATATTTACTGTTTGAATTAAAACGAACTTTGATACATTTTAATTAGATAATTTTTTGCATGGTACAATGTAAAATATTCTCATTTAACATTCCGTCCTGGCTGTGAACTTTCTATCATTTAAAGCGTCTCATTAAATTTTTGTTATTTATGGAAAAAAAATTCCCTTTTTTAATATCTAAATAATTATTTTAATTAAAAAAAAAAGTTTTTTTTTTTTAAAGCTATAAAATGAAATTTATTATTATCTGGAGAAAAAAAAAATAGGATCAAATTCTTTATAATTTATACAATAACATTATCTTAATTTTTTCTAAATAAATTAATTTTTTAATCAGAAATTTATAATTCATAACTAAGAAAATACATTTAGAGCAAATATTTTGTTGTTGTTGTAAAAGTCCAAATTTCAGATATTATCCTGATATAATCTAAATTTCAAATCTTAAAATTTTCAATAATGAATTTAATTAAAAAAATATTCAGTCCTTTTTTTAACTTTTAAAAAGGTATAAAATTAAATTTATCACTATTTGAGGGGGGAAAAAGGATAATAAATGTATTTATAATTTATGCAATACATTATCTGAATTATTTTTAAATAAATTAATTTTTTAATCAGAAATTTCTAATTGTTTGTTGTTGTTGTTGTAATAGTCTAAATTTCAGATATTATCCTGATATAATCTAAATGTCAGATATTATAAATTTCAATTTATTCATCTAATAATTATTTTAATTTAAAAAAGAATATTCAGTCATCAATTTTTAACTTTTAAAATGTATAAAATTAAATTTATCACTATCTGGGGGAAAAAGATGATCAACTTCTTTATACTTTATACAATAACATTATCGGAATTATTTCTAAATAAATTAATTTTTAACTCAGTAATTTCTAATTCATAATTAAAAAAATACATTTAGAAGAAATAGTTCGTTGTTGTAAGTCTAAATTTCTGATATAATCTAAATTTTAGATCTTATAATTTTCAATTTATTTATCTAATAATAATTTTAATTTAAAAAAAAGTTCAGATATTTTTTTAACTTTTAAAAGGTATAAAATTAAATTTATTACTTTAGAGAGAAAATAAAAGAAAAGATGATCAACTTCATTATAATTTATACAATAACATTGCCTGAAGTATTACTAAATAAATTAATTTTTAAATTAAAAATTTTTAATTCATAACAAAGAAATTACATTTAGAGCAAATAGTTTGTTGTTGTAATAGTCTAAATTTCAGATATTATCCTAAATTACCCTAAATTTCAGATCTTATAATTTTCAATTTATTTATCTAAATGAACAAAACAGCAAATATCTCTAAACATCTTATTAAATATAATTTTAAGTATGAATGTCTATACGTAAATATTGAAAAAAAAGAAAGAAAGAACAAACAAATGTTTTTAAATTGTCAGTTTACTTTTACAGTAATTGCCCTGCTATCTGTAAGTTTTTAAGGGTTTTAAGTTTACTGATTTGCAAATAATAATGCATTCTCACCAAAAAATTTCTTGGAAAGTATTTTTTCCCCTATTCCTTCGACTGTCCATTTACAAATGATGTCCTTGAAACGTGAAAAACTATTTTGCGCGGGAGGCAGATAAGATACTGCAGCACATTGGACAGATTTATTCACGTGACACACACCCCCCATCATCACTGCAGGGGGTATCTATACAGCGGAAACTAACAATAACAACTCAGTAAAAAGATTCATTTTTCATTACTTCCCGATTGCTGGCCCGATTGCTGTCATAAGAATACTTTTCCGATTAATTGACTTGTAATAAGTATACAATTTCCTGCCGACGTTTTTTCACGATATTATCTAGATTAATCGGTAGATTTTGTTCAGACGATATTATGTGAAGCTCTCCTTTCAACTACTGATCATTTCCCGACAATTCTGGTATTAGGCCGAAATTAAGCCGATATCTCTTGCTATTGGGGTCTACTATGCGGGTGTTATGAAAATGGGAAGCGTGTGCACCACAGAAATTTTCGACAGGAATTATGGGATTCCAGTATTTCGTGCTGCAGAGCCAGAAAGTCGGTTTAGATTCTTGGTAAACTGTCTCAGGTTCGACGATAAAGAGAAAAGGAAGGCACAGAATGCTGCTGATAAGTTAGCTGCATTCTGGGAGGTTTTTGAAGAGTCAATGAACGCCAAGAAACAGCTGTATGTGTCTTCCGAGTACACTAATATAGATGAGCAGCTTGTTGATTTTAGAGGACGTTGTCCATTTAAAATTTACATTCCATCGAAACCTGACAAATATGGGATTAAAACCGTAATGTGTTGTGACGCTAAGACTTTTTATGTCTGAGATGCGAAGGTGTTTACTGGAAAAGTTCCAACACCGGGTCGTGTTTCAGTTGCACAATACTGTTGTGAAAAACTCACTTCCACCATACATGCCACAAATAGAAACATTACGATGGACAATTGGTTCACATCAATTAACACAGCATAATGTCTACTACAAAAAACATTGTAGGTACAATAAGAAAGAAATTCCGCCATCTTCTGTTGAGTGTAAAGGGCGGATTACTAATTCGGTAATGTTTTGTTACAGTGACCAGCCACTTTATTATACTATTGTCCCCCAAAACGAAAGAAAAAAATTGTCCTAGTACAATGCATGATGAAGGGGATAAACCAGACAGCATCCAACTACCAGATATGATACAGTTTTATAATTCGACGAAAGGGCGGAGTGGATACATTCGATCAACTGTGTCATCTATACACTTGTGGAAGAATGAGAACATTTTGGCCGCTTCTTTTGTTTTATAATTGATTAGAAATTATTGGAATCAATACTATGATACTTTTAAGAGGCAGCTTTATGCCGGATAAAGAATTATTAAGTCATCGACGAGGATAATTGAAGAATTTGGCTTTTGAATCGATGAGGCACATATGATGAACACTCTAAATGTACCAAATTTGAAGCGGGAACTCCGTGAGACTATTTGCAACATTTTATACCCATGCCAGAGGTATGTCCGAGAGGCAACTACATACTACAGGCAGATGCATAATATGCTCAAAGTCGCATGACCAGAAACCCAGGATCAGGTGTGCCCTAAGCAAAAACTTTATTTGTTTGGAGCACCAGCAAATAGTTTGTCCTTCTTGCTCAAAATAATATTTTGAAAATTTAATTGTAATTATTGTAGCAGAAACGTAGCTATAAGTATGTGCCTTTCTGTGTGTTTGATAATTTTGTTTTTGACACTGTAAATAGCATTTTTATTTTGGGGTACAGCTGTTCCTCGATGTAACATTAATAAACAAAAAAAAAAAAATCATGGCACCTTTCCAGGGTTAAATTTCAAAAGATGGGGGTAGGGAGAAAAGAGCTGTTCACCACGACCTAAATTAAATACTGCCCCTCGAACTCGTTTGAGATAATTTTGTAACACATAAACTTACAAAGAAAATGACAATTAATTTCCATAATTGATTTAAACGGAAAAGCCCCCATCCCCGAAATGGAAGAAAATTCATAGCTGCTCTTTCTGTTAGCATTTAATTCTTTTAAGTTACTCGAAAAGGTTAAATTTATTGTGAATAAATACAGTAAATATGTCTTTTCGAGTAACTTAAAATCAGAGGAAAAAAATAGTTTGTTAAATTTCAAAATACAAGCGCTGGCCTCGTCCACCCGTTTTAGATAAAATTCTAACACATAAATCTAAAAAAAAAAAAAAAAAAAAAGCTTAAAAGTTAAAAGTAATTTCCACTAATGATTTTTGAGAAAATGCGCTTGCCCTCCCCAGTAAAAAATTCTTAGAAGTCCATTCTCTTGGTGTTTAATTATTTAAAGTTATTAAAAAAATAAAAATACTGTGTTTTTCAAAATCGATCAAAAGAAAATTTAGCCAGTTAAATTTTAAAAATCAAGGAGAAGGAAATATGCTCATAACAATCGGATTAAAAATATGCATAAATGATTTCCCCTCCCACTCCAATAAACATTAAAGTTTTAAAATTCTAACCCCGACCTCAAATTAATAAATTCTTTTCCAAATACACTTCAAAATTATTTATTTCTCTGGACCAAATAATTCAGACGATATTCAAACCATTCATTAATCAGTGAAAATTCCAGTAATGAATTATATAATTAAATCATATTCAAGACATATCCATTAACCCTAGAAAAACGCTAATAATAATTACATTATTAATTGAAACTTGGAGGAATTGTAACAGCATCGATAAATTTACACTCTATCTTATAAAAATATCACCACACAGCAGAATTAGCTTCATAAAACATTACCGGCATTTAAAATCGATTAAACACACGGCTATCTAGGTAGAACTATCGGTTCCCATACACCAGGTAGTGAGTTCTTTCCTCCTCTGAGGAAAGAAACCTGACATAAATTTCCCCTATTAATAAATATAGGTGCTTCCAACACTCTCCAAAGATGGAGCCACAATCACCTTTTGGCACTTTTTTATGCACTTTCAGTTTACACTTTTTATGCACAATTCAGTTTGCACTTTTTATCCATTATCAGCGGTGCCAAATGCATTCAGATTTTGTACACTTCTCTTTGTACATCTCTAAATATTTCTTTCCATGATTGTGTGTTAGAAACCTAACATTCGACAAATGAGTTACGTTTATTAACCAAGTAATTTCAAAGGATTGGTAATGCCCCTTATAAAAACGGTATAAAAATCCCCAAACTCTGATACACATTGTTTGATAAATGAATATGGAATATGTTGCTATTTTTTTCACACTGTAAGCATTATTTTGCAGAATAATTCAGAGATATATATATATATTAATTAAAATTTCGTTCCTTTAAATTAATATATATATTTATGTATGTATGTATATATATATATATATATATTACTACAATAACTTGGAAAAACTGAAAGATTTTTTTTAAACTGTAAAGTTATAGATGCACCGTCGATACCTTATTCATCACCTAATCACCTAATCAACTTGCTCAACATCTTTAACCATAAATCAGTTTATTCGCATTTGCTGTGTTTAAACCTTAATTTATAAAACAGCTTTGAATTTGACGAGATAATCATAAATCACAAATAATGCTTTAAAGTCGCAAAGGCTTCCCTTTCACTGAAACTTTAAATAATATCCCAGCAAATGAAGAATATCTTCTACTAAGAGAACAAAACTTTCAAACTAATATAAACGAGGTCTTGCTAGCGAAGTAAGATTTTCCCTATTACTTAGTTACTTTTTTCATATAAATCGACATTATCACTTGAATATAACAATATTTTTTACATGGTTTTACATTACTTCTGTTATTTCATGATGGCAGAAAGCATGAGAGGAAATGCAAATGAATATAAAATTAATTATATACAACACTATAAAAGTCATGGAGATGTTTAAAATTTGAATATATTAAAAAAGAAAAATATTTTTATTTATTAAATATATTAAAACGCTTCTAATTTTTTACTTGTTTGAAAACATGCTTCTTAAATTTAAACAATCATGTTGATAAAAAATAATCATATTTTGCTGTCATTAACCCCTTCAGGAAATCACGGTGCATATATACATCTTCAATCGATGTATTACTTTTACTTCTGAAACGTAATCTTGTCCTTATTTAATAGAAAATATCGTCCCGAAGTGGTTGTGATAAAACAATTACGCAGCGAGAGGGTTAAGTCTTCCCTATAAAAAACTGATCAGTTATTTTCTTTATGAAATACTTTATGATGACTATTTGAACTAGTCAGATGTGGTAACCCCAAAACTTTCTTCAATCTCATACATGCTAACGCTTCCTGAAAAATCCAGCATATCAGCGCCACCGGTTAGATGATTTACACAAAATGTAATCATCAACAACTTATGTCAACTTCTAACTGAATCTGAAGTTTCATGAAAATCCGTGCATTACTTTTTTCGATCGGAAATAGTAAAAAAAATCTATATAGCAGGTTTACCTGTTTGGAGATTACCACCAAAAACTAATTAGGACCAATTCATACCAGGTACTAACTAAATATGAAATCTGAAGTTTGATGAAAATTCGTGCATTTGTTCTTGGGATTGAGTTATTGCGATAATCATGAATAATGCAGCAGAGCAGCGCCACCTGTTGGGCGATTTTCACCCAAAAGTAATCAGTATGAAATTATATCAAGGTCTAACTAATTCTAAAGTTTGTGAAATTCCGTGCATTACTTTTTGCGATCGGAAATCGTAAAAAAAAATTATATAGTATGTCCATCTGTTTGGAGATTACCACCAAAATCTAATTAGGTCCAATTTATACCAGGTACTAACTAAATATGAAATCTGAAGTTTGATGAAAATTCGTGCTTTTGTTCTTGGGATTGCGTTATTGCGATAATCATGAATAATGCAGCAGAGCAGCGCCACCTGTTGGGCGATTTTAACCCAAAAGTAATCAGTATGAAATTATATCAAGGTCTAACTAAATCTAAAGTTTGTGAAATTCCGTGCATTAGTTCTTGAGATAGAGCGCCCAAAAATTTTTTGTTAAATACAGACTCACAGACAGACATTTTCCAAAAACCATCAAATCGTGTTCAGGACCTTCTAAAACGTATAAATCCATCGAAAGCCGGAAGTCCTGAATCCAATATTTTTTTCTTTTAAAGATAGAAGAAAGTAAAAAGGTGGGTCTTATATTTCGAAATGATCTTATATAATTATCTAAAATTCAATCCTTTGCTATTTACTATTTAAATTGTTTAAAAAAATATCTCATAAATGATAAAATCGTTTGGCTTATATAAAGTCACATTAATTACAAATGCCTATACAACTGCAAAAACAACTGAAACAACTACAAAATATTTTAAATATATTTTTTATGAGAATAAAATGCGTTTGAAATATGCATTTCTTTAATAAATAAAATTCAGAATCCCTAGCGGTTATTTATATTTTTGGGCGAAATGCACAATAATATGACTCTCATACACATATAACAACACACTTTTGAAACGAAATTGGAAAAATTCATGAAGGAAGATCGTTATTTTCCCTTTTGTTTCCTCTAATTTGCTTCATATTATAGAATTAGCATAAATATGTATTTTTCTTTTGAAAAGTCTCCAAAGAGTTCATTTAACGTTCTATTGCACTATTCATAAAAGAGTGGAATTTTCTTTCTGCTAGAATATGCTATACTGCCTTTTTCGGATACAATGAATATTTATGAATGAAACAAAATAGTTGAATAATACGAAGAAAGCGACATTTTATTGTAATCTTTGTTTGTTTGTGCTATTTTTAAATTACTTTAAGCAATATGTATAAAGTTTTGTTTTTCTGTATTTTAGCATAAATACAGCATATTTCGCAATGTACTATTATGAATATATATATATGTAGATAATTATATATAATTTTTATATTACATAAAATATAAAAATATTAGATATTTTTCAGAAACTTATTTATGTTTATTTCGAAAAATTATGTATTGATATATTGGTTATCTTCAAAGACTGAAATGCGCTTTAACCCTCTACTGCCCATGCCAGCATATAGGCTTCCAACAGAGTTTTGAATTCGAATATCCCAAATTCATACCAGAAATTTAAAATAGTAATGTTTACTTTCTTTAGTATCAGATATTCTGTATTTATGTAAAACGAAATTTATTATTGAAATTTTCTGGTGTGAATTCAAATTCTCTGAATTACGGAATTTCTAGATAGCAATCTACCATAGGAATTAAAATGTTAACTGTTTACCTGTTAAGATAAATGGGCACTGAAAATTCTAAAAGAGTTTAGGAAAAAAGTTAGGAAATAAGATTATGTTAATAAATGTTTCTTTTAATATAATATAATATATATATATATATATATATATATATATATATATATATATATTTCATCTTTGTTATATATTATTCGTTCATGTTATTTTTTAGATTTTATGGTTTTGTTTAAAGTGTTAGTTTTATTCATTAGTTCCCATTTTGTTCAGTTTTATTAAAAAATTGTATTGAGTGTGAATATACATTTATAATTATGAAATTTACAAAAAATGGAATTTTAGATACCGGCAAGAAATGGAATTCATTAGAGGACCATTGTGCTCGGTCGGTTCCTGATAGCATGGTAGGGAATGGATCGTTAGAAAGTAACCATGATTTACAAGTGGATTTGGTTGGCTACGGAAGTAAAGGAGTTGATGATAGCTTTTGCAAAAAGAGTATGCAAGGTTTAGTTTTTGAGAAAAATAAAAAAATGTATAAAAATTATAAAAATTGTGAAAAAAATTATGTAAAAAATTGTGAGTTTGATATTTTTTTCGAAAGAGGGGAAGTTGATGATGTACGGAAAAGGAAATCGATCAGGTATAATACCAGATATATTTATAATAGTCATTTAATTAATGAGAATTACGATGGCGGTGAAGGTAAAGATAACGGCGTTAAATATAAAACTAGAACGTTTTATAATTCAAACTTAAAAAGGGAGTTGATTTTCAATAATCTCAAATTAAGAAAATGTAGTGATAAACGTTGTAAAGTATGCACGAGTGTGGGCTCAGAGTATAACACTATCGGGGACATTAGGTATTTAAAAGTATGTAAGGTTTACAACAGTGTTTATAAACTTAGCTGCAAGATATGTGGAATGTCTTATATTGGTCAAACTTCTGACCCGATTAATAAGCGTTTCAATAACCATAAGTCTGATATCAGACATTGCAAAACTAATAAAGAAGAACAAGAAATTGAAATTAGACATTTCAACATGCATGGTATTGAAAACATGGAATTAACGATTTTAAAGATTGTCCCTAACAAAAAAGAAAGATTGTTATGTGAAAGTGACATGATGATTAAATGTGGTACGGTTTACCCATACGGGTTAAATGTTATGTTCAATGGAACTAACGTTTTGAAAAAATTAAGAAACAGTTTATTAGAAGTTTCAATATACGAACGTATTGAACATCCCATGAATTATAAATTCAATAAGGAGATGGACCACAAGATAATAGCAAAGGAATATGACAATATTAATGAAATTAAAAGTTCAATTCTCAAGAGTGATTTCGTGGGAATAGTAAGAAATATAAAATTTATTATATTTAACGTGAAAAAACGTTTTATAGGTGATTTGTTAAACTTATTGTATTCACATAAGAGTAACTATAATATAGATTTGGCTTTGGACATTTTGAGGTATAGAATTAGTTCACAACATTTGAAGGAAAATCTGGGCAGAAGTAACAACAATAACAACAAAATAGTTAATAGTATGTATTTTGTAATGGATTACATTGAAATTAAAAAACATGGTATAAATATGGGCAAGGTATTAAA
This sequence comes from Maratus speciosus, assembly GCA_963932465.1. Classification (NCBI taxonomy): domain Eukaryota; kingdom Metazoa; phylum Arthropoda; class Arachnida; order Araneae; family Salticidae; genus Maratus; species Maratus speciosus. Next base: position 309,254,173 of record OZ010800.1, read on the forward strand.
TAAATACAATGATTTGCTTCCAGATAAGAACATGGAGATTGTCAAGGTTTATAGATACGATAACCCTTTAGGTCGTATGGTTTTTAATTATAATAATTTTTCAAAAGAAATTAGTAGAAACAATGATAATAATTTATGTCATTGTCATGATCCGGTTTATCGTGATTATGTCGATGTGGATCACGGTCATGTATTGACCGGTAATTTAGACATTGTCAAGGACAGAACATTGAGAGATTATATGCGGTTTGGTACAAAATTTCGTTTAAAAAGATTAAACACTAAGGATTTTATAAAAAAACGATTAAAAATCAACGTGGATATGTTTATACATAAACTTATGAACAAATTTTGCTTACCAGAAATAACTTTTCTGGAATGGAAACACAATATATTAAAGGATTTGAGTTCAATTTACTGTGGTAAAACAGGGGGGATTTCGTTGGAAGAATATAAAGTATTAAAAGATTCTATCAAGGATTTACAGAGTAATTTCGTTATAACATATATTGATAAGGCAAATACAAATTTTGCTATTATGTGTAAAGAGCTATACTGTAATCAATTAAGACAATGTTATAACAATACACATAATTATAGGTTGTTAAATACCAGTGTAAAAGAGATAGAAAGTAGACTTGCTGCTTTTTACAATAGGTTAAAATACACACAACGTAGTAAGGAATTGCCTTATATGGTTTTGATTCCTAAATTTCATAAGGACCCCATTGCCTTTCGTACAATTACATGTGGTTTTGGCACTTATTTGGAAGTAGCTAATAAAAAGTTTTTGGATATTTTGCAGAGTTTATTTGAAGCGGCATTAAAACAAAATTACACATGTATTATAAAAAATAGTTTTGAATTACTTAATAGATTGAAAGGTTTGAGTAATATTAAAGGTCTATATGTTTATGATTTTGAAGATTTATATAACAGTATTGATTTAAATGATCTTAAAAATAAAATATTCGAATTTTTTAAGAGGTACAATATTTTGGGAAAAAATTTGGATCATTTGACAAATTTATTTAATTTCGTAGTTAATGAAAATTATTTATTCGATGGTAAGCATGTGTTTCAGCAGATAAGAGGTATACCTATGGGGGGTAGTTGCAGTTCGGTACTTGCAGATATTTATTTATTTTTATACGAGGTTAAAGAGACAACAGTTAAGGATTTTTTAAGTTTCAGATATATTGATGATGTATTGTTAGTAAGGATTAACGATTCCAATAGCGATTTAAATTTAGACTACTATCCCCATGGTTTGATATTAAAAAAAACTTCATATGACGAAAAGCATGTAAATTATTTGGATCTCACTATCGACATTGAGAGGGGTGGATTACGGACTAGCATTTATGATAAGAGAAAGGATTACAACTTTGAAACTATTAAGATATTAAATTTTAATTCCAATGTACATATTTCCATTTTCAGAAATATCATTATCAATAGTTTAATAAGGATAGTAAAGTTAAATTCTAATCATAATAGTATAATAAATGACATTATAAATCTCTATCAAGATGCAATGGATCAGAATTATCCTATTGGTTTGTTAAATAGTTTGGTAAACAATTTCGTCAAGGATAAAGATTACTGCGACGCTTTACTTTTGGCGATTAAAAACATCGCCAAATAATCGTAGGCTTTATAAGGAGCTCTGTCTGGTTGCGTCCTTCTTTTTGAATTGGGTTGCTGCTTTGGATGGACAGTTTTTAAGTGTTCTTTTCGAATTCGGTTACTGCTTTGGATGGCCAGTTTTAAAGTTTTCTTTGGCCAGTATGGTCTTGACAGATATGGGGGAAGTTTCATGAGTAATTGCCGGTAAAACCCAGCATGCAAGTCTTTAGCCTTGCGGTCTGTCTCCATTGGTTGTTTTCTTTTCGTTCATGATTTAGTTAGTAAGTTTTTTCCATGGTTATTTTGTTAATTTTCTCTGTAGTTCAGTAGTTTTGGGATTGGATGTGTAGTGTGTGGTTTTTGGTATTATATATATATATATATATATATATATATATACATATATATGTATATTTTCTCTATTAATCCTTTCGTTGCGCGACCCGAGATTTCCTCGGGCATGCATTTTTTCAGTCTAATTAACCCTCCTTGATTATTCCCACCAGTAATTTTTTTATTGTAAATTTTACCATATTCAATCAGAGCATTTCCCACATTAAATTAGATAAAAATTTTTGTTTTGAAAAGTCAGTGACAAAAGAATAAAAAATCTTAAAAGACGCTCGTCGCGAAGGGCTTTTGATAAAACAATTACGCAGCGAGGGGGTTAAGTCTTCCCTATAAAAAACTGAACAATTATTTTCTTCCTTATTTTGCAAAAAACATCATTACAAAAATATCAATACTTATATAGGTTTTCATTGAATTATTTATGATGAATTGGCGTTTCAGAATAAAGAATATATATAAATTTTTAAAAGTAAATCTCTTAGCTATTCTGAGACAGATGAAATACAGGCAATAATAAATATGCAGTTAACAAAAGATTATCGACCTTACGATATCAGAGGCTAAGATAATAATAGACTATAATAGACTATAATACTTTCAGGAGCACTATTACAAGAAGATTTTCAGCGATGCATTGGAATTAAATAGAATAAATTATTAATGATTTGTTAATTATATTCCTAGGTTTGAAACTATATCTGTAAGTGTAAATGATCTCAGTCCGTGTAGTGCTTTATTTTAATATATTCCTAATGCTATTATTTTACGTTTATCAAATTAATTTACATCTAAATTATATGCATCTTTGCTAAATGAGGCAAAAAATCCCGAAAGTGGTTCACGGTGTTTCTTTTTAATTTTGAAGATCAAATAACTGTATGGAAGTGGAGGACTACGATTTATGTTTCATTTACCTGAAGTGTAAGCTTAAGAAAAATCGGCCAATTTTAAAATTTGACTTATAATATATTCTACGCATTTTGGTGACTTTTTTTTTCTTCGGATACTTATTAGCGATGAACTGAATTCCATAAATGCGGGGAGACTTTTTGGGGATTAACGAGGTAAATTTATGTGGTGTTTTTCATAAAAATGGCGTAAGAATAAAGGTGTATATTCGAGACAGAGAATATAAATACATGATTACGGCGTTCGCAATGCTTTTATATGATGGACATTTTAAAAAATCTTTTATAATTTGAAAACACTTAAATTATATTAATGCGATTAAGTAAAATAATTTTAAAAAACATTAAGACGTTCGCTAACTTAAATGCGAAATCTGATTAAAGGATGCATGTGAGGTAGACCACTAGTTTGGAAGTCTCAATTTTTACTTTTTTTTCTTTGTACACTTTATTTAATTGTGATATTTTAATTCTGTTTTCAACTTTTACACATTGTAATAAACATTTCTAACCTTTAGGTTAGATTAAGATTAAGAAAAAAAAAAAAAGAAGACTGTGTTTATTTAAATGAGTATTCATGTTTCCATACATATATTCTAATGCATAGAAAATGATCATTTTTTTTCAAAATGTAAGGAAAAGGAGTGAGTGGATAGAGGCCATAAAATATCAGGCCCCGAGACTCTCTTTGGCTTAATCAAGCCTGATTAAATAGAATTATTAGAAATATTGCACGATTTTAATCATTTATAAATCTAATATTTTTATCATGTAACATTTTATAATAACTCGGGTGATATCTGATAAATATTATTGTTAACAATGTCATAAATATCTTGTAAATACTCTTTTAACCCGTGAACTCCACACTAATGCGATTCACACCGATCAAAATTTAAAATGTCGGTTTTATTTAAAACATGCTTTAATTAATTTTTATTTTTAATAAAAAAATAAGATTTTTGATAAAAATCAATATATCATTTCGATTCCTCATTATATTTCGTATAGGAATCATGTGTCATATTTCATTGTCATTACATTGTCATCAAAAGTATGCGCAGTTGAAGTTACGGAATCCCAAATCGCACTATTATGTACTTTACGGGTTAATATTCACTCGCGAATTCCGCGAATTTTAAATGATGTTTTTCGCGAAAAGTGCTTAACCGTTCACTACTGTTAAAGCTCTCACAGACCACTTCCTTTTAAAATTATTACGTATTAAGTTGAAATTTTCAGTGTACGTAATTATAAACATTTACGGAAATCTGTTTTATTTGCAGACTTAGCACCAATCCTACTGATTTTAAATTATAATAGCGTTGTGCATAAAGTTTAGTACAGAATCAGTTTCCTATGAGTTCATGAAGCTTTTTAATTGTGTTTTATCAAGAGGACTGGGAAAGCGTTCACAGTAGCTATGCGACAATTTCTGTCACTGCAGTTGTTAAATGGATATTTTGATATGAATTGGCATGTATAAAACGCATTTTCACATTTATGACTTTTGACATCTCATTTACGTTTTAACTGCCGTCACTGCGAAAAAAAATCACCTAAATGCGACAGGAGTTTATTGTGGGATTATACTACAGATATTGGTTCAATTTGTATAAAACAAGTTAATTTTGAAATAAAGGCACAATATTCAATAATGTTCTGCGTAATAAAATATATAGGGGAGACTGGGGAGGGTTGACCCATTTTTTTTTTAATATTTTTTATATTTTATATATTGAACCTAGAATAAAGTTTCATATATCATTTTATTCGTTATACAATCAGTTATAAAAATAAAATTGCGACATAAGAGTAATATATATTGAAAATGATTGATTTTAATCATGAGAAAATAATGGGTCAAGGCACCCTATATACGAGACGCTTGACCCACTTTATTTTATATTGAAATATTTGTTAAGGGAAAAAAATAAGTTTAAAAAAATGCAGAATAACTATGCTACATGGTTTACTTATTATTAAAAATATTTGGAGAAATGTGAAGTGTAAATAAACCTGCTGACACGAAATTCAAGGCACAGAAAAAAAAATCCTTTTTAAACATCCACTTTTGTGACACTCGGACTAACAACACAAGTTTCCACATAGTTTGTCTTCATCTCATTGCGTTCATCCTGATGAAATTTGTCTACATACATTCCTAAAGTGTTTTGGTCAATGTTATGTTCTTTTGCAGAGACATAAACACTGAACATTTCTTAAGGTTGCTGCTTTCTTCCTTTCTAGTCTTTTTCATTTTTCTTTTTACCTACTATGTGCTCCATTTAGATGAAATAAATGTTCCTATCAACTTTCCAATTTACATTTCATTAAATTTTTCTTTGCTTCTACAGCAATTTCTACATCTTCCTTTAATCGATTTTAAACATTATCCTTTCTATCCACCCCCCCCCCCCATTACTGTGGCTTTACAGAATACATTTACATTATTCTAGCAATATAACAGTTAACCTTTTATTATGTACAGTGTATAATAAAAATATTTCAAAAAATACTTAAATAAGGGAGCTTTGACCATCTGGTCAGCTCTCTCCACATAGCCTCTTTCAAAGTATAATACATGGTTATGTTTACACTAATTTAATGTACAATCTTTATACCTGGAAAGAAAGCTCAATCTTTCTGCATTACTTAAAACACACTCACTTAAATTTATCTGATTTATTTTATGTGAGAAAATTTTACATAATGTTTCTAAAAAATACACTTTTCCAGCTGAAAACTTTTCACAATTGATTTTTCCACACCAGTTTCAATTATCTGCATTAAACAAAGACTCCTGTTTGAGCATTTCAGTACCTCTGGTTGTCATCTGTTGGCAAAACTCTGAAATTCATTTAAATATGGAAACGGAAGGGTGGTTCAAGCCGCACCTATGGTCAACTCTCCCTAGTCTCCCCTATTTATATAATAAAATAATACACGCAAAATGTGACAAAAACATCGGAATACTGTCTCATTAGGCACAATGACCTTGTTTTATAGTATGTGAATTTTGTATACATGTGTTAATTACATTTTATATTTTAATGTGTCCTATAATTGACTCACAATGTAAAAACATGTCTTTTTTCTGCTGTTTTCCGTCCTCGTTGACGGCTTGGCGAGAAATTTGGAATAACGATTACAAAGGAATAAAGGCAGAAATTTACAACAGTTAAATGGTCAGATTGTGGGCAACACCACATCCCACGAGCTGAGGTCCGGCCCTCTGATGAACTACAGATCGGAAGGGCGGCAGGGCTTCGAATCGCAGCTCAACAAATGTCAAGTCCAATAGTAATAGTCATAAGCTTGTCCAGTAATATTCATGAAGGACTAGAAGTTACGCCCTCTGAAAAAGTATTAGTATTGCGTTGCACGCAATTTTATCTTATGATTATTCAGACGTTTCAAGTTAGATTTTTCCGAACTTAAATTTAGCTTATGAAAAATTTACACCTTCATGTGTTTGTTTTTTCAAAACACTCCCAAAGCATGAGATTCCTTCACCACGAATTTGAAAGTACTCTTATGAGTTCTCAAATTGCTATGTTAGAATCTGATATTAAATGAGCCTAGTAACGGCTAGTCTACTTCTGCCCAAATTACAATTCTAGTTAATTGAATTTACTTTCAATTATTAAAGTTTCGCCGACGATCTCAACAATTTATTTTATACGTGTGTTAAATGCCTATGTTGGAAGCTGAGTGTTATCGTCGCAACCTGCAATCCCTACAGATGCCGTGTCATGACACTGTATCAAAGTAATTAAAATTTTCATTGTATATCCTTGTAAATACTTTTATGTTTTTTTATGTAATAGGCAGTATATTGTACTTTGTAGAGGCAGTCATTAATGTTTTTACTTAATGGAATTTCATTTTATGCAAATAATGTATTTGTTTCATATTAGCGATTGTTTGTTTATTTTAAAGTTAAGTAATTTGATATTGCAGATGATTTATACAATTCTGTCACCAATCATGATAACAATTATGTAAATCAAAGTAAATTTCAATGTAAACCGTTCGGATCGTGTGATATGTAGTAAATGCTACATGGTAGCATTTTTCAGTTTAATATTTCCTTAAGCATTTTCTTTTAAATAATTTTTGTAAATAAATCATTTGCTTTTGTTATTTGTGTCTTTATTTTTATAAATCACATGTACTGTACATTAATCCATTGTTACAGAAATGATGCAGTAATTCTAGTTAACGAATAATAGCGCGCATATTTGTTTCATTAACTAGTAGTTCATAAGTAGGCATTCGTAAAAATTCACACAACGTATAATTTTCTTCTGTACTTTATTACTAGGTTGAGCAAAACGTTCTGTGAAATTTATGAAAATTGCGTTGTTATTCGCCAATTAACAACAAAAGCAACAAGGACTATTCTTTAAAGTAGAGACCATCATAGTCCACGACTTTCTGCAACCGTTCTGCCAGATTTGCTGGCTAAGTTTGTCGTCGTTACCAGCAATGTCATCCTCATTAATCTAATCGACGGCTTTCAGAATCGTTAGGCCTTTTCTCTAATAATGCGGGTCAACACACGCAAATCATACTGTTCAATAGGCATTTTGGAGCCAAAGTTCCTGATCTCCTATAAATATACCACTAGTACTCCTATATACGATACAAATTCTGGTAACTATTAGATTAAAAATTTCCCAGAACTTTTTGCTCAACCTAGTCATTTAAATCAGCAGTATATATTATTAGTTTAAATCAGCAGTTAAGTATAATTGGTCATTTAATCTTTGCTAGAACTTTAGTATGATTTAATACGATATGTTTTATCATGAACTTTAGTATGATCTATTTTAATAGTTACTTAATGTATCTCTGTACTGACAATGCCTGAGTATTTCGTTAAAGTATTTGAAATGGTTTACTAAAGACACAGCCATTCATTTATGCTTCCATAAATCATTCCAACACATTGTTTAACGATTTTAAAGTTATGTTTAAAAAATAAATTTATTTCGTCCATTAAAAAGAAAAATGTCTGACAATTGTAAATCACTTGTTTTATTTTGAATATTATTGAGATTAATATTTCCTCTTTACTATGATTTGTTTTAATAGTTACTTAATGAATATCTGTACTGCCAATGCCTGAGTATTGGGCTAGAATGTTTGAGATGGTTTACTAAAGACACAACCATTCATTTATACTTCCATCAATTAATCTAGCGCAATGTTTAACGATTTTAGAGTTATTTTTGAGAAATAAAGTTTATTTCCTCCATTAAAAAGACAAATATCTGACAATTGTAAATTTGTTGTTTTATTTCGAATATTATTGCGATTAATATTTTCCCCTCTGATTAATATGGGTAGTAAGTATATAATATCGTACAGAAAAATAGTACAGAATTTTGAAAATAATTCAAGAAAGGAAAAATTGAAAAAAAAATTAGAAAAGGCACGTCCGATGAAGTTGCTATAATGGAGGTAAGGGTTAATTCTTAAATAAGGAACATAGGATTCAGTCAACTTTATGGAAATTGAATAACAATGATGACTTACACTGGTAAACTCTAATGCAAATTTTACAGAAATGCTTCATGATTAATGCTTTTCAGTTTATAATCCTTCTATATGCTATCATTTTTTAAATTTTCCAACATGGTTTATAAATACTCATAAATTCATGTTGTCTGTATGACCGTCTGTCCTTGCTCTAACTCGCTTAAAAACACTCGGATTGCCATGTAATTGGTATACAATATTAAAGATTACCATGACATGTTTGGTCTTGAAAATAAAATCTGTAGCATTTATGCATTGTTTAGATGGTAACTCAATATATTTCGTTTGTACTATCGTCTATGGTAAGAACTATTTGCAGTGTATTTTAAAGATGCTGCTTTATTTCAAGCATATAGCAACTGATATACTTCAATGATGCGTAAAAACAATGCTTACTTTCGAATATGGTGTGTACAGCATTGTATGGTTCATGCACAAAGACCCACAAATTATTCGATTCTAACCCTGTATGCTTCGACGGGACTTATAAGTCCATTAAAGAAAATACAATATAAAATTTATTTAATTCGTCTACTATTAAAAGTATTTAGTACTTTTCATGAAAAATACTTTGCTGGATCACATTGAGTAAGCACAGCAAAACAGTCGAAGTTAAATATTTTTTAATGTGGTTATTTTCTCAACCATTTACATGTATTTAGATTTACGTTGTTATACGATTGTTGTTATACGAAAAATTCTGCTAAAATGTCATACGAAAATTTTGAAACTACAAAACGCTTCTTAGTTACAAATAGGATCACAATACATTTGCAGTAAAAGCTATTTCATTCGGCATTCTATGGTTCGTCACATTCTATAATCCAGCACGCTAGGCCGCGCTTTTAGGTAGTTTCGTAAGAAATACTACCTATTGCAGTCGTTACCATGGTGCGACTTTAGAAATATTCCTTCATAACTTTTCATTATATGACCCTAGGAACCCAAAACCACCCCACTTAAAAAGTTTATGTACATACATACACACACACATATATATATATATATGTGTGTGTATATACATATATATACGTATATATACGTATATATATATATATATATGTATGTACTAAATTTTGTCCGCACGATAAAAGTCGCAATTATGCACGGATCGTTTTGAAACTCGCCAACAACTTTGAGATGGCAAAAATCTCGGCGGGGATTGATAATGGGCAAAATCGGCCCAAGGGAATGGAAATGGGGGGGGGGGGGTTAAAAATTTTTAATACCGTCTTAACAAGATTCTGGTAAAACCATCTCTTACACAACAATGACAGGAAAAAATAAATATTTTTCGTTATAGCAGTTGCCAACAATAAAAAAAAAAAAACAATAAAATTTTCACCACAACAGTTGCTTTTCTATTGCAAGAATTTCAGGTGAAAAAATAAATTAAATAAATAGTTTGACGAATGGAAAACAAATTGAATATTACGTCATAAGATTTCTAGAGCCAGATTTCAGCATGGAAACTCAAAATGAAATAAATAGTTTGACGAATTAATATATATATATATATATCGACATATTAGAAATATAATGGACCTCAGAAGGTGAATATGTAACGTCATGTGAGTTTGAAGAAACGTATTAAAACATGATAAAACCCGACTATGGAAATATTAACATATTTTAACACTTTGAGGTTCTCTGAATTTGTTTTAGTCATTTTTAAACCTATCCCATATACATGCGTGTGTGTATTCGTGTATATTAGAATTTTCACAAAATGTTTAGCTCCATAGAGTTCATTCTTAGTGAAGGAACTGGGTTTATCTCTAATCTAGATTTAAGTTTTGTTGGTGAATTTAGTACTTAACATTCAAATCTACCTCCGTCTGTAGGCCAGAACCGGCAGGGATATTTTTTTTTTTACGATCTCTCTTGACTGGGATCGCTAGGTTGCGAGCAGTTCACTCAGGATCCAGACGTCTCATGACCTTGACTACAATTCTCCAATTCTCGCGCTACAGTTTGCTTAGTTTAATTCGCGTGACTCAAATTGTGGCCTAATGCGAAGATGGGATAAAGATTTAAATGTTCGAAGTGATGACCAAAATATAGTGGTAGATTTGGTAGAAGTCGGGCCAAACAACTCTTTCAGAGATATACCCGTGAGGAAGTTACAGACTGGATTGAAATCGACGACAGCTTGCCGGTGGTCGAAAATATCAGTGACGGACTGATTAAACAAAGTGTTTTGAACTCACAAGTAGCCCACATTCAGAAGGTGGAATCGGATGAAGAATAAGCTATGGCAGGTTAATCTGAAGTCTCGTGGGAATGGAAACAGGTTTCTAATGCATTAGATACATTCATAAACTTTGCCGAATTGAACGAAAGCTAGAACTCTTCAGAACTCATAAATCTGTGTGTAATCTGTAACGATTTTTTGAAGAAGAAATCAGAATCGCGGAAGCAACGTTATATCAGACTTTTTTTTAATGTAATGTTCAGATTAATTTCTGACCACATGTACAATGTAATGTACATATAAAGTATATATTAAATAATTGGAATTTAATTTTGTATTCTGTTTTTATTTAACTCTCAAAGTTGTTTGAATGGCAAAATACAGAACAGTATTTTTCAGGTATTTATACGATTTGCACAGGTACATAATGTATGTGAAGACAAAAAATGCATTGGCGATCGATAATCCGGCAAAATCGCTGATTCGGCGCAGCTGTGGTCCCGAACGCGCCTGATTAAAGAGCTTCTACTGTATTTACATTGTTCTTGTAAGAATTGTGAGGTTTCCATAAGAGTATTTTTTGTTAATTAATCAAATTATTCTTGTAAATATTTTACAAAGAATACTCTATCTACCGGTTTTATAAATCAGTTTTATTTAAAAATCTATCTAAAAATCAAATTGTCATTATATAAGTTGTTTTGGATATCTTCAGACATTAGCGAAGATAATTATAGAAGAGGAGCAAATTTTTCATTTAAAATTCGGGACATAAAGGGTTAACTGATTTTGTGCATGCTACGTGATGTGTTTAATTTTATCGATCATAAAAGAAGGCTTAGCAAACGAATTCAAGTACTTTTCCGTTCACTGATGTAAATAGTTGATAGCAATTCTCAAGAATGTTAAGTGTTTCTTAACTGAAAATTTTTTTCGCAGGCGATATAGTACGTACACAGATCTGTAGATCACATACAGTCGTGGGAAAAAAAAAGTAAATACCCCCTAGTAACTCTGCAAAAAATTAATGTAGAAGCAAGTTACTATGATACCAAACGATTGGAAATAAAGTCTACATTTAAATGATTTAAACAAAATTTGCTTAGGGGTCCATCTACATATCAAAACGAACCGAAACTTTGTTTTTTTTATAGCAATACCCATGTTTGGCACCATAAATAAATTGTACTCTCTTCAATTAGCCTAAATCCAAATTTTCATGAAATTCATATGATTAGTTTACGAGAAATTAAATATTTTATAATGAGCCTATTTTAAGGGGCTGTATCCAAATTGAAGTTCCGTACTCAATTGTTGAAATGCTACAAAATGACCATGTATTTTGTATTAATGTATGTCATTTCTTGCCAATAGTACCATTTTACTCTCTTAATATTTTTCGGCAATTGTCAACACAAATGTTTCACTAAAATGAGTAAAATGTACTTTTTCTCAAATTATGCTGTTCTGCACATCATAGACCATTATTTTGACGTTTTTCAATCATAATTCAAAAATTACTTGGAATAAAAATATGAAATTGAGAACTTGCCTAAAGCAGGACATAATAAATATAAATCTGTCAAAAACACTGTAGGTTGCAATTCACATTTTTAATCGAATATTAATTTCATAACTCATATTATAAAATTTTAAAAATTACAAGTTCAATGTATTTATGTTTGGGTTTTTTTAGTATTATGATCAAACAAAAAAATTATCACATTGAATTATAATTTCAGGAGATAATAATAAAAATATGAAAATGTAATTTAACATTAGAAGCTCTAAATTTTGAATTTCTTAACTCAAAAACTTATCATCTAAATGGCCTGAAATTTCGTTTGAAACGACAATTTAAAATATATTGTGAAAATTAGGTGTTGTCATTGAAAAAAACACAGTGTGGTCTGATTTTGATTTGTAGATGGCCCCCTAACCAAATTTTATATACAATATTTAAAAGTAGACTTTATTTCCAATCGTTTGGTACTAGTAAATTTCTTCTATTATTTTTAGTTGCAGAGTTAGTAGGTGGTATTTACATTTTTCTTTCCATGACTATGCATCTTTGCCTAAAGGATTTGGATATTTTTCCGACTATGTACAATAAAAATAGTAAATAAAGCCTTCGTGCAAGAATAGTAACCAAAGTTTAAAAATGCACAAAAAGCAACAAACAACTGTTTCGATTCTACCAGCGAGATTCTTCTTCAGTGCAGAAAAAGCAAGACTTTGCAAAACGACATAGAGGCGTAGGCTTACATATCCGATACACGTAGCGAACCCGCCAAAAACAACCAATGAGAGAAAAGCAGCATAAAACAACTGAGTGGACAAGTAGCGACATCTACCGGAGAAAAAAACAAAATGAAACCTAAAAAGGGAAATTAAATTAATGCTTTCCAAATACTTAGAAAATCAGGAGCGCTACATAAGTCATTGAATAAACAGTGAGAATTTTTAATGATGTCGTAAGCTTCCAAAAAATCAAGATCAAGAACATTTTTGGATAATGATGGCTGAGGAAAAATTTAACCTATGTTGAATAGACCAACAATTTTGAGCAATAGAAGGTCTTTTAAACTACTGATTTTTAATCTAACCTTCATGCTCTTTTAAACGAAATCTAAGAGCACGTTTAGTCTGGCCCTTTCTTTCTTGGATGTCCTTGTAGACCGGGCGGTGGTAGCACAGACCAACCTCATCAAGTTCATGGCTCAAATTCTAGAATTAGTTAACACTCGATTCGCATATTAAAACGCAATCGCTCTGCCAAGTCATATATTGATGGAAAACACCGGGAAAACCCGATTTTAGCGGTTGACTCGAAGATTTACCATTGTGTTTTCCCGCAACCAAAGATACGAAAACATGGATGACTGGGAGCAGGAAAACACAATGGTAAACCTAAGAGTCAACCGCTAAAATAGGCTTTTTAGATGTTTTTTACCAAGATATGACTTGGTAGACCGATTGCGTTTTAATATGCGGATCGAGTTTTAACTAATTCTGGAATTTCAGCCGTGAACTCGATGAGGTTACTGTATGTGCTGACTCCTCCCGGTCTATTGTTATTCGTTGTGAAGATTGCTTTCAGACTATTGTCTTTCGTAAACCTTTTGCTGTCTGTCTCCCACCTCACATGAATTTTTCTCATCCTCCCAACACTTTTGTTTTTCGGTCTACCAATATTTGTGCCACTCCTCAGTTCCCGAGTGCTGTACTTAATTTCCTCAAGGATATTGCTGTTGATCGGGATTATTCCACTAACATTATAGATTCTATTTATAAGAAATTAACGAAACCCGTCCATTCCGAAAAGCATTTTAATTCCAACTTTAATACTTCAGTTGTTTTGGCATTTTTTCCTAAAATCAGTCATCAAGTTGCTAAAATATTAAGAAGGTTTCATTTCAATGTTTTTTTTCTACTGTTAATAAAATCTCTTTTTCAAATCTCAAACATCCTATTTATCGTATAGGTAACTGGCTTATTTACCAAATCTCTTACCAGTGTGGTCTTTCTTATATTGGCCAGACAAAACGTGCTCTTAGATTTCGTTCAAAAGAGCATGAAGGTTATTTTAAAAATCGGGAGTTTAAACAGCCTTCTATATTGCTCAACATTCTTGGTCTTGAGGTGATTGCTCAGAATTTCAATAAATTTATTATCTGACTCATATCTTAAATTAAAATAATAAGTTTTATTTTTTTCACCAAAACATTTCACTTCAAAAGATCACCACAGTCTTTTCAACATTTGTTCATTTTTTCCTCAGCCATCATTATCAAAAAATGTTCTTATAAACTTGATCTTGAATTTTGGGAAGCTTACCACATCATTAAAAATTGTACTGTTTAGCCAATGACTTATCTAGTACTCCTGATTTTCCAAGTAAGGCATCCTGGGGTAACTGGAGCCTGGCGGTAACTGGCCCATAGACTATTTTATAAAAAAAAAAGTTGATATCTTTTAAGTTTTAGCTTTTGTCAACGTTGCGAACCTATCTCTACTTCTTAAAACAAAGTGTGTCCACTCAATCATAACTCTGTCTTTGCTGTGATAAGTTGCAGAAAATTTACTCTTATTTTTGCAAACAACGTCGATTTGGTTGAACGTCCTCGGCTTTTTATTAAAATACAGTAAGTACTTTTATTAAACAATATATATTTTTTAAAGATTAGGCATATAAATATATTAATATTATTAGGTATATATACATATTTACTTTCTGCTTCAAATGTAAGTTCGGTGTTCCATTTATACCATAAATGTTTCAAGAATGGGGTAACTAGGGCATGAATCAATGGTAATTGGACCATGCGGGGTCCAATTATCCCAATAGTTATAAATAATTTTTTTGAGTTTCTCTTACTGCGATAAATTAATTTATCCGTTATTTTTTGTTTGCAATAAAGAAAATTACATAATACCTGATTGAAATTTCATAATAAATTTTTAAAAAGCTTGTTAACGGATATCAAACCAAGTTTCGAAAGTTTACGATACAGACGAAGAGACGTACATAAGACAAAGAGACATTATTAGAAAATTATCGAAACCAATAAAAAATAGTTCAGTTAGATATTAAAACATGGTTAAATTCTAAGCAGATTTTTTGGAAATATCGAGCTTTCTTTGAACTAAATAAAAAAGAGAATGAGATACTCACCCGTTTGTTCATAGATTTATCTTGTTTCTTTTTTACCTAAAATGCCCATGTAACGTTTATACTTTGTACGTATACTAATTACTCACAATTCTTATGTTTTTTTGTATAAATATATCTAATAATTTCACATGTGGTGTTTTTTTAGACATCTTGGCAGCAAAGATTCCCTTACAACGCTCTTTAGTTGATATATAATTTACATGATCTGCCTGGTTTAATTTTTTAAAAGTTATTTACACTTTTTCAAAAAGGATCTGATACACCAGTTTAAAAAATTTAAACACGTGTGGAACACAGACCTACCTACACCAGATGTCCCATTTATTTTATGGGGAAACTGGAACCATGAAGAAAGAAAGATTAAATATATATTTGTTTTATCTTTAGGCATTAAAACGTAATTTTGAAAAATTCTGCCTGATACAGTGAACCTAACTGAACACATTTACAAAGGTTCAGACTTTAATTCAAATGAACATTAGCTTTTAGAAACTGAACTGCCAGTATCTCCAGAAACGCATTGTAAAACCATGGCCCCGTTGCCCCACGAAACCTTATTTGAAAAGTATTAATTTAATTTACCTTTTTTTCGTTTCTTTTTTTTTTCGTTCTATGGTAGATGTCGCTACTTGTCCACTCAATTGTTTCATGCTGCTTTTCTCTCATTGGTTGGGTTTGGCGTGTTTTCTACCTGCATCGGGTATATAATATGGCTCTTCCTTGTCGTTTTGCCCAGCATTACTTTTTCTAGCACGCTGCGCCTTGCTCTATCTTGCATTGAATAAGAATCTCGCTTGTATATGCGAAACACCTGTTTGCTGCCTTTTGTGTATTATTTGTGAACGTTTAAACGTTGGTTTTTTACCTTATATATATATATATATATATAATCAATAAATAAAAAATGCAAATACACTATAAATTTGGATTGAATTATATTTGAAATATATATATATATATATATATATATATATATATATATATATATATATATAACAATTAAATAAACATCACCGACCACCAACAAAAACTGTGAAATTATGAATAAAATAACATTAAGAAATACAGTTCGCCAAATACAATTAACATAGATTCCAAAAAACATAGTAAAAACCATCAGAAATTGAATAACATAAATGGAATGATGGAAATTTGTAGAACTTAGACAGAATCACCAGGTCCCAAATGCCTTAAGTTCCACAAATAAAATGTGTGGTTTCATCTTCATATTAGCCATAAATTAGCTAAAGAATATGTATTTGGGACTACCACACACAGAGAACCGGGAAATAAACCATTGAACATCAATTAAGTTCAAAATGAAACAAGATTAGAAAGGATAGAGGAAAAAAATTACCAAATTATAATCCATACTGTCATAGAATTAGGTATAACAAGTACACTCATTACGCATTTTATTCTCATTTAAAATAGTATACTATTAAAAATTAATATGATATTGTTCTGAGTAGGCTAAAATTTAAATACAAGTTAATCGTTAATTTTATTAAGCATTAATGAATATGAATAAATTCAATATGAATTGATAAATATATAAATATAACTACACCATTATACATATAAAAGTATCGAATCAACATCCATTATAAAATGTGTATTAGCAACGTACTTATAAATCAAATTACCCCCTCCCTTTTTTTAACCATTGCGTATTATCCAGACAACGCTACACTCTTCCGTGCTCTAACATCTACCCACCCAACCGTCCTATAACAATTTTTTATTATAATTTTATAATTTTTAATTTTTTATAATTATTTTCTTATTTTATATATTTTTTTGTAATTTTATTTACGCATGTGGTAATTTGTCTTTTAAGATCATTTAACTACTAATTATAGATTAAAGAATATATGATTTTTTTTGTAAAACCATGATTTAATGCATCATAAATTAGATTTTTAATATTAGTGTTAATTAAATGAGAAGAACATAAACACGTTATTCTATATAAATGATTAAGGATTATATTACGATATACAGAATTATGAAGACAAGATTTAAAATTAGTAAATTTATTAAATTTAAATTTAAATTCTATATGTTTATCATATAGATCAGTTATTGTTTCGCTTTCTTTTATTGTCAATTTTAAGATCTAATAAGTTAATTGTAATGTTAGATAGGAGGATTAGATAGGACTAATTCTAAATTAGTACGATAATCTACTGGAAATTGAGAAAGATTAGTTTGGTCAGTGGCAATTAAAACTATGTCATCAATATAACGATATAAATGTAGATTACTATTAGTAAAAGTACGTTCATAGTGATATAAGTATACGTCTGATATTAAACTGACCTTGTGGTGTACCGACGTTCTGTAAATATAATGTGTTATCTTGCAAAATATAAGTATTACAGATAATGAAATTCTTAAAGATTTAAAATAAGATATATCTATATTAAATGGTAAATCCAGTTTATGATGATACTTTTTAAGTAATGCATTTATAATATTATGTAGATCTAATCTGTCCTATATATATAAAATCCTAATGAAACGAATTTATGAAACGGATATATGAAACGGCTGAAATGAAAAGAATTTATGTAACGATTCTTTGAAACGACTGATTAAACATCTGATTATGTTTCACGGCGATTTCACCTAAATATTCACTTTGCAATGAAATTAACACCAAAAATCAGTATTGATCGCAGATCTAAAAACTGGTATTTGAATTTTTAAATTCGGATTAGTTTTCGAAACATTAATTTTTTTCTAATTTTAAATACAATTTTTTAATAATGGCAACGGAAATTTTAATCATAACAGATATTTTTTTTCATATTTCAGAAAAGGTTATTATTTTAAACTAATTTGGCGAGCACTTTGGCCTCCCTTAAATGTATGCTAAGAAATGTATCATACTACTTTTATACATAATTCAATTTACTTGAACAATCTTTCGCCAAATCAAAAGATTCAGATAGAGAAATCAATTCTGACGGTATTTTTATGTTAGCGAGACGCAGGTGATAATTCGCTAAACATTTTTCCCGTCGCACTTTTTTATATTTCAATAATTTCATTTAAAATATAATTCACTCATTTTATTTAAAATACACAACTTTCATTTAAAATTGATGACTTTCACTTCTTTCTTTGTTTTTAAAACAAAACGAAAAGAAAAACATTAGACACAGATGCTATCTACACACCGAGGTTCCTAATTGGCGCCAAAATGGCATTATTGTGATTGACATGTTAACCCGGCTATTGTTGTTTATTTAATAATAAATGTTTATTTACTTTTATTTCTTTCTTAAAAATATATAAATTATTTTGTTCTATAGCTATTAATTTTTTTTTCCTTTAGAAAATAATAGAAAATAATTAAAAAATACTGTACTACTTAGTTATTCCGTCGACTAATTTCGCCAGATTATACAAATTGACATATTTTTTAAATAAAATAACGAAAGAACAAATAAATTAGTATAACATTAATAAGTATACAAATAAAACGTCGAAATAAATATCACTTGATGCCGTAAACACGCGTAACTTGCTTAAAGTCAAGTGAATGTGACATTTACGATCAATCATTATTGGCATTTAATCTTATAGTTTGGCGATAGATTTTTGGTCGACGGGATAACTAAGTAATACCAAAAATGCATATGTAACTGGTATTTGAAAACGAGGTTTTTGCCAAATTTTCGTAAAAAAAAAAAAAAAAAAAAAAAAAAAAAAAAAAAAAAAAAAACACCCCAAACCAGTATATATGACTTCTGGGCACATATTACCACTCGAAAAAAAAAAAATTGCTAACTGGCGAGTTGAAGAAAAAGCTATTGTCGAGATTTGCATCCGGCTAGCGTAACAGTACTAAGAATTCTTTGCGAACATGGTAACTTTTATGTAGTTTTATTCGAAAAAAAAAAAAAAATTCATTTTTTAATCAAAATGGAAAATTTGCGGTCCCATATTGGCGCGATTTTTTCTGATGTCAATGTCATATACGGAACGGGCACTTAAATGGCACCAAAGTATCGTTATTTTGCTTGATATGGTAATCCGGTTGTTGTTGTTTATGCTGTTGATGCGTTTCCCAAATTGGAGTCGGAAAAAAAATCTAGTCAATATATGACATCTGTGCCAAATTTTCATATGAAAGGCGAAGAATTCAGACCGTATTTGTTTATGGCGGTTGATGACTTGAACTATTATAATATAGATGAAATGATAGCGATAGAATAATATTTGGCGACTTATCACCTGTGCTTGGCTAACATTAAAGTACCAAACTTTCACTTAGATTATAAAAAGCGAAGTGGTCCGCCCGGAACTGCTGATGATAGTCATATGACTTAGGCTATTGTTATAGAGATTGTTTTAAAATACCGGGAGACAAAGACTCTGTATACTTAATTCATTTTATTTTAGCTTCTTTTCAAATGTTTAATTGATCCCCTTTAATCAAAAACCAAAACAACCATTGGATGTCTTAACAGAAACTGATTCCCCCTTAAATTTTTGCAATCAAAGGGAATTGAATGGAAACCCGTTTACAGCGAGATCTGCACAGCTTTTTTCAGAATAATTCAATCGTCTCTAATATTTTTAAAACCCATCAGATTAGCGTGTTTTTAGATTCTGCGGTGTCTGAATGGGGGTTGGCGAGTGTAGCTTCCAGGGGTCAGAATCCCCTAGTAAATCTATATTATAAAAAAAGATCTTTGAAATCATACGTCGTTATTTTGTTTACACATTTAAGATTTTTCATGATATTGGCCAGCTGATAGCTATTTTTTATACAATGTGTATTATCAGTGGTTGTTGTCAGTATA
Source organism: Maratus speciosus (assembly GCA_963932465.1). Lineage (NCBI taxonomy): Eukaryota > Metazoa > Arthropoda > Arachnida > Araneae > Salticidae > Maratus > Maratus speciosus. The sequence continues at coordinate 309,274,294 of OZ010800.1, forward strand.
TATATTTGATTGAGAATTTTTAATAGAAGTTTATTGGCTATATTATTATATGTATTTCAACTAATAGTTACAGTCCTAAATTTAATTGGTTTCTTATGAAATTTGGGTATAAGAACTAAATAAGGATAATTAAATTTAGTAGAGAAAATATTTAATAGTTTATAATAACTTTGAATTTTACGATTGTTTACTACTACATTTTCATTAGTTTTTTGAAAAGATTTATTAGAAGAAATACAGGATGTAGGAAGTTGTTGATAATAAAATTTACATATGATTGCAAATTATTAGGAGATTTGTCTACATATGCAATAGCGAAGTTTTTTTTTTTTTTTTTTTTTTTTTAATTTAGTACAGATGGGTGACAAAATAATAAACACACATGAAAAAGGTATGGTCCATTTCAAAGGACCAGAACGCGCATTTCACTTTGCACTCAATTCTGCAACCTAGTGGTTACGATAGGTAAGGTATCAGTCGCTCAACATCAATCATAGGTGTTGCATGCGCTTACCATACGCTCTGGAAAATTCAGTAGTGACTGACTTGTCAGAGTTCGAAAAAGGAATGATTGTTGGAATGCGGTGGGCTGGTTGCTCCGTGAAGGAAACACCCAATTATTTGGGGCGTGCAAGGAGTACTGTGCCAACCGTTATGACAGCGTACACGAAATGCGGTAAATTGTCGTCTGCGAAGTACAACAGCGGACGGAAAAGAAAGCTTTCTGAGAGGGATAAAAGAGAGTTGACCACTCTTAGCTTTCATAAAGCGCAGACAATCTTTATCCCAGATAGCGTCATATATAAATAGTAATCTCTAGAGCCCATTTCAGCAAGAACTGTCTAAAGGGAACTTCATGCTTCGAGCATTTATGGAAGAGTTGCAATTCGTATGCCATTGATGTCATAGGTGTTCGTATTATTTTGTCAAACATCTGCAATTTGTTGGGAAAAAAAGCTTTCTGTTAATCGTAGCCAAATTGGAAATATTATATTTTAAAGCCTTAGTTAATTTTTCAATAACTAGTATTCTCCATTGACTAAAATATTCAATAGGTTTATTGTATGAGATTGAAATTTTATAAATAAAAATATCTATATCATATGTAAATTGTTTTATAATATATTTTATGTTAAATTTAGATGAAAGTCTATATTTAGTACCATAACCCATTATTTTTTTCAACTTAAAATTTTTACCAATATTAAGATTTCCAGTGATTATATGTCCATGATCATTATTTATGAATTTCTTTAAAACGGGGTCATTGCATTTACACGGAAAAGTACTTGCTACAGATGTATTTTTTGAAAATGTATTATAGTTAAAAATCTTTCTATCGATTGTATTCGGATATTTAAAGGTTTTTTTATATTTGAAGATTATTAATAGGAAAATAACAGTTTTTCTAACTAATTATAGAATTAATATTAATTTTATTAAATATTTGATCTGAAAAAGATATTATCATCTGAGTATTCGTGTTTTGATTTTTTTTTTTTTTTTTTTTTTTTTTTTTTGTAAATTAATGTTGAAAAGATTAGCACTAGTCATAATGAGATTTAAAAAAATGTTTAGAGAAAGATTTACTGAGAAATACATTTGAATGTTGTACAATCTGTTTCTTTTTAATAGCAAATATGTATTTTCGAATTAATAGGCAGTTATAATTCTTTAAATAGTTACTTTGAAGATTATTTATTTGTTTAGTAATATAATGTTTTAAACTACAACTGCTAATGAACACTTTCCTCGCTTTATTAGTGCTGTTTTACGATTTAAATTATGATTTAGAGTAGGATAATTTGGAGAATAATCAATAGTATTATTTATTGATGAAAACACTTCAGTAGGTCTATTAAATATTTCTCTATTAAGTCCATATGGATAAATGGTGTTGTAATATTTCATATATGATGACTCCATATAAAGACGTTCTGGGTTATTTTTTAGAATTTGTAGGATTTCAATTGTCGTATTTTTAAATTGATTTTTATGAAAATGCTGAAATTCAGCTGTAGACTGTATATTTTTTTATTTCTTTTTGTTAGAGTCTGAACGATGTTGATTGTTTCGTTTATGTATTGGGCCTGATATTTCACCTATATATTTCAATTTACATAAGTTACACTTTATACAATAAATTACATTAAAGGCTTTACAAAAAATTTGAAAAATTAGAATCTGAGAAAATTTGTGATTGGGAAGCGTATGGACAAGTCTTGAATCTTGCATCTAAACATTTGCGAAAAAATAATGGAGGAGGAGGAGAGTATAAATGGTCACTGGATGACGATACAGGAACAACCCTTTTGTTGTTCCTGTACCGGGCACTACACTGCATAGATGCAGAGTGTATCTTGCCAGGATCGAGGTTTTTATTAAGAACTGCCATTTTTTATAATTTTTTTATACATATAAAATGCAATAATTGCAAATATTATATAAGTAAAATAAAATAAAAATCAATATTAAAAGATATTTTGTAATCCCGATTTATATAATTAATTTAATAATATTAAAATGTCTTGAATATGAAATATAAATGAAAGTATATACATTATACAATACGTACAAATCAGATAAGCAATGTTCAAAGACCTTCATTAATAAATCCATAACCATAAGAATGATCACTCGCAGTACAAAAACTACCATCACAAGAAACCAATGGACTTTTTATTACAAAAAAGACATAAATAACCATATCAATAATTCAGAACCATGAATGACAATAACCTTGCGAAGACTGCGATAACATTATCGCAATGGACTTCTCAGTAGATGTTAATATAAATTATACATATTACTAAAGCATTATGAACATTTAAACTATTATTATAAATTCTTTTTTGCTTCCCAATATTGATATATAAATAAAAAATAACTTTACAGAAAAAAATTATGAAAGCAATAGCCGAATAGTTAATTAAAACTATTGAATAGATATAGGACAATATCATGCAATAACAACAAGAAAATACATATAACATATATAACGAGATTATTTAAATTCACTTATTGAATCTTTGCGATGATAACAATGCAAAATTTAATGGAATTTCCTATGTAGAGTTATCAGATAACTACAGAGTAGAAATCAAATTGATAATACACAAAAATTATGCGCAATTGCAGCATAGATCTGAGCACATAATATTTAAAAGATTATATATATATATATATATATATATATATATATATTAATTATATGCGTCAATTGTAAGGAGCCTTCCAGATAAAATAAATTAAAACGAAATAATACGGCAATCACAATAACTGAAATTTGTGCTTTCAGTAATATTTTTTTGTAATGTTTATCTCAATTTACAGATTTTTTATAGATTTTAAAATAATTTTTAAGCATGAATATTTTTTAAATATGCTTGAAACCCAATTACAAAATATTAACTCAATTGTTCAAAAACATTATAAATAATTCAAAATATGTTTGTTTTCGTGTAATATTCAATAACTAAATTGGCAAACGAAATTAAAGCGCGAAAAATAAAATAAAATAAAACATGAATTTAACTGATATCAAATCAAACTACTCCAAATAATCTAATAAGTATATAAAATACAAATGGGAATTTCGTTCCGGGTGCCTATAACTTGAATTCTTCAGAACACATTTCCATGCGACTTGCACTATAAATTTTTCAGTGAATATTTTAGTGCGTAACATATTATTTTCCGTTGCTTAGTCATAGAATTATACGGAAAAAATATACAATCATGTGAACCCAATTATGAAAGATTAGTCTTATTACCTGAATGAAAAATGCAGAGCTATTTTTATCTCTTTAAGTACTGGCGGGTTAGTCTTCAGTAATCGGGCTCTGCGCTAGTTGACGTATTCGTATTTTAATGACTCTGACTCACACCTATCATGGCATGTACTTTTGTTTAAAACATTATAGAATGCATTATGTTTTAGACTAATATCTGGCATGCAACTCGATTACAAAATACTAATCTGCAATAATGCTTAACCTTTAACTGATGTCACGCGGTCTCCCAGACCCCGCGACTCCGAGCTGTAAAAACTTTTACAGCTTTTTACTTTTCTGTACTGAAGTTAAATAATATGAATAAAATACTTTTTCATGCAATTTAATTCACATACTCCTAAGAGAAGTATAACGATATTATTAGGACAAAATTTAAGTAAATTCAACCATTTGAGTTATTTTTTTATTCATTTTATTCGAGGGTCTGAGAGACTGGACCACATCAGTTGTGTGACAAATTTCAGTCACATCAGTTAAAGGTTAAGGTTTTCTCCAGTTCCCAGCTCTTCAACGCGAAACTTTCTGAAACATTTTCTGACTCATTAAACTTAAAGGCTTAAAATTTGTAGGCCTGACTATTAAAGCGATTTGGAATTGAATTGAGTTTTCCATTTTTTTTTTATAAATAAATTACTTATCAAGTTATGAGCAACTGTGTTCACGTGACGACCGGTGTTTCTCCTTTATCGCGGTGTTGCGTCCGAAATTCAGCTCAAAACACCAACTGAAAGATCTTATACCTTTACCAAAAAAAATGGAAACTATCTTTCGATTACATAGTTTTTAAATAAGAACTCCTGCCAATTTCATGGGATTCCGAACAAAAATGAATTAAAAAATATGTCAGAAAATTGCTCATTTGGATTTGAGAACAGCCTTATCTTGACGTTTATGGAAAAACTCACATTTTTAGTTTTAATTTTGGATCTCGCGAAATTTAAATTCAGAAAAAGGATGTTATTTTGACACATTGTGGTAATTTTTTTAACTTTTAAAATTAAAATACATGTTTTCTTTGGCATGCGTAACAGAAGTATACGATTTCTCACAATACGGGGGGAAATACAATAAATGCATCCAAATGATGTAGCAATTACTGAAATTTTATTTGGAAATTTTGAAATTTTATTTGCTTAAAACTAAAACCTTCTCTTCACGTGCAATTATAAGATTTAATTAAAGTATTAGATCAAGAAGGTTTCCACTTTAAATAAAACATCACTCTTAAGGGGTCTCAGGACTCTTAAAGCTTTAAAATTTTCGAAATTTTAATTTTTTTAGATGTTAAACTTTTATTTTTTCTGAACATTTTGATATAATTGTTTCCTTGAAATTCCTATTTGAACTGATGTTATGACTTTTACATTTATACACGTTCAATAGCTGAAGCGTCGTTTCGGAAACTTTGAAGCCATTTTTCTCCAAATGACATTTTTGGGCATAACGCGCACGATATCTCAAAAACTTATGAATATATTTTTATGAAATTTTCAAAACATATGTTTCATGTTAGTCTGTATAAACTGAACTTACAATTTCCTTTTTATTGTTTAAAAAAATATTTTTTAGGTGATTATACTGTTGAAATTTTCTTAATTCTGCATTAGCTAAATACAACTTTGTATTAAAAATATAAAAAAGTTTTATATACAAATTTATTTAGGTTCAGGGTAATTATTATAGTCTGAAGTATAAGTAGGTACCAAAATTTTCATTACAGTTGCAGCACTTATTTTGTAATCGAGCGAGTAAGCTGTTATGCCGATTTTTTCCTCGAAAAATGTCCAACAGTTTGGAGCCCCCTGTAAATGCTAATTCTGCATCTAATAATTTTTTAATATTTTATTCCAATTAAAGTTTTGTCTTAAAATCAAATACATTTTAAGATATTAAATGTTGAAAATGGCTCTTTTTTTCATTTTTTCCAATTTTAAGGGTCCTGAGACCCCTTAAACGTAAACTTAAATTTTTCATTAATAGAAATTAAATTTACAATGATTAGATGAAATTATGTGATTTTCTATAAAGTTTAAATCGTGACATCAGTCAAGAATTTTTTTTGAAAAGGGAAATAACTTCTCTCTTTTTATTACAAATTGCAGAAAATGTTACAACTGAATCTACACCAATACAACACTTAGCTATAACGTATATCTATAAGATATGGCTGTAGTATACAATCGAGGTAGTAAAAAAAATGTAGGAGCAATTTATTTACTGTGAGTTTGACTACACGTTGCAAAGATTTGATAGAATGTGACGTCATATCTAGACTTTTTTTCTTTTTCCTAAAGTGTTTTCATGAAATTTGACTTCTTATATTAAAGTAGATGTTTTAATTTAAAAAAAAACATTGAAATTAAGATGCAACGTCATTTTACCGCTCTTATAGTTAAAGTTTTTATTATATATATATATATATATATATAAATGTGCCTTTTCTGTTTAGAATGATGTCAATTTCAAAATTGCAAAAATATAGCAAGAAAATCTGAATTTTTATTGGCAAATAAAAACAAAATACACGCTTTATAGTTATTTTTTTTTCACATTATTGTGTCATTTTTTAGGGTGGGGCAACAGGGAAGAAACGATTAAATTTGAAAATTTAAGGGGTCTTATACCTTTTAAACACGTCGAAAACTAACGTAAAGCTTCAAAGTTTTAATTAGTCTATCTTCAAAAAATTTCATGTATAAGCATAAAATTTTGGATATTGATTAAACAGATTGTGCTTTGTAATATGCTACCGTTAGAAATTTATTATTGGTCAATCCATTTCAAGTGGTCCACCACTGGTTGTTCGACCATTTAAAAAAAAAAAAAAAATTCTGAAATTTTTTGTACAACAACCCTAACATGATGGAAGTTCAAAATGACTATTATTTTAATTTTATTAATTTTTGTTTGTGCATGGCGGCCATCTTTGTTTCATAGTCTGCAGCAATTTTCTCACAAGAAGGGTTTACGAAATTGTAAATAATTCATCGTTTATTTATCCAATTCATGTGCGGATTAAAGCAATTTGTACACAATACATTGGGCTAAACATCTGGTAATAGAGTAGTTTCCGAAACTAAGTGCTTATTTAAGCATACATTTTTAGTTTTTTTTTTCAAAATTAGTCCGTTTACAAGAGGAAATTTTTCTAGCAAGGAAAACTGTCAACATGACATAATTTCTTTTACAAATAGGCCGAAAGTACTTGTATTCACACGCCGAGTTCCAGATCTGGGACTTGCTTTCTCTTCGCTAAAAAAATCCCAAATTTTTCAAAAATTACAAAAATCGCACTTTTCAGGCTTTGATATCTCTGGTGGGGCACGAGATAAAAATCTGAAAAATTTTTAATAAGAGTATTGTATGGTAGTGTTATGCACAAGAAATTTCAGGATGGAGATTTGACTACAAGCTGAGATATGGCAAGGGCAGCACGTCAAAACAATACTGCCAAACTACTGTTTTGTTGTAGTCACAGCTAAGTATTTATCTCAGAGTATCATTTAAATTTATTTTTTAGATTATCTTTAAATAAAAGTAACAGAAAATAAAGCCTTTTGTAATTAATTTGAAAAATAATTATTCCTAAGGCCTACATTTTGTATGGTTTCAGTAAGGTAAAGTACCCAGCAGTTGACACTGGAGCAATAGTTGACACTTTTGTAGAAACAGTAGTGTAACAAGAAAACGTCACAGGTAGGAACATGAGAGACAGAGAATTTTTAAAATCTATCACCTTGTGGCAAAACTGAGAACTAAAACTATAAACAGTCGAGCCCAATTCCAATATGGCGGAAGACAACAAAGAAGCATGTGTGCAAAGTTGAATTTTTCGAATTTATCTTAAGAAAAGTGATAAGGATCGCACGTTACAGTAAGTATTAAAACCCGTAATTTATATTAATTTCTGGTTATGTTTTGATTGATATTGATTGTTTCGATGTCCGAGAATTGTCTTGGAATAAAATTGATGCATTTTGTGCAAAATAGCGGGAGTGAGTGTGAGTGTCAACAATTGAATATGAAAAGAAACAGATTTTCAAAAATTTACACCCAGTGTCAACTACTCGCTCATGTTGGGGTTTTGTTAATCTAATTCAGTGCAATGAAAATAAGCTGGAATCTACCAGATAAATTCATGACTGACCTTTGAAAAACTAAAAATGCATTTAAACCAATAGACACAGGGTGTCAATTATTGAAATTAGGGAGTGTCAACTACTAAAATTAATTTTTTTTTTAGATGCCACCTACGAAGGGAAGTTTTAGGAATTACACGGAAGAGAGCATGAGAGCTGCCGTAGAATACGTTAATGTCAACAAAGCTGGGTACAAAACAGCGGCTAAAAAATTTAACGTGCCTAGAATAACTCTGAAATACAAAGTTGAGGGAAAAACCCCAATGAAAAGGTAAAATATCGGCCGTTAGTGCTTGATTTTGCACTCGATCTTTCATTTTTGTTATTTGAGATTAATTAAGTAAGTGGTTTTATGTTATAATTTCAGATCTATGGGATTTTTTTATTTTCATTAAAACATCTGATTAAACTTCTGATCTTTCATTAAAACTTCTGATTTCTTTAAAAAAAATTGCTAATTAACGGTTCTTATCATTATGTCTTCATATGGGGCAATTAATATAGTAATATAATAATAAAGAGTATTTATTATTATTAATTTAGGCCCCGACGCAGTCAGTGTCAATTACTAGTTCACGAAGGTGTCAACTACTAAACTCTCACGTTCACGATGGTGTCAACTTCTGGATAAAAATCATGTTTTCATATCCCCTAGTAATTTTTACAAAATGTATTCATTTCGGGACATTAAACGTTATGATTTTGTGGAAAAATGTTCAAACCCCCTAGTAATGATCAAACTGTTTCCCTTAATTGAAAACTGCACGAACCAAAGGTGACGATCGCCGAAAAATTCCTTAAGGTGTCAACTACTGGGTACTTTACCTTAATTTTTGTTGTAATTTTAGTAACTAAAAGAAACCTCAGCACTTTTATATAAATATATATATATATTTTTTATTTTATTCTTTATATATATATATATATGTATATATATATATACATATATACAAGACCTGAGACAAAAGCAGAATAGGGAATGAGAAAGCTGTTAATGTTGGCATACTTGTTGAGACATGATTAAACGTGTCAAAACACATTCCTGCTTCTTGGTTTAAAAACCACAATTTTAATGCTGCTTGCCAGTCCCAGAAACTTGTTCCTACCATAAGTATGTTCCTGTAAATGAAACATTATGCGATATTACCATGCATCAGCCTCAAGTAATTTTCAAAAAGTAAAGATACCCAAAGCCTTTTCAAAATTTATACTGCAGAAAAATCCCATTTTTGCATAAGAAGTAAGCTAGTAATTATTAATGAATTGAGACTTGCACATAGTGATTTCAAAGTATATTTCTATGAGCCAGCAGGACACAGATCTTCAATCAAGTTATCAAGAGATGACAAGACTTGGTTCCTACAAATAAAATTTTGAGAAAGATCAAAATTGTGGTTTTTAAACCAACAAGCAAGAATGTGTTTTGACATGTTTGATCATGTCTCAACAAGTATGACAACATTAACAGCTTTTCTTTTTCCCTATGTTGCTTTTGTCTCAGGTCTCGTATAAAAATATTTTTTTTCTTGATGTAAGAGTGCTGAGGTTTCTTTTAGTTACTAAAATTACTTACAACAAAAATTACTGAAACCATACAAAATGTATGGACTTAGGCATAATTATTTTTTTAATTAATTGCTAAGCTTTGCAGAGGGCTTTATTTTCTGTTACCATTATTTAAAGATAATAAAAAAACATAAATTTAAATGACACTCTGAGATAAATACTTAGTTGTGACTACAATAAAACAATAGTTTAGCAGTATTGTTTTGACATGTTGCCCTTGCCATATCTTAGCTTGTAGTGAAATCTTCATACTGAAATTTCTTGTGCATAACACTACCATACAATAAAAAAAAAATATCATATTTTTATCTCGTGCCCCACCAGAGATATCAAAGCCGGAAAAGTGCGATTTTTGTCATTTTTGAAAAATTTGGGATTTTTTTTAGCGAAGAGAAAGCAAATCCCAGATCTAGAACTCGGCGTGTGAGTACAAGTACTTTTGGCCTATTTGTAAAAAAAAAATTATGTCATGTTGAAAGTTTTCCTTGCTAGAAAAATTTCCTCTTGTAAACGGACAAATTTTGGAAAAAAACTGAAATTTTATGCTTAAATTTTACCAATAAGCAGTTAGTTTCGGAAACTACTCCATTACCAAATTTTTAGCCCAATGTATTCTGTACAAAGGGCTTTAATCTGCAGTTGAATTGGATAAATAAACGATGAATTATTTACAATTACGTAAACCCTACTTGTGATAAAATTGCTGCAGACGATGAAACAAAGATGGCCTCCATGCACAAACAAAAATTAATAAAATTAAAATAATAGTCATTTTGAACTTCCATCATGTTAGGGTTGTTGTACAAAAAATTTCAGATTTTTTAAAAATGGTCAAACAACGAATACATGATATTCTGGACCACTTAAAATGGATTGACCCTTAACCTTTTACAGAATTTGTGTATTGTTGAAATCATAATATCTCTTTTTTTTTACTCCAGAAGTTAATGCGCGAATGATATCTTGAGAAAGTATGTATGGATTGTCATGAAATTTGGTAAAGATACTAAACAAATATGTGTGTTTAAAAATGAACTACTTTTAAGTATCTACAATGGTAATATTTTTAGTTATAATTATTTTCTTCATTAAAAATATACAATTTTTATTTTTTTTTTACAAAAATATTTTTTATATAGCTAATGAAATTATTTTGGTCTAAGAGTAGTTCATTTTAAACATACAGATGTGTTTATTATTTTTACCAAATGTTATGACAATCCATACATACTTTCTCAAGATATCATGCGTTCAATGACATATCTAGCTATTTTGATTTCAACAATTCTCAATTCTGTAAAAGGCTAATAAATTTCTAATGACAGCATATTACAAAGCACAATCTGTTTAATCAATATCTAAAATTTCATGTTTATACATAAAAATGTTTTGTTGATACACTAATTCAAACTTAGAATTTTTTCGTTAAATTTTGTCGCGTTTAAAAGGTACAGGACTCCAATAGAAAAAAAAAAAAAAAAAAAAAAAAAAAAGATTTCTATAATGTTAATTTATGGATGGTGATAGAAAAAAGGGATAAATAGTGGTCTGATATATTTTTTAAAGTAGACAGCGATCTTGTCCGTAATCTAAAATATATGTACATCAAGTTTCGTGCAAATCGGTCAAAAATTGAAGAGTTGTATAAAGAACATACACTCAGAGAAAGGCTTATATATATATATATATATATATAGATAGATAGATTTCAATCCCATTCTTTTATTTCTTATTCTAAAAACCCCAATCTGTTAAAACCGACTCTTATTTGTAAAAAAAAGAAAAAAAAAAACCTAATCTACTTTTTTCATTAATTTTTCAGACATTAAATTTTTATTTCCTTAGAATATATATTAATACCATTTTTATATTTTATTAAAATTATTCTACGATCTGAGCATCCTTTGCAAAGTATTCACTAGTTATTCACCTTTTAAATTCCCCGCTGACGATAAATAGTTCTGAAATAACGTCAGGATTTTCCCGCCTTGGTCATCGTTTTCAACCAATCGCTAGGTGCGCCATCCTCTGACATCTCCCTAACTTGAATTTCGTTGGAGCTTTTAGAGCGCCATCATACTTGGAGCGAATTGCTACTAGAAAACCAGATTGCATTGCCTTGGATCTCAGTTTTTTCGACTGTCACAAACACCTTGCTATCTGGTGAAGATATTTTTAAAATGGTGTAATTTTAATATTTTAACATCTTCGTTCTTTTGCTATGACGTGGTGCAGCCCAGATATTATTTTCAAACTGGATGACTAGTGGGGTTGTTGTTTATATGTGAACTTCAATAAAATCGTTTATGATAATGCGGCCTCTTTTTGATTGATCGGGAAAATTCCTCGATGATTTCATTCATGCCTTCCATCGTTAGCAACTTACGACTGCAGAATAATAATTCTACGAATTCGTTACTGGCCGGAAATCAGATGTCAATCGTTCGTCAACCAAATTTTCTATGATATTGAGAAGCATCATATATATATATATATATATATATATATATATATATATATATATATATATATTTACCGGTAGAGCAAAGAAGCTGTATTCTTCACACTTTCACAACTCTACTCGCTCTGATTCTGACTCTTGCTTAGGTAAACGTCATCTTTAAACGTGTTGAACGGTGAAGTTTTCTCACAGTACTGAAAATGTGTTGGAAAGTGATATATGCTTTATACTTGACGGATGGTTTTTCTTTCTTGTTCCAAATACATTTTAAATAAATATTGTCCCATATATCAATAAAAAAGCAGCCCCTTGCAAATATCTGGCAGATATACCTGAATAATTTTGCAGGATTATGTTATTTTTATGGTGAAATAGACTGTCAACTTATTTTTATACTATTCAGAGTTCTAGCCATGCATTAGTTAAAATTTATTTTGGTATAATATTATGCATTCTTTAGTTATAATTGTGTTTGGTTTAGATATTATGCATGCATTTAATATTTCTTATTTCAAACATCATTTATAGATAATTGTAATAGTCCACAGCATTATGCTTTAATTTTATATCGAAGCTTTATATATGACATTTTCTGATGCATCGAAGGAAGAACAAGAACGAAAAATCATGCTTAAAGTATGGGTTATGAAACTTTTTCCAACACATCCAGAATATTTTAATAATATTTTACCGTTTGATAAGCTGAAATATTTCTATATAAACCATTTGCTAATGTCATAACACATTTGAAAAGCCAATTTTAAGAATTCCCCTCTATAGTAGGAAAAATATTCGGATTCTTTTGTGAAGCAGCATAGTTAAAAATCCCCACTTCAGAAATTTCCATCATTAAACGGAAAGGTACCCGAGATATTTTTTTTTGCCCTATATAGTATGATCAGTTATAAAATGTATAATTTCTAAATAATAGGAAACATTTGTTAAATTTAAAAAGTGCACAACAACAGAAAACGCCCTTTGAGCAATTATTGTTAATATACAGTACTGTACCTGAATTGTTTTGTGTATCCCTGTAAATTAACGATAAATGCTTTGCACACATTTTTCTTTACTCATCCTCTTGAAGTACACATCAGTGATTCGTATTCATTTTGATATGGTAAAGTTTTCAAACATTTTGATATGTTTGAAACATCGTAACATGATAAAAGTACATCACAAACGCTTTTTCTCCATTGATTGTAATGTAACGGAATTCTTTTTAGTGACCCCGTAGATGAACTATAAATGCAACACACTTTATTTTCAATGCCGAACATGCCACTGTAAACCCCAATAAAATGTACCAATTTCATGACAATCCGAATATATTTAAATGAGTTAGAGCACGTACAGAAGACATACGGCAGACAGACAGACAAGCCGAATTCATTAAAAAAATTTCAACTTTCTTGGAAAATGTATAAAAAAAAATTAATCTCCTTTTGCGCAAATAATCATATGTTATTCATTACTTTCTTCAGAATGTTCAGGATGTAGTCTTTATATATATACAGTGTAGAAAAAAACACTTCTCTTTAATTATAAAAAATGTAATGGAAGTAAATGTTTAATAAAATAAAAATTGCACTAAAAACGCATGTACAATTATGTACACTCTTGAAAAAAAAATTATTAAGAAACAGGTTTTTATATTATTTCAGTAAAACAACAGCACTCTTATAAAAACACTGTAAAAATAAAAATAACTAAAAATTAATTAATTTTTTATAGGGAAAAACACCTTTAAAGCAATAGCAACTCTTTTTCTTTTCTCGTTTAAATTTTCTGTGTATTTATATTTATTGTTATTTTCCAGATCGTTACTTGAAGACATGGGAATATGCCAGGTGTTTTAAAGAATATATCATATTTTATCATTAGTACTTTTAAGTAGAATTCATATATTAAAAGTGTGTAGACACACTTTGTTGTTAGCATTTTAATTCGATATGCTGTGTTTAATTAAAAAGTTTGTTCATTTTTTTTAGCTCAACTTCATATTTCTAATATCTCTTTTTAAAAATTTTCAACACAACTATATTGAAAATGGCAATAAATGTAGTTATGTTAATCCACAAATAATATATATTATACATAAATCATAATCTTACAGAAAAATTGTAAAATATTTTATGTAAAAATAATTAAACTTATACGAGATGTATAAATTTCATTTTATGATGTTTTTTTCGTTTATAAAGATTACTGTGTACACATTTATATATTTCCACAACATAATACACTATATGCATATGAACAAAAACCCGATGAAATAATATACAAAATTTATAGATTAATGAAATTTTATAATTAAAATATTTTGCATTTAATATTGGAATTTTATAAAAGTAAAATAATAAGAAAAATGTTTAAATAATGAAATGCTTAAAGCAGTGTAAAAGCTTTTTTGCTCTGAATTCATTAGTTTTTCAAGTTTTTTTTTTATTGCACTGTTTATTTGTAACAAATTCATGTGAAGCAACTTGAAAGGAAATTAAATGTTTAATTTGTTACTTGTTTTTTAAACATTGTATAACTATTGAAAAATAGTGCAAATATACATTAATATGATGTATAATTTTTAATGTAAAACTAATAATTATCAAATATAACTGCCAACAGTCAGAATAAAATTTAAAATAGCTATATTTTAATACGGTTTGAATACATACAAACATGTTAAAAATATGGAAAGCATGTATAATGTATAATTACTATGAAATAAAAGTTAAAGATATCTATGTAATAAAAGTTACAGAAATCTTTTATAAAGTTAACTAAAAAGGTCAACGCGCCGTGAATTTCTTGTGCTCACGTGACTGCGTGAATTTTGTGCGTGAATGGCGACAAGAATTTTATGAAGACTGACTTAGTATTGGGTAAAGCAAGGGATGTACGAAAAAAGTTACCAGAGAAAAACCTATACGATTATCACATTGACGTTCTTCGTACTACGAATGGTGCATATATAGAGGTTTATTTATATCTTGTAACCACGTAAATGCGTGAATTTCGTGCGTTACTGGCTCAAGAAATTTATGAAGAGCAGCACAATATAGGATAAAACAAGAAGTATACGAAAAAGGTTATTAGAGGAAAAAGGCTACGATTATCTCCTTGACATATTTTGGTCTACCAACGGCTGCGCTTGTAAAGGCTTATTTATTTCTTGTGACCACGTGCATGCGCGAATTTTGTGCGTTAATGGCACACGAAATATATGAAGAGCGGCTCAGTACTGGACAAAGCAAGGGGTGTACGAAAATTGTTATCAGAGGAAAACTATGACTATTGCCTTGACGTGTTTTGGACTACCAATGTTGCATATTAGGTTTATGTGCCTACGTGAATGCGTGAATATATTTCGTACGTGAATGGAACAAGAAACTTATGAAGATTAGTTCAGTATTGGATAAAGCAAGGAGTGTACGAAAAAATACATCGGAGGAACACTTATACAATTATCGCATTGGCGTGCTTTGTTCTGCGAATGGTGAACATATAGAGGGTTATTTATTTCTCTTGACCAGACCACGTGAATGTGTGAATTTTGTGCGTGAATGGCACGATAAATTTATTAAGACTGGCTTAGTGTTGTATAAATCAGTGGATGTACAAAAAGATTATCAGCGGAAAACGTCTACTTTTATCGTCTTTATGTGTTTCATACTACAAATGGTGCACATATAGCAGATTATTTATCTCTTGTCCACACGTGAATGCGTACATTTTGTGCATGAATGGTGCAAGAAATTTATGCATACCGGTTTAATAATAGATTAATCAAGGAGCGTATGAAAAAGTTTATCATAGGAAAATGTCTACAATTATTGTTTCGACATGTATCGTACTACCCATGGTACACATGTAGAGGTTTATTTATTAACGCAAATAAAAATTTCTGTATACGCTCCTAATATTGCGCTACTTTCTCTACATGCACTGTAAAATAAAACGGGCATTTTTACAGTACAAAGTACTGTTCAAATCGCGCACAAACTCGATCACAGTGAATGTGCTGTATCTTTCTTTGGTTTCCTGACTATATTAACATGGAAAATACAGTAGTTTCGTAAAATTAACAGCACAATGTGCTGGCAATTTGGACGCCAGCAGTTTGTGCTGTAAAAAAATACGTCCAAATTGCCAGCACATTGTGCTGTGATCGAGTCACTGTGATCGAGTTAGTTCTGGCAAATCTACAGTGTTTTTTTACAGTGTGTATCTGTTCATTTGTGTTTCTAATAAAAGAATGGAATTGTAAAGAGACTTAGAAGACACCCGGTACGTAGTCACCTATATTAAAGATACATTAATACTATAAGCCGCATTTAGGAATCAATTGTATTAGGCTATAATTAAATGTGTTTCCTCTACGTAGTAGATTAATCCGGCATTTTCCGCAGTTAATTCAAATACTTACATAGGGTCGAGATGTACATTGTAAAAGTTCCGAAATTTCATAGAATTTAAATTACCACATTGAAGACTGTCTTTTTGCAATTAATCATTATTTAACAGGAGAAAAAATGAAATACTTAAATCTATATATATATATATATATATATATATATATATATATATATATATAACGAAACAAATTAATAGGTTAAGTTGAACAATCATGTCGTGCTTTTTACGACATATTACTGGATTAGTACCACATTTTAATCAGCCATTGGTGAGGTAGTATAGCAGTCGTACCACTTAGCGCAAGCATCGCTATTGGGGGTGTGAACTCTGTGGAAATTTAGCAGCTGTGGACAGATGATAAGATTGGTAGAGTCCAATCAAACACTCATTTATTCATGATGAAGACAAGGCAGATTAGGCCGCATGAGTCGTGAAAAAAGGGTTATGAAGAAATCTAGGTTTTTCCCAATAAGAACATAGGAACGTAGTCATCGGAAACTGTTTATTCCATCAGAACATTCCAACATAAAACAATTCCCACAGGATGAGAAATCAGAGCCATTCAGCTTGAGCACGAACTATTTATTCATGAGAAAGAGATGTTAAATAACGAATTAATATTCTACGTGTCTTAAGACACCAGGTAACTGATTAAGGAAACAATCAAACATCACAAAATATCTACTTCTGTGCTCATGCTCGAGATATTTATTAGAATGCGCGGAGGAAATCCGATTGAAATGGAAACTTCAGGCTAACCAAACAAACTCACGAACGAGACTCGAAATGAAATTGCGATCCGTCAGTCGGCCAATGGAAAGCGATCGAGAAACGTCACTGAAATGAATCCCGGCGCTGCTAATGGAAGGATTTCGATATGAATAAGCTGTCTCCCAGCTGGCGGGAAAATGAGATGAAATAAAATAAAAATGTAAAAACGGCTTTCATAAGCATTCGAAAAATAAAGTAACTGCGTTCAGAACTTTACAGTTTGGTAGACGATAAAAATTAATGAAGGAATTAAAAGTTTAGATTACGTTTTTGAATAAACTATTATTAAGATACGCGTTTTAATCTTATAGGAATTTAACTAGAAATAAATAATAGAGCGTGTTAAAAAAAGGAAATAATGAATATGCCGGCAATTTAGAATAAATTAAATGAATAGTAAAAGTTAAAAAAAAATTATAACATACATGTTTTCTTAAATTAATGTGAATTCTTTTAAGCAAAAAATTATATTGGCACACATATATTAAGGTTGGAAAGTAATGGTAATTTTTATCTTGTTTATAATATTTTTCCGATAGGAACACCTTGAAATAGACCCGATAGACAGTTCGGTTCGGGTGGGTTGGCAATAGTTTCTGTTTTTTACGAGTGATTTTAGGTTGATTCTAATTCTCGCTTTTACATCTACCTAAATTGTCGGTTAAATATGAAAGCCTAATTCGAATGTGTAATGCTCAAACGCTAGTCACAATTAATATGATATTTATTTTCCCGTGAGCATCTCCAATCAGGTTAATGGTGAATATCACTTGAGTATTCGTGGGAGATTTTCGCGTAAACAGGCAGATGAGGTTGAATATCAGTGTAATTATTTCGGGTTAAGTTTTTACTCTTGCGGCCAAAGAAATGTGTGGCCAAAGAAAGTCCTAAATATTATTAGTTGCATTTAAGAACACAATTGTTAGTTGTATTTAAGAACACAATTGTTAGTTGTATTTAAGAACACAATTGTTAGTTGTATTTAAGAACACAAATTTAAATTAATATTTTGATTTGGAGTACTTCATTCGCGTCTAGAAACTATCTAAATGCAAAAAATAAGACACAGTATTGCGCCTACGAAAATTGAAACTATCCTTTAACTTTCCTTTATCTTTATATCCTTTAGGTGTTCTAGCCGGTTTCACGATGAAGTGCCGTAAGTGCGTGTTAGGTTTCAGATTGATTTAAAATTAAATTTTATGGTCAGGGTTGGCGTAATTAGAATCTTTCAGAAAATTAAGTGAATAACAACCTAAGTTTAGCACAAAAACTTAAAAATAAATGTTAAACAAACATCTCCTCTACTCAGACTTCTATTTTTCGTAAGCACCGGCGCGGTGATACAACTGGATGAGGAAAATTCTCCCAGGAGATAGCGGCCGATTACTAGAGATAATTCTCACATCAATCTCTTCATTTTTTTTCTCCTTTCTAGTGGCAACCCACTAGTTTTCGTTTTCATTTTAGGCGGGAAATTAGCGATTCAGAAGGTGGAAAAAAGGGTTCGACGTCTCTTCAGTAGAGGAATTTTTCTCTTCTGCGAGGTCGGTGGCCAGAAATTATTTCGAAGTTTCAATTTAAAGAATCGATAATGCATCGTACTGATTTGAATAAGCTTGTGATCTATTAATAATGAAAAAGGCCTTCATAGTGTTTGCACTCATCTTAAAATTGTGCAAATTATGCATCGCCCTTCTCTTTTTTTAGTGAACTTAGTCACTGCTACAAAATGTAGTGCCAACAGCCTTTCAGCGCCCAAATATGATTTGTGATCTATATTCAGTGCTAAAACTAGTAGTATCAACATCAGCAGTCTTTTTTGCGCCCAAATATGATTTGTGATCTATATTCAGTGCTAAAATTAGTAGTGTCAACATCAACAGTCTTTGTGCCTAATTTATGATTTGCGATCTGCATTCAGCGCTAAAAATAATAGTGTCAACATCAACAGTCATCTAGGGTGCCCAAATCATGCAAGAATCCATCTCATGAGATATAATTCAGATTGCAATAATACTTGCTGCAGTCAAAGTATTCAAACGTGCAGCTAACTTGTTTTTGAAAAACAAAACTTAAATGAGACATAAAAGTTATTTCAAACATACTTGCTACAGTCAACCTATTAATAAATGCAGCTAAATTATTCTATAAGGAAAATTTTAATTTGATGTTACATGTAGATGCAATGGTGAAATTGTATTGTTTTTTCAAAATGCATGTTATGTCTTTTATCTTAAGTAGGCATACTAGTTATATTTTTCAATTCCTACTATTAGTTCACACTCTCCCTATATTTGTTTACTAGCGAATTTGCCCGGCGTTGCCCGGGTGCGTCAAAAAACAGCAGGGATTAGGAAAAAGCTCTGAAAATCACAATAAGATATCGCGAAAATTTTTTAAATCGCTTCTCAAACTCTGAAAAGAGAAAAAATATATATATATATATTATGTTCAAAGATTGCAAGTTGATTCCTTTCACTAATGTGGAAAAATAGTAGCAAATCGCTAAAATACACTAAAAATCACATACAAAATTCCCGAAAAATTCGAAAATTGCTATACGAAATACGAATAAACTTTATTGAAATGAGAGCAGAATGTACTTTAGGTCAAAAATGGAATGTCAAAAAATTGCAGCAGATCGCGAAGAAGCGTAAAAAGCGCATTAAAAATCACAAAAAGTTCAAAAATCAAGAAAGTCAAAATTTACTATAATTGGATAAAAGTTTCAAATCTGATTCCTTTGACCTGTGGGCTCTCTTAAAATTTATCTTTTGGAAATCATGCTAAGCATTAGATCATGTTACTTTTATTCGTAATTAATTTACTTGGTCTCCCTTAAATATAATTAATATAATCCCTTAAGTTAATATTAGTTTTTGTTGCATTAAAATATCTCAATTTGTTGATTTTCTGTAAGCAAGTAAACCCTATTGTTTTACAGTGGAAGTCTATGGGAATTTGGCGAAATATTAGAGATATCACCAAGTTGGCGTCACATTTGGCGACTCATTTTAGTCACCAAATTTGGCGATATATCGCCAAGTTGGCGACAAACTTGGCGTTATTTGGCGACAGAACTGGATCCCTCCTACGGTAACCCCCTTATAGGTATGGAAATGGACATGCATTACATGCTGTTCAATAATCGCATAAATATTTGCTAAAAATTCAAAAATCGCTGCATGAATTCCGAATAAACTTTTTTGAAAAGAGAACAAAATTTACTATATTGGGTTAAAAGAAAGAATTTGTATTCTTTTTCCTAATGTGGAAAAATCGAATTAATATAATCCCTAAACTTAATATTAGTTTTTGTTGCATTAAAATAAATCTTTTTTTTTTTTCTGTAAGAAAGTAATCCGTATTCTTTTTCCTAATGTGGAAAAATCGAATTAATATAATCCCTAAACTTAATATTAGTTTTTGTTGCATTAAAATAAATCTTTTTTTTTTTTCTGTAAGAAAGTAATCCATATTCGTTTACAGTGGAAGTCTATGGGAATTTGGCAAAATATTAGAGATATCGCCAAGTTGGCGTCACTTTTGGCGACTCATTTTGGTCGCCAAATTTGGCGATATACCGCCAAGTTGGCGACAAACTTGGCTGCATTTGGCGACAGAACTACGTACCTCTACGGCAACCTCCTTATAGGTATGGAAATGCATTAAATGCTGTTCAATAATTGCATACAAAATTCACTAAAAATTCAAATATCGCTGCACGAATTCCGAATAAATTTTTTTGAAAAGAGAACAAAATTTACTATATTGGATTAATATAAAGAAACCATATTCTTCTCACTTATATGGAAAAATCGCCTCGAAACACAAAAAAGCGCTAAAAATCACATAAAAAATTAAATAAAAAAAATCTAATCAAAAAATCAAAAATCGGGCTTTGAGGTGCAAAACTTCATATATAGACGTACCTTTTCCCCAAATTTTGTATCTCTACGTTCAGTGGTCTCTTCAGAACACCGTCGACACACTCACTCACTCACACACAAACTTCTTTCTTTATTATTATAGATTTATATATTTATTTATTTATATACACTGCTCAAAACAATTAAAGGGTATTGCAGTTTTAGGTGGATTTTGTATCTGGTAAACTGTTTAGCTGATTGATACATGGTCGACAGACATAGTAGGTTATATGAGAATAAATTACACATGTTTGGCAGAAAAAAATGCATTTTATTGCGCATTTGTGTACTAAAGGAAAAAAACACAATTTGTGCATATGAGAAAAAAAAGAATAAGAAAAGGTGTTTTCTTCAAAGAAAATCATTTTCAGTAGGGGGTATGGTTTCCACGGGCGGCCAGCAACCTTGAACACCTTTGAGGCTGGACTCAATGAGGCTATTAATGACGAGTTGGGGTATTCTGCCCCACTCTTCCAGAAGAGCTCTTTCCAGTTCTTGGAGAGTTTGTGGGGGTTGTTGGCGGCCAGAAACTCGTCTTCCTAGAGCGTTCCAAACGTGCTCGATTGGATTCATGTCTGGAGAACACGCTGGCCATTCCATTCGAACGATTCCTTTCTCGAAAAGGAAATCCTCCACCAGGTTTGCACGATGTGGCCTGCAGTTATCGTCCATTAAAATGAAGTTATCTCCGATTGCTGCAGCGTAAGGGACTACAATAGGTCTGAGGATCTCATCCCTATATCGGCGACCAGTCAGAGCTCCATCTCGAATGATGTAGAGGTCAGTGCGCCCGTCAATGGAGATGCCACCATACACCAACACTCCTCCACCGCCAAATCTGACACTTTCGTGCACGAACGCAGGATTATTCCTACTGCCACGGTCCCTCCAGATGAAAATACGCCTATTATCCGGATGCACAGAAAAACGGGACTCGTCAGAAATGAAAATATTGCTCCATTCATTTCTCCTCCAGTTGACATGCTCGGTTGCCCACTCCCTGCGGTCGCGACGATGCCTTGATGTTAATCTAACACATACCATCGGTCGGCGATCATACAGACCTACAGCATGGAGCCGGTTTCGGACAGTCTGAGTTGAAATCGTGGTGCCTGTAGCCGAGCGAAGGTGTTGGTGGAGAAGAGTAGCGTTCATGGTTCGGTGCCTCCGAGCTGTTAACGCTAAATACCGATCTTCATTGGGCGTTGTTGCCCATTTACGACCTTGCCCTGGTCTTCGGCCTGCACATCCACTCTCCAAAAAAAGGTTCCAGATCCTGGAAATGACACTTTGTGACACTCCAATGGCTTGCGCTACTTCGGCTTGAGTTTGGCCCCCTTCTAACCTACCAACAATTCTCAAAGCTTCTGAATCTGTCAAATGACTTCGCTGAGACATTGTACTCATCGAAACAAAGCAATCACTGAATGCCGATCATCCTTGTCTTCATTCTCTTTTATCCAGTTGAAAGTCAAATTTCATTCGCTGCCGCTGAAGCGACGTTTTTGACGTCGAACTCAAAATTTGCATACTCCACAGTTTGAAAACCAGAAAAATTTGCATTTGTGATTCTCTTCTTCTATTTTCGGCAAAAAAAATTTCGTTTATATCTTTATTTTATATAAAACTTCAAATATCCTTTAATTGTTTTGAGCAGTGTATTTATCTTGTTCAAATTTTCAATCGTTAATAAAATACTCATTATTCATCCTATCAAGTTGAAATAATGTTTTTTGAACTTGTACTGGATGACAATTGATGTTAATACAGTTTTTTCAAATAATAATTAATTAATTAAATTTTAATTAATTAATTTTAGTTTTGCATGGGAAACAAAATGGCGACCATTGGTTATCGAAGGTCAATGAAAGTATTTTCAATAAAGGGTTGCCATAGGGGGGAACCTGTTCTGTCGCCAAATACCGCCAAGTTTGTCGCCAACTTGGCGATATATCGCCAAATTAGGCGTCCAAAATAAGTCGCCAAAAGTGACGCCAAATTGGCGATATTTCTAATATTTCGCCAAATTCCCATAGAATTCCATTGTAAACCTACTTGCTTATAGAAAATCAACAAATTGAGATATTTTAATGCAACAAAAACTACTATTAGCTTAAGGGATTATATTAATTTTTTCTTTGGTGACCTAAGTAGGAATTGACTTTAAAAACAAAATTTTTATATTACTTGTTTACGTTTAAGTTTACGATATTATGATTCCGTATTCTGCTTCGAAAATATGTAGATTTTGAATAAATGTTTTAGTCAGGGAATTTTATGTTTTTTTTTTTTTCTATTCATTTAAATATATGATTTTTAAATTTTTACTGAAAATGTACAACGTATTACTTTCATATAATAATTAATTAATTTATTGCTCAGTTAAACAAGGTAGTTGATGCTTCTACAACACTCTCTAAATTTAACTTTTACTATACACTTTTTTACGGCAATTTAATATTTTAACTTTTCCTGTTTTTATGTAATTTTTTTCAGGTTCTTCAATTTTAAAATTTTTCCCCTTTTTAAAATTCATATCCATCTTTTTAAGAGTAAGAAACAATCTTTTTAAACCTTTTTTTTTTAAATTTGTATATTTTCTGTTAGTATATTGCTTTTCTTATTTTAAGTGACTTGTTTCTCGTTAGAATTAATTTCTTTAATGTTTTACTTTAAAAGTCTCATTAACAATGCAAGAACTATAAAATGATTTTCATTAGTATAATAATTATCTCATTTGCATTAAAGTAATGAAAATTTTGCATCAGTCATCCTTTGAGTGTCTTAATTACTTATACTAAAGAGGTTATGCTGAAATTAGTGAAATTAAAGAATGGAAAATGAACTTTAAATGATGTTTCCTTATTTTCTTAATCTGTTGAATATATATGAATAATTAACATAATTAGCAAATATTTCAATTTTATGAGCAGGTAAGGCGTAATTGGGACGTTTGAAATAGCATGAACAAAATACTGAATACTTGGAAACTGCATCACCTTTCTAGGTTCCTACGAATTTGCATTTATTACTTTTAAAAGGATTTTTGAACGCTTTATTAAAAACGCTTTACCTTCTTCACTTTTTTAATAATAAATTATATGCATATATAACCATTAAATTAACATTACCGACATCCAACAAAAATTGTGAAAATATGAATTTAACAAATAAAGTCCCCCCCCCCCCCCCCCCACAGCACATTTAACATAGATTCCAAAAACATAGTAAAAAACAGCAGAATTTGAATAACAGAAATGAAAAAAAATATATATATATAGCACATGTTATGTAAAAAGTATAGTCTCTTGTACTATCGTATGAGTATTAAAATGGAAGAAAAAAAGAAAACTATGGATACCGATAAAAGTAAATGAAAGGCTTATATGTTGAATTACTTTATCAAGGGTACAGAATTCACATATATAAGCAAGGCAGTCGATTTTTTTAGAGAAAAAAGTTAAAAGCTGAAAATTTGTCCCCTGTACCCAAAAGACTAATTAACCATAATAATAGAAGGAAAATGAAAACAGAATAATATTAAATGCATTGAAATGGAGAAAAGCAACATAACCTATTAAATAATTTATATGATCTTGTTTAAATGAAATAAAATAATATTGCTATGCTTACCCTATATAACCCCACATTATTTAATCCGAATTCGCTCCTGCACATGATGTGCCTACCGCTATAACTTTAAGGTTATTTTTGCAGTTAAGATAAAACATACATTATATATAATGATTGCAGATATATATATATATATATATATATATATATATATATATATATATATACAAAACTAGTGATTATAAAAAAAATACATTCGAAATCGCTTAATATGAGAAGTTAGGGAATCGTAAAATTCCTCGTATTAACAGTTGCTCGTAATACCCTAAACATAATAAAAATTTTAAAACCACACACGTAATTAAAATAACCACTGCTATTAATTTCTATAATTATAGCAACTCTAAAATTTATGTAATATCTAAAAATTCACGTAAAATAATAACTTTAACTGTTTGAGTGTTATTGTCTTTACACGAACTTTTTCTTAGATAACATTACAGTCGTAAAATAAAAGACTCTAAACGTATAGTAATTCCAAAGGACATGAATGACATACATTAATGCAGCAGATAATATCCCCTTTTCCGAAGAAACTCGGCTACTGTAGGAGCTATTCATTTCACATATCCTTTTCAATTTAAAAGTTAAGATACATAAAAATGCTAGTTAAGGCATCTGCCTATGTTAGGAACAAATTTTTAGGTATTAATTAGCAAATTTCGTGCTTACGCCAGACAGTGTACGCCACAATTCAACTAAATAATTTCAATTTCCCTTGTACTACGTGCAACTATTACACTTACATGTGCGCTGAACTGGGAGATTTACATTTTCAAAATTAAGTGAAATATTTCAAAATATATATTTATATAATAGTTACAATAAATGCAATTTTGTTTTATAAAATTTACCATTTTTTCATATTCCTTGATTACCAGAGAGGCAAGGCTCAACCAAAATCCGAAGATATCGAACTGTTCGTCTCCTTTTATACTCTTTGAGCGACGAAGAGTCGGAACAGAGAAGAAAAGAAAAAGGACCGCCGATAGAAGTTTTCATTTTTTTTTTCTTTTTCAACCTGGCTTCAGCTAGAGAGTCTGGAGCTAATGAGCAGTGGTGTAGTCGAGGGGGGACGTGGGGGGACGGCGTCCCCTCACTCTTTTATTTTATCTAGAGCGTTCCCTTACTTTTTATTTGCAGGGGGGGGGGGCTTGAGACACGGGAGGACGCAGACTTTCCAATGCGATTAATTCTTTTAAAGGGTGAGCAGACAAATAAGTTGATAATCTTAAGAAATAAGACATAGATTTTTAATATTTCCTACAAAGATAAAAAGTGTTTATGTGTCGGATTGCTTGTCTGTCTCCATCTGTTCGTATTTTAACTTCCGAAAGTTTGTTTAAATCGCAGCAAAATGTTATGCATATTTTTGAAGTTCATTGTACTACTATCAATATTGTAAATGATCTGTAGACCATCAATATTTCGTTTACGAGGAAACGAAAAAGAATTGTTCTATTATATTACACGGTACGGTTTATGAAGAACTTGTTCGAAATACACATTAAATAAGTTATAATATACTTTAAATACAGCAAAAATGACATATGATATTGGAATTCGTTACAAAATGTTCCCTATCGAAAATAGCATATATCGTTCGTTTACCACAACATTAAAAAATATTTGGAAACTCATGATCAATTAATGGTAGTTGCATTTTAATGACTACATTTTTTTCAAACTGAAAATAATTCATGAGTACGTAGTCAGGACCATTGTCGCAGAGATCTGCACGGGCCTGGCCTATTTTCATTCATGGCGCTCAGTCCGGGCCTACTCCCCACTCATTTCGGGCCGAGCCGGGCCGGCCATAGTCACAACTCTTTCCGGGTCTAACTTATTTTTCCATACCAAGCCGGGACTGGTTTCATTCTTCCTAGTCTTCACGGACCAAATTTCAGTCCCGGTTTTAACCCAGTATGCAGGAAAAGTCCGTTCGAAGATCGGTAAAATTTGGCCTGGTCCAAAAATTTTTGTAAAAAATACATACATTTTTAAATCTCCATTATTCTGCAATTAAACAGTAATATTTATTCTTTTTAAAGTATAGCAGATTTCTAGACTTATTAAAATATAGGTAAATTAAAATATAGTAAAACGTGTGGAAAATACCTGCCTATGACGGAATCCTGTCTTAAACCTAAAAATATATTGATTCATGCAAAATGAATATACTAATGCGTAAGAAAAGAATATATAATACATTTACACCTGATGCTAAGAAAAGAACTTGCCTATAACGCATCTTTTCTTTCTTATGCCATTCCGTCATAAAATATTTTACTGCATAGCTTTTTCCAGATTCTTAAGTCTCCAATATCATGGAATGTGGATTAACAATATTAATGATAACTGAAATATTTACATACAACAAATAGAGATTCATTAAAAAATAATAAACATCGCAGCCTACGGCACTTCTATAAAAATGAAGATTATAAACATTAAAAAAAAGCTAATATGAATATTTTTGGTCAATTTTTTTAACCAAATCGACGTGAAAATCAATGTTTTGTGGAAATTCACTCTGGCCGCGCCGGTCTCGGGCCGAATTTTAATTTTTATACCGGGCAGGGTCGAATTTTTTTTTCTATGGGTCGGGCCGGACCGGACCTGGAAATTTCGGCCCGTGCCCGTGCAGAAATCTACACTGATGCATGTTTGTTGTGGAAAACGTCGCGTTCAAGACCACACAAAATAATACACACACATTATCATCTATGGTTTCAGTAGGTCTTTCAATTAATAACAGTAATTTAATTTTAATGAAAAACCTGTTTGATATTCTAATGCGTATTATTAAACTGTGACAGAACTGAATAAATTGCCCTTGTTTTAAGCTCATTTTCCCTTTAATTTAAATCTATACTTATCACAAAATGTTTCGCTCTGTGTGTCTGTGTGTATGTCAGCGATGGCTAACAAAATCTAGTGCACGTAGAAGTCGGAAAAATTGGGTGAGGGTAGTCGAATTTAGGTCCTTATGCATCGGAGGCTAAGATTTTTAATTTTTTTATAATTAGCCGAGATAATTAAAAATCACAACAAATTCGCATCAAACATTCCCTCTTTCATTCTAGCCTCATTTCAACCAGAACCCGATTTGCACAGCAGAAAGAAATGAAGAACCGAGCGTAAAGATTTTTTTTTTTTGGGGGGGGGGGGGGGGGGGTGTTATCCCTTTTTTTTCTTTTTTTACTTTTATCGGCCAAAACATTTAGTATAGAAAAATGGAAAACATTCTCTGAAAGATAGTACTTTTGTGTCTTAAACGCCCTCAGTTTGAAAAAATATCGTTATTAATCCTTTGAAAAACAATTTTCAAAAAGGTTCGTTTTTGCAATTTTCTTTTTCTTCCGTATGGCATGCTTCGTTGCGGCCCGATTTCAGAGGTAGCGGTTAACAAAAAATACGTATGCTGAGACCTTCTCTTCGACGATGCAGTCGGTTTTCAAAAATGTTCTCTTCAAAATTTAAATCTTTAAAAAAGTTTGAGATTGCAGGTCTCTTTGCGCCTTACGGAGACGTTCTTTTTTCTATTGTAAAAGTGATTAAACATCCGTATTTCGACACAATTTTTGATCATTTCTGCAGACCAGATTTACATCACCCAGAAAAGCTGGAAACATTCGGACGACTAGAAGTATTTTTAGAAAACAATGTGTGAAAATGTCGACGAAAACGCTTAAAACCGAGGTGTTTCGACGTAGAATACATAGTCTATCACGAAAATTTAAAAAAGGCTCAGATCTATTAACACTTCAGAAAATTCGGACGATAAGAACTTTTTTGTTGTTGTTGTTATGTAAACAGAACGGAGACGAAAACAAGAAAAATAGCGAGAAGAAAACGTATATTTTTTTTCAACTAGATATAGACGCATGCAGGCACATGTATAGAAAATCGCCGTAAAAATAGGATAGCCTATTCAGTGGACCTCAAAAAATAAAGATATGCCAAAATTTCACAATGTTTTTTTACTATCGTGATTTCAATATTTTCCATAAACCATATATGCCCGCAAAGTAAAAATACAATAATTTTCAATGCTCTCAGGGACAACATTTACTCTACGACTATTTTCAAAATAAATAATTCAAAACAAATTCCAACAAAAATATCGCTGCATGAATTAGTGTTACTGAATTACGATTTCTATTCCCGAAATTTTCAGACAAGAAATAATGTTTTTATTTTTTTTTTAATTCTGTGGGAAGTTATTTAACAACCAACAGAGAATAAACTTAAATTAATTTTAATAAAATTTTAAGTTTTAATTTAATTTTTCAATTACTGTTCTCAGGAATTCAAAATAAAACGCAAGATTTAAAATCAAGTTTGCCTTATGGGCGATACAGACCCTAATGTTTAAAACTATGGGCGTCCCCCCACTTTTTCCCCAGGACTACACCACTGCTAATGAGACGTTGGTAGTGACACCCGGAAAGCCACACACTGCAAATTCTGCGATACTGCGATTACTGTAGAACCTATAAAATAATTACATTTTTGCATAGAGCTTAGATTCTAGTTCAGAACATAGTGAGTAATATGGAATGTATTCTGACAAAATTTTACTGAAATATGTTTAAAACATTTTATGTAATGAAGATTATCGAACATGAGGATAACGGGGAAATTGATTTTTCAGAAATCGAATTTAAAGATTTCTTTTATATCTTTCAGATAAATAAAAAATTAATTTAGAAGTGTCAATCAAATTTGTTATTATTTTTATGTAATAAACGTAACAAAAGTAGGAATAGAAACATTGTTTACATTTCTCCTGGCCTTCCTACGCCCTGTTTCTTTATTTGATTCAATACTTCCTGTTAATTTAATTGGCCGCTATAACCCCGGTTCTAATATCCCTATTAATCATAGAAATAAAATTAAAGCAGATTTGGAATAGTAAATGATTGCTCTTTCAAATAAAAAAAAAAGAAAAATTTCGAAAATTCTCAATAAAACTATCTTTTTATATAGGCAGACACCTTAATATGACATATAGCCTAGCTTAAAAGAAAAAAAAGCAACTAATGATTTTCTGTAATCCTCATTTCTTGTCATTGCTTGGTTGTAATTCTCACAAAAGGGAAGTGTTTCAAAACTCCTTATTTCTTATATCATTCTTTCATTCTTTCACGGCCTAAGTGCATAGATTGATTTTTCATGGGAGGAATTGACATAGCAATCTTCCCCTGTAAAAAGCATGGAAGCCGAAAAGCAACTTATTTTCCCCTCTCTTGCGTCCGAAATATTTGTGTTTGACCGATAGCAGTCCTATCAGCAGTCTCCAGTGCAGGTCGCAGCTAAATATGGTAGACGCAGGAGGGGGGGGGGATAGGAACATCTTCAAGTGATGTCATTTACTTCTATTTATTTCCATTCATGGTTACATGGTGGGTTATCATCTTAAAGGTTGAAATTCTGTTTGAATGATAAATCATTTTTTGTACAGGAAGAAACATTGTCCCTGAGAGAAAACAGTATTCGATAAGAAAGAGATTTTTTCTTAACTTTGCCCTATTTTTTCGAAAATGAAATTTAAATAAACATGTATTTTACTAGTATTAGCTGTAACCCTTCTTTTGTTGCTCTTAAAGAAATTTTAAATCTTAATATAGTTTTATTGGTCATCATTATCAACGTTCAAATTGCTCGGTTTATGTGTGTTCTCGTTTTAACTCTGCTCATTTTAAAATATTTCGCCTCCACTTTTTGTTTCAGTATATAGATTTTTCATTTATGCAGCATTTAATTATCTTGCTTTAATGTTAATATGTTTATATTTTTCATCTACTTCAGAGTGCAAACCCCCAAACAGAACATTCTTACAAATATTCTTGAAATATTGAATATGTGACACAATTAAAGCGGACCACATTAATGCTCAAGAGTTTCATAATTTTTACACTTGGAGGCAGTATGGATTATGAATGAATCTTTTTTTACATATAATTACGAATTATACATTAATTTTTTTGGTGTTTTACATTCATAGATTTTCAAATTATTTGTAGTAAACACTTAAACATTTTTCAACACAAGAAATTGATAGAATGAAATACTAAGTATACACATTTTAACAGTGCACATTTTCAGTATACACATTTTTCATGTATGTAGCACTAAGTTTCATATTTTACAGTCGTGGTCAAAAGTTTAGGACCACTGTGCAGAAACTAGCGTTTTTAAAATTGAAACCACTGATAACGTCATAAATCAAATCGATTTTCGTCAGATGGCATCATTCCGTCTGACAGTGGAGTTACTGTAGTCGCTTTTCGTTTGAACTTTGAGTAATAAATGTCGCAGACGCAATTTGTTATCTGCATCTTAAATTTCAGTGGTGGTCCTAAACTTATGGCCACAACTATAATGTTAATATTTATGTTTGTATAATGTTATAATATTGATAGGTAATGTTAATATTTCTATACGTTGCAGTTGTTTACCCAAATTTAAACTTAAACCCTCACATCCAAACATTTATACTGTTAATTCATGAAATTATACATTTATATGTATATCTGTCATCGAAATTCAATGGTTTGAATTCAAATTCTGTCTTTGTGAACAAAGTTACATGCTGAATACCTTACAATAGCCGTTGAAATAAAGGATTTATGAAACTGTTCTGTCAAATGTGAAAAGAGCTCTTATGTTTGTCTATTCCTTTGGAATGTATTCAACATTTCGGTTGTTTTAAAACTGGGTTTAAATTTACTAGGGAACATGTGAACGCGGGAACAGAAGACAAATGACCGATTTGTCTTCCAAGAACAATAAATTATCTTATGGTGACATATAACGCACGTTTCTACATATAAGATTTAATTTCTTAAAAGGTATGTATCTGATTAGTTTATAAAAATTAACTTATACTTAAAGGGCCTTCCACTGGTTGGAAAAAAGGAGATAGGCAACTCAAATATTTAATTTGATACAAATCTGCTTGCAAAACTACTGTTTAGTATGCCTTTTATGTATTTATTAAAATCTTTCTATTTATTCTGTCTATGAAATATTCTAAACAGGAAAGAAAAATGCAAACGAATGATACTATTACAACATCAGAGTAAAAAAGAAGTAAAGAAAAAAAAACACAGAAAATATTGTTCCATAAAATCTATTAATATTATCAAAATTTTAAAAGTTTTGTTTAAATTAAAGTCTTTTGTAAATAAAAATAATTATGCACATAAGAAATAATTATAATAATAATAATAAGTACATTGTAAGGTAATGGTTAAGGATATATATTTGTACACAATGATTTAAGTAGGTGAAAATGGAATTTTACTTTTAATACAATGTAAAAAAGTATATATAATTTTAAATTAATCTGTTAATTTTAAAAGATTTTTTCGTTAACCTTATTTGGGTGATAAATCGCCAAATACACATTGCAATTCTTTCAGTTGTATTCGAAATGAAACAACAATGCTCCAATACAGTGTAACCAAAATATGTTAATGGCTGTGAAA
This sequence comes from Maratus speciosus, assembly GCA_963932465.1. Lineage (NCBI taxonomy): Eukaryota > Metazoa > Arthropoda > Arachnida > Araneae > Salticidae > Maratus > Maratus speciosus. The sequence goes on from OZ010800.1 coordinate 309,306,502, forward strand.
CTGTAACAATAAAACATTTTAAACACTAGAAAGTAAAAAAAAAAATTAAATGAGGAGTAATTAAGAAAACAAATACAGTAACTTTAAAATGGTAGAAAAAAAATAAATAGTAATATAAAAAATTAGATTTTATTAATTAATAGTTTAATATTACTTAATATACATATATACGTAGAGAAATCATTTAGAAATCTCAGAAAATAGTTTAACCCTAGAAAGCTCCTCGGGTCTTTCTACACCCATACACATGTTTAAACTTGTGTTATTCAAAATCTACTCATAAGAATTTTCTGAAATACAATAACTTTTCCTGATTTATTTTTAACTAACACATATTAAAATTTTAAATTAATGCGACTTTTAGTTTTAACACAAAAAAAAAACCTTAATCTGTCCTCGGGTCCTTTTTGTCCAAGCATACAAATACATTCACATAGTTTTTTTTAAAACGCCGATATTGTTTTATTTCTGCTATACAGCTGCAAAAAAGGTAAGGGGAGAAAAGGGGTAGAATTATCTCGGATGAAATGAAATTATAAGACATCTGGAACCAGACAAGTCATAGCGGAAATTCATTTTGTTTGTTGTTTTTCTCTCAGCTAGAAGAAAAAAGTTTACCTTTTAGAATCAGTTCGAATATTTATTTGAGTAGAACGTTAGCCCATTTTTTATTCGTTATATGAAAGTTTTATTTCGCTTTCATGGAAGGCTATACAGATGATGAAAATTTGTCTGATGTGGAGGAAACTGTATCGGAAGAAGAGGATCGTATATCTATTGATAATTATTCTTTATCAGATGAAGAAATAGATACTATCTATAAAGTACCTGAGATAGTGAAGTGCAGGGATAAAGAAATAATGTGGCATGCAAAGCCATATCCAAGTGCTGGTCGATTAGAAAGCAGTAATATTTTGAAAATATCCCCTGGCCCAACTCGATTTTTAACTGCACGAATAGAAGACGAATATAGCGCTTTTGAACTGCTTTTTCCACATAATTTGAAAACCATGATCATAAATTATACAAATTTAGAGAGCAAACGTGTATATGGAGAAAATTGGATAGATCTAAATATCGTAGATTTGGATGCATACATAGGCCTTTTAGTGCTCGCAGGTATGTACAAATCAAGCAATGAATCAACAACAAGTCTATGGGATGAATTCAAGGGAAGATATTTGTTTAGAGCTACAATGTCTCTAAAGAAATTTAAAATAATATCAAGAGTAATACGATTTGATGACCGGAAAACTCGACAACGAAGAAGATCAAATGACAAATTTGTTGCAGTTCGAGAATTATGGGATAAATGGGTAGAAATTTTATCAAATCTTTTCAATCCAGAAGTATATTCAACGGTGGACGAACGACTTATAGCTTTTAGAGGTAAGTGTCCTTTTAGGCAGTACATTCCTACCAAACCTGCTAAATATGGTATAAAATTCTGGATTTTGTGTGATAATGACACTTGCTATGCATGGAATATCCAGCCATATTTAGGAAACAACCAGGAAATGTACCCGAAATAAACCAAGTATTGAGAGTAGTTTTGGACTTACGAGGACTTACGATGGTTTACGAGGACATAAAAATATAACTTGTGACAATTTCTTTACATCTAATGATTTAGATCAAATGTTGCTAAAAAGAAATATAACAATGATTGGTACAATAAGGAAAAATAAATCATCTATTCCTGTCGAAATTTTAGAAACAAAAGGAAAAGAAAGATACAGTTCAACATTTGCGTTTACTAAAGATACAACGCTTGTGTCTTACATTCAAAAAAAAAATAAATGTGTTGTTCTTCAAAGCACATTTCATAAGAATGAGAAAATTGAACGAAGTATTCACAGAAAACCAGATATCATCATTGATTATAATAAGACTAAGGGAGCAGTTGATACGCTGGACAAAATGGTAGCTACTTACACTACAAAAAGGAAGACAAACCGTTGACCATTTCTAATATTTTGTAATATTTCAGACATATCTGCATATAACACTTTTGTACTTTATTGCAAAATAAATAAATCATGGAAGAAAGACTGTCCTTATAGACGAAGAATTTTTTTAGAAAACATGGGTGAAAAACTTGTAAAAAAGCATATGGAGACCAGAGAAAATCTTCCATAAGGATAAGGAGCAAAACAAATGGTTCAAAGTGCGAAGCAAATCCGCAAAGAAATTGCTAGTACTTCATCTGAATTGGAAATTGCTAAGAAGTGAGGAAGGCGTCACCTATGTGAAAAAACGGACAATAAATGTACATTTAAGTGTGTAACATGCCACTGCTTTACATGCAAAAAGCATTTGAATATAGTTTGCCATAACTGTTATACGGGATAATTACATTTAAATATTTGAAAGATTCATTTGTGTTTTTTGGATGTACCTGTAAAGAAGAATTTGTAAGTACTTTTTACATTTATTTCATCTTTGTACTGTCATAATTTATTTTTTGTTTTAGTATTCGTCAACTGTTATTAAAATAATAAATTTATTACTTGTAGACTGCCAAATTTAAGCGCGAAATATACACGGGTCTTTTTAGACCCGAGGGGCTAATTCGTAGGTACGGAACGAGGAGCGTTCTAGGGTTAAATAATATTTCTTTTTACCTTTCTTTTCCTGTAATCTCTATCTCAAAAACGAAACAGAGCAATTATACATATACGTGGTAATTTAGCAGAGTCTAGATAGATTGGCGTATAACTGAATGAATAGTACGCAATTGAGATACCTTCACACGTAGAGAACAATACAGTCGAAATTTCTATGCAGTCGAAAGTCATGTTAGAGTGACAGGCAATGCTCACCACTGAGAAATTTATGCAGTCGAAAATCATGGTAGAGTGACAGGCAATGACCACCACTGAGAATTTATCCCAAAGAGTAAGACGCTACCATTTAGCGTTTCAAGTTATTTATTTAGTAAACCGGACATGTCAACAATTTCCAGGTAATAGAGTATGCCAAAACACCTTACAAGCGCGATGCAGCACGCTCACATTCGGAAGATGTTGATAAAGAAATTCATTTATTCTAAGACGTCAAGAGCACCAGATAGCTGCAGTTAACACTTGAAAACAGGCGAAAAACTCTGCTCCGAGACGTGAATCTGAATTTTCTAAAACGGCAGAAGAAGACAGGTGTTTTCGTCGTATGCGAAAAGAACGAATCACAGAAAAGCGACCGCTATCAGACGATTGTCTAAACTAGGGATGCACAACCTGTGGCCCGCGATGGGTTAACATGTGGCCCGCGATGGGTTAACATGTGGCCCGCGGATTTCGTCAATTTATAACTGGAAAAAATTGCAATTTTTGTTCATAGATCGCAGGGAAAAATCGAGAATTTCGTCAATTTTCCGCAAGAAAAATTTAAAAATTTCGTCAATTTGCCGCAAGAAAAATTTAAAAATTTCGTCAGTCAGTTAAGAATCTCAAATTTTGCCGATCATGCGCACAAAAATCGAAAATTTCGATTATAAGGCACGAAAAAATCGTGAGTTTTGTCGATCGAGCTCGGAAAAATCGCGAATTTTGTTGGTCGAGTGCGAAAAAATCGCAATTTTTGTTGATCAGGCTCGGAAAAATTGCAAATTTCGTTGATCGGCTGCAAAAAAATGTGAATTTCGTCAGTCGTGAGAAAAAATCGCGAATTTCGTCGATCGAGTTCGGAAAAAACACGAATTTTGTCGATTAGGAGCGAAAAAATCTCAAATTTCGTTGATCGGCTGCCGAAAAATCGCGTGTTTCGTTTGTTTATCGCGAGAAAAAAATCGCAAATTTCGTCAGTCAGTTGAGAGTCATAAGTTAAGAATCGGACGCGGAAAAATAGCAAATTTTGTCGATCTGGTGCGGAAAAATCACAAATTTCATTAATCGGGCACAGAAAAATCAATTTTTTCGATGATGCACGGAAAAATGAATTGATCAGCTGGGAAGAAATCATGACTTACGTCAGTTTACCGCACGAAAAATCAAGAATTCTGTCAATTTGCCATTGGAAAAAATTGCAAATTTCGTCAGAGTCAGTTTAGAATCGCGAATTTCGTAAATCAGGCACAGAAAAACCGCTAATTTAGTCAATCAGGTTTTGTCGATCGGGCTCCTAAAAATTACGAATTACCTTGGTCGTGCACGAAAAAAATCACGAATTTCGTTGTTCGGGCGCGGAAAAATAGCAAATTTTATCGATCAGCCGCGGAAAATTTGAGCATTTTGACGACCAGGCGCGTAAAAGTCACAAAGTTTGATGATCGAGCGTTGAAAATTTGTGAAATTCGTTCATCAGGTATGAAAAAAGATCTAAAATTTCGTTGAATGGCTCCTTCTCTGCCCTTCATTCACAAATTTCCCATTTTTTTCGGCACTAGACACCTTCATGCCTGTGCTTGTTTTTTACCTCTTTTAATAAAACGAAAAATACTCTCCTGAATAAAGTCAAGGAATATTACCACTCTTGGAAGCAATCCTTGCTATATCTGTGTCATATATGCAAACGTAAAGTGTTGATATATCCTCACCAGCTGAATTGGATATATTGATCGGATACGGGAACCAAGAGGGGTAAAACTTCACCCCCCCCTTTAAAACTAAATTTTTTGCGTTACTGATGTGGCCCTCGACAACACATACATTTTTGTAAGTGGCCCTTCTCTAAAAAAGGTTGTGCACCCCTAGTCTAAACTAACCGAGAGAGAGGTCACAGCTTAAATGAAAAGAGTTTGCGCTTAAGGTAGTAAACTTCTTTAAGTGAGAAGTCAAGTGTGGGAACAGATGTTTCGTAGAATGAAATTTGGGAAGAAAAAGAAAATGGCTTTTGAAACATTCGATCACAAATCTTAACTTCACTGAGAATATGGTAGATAGCTAATAAAGTGTATGGAACCCAGAGCTTTAAATTAAGATTTTGGAATAAGATATTATAAATATATGCTTTTTACATTAAGGGGAATTTAAATAGGAATAAATGGTAGATATTTTTAAAAAGTAGGGACATATGGAATATGCCGAAAATATAGGATAATTTAAGGATTATTGCGAATAAAAATTTCATATAACATATGTATATGTGTATATATATATACATATTTAAGTATATAAATTACATTTGAATAAAAATTTATCTTACAAGTTCATATAACAATGTTAACCAAATTTCTAAATGAAGATGGCATGTAAAAATATAATACATAAATCATTAAAAATAACATTATAATAAAGCTAATCGACATACAAAACACACAAAGAAAACTCAAAATATTAAAAAACACAGATAGTTTAATATTATAGTATCATAAATCTTATAAATTATTTGAATAAAACAAAAGAGGAAAAAATTAGTTTCAAAAAGTGGAGGAGCAATATTAGTCAGAGTAAAAAATTATAAAAGGAATGCAAAGAAAAATTAATACAAAGAATATGAATAACACTTATATTCTGGAACTTTTCATCAGAGGCGATATCCCACAAATATAGGCAAAGCACAAAAGATTTCTGATTGAGAAAAGCATGCATTGCTTTTAAGAGCTATTTCTCAAATTGCCCAATCAACTGTCAACCAGATATACAAGTAAATTAAAACGGGGAAAAATAACAAAAGCATAACAAAACAATTTAATTCCATGAAATATAATGAAAAATTAAAACAACTATGAAATAAATTATAGAATTAATAATTAAACAGGAAGAATGTAACAGATTGTATATTAACTACATGAAATAATATATACACAAAGGGCATTTCGTAAAAACTGAGAGTTATTCTTTTACTTAGTGGCAACACCGCGAAACTAAAAAATAAAACTGCAGGCGATTTTTCAAACTGTTAACTGTCCTTTTCTAAATATATTAAACGATGCAGACGATTTTATTTTCTTGCTTATTTAAAGAACTGTTTTTATTTGCTCTACAGAAATGGAGGTGAGTGATTCAGATTTAAAAAATGAAATGAGTTGTACCATAAAATTGTCCTATCATTTGTGCAAAACAGCTCCAGAAACAGTTAAGTTAACGAAAGAAGCTCACGAAAACAGATGTTTTGGTGAGTCCATAACTTTTAGACGGCATGGTGAATTCAAAAAGAACATTTGTCTGTAGAACTGGCTCCTAAGACTTTCTGGTTTGCCTAAGACTGGCAAACCAGAAAGTGTTGTTAATGATCGAAATGTTAACACAGTGTGGGCAATCTTTCAAGAAAATCGGTGAATGACATGTGAGGACACGGTGGCATTAACTAACATTTCGAAAATGTCGATATTTCACATTTTACGCAACAGTTTACAGCTTCACCAAGCTTGTTCTAGATGGGTCCCTTATTGCCTTAATAAAGAACAAATGCAAACTAGAATTCACAGATATTGTGAGTGGAAATAGATGCTTCAAAATGATTTGACTATGATTCAATAAATGATTCGAAAAATAATTCACTAATGATTCCTAAAAACTGAAATGGTGATGAAACTTCGGTGCATCATTTTAATCCCCTTACCAAGTCCTCAACAAGTGTAAAAAAAACACACTAATTCTCCGCCTCCGAAAAAAATCTGGCAAATCAAGTCTTCTGGAAAGCTCACGTTGATTATTTTCTTTGATCATAAAGGTGTAATATATCAGCATGCTGTGCCTCCAAAAGCTACTGTGAATGGTGAATATTTTGTGTCAGTTTTGAAAATTTGGCGACTACATATATCGGGAAAGCGTCATGAACTGGTAGGAAATTTGGCATTACATCACGATAACGTTTGCCCGCATGTCGCTACTTTTCTCCAGCAGTATCTTAGTAAATGCAATATTAAAATAATGCCACATCCCCCTTTCTGTCCAGATGTCACATCATGCGAATTCTGGCTGTTTCCGATGTTGAAGGAGAAGCTTCGTGGCAGAAAATTTAATTCAGATGCTGAAGTTATTTCAGCACTGCAGGGTTCTTTCAAGAAGCTTTCAGAAAAAGGCTTCTGTACTTATTTCCAAAAGTAGGTTAAACTATGGGACCGTTAATATCATCTAAGGGAAGGTATTTTGAAAAATAATTGTGTATTTTTTGCTGTAAGTATATGTAGAAAACTGAGTCGGAGCCAGGGATATGATGAAACAATTTTAGCAAATTTTCACAAACTTTTAATTATTCTGGTTTATGAAAATACATTTAAATGCAAGTACTACACAGATAATAAAATTAATAAAAAAATATTGTAAAATTAAGAGAGTTCTCAAGATGGAGTTCACACTGTCTTTAAAAATACACCACTAAGCAGCTGGCTTTTTTCTTCTTTTCAGAAGCACTTGTTTCCGAAGTTTTCGAACAGAATTCTTGTGATTATCTTTATCAGGTTTCTTTAACTTCTAAAGTTCCATTTTCAGCTCTGTTGAATTATGAACGAGACTTGCTCCTGTTTCCTCTAATCGCGGCCGTCAGTCCCCAAAATAATTGTATAAAATTGAGTCGGAGGCAGGGATACGATGAAACAATTTTAGTAAGTTTTCCCAAACTTTTAATTATTCTGGATTATGTAAACACATTTAATACAAATACTACACAGACGACAACATTAATAAAAAATGATAGTAAAATTTATAGGGTTTTCAAGATTTTATAAGACAGGGATTTCGTACCGTCATTACATATAATTTCCTATTTCAGAAAGACACCTCTCTCTGGCCTCCACCCAGCTACAACTGCTGGTTAAAAAAATTGTTCGCAGATACTTTCAGAAACTTGTACTTCCTGATGTGGTTGAACTTTACGCCCGGTCCTCAACTTCTCTTTGCTCTCGTAGCTTGCATTTTCTGGGTGAGAACTGTAATCCTACACATATTTCTTGATTTTTTATGATTTTACTCTCAGTGTTTAAGGAACGTCCTTTGCATATTAATAAATTCAGCTGCTTGCGCTTTATATGGAGTGTAAAACAGTAGTAAATATTTCATAGTAGAGTTCAGTGCCCACGCCAATTAATGTATTGTAACGGTAACGAATTAATTACAATAAAGAAATATAGTTATTTTCATGATGAACGTAGAATACATAAAAAAGAGTATTTTTTGTTTTTACATTTTTATACTAATTTTAACTATAAAATTATGCATCATTATCTTATAAATAATTGGGATTGCTGTCACTTATACTTACTGAATATTTTTTACATAATTTTTTTGTCTTTAATATTATCTGGCAATTCAAAATATTTTTTAAAGAAAAGAAACTACATATTTATGAAAAAAAAATATTAGGTAAAGAACTCTTTCACGTTTTGGTGTAGGGTAACTCCGGGAGAGTCGCCGCAAATGTTATAGATGCCGCACCCCTTATATTTATTGTAATTATCGATAGATGGTCGTCAAATGTGCAGTATATGTGCGAAATGAGATTATTTTAACCAGAGTATAGCATGAACCCCATTTCGAACTTTACTTGTAGATGTACAATACTTATTTTCACGTAAGTGCATGATTTCACTGTCCAAACTTTTAAACACGTTATGCTTAAATACTTTTCGTACACTAATTACTAAATGAATGCATGATTTCGTAGTGAAAACTAAGCGTAGCGTTTGTATAGAGCACTGTGTGTATGGTTACGCCATTTTCCTTAGCGATGGCAGGCAATTGTGATGTGCAACGTCTGCACCATGCAAAATGGGATACATAATGCACTGCAATTCCGATATAAATGCCTCAGTTTCTTTTGTACGGTATTTTTAAGTATTGTTAACATTTCCTTTTCTTTTTGCACAGAATAACCAAGCTAGACATGTTATAAAGTTTACTAAAACCGAAGGAGAAAAACGGAAAAATAAAAAGTAAGAAGGGCAAGAAAGATGAAAGTCAAGATGATAACAATGAAAAAATGGATTACGCGTAACGTAGACGTTCTTTGCAAGAAATGTTTAGAAAACTACTCCAAAAAAGAGGACGTGTACTTGGCTTTGTTGCATCATGTATCAAATATAGTTACATAAAGACTGTACTTTTTCGACATTTTTTATGTAGATTGTCGAAAAAAAAACAAGTCTATTAACAAATAAATTATGTAAACACAATTTTACTTTTATTCTTTTCCCTCCCAAATACATTGATGTTACGTTGTTGCTGAAATAACAATTAAAATTTAATGTAAAAAATAATTCGATAATTTTATTAGTGAAAGTAGGCAAACAATTATTAATTTCAATCCACTAATACGTTTCATATTACTTATTTAGTTTCATTTGGTTAGTACATCGTTAATTATATTTCAGGTATAAACATTTTTTTTGAATAACTTTATTTATAATTTCATTCTGTTCTTGTTACAAGCGCGGCATAATTACCGAACAAGTGCGGCGTCTCCGCCTGAACGTACGGGTGACGCGGTGCAGTGTAATGTTTTAGAAAAAAAATATTAACCAATATTAATTATTTGTTTTGATTTTTTTTTTTTGCTACAGTACGCGTATTGTATATTTAACATTAAATAGCACAGCATGATTTTTTTTATGTCCACCATGGGACTTTATACGAAAAATCAAAAAAATATGCGGCATAAATCGCGGAATCACTCTACACAAGACATGGAACATCGAATTGCATTTGTTTACCATAACTTAGAAAATCACATACAAACACAGCATGTGTCATTTTTCGAACGATTTACAATAAAATTTAATCAGCACAAATTTATGTCATGTGTAACTAAATTGACGTTTCATGAAATTATGTCATTTAATGGTTATTAAATTCTAAAAACTACATTTAATGCACAGAATAATATTATGTCACAACAAAATACTATTGTCTATTTTCGATAAATTTTAAATAAGGCATATATTACACGAGCCGTCTTTTTAATGAACTAATAATGCACATAAATGTTTGCCACAGTTTTCGTTAAACGTGCTCGAAAAATAGAGATGTCCGCTATTCGTAGGTGTCTTTTATTAAAATTAACTGCATGAATACATATGCTTTATTAGTATGAAATTTAGAAAATCGCCATTCAGTCAAATATACTTTAATATTGTGTTCCTGTACCCGGCACGATAGTTAAACACTTTATTGGCGCCAACAATTAATACTTTTAATAATATAACGGAGTTCGATGGGAAAACGTACCGTATTTATTCTTATTTAAATTGCACTTTTTTTTCAAAAATTTTGTGTAAAAAAAACTAGGTGCGCGTTATACATGAAATATTTTTTTTTTACTGTTCGATTTAATCGCACAATATACGTATGAATCATGAAATGTATTCAAAGAAGAAATTAAAACTGGAAAAATCTTACTTAATAGAAATATTACTGCATATTTAATTAAATTTTTCTCATTTTTATACAACAGCGCTAGTAACATTATTTAAACGCTAATTGGCAATTCTCACTGCAGCTACTACTGTTGTCCTTGTCATCACGGGCACAGTCAATATCCTCGTAAATCATATTGTTTTCAGTTCCACCCAACTGATGGATATTCTGGTTACTCTGTAGCTCTTTATTATCATCTCGTATGAGACGGAATTCCAAGCTTGAGATATACACTCACATACAGTTGGGAGTGACACACGCTTCATTCTCCAGCTTGGAGTCAGTTATGATCTGTTGTTATCATCCACCGATTGTAGGTATACCGAAATGCAACGTTAAAAGGTCGGTTGATGACAACATCTAAGGGCTGCAGCACTTTCATCACTCCACCTGGTATTCCAACCAAATCACTTGAGTGATGAATTTTTGCTTTTACTCCAGTCGTCGTATGTCCACGGAAGCAGTCCAGAAACAGCATTGATGGCTGACGTAAAGCACAAAGCCGACGTTTCAACACAATTTTAATCCAATCTTTCGAGAGCTCATCGACATCCAGTCTTTTTCTTGTGCTCTTGCAATTATACTGACTCGAAGAGAATCTTCTGGGGTAATTGTATGTTTAAATATCGCATATGGTATCAACTTGCGGCCGTCAGCCGCAATGGCTAGTATAACAGTTCATCTTTGCTTGTCTGCTCCTGCAGTGCGCACTTGAATGCTTTTATCAATACGGGATGAACGGTTGTGGCTTCTGGTTTATCGAACCACAATTGAGTTTGATCTGAATGACGATTTGCGACATCTCATATCCCCTTTTTTTTTTTTTTTGGCGTTATATCGTATTGGAAGAACTGTTCCTCGTATTCTTCCGTCAGTTTCTGCATTAGCGAGACTGATGGAGAGACTGTTACGGATCATAAAGCGCCGCATCCAGTTATAACTCCTCTTGAAATGACCTCTTGGAATATCCATTTTCTTAGCTATTTTGCAGGCTTCGAACATTAACATTTCCGCTGAGACTGAGTACCCCGAAAGCCGCAACTCTGTTAAATGAGTTAAAAGCTGCTGCTCCACTTACGAATATTTATGCGATTTCCCCAGAAAAGCACGGTTTTTTATAGTGCTTATTTCAGTTTTTCTTCCATATTCCGTCACTCTCACGCACCTGACTGACCGACGACGAACTTCCGACTTGAAGCACTGTTACCATTTTCTTTTGCATACTGAACTATTTTCAATTTAAATGTCGCAATATAACTACATAGATTCTCAATCTTACTCGCACGTTATCAAAAGACGCTCTCAAGTATTTCGTTAAACGTGTGACGTTACCACAGCATATTTTACTCACTGCCACCCTTCCTCCCTACCCAAAGTCTAAAAATTGATTTTCGCTTTCTTTTCTGACCTGACGCTACATTTTCTTCGACTTTCTTTACTTAACCCTTAAATGCCGGATTTTTCAAAAATCATTGTAATAATGTTTTTCGACTTTCATTTTTTAAATAAATCATGGGAAAAATACTTTAAAAAATCATATTTTGTTTTAAGTATGGTTTACGGCTAAAAAACAGTTTGTTACTAATCGGCAATACTGATCTTTAATTGATAAAATAATTTTCCTTGATAAAATTCTATAATATTAAACACACAAGAATTTTAGGAACTATAATTAGAAATAAATTTCACTTACAGAACAAAATAAGGTATTTCGCAAGCTTCCAAACAAAACAAAAAGAACAAGTAGCAACAATTGAAAAAATAAATCTATCTTTATTTTTAAACAGCACAAGTGTTGCCATCTACATGTTGAAAATCGATTTAATAATATTTTCAGAATGTATTTTATCGGCAACATTAGGCATTATAGCTTCAATATTATTCTAATAGTATTTTAGAGCCTAAATTCGGTATGTTGCCGAAAAGCAACACCCGGCATTTAAGGGTTAAAATCATTTGGCTATTCCTTCACTTGCATGTCAAATTTATGTTGCACGTGATACACGCGTGCGTGTTATACATGAATAAATAGGTAAATTATCTTTAGTATCATCCCCAAAATGTAGTTGCTGTGGTATTAATTTCATTTTTCCGAAAAGCAAAAATAAATAAATAAAGGAATGCTATTGTACGAGTTGCAATTTTTCCAACCGAGTAAAAATGTGCCCATACCAGGGGTCTAACACAGTATTTCCCGCTTAAATTCCCAATGGTTTATGAATGATTTAATTGGAAGGAGTTCGGAAGACACAAGTCTCTAAACATCGTTTTGTCGGTGACATCTGCTGTATAATCGTATTTAAAAACAGCTCAAATGGAAAAATAGCATGTAAAAGAACATCAATACGCTATGTCTGTGTCAATTACGGAAGCTCGATTATTAGAATGTTCACAAGGCAAAGATTCGGGTTGCAAATCCTGTGCTGGACACATTTTAGTCATCTGGAAATATTGCACTTACAAATCAATATCATTTCATTAAATCAATAATGTATATTGCTAGATAATTCCTAAATGCTTTAAGGGAAGTTACTGGAACAGCGGTGGGAGATTTGTGAGTTAAATCATTTCCGAAAATAGTGAAAAATGCATAGATTTTACACGAAATACGCATTTATGTTACGTTATATCGGTAAGACGTACAAACCGACAGGGTGAAATGCTTAAATAGACCGCAAATTTAGTTTAATTCTATTTCAGTGCTTCGTTATTAGATAGCTAAGGGTATGTATTTTATCAAAGGAAAATTGTACATACAATATAATGGGGAATCAGATGTTGTAAAGTTTTGACCCGTTGTTGGAGCACTGATGCATATGTGGATTTTAATGTGGAATTAAGATAAATTACGTTTACATTTCTGCATTTAAATGAATTGTAATTTTGCATTTGTCAATTTAAAGAAATTCTCTTTTTCATTACTGCACCAATGAAAAATCTTAAAAGTAAAAACCACGCTTTTTACATTCGAATTGTGTATAACATAATTTTTAGTGGTCAATTATAATGTAATTATAGCATGTCCAATGCTGCCATTGTAATGCTTAAGAACTCGACAACTAAAGTCACCACAATCATGTCATTTACGGTCCCTATAAATTCATTTAAATCTCGAGAGATGGTGTTAGAAGTTCTGGATCTATAACACGATACAGATGTATTATAACGTTTAGAAAAACTATATATTCATAGATGTCGCTAATGTTATGTGAACATTGTTTTTTAAATGGTATGCGACTGTGCGTACGGAGTACAGGAAGACGTTTTGAACAAGAAGACATTCGAAAACACCACACAATATTTAAAGGCATGTTGAGAAATAAGAAGCGTTACAAACACGAATAAAAATGGCAGGCCTACACAGATTAAAAACGCCTTGAAAGATTTCAGCCTTTGTACTCCATAGGTGATTCTCACTCACCACAAATGTTGCCAGATTCCTCGCATAAATCGGGCCATCAAATGCTTCGGACACCAATATTTTAAAGCAATTTGTTTCACTTATCTAATTGCATAATTATCTGCGATTAAAGAAAGCGAAATAAACTGCAACAAATTAGTGGTGTCCAGAGCACTTGGAGACCTGATTTACGCGGGATACCTAGCGACACTAATGGGGAGTCAGAGTCACCTCTCGAGTGCAAAGTTTTAAAGGTACGGCTGGGGTGTCTTTTAATTAGATCATTACGTAATTTATACGCGCAAACTCCACACTTTTACAGAACTTCCGAACGAGCAATAAATAAATGAGTGAACGGTAGCCCAGATGACATTCTGCAATTTGTTTTCTCGAATATGTGTCATCGTATGCGTTTATGGAAACAAAAGCGCGGGAGTCATTTTAATGCATTTACTTTAAACTAGATGTATACTGATTTATACAAGCTCCATGTACCGTAAATTATCTATTCGTAATACCGTTAGATATCGAGTTTTTAAGCATTACGTGTGCATAGTGACTTTTAGATCACTCTGTATTTTACAGACATTTCTTAATACTATGATTGCTGTTATTACAGCTAAAGTTTTCTTAAATTAAAATTAATCGAGTGATGCGTAATTGAATATCATTATTTCAAAAGCACTGCAATTTATGAGATTGATATCATTCGTACAAAATTAATGTTTATATTAATTTCATGCATCTATTTTAATTATTAAACCCAAGCGAGTTTGTCTGACAGAATTATAGATGCTACTGCAATACATCCGGCGGAAATTATCTATTTACTGATTATTTCTCGGGATAAATGGATTCCGCCGTAAGTCTTTGGTTACCGAATGAAAGCGATGCATTATCGTTTTCATATAGCAAGTTTGTCCGTTTGAATGATAAATGCATCTGAAAGATATCCAAAGGAAATTATATATTTACTGATTATTTATCAAAATAAATGGATTCCGCTGCCTGTCTTCGTTTACCGGTTGCAATTTAAGCATTATAGTTTTCAAATGTTTCAGTTGTTGTATTCATAGATTGCAAATTATGTTTGAAAGTTTACTAAATTAGGCTTGTGCATTTCTGCCAAATAGTGTGTTTACGACTCTTGAATAGATTTAAACTCGCACAAATAGTTTTATATTTGAAGTTATGTAAATAAAGGTTGGTGTTAAAAAAGTTACCTTACATTCCGGCGTACAATGCGCACTTTTCATAGGAGAAAGAAGATCAAAATATGCATCTGCACGATAAAACATGTGGGAAATTGTACATTAAACGTGGCAAATGAGATGCGTTTGTGCTATAAAGAAGTTTTAAAAAAATACAGATCTTGGTGCAATAGCTGTTGCACTTTTATGCAAAAATGCATGAATAAAAAATATATTGCCATTATATATATTAAATTCAGTAATGCGGAATTAATAGGACTCCATCTTAAAAAGGACGTAAATACCATGGCAACCTAGAATCATTACCTATCATGGAATACCATCGAAATATTTACGTATGATAGGATTTAATCGAATGAAAAAAACGTTTATTAACATCTTTTTAAATTTTGACTCGATTTTCATAAAATTTTAAATTACTCGATTTTCATGAAATTTTAAATGACTCGACAAAATTCTGCAAAGATTATATATGTTAAACTTCAAACCACTCGGCTGGGTAGTTTTAGCACTGTTATATGCGGACAGACGGACAGACAGCCGGACGGACCAGATGGCGACTATAGGTATTACCTATTTGTACAATTACGTCATTTCCACATAGACCATAATATAATGGAATATGTTAGAGTGTATCGGTAAATACACTATGAATTCTGCATACTTTATTTTCAATACCGGACATGGCATAGTATATCCCAATACCATACATCAATTACAGGGCAAACCAACTATATTAACGAAAGTTCGTGTTCGGACGGACATACAGACGACCAGATGCACAGACAAATCGAATACATAAACACTTTTCAACAAACAATGTTTCCCTCTATATATGTAACGGAATATATTTGTGAGGCCCTGTAAACTAATAATAAATATTCTTTACACCGCATGTTATACGGAATGCATATTTTATTGCACTTCATAAATGCATATTAATTTCATAATGTTTGAAATTTTATAACTAAAATGCACTTGAACTATTTTTTCCCATTGACCGTAATGTAACGGAATACTTTAGACTGTCCCTGTAATTGAACTATACATCCAATGTTCATAAAAGTTGAAATGACACGACAAAATTATGGAAAAAATATACATTTTAAATTTCAAACCATTCGGTTGGGTAGTTTTTGCGCTGTTATGTGCAGACAGACAGACGGACGGATCTGTCCACGATTACAGGTGCTACGTATTTATATAATTACGAACGCACTTAAAAAGGTTATACTCATAATTATAACTGTACTTTCAAAATAAAGATATGTGCTATTTATTTGTAAGTATATATTTATATTTATTTACATTTCTCTATGTGTTCGAACTAAAAGTTGCGAATTGTTGCGAACATACCTAAAAATCGATAAATGCAATGTAAAATTTTAGGCGTGCTTTTATACAACTGAGCCCGCTATACGCCAAAATAGACGGTATTAGAAGCCTTTACCCGCTACGCTGATTGGTTTCTCTAAAACAATCTTGAATCAAACTAAATATATCTAGCAAAGATTTAAAAAAATATTCTTAACTTCTAATCAAATACATAAAAGGGGGGAGGATTGTACTTTGTGCCAATATATCATGAAATAAAAAAAAAACGTTAGAAAAAGCACAATTTATTTATTAGTAGTAAATATTTGTTCTTCCGACAGTTTCCTAAAAGCAGAATTAGATTACATAACATCCATTGCGATTGATCGAGGTTTTACAATTATCGTTGATTCCATTCATGATAAAATAAGTAAACGTACTCACTCCAAAGTTAACAGTGTCGACAATTATAATTAAATTATACTTCCGTATTTTCCAAAAATAAACCATCAAATTTCTAAATTCTTGTTACAATTTGACTTTCAGGTAGTTTTTACTCCTTTTACTAAAATCCAATTTAATAATCTTAAACATCCAATTGACAGTTTTCTAGATTGGGGTATTTTTAAGATAAATTGCGAATGCAATAAAATGTACATTGTTCAACGAAGAGACCCTTTAAGATCCGTTTGGGGTAGCATAAAACTTGTGTTAAAAATTGTGACATCAAACGTTCCGGTATTGGTAACTACTGCTGGTCAAATAATCATAATTTTAAATTTTCCGAAGCCTCAATAATACAGAAATACTCATCTATTTGCGATTTTGATTTTTGTGAAACGTATCACATATGGAAAAATTTAGACAACTTACAAGGAAACCACTTTAGGTGTTGCTCGCACCTAGAATCGAGACCTGGTACATTTTGTAGCCCTATGCATAAAAGTTAGAGAACCGATAAAAATTCTTTGTTAAAATCATATTTTATATATATTTTTTATATTTATAATTTTTTATTATTGGATTTTTATTTGTTAATTTTACACCAAAAGAGAGTTAAGTCGCCAGATATGGCACTTCAAAATTTTCACTAGCTTTACACTAGGGCTGGGCGATACATTGATAAAACCGATAAAATAGATATAAATTATAAATCGCGATGACGATATCAAAAAATCCTATACAACGGTACATCACGATTATCGTAATCGTGATGTAAACCACGATTACCATAATCGTGGTGTAAACCGCGATTATCATAATCGTGATGTAAACCGTGATTATCATAATCGTGATGCAAACCACGATTATCATAATCGTGATGCAAACCACGATTATCATACTTTTTCATTAAATTGCAATCGGCGCTTTTTCAACTTCGGGTACTCAAAATTCTACCATTCTAAACCGCAGGTTATTACGATGATCATCATACTAATGGAGTACTTTATCCCTGCCTAAACCATGATGATTTCTGCCTAAACCATGATGATATTAAATACCGAATAATCGGTTTCGATCATCATGATACGTCTCACCCTAAACCATGATCACTCCTCAAGATTCTCCCAGCTTCAACCGTGATATTAACCGAACCCTCAGTTTTTGATAAGCATGATACTATCATGGTATTATCATGGTATTACCATGGTATTACGCTGTGATTTCTCTCAGCGTAAACGGTTTTTCAAAAGGGGAAAAAGTGATAGTTTCGGTATTCAGGTTCAGATGACGGGCGATAAATATGATACAGCTGGTTTTTCTCATGTAGTTGCCGACAGCAAATGATATTGTTTGTTTTGTTTTTTCTTCAATGTGGTTCAGCGGTTTTGAACGAATATTTGTGCGTTGTTAATGAACAATATGTGAAATCAGGAAGATAAATAAATGAAATATTACATTTTATTTGCAACAGTGGATTTAATTGGACAAATGAAATAATACTTCCATAGCAATATATATTAATGTTTATTCCAGGTTCTTTTTTTATGCAGATATTTTTACTTCTCTGAAGCTCATTTTTTTTTTCTCCTGGTAGTTTCTTTTAAAAATTGACATATGTGAGTATTTGGTATTTACTGCCTCTGTCATTGTTTGTTTGTGGGGAGTGGGGGAGAATATTTAGATATCAATATTTATTTAATGTCACTAGAATTCAAAATAACAAACAGGGCAGAAAAATTAAGCAGTTAAAGTTTGTGTACTGACAATCAAAAGAGGAAAGACGTAAATTGTTCGGTGTGCGTGTGTGGGGGGGGAGGGGGGGGGGTTAGTTTTTTTTTCTTCATTTAGCGGACATTGGTCGAAACGCAGGAGATCCTCATCCAACTTCCCCGATAGAACAAGCATAAGAGATAGTCTTAAAGGTTAAGAAAAAATATTTTTTAATTCAGAATTTTTAAGTTTAAATTCTTAGGGCTGTTCTCAAAAAAATATTATTTCACGCAAAAATTTCTAGCACATTCACGGATTTTTTAAATGTAATAGCAAGAAATTAGTTGAAAGTGACAGTAACTCATTAAAATCCTTATCCGCTATTGCATAAAGTTATTTAACCCTTTGCACTCCGTTGTCGCCGCTGTGGCGACACCATCTTTCCTTTCAAAATTTGTTTTTGGCACCTGTAATAAAGGATAATAAAATTTCCTTACTTAATCTTGGCATTTTTTAAATTGTGTACTTGAAGGAAACTTCTTTTATAAAAGTGGTGCCGACCGAATAAACTTTGTGTAAGAGACGCCGGAGTCCAAAAAGTTAATTATTGCGGTTCATGTACACAGCATACATGGACGATGGAAGAACGAAATTAAGGGGAAGGTAAATTTTGAAACACATTTGATTATGATTCGCAGATCACGCAGAATTTTATTTTTCTTTAAAAAAAATGGAGAATATAAAAATGAAATAAAATAAACTAAGAGCTTTTGTCGGGGACGCCGACGCATAGTAAGACAATTTTAAGCATAACAGCACAACAGCAATATATAAATATTATTTAACAATTATAAAATGTAAACAATTCAAAAATTGACTTTAACCAAACTATTATATTTCTCTCTCTGTTAACGATTTTTTTTCTACTGTCTTTACAAGAAGAAAGTATTGGATTCGTGAAAGTTTTGTCATCCGAGTTTCGACCGATTTATATGTTTAGAAAGTCTTGAACACGATTTGACTATTTTTAAAAAGCTTTGTCTGTCTCTTTGTAACACAAATTTTGTAGGCGCTCTATCTCAAGAACTAATGCACGGAATTTAACAAAATTTTAGATTCTTTTATATCTCGTTATAAATTAGTGTAAATTACTTGACAGGTAGGTGCATTTTTTACAATATCCGCAATAACTTTATCTCAAAAACTAATGCACGGATTTTTGTCAGATTTCAAATTCAGTTATACCTTGTAAATTGGTGCTGATAAGTTCTTGGTGTAAATGGCCCAACAGGCGGAGCTACTATGCTGAGTTTTCACGATTTTCGCAATAGTTCTGTCTGAAGAACTAATGCGCTGATATTTATCAAACTTCAGATTCAGTTAGACTTAGACGTAGACATAAATTTTACTGATTAGTGTTTGGTGTTTATAGCCCATAAGTGGCCCTGTTATGCTGTATTTTTCAAAATTTGCGCTATAGCTTTTTCTGAAGAATTATCGCACGTATTTTCATAACATTTCAAATTCAGACAGACGTTGACATAACTTGTTGCTGATTAAGTGTTAGTGTTAATCGTCCAATAGGTGGCGCTGCTATGCTGCATTTTCTACAATTTTAGCGATATCTGTATCTCAAAAACTAATGCACGAATTTTAATCAAACACCTTATTCTGTTACGATTTCACATAAGTAGATCCTTCTTAGGTTTGGGTGTATACTGTCCAACAGGTATTGCTTTTATGATTTTTAGATTAGGTATTTTGGATACAGACATCTAATAAGGTTGGTGCTGAAATTCAATGATTTGTTTGAAAGATGCGATGCTTATATTTCCTTTTAACTACATACAATTTAGTGCACCTATATCTTTAGAATATTCATGATGGGCATAGATTGTTATTTAATTTTGCCTCTGATAGCGAATTTTGAAGTAATAACACGTAGAAATAGCAGAAATTTTTGCCATTGGCACATCCTACTAGTTTCTTTTAGCATTTATTTATTTAGATTTGCTTATTTATACATTTTTTTTTATTAATCTATTTGAGAATGATATATATATATTTTTTTAATTTTAATCCTTAATAAAATATATAATGTGTATTGAAGTTATACATATATTATAAATGTACACATATTTTTTTGTTCATATGTCGCGATATCGATATATCGGAATATCGTGATATAAAGCTGCCGATTTATCACGATATTTCATTTTAGACATCGCCCAGCCCTACTTTACACTTGTAATAGGTTTACGTCCAAACCATTACAACACGGTGCGTAGCCAAAATATTGAGCTAGGGTTGCCGGAAAACTGTACGGGATGAATAAGACGCCAATCTTTCCCTGCCAAATATGTAAATATAATACTGTATTTTTTAAAAAATCAAATTCGTAAGTTCTTGAAGGAATTTTAATTTTTTTTTCAACATTTTATAGTTATTATTGACTAATTTATATTTTTAACTATTTTTTTTTTTAACTTTTACTTTAACAGTCCGAAAAGTGGTCTCGAAAATTGCATTTTCAGAAAGTTAATCGGCTGTAAAATCAAAAAATATTATTTTAACAAAAAAATTTTACCGATTCCCAAACTTCCTAATATAGAGCTTTAAAATGCACCAGGTTTCAATACTAGGTGCGAGCAACACCTAAAGTGGTTCCCTTGTTAGTTAACGATTTGTCCAGCACACCCAATCTTTCAGTTATCGTTACCTCAGAGAAATAGTAGAACATCTATTAATTATCGAAAATGAGATATCTGACTTACTGATATGAAAAACTATGTCTGCATCTAGTGCAACAGTAGGGAATTTTTATAAAACACATATGAGATATAGTATTAAACATAATTTTTAGAAGTTGCTCCACAAGATACAAACACAGTTATTCATAAAAGTAAGTCAGACATCTCATTTTTTATTGTTACTAGATGTCCTACTGTTGCTCTGAAGCGACGACATGGCTTCAATTCCTATAATTCGTTTTTCTTCCCTCTCTGCCCCCTTTTAACTTTTTCTCCTCTTTGTTTGGACTCTTCCGGAGTAATTGGGCATTTCTGATTGGTCTCCTCTTTTGCCCGAGAGATCGACTCCTCTGTTGTTTTATCAACAGTGAATCGCATTTCGCCGTTGACAGTCAAGCTGTGAGGTACGCCAGTCTGGGTCTCTGCATCACCCACTTTTTAATCTACACTTCATTTAATTTTATCTTCATTTTAATTTTTAAGTACTGATTATGAAACCTTAGAGGCTTCGAAACAGCCGTTTACGATTTATACACACTCCCATTTGTGCTTTTTCTAACGTTGTTTTTATTTCTTAATCTAACCAAATATCCATTATTGTTGTCTTATTCGTATAATCTTACATTATGCAGTTCAAAGTCGATGTTTTCGATATAAGAAACAAAATACGTGTAAAATCACTGGAGTACTCTATTTAACTTTTTTTAGTAAGTTTGTTATCTTTACTATCCCGCTTTTACCTAAAACTACTACTGAGATATGACAAAAAAATGTTACAATTTTCAACCACCCATTTAACCACTTATTTAGCGTTGGTGTTCTAAAATCGATGGAATATGCGTTTCATTATTTATTTTAATAGGATTACACTATTCCGACTTGATATTCTGAATTTTATGCTCCTACCTAAAACTGCTGCTGAGGTACGGCGTAATTACCTAGAACTTGCGACTACCTCATTAAATCCCTTAGATGGGAATTTCTAAAAATCGATAAAATACATGTTTAACCCTCTCGCTGCGTAAATGTTTTATCAAAATAGCCCCAAAAATTGCGTATTAAACACCTTCGCAACGAGCGTCTTTTAAGAATTTTTATTCTTTTAACACCGGTTTTTCAAAACAAAAATGTTTGTCTAATTTAATCGGGAAAATGCTCCGATTAAATAAGGCAAAATTTACAATAAAAAATAACTGGTGGGAATAATCAAGGAGCTTTAATTAGACGCAAAAATGCAACCCCGAAGAAATCTTGGGTTGCGCAGCGAGAGAGTTAAGTATGTTTTAGTAGATCAGTTATCCTGAAATTCACGCCTCTATCTAAAACAGCTGCTGAGATATGGCAAAATTAAATAAAAGTTTCGATATTCCACCTTTAATTCTCTTAAAGGGTAGGAGAATTTCTAAAATCGCTGAAAAGCATGTTTATTATTTCTTAATAGGTTTGTTACCTTGAATTTTGTACTCCTACCTAATACTGTTACTGGGATATGGCCAAATATTGTAAAATTTTTTACCCCGCCCTTTTAACACTCTTATGGGTCATTTCTAAAGTCGCTGAAACTCGTGTTTAATTATTATTTTAGTAGATTTATTTTCTGAAATTTCACGATCCTACCTAAAACGGCTGCTGAGATATGGCCAAATGTTCTACAATTTTTGACCCCCCCTCTATAAACCTCTTGGGAGAAAAGGTTCTAATATCGCTAAAATACGCGTTTAATTATTCCTTTTTTTTAAAGTTTGTTATGCTGAACTTTTCGCTCCTACCGAAAACGGCTGCTAAGACATGACCAAATATCTTAAAATTTTTTATCCCCTTTTAACCCCCTTAAGTGAAAATTTCCAAAATGCCTGAATACGTGTTTAATTATTTATTTAATAGATTTTCTTATCTTGAATTTCACACTCCTACCTAAAACTGCTGCTCAGATATAGCCAAACGTCCTAATATTTTCGACCCCCAATTACCCCCCCCCGTTAATAAAAGGAATTTTTAGAATAGCTGAAATACATATTTAATTACTTTTTAAAAGGTTTTTTATCTTGAATTTCACGCTCATACTTAAAACCGCTACTGGGATATGGCCAAATATTCTAAAATATTTGACCCCGCCCCTTTAACTTCCTTAGGAGGGAATTTAAAAAATCGCTGAATCAAGTGTTTAATTATTTTTTAGTAAGTTTTTGTCCGAAATATTTCACTCCTACATGAAACGTCTGCTGAGATACTTTCAGCTACAACTAGTAATAAAAATTCTTTCTGTATTGGATCTACATTTTAAGACATTAATTGAACTATTGAACACACATTGAACCATTTAGATTTTATTTTGTTGGAAATTTTGATAGCCTATCTTCATTCAGGGGCAACTAGGTATTAAATTTTTTTTGTCTGAATTCATATTACGTGTAAAAAAGACAAAATTCAGTCTAGATAAATCCATACAGTTTTTCTGATAACTTTAAATGAGAATATTTTTTACACATACGTGTTATCATAAATCGCAATTATTACCTTTTATTTCTTTAAGGTCAATAAAATGAACACCATCCGTAGTTGGGAATTAAAAAGTGGATGTTTCGTGTCAAGCCGAACACTAAAACTGTACATATAGAGAAATTGCGCTTGTAGAAAGGACATATATGTAACAAAGGACGTGATTTTTTATTCAATCAAACGCAGTTGAGACTTTTTTTGTGTTAGTATAAAAGACATGTTGATTTGCATTTTAGAAATTATTTTAATTTCTCACTTTTTAATTATTTCCTGAACATAATATTTAAAAAGACAACGCCAAAAGAAGATCCTCCATCAAGCTCGATCTATAAGTCAAACAAATGTTACTCTAAATATATTAAAGCTATGACTGCCTGATATAAAGGTTCCATTTCTGTGCTAAATTTAATACGAGTATTCGTGCATGAACGTTTATGTGTATGTATTCAAGGTGATTTTGACCCAATCATCCAAATGAAACCGCTATAAAAGAGCCCATGCAGAGCATAAAACACCATAGAAACTCTGTCCTGTCGCTAATTGTTTTCGAATTTCAGTGGAAAATGAGGAAATTCTGTGTACAGTTTGAAAAATATATATATATGAAATTTCTTAAAGACAAACCAGAATACAATCACGTTGTTGGAAATATCGGACAAAATTCCATAAGATGATACCATTTCGTTCAGCGTACCTATCTTTTACGGCATGCTACAAGCGCTGAAATATTGGCGGAGTGCAAAATCAAACTGTTGCAAATACCTGTAAACGGAAATATCTTTTTAATTACAATTAATGAAACTTAGGATCCAAGTAGCAGAATAGGATTTAATCAATGATAATTTTTGCTGTATTTCTAAAAGTAAAAATATATTTTTTAAAATTAATTATGAAATTTCTTATACAGGGGCAGTACGGTTCCCGTTATTTTCCTGGTAACATATCAGCATATTTTTATAAAAAAATAAATTTAGTCCCATAGCGCGAAATTTCGCCTTATTTAACGAGATATTTCTATAAGAGATTACCGGTACCGAAGAATTTCTTGGTTTGGGAATTCCAGGTCCGTACGACCCTGTTATAGCTGGATTAATAAACATTAAACAGACAATCTGAACATTAAAAAATAAATCATTCTTTTTTTTTCTGAAGATAGGTGGAGTTGTAACAAAAATGTGAAAGCAAGGCTTCTTATACTCGTATATATGAATTTTATGATTACACTTCTTTAGTTATAACTTAAAAAGTAAACCTCGCAAATTATTGAACTGTTCCATCGTTTGCTAAAGATACAAACTTTAAAAACTTAATGAAGTTTTCTGTTTCTCGTACATACCTTATTTTCACCACTTCATTCATGTTTCAAGCACCTAAACTTTATTCTTAATACAGAAGATAACTATTACATTTAGCACATTCCTATATAAATTAATGTTACTATCGGCAGACATAAATGGCAGTGGTACTTGACCATAGTTGGTTTCTGCATGAATCAACCGTATGTGTTTCGTCAATGCAAATACGTTTAATCTGCATTTTCACGACTCAAGGCTCATTCTAAGTGTCAATATCATACAGTGATAATTCTCTTCGAATGTGACAGTCACATACATAGCTATATATGTAGTAGTTTAACCAACTGCATTATTGAACAATTATGTATATAGCAGTCTGTTAAATACAGATATACTTAATTCTGATTGCCAGGAAATTGAAACAAGAATAACCTTAATTCGCGGTACTGCAGTAAATAAATAAATATATATATGTATATAGTCATAGTTATTATTTCAAATATGGAAATTGCGTAGATAAAAATAAAAGTTTAATTGTGACAGTTACTATTTGTTTTGGAAAACACATATTTATTAGTTTTAAATCATATATGCGTGTTCTGTTAGTTAGTAATTAATTCCTTAATAACTTCGTTTTTCAACTGTTTATACAGGGTGTTGCAGCATATCAGTTATAAAGTTTTAGGAGAGATATTCACCTAGGCGATGGGAAGTCACATACCAATGTGCGGTAGAAAATGCTTTCCTGGCGCCTTAGTGACGACACAAAACACAAGAAAGGAAAGGGCACGAAAAGAGTAAGAAAATATGTTGAATATTCTTAATACCGCAAAAATTCTGCTCAATGTTCCTGCTGTTGTAATTTTTTCAAAAGCAAGTACCGCTTTAAATAAATTAAAGAATTATGTCCATCAAAATGATTATTCCCAAACCAGCTTAAAAGCTTTATTAGACTTAGAGAAAGACATTTTCTATTTCCATCTACGACAGAAACAAACTAATATCACTTCACTTTTTGAGAAAATCTGATCTGTAAATTTTTAAAATAAACATAGTGGTAAATGAACAATTTTGTGAACTTTTTAAACATATTTTATGTTTAATTTTTTAATACATTTTACAAAGTTTGTTAAAATATGTTCTTAGCACTCAAAACTTATCGTTTTTAGTATAGGTAAAATAATTAATGCCTATAAAGTTTGGAACATGTATAATAAGGCGGTCTCTCACTTATACGACTCTCTCAGTTATACGACTTTTTTCCACGGTCCCTTGAAAGTCGTATAAGTGAGAGGTCACTGTATATATATAAGGCGTGTTTACCGTTATAGGAATGTGTACCTAAGGGAAAGGAAAAGTATAAATGTAGAAATAATTAATTTCTTTTTATGGTTACAGTAGATATAATTATTGAATTAATCAGCTCATACAACATAATTATCACAATAAAAACTTTCTTAATTGCATAATAAAAAACAGCTATATAGAAGGTAAGGTTTTGTGAGCTTAATGGGAAAATGGAAGAAAATAGATACAATAATTTTAAGTGTTATAATTTTTACTATAATATCTATGCCTTTTGTGTTTACAATTTTGTTCAAATTATTTCATAAAGTGCATTTTTTATATAACAACGCTGATATACTGATATCAGAAATGATTATACGTTTTTGAGAATTTCATAAATTAATATTTTTCACATTTATTTTTATTAATATATCTTTTTATTGTTAATAAAATTTAATAAATTATGCGGAATTAAAGCTGATTAAATTTAAATAACAGAGTTCTTATTGTATTTTTCAATTCACACTATTAGCTCACACTCTCCTTATACTTATTTATATATTTATCTTGTTCAAATTTTCAATCGTTAATAAAATACTCATTATTCATCCTATTAAGTTGAAATAAATTTTTTTAAACTTGTACTGGATGACATTTGATGTTAATACAGTTTTTTTCAAATATTAATTAATTAATTAAATTTTAATTAATTAATTTTAGTTTTGCATGAGAAACAGAATGGCGGCCATTGGTTATTGAAGAAAAAAAACACGTTATTTAAAAAATATCTAATAATGTAATCTTTTAAAATATGACTTCAGTTTTTATATCTAATTTAAGTAATTTTTAAACTGTATTGTACATTTATCCATTATTAAGCATTTTATCCCATTCAATGTAATACACTGCTAGCTTAAAAAAGAGGCATTACCATAAACTTTAAAATAAAACTAAAAAAAAATTTTAAATGACTTTTTTTACTCAAAAGCGATATAATGAAAATTCTAGGGTTGATCATTAAAGAAATATCATTATATTTTATTTGCACAGAATATTGTACAGAAATTCTACATTGTTAGCTTAATGCGAATTAATATGTCGTACTTTTTACATTTCTTTCATTTTAGTAGTACGTCAACGAAATCCAGACTGGTTTAGACGGAGATGAAATCTCCTCGTTGAAATTTTGCTTTCGCCTGACGAAATCATCACCCAAAGCCTATGAAACGTAAAAGGGGATTATAGAGAATAAATCCTACTCTAAAGCGCAGCAAGAAAGTGATTAAGTATATTGAAGAAATCAAAACAGACAACTTTAATGGAAACAGGAACCAGTGTTCCAATCACATCACTTAAACTTGAATATTAACAAAGCTTATTCTATTATCATTGAATATTTTCTGTTAAGATTACGAACACTACCATAAATACAGCAGATATCATTAAGTGATACCCACCTGTCAGTAACAGAAAATCTAAACATGAGACGTGTTTGTGTGCCGTGATTCTGAGACCCTTCAAACCTTAACCAGAAGGTTTACGTGGCAGAAAATAATATCAGGTGACACCAGTGATACCAGAAAGCTTGCGTTCAGGTTTATTCACTGTTGAAGATGATGTTCGATGAATATGAGATGAATTCCCTAATATGAAGAAACATTTCTCAGTAAGAAGTTTTTATACTCTTTAATTTAATTCAACTTCGTTTTTCTATGAAAAGATGGTATTTTGGAATAGGTATTTCGCTAAATTTCTTATATGCTATAATATAAAAAAATAAATTCACATGTGTGTACACTACCAGAAATACAGCAGATATCATTAAGTGATACCAACCTGTCAGTAACAGAAAATCTAAAAATGAGACGTGTTTGTGTGCCGTGATTCTGAGACCCTTCAAACCTTAACCAGAAGGTTTACGTGCCAGAAAATAATTTCAGGTGACACCAGTGATACCAGAAAGCTTGCGTTCAGGTTTATTCACTGTTGAATTTGATATTAGATGAAGATGAGATGAATTCCCTAATATGAAGAATCATTTCCCTGTAAGAAGTTTTTATACTCTTTAATTTAATTCAACTTCGTTTTTCTATGAAAAGATGGTATTTTGGAATCAGTATTTCGCTAAATTTATTATATGCTACAATAAAAAAAAAAGAATAAATTCACATGTGTGCACACTACCAGAAATACAGCAGATATCATTAAGTGATACCCACCTGTCAGTAACAGAAAAATTAAACATGAGACGTGTTTGTGTGCCGTGAGTTCTGAGACTCCTCAAACCTTAACCAGAAGGTTTACGTGCCAGAAAATAATATCAGGTGACACGAGTGATGCCAGAATGCTTGCTTTCAGGTTTATTCACTGTTGAAGATGATATTCGATGCATATGAGATTTATTCCCTAATATGAAGAAATATTTCCCTGTAAGGAGTTCTTATACACTTTAATTTAATTCAACTTCGTTTTTCTATGAAAAGATGGTATTTTGGAATCAGTATTTCGCTAAATTTCTTATATGCTATAATATAAAAAAATAAATTCACATGTGTGTACACTACCAGAAATACAGCAGATATCATTAAGTGATACCCACCTGTCAGTAACAGAAAAACTAAATATGAGATGTGTTTGTGTGCCGTGAGTTCTGAGACACCTCAAACTTTAACCAGAAGGTTTACGTGCCAGAAAATAATTTCAGGTGACACCAGTGATACCAGAAAGCTTGCGTCCAGGTTTATTCACTGTTGAATATGATATTCGATGCATATGAGATGAATTCCCTAATATGAAGAAATATTTCCCTGTAAGGAGTTCTTATACAGTTTAATTTAATTCAACTTCGTCTTTCTATGAAAAGATGGTATTTTGGAATCATTATTTCACTAAATTTCTTATATGCTTTAATATAAAAAAATAAATTCACATATCTGTACACTACGAGAAATACAGCAGATATCATTAAGTGATACCCACCTGTCAGTAACAGAAAAACTAAATATGAGACGTGTTTGTGTGCCGTGAGTTCTGAGACTCCTCAAACCTTAATTGGAAGGTTTACGTGCCAGAAAATAATATCAGGTGACACCAGTGATGCCAGAATGCTTGCGTTCTGGTTTATTCACTGTTGAAGATGATATTAGATGAAGATGAGATGAATTCCCTAATATGAAGAATCATTTCCCTGTAAGAAGTTTTTATACTCTTTAATTTAATTCAACTTCGTTTTTCTATGAAAAGATGGTATTTTGGAATCAGTATTTCGCTAAATTTATTATATGCTACAATAAAAAAAAAGAATAAATTCATATGTGTGCACACTACCAGAAATACAGCAGATATCATTAAGTGATACCCACCTGTCAGTAACAGAAAAATTAAACATGAGACGTGTTTGTGTGCCGTGAGTTCTGAGACTCCTCAAACCTTAACCAGAAGGTTTACGTGCCAGAAAATAATATTAGGTGACACGAGTGATGCCAGAATGCTTGCTTTCAGGTTTATTCACTGTTGAAGATGATGCTCGATGCATATGAGATTTATTCCCTAATATGAAGAAATATTTCCCTGTAAGGAGTTCTTATACATTTTAATTTAATTTAACTTCGTTTTTCTATGAAAAGATGGTATTTTGGAATCATTATTTCACTAAATTTCTTATATGGTATAATATAAAAAAATAAATTCACATATCTGTACACTACGAGAAATACAACAGATATCATTAAGTGATACCCACCTGTCAGTAACAGAAAAACTAAATATGAGACGTGTGTGTGCCGTGAGTTCTGAGACTCCTCAAACCTTAACCAGAAGGTTTACGTGCCAGAAAATAATTTCAGGTGGCACCAGTGATACCAGAAAGCTTGCGTTCAGGTTTATGCACTGTTGAAGATGATATTAGATGAAGATGAGATGAATTCCCTAATATGAAGAATCATTTCCCTGTAAGAAGTTTTTATACTCTTTAATTTAATTCAACTTCGTTTTTCTATGAAAAGAAGGTATTTTGAAATCAGTATTTCGCTAAATTTATTATATGCTACAATAAAAAAAAAGAATAAATTCACATGTGTGCACACTACCAGAAATACAGCAGATATCATTAAGTGATACCCACCTGTCAGTAACAGAAAAATTAAACATGAGACGTGTTTGTGTGCCGTGAGTTCTGAGACTCCTCAAACCTTAACCAGAAGGTTTACGTGCCAGAAAATAATATCAGGTGACACGAGTGATGCCAGAATGCTTGCTTTCAGGTTTATTCACTGTTGAAGATGATGTTCGATGCATATGAGATGAATTCCCTAATATGAAGAAATATTTCCCTGTAGGGAGTTCTTATACATTTTAATTTAATTTAACTTCGTTTTTCTATGAAAAGATGGTATTTTGGAATCATTATTTCACTAAATTTCTTATATGCTATAATATAAAAAATAAATTCACATATCTGTACACTACGAGAAATACAGCAGCTATCATTAAGTGATACTCACCTGTCAGTAACAGAAAAACTAAATATGAGACGTGTTTGTGTGCCGTGAGTTCTGAGACTCCTCAAACCTTAACCAGAAGGTTTACGTGCCAGAAAATAATTTCAGGTGACACCAGTGATCCCAAAAAGCTTGCGTTCAGGTTTATTCACTGTTGAAGATGATATTAGATGAAGATGAGATGAATTCCCTAATATGAAGAATCATTTCCCTGTAAGAAGTTTTTATACTCTTTAATTTAATTCAATTTCGTTTTTCTATGAAAAGATGGTATTTTGGAATCAGTATTTCGCTAAATTTATTATATGCTATAATAAAAAAAAAGAATAAATTCACATGTGTGCACACTACCAGAAATACAGCAGATATCATTAAGTGATACCCACCTGTCAGTAACAGAAAAACTAAACATGAGACGTGTTTGTGTGCCGTGAGTTCTGAGACTACTCAAACCTTAACCAGAAGGTTTACGTGCCAGAAAATAATATCAGGTGACACGAGTGATGCCAGAATGCTTGCTTTCAGGTTTATTCACTGTTGAAGATGATATTCGATGCATATGAGATTTATTCCCTAATATGAAGAAATATTTCCCTGTAAGGAGTTCTTATACACTTTAATTTAATTCAACTTCGTTTTTCTATGAAAAGACGGTATTTTGGAATCAGTATTTCGCTAAATTTCTTATATGCTATAATATAAAAAAATAAATTCACATGTGTGTACACTACCAGGAATACAGCAGATATCATTAAGTGATACCCACCTGTCAGTAACAGAAAAACTAAATATGAGACGTGTTTGTGTGCCGTGAGTTCTGAGACCCCTCAAACTTTAACCAGAAGGTTTACGTGCCAGAAAATATTTTCAGGTGACACCAGTGATACCAGAAAGCTTGCGTTCAGGTTTATTCACTGTTGAAGATGATATTAGATGAAGATGAGATGAATTCCCTAATATGAAGAAATATTTCCCTGTAAGGAGTTTTTATACTCTTTAATTTAATTCAATTTCGTTTTTCTATGAAAAGATGGTATTTTGGAATCAGTATTTCGCTAAATTTATTATATGCTATAATAAAAAAAAAGAATAAATTCACATGTGTGCACACTACCAGAAATACAGCAGATATCATTAAGTGATACCCACCTGTCAGTAACAGAAAAACTAAACATGAGACGTGTTTGTGTGCCGTGAGTTCTGAGACTACTCAAACCTTAACCAGAAGGTTTACGTGCCAGAAAATAATATCAGGTGACACGAGTGATGCCAGAATGCTTGCTTTCAGGTTTATTCACTGTTGAAGATGATATTCGATGCATATGAGATTTATTCCCTAATATGAAGAAATATTTCCCTGTAAGGAGTTCTTATACACTTTAATTTAATTCAACTTCGTTTTTCTATGAAAAGATGGTATTTTGGAATCAGTATTTCGCTAAATTTCTTATATGCTATAATATAAAAAAATAAATTCACATGTGTGTACACTACCAGAAATACAGCAGATATCATTAAGTGATACCCACCTGTCAGTAACAGAAAAACTAAATATGAGATGTGTTTGTGTGCCGTGAGTTCTGAGACACCTCAAACTTTAACCAGAAGGTTTACGTGCCAGAAAATAATTTCAGGTGACACCAGTGATACCAGAAAGCTTGCGTCCAGGTTTATTCACTGTTGAATATGATATTCGATGCATATGAGATGAATTCCCTAATATGAAGAAATATTTCCCTGTAAGGAGTTCTTATACAGTTTAATTTAATTCAACTTCGTCTTTCTATGAAAAGATGGTATTTTGGAATCATTATTTCACTAAATTTCTTATATGCTTTAATATAAAAAAATAAATTCACATATCTGTACACTACGAGAAATACAGCAGATATCATTAAGTGATACCCACCTGTCAGTAACAGAAAAACTAAATATGAGACGTGTTTGTGTGCCGTGAGTTCTGAGACTCCTCAAACCTTAATTGGAAGGTTTACGTGCCAGAAAATAATATCAGGTGACACCAGTGATGCCAGAATGCTTGCGTTCTGGTTTATTCACTGTTGAAGATGCTATTAGATGGAGATGAGATGAATTTCCAAATATGAAGAATCATTTCCCTGTAAGAAGTTTTTATACTCTTTAATTTAATTCAACTTCGTTTTTCTATGAAAAGATGGTATTTTGGAATCAGTATTTCGCTAAATTTATTATATGCTACAATAAAAAAAAAGAATAAATTCATATGTGTGCACACTACCAGAAATACAGCAGATATCATTAAGTGATACCCACCTGTCAGTAACAGAAAAATTAAACATGAGACGTGTTTGTGTGCCGTGAGTTCTGAGACTCCTCAAACCTTAACCAGAAGGTTTACGTGCCAGAAAATAATATTAGGTGACACAAGTGATGCCAGAATGCTTGCTTTCAGGTTTATTCACTGTTGAAGATGATGCTCGATGCAGATGAGATTTATTCCCTAATATGAAGAAATATTTCCCTGTAAGGAGTTCTTATACATTTTAATTTAATTTAACTTCGTTTTTCTATGAAAAGATGGTATTTTGGAATCATTATTTCACTAAATTTCTTATATGGTATAATATAAAAAAATAAATTCACATATCTGTACACTACGAGAAATACAACAGATATCATTAAGTGATACCCACCTGTCAGTAACAGAAAAACTAAATATGAGACGTGTGTGTGCCGTGAGTTCTGAGACTCCTCAAACCTTAACCAGAAGGTTTACGTGCCAGAAAATAATTTCAGGTGGCACCAGTGATACCAGAAAGCTTGCGTTCAGGTTTATGCACTGTTGAAGATGATATTAGATGAAGATGAGATGAATTCCCTAATATGAAGAATCATTTCCCTGTAAGAAGTTTTTATACTCTTTAATTTAATTCAACTTCGTTTTTCTATGAAAAGATGGTATTTTGAAATCAGTATTTCGCTAAATTTATTATATGCTACAATAAAAAAAAAAAGAATAAATTCACATGTGTGCACACTACCAGAAATACAGCAGATATCATTAAGTGATACCCACCTGTCAGTAACAGAAAAATTAAACATGAGACGTGTTTGTGTGCCGTGAGTTCTGAGACTCCTCAAACCTTAACCAGAAGGTTTACGTGCCAGAAAATAATATCAGGTGACACGAGTGAAGCCAGAATGCTTGCTTTCAGGTTTATTCACTGTTGAAGATGATGTTCGATGCATATGAGATGAATTCCCTAATATGAAGAAATATTTCCCTGTAAGGAGTTCTTATACATTTTAATTTAATTTAACTTCGTTTTTCTATGAAAAGATGGTATTTTGGAATCATTATTTCACTAAATTTCTTATATGCTATAATATAAAAAATAAATTCACATATCTGTACACTACGAGAAATACAGCAGATATCATTAAGTGATACTCACCTGTCAGTAACAGAAAAACTAAATATGAGACGTGTTTGTGTGCCGTGAGTTCTGAGACTCCTCAAACCTTAACCAGAAGGTTTACGTGCCAGAAAATAATTTCAGGTGACACCAGTGATCCCAGAAAGCTTGCGTTCAGGTTTATTCACTGTTGAAGATGATATTAGATGAAGATGAGATGAATTCCCTAATATGAAGAATCATTTCCCTGTAAGAAGTTTTTATACTCTTTAATTTAATTCAATTTCGTTTTTCTATGAAAAGATGGTATTTTGGAATCAGTATTTCGCTAAATTTATTATATGCTATAATAAAAAAAAGAATAAATTCACATGTGTGCACACTACCAGAAATACAGCAGATATCATTAAGTGATACCCACCTGTCAGTAACAGAAAAACTAAACATGAGACGTGTTTGTGTGCCGTGAGTTCTGAGACTACTCAAACCTTAACCAGAAGGTTTACGTGCCAGAAAATAATATCAGGTGACACGAGTGATGCCAGAATGCTTGCTTTCAGGTTTATTCACTGTTGAAGATGATATTCGATGCATATGAGATTTATTCCCTAATATGAAGAAATATTTCCCTGTAAGGAGTTCTTATACACTTTAATTTAATTCAACTTCGTTTTTCTATGAAAAGATGGTATTTTGGAATCAGTATTTCGCTAAATTTCTTATATGCTATAATATAAAAAAATAAATTCACATGTGTGTACACTACCAGGAATACAGCAGATATCATTAAGTGATACACACCTGTCAGTAACAGAAAAACTAAATATGAGACGTGTTTGTGTGCCGTGAGTTCTGAGACCCCTCAAACTTTAACCAGAAGGTTTACGTGCCAGAAAATATTTTCAGGTGACACCAGTGATACCAGAAAGCTTGCGTTCAGGTTTATTCACTGTTGAATATGATATTCGATGCATATGAGATGAATTCCCTAATATGAAGAAATATTTCCCTGTAAGGAGTTCTTATACAGTTTAATTTAATTCAACTTCGTCTTTCTATGAAAAGATGGTATTTTGGAATCATTATTTCACTAAATTTCTTATATGCTTTAATATAAAAAAATAAATTCACATATCTGTACACTACGAGAAATACAGCAGATATCATTATGTGATACCCACCTGTCAGTAACAGAAAAACTAAATATGAGACGTGTTTGTGTGCCGTGAGTTCTGAGACTCCTCAAACCTTAATTGGAAGGTTTACGTGCCAGAAAATAATATCAGGTGACACCAGTGATGCCAGAATGCTTGCGTTCTGGTTTATTCACTGTTGAAGATGCTATTAGATGGAGATGAGATGAATTTCCAAATATGAAGAATCATTTCCCTGTAAGAAGTTTTTATACTCTTTAATTTAATTCAACTTCGTTTTTCTATGAAAAGATGGTATTTTGGAATCAGTATTTCGCTAAATTTATTATATGCTACAATAAAAAAAAAGAATAAATTCACACGTGTGCACACTACCAGAAATACAGCAGATATCATTAAGTGATACCCACCTGTCAGTAACAGAAAAATTAAACATGAGACGTGTTTGTGTGCCGTGAGTTCTGAGACTCCTCAAACCTTAACCAGAAGGTTTACGTGCCAGAAAATAATATTAGGTGACACGAGTGATGCCAGAATGCTTGCTTTCAGGTTTATTCACTGTTGAAGATGATGTTCGATGCATATGAGATGAATTCCCTAATATGAAGAAATATTTCCCTGTAAGGAGTTCTTATACATTTTAATTTAATTTAACTTCGTTTTTCTATGAAAAGATGGTATTTTGGAATCATTATTTCACTAAATTTCTTATATGCTGTAATATAAAAAAATAAATTCACATATCTGTACACTACGAGAAATACAGCAGATATCATTAAGTGATACTCACCTGTCAGTAACAGAAAAACTAAATATGAGACGTGTTTGTGTGCCGTGAGTTCTGAGACTCCTCAAACCTTAACCAGAAGGTTTACGTGCCAGAAAATAATTTCAGGTGACACCAGTGATCCCAGAAAGCTTGCGTTCAGGTTTATTCACTGTTGAAGATGATATTAGATGAAGATGAGATGAATTCCCTAATATGAAGAATCATTTCCCTGTAAGAAGTTTTTATACTCTTTAATTTAATTCAATTTCGTTTTTCTATGAAAAGATGGTATTTTGGAATCAGTATTTCGCTAAATTTATTATATGCTATAATAAAAAAAAAGAATAAATTCACATGTGTGCACACTACCAGAAATACAGCAGATATCATTAAGTGATACCCACCTGTCAGTAACAGAAAAACTAAACATGAGACGTGTTTGTGTGCCGTGAGTTCTGAGACTACTCAAACCTTAACCAGAAGGTTTACGTGCCAGAAAATAATATCAGGTGACACGAGTGATGCCAGAATGCTTGCTTTCAGGTTTATTCACTGTTGAAGATGATGCTCGATGCATATGAGATTTATTCCCTAATATGAAGAAATATTTCCCTGTAAGGAGTTCTTATACATTTTAATTTAATTTAACTTCGTTTTTCTATGAAAAGATGGTATTTTGGAATCATTATTTCACTAAATTTCTTATATGGTATAATATAAAAAAATAAATTCACATATCTGTACACTACGAGAAATACAGCAGATATCATTAAGTGATACCCACCTGTCAGTAACAGAAAAACTAAATATGAGACGTGTGTGTGCCGTGAGTTCTGAGACTCCTCAAACCTTAACCAGAAGGTTTACGTGCCAGAAAATAATATCAGGTGACACGAGTGATGCCAGAATGCTTGCTTTCAAGTTTATTCACTGTTGAAGATGATATTCGATGCATATGAGATTTATTCCCTAATATGAAGAAATATTTCCCTGTAAGGAGTTCTTACACACTTTAATTTAATTCAACTTCGTTTTTCTATGAAAAGATGGTATTTTGGTATCAGTATTTCGCTAAATTTCTTATATGCTATAATATAAAAAAATAAATTCACATGTGTGTACACTACCAGAAATACAGCAGATATCATTAAGTGATACCCACCTGTCAGTAACAGAAAAACTAAATATGAGACGTGTTTGTGTGCCGTGAGTTCTGAGACCCCTCAAACTTTAACCAGAAGGTTTACGTGCCAGAAAATAATTTCAGGTGACACCAGTGATACCAGAAAGCTTGCGTTCATGTTTATTCACTGTTGAATATGATATTCGATGCATATGAGATGAATTCCCTAATATGAAGAAATATTTCCCTGTAAGGAGTTCTTATACAGTTTAATTTAATTCAACTTCGTCTTTCTATGAAAAGATGGTATTTTGGAATCATTATTTCACTAAATTTCTTATATGCTTTAATATAAAAAAATAAATTCACATATCTGTACACTACGAGAAATACAGCAGATATCATTAAGTGATACCCACCTGTCAGTAACAGAAAAACTAAATATGAGACGTGTTTGTGTGCCGTGAGTTCTGAGACTCCTCAAACCTTAATTAGAAGGTTTACGTGCCAGAAAATAATATCAGGTGACACCAGTGATGCCAGAATGCTTGCGTTCTGGTTTATTCACTGTTGAAGATGCTATTAGATGGAGATGAGATGAATTTCCAAATATGAAGAATCATTTCCCTGTAAGAAGTTTTTATACTCTTTGATTTAATTCAACTTCGTTTTTCTATGAAAAGATGGTATTTTGGAATCAGTATTTCGCTAAATTTCTTATATGCCATAATACAAAAAAATAAAATCATATGTGTGTTTCCGATGACAATACACCATTTAAATGTTTTTAAAATTTAATTATAAATGCATTGATTAAAATAATTATTTTATCCGCCACAGGTGATAAATTGGTAAGTATTCTTGAAGATTGCAATTGTATACGAACCACAATAATAATGGATTGAATTATCCTTTAAAACACTTTCGCCAAAATAGATCAAATTGCGCTGAAACTGCAGCGATAAATTTTTAAACAACAAAAGGAAGAAAATTAAATTTAAATAAAAATTTCGCACCTAATAAGAAAGATACTTATATATCAATTAATAGTTTTTCATTAATCAAATTATGATTATATTTTAAAAAATCAAGTTTAATTTACGTTTACTTTTCTTTCCTGTTAGCCACATATTAAAAAATAAATAATAATTTTTTTAAAAAAAAATTCACGAGCTCTTACTTTCTGTTAAGTGTCAATTACCGTAGTGAATTTTTACGTTTGATGCTCGCGTAATATCCATGCATTTTGTCGGAAATGCTTTGGTAGAATCATGAATTGCAGTCATGTAGTTAGGCTTGATTTTCAAAATAAACATTAAATGTCTATAAAAAAGCGTTTTTAAAGCTATTTTTATTTTTATTTTATTTTAATATTTGTTTATTCATTATCAGAAGAAGTGGAGAAGGCGAAGGGGGCAATATTGAAGAACCTATCAAAAAATGCCTCCAAGCATGTCTTTCAAGTATGAGAAAAATCCATCGAATGGCTACTATCTGGTTGATGAGTGAGAATATGCTGTCAGAAAAACAATTATGATAATTTTTTATTGTTCAGACATCGTAAGATTTTAAACAAAATAATACTTTAAAAAAGCGTTTTTTCAATTCAAAATAATACTTGGGGGAAAAAAATTACATTTTTATACTCGTTTTACTGCACCATGTCCTGGGAAATTTAATTTATCAGAGATTGAGATTAAATATTTCAGTTAACCCCTTATCTACTGATGGTACTTATAAGTACTATTAAAATAACTTATTATAAAATTCCTTTAATACATCGATTAGTAGTAATACAGTTTAGAATTAATTATAGATGCATTATTTTATCTTGTTCCAAAAGCATTATTGGTTACACAAGACAAAAGTATTTTTAATCAATTCAAAAAATATTTGTATATTTCTATTGTAAGAACATTATATTTGTGCATTTCCTAATTCTACAAAATACTAAGAAAAATATTTAAATTTACATATTTGAGTGGAGTTATACATATAGCACAAAATCCCTATAAATTTAAATTTAATTTATTCTTCTAAATCCTTCAATCCTTCTAAAATACTTTTAAAATTTATAAAATGATTATCTAAATCTTCTAATGTAGCTGCAAAAATTCACGAAAAATGCTTTAGAAAATAAAATTTTCATTAATTCATAATTCAGTGCATAAAGGGTTAAAGTAAATAAAACAAATAAATAAATCTGTCCTCCAATATTGTCGAATAGTTTCGTTATTGAGTAAACCGATAAATAATTTAAACAAAGCGTTACTACCATGTTTCAGGATTCATATTCACTCATCATACCATACAGCTGATTTGCATTTAAATGACTTTCACGGTATTTACTATGGAGAATTGCTATTATATATCTATATACATACATATGTGTATGTGTGTGTACATATATATATATATATATATTTATATACATAATATGCTTTAGCATATCCTAATATAAATTGATCTTAGCAGCATTGAAACAGCACAGAGCATTTGACCATAACGTCCTCCAGTATGATTAAATCCTATGCGCTTTGCCTATGTGGATTCATTTACTGAATATATTCACAGCTTCAGGATTATTAGTCAAGTAATCATAACACTGAGGTAGTTAGTTCTATTTAATTGTGACAGCTTATACAGTTGGGTATGTTTAAAGCAGTTTAATTAACTGTTTTATACTCGAATTATGTATATAGCACTTGCTTAAATAGACAAATACGTAATTTCGAATGTCAGGAATTCACTATATGAATATCACAAATACAGAGTTAGTATGCATTCATATATGAATAATTATTATGTTTATATAAACA
Organism: Maratus speciosus; assembly: GCA_963932465.1. Lineage (NCBI taxonomy): Eukaryota > Metazoa > Arthropoda > Arachnida > Araneae > Salticidae > Maratus > Maratus speciosus. The sequence goes on from OZ010800.1 coordinate 309,346,463, forward strand.
CATTTCATTAAAAAATGTTTTTTTTATTGAAAAGATACAATATTATAGGTATAGAAAACGTATTTTATCGTTCCTTCCAGTTACGGTAAGGATTTATGTATTTAATTGTTTAATAATCGGTCAGGTTTCATCGCAAAAAAATAGACTATAAACATTTTCTTATTTGAATAAAATTTTGAAAAATACATAAAGAAACCATAGTTAATTAATATTTAAACGTATATCTAACTATGGTTATTTAAGTAAATACTTTTTTTCCTTTATTCTTTTGTAAAAGAGATTTATTTGACTACTTCAAAATCTATTAAATCTTTAATAAAACATAAAACAAAGGTATTTTACATAATAATCGCACAGAATTTAACATTTTTAAAAGTTACCTTCCATTAGAAATTGCCAATGTATTATATCTACTTACTCTCAAGAATTCCCTTTGTTTTATAAATGTTTGATCAGAAAGAATTACTTCGTTATCGCATTATTTTCTATTTCATACAAAAGATAAACCCCATGATTTTAATGTCAACAGCTCTAAGAATAAAATTTCTGCTAATCAAAATTTGTGATTCGTTTAAGGGTACGTGGCAGCACGAGTGCTTGTCTTGTATTTCTCCCGTGAGTATATTAAATAAGAACCTTTATGTTGACCTTTGTAATTTATTTCTTTGTAAAGGGAAGCAGAAGAAACCTTAAATACTCGTAGAACAGAGTAAAATAGTACACCATGCAGAGTGTAGTAGATAAAAAATGAATTCTGTACAATATGTGCATTGTTCATCACTTTATGCTTTGGAATTATTTTTATCTTCAAAATTTTATAAAAGATGCGTGAGTGCAATACTTACATAACTAATAGGATGTAAAGTGCGATAGAATAAACAATTTTTTTTATATGAAACCAGGGTTGTATTTTCCTTTGTAATTCGAAAAACAAGGTATATCACTACAAACGTAATCTACATTTTTGTTCATAACTTTTGAAATAACGAAAATATTTACACTTTCATCTGGCTAATTGTAAAATTAATTGAGTTCAAATAAGACTTAAAAACTGAAAAATCTCGAATAAAATTATACAGCGCCCATTTGAATGATTCTTGGCTCTATATATCCTCCCTTCCCCACCGAGAAAAAGAGTACTAAAATGTTACAAGAAAATAAATTTCCCACTTGATTGATATTTTGTTATATATGCTTGAATTTTTAATTAAGTGCAAAAAATTTCATGTAAATTTTCAGTACGAATTTTTTGAATAGTTTTGCATCAACAATAAATGAAATTTGTGGTTGGTCATTTTTGTTCGCACTAAATATCTATTAATATCTAAACCTCTATGTATATACATATATATATATATATATATATGAATATAGGTTTAACTCATGTCAATTGCTGCTGGTTTACATTTATAGAAGGTACAATTTTATAAGAAAATTTATCTGATGAGTTTTTTGCTTAAATAACAGGGTATTATATCTAGGGAATATTTGAGAAAAATTATATGGGATATTTTATAAAAAATAGAAATATTACCTCCCGATGTATTTTTAATGTACTTCATCTTACCCGGGACTTCATCCCCGTAACATTAAAAGGAGAATGCTTTAATTAAACAAAAATAGTTACACAAGGTAGTTAAAAACATATGCAATAAAATATTTCTTTATCCTATTTTATAGTAGACAGTACGTAATAATTTTTTATAGAAACCTTAACGTAACTCAGTCTTAAAAAATGTGAAATTTTGTACGAAATATTAAAAACGATCGCGAAAATGAAACTGCGGCCAGTGAAAAATTTCATTCAAGTAAAACCGTAGAAATGAATGTATATGACTTCATAAAATGAAACAAAACAAAGCTGGTAGAATTCTACTACAAAAGTATGTGTTAGGCGATATTTGGTGGTTAAATTTGTATATATATGCACAGTTAAAAGTGCATTAGTATGTAGATTATTAGTGTACACATAAGTTATACATTTCGTATAACATTATTATTTTATGTCTTATTAATGTATATATATATATATATATATATTAAATAAATTTATCCTGAATAAGTGGTATAAATAGTGAATAAATTTATTGTGCATGTTTTATATTGATAATTATTTCATAAAGACATAATAATCAGAAGAGATTTTAAAATGTAATTAAAGGTTGCAGGAAAGAACTTTTAAAATTTTTGCTTTTCTCGCCCAATTTAACTCGAATTTCTCTCTGTCGTGTGAAGAACCCAATTAAAAAATACTGTTAATAATTCTAATGATCTCAATATTTATATATAAGAAATTATAGATAGGATTATTTAAATTTCTGTCAGGAGCTTTAGATTTCATGTGCTTTCTCAAAGATTAAGTGTCGTATAAGTTTGCTTTCTTGTTATCCTATTTTATCATTTCTATTTATTCTATTTTACATTCATTCCATTAATGGATATCGATTTAATGTTAATTCATGGAAATTTTTCCAGAGTGTTCATGTGAATTTTCCATGTGGTTTAGTCGGTAGAACGTCAGTGCGCTATACTGATGGCCCGGGTTCGAGTCCCGGCATGGAATCTTTTTCACTAGGTTGGCCTTTGCACCTATTAAGCAATTAATTTGAAATTTGGTTTTTCATTTGAAATATTGAATTCAAGGCGAATGTTTTTTCTCTTGAAAAATTTCCATGAATTAATGTAGTTTCGTTCGATGCTGGATTTGGTTACGTTTTGTGTTTGACCAATGTCGGTGGCTCACGGAAATATATTCCCTCTTGTGCTGCGTTTGTAGCCTTTTCAACCTATAATAGTGAGAAGTTCTAGGCTGGGTATCGTTCCATGTAATTTAGTTGGTAGAACGTCAGTGTGCTACACTCATGGCCCGATTTTGAATCTCGGAATGGAATCTTTTTCACTAGGTTGGCCTTTGCGCCTATTAAGCAATTAGTTAGAAATTTAGTTTTCATTTGAAATATCGATTTAATGTATGTATTCCTTTGAAAGAATTACGATTAAAGTGATTATTACGATTAATATCACTGTAGGATATGATAAGGGTTAATATTAGGATTTGGATTAAAAATTGGACAACGGGGTAATGTCTGATTCGGATTTATACGCTAAATATCTGTTTATATCACGAAGTTATAAGAAAGTTACCAAGCTGATATTGATAAGGAATATTTTGCACAGTCATAGCTCACATCAAAGTGAAGGAGAAAGTTATCATCTATTATACTATTAAGTTTCTATCACGCATTATCCTGGATACAACAATGTATTTATTTTTCAGATTAATTCTCCTCGCTAATGTGCCATGGATCCGATTACAGGGCCTAATTTCGACCCATAAAAAAATGACATGAAATTCATATTCTTTTTAATTCTGAAAAAATACTTCATTGCCTATTTCTACCATAAAATCTTTCAATAGAAATTTAACTACTAAGAGAAAAGATTTGCTTCTTTTTAATTTTTGTACGTGAAAACCTCTCATTAAAAAGAAAATATGCTATGAAAAATGTACAATTTCCTGTTTCGAAATTTCAGCATCTACAAATAAAAATGGTTACATTTTATAGGGAAAAATTACCATTTCACATACTCTCTAAAAGATATAATCTCGAAAATTATCGCCCACAGTCGGCATGGTAATTTGTAATTTATTCTTTATGAAAATAATGAAATTTAGAATTATACGAAACATTTTTCAGTAAACTAAATAAAACAGCCTATAAAGGTATATATAAATATTATACAGACATACAAACAATAAATACAATAAACCCAACTGGAGTGAAAAATTAGCCAGAGCCAGGAATCGAACCCGGCACCACAGTATACAAGACTGCTGCTCTAACCACTGAGCTACTCCGGCCGAAGCCTGAGTCTGCAATTTCTCACTAATAAACCATGTTGGGGAAGTCACCAGCCATCTATACGACAGCCTTGGATGACCGAAAAACAGCCTATGTTCATTTCTGTGTAATAATCCACTTATGTGCGGATTTACAAAATCACTAAATCGTCCGTGTTGATGTTGACTTCTGTTAAACATTCCCACATATTTTCAGATTTTTAATATCACTAGAAAAAACCTCGGATTTGCACGCGAGGTTGTAGAAGTATGCCAAGTGGTATTGGTATGCCCATGACCATTAAGGAAACTTTTACTGCAAAGGGTAATTAAAATATCACTAAATAAGTCACTATGGTGTGGAATCACATATATTTTTCTTAAAGTATTCTTTTTTTCGAAATTTTGGTTAAAACTAACTTTTAAGTACTTACTCACTTTACCCTAATTTTTTTTTATTGCATTTCACATTATTTTTTTCCTCCAAAAGAAAAGTTAGAAAATAATTTTAATACATTACTTTATCACTAAAACGAATCTCACATAAATGGAATTCATTTAGATGATTATTTTCCCTCACTAGTTATTAAAAAAAAAGAATAGAGATCGACTTTGATTTCGGTCAGTAGAAATAACTCTTTGCTCTGCTTATTTTTTTAGTTTAACTTCCTCGTTAATTCATAAACATTTCTCATGCATGCGGTCTGTTTTGTCGTTCTCGATGTGTTACCAAAGCTTTGCTCCTTACGTTCAAATTGGCGTTCGAAATCTTTCTGGCTTGCTTTTTAGGACTGCTATGCTGGCGGCCCTGCCACTAAATTCAAAATTCTCCAAATTGTCCAAAGCGTAACAGATAACTTTTACTCATATGATAACATTAATTTTTCATGTGCTCTTTTCGCCAATTGTGTGATGCCAATGTGTGTATTACAGAACGATTAATTACATTGCTCGCTGTCGCTTCACCAACTGAGTCATGTAAAAAAAAGTTTCTTAAAAATGCTCTCAGGCTCCCTTAATTCTGTGTGAAATGCTTTAATTTTATATTTCTACTCCAAATAAACAGATTTCATAAAAAACAATTTAAAAGCATTTATTTTTATAATTTATCACAGCCTACAGCTATTTATAAACTCCAGCGAATGCATAGAAACTGCACCTGGTCAACATTTACGATTGTCAAATATTTTAAAGTACAGAAATATACTATATTCACATCCTCGTATTGAGGTAAAATTATTCTTGTATTGAATTAAGTTAATACCATATCTGAACTAATGAGAAAATTGTGATTACAACTCATTTGCAGCCATCCTCTTCTAAAATACAGATACAATGCAATCTACTTGAGAACTCTGTTTATCATCTATTGTACGGCGAAAGAATTGATAAAGTCATTTCAGTAGCTTCAGAGTGTATTTCCTATAAAGAAACATAATTTTAAAGTAATATTTTCACTTGATCGCCATAAATATTAAATTCCGTTAAATAATCAGATGGGAAACGATGGTTTAGTTTATTTAACCGTTAATTTTCTGTTACAAAAGGATAAATATGCTATCCTTTTTTATCTAGTTGGCAGTCAAATTTCTTATTAATATCATTTTAAATCATTATAACATTTACTGGCGTTTTCTCTTTTTTGCTCAGAAAGTTGTATCTAACACTGTCCTAGACTAACACAAAATAAAAAAAGAAAATCATGTGCCAAGCACAGATTACGTAAACACGTTTCAAACCCTTCCAGATTACTGTAAAAAAAAAACTTAATGATTTGTTAAGATAATAAATAATTTAGAAAAGTGTAGCTGTACTAGAAAGCTAATCTCTACAATTATCGCCCACAGTCGGCATGGTAATTTTTGCATCTCTGAATATAATTCCTAGAATTGTATACCCACCGCACACTAAGCTAAAATTTAATTCAGCTACAAAACGCGTAACACTGTTGAAAGTTTACTTTCAGATATTATTACCCCTCCCCCCCCCCTCCACAGACAAACACATAAAAAGTAATGTAAAAATTATTTGTTGCAACCATTCAACGATTTTTATAGACACAATAAAAACAAATAAAAATTCAATTTATCTAGAAATCGCATATTTCAACCTAAAATGCTCTTTCAGAAATGACCATTAACAGGCAGAATGTATACATTGTCTTTGCGCAGTCCTCTATATGAATTTCTTTGTATTTTTCAATCATATTTTAGTAAAGTAAATATAATCCAGTTTTAAAATGTATAGCGCAATTAAAAACCACATTTAAGAAATTCACGGAGACAGAGCCTCACTTACAATTTGTGTCCAAAGGCACATCATTTACTTCTTGAGCAAACTCTCTAATTTAATTTCAGTTTTGATATCACTGTATGCAGTTAAAACGAAGTATTCGCAACTTGAGAACAAATAGTTAGATTGTAATTACGTATTATTAGCATTTTAATGTTTCTTAATCTATCCAGTCAGGTAATAAATCTTATATTATAAATAAATAACAACATATTTATTCAGATAGGTCGGTATTGGAACCCGGAATGTCAGGGTCCAAATTCCAGGCTTTGAGGAATTAAAAGAAACATGCCCTTCCCATAAACAGCTATGCTTAATATTGTTTGTCTGGCCCTAAATACAATTTATAGAATTTTTATACACGCCACATTCAAAAAATTGTTCAGTTAAAAAAATTAATTAAACTTAGAAACGCACACCACAACTGATTTGCATCCGCTCATAGGCAATATTCTAAACGTTTATTCTGTGTTTGTTAATGAACTATAAATTCTATGTATTCCATATTCTAAAGAAAGCATGTTGTGGTGCACATAAGTAATTCATATCAATTTCATTATGTTTGAAGCAGTATAACATCATTAAAAAATGCAAAGTACATTTCCACGTAGAGCATAATGCATAGAGCTCCTTTGGTTATCCTTGTAAGCGAAATATACATCATAAACACTCTATTTTTAATTAGGAATGTCCTAAATTAAAAACCATAATAACATATACCAATTTCATAGTAGTTTAAGCATATTTACGAGAGCGAAAGCACGTACAGTTAGATGGACAAACAATGTGAAACCAAAATCCCTTTTTAGCTATATTCGAAGTATTAACATGAATTCTAGTGGCAGCATTAAAATAAATGATGATATTCTTCCTCAATTGTCCTAATTTATTTCAGATATTAAATACAATAAGTATATTATTTCTTTCTTATTCATCTTTAATACCTTAAATAAATACAGGAATTCATATCAGAAAACTCTTTATTTGTCCATAAATCTTTAAGTACATTAGGATATATCTTACACATCCAACAAGATATTTATCTTGCAAATAGGTAATTTAACAAAAGCTGTAGCAAGTAGTTTTTCAGAATAACACTATTAAAAGAAAATCGATATCAGAAATATTAGATAGTTTCAGCTGTTTCAGCAATGAGTAACATTATCTAAGTTGCATCATCTCGCATTAACCTGATGTCTTATCATATGTATTTTGTTCTCCAATCTTAGGATAAATGTGTTTCTAAAAGATTTAAGATATTTTTAACGTAAAATGGAGTCTTTTGTTTTGATAATTTCTCAAAAATAGCTAGAAGTTTACTGATATTTATAATGAAATCGTATATTGTACTAAAGAAATCACAAATGAAAGGTTATGTGGAAATTTTTAAGAGAAATCGTCTAAATTTGGATACATTTAAATGCATTTTTGCTTAAATTTGCGTACGTATTTCTTTCTTTCTTTCTTTTATGAACATAGTAATCTGATAATAAAAATCATTCTGCAATTAATAATAAATTCACTGCAATGTGTTATTAAACATCTATAAAGTTGAATGCTGAATTAAGATATATGTACCTACATATTTCAAATGAAAATCAAATATCAAATTATTTACTTAAAAGGCGCAAAGAGCAACCTAGTGAAAAAGATTCCATGCCGGGACTCCAACCCGGGCCATCAGTATAGAGCACTGACGTTCTACCAACTAAACCACATGGAACGATACTCAGCCTGGAATTTTTCACTATTACAGTTTGGCAAGGCTACAAACGCAGCACATGATGCAATATTTTCCGTAAGCCACAGACATGGGGCAAACGGGAAACTTAATTAAATCCAGAATAACTTGAAAGTGTATTAATACTAAGTATTAATACTGTATTAATATATAAGATATACCTACATTTTAACGTCTCAATTAAATCAATATTTAAACTAACAATGAGATATAAGACAGACTTGGCTACATTTAAAAACAATTAAATTAAGGTATATACTTAAAAACATTTTAAATTAAAATAAAAAACTTTCAAATCATGCGTTTTGCTAGTTCATCATGTAGTTTCCCCTGTATTAACATGAACCACTACAAAAAAACAGACTAGATTCATTTCAAGCAGAAGTTATCCTTTTAGAAACAAGAAATATTTATGAGGAATTGAACCTGACTCGTTCAAGGTATATGGGTGTAGCTTAGTGAACCATCCCTCCATGGAAAGTCTGTAATGGTAATCTTTGGAGTTATTTTTTCAAAATGGCGAATCTACGAAAGATGGGATGTGGCCATTTCTAAATGCGGCCATATGCTCTTTAACCCTTTATCTACTGAAGGTACTTATAAGTACAATTAAAATAACTTGTTATAAAATTCATTTAATACATCGATTAGTAGTAATACAGTTTGAATGAATTACAGATGCATTAATTTATCATGTTACATAACCAATTTGTGTAACCAATTGGTTACAATATTGGTTACAGAAAACAAAAATATTTTTAAAAGGATAATTTCTTTTGCCTTTGCATCTTTTCAGCTTTCTTGGCGTTGGAGGGGGGGGGGGGGATTTTTCAATTCGGAAATATTTCTATATTTCTATTGTAAGAACCTTATATTTGTATTTCCTAATTCTACCTATTACTAAGAAATATTTAAAATAAAATATTTGAGCGGGGTTATAAATGTTCCACAAAATCCGTCTGGGTTGGGTTGGGTTGATTTTTGACGGCCAATTATCTACACGAGGGATATAGGCCCGGGGGGAGTGCCCTCCGTGGGGGTCTTTCTAAGGGAACCTAATCCGTATTAACGCATGGAAGATCCACGGCTCGAAGAAAACCACGAAAACTCCGAACGATTAGGCCGACGGGCGCGATTGGGATCGAACTCAGCACCTCCCGTCTACCAGCTTCGAGAGCAGAACCTCTCGGCCATTGGTGGGGCCCAAAATCCGTCTGAATTCAAATTTAATTAATCCTTCCAAATCCTTCAATCCTTCTAAAATCCTTCTAAAATTTATTAAATGATTATGTAAATCTTCTAATGTAGTTTCGCAAATTCACGAAAAATGCTTTAGAAGATGTAATTTCCATGAATTTAGATTTCAGTACCTAAAGGGTTAAGTCAAATCTCCATAGATACTTCACGCCTTACCTATATGTACATACTTGCAATCAGTCACGGAAACACGATGATGGAGTGAATGCTTTTGATTTTAATTTTAAATGGTTTTAAGTATATATTTTTTGATTTAAGGTGGTAGGATATCTTTAAACCTTCAAAATTTTCGAAAATTTTTAATACATATTTTGATTCCGTAAGCATTTCTGAATATTATGCGAAACACCGCATTAAAAAATTCCCATTAGTTTACTAATTATGGCAGTTTTATTATAACTACATATTAAGACTACATAGGATAATCAAACTTGCGTTGCATTTATTCGAAAGGATGAATTTTGATATTGTGCGCAATGTTACTAAAAAACTATGCATGGCAATCAAAAGAAATTTTTACCACATATTCATTTCTATATTATCTGCAACTTAAGACTAGAAAAGGCTACTAAGATTTTATTTTATGTTTTCTGTTATTGTATTTTGAAAATACTTTTTAAAAAGTGGAAATTTTTAATTTTTTCGTTATTTTTTTAATTTAGTCGATATGTTCTACAAATATTCTGGTTTTAGTATAAAGGTAACAGCATTACGTATTTATTTTCACCAAAATTTCCTCTTTACATGTCTATTTTCAGATTTTATCATGCGCGTAAGATTTTTTTTATCTTTTTATCATATTTTTTTTAAACTTATCATTTTAATATTTATTTATGAATTTACAAGTATATATAATTTTTTTACACATAAATTTAAATATGAGCTTTATTTCAAATCAAGTTTGGTTTTCACTTTTAACTTATTATACAAGTTTTGAAGCTTGGAACATAGTGATAATTTTTACTTTTCCCACTTGTTCAAAGGTATCCTACCCCCTTAAATGTTTTAAACTGTATTCAAGTCTGCCTAATGTCTCATTGTTAGTTTAAAATTTGAATACTGAATGTTCTCACATTTGTAATTAAAAAGATGTACCTTTTCTTCTTAATAACATAAAAATGCTTTTCCAAATTTAAAAGATCTTTTATTATACAATGAACCATAATAATTAATTAAATTGCTAAATACACGCTATTTTTTATCTGTCAGAACATTTTCTTGCCAATCAATTAAGATTTGTATCGTATCAAACGTAACCCACTCTTCCAATCTAGAAAACTATACAATAAATAAAAAAATTAATTTATTGACCTTTCTAGCTATGAGCAAAATTTACATTTCGCACTTTTTACTGAAGGCTTCTCATTTGTAAAATCGTAGCATTAATAGCAAGTTGAAAAAAATTATGACACCCTTGTATTTTTTTTAAATGTAATTTATCTATCCTCTTCGGAATTTTTATTGCCCTTTTTTAACTGCTTTGCATATTTTCGTATCGTGCTTTCATTTTTCAGATCTTTTCTTCCAAATAGATTTCTGATACATTACGATCATACACGAAGTTCCAGTTTTAATGTGGTCTTCATATTACGAAAAGTGCATTACAGGCATTGTAACAAAATGCATATTTTTTTAAAAGGGGATAATATTAAATGAAAAATAAAATGTAGATTATGTGTCGCGTAGAAAGATTACATTTGGACGATCTTTCTGTAATAACACATTTTGCATCGGTTGTTCTGTAATTTACACACAATAGCGGCCAAAATTTGGATTTTTTTTTTTTTTTTTGAAATGGTGTATTTTCTAGTTTGATGACTCATAACTCCACTTTCAGTTTCTGTAATGCAATAGAATTTTGAAACAGTGGAAAAATAACTTAATCAAGAATATAATGAAATGAATTTTGTTTAATTATTAGTATTAATTAACAGTAATAGATAAATCAATAATGAAAACAAACACAAGTCGCTTATGTTAACATGACGTATTTGAACTCAGCCAATGAGCACGAGTCTTTAGGGAGCGAATGGGTGCGATACTCTTTTGGCAATTAGAAAATCAGGTAACAGTAAGATTTAACAGTTAGAGTTGTATGTAAATCATAAGAAAATAGAAAATAGAAAAAATAGTTGAGTGGTTACCAAGAAAGGTATGTAAAATAGTACTATTAAGTGAACTAATTTACAGTCATAATTAAATTTGAAGGCAAATTAGTAGAAATGTAACCAAAGATTACACTTCAAAATTTTTGGAAGCAGTATAAGAAGAATATCTCACTGCAAAACCAAGATGGTTCAACAGAAAATGTTGATAGAGGAATTAAGTGAGTATTTTATCTGACAGAAATAAGTAACATGGATGCATACAAGGTGAAATTGATTAAACTGGTGTGATGTTGAGTACAATCACTGTTCGTCGTGGAGTGCAAGGATTTTGTTTAAATGCTAGAATTACACGAAAACAGACAATTTCATCTCTCCAAGAAAGTTGAATATATCAAACTGCGCTAAAGCGCATGTTAACTGGAAAGTTGATCATTGGGATAGTATTTATTTTTTCTAAGAAGACCAAAATCTCCTTGTATGGTCGTGATGGCATAAAATACATAAGCAGAAAAATCGGAGAATATTTGCATTCCAGTTGCATTACACATACAGTGTAGCATGCAGCCAAAGTTATGATATGCGGTTGTATGGCATAAAAAGATATCAGCAGAAGTTTTTTAATTAATGAGAATATGAATGCCCAAATATACTTAAATGAAATGCTTCAATCCGCACCTTAGGTGATGTTTTCCAAGAAAGTGAATCTTTTATAATTAAACAAGATTCAGCTCAATTTCATTATTCTAAAGTCCGCAAAAAGGGGTTTTAAGATAATCCTATTCCAGTATTAGAATCGCCCAGTCCTTAGACCATTTGTAACCCTATAAAGCCGACCAAAGAAACTTTTGCACACAGGTAACGCAGCAATAAAATTCAATTAATACAAGAGATAATTCAATCTGAGTATCACATTATAACAGCTTCAGAACTAAAAGAGTCGTTTCACTCTACGGGAAGGCGTTGTAAAAGCTTAAATTTAGAGTAACTGTTACCAACGAGGTATTAACTGAAAATTGTGATAATTTTTTACACATTATTTTTCGATATGTTTCAATTTCTTCTTTACAATTGTTGTTCTAAAAAATATAAGTCCATGCTCTCAACTATCAGTTCACCCTTATTGGGTCTCCTATTATAGCTCAATTAAAAGTGGTTCGATTCACTATTTTTTTTTTTAATAATAACTTCTCGGGTTCTCCAACTACTACAAGAACGACAAAAAAAAAAAAAAAAAAAAAAAAAAAAAAAAAAAATTGCAGATTTCAGCTACTACCAATTTTGAATATTAACCCCTTCTTGGGGCTCTTGGTGCAGTCTCTTTAAAAATGATACGATTTACTTGCAATTATCTAACGTAGTTCAAGAGTTCTCGGCTATTTTGAAATCTACTGAAAAATTTTCTTATAACCTACTGCTTTACAGTTACAACCCTGGTTCCCTGAGGCCTGGTACAGGGCCCTTTAAATTGTTGTGCCCTAAATTGTTAATAAGCTTCCCCCTTTTAATCCTATCTTTGTTTGTGACGTCTTTTTTCCATTTAGTCATCCCAATTTCTACATTCCGGTTAACAACCCGGCCCCCTAGGCCATGCATTTATCTCCCCCCTAATTGTGTCATCGTCTCAATGCGTAACTTTAAAGCTGGGTTTTGGACTTCTGTACCAGGGTCAACACCTACATAGTTTTATTGGGGCCCCAGGGCCCTTTTTAAACATTTCCCCCTATTTCCTGTACAAGTCTATCTTTTGCTCCACCCGTTATAGCTGCATTAAAAATAATCCGATTAACTAGCTGTTTATCTAACAACTTCCAATTTCCTCCATCTACTACATGAAAGATAAAATAAAAAAAAAAGTCAGACTTCAACTACCAGAAATTTTTAATATTAATTGCATTCTGGAAGCCCTTGATGCAACTTAAAAAAAATTATCCCATTCTTTAACAAACTTTTATGGTCCTACGGCTATTTTATAATCTATTAAACTTTTCCGCATACCCCAGCTACGACCTTTTAAGAATATTAATCTTCATTTTCAGCATCAACTTACGTTTACTCACTACAGCCGTAAATTAAAAATCGCATTATTGTTAAAGGTATGTGGTTAAATTCTGCTGAGGGCATTGTTTATCCGTAAATTAAATATGGAATTAATGTTAATCCCTTGGGGACCAGTATATGTGTCTCGTAATGTGTTTAGAAATCGTGATTATTCTCACCAGTATTTCTTTATTATAAATTTTGCTTTATTAAATCCGAGCATTTTCCCGATTCAATTAGGCAAACTTTTCTGTTTTGAAAAACCGGTGGTAAAATTTTACAAATTCTGTAAAAGATGCTCGCCCCGAAGTTAATTTTACAGTGGTTACGCCTTCCACCGCTTGGGTACGCATTCTTTCCTCGGGCTTTATGGGCCCCATTTCAACGGGATTTGGTTCATTCAATTTAGATTGTAATTCAGCTACATTCTATATTACGAATGTTTATCTTGCACATCAGTTACCAATGTTTTCGAACATTAATGGCGCATTCATTACTCGTGTTATATAGGCTCCATTACTACGGGGTTCAGATCGTTCAACTTGGTTTTCGAATGTCTCCGATTCATGCAGATCGCTTTGGTATACGTAGCCTTTGATAGCGGGGACCCAGGGCACAATTTTGTTAGGAAAGAAGATTGTTGGGAACATACTAGATGCTGCCGAAGGCAGTGGGTCCACCGAAGCTAGGCCCATTATGGTGAATTTGCAAAGAATTCAGGTTTATTATAACGGACGCTCGCAACGCCGGGCGGGTCAGTTAGTATTTAATAAAATCAATGTTTTTCGTTATTGTATTGTACATTGTCTGCTTGAAAATCGCCGGATTAGTTGAATCCGAATCGCCCATCACTGCATAACTGCAGATGTACAGTCATGAAAAAAAGTAGACACACCCTACTAACTCAGCAATTAATTATAATAGAATAAAGTTACTGGTACCAAACGATTGGAAATAAAGTCTGCTTTTAAATAATGTATACAAAATTAGCTTAAAGGGGCATCTACAAATTAAAACAAGTCAAAACTTTGTTTTGTCAATGGTGACACCCAATTTTGACATATTTTAAATCTTCGAATCAAATCATGCCTAGTAACTAAATTTCATGTCATTTAAATTATATGTTTTTGGATTATAAACGTTCAAAATTTAGAGATTCTAAGTTAAATTACGTTTCCATAATTTTATTAATATTTCCCGAAAATACAATAATAATGTGATATTTGTTTTATTTGAATATAATACTGAAAATCCCAATCATAAATACATTGAGTTTGTAATTTTAAAACTTTTATATTATGAATTATGCAATTAATATTTGAAAAAAAATATGAATTGCAAACTACAATTTTTTTTGATAGATTTATATTTCTTATGTCCTGCCTTATGAGAATTCTCAGTTTTAAATTTTTTCTCCAAGTAGTTTTGACTTATGAATAATAAACGTCAAGATATCGATTTAAGGGGACGTCAATGATACGTATTAAAGCATAATTTGAAAAAAATATATATGTTTTACTCATTTTATTAAAACATTTGAGCGGCAATAGTCGAAACATATTAAGCGAGTGAAATAGTCCTATTTGAAAGAAATAATACATTAATAGAAGTGATATAGTCATTCTGTAGCATTTCTGAACTCGAGTATCAAATCTTCAATTTGGATAGAGCCCCTAAAATATTCTCATTTTAAAATAATTAATTTCCCCGAAACTAATCCTACAAATTTTATGAAAATTTGTTTTTAGGCTAATAGAATGCTGTCAAATTTATTTATTCTGTCAAACTTGGGTATTGCTATTGAAAAAAAACAAAGTTTGGGTTCACTTTGATATGTAGATGGTTCGCTAAGCAAATGTTAAATACACCATTTAAAAGTAATTTTTTTTCCTAATCGGTTGTTACTAGTAATATTCTTCGACAATAATTTGTTGCAGAGTTAGGAGGGGTGTTTATATTTTTTTCCCATGACCGTACAACAGAGCTATAAAAAATGAGAAAAATAGCTATAGTCCATGCAATAGGGAATTTTACCTAGCAACATTAATGGTAGTACTGAAAATCGGCTTTCTAGATGTTTTTTGGGTCGCTGAATCCGAATTTGTAACTTCCCACCAAAATTTTCCCCGGCAACCTCCCCAAATTTTGGTAAAAAGCCCCCCATGAAAGGTTTTTATTAAAAAAATCAATTTTTTTATTGTTTTAGGGAAAAAGTATCTAGAAATTCAGAAAGTAGACAAAATTTGCAACAAATTAGATATACGACATTATGACTTAGGATGAAGGGGAAGGGGGGTTCTGCCTCGGAACATGCGCGCGGTGCTGCGTGAACTAAGTTGCGCAATGCCACTTAACCACTCACACGTTTACATTCGCCCTCCCATCTCCCCTCCGAACTTTCTCTATGAGGTTTACTTTAAGATTTTTGGGTCGCTGAATCCGAATTTTTAACTTTCCCCCCAAAATTTCCTCCCCGACTCCCTCCCCCCCAAATAATTGTTTTTAACTTAAATTTCTTATTGTTTTAGGGGGAAAACATTACAAAATTCAGAAACTAGACAAAATTTGCAACAAATATGATATATGACATTATGAATAGGATGAACGGGGAGGGTGAGAGCTGCCTCTGAACATGCACTGCGGCGATACGTGCACTAAATTATGAAGTCCAGGGAATAGGGGATTTTATCTGGTAAAATTAATACTAGTTCTGGATTTCAACTCACTTTATGTTTTTTGGGTCGCTGAATTCGAATTTGTAACTTCCCACCAAAATTTCACCCGGCAACTCCCCCAAGAATTGATTTTTTGAAAAAATTTGGTTTTTGAGAAAAGCGCGCGGGGAATGTTCCGAGGCAGCCCCCTCTCTCCCCGTTTATCCTACGTCATAATATCATATATCCTATTTGTTGCAAATTTTGTCTAGTTTCTGAATTCCGTAATGCTTTTCCCTAAAAAAATAAGAAATTTAAGTTAAAAACAACTATTTGGGGGGGGGGGGTCGGGGGGGGGTGGAAATTTTGGTGGTAAGTTAAAAATTCGGATTCAGCGACCCAAAAAACTTAAAGTAAACCTTATAGAGAAAGTTCGGAGGGAAGATGGGAGGGCTAATGTAAACGTGTGAGTGGTTAAGTGGAATTGCGCAACTTAGTCCACGCAGCATTGCGGCGCATGTTCCGAGGCAGATCCCTCCTTCCCCTTCATCCTAAGTCATAATTTCATATATCTAATTTGTTGCAAATTTTGTCTACTTTCTGAATTTCTAGCTACTTTTCCCCTAAAACAATAAAAAAATGGAATTTTTTAATAAAAAGCTTTTTGGGGGGCTTTTTACCAAAATTTGGGGGGGAGGGGGGTTGCCGGGGGAAATTTTGGTGGGAATATACAAATTCGGATTCAGCGACCCAAAAAACATCTACAAAGCCGATTTCCAGTACTACCATTAATTTTGCTTGGTAGAGAACCTATACGGTCTCTATTGCTTGGACTACTATTATAGAACCTTTTTTCTGGCGGATTTTTCCCAAGTTTACGAGGAACCTGCTGGCCATACGCAAAAACGTACGCACGAAAGAAAGTAAAAATGATAAAATTCACTTTCGAACACAGAAACTGCAGAAATTTACGCATAGAGTTAGCATAATGGATGCTTTTTTTGCCTGCTTAAACATAAGAATTTCAACCATTTGCTGCTAAAATTCAATCAAAACTAAGTTATCAGATTTCACACAACTATAAGATTTTTAATTTACGTAGCCATCTTCATTTTAGTCTTTCTTATTAGTTTATCTTCATCTACATTTTAGTCTTTCTAATAATATTTTAAATTTAATTTTGCATTAATGTTTTGACTACTAACGTTATTATTTTAATGTTTATATAGTCACATTTATTTGTAGTTTGTTATTAATTTCAATATTTATTTTACATTTTTTTATTTATTCTTTTTTTTATATTTTAAAATTATATGCGAGGACGTTTACTTACAAATTTACATATCAATACTACTTCATATTAGGGAAAAACAGATTCTACATTTTTTTTTTGTTCGATCTGGTTGTAATTCTAATGAATAGAAATCCTCCTTTTTACGCCTAAATTAGCTCGCAGAACAAAACTATTAGTAATACGTGAATGCAGATTGATTTCCTTAACACGGATTCAGATGTCATTGTAGAGGTGTCACGTGGTGAACAGAGTTTAGACTGCTACTCTGCGACCATAACAATGAGTAAGCTATGGCAAATAGGATTGTCACGTATGGGCATGGCATGACCGCATAAGGAATTATGCTGCTCAATTGTTTAGTGTACTGAAGTGAACAGCCCAAAGTGTCTAAAGTAATACCGTGTTACAGGTGGTCATGTTTCATATAGTCAGGACTGTGGTAGAAAAAATAATCTGATTCCGGAAGGACTGGATGCGAGTGTCACGTTAATGAATATTGGTTTCACACCTGAAGCAATTTCTACAGTCAGTAAATAAAATTCCTTTCAACCACTTTCCAAGATAATATTGCATAGGAAATACATGCAATAAACATTTGGAAGTGTATACTTCACATAAAGCCGGTGTTCACAATGGCCCATAAAGTTACACTTTTCTAATGCGCCAAAACCTATCAAACGGTGACAATAGCTGATTGTAGGTATAGAACGTAGACTGTCGAAATACAATTTTTTTCGGCTGATGCATTTCGTGATGGAGACCCTCAACAATTAAAGGCATAATTTATGTGAAGGGTCGAATTTCAGAAATCAAATAAAACGCTGGCCGTTATACTACACTGTTAAAAATTTTGCAGCATTCTGGCAGTTCATTCGACCGTTTTTTGAAAAAAACGGTTTCATAACCATAATTTAACTATATTCTGACCATAAAAAGGCCAATAATATGGTCAGAACAGTGTTAAATTCACGGTTGTGTAACCGTTTTCGGAAAAAACGGTCAAATGACCTGCCAGAATGCTGCAAATTTTTAACAGTGTAGAGAAGTGTCCCCGCGATGTGACCAATTTTTTACCTGGTGAGCTAGTCAATCGATATAAGAGATGAGAAGGATGACCATAATTTATTTCGTTAAATGGATCTATATGAAGTCATTTTTAAATGAGATATTTTCAAAATCTTCCTAGTATTGCACAATGCGTATCGCATCACAAAATGAAACCTAATTGCTGGTAGAAATTTAATTTTATTGTATTGTTACAGATAAATACGATATGGGTACTGTGGTTCATCTTTTACTTATTAATCATTTGGAAAAATGGTTATTGTCCTCTGTCAGGGTAGGAAATCAAAACCATATCTGAAGCGTTTTATTGGTTGAATCCGCATTTTATTCGTTTTCTGATTGGTCTATACAGTATTCTGTATTTTCCGTTTAACTTCAACAGAGATGGATACTTCTGTTGCCACTATGACAAAAAAGTAAAAAAAACTACAAAAAAAAAAAAACTCAGAAACAAATTCAGATAGAGCTTTCAAACAAATTGCATTTAAAAGTACATTTTTTTCTGTATACGACGGTGTAAAAAGTAATATTGTGGGATGTTTAGTAGTTTAAGAATGAAATTTCATTTAAATTTGGTCCAGGAATATTAATGTTTAATCCATGGCGTACGTAATGAATGACCATCTCCGTAGAAGTTTAAAAATTTACAGTACCGAAAAATGTAATCCATGGCGTACATAATGTATCATCAACTTCGTGCAATTTTTTATGTCTCAAATTTTAGTCTTTGAAAAAATCACTTTGCAAATGGTCGTTGTAATTTGTTAAATTGTTTTTTTATATGTATATGCTTCTTACATATTGCAACTATTTTTTGTTATATGAAGGCATAAGTATTTCAATCTATGGCTACAATTATAATCAATGAAAATCTATTATATTAAGTTTATCTGAATATTGGTTTAGACTACTATGATTGCCTAATTTGAATGATCTCTTTTAACACTTTGTGCCCCAAATTATGAAGGCCTAAAAATTTCATCTTCTAATGCATTTTTCGTGAATTTTTGAAACTAAATTAGAAGATTTACACAATCATTTAATATATTTTAGAATAATTTTGCCAATTCAAATAAATAATTAAATTAATGCAAAGGCAAAAGAAATCATACTTTTAAAAATATTTTTGATTTGTGCAACCAATAAATGATTTTGGAACAAGATAAAGTAAGGTATCTATAACTCATTCCAAACTGTATTACTAGTAACCGATGTATTAAATAAATTTTATAACAATTTATTTTAATGGTACTTTAAAGTACCGTCGGAGAAGAAAGGGTTAAATAATTATTAGTGAAGGATTTATTGCTTTATCTACTTAAATATTGTATTAGCTTATAGCTGTAAATGAACTCACTAATCAGTTTTTCATGTATATACTAAATTTATTACTTATATGAAAAAACATAGGTCCTGGAAATTCAATAACATTATTAACAAAGTATCCAATTTGCATATTGGTATATATAAATAGAAGAAATCGGCCAGATTTCTTGCTTACGCCTTCTTTTCGGCTATAGACAGCGTTTTACACTTTTTCCTGACATCCAAAATATGGAACTCTGAATATCTCTCTCGGTCTTATTTATTTTCCAGCCCAGCCGTTGCCACATATTCTGCGCTTTTTTCACACTCCTCGTGTTATGCTTTTTAATTTTTTATAATATTGCATATTGATTAAATAAACTCTTGAGTCTGTCAAGTTGAATTGTTGAGAATATACATAATCCCACATCAGTACCATGATAAAATATCATATTTTGAACAGATGCAAAAGTTAGGAGTGTTAACTGCAATTTTTTGTTCTCTATAGATATACAAGAAGATTACAGCTAATCTTCTGCGGAATTCTTTTTCACCTATTATTATTATTATTATTATTATTATTATTATTATTATTATTTTGCAACAGAAACATTTATGCACCATGTTTAGCCTTTTATTATTAAAGTTATGATCAGTAGAAATCTCTTCATTTCATGTTAAATTAGCATAAGTTTATGAAGCATGATAGTGATCGACAACATCAAATGCGTCCTTATTACATAACTTATAGAGTCTCTTTTATTAAAGGACATATTAAAATGACGCGGAGATGTATTTAATAGAAAACATATTTTCTCAGTGTTTGGATATGATAAGAAAATTTTTACAGCACTGGATTTTTTTATTGATGAAAGATATGTACGCAAAATTTTTATCTGACGTAAATCTATAATGGTTACATATATATATATATATATATCGATGTAAATCATAATACTTTTCTGAAACATTCTTTTGAATTATTTTTTTTTCTGAAATTTAGGAAAAAACTGATTACTATAGTTTTGAAAATGTATGAATAATCCTGATATCCAAAAAATAAAAAAAAAACTACACTTATTTACAAATAATGTAACCATCTTTGACGTACAGTTACTAACTATGGAAAATAAAGATTCATTATTCAGTTTAAAAAAAAAAAAAAAAAAAAAAAAAAAAAAAAAAAACGAAGAAACGAAAAAATGAAAAGGAATTTTCTTATTATATCCCTTTACACTTTCCTTTTTACATCCTCTTCATTTAAACGTGATAGCTGTTCACTTCCTGAAAACGCTGATATTAGCAAAATAACTTGGAGATTCCATTTCATTTACGGCCTTTTATAAATTTCCGTACTTACCTTAAAGTTTACAAAAATTGGATAATTGGATCTTACATTTAACGTAACGAGTAACATGACAAAGTTCCAGATAATGAAGATAACTTTAAATCCGAAGTAATATTAAGTGGTAAGAAAATTTTATTATATAGAAAATCTTTTTTAAAGACATCAGTTTAAGGAAAAGTGTTTTGTACTATCAAATTCCAAACCATATGTTCATAATGCAATATTATTTTGCATTTTTCATGTCACTAAATATGGGATAAGTATTATTATTTCTAATTTTTTTTTTACAAAATTATTATGCGAGTAACATGAGAAAGTCTACATAAAATATGTGTGTAGTATATATTAAGGAATATAATTATGCAGGAAGTTCATATAAAAATTCTGAGAATATAATTTTTATTTTGATCATCAAATAAATTAAAAAGCAATGTTGAAACATAAGAGAAAAATTTGAAAATGTTTATTTATTCATTTATTTTTTATTTTTATTTTTATTTTTTTATTCTTCGGGTTAAACTGAAATAAAGTATAAATATCTAGTAAAAATAATTAGAATATAATTTTCATTTTGATTGCATTAATTTTTTTTTTGCCTTTTTCGCATCATTAAAATCGATATATATTGCCATTTTTGTTGTTTTGAATTTCTTTACATTTTATTACATCTTAATAAGAAATGTTATAATTTACCATAATGATAATTTACCAGAAGGTGTTTAATCATTATAATATTATAAATGCGAACGTGTGTCTGAAAGTTTGAATGAAGTCAACGTCTAAATAGATGAAGTAATGCCATTGTATATTTACATATAGATAGATTATAACCTGGAAATGAACATAAGCTATGTTTTATTTATTTTATTCAAATATTTCCCTTAATAATTTAAAATTTTATTACTTTTTATACAATCAATTTTAGGTGTATTAAAATAACTACCTCTATAAAACTTGAAAAATGTAAAGTTTGTTGTAAAATATGAAAATAGCATGCATTTTTAAATGTGTTTGTACTTAAATATAAGTTATTTCTTTAATTTAAAAAACTCATTTTTATTTTTGTTTGATAAAATGATAAGAAAATGTGTTTAAAAAAGCACTAGGATTTCTGTACAATATAGTTATTTTTAATAATGTCATTAGTTTTTATTTCTACTTTTTTCATCAAACTTTTCTTGCACCTTTTATGGACTTGAATATTAGACTAACTGTATTACTTAAGATAGTCAAACTTAGTTATATTTTAAGTGGTCTCATTCGTTTTTAGCTTCATTCTTCTCGTTCATTCTTCTTCTTTTTATTACATTATTTTCTGTTTTGTTGTCTATTACATTACTTAAATGTCTTAATGTAGTTAAATATATTCAGATATCAATAAGAGAGTTAAACGTATTAAAATAGTAGTAGATTGTTGAGATACATGGATAGTTTTTTTATTTTAAAACGCGCAATTAAATTAAAATTTTATTTATTTTTATTAAAGAAAACCCTGTAAGTAATTTATCGAGTTATGTGTATACAAAAAAAAAAAAAAAAAAAAAAAAAAAAAAAGATGCATAAATTAATTATCTATAGGCTCACATAAATATTTAATTCTTACAGAGCGTTAAAATTTTCTTGGCTGATAGCTTCGTGTAATAAATCTATTTTTTCTTTAGTTTTACATAAGACAAAGAAGAAAAAATCAGGCTTCCAGCATACATTATGAAACACTTTCCAATGCATTCAAAATAATGCAACATGACTTCACGATTTAATAAGTTGAAATGCGATGTCTAATTAAACCATGTGGAAACTCATAGCACATTTAACAACCCAATTTCCGCAATTCCAATCTACATCTGAAAAATTATCCGAATTATATGATAAGCCTGTATATGGTACATAGATATACTGTATCTGAGGTATAGAATTTATACACAACGTTTGCAACATGCATTTGCAAAAACAACATGCAAAAATATAGTTACATTTAAAAGCGCATACCGAAATTGAAAACGCACTACCTGAGCTATTATTGCGCAAAGTCTGTACTGTAACAGATTTCTTTTGTGTGTCCCTGTAAATGAACGCAAAATGATATGAATGCCTTATTCTGTAGTAATTATATTGATAGTGAAATTAATGATTTATATAAATTTCAATAAATTTGAAATTGCATTATATCATTAAAATACTCTAAAAACGATTTTACCCTTTGCCCTCCAATTTAACGGAATTCTTTTGCATGCCCCTGTAAATGAAATATTAAAGCTACACACTTCACATTCAATACCAAACATACAATGTTAAACATCATTACCATATATCAATTGCATGAAAACCCGAGTATATTTATGAGTTAGAGTGTGGATAGACAGACAGACGGCCAGACAAACCGAATTCATAAACAATTTTCGAATATGTTTAAAAGCGTTAAAAACAGGTCAATGCATCTTTCTTTCTTTCTTTATCTATCTATCTATCTATTTGTTCTTATACTTTTGCATTTCTTATTTTACACCTCTTTCTCACATGCTCATTTTAGGATTGGATTTACCGTAAGTATTAATACAGTGAGTATTAATAGTTACAGTAAGTATTAATAATAAATCTATAGAAACATGCGATTGCTTGTATTTATTTTACGTTTTAGCAGTATAATTAATAGTATTTTATAAATTTAATGAAATATATATAACCTATTAATATTTTTTCATTCTATTAATATATTTCATTCTAATAATATAATTCTAATAATATAATTCTAATAATAATAATTCTATTAATATATTTCATTCTATTAATATTTTTTCATTCTGCGTTGATCGATGAGCAGTCTCATTGTAAATGTTTATAAATAAAGTAAAAGATTTCTGTAATGATTCATTAAATGAAATTCGTTTCATGTAGTAATACGCGTGCAGAATAATACTGAAAAGAACAGGAAAAAACTAATGGCTGGAGGATTTTAAATTTATTAAAGAACAAAAAGAGTAATGATGTGTGCAGAAGCAGAATGATCTATTATTATAAGTATTATGATTATTTATTTATTTATTTTTGGAATTAAGGTAAGTATATTTATAAGCCGAAATCTCTTTAAAGTTTAACATTTAAGAGTAAATACATGTATTAAATGCAATAGTGTTTATTTAAAAACAAGTAATGTGTTCCTTGTAAATAAATATTATTATTACACAAACTAATTAGTTATAATTATTTTTCCAAAGGAAATACTTTTTTATACATTTGTCCATGTGTACAAAATATTTTTTCTTAGTACATTATATTACATTGCATATTACCAAATAATATATATGTATATATATATATATATATACCTTTAAATAAAAAATGTAACAATGTACACTTCTTACACCTTTTATTGTTTTGTTGCATATTAGATTTACTGCATTTTTTAAGGTAGTTAAACTTAGCTATATTTTATGTAGTGTCATCAGATTTATCTCCATTCTTTTCATCAAATTTTTTAATTACATCATTTATTGTTTTGCTGCCTATTAGCCTGCCTGGTGTTCCTAAGGAAATTAGACTTAGTAGTTTTAAATATCACCATCAGTTTGTATCACCATTCTTTTCATCACATTTTTATTGGAGCCGTTATTGTTTTATTGTTTGTCAGATTACAAAACTTTCTTAATCATTTAAGAGAATTAAAATACCAATAAGGTAGTTAAACTTATAAATAGCAGTAGATTGTTTACATACATGGATGGTTTTTGATTTTGAAAATCGCAATTAACCCTTTCACTCCCAGTGAGTCCAAATAGAATCATGACATTCCTTATATTTTTTCTACATATCCGGATGCTGCTATATTATTTCAAATAATGGAAATAAAAGCTAAGTATAATCCCCGATAGATAAATATTTTTATGATTCTCTTCAATCGATGACAGCACTATGGAAAGAAATGATTTTAATATTTCTGATATGAGATTTAGTTCATTTCGCAAAAAGAGAAATGAATAACATTCTTTTATACAGACTTTGTAATTAATACATGTTTTTATTTATTTTATATTATATTAAAATATGCTTCAATAATTTATTTTGTCTAGTTTATATAAATATTTTAGTAAATTTGATTTTTTATTTAATTTATAATTCATATTTTATAATTTTTATTATCATTTAAATTTTAATTAAAAAATGAAAATTTTTTTCTTCTATTATTGAGCATGAAATCAACCTATTTTAAGAATTTCAGAATTTTAGGATAAACAGGTAATGTATGGGACTGAAAGGGTTAAATTGAAATTTTAAATTATTTTTGTGAAATAATATCCTATAAATATTTTAGAGAGTTATACGTATATAAATAAAAAGAATAATGCTAGAATTAATGATCAATATCACATTAATATTTAATTTTTACAGTGCGTTAAAATTTTCTTGTCTGATAGCTTCATGTAGTAAAGCTTTTTTTCTTTAGTTTTAAATAACAAAAAATATAATATCCAATATAAGCCATCCATAAAAATCACGGCGTATGATTCTTTCTTTCTTTTTATATTTTTCTTTTTTTTTTTTATATACTTTTGCATTTCTTATTTTACATCTCTTTCTTAAGTGCTCATTTTCTGTTGTACCTGTATTAATAATAAATCTAGTGGGACATGCAATTGCTTATATTAAATTTATGAAAGGTTTTAGCTACATAATTAATAGTATTTTATAAATTAAATGATATATACACATTCTATTAATATTATTTTTCATAGGGCAGTTTTACTTGAAAAGATGCTTATCATTCTTAACAATAATGGATAGTAACATGGTTAATAGTCTTGATATGATTTCCTCCTATTAATTGTAGGTATCGTTAATGATATTGCTCTGTGTTGATCAACGAGCAGACTCATTGTAAATGGCAATAATGAACGTAAAAGCTTATTCTAAAATGATTCATTAAGCGGAATTCTTTTCATGTAGTCATACACGTGCAGAATAATGCTGAAAAGAACAGAATAAAATTAATGGCTGGAGGATTTTAAATTGTTTAAAGAACAAAAAGGCTAATGATGTGTTTAGAAGTAGAATGATCTCTTATAATTATAGTAATAATAATATTTATTATTATTATTATTGTAAGTAATTTTTAAGTCAAATTTTCCGTAAAGTTTAATAATTAACGGAGTATCTACACTTATTACATGAAATTTTATTTATTAAAAACAAATAAAAGTATCCCTTGTGATATAATAGACATTATCATTTCACAAACTAATTAGTTATAAAAAAAATTATAAGAAAATATTATTTATACCTTTGTCAATATGTACAAAATATTTTTCCTTAGGACTTTGTATCACATTACATATTAGCAAATGTATA
This sequence comes from Maratus speciosus, assembly GCA_963932465.1. Taxonomy (NCBI): domain Eukaryota; kingdom Metazoa; phylum Arthropoda; class Arachnida; order Araneae; family Salticidae; genus Maratus; species Maratus speciosus. The sequence goes on from OZ010800.1 coordinate 309,372,748, forward strand.
TATATCTTAAAATTAAAAATTCGTAACAGTGTACCTTTCTTACACCTTTCATTGTTTTGTTGCATATTAGACTAACTAAATTTCTTAAGATGGTTAGACTTAGTAATTTTAAATATTGGCATCAGTTTATATCACCATTATTTTCATCATATTTTTATTGCAGCCTTTATTATTTTGTTGTCTATCAAATTACTTACATTTCTTAATGCATTTAAGGGGACTCTGTGGCGGAATGGCCAAAGCACCAGTCTGCTAATCGCTTGCGAGCGTAAGAGTTTGTGGATTCGATTTCCGCTGGTTCCATTGCACATACACTTTGTGAGTGAAACTCCCAGGGTGTATTTCTCTTGTGTTGTAATATTTCCTTGTGCTATCTTGTCTCCCTTATAAGCGGGCTCTCATGTCAAGCGCACAAGTCGTTTGTTAGTTATTTAAATACCAGTAAGATAAATGAAAATATTATAATAGCAGTAGATTGTTGACCCTCATGAACAGTTTTTTTTTTTAAATTTTAAAACCCGCAGTTAAATTAAAATTGTAAATTCTTTTGTTAACATCCTATAAATGTTTTAGAGAATTCTGTGTATATATAAAACAGTAAGTTGCAAAACTTAATTCAGGACGGTAAAGCGTTCTTAGCTTATAGATTCATTTACTAAATCTGTTTTTTCACTAGTTTTATTAAATAAATTTAAAAAAAAAACAGGTAAATGCATTAAAAGAACTACGTATATTTCTTTTTTTCTTATATATATATATATTTTCTTTTCTTTTTTCTTTGTTCTTATACTTTTTCATTACTTATTTTGCATATCTTTCGTACATGCTCACTATAGGTTGTACCAGTATTAATAATAAATCAGAGGAACATTCCATTGCTTATATTTATGTTACGTTTTAGCAGTATAATTAATAGTATTTTATAAATTAAATGAAATATATACAATCTCTTAATATCTTTTTATTGTGCGGTTTTACTTGAAAAGATGAAGTCCCTCTTTTGTGAATAAAGGTAATAAAGCTCATTATTCTTAAGAATAATGAATAGAAGCATGATTAATATTCTTGATTTGTTTTCCTCCTATTAATAGTGCGTATGGTTAATGATATTGCTTTGCGTTGATAGATGAGCAGACTCATTGTAAATGGTAATAAAGTAAGTAAAAGATTTCTGTAATGATTCATTAAACGGAATTCCTTTCATGTAGTCATACACGTGCAGAAAAAGTCTGAAAAAAACCAGAATAAAACTAATTGCCGGAGGATTTTAAATTGATTAAAGAACAAAAAGGCTAATGATGTGTGCGGAGGTATAATGATTTATTATTATTATTATTATTATTATTATTATTATTGTAATTATTATTATTATTATTAAGGTAAGTATATTTATAAGCAGAATTTTCTTTAAAATTTAAAAATTAACAGAGTATCTACACGTATTACATGCAGTAGTATTTATTTAAAATCAAATAAAAGTGATTCTTATAAATAAACATTATCATTTACACAAACTACTTATTTATAAACATTTTTTCCAAAGAAAATATTTTCTTGTACATTTGTTCATGTATACAAAATCTTTTTCCTTAGGACTTTATCACATTGCATATTAGCAAATAATATATATATATATCTTTAAATACAAATGTTGTAACAGTGCATATAGTACGATAGTTAAATGCATACTACTGCAGTAAAATGTCAGGAATACAGCAGATATAGGCTATGTGAGAAAGAGGAAATAAGGTAATTTAAATTTAAAATATCAATTTTTTTTCGTAGAAGAACCAAAATGTAAATTGTATGTTTTTCAATGACAAAACATGAAGATATTTTTCAACCATGTATTTGTTTGATAAAATAAATACTTAAATTCTTTAAAATTTCTGTGCTGTTTATGCACCTAACCAATATTTCTAGGTGCCTATAAACGCTCTAAAAATTCTGTCGAATATAGAAGGTTTTATTGATGCAAAAACAACCAGAAACTCCAGCACATGGCTTGGACAATTTTTTTAAGTTCTTGATTTACAATGAAATTTTAACAATTGTTCAATTTGTCACCCTACTCTTGTAAAATGTAACAGCGATTCAGACAATACACTTCTATTCATTCTCTATAAAAGGCGTTAAAGCACAATGATATGAGTCAGATTGTTTCGTGGTGGAACGCTGGTTAGAAATAACCAGGTATTAGGTTCGAATCACTGTCCTCGGTGGTTGTCCTTAGTGTTTCAGATTCTACATTTTTTTCGGAAGTGGGTTCTGGCCTGATTAGCTACTTATTGTAAAGAATGACGATAGCGATGTTAGAGATCTGTATTTTGAGAAGGCATGGTTCAACATTTCATCAGGGAATAATTCAACATTTTTACTATTCAGGGTGTACAATACCAGTTCATTGTACAATCTGTACAATGTACACCTCAATTGTTCAACCAAATCACAGAATAAGCATAAAAAAAATACTTCGTGCGAATTTTAATACAAAAGCTTCTTTAAGCTTTTCTTTAACAACACTTAAACGCACAATTATGTACAATACTATCAATACCATCACACAAAAAATCACATAAGGCCGTTTCGAGGATTCTTGTATCTCCATCCTCAGTGCAAAGAAAAAAAAATAAAAGATTAATATGGGTTCAAAGAACCCCTCGGTTACAGCCCCGAGAGATGGCTAATGAATTGATTGAAGTGGCGAAAGTAAGAGTTTATATATCCCAAAGAAATTACGTAATTGACAGTGAAGCACTGAAAATTAGGAGTCACTACGCAGGATCCCTCCACACTAGGGAGAGAATAGGGGTCTGCTCATATCATTTACCAAGGAAGAAGTATGTTTATGTATATAATAATCTTCGTAAAAGTCTAGATACAAAACTGAATTACATTTTTGAATAATTTTAGCTTCTGGATAATTAAACTGGTGGTTGGAATTTCAACAACGTTTAGCTATAGTAGATTTGTCACATTCTTGCCTTCTAACATAATTCTGCTGCTCTTTCAACCTAAATCTAAGAGAATGCTCCGTCAGCTCAATATAAGAGAGGCCGCACTCACAGAAAATTCTATGAATGCTCCATTATAGTTATCAATTGGATGTTTGAGATTGGTGAAAGAAACATCATTAATTGGAAAGAAAACAACTTTGAAACTAAACCTATTAAGAATACGAGAAATTTGTGTACTGATTTTAGGAAAACAAGGTAAAACAATAAAACCTTTAAATTATTTACTGGAACAGAATCAGTGACTGTTGGAGCTTTAGCTAAAATACGGTCATCAAATCAAATCCACGATCGATGGTGACTGCTTTTATATAGTTAATTACAGCAAAAGGATTACGGCAAACTGTTGTCAAAAACTCATAATCATTACGAATTAACAGGGCATTTAGAAAATCTAGATGTTGTAGAGTTTCAATTTAAATCTACGGTATATCATAAATCACAGAATGTTGATACAAGTTATGAAATTTTCGCCAAGAAACTCACCTTACAGCGGATCAAAATTTCTTGTATTTTTAAGGCTCATTCAAAAGGAAAAAAAAAATCAGACTTTGTTATCGGCTCGGTTAAGAGAAACCTCGATTAATCGAAGCTCGGTTAATCCAGGTTCTACTATAATTCAATCTTCCGTAATCTTTTTAAAGCAGATCAAATTAATGGACTTTAGCACAAAGTCACATAGCTGATAACTGCCATGCTTGTTGGCCACCTTTTTTTCAAAAAGTTTGCTTCACCTTATTCAATTAATGAGATATCTCCGATAAAATAAGTCACATTTTCCCGTTCTGAAATACTGGTATCCAAAAATCGTAGCATGTAACTGACACTACAAGTACTCATGGAACTAGACTATTTTAAGTCTGATTTTTATTATAGACTATATAAAATTATTAAAAATATATATTATGATAGGAACTAGCGGGCTTCGTCCGCTATTTACGTTACGGATATAAAAATCATGTTTTTTTTTTTTTTTTTTTTTTTTTTTTTTTTTTTTTTTTTTTTTTTTTTTTAGGGAAAAAGATATAAAAACCTATTTGACGATAGGTTTATAAAGACACATTTTGTATTTGTTATATTTCCGGGGATGAGGAGGGGGGGGACTATTTTGATTAAATATCGCAATTAGTCCACATGGCAGATATAATTATGATAGACACTAGCGGGCTTCGCCCCTCTATGGCGCCTTATGGGTCCAGCTTCCATAACTCAGAAACTACCTTTCGGACATCAATGCAACAGATTCCAAACGTTATAATTAACTTAATAATCACCCTATATAGCATTAAAGTAAATTTATGAGTACTGCATACTATTTTTTTATCGTAATTTCTGAAGAGAAAAATTTTTTTCGGTTCCATTCTTAGGTACTGGTCTGAAAAATTTTGAAAAAGGGGGGGGAGGAGGGGACATGAGACTGCTGTTTGTCAAACAACACAACGGGGTCTGGCTTATTCAACTTGGTTTTTGATGACTTCAATTGGAAGGTGGTTTGTTTAAAAGAGTGCGTTCCCTGCCCCATGAAAATTGGAACTATTGGTGCACCATCTATGTAAGGATTTAATAATTATAAATTAACATTTTGGATTTATTAATTTAAGGATAAAGTGTTTTTAAAGGAATATCAAATGAAACCCTCTGTGCGATCTGCGATTATACTTATCCACTTGTTTTTTTATACAAACTGCTATAAGGAAAATTGTAATAAAATAGTAAAAATTAAATCTGCATTAAATTCCATAAGTATCTTTTTTTTAATCATTTTATCACTAACCTCAAAAAAGTAATGATATCAATGCAAAAACCCTTGACGGGTTAAAAGTTTCTGACGCAGCACTTTATCTTATGCTCTAAGAATTTTAAATATGGAACTTAAAAATATTCATATCAAATTTTGATTGAAGTTATGCTATTTCTTAAAAAATATATTTGTATTTATTTCATCATTTTATTTTTGTTTTATTTATAATCGCATGTGCAAAAGTTATGTTCAACACGAAAAGCTGCATAAAATTTTATTCGCTGTTGCTTTATCATTTACATCTCTCATAAATTCAAAATATGAGTTTTAAAACATATGATATAAAATTTAAGTGACGCCTTGATGTGACTTTAAAAGGTTTGTTTTAAAATTCAATTTAAATTATTTTTGACTTGGTTAAAATATTTTTTTTACATCTACACAATACTTTTAATTTTCCAATTCACTGTTAAATATATCACTTTCATTGAATCTATACTATGCATTGAAATGTATTTATTTCAATAAATTGATTTATCTTTTGTATCACGCTACTCAAAATTGTGAGTAAGATTTATGTAAATGGTTTCTTTGCGTCATTGTGTCCAAACTACATGAAATGTATGAAAAAGGATAGTAAGTTTGACGCAAATAAACCATTTACATAAATCTTACTCACAATTTTGAATAGCGTGACACAAAAGATAAATCAATTTATTGAAATAAATACATTTCAATGCATAGTATAGATTCAATGAAAGTGATATATTTAACAGTGAATTGGAAAATTAAAGTATTGTGTAGATGTAAAAAAATATTTTAACCAAGTCAAAAATAATTTAAATTGAATTTTAAAACAAACCTTTTAAAGCCACATCAAGGCGTCACTTAAATTTTATATATCTTTTAAAACTCATATTTTGAATTTATGAGAGATTTAAATGATAAAGCAACAGCGAATAAAATTTTATGCAGCTTTTCATGTTGAACATAACTTTTGCACATGCGATTATAAATAAAACAAAAATAAAATGATGAAATAAATACAAATATATTTTTTAAGAAATAGCATAACGTCACTCAAAATTTGATATCAGTACTTTTAAGTTCCATATTTAAAATTCTTAGAGTATAAGATAAAGTGCTGCGTCAGAAACTTTTAACCCGTCAAGGGGTTTTGCATTGATACCTATACAGGTTGGACAGGTTCGTTACAAAGCTTCACTATCTAAGGCTAATAATTTTCTTTGCGCTATAATTTTGCGGGCAATTTTTAACCAAATGTTTATTTGTGTATTTTTGCAATTAATAGATTGCAAATGGATATAAAAAGAGAAAAGTGATACCTGTAGATATATGCATGAGAACGTTTAAGATTAGATCAATTTTTGTTTTTCATAAAGAAAGAATTTTTCAAATCAGGTAAGGAGTCTTTGAAATAGAAAACATCTAAAAATACACTAATTAGTCTGTAAAAATATGTTATTTTATCAAAGGTTTTTTAATTTTTTTGGGCACTTTTACATTGAAACCTTAATTTTAAACAAAATTTATCGCTTCAGTGCTTCATTCCCTTTTCAATATTACAGAATTATAAACTAAAGAAGAATTTTGCTTTGTAATCTGTAAATAAAAGCTAATGTTACATTTCATTATAAATTCAAATTCTAAATTTATTTAAGGATTTGGCACGTATTTCTAGCCTTTAGCGCAATTAAATATTTCTTAATATAGCTATTGGATGTCTCATTACCTAAGAAATATTAATAAAATAATGAATTATCTATAAATTTCAACAGTGAATATAGTGTCAAGTATTAATGTCATAATTCATAATATTTTTTTCCTATAGTTATTACTGAATCTGAATAACTGACTACATTAAAACTTTTGTTTTTAATTGCAGGAATTATACCTTTAAAATTTTCTTCAAAATATTACATGAAATTTAATCTTCAATTTCTTCTTCTTCAATCTTCAACTTTTATGTAGAAATTCGACTGCAATTGCTTAAACCCCTTTAGCAGAATGAAATTATTCTACATTTATGGGATGCCGCTTTACCTTTGAAGTATTAGAGAAATCGAATTCTAAATCTTCATTTTAATTACGAATCTAATAACAGAATTTAATTTCATATTTCCTTTATAAAATAAATATCTCAATATATCAAAGTATTTGTGTTATGTAATACATTAATTTTAAATCACCAAATTTCAACTTGCGAAGGAATGTTGAGCGGTTAGTGAAATTTGTATACTTAAATACCACTTTTATATCTAAACGTCTATAGAAATTGCACTGAAATTGCTTAAAATTTAAAACCATGAAATTATTCTGTATTTAGTTATAGAATGCCGATTTACCTTTCAAGTATTCGAGAAATCATATTCTAAAACTTTATTTTAATTTCGAATCTATTAATCCAATTTAATAGCATATTTAGTTATAAAAGAGATTTCTAAATTTATTAAAGAATTTATTTGTCTTATGTATTGCATTAATTTCAAGTCAGGAAATTTCAATCTGCTAAGGAATGGCGAGCGATCATGGAATTATTTATACATAAATACTAATTGTTACGTACAGAAATGTCACATCTTATTTAATTGATAAAATAAGGCGATTATAAAAGGAATATTTTTACGCAGACTAATTAGTATTTAAGTATAAAAAAGTTCCCTATTCGCTTGACACCTTGTCACGGCTATCGTACATGGACTTTTCTCAGTGTTCGAAAATTCATTTGTATTTGGCTATGACTATTTCCAAATATTAGTTTTAGCTTATTTTTGTTAGATTAAATAAGACGAATATTACTATTCGGAAATATTAATTTTAAGTAAAAAGGTTTATCCCTTTTTTACGTTTTACTTTATTGGTTTTAGGATTAGGTAAAATTAAACATTTTTTTTAGATCTTCAATTATTGCTTGGAGGTCATTTTATAACAATTAGCTATGGATCACTTATTAATTTTTTTTTTCATTTTAATTTATCAGCATTTTCATTTCAGCAGCTTCTTTCAATGACTAGTGGGCAATGCCCCCTACGAGCTACGCTCGCCATCCCCTGTTCAGACACCTCAGACTCTACAAGCACACTAATTTTATCGGCTTTAAAAAGATTTCAGAAGATTGAATAATAATTAAATTAAAGAACAGTGGCGATCTCCCTGTAAACGGGTTTCTATTCATTTCCCTTTGATTGGGGAATTTTAAGGTCAAATTAGATGCTGTTAACAGATACAATGACTGTTTTCGTTTTTGATTAAATAAAATCAGTTAAAAATTTCAAAATAAGCTAATATAAAATTAATTAAGTAAATAGAGCCTTTGTATCTCGGTATTTTTTAACAACACTAGAAGAAACTTCTTTTAAATAAGATATTTTAAATGTATCGTTTTCAATCTAGCGTAATTTTCACCAAAGTTTTCTTTATCTGTTTAATATTCACGTGAAAATACGTTTGTTGTTAGAAATGAAGTATTATTTGCACGGTCTTAGGATTCACTACTATAGTTGAAAAGATCATCTCAAAATATCAAATTAACGTCTCGTGTAGATATATTTTTAAATTAAAACTGTTTTGCGATATTAGTTTTTTTTTCATTTTAAATATGACGTAATTTCTCCTATTTAAGACTTCTAACCCATGTTAATGAATTTATTATTTTACAATATCCTTTCTCTTTTAAAATTCACGTGTAAATACAGTCTTTATGACTCATGAAGTTCCTGTTTTACATACGTAATTATTTAATTCTAGTATGAAAGCTTTTTTTCTGTTTCTAAAAGTCACGTGTAAATAAATTTTTAATTTGAAGTAAACATTATTCTTTGCGCTGTTTATACAGTTGGCAACAGTTTAAAATAATTTGAATTTTTTGTGACCAGAAGTCTTTCTTCGTTAATATTAAGAAAAATATTGCACACAAAAATATGAAAATCGGTGGTATTTTTAGAGAAATGTTTGATAAACACGCTGATGCAGACAGTTTTCAAATCGAAGAATTATTTTAAGAGATATTTAATGCCAAAGTTGGACTAAATCGTTCCATTAAAAAGTTTTATAAGGAGCAAAAACTATACAAGGGAATTTAATCATTTTTAGATCATATTATGCATTAGAATTTCCCGGTGTGCAGACTGCATTTTTTTCTTTAATTTGACTCATTTTTTGAGGTTTTATTTATATTTTGAATTCAAATTTTCAGCATTTCGAGAGATATTTTTTACATATTTTAGAAAGTGGTATTAATTTAAACTGTTGCCAACTCTATAAACAGCGCAAACAATAATGTTTGTTTCAAATTAAAAATTTATTTCCACGTGACTATTATACACAGAAAATATAAAAAGCAGGAACTCCTTGAAAATAACGTCAGAAAAACTATATTTACGCGTGAACTTTAAAAGAGAAAGAATATTGTAAAATAATAAATTTATTAACATGCGTTAGAAGTCTTAAATAGGATAAATTACACATTACACTTATTACGTAAAATGAACATAAAATAATATTGCAAAAGAATTTAAATTTAAAAATTGAGCGAGACATTTATTTGATATTTTGAGATGATATTTTTGATCTTTTCGAAATTTTATGGAGTTCTCAAAGTGTCAGCCGTTTTAAAAACTAAATTATCCATTTGCAACAGAAGAAAAAAAGTAAATTATATGAAGTCGTAGTTTTTAATGGAGACTGCAATAAGATAAATACTCTATCATTGATAGAATATAACACTAAGATTATATATATATATATGGCTTATTAATTAGAAAAAAAATGGTTTTCAAGAAACAATGATTTTCATGATACATTATTCACATCTTCCTATAATCTACGTAAAGCCGTTTACTTTAAAATGGTTAAAAAGAAAAGGCAAGAGTCAGTTGTGACAAATGTTTTTAATTAGTCATAAAATTAGAAAATGAATTGAATATTTTTATATTTTAAAAGAACAAGAATGTAAAATTGACAAAAATAAATCAATAACTATTAAACATAACGAAATTCACAATTCGTATGTTGTAAACAATTTGCACAAACTTTTAAACTATGAAATGTTTTATCTTTTGAAATTTCAAAACTTTTAAACCTTTTTAATAAGTAAAATTAAACAGAAATGTATGTTTACAACATCATTTTAAAACGCAAGGATTTCAGAAAAGTTTTCCCATGCAGCTATTAATTACCCGCTCATATTTAAAAAAAAAAATGGAACAGATAAATTTTCTAAGCTATTTCAAAAACAATATTTTTGAACGGTGAATCACTGAAACTACAAGACGAAATATTTTTTTAAAACTTTAAAACAAAACAAAAAAAAATTAAACAGATAAAGTTTGTTACTCCTAAGTTATTTCGACAGCAATATTTTTAAACGATGAAACACTGAAAATATAAGATGAAATATTTTTCTAAAATTTTCCTTTAACCCTTTATTGCGCAGCTTTGCATATATGCAAACAACACTGTTTTGAATTTAACAGATTTTTTTTATTCGCATATACCTAATTCACACCAGAAAATTAAAATAGCAATACTTGGTTTAAATCTAGAACGTTCGTTGGGGTCATTTGGACACCAAAACGAATTTAGCGTTATCTCTCTATCACATTTTTCCCCATAAATTCTTCATATTCAGTGGCTTTTAATCATTTTATGTAAGAAACTAACTATCGAAATTTGGATTGTGTGATTCTATTTTTTTTTTTTTTAAGTTATAGCGAAATTCACCTAGAACGGCCACTGGTGTTATTTCGACACCAAGCAGAAAATTAACAAAAATAGTTTACTCGTGTCTTTCTTTATAGTAGGAGAGCTGTTGAACATTTTTTAATAGGTATTTGAGGCACCCTAAAAATTTGTACAACACTTCTTTTGTACAAACAGTAATGCCTGAATACAAAATCAAATGTCTGGCTGAAGGATCGTGGCCCAAAAACTGTGCCATACACGTGTCAAGTGCCATTTGGCACTTGACACGTGTCTGGCACAGTTTTTGTGCCGACTAAAGTGTCTGTCATTTTCAAAATATTTTTTTCTAAGCATAAATATTATTCTGCCTCAATCTCAGCGTGCCTCAAATACCTTTTTTGGGTAGTCAGAAAATGGCACTTGACACGTGTCTGGCACAGTTTTTGGGCCGACTAAAGTGTCTGTCGTTTTCAAAATATTTTTTTTCTAAGTATAAATATTATTCTGTCTCAATCTCAGCGTGCCTCAAATACCTTTTTGGGGGGTAGTAAAAAAATGGCACTTGACACGTGTCTGGCACAGTTTTTGGGCCACGATCCTTCAGCCAGACATTCGATTTTGTTACAAAAGAAGTGTTGCACAAATTTTCAGGGTGCCTCAAATACCTTCCCTAAAATGTTTAACAGCTCTTGGACTATTATAGTTCATGTGACCTTGATTTCATTCTCTTTCAGTCATGGAATGTCTATTATACTTTGCACTCCTAATAAAGGGCGGAAATGGTTTGTTCCATTTCAGGCGACTAAATGTCTCCAGTTACTTTCTATGTCTTTATTACAATATTTGAAAGCATGTGAAAGCATTTTATTCCTGAGAGATATTTTATAATTTCAGAAATTAATTTTTTCGGAACCATGTACCGCAAAAAAGGTCCCATTCCTCAAGAAATTGGAAATCTATTGAGACAATTATCCTAAAATGAATCGGATGTTTATGTGTGCGTGGGAACTTTCGGACTTGGTGACTTATTTCCTTATTTGGGGAAAAATGAATATAGTAAACGATAGCGGAATTAGTAGTTCTAAAACTAATGGAACCATATAAAAATATAGGTCATAAAGTTGCAGTTGATATTTTTTTTTTACTTCACTGGAACTAGCAAAAGATCTGATAAAATGTAAAACAAGTGTGGTAGAAACTGTGAATCGAGCTCGAAGAGAAATTCCAGATCGGCTGAAAAGTGAAAGAGATACTCTTTATTCCACGAATAGATAAAAACACGAAATTACCGGTACCATACTTACTACAAATCAAGGAAAATAAACTAAGGAAAATCATTGTACTGATCACACTTCATTCAAACGTTACGACAGCAAGTAATGAAAAGAAAACACCAGAAACTGCAACATTCTACAATAAATTTGTAAATAAGGCATGTATCTGATATAAAATATTTTACATAATGTTACCTTATGCTTAAATATTATAATGTAAAACAATTAACAGATTTATTACACTTTTTTTTAATATTTTGTTTCCTTTTCATTAAGTGTGAAATTTAATATCATTTAATTATATAAGCAAAAATATTACGTCTGAATTCCATCTTTAAAATATTTACATTAAAATCACAGACAATTCATAAAACAATTAAAATTATTACATGAAAACACTAAAAACATATTATAAAAATTGGGACGTTTCGGATCATCACGATCCCTCCTCAGCCAATTATAAACGTTAAGTCAATACTATCAACAGTTACAAGAAAAACACAACAGAAAGTCATCAATTTCAGGTTACAGTTAAAATAAAATAGAATATAAGGTAATTTATATAAGGATTTAGCGATTAACGAAGCTGCATCTGTGCCGGCCGAGTATTCTATTTTATTTTAACTGTAACCTGAAATTGATGACTTTCTGTTGTGTTTTTCTTGTAACTGTTGATAGTATTGACTTGACGTTTATAATTGGCTGAGGAGGGATCGTGATGATCCGAAACGTCCCAATTTTAATATGTTTTTAGTGTTTTTATCTAATAATTTTAATTGTTTTATGTATTGTCTGTGATTTTAATGTAAATATTAATATCATTAAATATATTTTTCTATAAAATAAATCACTGGTCTTTTGTGCAAATTTAATAATATATTCATAGTTGAAGTACAATCATCCAATACAGTGTTAAAATAGAGTTTGAAGCATCCATTTTGTATAATTTAATTAGTGGTGTCGAATTGACACTAGCGCCTGTTTTAAGATATCGAAAATGTCGGACGTTCTACTGCTAATTAAAAAGCAGACATTCCGTATTTTAATAAAGCGAAATTAACCATTGAAATTGTCTGGTGTAAAGTTAGATTCTTAGAACTGCATAATTTCTAGAACGTATTATATTATGGGAATTAAAGGGTTAAAGGTTAAGTTTTATAAAATAAATAATTATACAAAATAAGGTATTTGGAGACATACTTATTAAAGTATTTACTAATTTGCTTTATTTTAGCGTAAAACTGCTACACGACAGTAGTTTTTATTTATATTGCAGATGTGCAACAGAAGAAAAGATTGGCGTATTATGTGTAAAATATATCTCTGATTTTTTTCATTATTTTTTCCTGTGTTATAAACCTTTCAGAGTATCATATATATTTTTTTCGAAACAAAATAAGAAATCACGCATTTAAGGATTAATTTATTGTCACATAACTGAAATATGCAAAATTAAATTCACTAAAAAGCCAAATAATATATTTAAGGAACTTCAATCATTTTAGTGCATACAATGTTTAAATGCAAATTTTTATCTTACGGAGAATAAAAATATAATCCTAATATTTATTTTAGAAATCACTCAAATATTTACTTAATTAAATGTACAATTCTTAAATAATGTGGTAAGGTTATTTTAATAACATCCCTTAAAATCCAATAAATGCTGACTCTGAAACATTTTTTAAGAGATAGCTCGTAATTACTGAAATAACCAGACTATTTCGTGTTTAAAGAATTCCATTTTCTGGGAATTATTATTTATTTTAAAACCAAATAATAAGACTTTGAGAAAATAATGTATTAAAGAACGCATTGTTTTGCTAGCGCATTCGTATCTATTTGTGAAAAGGTATTTCTATCTGTGCTACAGCATTAAATAAAATTCTGTTTTATCATAATATATTTTTTAAATGTGATCCCTGTATAACAAGAAATTATTTCAATTCATACTACTACGAAAACCGGCTTTCCGAAAGTATGTTTTGCACTTTTTGAATCATATTGTTGTGATTTATGAACGTGTTGCTGCAAAAAAATCTTGAATGTTCTTCTACGCCAAAATTTTATGCAATATTAAATTTCGATATTCTCACTAGTCTCTTGGAGATTTGTGTATTTTACAGAATATTTCTTTTAGAGAAAAAAAAATATATATAAAAGTATTTTGTAAGCCTTTAAGCGCCCTAACTGTGTTTTCCCGTCACGAAATCTTTGAATTCAAGGGCTGACTTAACACAAAATTCATATTATTTTTTTTCAGTGCATAAAATAAATAGATATGTAAGGTAATCATAAACAAATCTCATACAAATACTTTTCATAGCTATTATTTTTGCATGAATAAACATGCATGAAAAATTCTGCAGGACGTTTAAAGGGTCAAGCATAATTTTTTATTAAAAAAAAATATAAGTATAATGTAACTGAATGTTAAAAAAAACTAAAAAACTATGGGAATGATTTTTAGATCAGCACAAGTAATAGAAAACATTAAAGCCTATTTGATAAAGGTTTAGGCAATATCTGGGAGCACGGCAGTGCGTCCGCCAAGTTCGCACAAGCCGTAAGCTACCTTTTCCTGAACCATTTCGGCATACTTTTCACCCCCTCATAACGTCGTTTTAGGGAGAGATATAGAAATTTTTCCGTTATACACATGTTCCTATGGTCAAACTGAACTAAGGTTCCACGATTTCATGTTTCTATATTTAGTAGTTTTCGAAATATTAAATTCCTAAAAAGCGCTTTTTTGTCACTGACTCACATCGCATCATCAAATAACTAAGGTACTTCTAAAAGTCGTAGAATCATGAAATTTCACAAGTAAGTCGGGTTTGTAGCACAATTAACCAGAAAAATCTGAAAACACAAAATTTCCGCCTCTAAACCCTTCATACAGGGGGTGTTCATTTGGCCGTAAACAGTTCCTACGCATTCAATTGTGCCAATGTTGGTCGCCAAAACTCGATTACAGAGCTTTGAAGGCGGTCACGTGATTTCAAGATGAATAACATTTTATATATAGGCTTTTCCAAAGATGTTTGTTAAATAGAAAAAATGAATATACCTAAAAATTTTAATCGGTATAGGTTAGGATATATTTACGATATTAAAACAATAAAACATTTAACAAAATATAACCGCAATTCTGTACGTTTCCGATATAGTAGCCTTGGCAAAATACAGAAAATAGCCTTGACGAGAAAAGAAATTTGATAATAACGTATTTTCTGGCAACTTTTTTACTGTGTCATATACACAAGCAATTTTTTCCATATGTATACAACTTATTTAATGTAAGGAACCCGTTTATTTATTTTTATATACAACATAAATAATCTGTATATAAAAAATAATATTTTATACACGTATAAATAAAACGTTTATATGTATATAAATACATATAAATAACATAAAAGTTCATCAGGTTTGTTTTCGTAGTTGTTTATATCATTTGGCAACATATCTCAGTTTCTGAAGTCCGAATTGAGCCAAGATTTTTAAAAAATGCCAAGGTCGCTATAGTGGAAAAATATCCTAATTCCATATGAAAGTTTAAAAATCTCCTTTTAATTAAATGAAATGTGTAACTAATAAACTATCTTCAACGATGTGCGACAGATGCGGCGTCCGAAGTCCGCTGCTAAGGTTATTATATTGTATTATTAGCCTACTTACTGTTAATTTATTGTTAATTTTAAATCTGTAAAAGAAAGATTATAGTAAAGTGAGGACAGATGCCGCAGAGATTGTATTGGCGATACTAGCGCTCCCTAGGACAAATTAAGAATTTCGTTGTGTACCTAAGTGCTGTCTGCTGTGTTGTATGCGTTTCCATTGCTTAACTATTAGTATTTAAATATTTTTGCCAGCTTTTATGCTTCAAACCTGAGTGGTAAGTTGCTAAAATTATTCTAATAATGTTTTATTACATATTTTAAGCCAAATAAAGAGATATTTCTTTCCAAAACCGATTGTAACTGTAGACTAGATTCTCGTGGAATACAGACATGTGCTTGTCTTTCTCTCGCGTCATTCAAATAACACAAAATGGTTGTGCGGCATCTTACCGCCACTGTGGGACAGATGCCGCACTGAGGTTGAAGGACAGATGCCGCAAAATATATTTTTGTTTTTTAGTTCAATAAATTCATCACTACAGTTTCAGTAGAATTTACATATAAATGAATGTATATTCAGCGCATTTCTTTATTTAGCTAATATTTGTTTAACCCTTTATGTACTGAATTAAGAATTCATGAAAATTTTACCTTCTAAAGCATTTTTCGTGAATTGTTTAAAATACATTAGAAGATTTACATAATCATTTAATAAATTTTAGAAGGATTTTAGAAGGATTGAAGGATTTAGAAGGATTAATTAAATTTGAATTTAGAGGGATTTTGTGCAATATTTATAACCCCACTCAAATCTTTTATTTTAAATATTTTTCTGAGTATTTTTGGAATTAAGAAAAGTATAAAGATGTTCTTACAATTGAAATATAGAAATATTTCCAAATTAAAGGATCTCCCGTATGTAAGCATTAGACCCATTAGAAGGAACTTCTTCTACTTATCAAAATATTCTGAGCAACAATGTTGGTTCGCCATGTGTGAATAAGGTAAACGTAGACCTTCTACAATTGTCACAATCTAAGCAGTTAAACAAAATTTCTCCTATTCCAGTGGTCAAAAGACTTATACAGACAAGTAAGAGAAAGCAAAAGGCTGCAAATATTACAAGCACAGATATTATAAACAAGAAAATAGAAGAAGGAAATAAAAAGCAAAAGAAGCAAGAAAGCGTCAAAGAACGACAGCTTGGCGGAAGTAAAATGTGTGAAAAAAGGAAGGAAAAGATCAATTTGAAAAAACCTCACTTGAGGAAGAAACTGAAATGTGAGTCATCTTCCGACAGTGACGAAAGCATTCCTCTTATGGATTCTGAAGGCAGTATTGGATTGGAATTTGATGACTCTGAATGTGCTGAGTATCTGGAATCATATTAAGAAACAAAGTCTAAAGCGGTCTTGATTCAGTGCATAACTTGCAATCGGTGGCTGCATGAAACATTCTCACTTTGCTCTTGCAACGGAAAGTGTGGTGATTCTGGGCGAAGAGAAATACGAAATAAAAAAAATGAGAAGAAAAGCCAAAAATAAAAAGACTACGGGCTAAAATGAATGGAACTAGTACTTAAGAGCAAACTACAATGGTCGCCTGGATATAGTGGTTTATATCTTTTTTGTAATTATGCTGTCTATTGTTTCCAGTCAAAGGTTTTTTTTTTCTTTTTTTGCCTTAAGTTTTATTTTTTGAGCTTGCACTTTTGCAATTTCGTTAAACTTTTCACAAGTTAGTGATATATATAATTTATGTAAGTTTACTGTTATTTATTTTCATTTTAAGTAGTTTGAGGAAATAAAAATGTGATTTACTTGAAAAAAAAATAAACAGCATAGCTTTTTTCTCCATGCTGCATCTGTACCACACCCCATGCGGCATCTTACCCAGCACATAAAAAATGATGTTAAAAAAGGATGTTTGGGAAAATAATTATGCCTGCTTTATTAAGAGGGCGTTAACTTGTTTAACATAGAAATTTGATTCTAAAGGGTTTGATTAATGATTTCTGGTACTTAGTTTGTTGTTTTTTGCTTTATTGTACATTTTAAAAGAAGAAAAGTAAAACTGCGGCATCTGTCCTCACTTTACTATATAGTTATACATAAGATATGTTGGTCGCCAAAACCCGATTACAGAAAATTAGCCCAAGTTATAAAGGTGTTACATGATTTCAAGCTGAAGGAATTTTTATATGCTTTTACAAAAATCTTAATAAGGCAAATCTTTCAGTTTATCTGTCCATCTTTCTATCTTTTACTTCCTTAAAACAAATTTTATTAAAGATCGGGAGGCGTCTGCACAGATCATCACCTCATCGAGTTGGCGGCTGAAATTTTAGGATTAGTTAAATATCGATTAGCGTATTGAAATGTAACTGGTCTGCCACTTCATATCTTTGTGGAAATCACCTACAGACCCGATTTTACGGGTTAATTGGTGGATTTTCCATTGTGTTTTCCTGCACCCATTCCTCCATGTTTCCAAACTTTTGGATGCAGGAAAATACAATAGTAAACCTATCAGTTAACCAATAAAATTAGGTCTTCAGGTGGTTTCTACCAAGATATGACTTAACAGACCAGTTGCATTTAAATATGCTAATCTAGTTTTAACTAATCCTAAAATTTCACCTGTAAACTCGATGAGGTGATGTTGTGTACAGACGCCTCCCGGTCTATTATAAATGTCGGTATTCTATTCTCAATAGCACTCTGGTCAATCCGGCAATTATCCCTACTATTTATGAAACACTATACCTTTAAGTGCGTTTTAGTCATGTTAACGAACTTATGCATATGCATCATACATATTATACATATGCATATTATACGTAATACATTTGCATCATACATATTATAGGTATGTGTATAATACATAATACATATGCATCATTAGGACATCAGAATAAACAAAACATTTTTTTGTCGCCAAATTTGAGAATTGACATGATATATTACCAAATTTGGCGAAACTTTGCTAAATGTCGCCAAGATTGGTGAATATTTGACGCTAGTGGCTATTTTTCAATGAGTTAATTATTAATGCGAGTCATCTATTTTTATTTTTCCGCATATCATCTGAATAGTTAAATGATATAACGTACTAATATTTCCAAAGTGCTAATAGTTTCGTCACTGCCCAAAACCTCTGCTATTGTTATTATATTGTATTGTTATTATATTTACTGTGACTATGTTGTTAACCTTTACACCGCTAAAACTTCTGTATTATATAAAGAGAATTTACGGAAACTATTAAAGCATTGAAACTGCCAGTTCTCCTTATGATTATTATAATTCTATAATATGTAACCTGTTAATCAATATGTACGTTAGAATGGATCTTCTATAATACGGTTCCTCGCATTTTAGTTTTCGGGTATCGAGTAAAATTATCTAAAATCTTAAAACCATGGCACATTGACTAATTGTTCAACACGATCAGATGAGAAGAATGATAGATTTTCAAATGGATCATGGCAGTGAGCCGGTGGATCTTATATTCTTCCGTAATCGAATCTATTGAAAAGGTTAACGTGAAACAAAAAGATATTAGCATCAATATGGTTTAATATAAATACAGATATTGTCAAAGGATTTCATAAGAACCATTTCACTTGTACCCAGTAGTATCAGTTAAAATACAACAATTGGCAGTGAGCCCAATTAGAAAATATTACTTAATAGGGTTAAAAATTTCAGCATTAGAGAACGAATCGTAACTGCTAAGGAAGCATGCATAAGTGAGTTAAGAGATATTTGTCACGAAAGATGAAATACATAACAACACAAAATATATGATGTGCTTCCATGATCGTAAAGAGTTCTTGATTTCTCTATCAAAAGCTTACGAATTGGCGAAAGAATGGGCAAGTAAATTAAATTATGAATCACAGTAACATGATGCAACGTTTAACACGGAAGTAATACGGTAAATACTGCTTGCTAGAGGCAACTAGTACTTTAATATAAAATGAAATAAAGTATAAATTTGTAAAGCTCAATAAAGTAAATTTAGGTATTTTTATGTTAGCCGGGCGCAAGTGGCAAATCGCCAAATACTGTTCCCAACTCCATTGTTCATATTGCATTCATTTCATTTAAAAATATATACTTTTCAGTCATCTGATTTAAAATAGATGCATTTCCCTCATTTTTATTTAATAGAATATTTAACATAGAAATAAATAAATAAATAAATAAGAAATAATAACATAAACCAAAATATTTTATTTGAAAATCAAAGCATTGTTTCTAATTTACACATATGAAAAATGAAAACTGCTATTGGCGAAAAAACAAAAGGCTAATGAGGAGATTTGCTCCCGGCTAACATAAAAGTACCGAAATTTAAGTTTTTTCAATTAATATAGTTTAGAATAACAAACTTGAAAAAACATACAAAAGTAGTGATATCCCAACAAAAAGTTTTCGGTAAAAAAAAAAAGCGCCAAGTTCTCCTTAATGTTTCGGCCAGAAAAAGTAGTGATATCTGATGTTCGCACAAGTTAAACGCCAAACATCCCAAATCTTTCATTGAAAATGGCTTCCTGCGACTTGGCCGTTAATGCCTTCGTGAGAGTTTTTCAAATTTTAAAATATGTACAAATGAGCTACATGCCAACTTCATTTTTTGATTATTTTAGGCATTTTGTAACACAGAATACACAAATAAAATACACATTTGAAAAAAGCATTTAAACAACTTCAGTCTATTTAAATGCTTAGAAGTTAAAAATAACAAAATACTTTTATTCAGTAGATAATATCCCTAATTGCTAAAACATAATTAATATCAACGTTTAACAGTTTATAAATCGAATACCTCTTAATGTTTGCAAACAAACTATAATAAATGTTCAAACGAAAAATATCTCTTTCGTCAATACACGAGATTTCAATATTATACAATAAAATATAATGTAACATATTGTGAGATATGAAGTAAGTAAATTTTGTTTTATTTCTTGAGTTTTACGTTAATGACTTTAGCTTTTGACCGTACAAAATGGCAATTAAACCGCAAGTGGATTAAATGATCTGTAATCAAATCTAATGTTTTTTGAAACTGAATGGTAGTTATCAGAAATCTTTTACTTATAATGTCTTTATGTGAATTTGCCTCTTTGCATTCTAATATTAATTTTAATATTTAAATAATTCATAAATGCGTAATTTCCAATCATTAATTTTGAAATGCTGTAGAAGGCATTAACGGCCAAGTCGCAGGAAGCCATTTTCAATGAAAGATTTGGGATGTTTGGCTTTTAACTTGTGCGAACATCAGATATCACTACTTTTTCTGGCCGAAACATTAAGGAGAACTTGGCGCTTTTTTTTTTACCGAAAACTTTTTGTTGGGATATTTATTTTTCCTCATTCGTTAGAGAAATTGCATTTTTAAAAGGGAAAGCATCGCACCACACGTGTTGAATAAAAAATGAAGGGCGTCTCATTACAAGCAGAAACCGAATTTTGCTTCATAAAGCTATTTTAGTTAGATATTCATTAAATTAAGCTATTTCTGTGTGAAATGTAACGATACCCTGATAAAAGCTGGACTCGCTGTTTTGTTTAGTCAGTGATATTGTATGTTTTGCCAATTACACTACGTTTTATTGTACGTCAAGTTCAATGTTATGTGGACACGAATGATAATCGTTTCCTGCCTTTCTCGGAATATCATCATAGGGTCAATCCATTTCAAGTGGTCCAGAAAATGTCATATTCGTTGCTCGACCATTTTTAAAAAATCTGAAATTTTTTGTACAACAACCCTAACATGATGGAAGTTCAAAATGACTATTATTTTAATTTTATTAATTTTTGTTTGTGCATGGCGGCCATCTTTGTTTCATCGTCTGCAGCAATTATCTCACAAGAAGGGTTTACAGAATTGTAAATAATTCATCGTTTATTTATCCAATTCAAGTGCGGATTAAAGCAATTTGTACAGAATACATTGGGCTAAAAATTTGGTAATGGAGTAGTTTCCGAAACTAACTGCTTATTGGTAAAATTTAAGCATAATATTTCAGTTTTGTTTTCAAAAATTTGTCCATTTACAAGAAGAAATTTTTCTAGCAAGGAAAACTGTCAACATGACATAATTTTTTTAACAAATAGGCCGAAAGTACTTGTACTCACACGCTGAGTTCCAGATCTGGGACTTGCTTTCTCTTCGCTAAAAAAAATCCCAATTTTTTCAAAAATGACAAAAATCGCACTTTTCAGGCTTTGATATCTCTGGTGGGACACGAGATAAAAATCTGAAAATTTTTTTTATAAGAGTATTATATGGTAGTGTTATGCAAAAGAAATTTCAGGATGGAGATTTGACTACAAGCTGAGATATGGCAAGGGCAAGATGTCAAAACAATACTGCCAAATTATTGTTTTGTTGTAGTCACAGCTAAGTATTTATCCCAGAGTATCATTTAAATTTATTTTTTAGATTATCTTTAAATAATAGTAACAGAAAATAAATCTTTTGGAATTAATTTTAAAAATAATTGTGTCTAAGGCTTACATTTTGTATGGTATCAGTAATTTTTGTTGTAATTTTAGTAACTAAAAGAAACCTCAGCACTTTTACATTGCCTTGTATATATATATATATACAATACGTGAGAAAAAAACAGAATAGGGAAAGAGAAAAGCTGTTAATGTTGGCATACTTGTTGAGACATGATAAAACGTGTCAAAACACATTCCTGCTTGTTGGTTTAAAAACCACAATTTTAATTCTGCTTGCCAGTCCCTGAAACTTGTTCCTACCATAAGTATGTTACTGTAAATGAAAAATTATGTGATGTTATCATGCATCAGCCTCAAGTAATTTTCAGAAAGTAAAGATACCCAAAGCCTTTTCAAAATTTATACTGCAGAAAAATCACATTTTTTCATAAGTGAGCTAGGAATTATTAATGAACTTGCACATAGTGATTTCAAAGTATATTTCTATGAGCCAGCAGGGACAAAATCTTTAATCAAGTTATCAAGAGATGACAAGACTTGGTTCCTACAAATAAAATTTTGAGAAAGATCAAAATTGTGGTTTTTGAACCAACAAGAAAGAATGTGTTTTGACACGTTTGATCATGTCTCAACAAGTATGACAACATTAACAGCTTTTCTTTTTCCTTATGTTGTTTTTGTCTCAGGTCTTGTATAAAAATAGTTTTTTTTTATGTAAAAGTGCTGAGGTTTCTTTTAGTTACTAAAATTACTTACAGCAAAAATTACTGAAACCATACAAAATGTATGACCTTAGGCATAATTATTTTTTTTATTAATTGCTAAGCTTTGCAAATGGCTTTATTTTCTGTTTCTATTATTTAAAGATAATCAAAAACATAAATTTAAATGACAATCTTAGAAAAATACTTAGCTGTGACTACACAAAACAATAGTTTGGCAGTATTGTTTGACATGTTGCTCTTGCCATATCTCAGCTTGTAGTCAAATCTCCATCTTGAAATTTCTTGTGCATAACATTACCATACAATACTCTTATAAAAAAAAGTTTCTGATTTTTATCTCGTGCCCCACCAGAGATATCAAATCTGAAAAGTGCGATTTTTGCCATTTTTGAAACATTTGGGATTTGTTTTAGCGAAGAGAAAGCAAATCCCAGATCTGGAACTCGGCGTGTGAGTACAAGTACTTTCAGATTATTTGTAAAAAAAAAATTATGTCACGTTGACAGTATTCCTTGCTAGAAAAATTTCCTCTTGTAAACGGACAAATTTTGGAAAAAAATGGAAAATGTATGCTTAAATTTTACCAATAAACAGTTAGTTTCGGAAGCTACTCCATCAGCAGATTTTTAGCCCAATGTATTCTCGACAAATTGCTTTAATCCGCACTTGAATTGGATAAATAAACGATGAATTATTTACAATTCCGTAAACCCTTCTTGTGAGAAAATGGCTGCAGACGATGAAACAAAGATGGCCGCCATGCACAAACAAAAATTAATAAAATTAAAATAATAGCCATTTTGAACTTCCATCATGTTAGGGTTGTTGTACAAAAAATTTCAGATTTTTTAAAAATGGTCGAGCAACCAGTGCTGGACCACTTGAAATGGATTGACCCCATATTAAAAACAAAGTACGTCTGCTCAAATTATCATTACAATATGTTTATTAATGTTAAGTTTAAAAATACGTTTTTGACTCGGAGTAAGTTACAGTGTTTTTTTAAAGAATAAATGGATTGTAATGAGGGTTTCTTTTATTTATTTTTGTTTTCAAGCGTATTCTAACACTGAAATTTTGTTAAATTAACTTTGAAACACTCTGCCCATATTCTAGAGAACAGTAAATTATTCCAAATCAGTTTAATTTGGTCTGTAGTTTTGTATATGGACCTTATACAGGGTGTCCAGCGAATAAGACCCTGATTTCAAAATTAAATATCTCAAAAACAAAGATCAATAGAATTATGCGGTAAACGGTTTGTTTATTAGCTAAGCCACTAACAGATGGCGCTGTAATCGCAATGCCTATAAATTGTGTTTTGAAGTCGAGAGCCCTAGCGTCTCAATCCTAGATGGCTTCCTATGGAAGAACGAAAATTGTGAAAGACCGCTTTTCCGTTGGGGTGATGTGCAGAAGTGGAGGCATCTGGTCACAGAATTATTGCCTCAGCTTCAATTTTAGAGAATTTCAATTAATAGAATTTTCAATAAAAAGTTTAGGAATCATTATATAAGAACTTAAAAAATATTTTATTTGGGTAATGTGCAGAAGCGGAGCCATGTGTTGACAGAATTGAGATTTGTTTCAAATTTTGTTATAAGATACTTCGGTCCGGTTACCAATATCTCTGTGGTATATCTTTTCTCTCCTAATTGGTAGATCGTGGAATCGAATCCAAATAGAGGGGGATTTGAAAAAAATGGAAATCTTTACTTTTTAATATTTATTTAAACTGTGAAAAATGTTTGAGTAAAAAAATCTAAAGTTTCTGGTTTTTAAATTTAATTAAGTTAAAAGAAACCCCTTTTTAAAAAATCATTGAGCATTTATAATAATGATTCATAAATCATTTTTTTATTGTAGAGAATACTTTGAATGAAAAAATACAATGTTTCTATTTTTAAAAATTTAATTAAGTTTAAAAAAATTTTAATTTTAAAAACTTGTATTCATTTCTTTTTTATCATTGAGCACAGAAATATGGTGCAGCTTCTAGCGATAGGATCCGAAGTGTTCGAAAGGAATGCCGCATCCAAAATACTTTTGTTTTTACGTTGATGATATGACTTATCATCAATTCCTTTTAAAAAAGAAATAATTTAATGCATAATTTCTGTCTCTAAAACTTTGTTTACAAAGAAAAGAAATATATGTGTTGTGCTAAAACCAAAGTATTATTCCGTGATTTAAAAATCAATTAAAAGTGAAAAATTACTTTTTTATTTATAATAATTCAGGTATAAACAATAATACCAAAATATTATGCGGTGATTTAAAAATATAAAAAATAGAAAGTACAAAATTATTTTTCTAAATATATGCATTTTCATTTAAATAATTATATGGCATTAAATATTGAATTTAATAAAATATTTAAAAAATTCTTATAATGATTTCCAAACACTTTATTCAAAATTCTATTAACTGAAATTTTCTAAAATTAAAGCTGATGCAATAATTCTGTGACTAGATGTCTCCACTTTTGCACATCACCCCAATGAAAAAATGGACTTTTCCAACATTCGTTTTTACGTAGGGAGCCATCTAGGAATGAGACCCCATTGCTCTGGACTTCGAAGCAGTTTACAAGTATTGCGATTACAGCGCCATCTGTTAACGGTTTTTGCAACTTCTGCATAACATTTTTACAGCTTAGCTAATAAACAAACCGTTTACCGCATAATTCTATTGATCTTTGTTTTTGAGATATTTAATTTTGAAATCAGGGTCTTACTCGCTGGACACCCTGTATGTTATAATTTTATGATACTGTGTATATCCGGATTGATTTTATGCGTTTATTTATGTATATTTTTATTTTAAAAATTGACTTCTATCCGGCTTTTAATAGTAATATAAAGTAAGCTTTGTTAATTTTATTTAATATATTAAATATATCTTAAAATTTATAAATAAAGTTACATCTATGTACAAAAAAAAATAAAAAAATGTATGTAATTTTAAATTAAAAACAAATCTGGCCAAACTTTGCATTCTTACTAGTCGGCGTATATGTTTTAGAAACGATAAAAATGCTTTTTTTTAAACTTTCGAAGAAAGTTTAAAAGTGTTTATGAATTCTGTTTATCTTGCGGTACTGTAATTCACGCAAATACACTATATGGCCAAAGGTGACCGGTCACTTCCAATTTTAGACGTTTTGTTAAATATCTAGAAAAATACATGAAGAATTAACCTGAAACTGCAGGTGTGAAAACAGTATAGTATAAGTCATATATTTCCGCGCATATTTTTTCCCGAAACTCCATAGGGGACCGTCAACAAATTGAAAAATAACGAATATCTATTGGATAACCGTGTAAAAACTAATGTAGCAAAAACGTTCGAACTCGAGATTATTAATAAGCGGCTTATTGTAATATACTTTGTTCATTTGTATGAGGATAGCGTGTATACTTGTAGAGAAATTAAGGTTTGTATAAAAACAGTCCCAAATTTCGCTAAGTTTTTTGCTTATAATTTACAGGGTTCTCAATATAAAAAAACGTTATTTTCAGAAAATATGACAAACAGCATTGTACACAGTACCCTGGAATCAGAATGAAAAAATAATAAAAATTGTATGAAAAATGAGCAGGTTTAATAAATAATGATACACTGCGCATGCTCGAACGTAATCAAAATATTATTCGCATAATGTGTTAGCTAAATGTATAGAGCAACTTTTGTGAAAATCTCAAAAACATAGTTTGAAAATGTCTGATAATAAACGTTTATATAATAAGCTCAAAGTCCGTTATTCCTAAAAGGAAGCAAAAAAGATAAGGGGCTGTATCCAAATACAGTAGTACGTGCAATATTGTGTATGCTATACTGGCACTAATCAATGAATGTATGGATAGAACCCCTCATTGTTTTGCTTCATTTTGTGAACAACGGATTTTGAGCTTATTCTATAAACGATTATTATCAGACTTTTCAAACTATGTTTTTGAGACTTTTAAAAAAGATGCTCTATTCATTTAGCTAACACATTATGCACATTATATTTTGATTGCATTCGCGCATGCGCAGTGAAACATTTTTTAGTACACCTGCTCATTTTTCATTCAATTTTTATTATTCTGTAATTCTGATTACAGAATGTTGTGTACAATGTTGTTCGTCATATTTTCTGAAAAGAACGTCTTTTAATATTAAGATCTCTGTAAATTATAAGGAAAAAACTTGGAGAAATTTGGGACTTTTTATAAAATCCTTAATTTCTCTACGAGTATACATGCTATCCTCATAAATATGAACACAGTATATTACAATAAACCACTTATTAATAATCTCGAGTTTGAATGTTTTTGCTACATTAGTTTTTACAGTGTTATCCAAAAGATATTCGTTCTCTTTCAATTTGTGGATGGTTACCTATTGGGTTTCGGAAAATATTCTTCGCGGAAATATATGACCTATACTATACTGTTTACACACCTGCAGTTTCAGGTTAATTCCTCATGCATTGTTCTAGATATTTAAGAAAACGTCTAAAATCGCAAGTGACCGGTCACCATTGGCCATATAGTGTATATTCAGATTGCAATGTGATTTATATATGTTATCGAAGATTACCATGGCCTTTCCTCTATTGATGAAGTGTATTAATGATGTGTGTAGTATTTAAAGTTCGCTTACAGGAATACTAGAAATAATTCCGTTACATTGTGATCTATGGGGCATAATCGTTTGCAATGTATAGGGTGGTCCATCTGTTGGTTCTTTTTTGAACTATGAATATTTCACAGGTTATTTGTGTCAGATGTTATGTGTCATGCATGTATGAACTATCACATGTATGCCACTTCTAATTATGCAATTCTAATTATTCTAGTGCAACGACACACACTGCTCACCAAATCATCAACTTATTGAACGAGAAATTTCCAGATCACGTAATTTCAAAAAATTCTGATGTGGCCGCGAAGATCGTGCGATTTAACCCGAATGGATTATTTTCTTTGGAGGTTTCTGAAGTCTAAAGAATACGCCAATGCCCCCCGCACAGTCGAAGACCTAAAATGTAACATCCGGGCTGAAATTTTAATCATGGATTCACTCATTCTGGAAAAAGTAATCGAAAATTCTGATGTTCGGATGGTGGCATGCAAGCGGAGCCGCGGTTGCCACTTGTGCGGTATTGTATTCCACACATAAATGGCATACACCTGCTTTCCATGTTCAATAAAGAATTTCGATTTTCACTCATAAAAAATGCGTTTTCTTTCATAATGAAAAAAGAACCAACAGGTGGACTAACCTGTATTTTATTGATGTTACATTATTTCAAATGTATTGGAATTGATATACCTCAGTGAGACGCACTACAAGATTCTTACTGTAGAATATGGTGTTCATAGCATTTATAGTTCATTTACAGCAACACCGAACAGATTTTAATTACGTAACTGTTTGAGTTTCTCTAGTAAATTAATGCGTTTGAGTAATTTTTAATCAGTGTTCTTTCGTTGCTTAATCGGTTACATCCACAAAATCAATGATGAAAATTGTTTTTTGTGAAACGCTTCCGATATACATTTCCATTCTGAAATTTTTGAGATGAGTTCCCACCTTTTCTCATCATGTGTTGCCATTTTGCTACATTTTTTATTCAAATTACTTGATTGCTAAGACTTTTTTAAGGTGTTTCAAGACTTTTAAAGCTTTAAAATTTTAGAAACTTTAATTTTTTTCGATTTTAAACTCCTATTTTTTCTCAATATTCTGTATATTTGTTTCCTTGAAATTCCCATTGGAACAGAAGTTACGGCATTTAGAATTATACTCGCTCCGTAGCTGAAGCAGCGTTTCCAGAACTTTGATGTCATTTTCCTCCAAATGACGTTTCTGGGCATAACGCGCACTATATCTCAAAAAATTCTAACTATTTTTCATGAAGTTTCCAAAACATACGTTTCATGTTAGTTTGTATAAACCGAACCTAAAATTTCCTTTTTATTGTTCAAAAAAATAATTTTAAGGTGATTATACTGTTGCAATTTTCTAAATTTTGCATTAGCTAGATACAACTTTGTATTAAAAATATAAAAATGCTTTAAATACAAATTTATTTAGGTTGAGGGCAATTATTACAATCTGAAGTATAAGTAGGCACCAAAATTTTCATCCTAGTTGAAAAATTTATTTTTTAATCCTGCGCATAATATGTTATGCCGATTTTCTTCTCGTGAAAAGTCTGACAGTTTGGAGTCTCCTGGTATGGCTAATTCTGCATCTTGCAATATTTTTAATTCATGAAATGAAAGAACATACTTATATCTTTCATCCTAAGAAAATTGTGTTTTAAATCATGTAGTACATTTTGAGATATTAAATGTTGAAAATGGTATTTTATTTTCTTTTTTTCCGATTTTAATAGTCATGAGACCCCTTAAATAGTAGTATTCCCCTCATTTAATGCCAGATTAAGTTGCAAACAAGGCGTATTATACTATTTCAAAAAAGATATAGTTAATAGGATTTGTAGTTATAGTATTAATTAATAGGATGTTAATAGGATTTTTTTAATTACTGTTATCATTATAAATGTATTCATTAAAGATTGGAAGCAATTTTACAGAATTCAATGTAATAATTATTCAGAATGTTATAGAAAAAAATTCTCAGATATCATAGTACTAGATTTTTTTTATGAATGTTTGATAAAGAAAACATTTCCAAATGAATTTAATTAAGATAACTAAGAAACCATGTATTGGATTCAAAATTTATCATAAACATGTATATATTTATCTACAAATACAGTTATGGACTAGCCGCAAGTTTTCAGCGAGATACTTCTGACAATTGTAAATTGATACAAAAAAAGTTTAATTCGGCGTATGCGCATTTTTGAAATAAAAAATAAGCAATAGAATTGGTATTTTTACATTAATGAGTAAGAAATATAAATGTTATTTGCTGAATGGATTTAAGTACGGTTCCAAACGCTTTTTGGGGACCGATACTGTAAAAAAAAATTCTTTGTAAAGCAAAGTTTACAAGAAATAATAAAACCTCTTTCAATTTAACCACACACAAAATACATAAGAATATATTTAATAAAAAAACTCCTTAAACATTATATTTCGGAGATTTAAAGAAGCCTTTCTGAAACAAATTATAATTTTTTAATTTATTTATTAAAACAAAGTATTAGTTTTTCGGGGGGTATTAGTTCTCAAGTAAGTAGATTCAGCTTTATTAGAGAGCATGTATAACAGAATTTATGCAGAAATTATGCATGCAAGTGTAACGAAGATTCTGTTAATTTAGCATACCTATGTCTTGAACATGTTTCTTAAATATGAAAATATTGACTTGAGAATTGATATTAGGTCATGAGATGCGGGTAGGTGAGAGAGTACATCTCAATAAATAATGTTATTTTTTAAAGACTTATTCATTTTATATAAACCATTCTTTTGTTAGAAAATTCATAAAAATAAAACACATTAACGTCAGATAAAATATTGAAATAATTTTAAATATTTAAATAAATATTCATTACGAATACCTATATGTATTATTGTGAAAATGTTTGTAAGATCTCAGTCATTTTTTTAGTTATTTGAGTTAAAACCTACTTTGAGATTTTTATGGTATCATAAGAATAGAGAAGAAAGAAATCCCAAAAGTTATATTAATATAAATATAAAATTTTAACAAACGTTTGAATAATCAGTTGAAATGTATTTGAATATCAGTTGATTAGTGCCAAGATAGTGTACCCAATATTGCAAGTACTGCTATATTTGGATACAACCTCTCATTTTTTTACTTCCTTTTGGGGACAACGGATTTCGAGCTTATTCTACCGATGATAATTTTCAAAATTTTCAAGCTATGCTTTTGACGATTTCACAAAAGTTGCTTTATACAGTTAGCTAATACATTTTGCACATTATATTTTGATTGCATTCGCGAATCCGCAGTGAAACATCTTTTAGTGAACCTGCTCATTTTTCATCTAATTTTTATTATTTTTTAATTATGATTTCATTGTATTGTGCAAATTGTTGTTTGTCAAATTTTCTGAAAAGAAATTTTTTTTATATTAAGAACTCTGCAAATGATAAGCAAAAATCTTGTCAAATTTGGGACTGTTTTTATAAAAACCTTAATTACTCTAATAGTTACATGCTTTCCTTATACAAATGAACACAGTTCATTACAATAAGCCTCTTAATGATATTCTACAGCTTGGACGCTTTTGCTACAATAGTTTTTACAGGGTTATGCAAAATATATTAATTCTTTTTCAATTTGTTAGCGGTCTCCTATGGTGTTTCGGGGAAAAATCTTCGCGGAAATATATGACCTATACTATTCTGTTTATACATCTGGAGTTTCTGGATAATTCCTCATGAATATTTCTATATATTTAACAAGACGTTTAAAATCGCAAGTAACCAATCATTATTGGCCATATAGTGTACTAAAATATATGCCGAATAAATGAAAATAATTTTCAAATATTTTACAGCCATAGATGACGCAAATTAAATCTTCTACTGCTAAATTTTCTTAATTTCAGTAATTTTACTTAGATTTACGTTTAGTGTAACATATTTTGAAAACTATACAAAGTAATGAATATGAAATTTGAAAAATTCCCTTAAATATGCGCATGTATTACTATTTAATTCTGTGAAATTAATCCTAAACATTCTTTTTAAAATGTCATGGGAAGTTTCACTATTATTAATACCCACTTTCTCGAAGTATTTTGCTTTAAGAGAATATTTCAAATATAACAGAATATTTTCTACTTAAAAATGTTATTAAGATAAAAGTAATAAAGTAATAGAGCTATAACAAATATATAGGGGGTAATTTTTATTTTTATTTTTATTTTTTTTTGACATTTCAGAATAGTTTCATAATATATTCATTGGTTGATTCATATTGTTTAAACTCAAATTAAAGATTTTGTAGTCGTAATCATCAGTTAGTAATATATTTTAGTGCTGTGATATTTTTAACTGAATATTTAACTGAATAAATAAATAAATTAAAGAAAGAAATAAACTGCAAATCCTTTTAAAATCAGTTACAATTTTTGACGTTTTATAAATAAATTATTTATAATATGTGTCATTATTTTTTATAAACTGTAAAACGGCAGTGAAAATGAGAGCTTTAATTAAGCGATTTACTCAGAAATAAATGAGTAGAGGAAGTTATTCCAAAAGCTCTAAGTTACAAACTTTTTTGGATGATGCACGTATTGGGCTATCAATCTGAATACTTGCTAACTCTACGAAGAAAAATTGTTACATGCAAAAGTAGGTATCTGAATGTATGGAAATGATTGAAAAAATAAAAAAAAATTAGAAAACAGAAAGGATTGAAAAAAAAAATATTTGAAAACATATTTTTACTGTGAAGCAGTTTTACTTTGAAACTATTCTTTTTTTCAGTGACTTAACGATATGAAGCATACTGCTGTAAGAAAAACTTATCTTGAAAAAAAAAAAAAAAAAAAAAAAAAAAAAAAACATCAAAATGCACATTCACTTTGCCAATCTGTATCATACCAAAATTTATATCTTGAAATATAATAAAAAAATTGTAGAAAGCTAGTATAGAGCAGCAAAGGCTCGTTGTAATGTAAAAAAATGTTTGGAATGGATGTAAAACGTTTTAATAGTTGGGCCGCAAAACCAGAGATATTATCACAAATACGCTAAGAAAACTGTTAAAGAAAAGGTGTCAGTCTGTTTCAATCTGATGTTGTGGCGTTATTATCGTTGTATGAAATCTTACCAATTTTATGTACGCATAGTATTATGACCAAGGACGTGCATGTACAAATCTTAAGAAAAAGGACGTTATCGTGTTCGGAATACAACTTGCCACTGAAGTGGCATTATCAATATAAGTCATAGAATTGACAAATATTGACGAAAAGCAACTTTGAACAAAAAACGATCGATGTTTTCCGATGACCCTATCAGTCAATAGATTGTCAAATTCATTGTGCAACCGATAGAATGGATTAAAATATAAAATTTAGGACCATGAGCTACAAGTGTGAAATATTGTTGGAAAATATTTCTGGCAGCATGGCAACATTGTTGAAAAATGTCAAAAATGCATCAGCTCTCTTCTAAGCAGAATTAATTAGAGTACTCCTTAAAAACATTAATTTTACAACTAACAATTTATATCTTTGTTTCAGTAAAAGTGAAAACAGTGTTATTTTTTTTTTATTGTTGTTCAATGTATTTTTAGGATAGTTCAGAGATGTCACATTATGAGTTAAAACACACCAAAACTATGAAATATTCCTAAGTGATATTTAAAGAATTAAGAAGTTATACAACTAGTGCCTCCCTAGAAATACATTACACATACATTTAAAAAGTTGAAATGAAGTTAAGCCCACATTTGAAAAAATTAATTATGTTTACATTTTTTCTCTATAGTATACGTGTGAGGCTTTCATGGAATATTTTTATGAAACAAAACGGATCGCATATTGAAATAAAGTGCTATTAAGTAATATTTATAAAATATACAATAGTGTAGGCTCGTTATTTTATTGTTTCAATTCGTCTTATTTTAAAATAAATATATATCGGGGGAACATCTGAGAATTCTACATATTATAATCCGATACAGTTTTGCTAATTATTGGAGTAACCATTCTGTTGGAATGTTATTGATTATCTATCTGATTTTATTCAAAAGTATAATAATTGTGCGTTTTGCATATCTATAAAAAAAGGAACAAAAAAGTAACTTTACTGTTATTAATACAACTGTTACACTAGTATAATTTCAAGTTCTATATAACCCCATTGAACATTTACAATACGATTTTCACTGCAAGTCCCATTTAAAATGTTTAATTTATTATAAAAAACAGACATCTTATACAAATAATCCTCATATATCAGGTAAATTTAAACGCATTATATACAGGTGCACATACATTTAAATTTCGACCACATTTTCTAATTCAATAATTAGTAGAATGGTTTTGGTAAATGATGCAAGCTAATGGATATAAGATTAAATAAAATGTAGGTATCTATTTCGAGAAACATACGCAAAATTGCTCCCGTAAGTTCCATTCTGAGAGTTTGCAGAACGTTTCACTATCATTATTTTCCCTTTCCTTGAAATGGTTTACCTATCCAAGAAAATTTATTTTTGAAGTAAATATTTTCTTAGAATAAAGGAAATATACAGAATATTTTATTTTTAGGTATTCGAATACAATGAAAACCGATTTTTGTGTAAAAGCCCCGAATCTCAAACTATTTACTCCAACAAAATATAAAATGTGTCTCATTGTTATCGGAATCTACAATTTGTTCGTTTTTTAATAAAATATTTAATAAAGATAATTTAACGAAAATTTCAGAAGACTTGTTTTGTATAAAACATGATCATATCACAAAATATTAAAGCAGTGGACACCATCCGCATACAAACAGCGCTGAATTAAACGCTAGCTATTACTGAATATTACTGACATTACATACGGTGTAACTTATCAAATTGCCATGCGCTTCTAATACTTTTCGTGATGGAATTGCATATTACACAATACGAAAGTAAACATAGGAGAAGTAAAAACGTTAGGGCATAATACGATTCACAGAAACACAAAACCTATCAGTTAACGGGAATATTAGTGATTCCTGATTCATGAAATACAAGCTGATTTTTGCACAGTAAGCGACAGCGAATTAAGCATGTGATTTGTTTCACAATCCATAACTTTGCTGGTTGTATTTCCGCAATTGGAAAGAATTCTGTTTTAAGATTAACAATAAGAATATTAGAGGACTATGAAATATATACAATTTATTACGGGGTTATAATATTTATAGAACTCCAGGAGCGTAGTGGTGAGCGCATCTAGCTACCATGCACCAGGTCCAAAGTCTGACTCCTGTCTGAGTAATGCTTACTCAACATTTTATCTCTTGGAAATAAATAAAATGGACACCGACTTTTCTTGTGAACATAACACAGAGGGTCCGGTGTTAGGTTGACCACTTGAAAGGGACAAACACCTAAGATGCTGTACAACACCTCAGGGCATATGGTCAAGAAAGCAGGGCTGGGCATTGTAGGCAAAAATCCTGAATGGATCGCAGAGCCGCAATTTTAGTTTAACCCATTTATGCCTAGCGTCCCATTTTTGGGACGTTTCAAATTTTAATGCATTTGTATAATTTTCTTCATCTTTATAACATGAAAATTGCATGAAATCTTTATTTATAAATTTCTTTATCTATAACCGACAGATGACAGCACAAAGTGGATATTTATTTGCTTAAATTAAGGCTTTTTTCGGTGTTTATAGATTTTTAATTTTTCAAGAGGGCGAAATGTAAAAAGTAAGTTTATTTGTATTTTTTCTATCATGGACCCAAAATCGCAAGTTATAATCTTAGCTTGTGGACTTTTTTGAAATACGTATTTTTTTAAATTGCGAAATTAAATGTTCAAGCCTATTTTTTATGCATGTTTGTAATGTACAAAATATAGGGTTCTAGGCACAAATGGGCACATATTTTTTTTAGAAATTTAGGAGACAGTTATTTATGCAATCTCATTTCGAAGTTATTTATGAAATAAATTGTTATTAAGTCTGCAATACGATTATTCTTATTTTATTATTAATAATAGTTATAACGTTATTAGTCTCTGCAAAGAAATAAATATATTTTTTTGTAGTTCATTAAAATACTAATCATAGTACATAATATACAATTTAAAAACATTTTAAATATAAATATAGGCAAAATATATAATTATGCATATTATTCTACTAGAAATACTCATATTTAGTTCTTTTACATTTTATCAAATAAATACAAAAAAAAAATTAAGCTTAATTTTTTTAGTATTTTTCCAGTTCATTTTGCAACATTTTAAAGTGATTTTACCAAAAAAATTGAGAAAACAAAAATTCAGGCACAAATGTTTTAAACGCATTTAAGCACCTACCTAACCACGATAGTGGGATTCTGCAATAGTTATTGTTGTTCTCAAACGAGCTTTTCCCCCCAAGCAACAGGATTCTTACAGACAAATATACAAATTTTTACATGTAAATTCTACAAAATCACATGCATTATTATTTTTTATTACAGGCTGACATAGACTGAAAAATTAAGTATAAGATGAACAGAAAATAAACGATTCCTTACACAATTGAACGACCCCGCTTTCTTTGACGTTGTTTTATGGACATTCCTTTGTACTTACAAATGAAAAAAATAAATTATGTTTTCCTGGAATATAAATCAGAATACTTGAACTTTATATGCATTTACGATTGTAAGTGACTCCTTTAATGTGCCAGGAAATTAACCGATTTGTTTGAGAGTTTTCTTTTTAAAAAATTGAAGAAAACGCAGTTAGTAAGAACTCCAAACGCTGCACTTGGGTTCCTTACAAGAACGATGATTAATGTAGGGTTTTGATGTCAATATTATAAACATAAAGGGATGCTACTAACAATTCACTAAAATATTAATTTGGTATTGATATGCATAATACAACTCATATTTAGTGCAAACTTATGAATATGGATGATTTTGGTACATTCTTAAAAGTGTACTCAAATGCTTTAATTTTACTTGCCCGACACCACAATTCTTACTAAAATATTCAGAAGTTACACTATTCGGAAATTCGTAAAATATATTACATTAATGTTCCATTTAATATAAAATCTTTATTCCCTATGGTGTGATATACCTAAATATTAATAAGTTACTTTCGTAGAAGGCTGTTTCGTTTTTATCGTATCCCAAACATTGAAAAAACACTGTAAAAAAAAAAAAAAAAAAAAAAAAAACACTGTAGATGGGCCAGCACTAACTGCTGGCGTCCAAATTGTCAGTACATCGTGCTGTTAATTTTATGCAACTACTGTTATTTTTCATGTTTATATAGTCAAGAAACCAAAGAAAGCTACAGCACATTCGACTGTGATCGAGTTCGAGCGCGAGATGAACAGTACTTTGTGCTGTAAAAATGTTTTTTTTTTTTTTTTTTTTTTTTTTTTTTTTTTTTTTACAGTGCAGATACTTTCTTTGATGTCGTTTTATGGACAAGTTTTCGTCTTTACAGAGAAATGAATTAAGTTCCCTGGTATCTGAATAAGAATACTTGGGAATACTATGCGTTTATGGTTGTAATTGACACTTGTAATGTGCCAGAAATATAGACAACTTATTTGAGAACACTCTTAAAAAAAAAAAAAAATAAAAAAAAAATGGGAAGCAATAATGCTGAGAGTGCCTCCGCTATGAAAAACGCAAAGTAGATTTATAGAGAAATAAAATAAGAAAATATCCACAGAAAATAAAATAAGGGCAATCATTTAAATAATAAGAACTGTAAAATCCAAATCAGAATGAAAACAAATAGCGGAAACTTATTACTTCAGAGAGCTTTCGGTCGTAGTAAATACAATTTGTTGTAATTGTAGTATAGGGGAGAGTAGCCATATTTGGACCGCCACATTAAATGGACCGCTGCAATTCTGCTGATAATTACAAAAAGAGACTCCATCTACCAGATAAATGCTATTCATCTGAATGACGTCATTTATGATCATAAGAAGCACCCGCCTTCCACGTGTTGTTTTCAGACAATTTAAAAAAACCTAAAATTAGCTGTTTTGATCTATGTTTTTCAAACTAAACCTAAGATAATACTTTAACACTGAGGTAAATTGTTATTTTTTCATATACATATCTAAAATTTTGTGTTTATTGCGCATATTTTTCACGCGGATTTTTTACTGTCGTATTTGCTCTCAACCTTGAGATTGCCATCAATTTTTAATGGCGCAGTTACTTTAATTGGATCAATTTTAGTTGTTTAAATTAGACCAGATATACGATCATAAATTTGAAAAGTACGTAATGAATTTCGTGGGCTGTACCCTAAATATATATATATATATATATATACTTGCTTTTCTGCAATTAATCTGGCATTTTTATCAGCTTAACTTATGTATGGTCTCTGAAATTAATGATTTTTTATGGGGTATTCCCCAGTAGCTTTTTCGCCTGTCCTTTTTTTAGAACTAATGGAATTATTTTTTTTTTCTAAATTTTTCAAAATTTACTATCTTTTCTTTCTCTTACTTTGTTATACTTAAAGTACTTATGTGCTTTTTATATAGTTACTCTTTTCTTAACTTTTTTATAGTTATTTTCGTATTGTGGCCACCAGCCACGTCTAAACATACTTTTCTTAAGCCTCCCTAATGCCCTTACAACACGATCACCTCTCCACTGGATCCACTGGAGTCCAAAAAATAGATCACATTGTTCCATTGTTCCATTGTTCCTCCTAACAAGCATGTTTTTAAAAGTCATCATCTTGCAGCTGCCTCTGCACTTATTCCTGACGAGAATATTGTCACTGCAGATAGATCTGCTGATTCTCTTGCTAATGAGATTTTGGAGTCAGAGTCAGTAATCATGAAACGTACTAAAACTAAGAGAGTAAAAAAAATATGATGAAAACAACACAGACAAACAGTCTAGAAGAAAAACACCAGTGACAGCAAAAGTTTTAAAGTTATTAAATATATAGGAAACGAAAAAGAAAAAGGAATTGTGAAGAAATTGATCCGCAAGAAAGCTGCAGTTACAACCCCCCCCCCCCCCCCCCCCAACGCCAAAAAATAAATAAATAAATAAAAATACAAATAATCTCTAGAAATCTTATGTCTTTTGTCAAATTCAGTTAAGTCAAAGTACAGAGGGAGCCAGAAAACTGCTTTGTTAACATCTTCGCCATGTAATGTAAACCTTGAAATGAAACAAACAAAAAGAAGACAAAAAGGAAGCGCTTAAAGACAAAATCAATTGGAATATCATGTTTTAAAAAATAGCCGTAATTTAATTGGAAAGAAAATGATGAAAGGTAAGAATTACAGACTTAAGATAAAAAAAATATATGTTACCAAGAAAAGTCTAAAGATTCGGAATCTAAAAAAAAAACATCAAGACATTGTTGATTGGTTTTTCCTAATTTTTGTATGAACAATAAAGTATCAGAAATGATTCAGGGTTCAGATTGATTCCATATTGTGTGCGCTGGAATAGAAAATTAACAAAAGAAACTCATTTGTAAGACTTGCTTGACTTGTTACATGATGTTCAAGTAACTGACAATTATTTCCTTTATTTCTATTCTTAATTACTTATAACTTTAATTTATATTTTGAATACATTTTGATTTAAAACGTATTGCTCTTACTTTCAGACATTTGATTTCATTGCTGTTGTTTTGTTTGATGGTTTAATTAATCGTAGACTTTGCTTTTAATAAAATTCGTTACATCCCCTTCATATTAAAACACTCTAATATTGTTTCGTCAAATTTAGGAGACTAAGAGTCCTCGTTATGCGATCAGCCGCTTTTGACAAATTTTTCAAATTAAAATAAAACTCAAGATTTTCAAAAATAAATAATTTAAAGAATTATTTAGTTAGCCGATGAACAAATGGAGCACATGCAGTGATACTTTGCAGATATTCAAAAAATAAAGTGAGTTAAACCTGAAAATAAGTGAAGTTGTCCAAATTCGTCTAAT
This sequence comes from Maratus speciosus, assembly GCA_963932465.1. Classification (NCBI taxonomy): domain Eukaryota; kingdom Metazoa; phylum Arthropoda; class Arachnida; order Araneae; family Salticidae; genus Maratus; species Maratus speciosus. The sequence continues at coordinate 309,411,913 of OZ010800.1, forward strand.
CTCCCCTATCCTTTTCTCTGGGATCATGAAATTTAGTGCTTAATTCAGGATTCCTTTATTTTAAAATTTCGTTTTCACATGTTTTACTAGAAAAATACAATTAAATATTAATTAGGTGCATGAAAGGCGATCTAAATATGTGTAAACAAACAAAGATATAGACAGAACTTTTTAAAATATCTTGTGTCAAGTTATGCTTGCAATGCCTATCAGTAGACTAATTATTTTATTTAAATTATTTAAAACACCATTTTAAATTTTATTTGCTTTGAAGTTTTTAAAGGAAATATTGATTTAAATATAGAGTAACCCCCCCCCCCCCCAGTTATTGACACCTAATCATTAACTGACACTTCGGAAAAAATCTAAATCAAATAAGTAGTTTCTTGCAAAATTCTGCAAAGTAATGAGTTAATTTATTCACCATAGGCCATGAACATATTCAATGACGAACAATCTTTTAAAACACAAAAAGTACCCTTCTGAGGAATTCTACTTATTTCAAAAATTAAGGTAATGTATTTTTTAATCTAGTTGTAATGCAAACAATTCTATACTCTGTCTTAAACTTATACATGTATAAATTAGTTAAAAGATGCCTATGATACATTAGGACCATGATTTCTAGCTTATAGTTCTTTTACTTAGCTTAACTGGGGATGCCCATTATTGGTTCAAGGAATTTCATTTCACAAGTTTTCGACAGAGGTGTTAATTATTGGTAATATTAAAGAAAATTAAAATCTATTATATTAACTGTTTAAAAAACATAACAACTTAAATTTGTCTTGTAGTCAATACCATAAAAATTTAAGTTGTTCTAGCAGGGCCTAACACCCCTTGTCAGTTACTGGTTCATTAATGTCTGTTATTGGATACCTGCATTACTAATAATTTAAAACATGAAAAAAAGGACACGTGCATCTGTAGTATGATATAATATATAAATAATGTTTACGTATTTTGTGTTTACAATAAAGATTAAAGTATTTTTAAATCACAAATTCCTTGAAATATTAAAGAACTTTTTTTTGTGTCTTTGCAAGTAAAGTTGTCAGAAACTGTTTCACTTAGTGTTAGTTATTGCTTTTTCAAAATGAGGTTAGTGTCAGTTACTGGAGATTTTTACCATATTTATGAATAAATGTAATTTAAAGTTCTATATTAAAATGTATAATTTTGTCAAAAGTAATTTTTGAACATTTTTAATCTCTACTATTCTTTCAGACAGAAAAATAAGTATAAAATGGATTTAAAATATTGTAATAGTGATTTGAACAAGAAAAAATCCTTAAGGTGTATAGTACTGGGGGTTTCGCCCTAGAAATACATTAGATGAATTTAATTAATTTAATAAAACTAATTTAGATTTTGTAACATCTTTGATGTTAAATATATATTGAATCTCATTTATTTTGCATTATAGAAATCAGCTATCAGTGTCTCATCATGATGTAATAATTTATGACATGAAAACAATACTTGTAACAGACAATAAGAGTGTTTATCCATAAAGCAGAAATCATTTCCATTACACTATCCATCAAAATGCGATCTAGTGTGTTCATTATCTACATAGTGATCAGTTCACATGCGAAAAGCACATTCATCATATTCACTGACATAGATGATATATCTTAAGATTCATTCTTCTGTGACATAAGAGTATTTCAATTATATTCTAGAACTTAACTGACTGAACACTAAACTAAATCACCTGGCATAGATAACCCGCCAATAAAATAATAATACTTGCCGTATAAGACACTTATTGTGTCATTGTCGAAAAATAGAATGAAATAAAGTCTAGCTTATTTTCGGAAAAAGTATTAAAATTTTTGTAATTTTTAGCCAAAAATTTACTTATAATTTTATTTATAATTATTATGAATAAAAATACTTTTATTATAAAAAGTGATAAAGTAATTTGACAAAAATCTTTAAAACATCGTGTATATTATCATCACTTGCAATGAAAATTCATGTGAAAACTTTGTTTAGATAATTGCGATTTTCTTAACAGATCCTTTTTTACCACTGTACAGTCGTGGAAAAAAAAGTAAACACCCCCTACTAACTCTGCAACAATTTATAGTAGAAGAAAGTTACTGGTACTAAACTATTGGAAATGAAGTCTATTTCAAATGATGTATAAATAATTGCTCAGGGGAGATCAAAAAATCAAAACCAAACCGAACTTTGTTTTTTAAATGGCAACACCCAATTTGACAATATATTTTAAATCTTCAGTTCAAACTATGCCTAGATACGAAATTTCACGCCATTTCGATGATATGTTTTATAATTATAAATATTCAAAATTTAGAGCTGCAATGTTAAATTAAATTTTCCTATTTTTGATAATATCAGCTTAAATTATAACACTAATGTGATAATGTTAAGTGTAGTTATAATACTGAAAAAAAAAAAAAACAAATATAAATACATTGAATTTGTAATTTTATAATATGAATTATGAAATTTTTATACGAAAAAATAATAAAGTTCAACCTACAATTTTTTAATAGATATATATTTATAATGTTCTGCTTTATGCGAATTCAAAATTTAAAATTTTCTTCCAAGTAGTTTTAAAGTTGCGATTGAAAAACGTGAAAATTATGGTTTAAGGGGTCGTCTATGATGCACGGAAAAGCATAATATGAAAATAATATATTTTATTCATTTTATTAAAACATTTGGGCTGGCAATAGTCGATACATATTAAGTGAGTGAAAAGATCATATCGCCAAGAAATAATACATTAATAGAAGTGACACAGTCATTTTGTAGCATTTCAACAATCGAGTACAAAACTTCCATTTGGATACAGCTCCTAAAACATGCTCATTTAAAAATAATTATTTTCCTTGAGTATAATTGTGCGAATTTATGAAAATTTGTATTCAGGCTAATTGAGGGGTGTAGAATTTATTTATGGTGGGAATTGCTATTGAAAAAATTAAAGTTTTATGTCGTTTTGATATGTATAACGTATATGGCTCTCTAAACAAATTTTATATACATAATTTAAATGTAGACTTTATTTCCAATCTTTTAGTAACAGTAACTTTATTCTAAAATAATTTGTTGCAGAGTTAGTAGTGGGTGTTCACTTTTTTTTCCACAACTGTATATTTTCGTAAATTAAGATTTTTTTTTTTTTTTTTTTTTTTTTTTTTGTTTTACAGTGTACTTTCTTCTTATAACTTTGGAAAAAAGCAAAATTCAAATCACTTCATATCATACATTAGTTGAACAATACATGATAAAAAAAGGCAGATTTTTCATAATCTAGCTGTTGCCTGTCTTACGGCTTACGAAAATATATTATCACCAGTTCCGAGTTAGCCGCGATTAAGAAAATAAATCTTTTATTTTTCAAAGTTTCAGAAGCCCAAAATTTCGAAAATTTAAAGACGTATTTCCAAAACAAATTTTATTTTCTTTCCCGTAAGTTTGGAAAATGTTTTCGCGTAATCTTTTTAGAGTGTAATAATTAGTTTTCTATAGCCAAAATTTCCGTTTATCGGTTGCTGTCACTTTTGAAGTAAACATTTTCAGCTACATTGCAGATTATATACATGCAAGCGTAACAAAATACTGATTCTTTTAATGTTAATATTAATTTAAAAAGTTTTCTTCTTAATGCCAAAGTTGTTAAATTATTGCGTTTTATTGAACATGAAAATGTTTACCTACAAATTGATACATCCAGAAAACCGCTATTTCATTTATAGAAAACTGGATTAATACATTGTAAAAACTACTCGGAAACGTTTCCGAAAATTACGGGCAAAATCTGAAACTTTCGTTTCAGAAACTTTTTTATATCCCAGAAATACATTGGTTACTGATGTTTCTGATGGTAAAGAATGCTTTTCGGAATCATGGGTAACAGGGAGGGTGTTATTTTATATTTTTGTTTTCGAATGGCATTATTAGCCCTCCCCCACAACCCCTACGGTATGATATATCTTTCTCCCAGCTTATATCTTATTTTGTGTCGTCTCAGAAAAATAACGTTACCTTACAGAAGCCAGCCGTAAAACAAAGCAGTACGATAAAATACTCAAAAGCAATTTTTTAAACTTCTAAGCATCGCACATTTTCAATTTTTATACCGTCGTATTGGGGAAAAATACTTTTAAATGCAATTTGTTTGAAAACTGAATATCCATTTATTTTTGAAATATTAATTTTTTTGTAGTTTTTGGAGCCATTTGCTTAATATTGGCAAAGAAAGTACTCCATTTCTGTAGAAAGTAAAGGAAAATTAGTTGTAAAATAGCAATTATATATTTTTGTTGCGATTTTTTCATAATAACCGAGAGAAAATGTAATTAAAATACGTGCTATTTTGAAAAATAAAAACGAATGATTTCTGTTAAAACATGGAGCTATTATAAACTATATTTAATTTTAAGTATCTATATTAATGTTATAAACAAATGAAGGCCTATGAATCATTAGACAGCCCTTTTTTTTCGGGTTTCTTCAATGACGGAATATTTTTGCTACATTTGTGTATTAGTTCGCGATAGTGACGTCCTATGCATACTTTACTGTAGATGCTTAAGAGTAGATCGATTTTTTGCTCCGCATCTCATGAAGGTTTCTTTTCAATGTAGTTTGTGCAGGTTATACAGATAACAAGTCTAAATATAGAAAAAGGAAATCTGAAAGCGTTGTTGCATGCTATATACCAGAGCGCGTTATATGCCAAAATATATAGTGTCGGAATTACATTGTTTTAAGTTTTCTTTTTAAACAAATGATGATTAAGCAATTTTTTATTTAACGCTTTAAAACTAGACCTACAAAATTGTGTTGGTGATCCTAAGACCAATGTCAGACGGGCGTCTTTTTTGCTGCTTTTTTGCTTAGGTATTATCCATTCACAATGCTGCGTCATTTTTGCTACTTTTTTGCTTAGGTATTATCATTCACAATGCTGCGTCTTTTTTGCTGCTTTTTTGCTTAGATATTATTCATTCACAATGCTGCGTCTTTTTTGCTGCTTTTTGCTTAGGTATTATCCATTCACAATGCTATAGCATTGTGAATGGATAATACCTAAGCAAAAAAGCAGCAGAAACGACGCCCATCTGACATTGGTCAAGAAGAAGAAGAAGCAATTTCCTCTTTTTGTGCGATTTAATGGCGATATAATAATTAACATCCATATAATTGCATGGATTCTTCCTTGGCATATCCTGTCATCGGGTATTTTTTTTTTTTTTAATTCTATCAATTATGATTCTGTTCATTAGCGGAAACCCCCAAAACTTGTAATTTCTACCAAAAAATTTCAGGTCTTAAAGGGTTAAGCAAAGGAAAATATCAGATTTATCATTATCGTTATTTAAAATTTATATATGATGAATATTACTTACTTTATTAAGATGTACAAACTAAGAGAATCCGAAGCATTTTAATATACTTGTTTAATTAGTATCGACATTTATTTTATTTAAAGTCAGTTTAACAAATCCGGAATGTTCATTAAAATATATGTTACTAAATGAAAATTAATCCTCTCCAACCCACGTTGAAGAATAATAATTGCTCTGTAAGCTTAGTTTTATTCATTGAGGGGATTATTATAATGAAAGAACAGGGTTTATGTATTAACAGGAGTTAATCACAGAAAACTTTCGCCTGCAACGGTTGTTAACTGCTGTTTCACTTATGTAGATACTATAATGTTATTTATCTATACAAGGTGGAACTCGTCGAAGTTCGACGAAAGAAAATGCTTAAGTAGGAACTGTGTTATTATATTATAATAAACCTACAAAATTAGTTACAATAAAATATGCTACTATTCAGGCTAGTCTAACTCTCAAACAAATGTTATTTTAGCCTAAAGTTAACAAATTACTCTTTCTATAAAACTCCTTTGTCCACATTATTAAAATTAAACTTTACCTGTATATGTAATAAAGATAAGTTATTATGATGAAGTTATTAATTGAGGCTCTTATGGTTGGTATTCCGGAATGAAAACCATCAAAATTTATTCCACTACGACGCGGTCATAGAATTTTTTCTCCGTGAAATCTACACCCAACATCATTTTCACCTTCTCAAAATTTACATACATACCTCTCATATCCGTATTCACCATTTAAACAAAATTGTATTTCAATTTGATCATTTCAAACTCATTTTAAATCAAAACTTGAAGTCACGATTGTCAGCAATATCTTTGCATGTAAATAATCGCATTTTTAACAGAACCTGATGTCAAAACCAGAGAGTAAAAATTACCGTAGTTCATGCTTTTTAGACGCATTTATGTTAAAATGTTTAGTTTTATCTAAGAAAATGATATTTTTTTTTAAATATGGCGTCATAGTCAGTTACTTAAGCATTTATCCCAGTGCCTCAAAATTAGTATGAGTACGCATGCAGAAGAAAAAAAATATGGAAACTTATGAGGAAAAATTGGGGTTTTTAAAAGCAGTACGTCATTTTCCGATCAAAATATTTTGGCGCAGCATGTCAGTATAATAGGATTTTTCGCCACTAAACCCTATACAACAAAATTTAAACCATAAAAAAGAAAAATGTTTAAAAATGACACACTTCTACAAAACATATTTCAGTTTTAAGAATTAAAACACACGCTTTTTAATACATAAAATGACGTCATTTTCACCCGCTAAAGCATTCCAGTTTTACGATTCAGTCTTAAACAACATCTATAGAAAAGTATGATATGCATATGGCGTCATTATCGTGAATAATACAAAAACCCAGCATTAAGCATAATGTCGTTACTCAAGAAGCAAATGGGGTATCTAATGATTCGTATATGCCTTAATTTGTTTGTTTATAATAGCTCATTCATTTATATTAACGAATTAAGTAAAACCGGAGAAAATAAGTCACACAAATAAAAAGGAAGTGTTGTATCGTGTGTAAAGTAAGTTTGCAAGTAACTAAAAAACATTTAATTGATAAATAAAACCGAAACAAAACCAAAATTCACCGGGTTTATAACAGACGACAATATTGACATAGCACGTATTTTAATTTCAATTTTTTTTTTCAGTTTTTACGATAAAATGGCAACAAAAAGATGCAGTAATCTATTATTTTATTATTTTCCTTTTATATTTTCAACAGAAATGGAGTGCTTCAGTTGCCACGATTACCAAAAGAGGTATTAAAAACTACAAAAAAATTAATATCTCAAAAATAAATTGAGATACAGATTTCAAACAAATTGCATTTGAAAATTATTTTTTCCCCTATACGACGGTGTAAAAATTGAAAATGTGCGATGTTTAGAAGTTTAAAAATCTCAAGTAGCGGGAATTGTAAAATAGAAATTCAATTCAAATTTCAAAATGTTACCATTCGCAAAATGACGTATGCGTTACGCACAGATATGTTTATCCTTTATAATATAGATGTAACGAAACACATTTTTTTTAATTTTAAGTTTTAAATTAAAAAAATATTTATAACTATTTTCAAACAGTATAATTTAAGCATATTATATATGTTAATCATATTTGTTTGCAATTAATGGTTTATTTTCGAAAAAAAAATCTTTAAAAGGGAAATTTCTATTAATCAGACTGGATGCTAGGTAAATAAATATTTGGATAAGCTACATTAGTACTACATGTATAGATAGACTTTCAAGAAATATTTACAATTTTCATTATATAGTATAATTTAATAAGATGAAACCAATTACTACTGAAATATGTGATCTTAAAAACCTCCGAAACCTTAAGGGGGTCCGGGACACAAAAATCTTCAAATTTTCATTTTTTTTTTTTTGGGGGGGGGGGGGGGTGTTAAAAATTTCTCTGCCGTTTTCAGCTTAAAATGATGTTTAAATCATGTTTCTATCTTAATTAGAACAGGAAATATTAATTTTTTCGTTTTGGTTTGTTTTCAAAATCTGCCTTTCAAGCTATGGTTGGCAAGGAAACAAGTTCTTGTGAAATTGCGTTTTTCTTCATGATAGGTTTTTTCGCCATTTCTCATATTTAAATTCTTATAACTCGAGAACCGTTAAAGATACAGGGTTGAAACTCGGAACATATCTTTCTCAATTATTTTACTTTACTTCTGAGCCAGCATATTTGAACAAAAAATACTTACTTTTGAAAATATGATTTTTTTTTTAAGTTGCACCACTTTTTTGTAATTTTTTCGTTAAATATTTTATTATTTTTTTTAATTAATTTTTTTTTTAATGCTCGCTCTAAATTAAAATATATATATTTCTGTTTATTTAGATGAAAAACAATTTAAATTCTACTAATAATATTTCGAGTTATAACAATTTTAAGTTATACCACTTTTTTCATAAATTTTAAATTAAATTTTTTTTAAAAAAAAGCTATGAGAAGTTTAATAATTTGATTTCGTTTACAAATGATATGGTTGACCATCACAAAAAAATTCAAAATTTTAACTCAATAAATAAAAATTTTATGAAAATGTGTTCCGGACCCCCTTAATAGTCTGGATTAAATATATAAGGTTTGAAAACCCTTTCATCACGATCCCCTCTAGATACAATCAGCATAACAGCAATCGGAAAATCCTGCTTTAGATTTTAATTATTTGAAACCAGCCAAAGTTTTTCTTTTTGCATCAGAAGTATGAAATCTCCATGAGTGTATGATCAGTATTACCTTTTCATACATAGAATATTTATAAAACAACTTTACATTCCGAAAGCAATCGAACCCAAGAGCTTAAGCTTACTTTAAGCTTATTACATTTTTGACAGGCGAGAAACCGCATTGTTGAATTCTCACGTGTATAAAATGTATCACAAAAGTGTAATAACGATATATGAAATTTCTAATTCTAGCCAAAATTAATATCCTTATTTTTAAATACTTCGTAATTAATAGTATCTATTTTATAACCAGCAAATAATAAACCAAAACTAATTAAATTTATCCATTTTGACAAACTCAGGTATTCATCGATTTGAACCTAGACATATTTAAATGCTGAGTAATTTTCAATTACGCGGTTTTGTTTAAAGTTTTTTTCTGACGATTTTAGGATAGTGACATTTAAATAATCACTTTAAAATTACAAATGGGATTTATACGACGTACTCTGGTTCTCAGCGATTTCAGCATATTTGTTAAAAAGTATTGAAAAACTAGTTGAAAAGCAATAATATGAAATACTAGTACAATCTCTGAAAATTGTTTTGTTAGTTTTTTTTTTTTTTTGAAAAAAATAACTTTTCTTCCTAAGATGCATTCTCTAACGCATTTAGACAGGTAAATATGAATTCTACCATTTTAAATACAGTACAATAGCATATTTATTTTTACTAAAATTTTGCTTAATTTTAATATAACTCGTTTTTTAATAGGCAATCTCACATCATTATTCTGATTGCAAAACATAGTGAGCGAAGTATTCCAAAAGAAATTAATTCACACATTTCTTTGTTCGCGAATTAGTTTTGCCTTTTAATATAAGCGTGTTTAACGAATAAAATATGTTCCTTTAAGCACAGACGTTTATTAAAATATATGCGACTGAAAAGAAATTTATTCTCAAAACCCATGTAGATCAATAATTAAGGCTTTTGAAGCTTAGTTCGAGGGGATTCAAATAATGAATGAACATGGAATTATACTATATATATATATTAAGCGGTATCAAACTCGGTATTATGCCAACATAATATCCTGTGTGTTGCATAGTCAGGGAAAAAGCGTTAAGGTTTAATTAAATATTAATAATTAAATTTTGAAAGCGGAAGCCAATATTACAGAAATAGGATTGCGGTAAGAGTTGTAATCAGATTTTAAAAGAGGGATTTAATCTAATTTATAAAATGTGTATTGAAATTATTTTGTAAAACTTCAATCTCTTTAAAAAAAAACTTTTATCAACTTTTCTAGCTTCATAAAACATGTCAAACTGAGGGATACGATTCTGTAAAATAATTTATATTATGTGTTGAAATTTTAATAGAAAATAAACGGTCAAATGCGAGTATTGCTCGCGCTCAGAGGGTTTCGTGCAATAAATATTTGAATTATTGACTATATTATTAAAAAAAATTCGTTGCTAAAAGAATAATAAGACGTTCAAAAAAACTATACAGCGTAGGGTTAGGTATAGCTGTATATACTAGAAAAGTATGAATGGGTATACCATAAATGTTCAAAGAGGTATGAAGCCTAATTAATATCAAATATTGCTATTCTGTATAACTCTTTTTTTTAAATTTTATCCTAATATATTTATGATGAATTTAATGCGGTACTGATAATATAAATAGCGCATGTTTAAACTTCATTTGGTATTTCATAAAACTAAATTCAGCGTAGTAATGAACTTTTCTTTTTACAGTGTAGCTAAAACAAAACACTTGTTGAAATTTTAAACTTGGCATTGTGCTAAGCGCGCTTCGAAAGGTCACAATGTTACAACGCCGTCTTGGTCAGTGCCGCGCTTTTCCAGATATGATTTTAATTAACTTTTAAAGATACGGGAGGCATATTGAGAGTTCCACTCAATGCAAACTAGTCGCGAATCTCATAGTATTTATGAAATCAATTCTAATTAAATTAGTCTGTTTTAACAGTTTGACGTTTCTTACTTTTATACTGCTGCTGGGGATTGAATTACATAAATATATCATTAAAAGTTGTTATCTGGGCTTTAAAAGCCGATGGCGTGACGAGTACGCCGCCCATTTCTTTATGCATGTCCAAATCGTCCGGGTCTTTAAAGGTAAATATCTGGGCTAATTACTAAAAAGTTTTTTAGAAAATCATTATAAACAATTTTTTTTTTTTTTACTTCTGCGAAGATAGGTACCTACAGCACTCCTCAACTCTTTGATTGAATGTCTGCAAATCGAAATTTGTGTGTAACGGTAAAATACGATTTTCTCAAAAACTATATGACCTAGGGTAATCGCTATAGTTTTCCTACAAGGTTTAAATTAACTTCTACTTACCCTATTTTTTTCATAATTTTATTTTCAGTAAATGGGAGGGAACATATTTTTACACTACATTTTCGACAACATCTCTGAAAATATATTATACCTAAAATTGAAAGATATGTTGTTGTTTTTTAGTTCAGCGTTACGAAATCTTTTACACAATACCCCACATGATATACAAAGAAAAGATTTTTTTTTCAACTAACTTAATTAGCCCCTCTTCATTTTCCCTAAATATATTTGTGAATGTTTAATAATCTGTAAATATGTGGGTCAATAGTCTTTATTACTTCTCGCAATTTGAAATTTCCAATGTCCATAGTTTTCAAGTAAAATGGCTGTGACAGATAGACACAGGAGTGATTTTATAATGATTCCGTTTTTACTTTGTAAATACGGAACTCTAAAGATATGATACCAGACTCATTTTAAATATAACGCATTAAAGACGCAATTCAATGGCTCATAATGGAACAATCTTACGTGAAATTTAGAAAAAAGGTCTTTTTTGATGAATTATAAATATATGTATGTCCTTTCAATACATTCCAGTCACAGACATGCTGTGATGATTTCAGTGACAATATTTTATGATGAGAAGTATGCGAATGACGTATCAAAGACTAATCAGCAAAATGGTTCCCATTTACGTGCATCTCAGCCGTTGTGTTTATAAAAAACATATTTTTCAATAAACCTGCTGTACAAATGGTAGAATCTTCATATATTAAACACCATTAAGTCCTATTCAAGTGACTAGTTTTGATGATGAGTACTTTGCATAAAGTAGATGAGCATAATGCAGAAAAGAATTATTTTAAATAGTATGTTCATTCAAAAAATAAGAATAGCAACATCATTGTTAAAGAAGAAAAAATAAAAATATGTATATAAAAAATTTGTATCAGAAGTCAAAATTTTGAATAATTCAAACATTTTTGTTTCATATATAACTTGAAATTTGTTATCGGTGCTCACGTTAAAAAGTAGATGTAAAATCTTTTTGCTAAAATAGGGTACTCTTTTTGAAATTTCAAAAGTTAGTAAACATTTTACTAAGTGGTCGGATAATAAACACTCATTATTGAATACTATTTAATATTAAATGTTGTTTCAAATCGGTTGGTATCAATCCACATTTATAAGTTGATTTTCTGCAAAATTGTTAGAGAAGGGTTATTTTTTTAAGGACTAATCACCTAACAATATGTATTACAATAGAACTTTTAAGTTTTAAATTTTATTACCATAGTGTCACATACCCCTTTCAGTGGTGGAAAATTGGCGCAGAGGAGGAGCCTATTGACATCACTAAATTTTAGAAGTATCTTTCGGCTTATCTAATGACAGAATTTCTGAGTTTTTATTAAAGGGAATAATGCTATAAAATATTAGTGGTGTCAATAGACTCCTCCTCTGCGCCAATTTTCCACCACTGCCCTTTCAGGCCTTGATAATTTTCATTAATAACCTATTTCACATCTTAAAAAAAGGTCTCCAGGCACCAAATAAATGCTTTATCGCTTTTCTTAATTTATTTCGTAATATTAATTTATTACGGTATCATTTGTTACTTTTATGTTTAATCGCCCTTTTTTCTCATATGCATTAGCCTACAAAAATAACGATTACGTAAGAAATTAAAATATAAAATGTCTCAGAAGTAGAAACAAATGTAATTTAATCGAGAAAGTCTAAGTATTCTGAAGATTTGTTTCAATATTCATTGAGAACAAGTTTTTATTACTGTAGTATAATATCTAAACAACGTCTAAACTGTAATGGACAAAATTCAAATTATAGAAATAAGAAGGAAACTAGGAAATTTTTCTGCACCCCAAATTTTATATTGTAACGGACATTGCATTTTTACTCGGAAAGTGTCTTTTTGTGATAGTTATAAAAAAGATGCGGTAAAACATCCAAAGTTTAATTAACAAAGTGTGTTAATTAAGAATTTGTTTTTGTGATAGTTATAAAATAGTTGCGGTAAAATACCCAAAGTTTAATTAGCAAAGTGTATTAATTAACCATGTAGTGAGAAATTTGTTTAATATTACGTGAGCTTTTTGATTAATGTAAAAAGTTATATATGAAACTACGCAAATTTTTAAGGTAATTTATTGCTTAATGATTCAGAGCATGAAAAATGAGTTGCAATATAATTCCCTGATTAAAGTAATTTACCTGAAAATATTTAAGCAAATATTATAGGTTATCAGGTATTATTCAATAGAATTCTTAAAAAATACTGTACAACTAAAGGCTTAAGAAGTCTAAAAAAAGTTGAGCTGTACAAAATTTAAGTTAATTTAACAATTTTGAGCTATAAAATATAAACAAAGTACGTCAGTTTAATTAAACTTTACAGTTTACAAAATTTTAAGCCATCAGAAATTTATATTTGATAAGAAAACATAAATAGTTTTACAGTTAGATTTTCGATATAGTTTTATTACTTTCGTAGAATTGAATGAAGCACGTTTGCATCATTAGCATAAAATTGATTGGACGAAAATTTATAAGTTAGAAAAATTTGCATACAGTAACCAATTTCTAGATACAATCTTATGACTGTAATGTATTCCAAATAGCCCGAAAGTTTGTTCCATTATTGGTTAGTGAAGATTTATTTCGTAATATAGTATTTCGTAATCTAGGAATGTTCACTGCAGCATAATTTTGATGCGTGATGGATATTTAGTTGTTAGCAAGACGTTTCAATAAATGAAATCTATAACAAGTGAGTCAGAAATATATTTGAGGGTTATTTAAAAATGAAAATAATATATTGAGTTAAAATACAATAATATTAAATTTGATTCGTAATTAAAGAGAAATTTTAATTCGAAATATATTGTTTGCTAGACGATTCTTCGTAATGTTATCATTCCTGATTATTATATTAATAATATTCAAATTTATAAATTAATTAATTATTAAGCAATAAAAGAGAAATTATTGCAATAATTGTAATAGAATTCTTAGTTATATAGTCTCATAAAAATGCAAATAATTAAGTAGATTGCAGGACGAAACGAATTTAAAGTATGAAATTAAGGGGGTCCGGGACACAAAAATCTTCAAATTTTCAATTTTTTTTAAATTCAATTAAACATTTTTCTGCCGTTTTCTGCTTAAAATGATGTTTAAAACATGTTTCTATCTTAATTAGAACAGGAAATATAAATTTTTTCGTTTTGGTTTGTTTTCAAAATCTGCCTCTCAAGCTATGGCTGTCAAGAAAACGAGATCTTGTAAAATTGCGTTTTTCTTCATGATAGGTTTTTTCACCATTTCTCATATGTAAATTCTTATAACTCGAGAACCGTTAAAGATACAGGGTTTAAACTCGGAACAAATCTTTTTCAATTATTTTACTTTACTTTTGAGCCACCATATTTGAAAAAAATATTTACTTTTGAAAATATGATTTAAAAAAAAAAAGTTGCACCACTTTTCTTGTAATTTTTTCGTTAAATATTTTTATTTTTTAAAAAAAATTAATATTTTTTAAAATGCTGGCTCTAAATTAAAATTTATATATTTCTGTTTATTTAAATGAAAATAATATTGAAATTCTATAAGTAATATTTCGAGTTATAACGATTTTAAACTACCCCACTTTTTTAACAAAGTTTAAAATTTAAATTTTTTAAAAATAATTATGAGAAGTTTTATCATGCGATTTTGTTTACAAATGATATCGTTAACCATCACAAAAAATTTTAAAATTTTAACTCAATAAATAAAATTTTTTTGAAAATGTGTCCCGGACCCCCTTAAAAGTCAATACATATATCTGAAAAGTTTTAAAGTCTGCATTTCAGATATTATGGTTGGAAACCAAACTCTGTCACTATTGGTGTAGATAGTTTGGTCCTGCTGTAAAATAAAACAGTAAAAGACGTTAAACAACAAAATAATCACGAATCCAGAATAGTAAAAGTAGTGTAAAATTTTGTTTATTTTAATAATATTTAGTTAATGAATAGGTTTTTTTTTTTTTTTTTTTTTTTTTTTTTTTGCGTCACTTTATCCATTTGAATACATCTCACTTAGTTTGGATACAATGATGTAAAAAAAAAAAAAAAAAAAAAAAAAAAAAAAAACTGTATTCAAAAATTTTCTTTTTAATTTTTAATAGCATGCCACAAAGGATAAATAAATTTATTCAAAAAATACGTTTCAATGCATTATATAAGTTCAGTGAAAGTGATATATTTAACAGAGCATTGGAAAATTAAAAGTATTGTTTAGATATGTGAATAAGTCTCAGCCAAACCAAAAATAATTAAAATGAAATTTTAAAACAAATCGTTTAAAGCCAAATCAAGGCGGCATATAAATTTTCATATCATATATTTTAAAACTCATATTTTGAATTTATGAGAGATGTGAATGATAACGCATCCATGAATAAAATTTTATACATCTTTTTATACTGAACATAATTTTTGCACATGCAATTTATAAATAAACCAAAAATAAAATGACGAAATAAATAATATACATATAGAGAGATTTTAATTAATAGCATAGCGTCACTCAAGATTTGATATCATTATTTTTAAGTTCCATATTTAAAATTCTTAGAGCATAAGATAAAGTTCTGCGTCACAAACTTTTAACCCGTTAAGGGTTTTTGTATTGATATCATTAATTTTTGAGGTTACTGATACAAAAGATAAAACAACAACAACAACAAATTTAAAGACCAGCACAAAGAATTCATAGTCGTGATTTCCATTCACATTCAATTTCTCCCCCTCCCCCCCCTCTTTAAAAATGCATGCCTCATACTTCAATTTTAAAAAGTACTGTGCTGAGATTTTTTAATAACTCTTTGGTAAAGTATGGAAGTAATGTACAACATGCGTGTTTTAGTAAGTACTGTGCTCTCTTTTGTTTTTGGCAACTATTGCAATGTTATGTTTACTTTTGATGTGTTTGTTCTATGTTACTTTTGTATGGGATGTTTTATTCGGCAGATTCATAATAACAATGGCTCATAATTTGGTAATTAGCCAAAAAAATGGTAATCCAAACTGACTATCGACTTGATATTCTCCGTGCGACGAAAAGGGCACACGTGGAAGTTCATTGACAAGGGTCATGAAACTTTTTGAGTCTATCTAATCATTTATGTTATTAATTTTAATCTATCTTTACTATTTTATGAGTTATTAAATATCAAAATGGATCTGGGACTTTATAAACACCCTGTATTACTTATTTCAATTTTTTTAAATTTAATGCTAGCAATTTTTTCATTAAAAAAATCAGATTTATGGAGATAAAGTTGAGATAATGTTTGAAATTTAGCCCTTTAGAGGGTAGCAATATTTTTACAAACTAGATTGCAGGCTGTTCTTAAGTATAAAATTCATTGCAATTGGAATAATCAAGAAAATTGCATTGTAAAGCTCTTTTAATGCAACAATATTTTCATTAAATAAATCGGAAATAAGGTGTTAAAGATCAACCAAATGCATAAAATTTAGTGTTTTGGGAAATCGCAGATATCACAACAATAGTATGTATGTGAAATACAGGTGATTTATAACTGCAAAATCCATTGTTTACATATCAGAAATAAATTATATAGATAACTGCATTATAAAGATCTTTTTGTAGAATTCTAGAACAAGCGAAATATCCAATTTTGTGAATTTTTTGGCACACGTCAACATCTCCATGCACAGCATTCCAAACTAAAATATGGCAACCTGAAAACTGATGCGAGTGGTCCAGTTTCTTGACTGCTGCCAGACTGACGCTTTCTACTATGTCATTATTTATATATGACGGCGTATTAGAAAATATTGGAAGTTCATTTTTATGTGACAATCAAAATAAAGTAAAGAAAATAATTTCAACATAAATTTATTGAAAAATGTGAAATCTTTTAAACAATCTTTCTAAATCAGAGTAATCATTTAACGATTGAAATTCTAATTTCTCAAAGAGAGAGAAAAAAAAGATTTTTTTTTTTTTTTTGAGAAAAAAATCATGTCAATTTATTAACACGCAATACAACTCCATAATTAACAAAGTCTGCTGCAACTATTAAAATGTTTTGACGATTTGTTTGGTATTAAATCTTGGTAAGTGTCCAATACAAAAGTATTTTTTGTAAAACGGAAAAAAGGAGATTTAGCAAAACTTTTAACAGATGAATAAACATGTGCATATTTTTTTGTTTTTTAACTTACTGAACATATAAATATTAAAAGTACGCACAGAAACTGAGGATCAGCAGTATAAACAACATTGAATTTTCTTCAAAATGCTGTTGCATCTAACAGCGATGTATAACACATCCACCAATTAAGTGGTTAGATGAGTAAAGTTTTTTTTTTATGTTCTAATAAACAAACTATTAGCATTTACAATACTTCTGGGAAAAACAGGCTTTCTGGCTAATATAACATCACAACAAAGTTAAAAATTGTTAATAAATCCTAAATTTAACAAATATGCAATATAACTGCATAATTAAAAAGTCTGCAAAAAATTTACTATAATGCTACTAGAAATTTTTGGCGATTTGTTTGGTATTAAATCTTGGCAAGTGACGAATACAAACGTACTTTTTGTAAAATAAAAAAAATAAAGAAGAATTATCAAAACTTTTAACAGCTGAATTAGAATATGCACAACTTTCTGAGTTTAAGCTACTGAACACAAATAAATATTAAAAGTATGCACAGAAACTGGAATCAGCAGTAAGAAAAACCTTGAATTTTCTTGATGATGTTATTGCACATAAAAGTAATGCAAAAGGCATCCATCAAGAAAGATTTCAAATGAAAAAAAAAGTACAATTTGAATTTTTTTGAGTTGGCGATAAAAGATGGGATATAGCATTCACAAATTAAATTCAATATCATTTTTATTCGATTTCCAATAAAGTTAGAAATTTTATGGCGCTATGGGGAATCAGAAAATGAACGAATCCAGGCAGTTAATGCAGGTTATTTTATATGCAAATCCATGCGTATAGAAATAGCTTTAAAATACTTTAAAAATCTAAACACTCTTTTTGCAGGAAATGAAATGTAAAATTTAAATTACTTTTTTTTTAAAGTCATTAAAAGTTAAATAGAAAACAAAGAGAATTTTATTTTCCTTTTATGTCAAGTTGATTTATTAAAGATATAAAATTGTAAACTATTTTATCATCAGAAGCACAATATGATTTAAAGAGTTTTAAAATGCTTTGTGCAGCATTTTTTCTTTTACATACAATACTTTATCATTACTTATGTCAGTTAATATGGTTGCATGCTCGTTTGAAAATATTCAGTGTGGATTTTTAAGGAATTTTTCATACGTGTATCGCAATGTACACAATAGCCCCCCTCCCACCCCCCCGTCCAGTTTTGAAATTTATTAACAGCAATACTTTCGTATTATACTTTTGCCAGGAGTGAATGATTGAAGAAACCGCCAAAGGTCACTAACAACAGCACCCATATTGATATTATCATGCAGGTGGTTTTAGCGTATAATTCGACTGCATTTCGTAATTTTATTTTTGTAATTTATTATTTTTTTTCTTTATAGATGAACTTTTAATTTCATCATGAAATATTATGTGGCAATAATTTCTGAGCTATTTATATTGTTTTAAGTACAAACGAATTAATCTTTCGTAATCGTTCAGATGCCATAGATAGTTTAAAAAAGGGCTTAATAATTATTTTAAAAACAATTAAAAACTAGTTGGATGTGCAAATCCCAAAACTTTCTTCTATCTTATACATCTTAATATTTCAAAAACTAGTTACACATGTTAATACTTCAATATCTTTAGTTCAATACTATACCAACTTTCATTTTCATCTTAAATTTCTGCTTCAGTCAATTAAACAGACTAAAAACGAGTTAATCTATATCAAGATATTTGTTAAAATTAATAGTTTTTCGTTATTCTGTTGTTATCAATTGTTTGCGAAAAGCCGGCTTAGCAGGAAGGGAGTTCCCGCCGCTGCACGAGCCACAGATGGACAACAGAACTACGAAAAATCAAGAAAAGTATACAAAAATCGCTATCATAGAGCCCCTTTACAGCGCAATATTTCCAAATTCAAGGAGGACCTGATGGCCAAAGCCAAAAACATGCACAGAAAATTTGGTTCAATTTTATGCATAATTTTATACACTTTTCGATGGTAATAAAGAAAATGGCACAAACATCGCTATTACAGTGCCCCCTTCCGGCAGATTTTTTTCAAGTTCACGGAGGACTTGCTTGCCATAGCCAGAAACACACACAAAAAAATCTGGTTCAATTATATGCATAACTTCATACACTTTTCTATGGTACAATAATGAAAATGGTACAGACATCGAAATTATAGCGCCCCTTTCGGCGGAATTTTTCCAAATTCAGGGAGGTCCTTCGTGACATGACCAAAAACAAACACAAAAAATTTTGTTCAGTTCTATGCATAACTTCATGCACTTTTCAATGGTACAGTATTCAAAATGGCACAAAAATTGCTATTAAGCGCCCCCTACCGGCGATTTTTTTCCAAATTAAGGAAGGACTCGCTTGCCATAGCCAAGAACTTAAAAAAAAATTTGGTTCAATTCTATGCATAACTTCATATACTTTTCGATGATACAATATTCAAAATCGCACAAAAATCGCTATTACAGGGCCCCCTACCGGCGAATTTTTTTCAAATTCAGGGAAGACCTGCTTGCCATAGCCAAAAATTTAAAATAAAAATTTGGGTCAATTGTATGCATAACTTCATACGCTTTTTGATGGTACAATGGCGACAGACAGACAGACATTTTCCATAAATATTTTTTGGGGATCTCTGACCCCTACAACGTGCAAATCCATCGAAAACCGAAAGTCGAAAAAAATTTCGATTACAACACTTTCTTCCATTGAAGATAGAAGAAAGTAATTAGTAAATTGTAAGACAGTTTTCAAATAAACTGCATTTGGAAAGTACTTTTTATCCTATTAGAAAGTGTAAAAGTTCAAAATATGGGAAATTTGGAGTTCAAAAAATTGCCGTGAAAGCAAAACACAATCTTCAGATGTTTCCAACGCTAAAAGGATGCCATGCTACTCACGGTCAAGTTTTTCCTTTTTAATGTAGATTTCTACATCCAATTGGGAACGATTTTGTTTGTAAACTCCTTGTGGTCTTTATCTAAGCTTATGCTCCAAATCATAAAGTGCCTTCAAAAGATTATTTTTTCCAATTATACAGGCTGCTTCATAAAAGGTGGGGGAAAGTTTAAGAGGTGATAGTTTACATCCAAACAAACAACTTTAACTAAAGAATGCATGGTCGTTAATAAAATACAAAGGTACTTGCACGTTTGTAAAACTCGGTCCGTACAAACGGTAAAGCTACATTCCTGTTGCGATTTATTGGAAGAAGAATGGCACTAATATCATGCAAATGTGATATGTAGGAGAAGACAAATGCACTTACAAATTACGCCTTGATTAATACATAAAAGCTGCTAATCTGAGTGTGCAACGTTAATCGCTGTAGGAGCGTATTTTAAGATGTTGCGCTTTACTGATAGGGAAAAGACTAATATGCATTTTATCTACGGAACTCGAAATGGAAATGGGTCAAAAGCTAAACGATTGTACGGAGAGCGATTTTCAAACAGGTGGTTAACCAACAATAAAACGTTTCAGTTCTTGAACCAACAATTGTGCGAGACGGAATCGCTTCTTGCTTTCCTGTCGGTTGCAGTTTGTGCAAAGGCGGATGAAACGTTAGTTGTGGAAGAAGGCATTCTGTATATGGTGACTCTTGCTGATAAACCAAGTACAAATACACAAGCAGTGGCTAGGCAATTACATCTATCCCACTCCACGACATGGCGACTACTAAAGGATGATCGTCTGCACACTTATAATGTTCAACGATCCCAGAAAGAGACTCAAAGGAATTTATTCTCGTCGTGTGGAATTCGCCTACTAGTCTCTGCAGCAGAAAACGGTAAATCAAGATATTGGGACAACTGTGCTTTTCACAGATGAATGTACATTCACACGTAAAGATGCATTTAACACCCACAATCAACATGTATGGTCGAATGTAAATCCACACGCCATTTATACATATGTTCAACAGCGACTCTTTTCTATCAATTCTTCGACAAGTTTAATGAAATACCATCTACTCAGACCTTATCTTCTGCCAGATCTCCTTGACAGGAAAAATTACCTCACGTTTCTGCAACAGCTGTTGCCAGACATGTTGAACGACGTTTCCACACATTTCTGGCGGGTGATGTGGTTCCAGCAATATGGAGCACCATCCCAATATGTACGAGACGTGCGAAACTATCTGAATACAACATTTCCCAACAGATGAATTGGACGAGGTGACCCGTAGCTTGGTTATCGCGCTCGCCAGATCTTTCATGCATCGATTTTTTTTTGTTGAGGGAGCTGAATGCTGTTATGTATGAGACCTCTATTGAATCTGCAGAAGACCTCGTCACCAGATTTCCGGACGATGCAGGGAAGTACTCGATACCTGTTGTTTTTCAGAAAGTTCTCCAGTCCTTTCTTCGTCGTTGTACCGCATACCATAGGCACTGTTGGTCTCTGTTTTGAACACTTATTGTAATCACATTTCATTGAACATTCATTTGATTGTTCTTTGTGTGTTTTTGCCTTTTATGATACATCAATTTCAACGCCATTTAGCACCTTTGAGTTTTAATTCCGACCTTGCATTATTTGATGAAAGTTGTTTGTTTGAATGTATACTATTACATTTTAAATTCATCTTTGACACAAACTTCACACTCTGTAGACAGAGTGAACTGGGGTTACAGAGTTAATAATATGCAACTGAATTAAAAAAAAATTAGAAATACAATTCAAAATTAAAAGATTAACTTTTTTTAAAAATAGGTTCAATACATTTTCTATATAATCAGTGCTAGAGTTGAAAACTGAAAATTTCCTGTTTTCGGTGAGTTAACGCTAAAATTTCATGTCAACACTGTGAATCATATGGACATACAGGGTATCCCGAAAAGACTGAAACGCGATTTAATTTTTTACATATTGGCGATAAGTAACTAAGCCTGTGTATATACACACCCTATGAGGACCAGGGTCTACAGTGTCCAACCCTTG
Source organism: Maratus speciosus (assembly GCA_963932465.1). Classification (NCBI taxonomy): domain Eukaryota; kingdom Metazoa; phylum Arthropoda; class Arachnida; order Araneae; family Salticidae; genus Maratus; species Maratus speciosus. The sequence continues at coordinate 309,434,019 of OZ010800.1, forward strand.
ACCTTCGACCCTGAGGGGCTATAGAGTGCTATGGTTCTATACTGCTATGATGTGCTCTAGTGCTGCTGTCAGGTGATCAGCATAGCGAGAGTCCTTCAGTTTTCAGTTCCTAAGCTAGCTTGATACTTATTTTATCTACCACAAAGGGATGAAAGCTTGCCTTACCGTTACTCGAATTCTAGTGACAAGCGTGCTGACAAATAGCTACTGTGTCTCATTGACGATATGTAGCCAAGATAAATATCAAAAGTGTTAAAAAAATGTTCAGTAAAGACGAGTGTGATATGGTAAATGCGTGCTTCTTTTAAAAATACTAGGAGATTGTACCCGGGCTTCCCGGTTTACAGAATATCTTTTTTTTTTTAATTGAAAACTAATAATTTTTTATATGCAATAATTTTTTTAGATTGCCCACTAACAATACAAAAGCATTTTTCATATGAAAAATATTAATTATACAATTAAATAAAGTTTTGAAATTTATCAAAAGCGATATTTTCTTAATAGTGGCATGCTAAGAGTTATTTGACCAAGATTTTTCTACTTACGGCATCCTTTTATATTCTGATAATATCAGAGCTTTAAGCGCATAGCTCAATTACATGTCTTTTAAATTTGTGTTTTATTTATATTTTTCTTTTTATTTATTTATTCATTGAAAGTTTTTTTTAATGGATATCAGCCGTAAGAAAATTATGAACTCCTTATTTTGTTTTAAGGGCAAACGGAATAATCTTTCGTAATCGAGCTCGGCGCCATTTAGATAATTAAAAAAATATATATTTCATGCTTTAAAATTGTTTTTAAAACCATAGGCAATCAGTAAACTGAGATGCACTTTGCAAACAAATTCCTTTTGAATTTATTTTTCCTATTTGGTGATCTAAAAATTTAAATTGTACCATTACAAATATGTTAGACTTGTGTTTTTTTTTAGTATTATTCTTTTATTTGTTTATAAAGGAAGTACTAATTTCGTTATGCAAAAATAGCCAGAAACAAATGCTGAACAGTGCTTGTTGCTTTATGTGCAAAATGTTTAGTGTTCTTATATATAGAAGCCTGCACGCGATAAGATAAAACTAAAAATATCATGCTTAAAAGTTATTTAAAAAAAACATAATAAATCAGTCAATTAAGATGCAGTTTTTAAACAATTTGAAAGTAGATTTGTTGCCTATGTGACGAAAAGTGAAAATGTACGATGGCCAGAATTTTAAAAATTGCAGTAGCGAATATTTCAAAACCGAAATTTGATCGTGAAGTGGTACTATTCGAAAAATTACGTCAGCATTACGCACAGATACGCTTTTCCTTTATAATATAGACACGTAATCAGTAAAATATAATTAATATAAGTTATTAGGATGAAGTTATCAATTCAGGTTCTTATGCTTGGTATTTCGGAATAAAAAACAGCAAAATTTATTCCCTCTGACACGATCGTAAGAATTTTTTCCGGATGAAATCTACACCCGACATCTTTTTCACCTTCCTAAAATTTACATACGCACTTCCCATATCCGTATTCATAATTTTTTATTGTATTTTGTTTAATCATTTTAAAATAATTTTAACTCAAAACTTGAAGTCACGATTGTCAGCAACAACTTTTGTCGGAACAGACGAACTTCTAAGTCGAGATTATAATCTCAGTACCGGAGAGTAAAAATTTCCGTAATTTATATTTTATAGGCGCATTTGTGTTAAAATGTTCAGTTTTATCTATGAAAATTATCGTTTTCGTTTAAATATGACTTCATTTTCACTTAAATAAGCGTTTCGCCTGGTGCCTGAAACTTAATATAAGTACACATGCATGAACAGGGATGACCGCCCCGGGAACCCAGCTTTCGCTATAGAGTATAAGTGCAATCCCCGGGGGGAGACTCAAAGCCACTGCATATGGTAAGATACATTAACAATGATTAGTCTTTACAATATCTTAAAACAATTAATAACGTACAGAAAAATAAATTGAAGATAAAACATAATGGAAAATTTATCAGGAAAAATGCGTCTTTTAAAAAGCAGTATGTCATTTTCCGTTCAAAATATTATGTCCCTAATTAGATTTTGCGCCACTAAATCCTATACAACAATTTTTATCAAAAATTTTGATTTTTTATCAGAAGGCATGAATAAAGATAATTAAACCTCATTATTTCTGTCTTCTCTGCAATAGTGAAAGCTATCTAATTTTCACCATTTTGAAGAAATTTCATGAAGCGCCTTTAAAATTAAAATATAAAAGTGGGAATATTAAAAAAAAAGAAGAAGAAGCGAATGACATCACATATATAACTGAACAGCTTTTAGTTAAAAAAATATTAGTAAAATTGGTTCAGCAGAAAGATCAGGGCAACTGACTAAAAAACACACTTGTGCTTTAAATATATCTACCCTATACATATAAAATCCTAATGAAACGAATTTATGAAACGGATATATGAAACGGCTGAAATGAAATGAATTTATGAAACGATTCTTTGAAACAACTGATTATGTTTCACAGCGATTTCTCTTAAAATAGGGAATACTTTGCGAGGAAATCAACACCAAAAATCTGTTTTGACCCACAGATCTCAAAACTGGTATTAGAAATTTTAAATTCGAATTAGTTTTCGAAATATTAATTTTTTTTCTAATTTTAAACATATTTTTTTAATGATGGCAACTCAAATTTTAATCATAACACATTTTTTTTTTCATATTTCAGAAAAGGTTATTGTTTTAAACTAATTGCTTTAAACTAATTTGGCGACCAGTTAGGCCTCCCTTAAATGTATGCTAAAAATGTATTATGCTACTTTTATACATAATTCAATTTACTTGAACAAGCTTTCGCCAAATCGAATGTTTCTGATAGAGAAATCAATTTTGAAAGTATTTTTATGTTAGTGGGACGCAGGTGATAAATCGCCAAACATTATTACCGTCGCATTTTTTTATATTTCATTAATTTCATTTAAAGTATAGCCCTTTAATTCATTTTATTTAAAATACAAAACTTTCTTTTAAAACTGAAACAATAAAAATTGATGGCTTTCACTTCTTTCTTTTTTCTTAAAACAAAACGAAAAGAAAAAAAATTAGGTACAGATGTCATATACGCACCGGGACACCTAATTGGCGCCAAAATGGCATCATTTTGATTCACATGGTAACCCGGCTATTGTTGTTTATTTAATAATAAATGTTTATTTACTTTTATTTCTTTTTTTAAATTATATAAATTATTCTGTTCGGCACTTTGTTGTACGGACACCATGTCAAAATGTATGCTAATGCGCCAATTATTTCAACCTTGTTCGTGAAAAAGATTTGATCTCGAAAAGCGGTTTAATGTGAGTTTTTTTATTACTTTATTGTATAACATTATTTGTTCACTTAGTTTAAGTATACATTTGTGATTTAATAAAATAGTCCGTAAAAGTCTGTAATTTTCAAATGTTATATTTTTAAAATGCTCCCTTTACTATCGACAATGTTTTTTCTTTTATTTTTATAATGTTTCAATATACGTGATTTTCATTTTGCGCCAACTATTACGCTTGTCGACAATGGTGTCCGTGTAACGGAAAAGCACCTTTTGCTCTATAGTTATTAATTATTTTTTATTTGTTATTTCCTTTTGAAAATAATAGAAAAGGATTAAAAAATACGGTACTACCTAGTTATTCCGTCTACCAATTTTGCCAAATTATATAAATCGCCAAACCACTCTCCAAATTATACAAATTGACATAATTTTTATTTTAAATAACGAAAGAACAAATAAATTAGTATAACATTAATCACTATACAAATGAAACGTCGAAATAAAAATCACTTGATGATGTAAACACGTGTAACTTGCTTAAAGTCAAGTGAGTGTGACATTTACGATCAACCGTTATTGGCTTTTAATCTTATAGTTTCGCGATAGATTTTGGGTCGACGGGATAAGTAATACGAAAAATGCATATGCAGTTGATATTTGAAAACGAGGTTTTCGCCAAAGTTTCGTAAAAGAAAAAATCACGTCAATCCTGCGGTGCGTATATGATATCTGGTCAAATATTAAAATGATGCATTAAACCATTTCATTTAATTTCAACTTCAAATCAATGTTTTAATTTACCACTCGAAAAAAAATGCTAACTGGCGAGTTGAAAAAAAGCTATTGGCGAGATTTACACCCGGCTAGCGAAACAGTACCAAGAATTCTTTGCAACCATGACAACTTTTATGTAGCTTTATTCGAAAAACAAATTTTGATTTTTTAATCAAAATGGAAAACTTTCGGCACAGGTCATATACGGCCCCATATTGGCGCGAATTTTTTTCTGACCCCCAATGCCATATACGCAACGGGTACTTAACTGGCGCCATAGTATCGTTATTTTGCTTGATATGGTAAGTCGGATACTGTTGTTTATGCTGTTGATACGTTCCGCAAATTAGAGTCGAAAAAAATCACGCCAATATATACGTATATATACGGAGCGCATATGACAGCTATGCAAAACGTTCATATGAAAGGCGAAGGGATCAAACCGTATTGTTTATGGAAGTTGATGACTTGAACTATTAGAATATAGATGAAATGATGGCGATAGAATAATATCTGGAGACTTATCACCTGTGCAGTGCATGTCTAACATTAAAGTACCAAAATGGCACCTAGAGTATAAAAAGCGAAGTGGTCCGCCCGGAACTGTTGATCATAGTCACATGACTTAGGCTATTGTTATAGAGATTGTTTTAAAATACAGGGGACAAACACTCTGCATACATAATTCATTTTATTTTAGCTTCTTTTCAAATGTTTAACCTCTTTAATCAAAAAAGAAAACAAGCATTGGATGTCTTAACAGCAAACTAATGCGGCCTTAAATTCTTGCAATCAAAGGAAATTGAATGGATACCCGTTTACAGGGAGATCTGCACAGCTTTTTTCAGTATAATTCAATCTTCTCTAATATTTTTAAAACCCATCAGATTAGCGTGTTTTTAGATTCTGCGGTGTCTGAGCGGGGGTTGGCGAGCGTAGCTTGCAGGGGGCGGAGCCCCCTAGTAGATTATATAAAATTATGAAAAATTAAATTAAGCAAGTTATGTTATTTTTATAAAATTTTAGTAGAATGTCCTGAAGAATAGCATTAAAATTTTATTAGTCGCGAGAATTTTGGGCAAAAACTTGAGGAAGCAGCTGGGGCGAAAATGACGCACTTCTAATAAACATATTTCAGTTTTAAATTACACGCCTTTTTTTATAAAATGACGTCATTTTCATTCGCTAAAGCGATCCACTTTTACAATCCAGTCTTAAACTTCATCTATAGAAAAGTATGCATATGACGTCATTATCGGGGAATATCAGACGATTTTGCTGACATAGCACGTATTTTAATTTCAACTTTTTTTCAGGTTTTAAGAGAAAATATCAACAAAAAGTTACAAGAATCTCCTATTTTCAACTACTTTCCGTTTACTCTCAATGGAAATGAAGTACTTTTGTTGCCACGATTAGAAAAATTGCGTTAAAAACTACAAAAACAATTAATATCTGGAAAAAAAATTGAGCTACAGCTTTCAAACAAATTGCACTTAAAAGTACATTTTTCCCCTATACCACGGAATAAAAATTGAAAATGTGCGATGTTTCAAAATTTGCTGTTGTGAAAATTGCAAAACCGAAATTTCATTTCAAATTTCAAATGGTGCCATTCGCAGAATGACATATGCGCTACGCACAGATGTGTTTGTCCTTTATAATACAGATAGATAATGCTTTTTAATGCGCTTTCATTTCAAAGTGCATTGTAGTCCATATCACTAGTGTTTGTTTTGTAACGCTTGACTGTTGACGTGATTGTGGAGGAGTATTTGGTTATAGTATTAAAGAAAAAATCATAAAGAATTCGAAAATAAGTAGTTAATTAAAAATAAAACACTAGTAACAGTTTCTGAAAAACAGTGGCAACAATAGAAACTTAGATTTTATAAATGATTGTCTACATCTCAGAAATATGTTAGTTTTAAGGATTGTAAGGTAAAAAATGCTTTTTAAAAAAGCGTAACTCGGAAGCGGTAGTTGCTTATTTTTGTTTGTGAATAATTGTATTTTCCTAAATAACGAACTTGTTTTCGTTTCACAGTGCATTCTAAAATAAAATTAAACGGAAAAAAATACCAGAAAAGCTCACCAAAACTCAACAGGCTTCGCCGACCATTGAACGGGAGGCCTATGCGATCATCTGGAGTTTAAGGAAGTTCGAAACATGGATTTTTGGTTCACCAGTGGAACTTATCACCGATCACAATCCATTAAGTTTTATCCCCAAAAATGCCCCCAATCTTCCAAACTGCAGCTATGGGCATTAGCACTGCAAAAATATGACATCGTTATTTCGCACCGACCAGGTGCCAAGTTGATAAATGCAGACGCTTTATCACGTTTAGAAACTGTAGCATAAAAAAAAAAAAAGCTTTTAAGGCTATTTAAAAAGACTTTTGTTTAGTGACTCTAATGTGCGTTTCCAAACTGTTTTGTGTTGTTACTCCAGCTATCTATTAACCTGTTACATGTTTTATTTGCTCATTGCATTTATTATTGTGTATTATTTATTAATTTTTTTTTAATTAGTAGATAAGAAGGGTTCTAGGCAGTGTGTCCAGACTACTTCAAGTATTTTTTTATATATAATATTTATATATTAGTTATTTTTATATATATTAGTTTAAATTTTTTATGTATATATTGTAGTTTGTATTATTATTTTGTATTATTGTAAAATAATGAAGCATGAAACGTATTCAGACTAGATATCAGATCGAAAATGTTGACTCCCCACCATTTTCAATCTTGTGTATGAGTGTAGGAAGGGGGGGGGGGGTGATGTCTGGAGTACATTTTCTTTAGGCAGAGCTGGCGCACCTTTAAACACGTGACACACGTGACGTGCGGGTGTAGGAGGGAAATAAATAAGATTCGGTTTTGGAGAGTGAAGGGTAGAGGTATATTTTTTTATGCCGTGCCAAAAGTTTTATGCCAAAAGTTGGTTATAAAAATCTTTTTGTGTGCTACGGGCACGAGAAACAGAAGAAATTTAATAGTATAGTGAAGGAGTATTATGTGCGTAAGAATAATAGGAAGGTGGTGTGAATCCAAGGGAATCATATAATTAATTGCATATAGTTGTGGTGTCATCTGTGTGATCATCGTAATGTATTCGTCCTGTACTTACTGTTTACATAGATATTTAATAAACATTTATTTGTTATAAAACAAGTAGAGTTCTGTTCGAAAATTGGTAGCCTGGACATACAGAAGTCGATAAGACCATTTTTTAAATGAGATTTTAAGTGTTTTAAATAGTTTTTGTAAATGTAATCATAATTTTTTTATTCTGATTTGTTGCTGCAAGTTTCGCATAAGCTCTGCTTTAAGTTAAATTCTGCTTCTTAGTTTAAATTATTGTCCTATGTGTTACATTAATGTTTGTATTATATTAAATTATTGTCCTATATACATCGCATGATATATATCGCTCTTTAAAAACGCTTCTGTTATTGTTTGGCCGATGCAATGTTCATATTTTTCATTCATTATGTATTAATCTTTAAATTAATTTTTATGTGTGTTATAAAGGTTTAATAAATGTAATTTGAAATTTTAAAAATCAATTTAATAAAAAATCAAGAACATTACAACTTTATGTTAGCACATTTCACAAAACACTTCTTCCCCTAAAAAAAGTTAAATAGCATTATCACATGTGAATATAACATTTTTCAGTAAATATACTTTCACAGTAATAATTTAAAATTTAAACTTTATCGTTTGTTCTTTTAGAGAGTGTATTACTGTTCGAATAGGATAATTGTGAAAAACGCAATTTTCGAAATAAAATGAACCAGGAATTTCTAAAATCATACAGTAGAAAATATTAAATGATTATCTCAACTTTTTCTAATCATTTTTAATCAGACATAGAATATAAAGTACAAATATTGTGTAAAAATGTTTAATTGATTTAATTAAATTTTCCACAACATTTTGATAAGGTTTGAGATACAAACTCCCCAGCGAAATACATTTTATTTAGTTCCTACCACTTTTTGAAAAATAATCTCTGCCATACACCTAAACAAATAAAAATAGTCTTCCAGACTTGGCTCGTAATCAAAATGTTAATATATCATTTAAATACTTTAGGAATTTTAATCTTCTGTTTAAAATTTAAGTTTTAATTAAAAGAACGCTTACGAGTTTAACGGGTTATTAATTTCCCTAATACTTATTCATGAACTTTCTAATAAATAAGATTAGTTATTCGGAAGTTTTAATCTCGGTCAATCTGTGAGGAATTCTGAATTTTAAAAGTCAAATTAAAATGAATGAGCCCTGAGAATTTGAGAGAAATTTTAAGTGAAACTTCACTTCATTTTAATATTTGCATTTTGCTCTTTTGGAAAATAATCATAAATGCATTTAATTCAAATCATTATTTTTATGCTTAGGAGAGTTAAAGAAGTTTAAATGTTTAAACAAAAAAGACATTAATAAATACCTTTCACATATACGAGGGTTTATCAATAAGTTTCTGCCCTCACTATTTCAAAGAAACTGGGATGATGTAATCCAGAAGGCGCGATAGTAGACCCAAAGATGGGCATTTTTCTAACTTTTACCGACCCCTACATATGGCATATTGTTGGAAAGGCCTGTGACCACTTTTTCAAGTTATGCAGTCAGAGAGCCCCTCCCCCACCAAATTTGACCTCGGAGGGAATGAATGATGTCCGCAAAATTTAGAAAAGTTCCAACCGGAATGCAAATTTGGGGAGAGGGGCTCCGCAGATGCATAGCATAAATAAAGGGTCACAGGCCTTTCCAACAGTATGCCACATGTGAGGGTCGGTAAAAGTTAGAAAAATGCCCCTCTTTGGCTCTACTATCGCGCCTTCTGGAATACATCCTCCCCCTCTCTTTGAAATACCGGTTGCACAAGTTTGTTACTATGCACGGTGACTATTTAGAAAAGGACTAATACAATGTTGCAATTTCATAAATTTCAATCAATTATTTCTATGTGAGGGAAAAACTATACACCATGATAAACCATCGTATTTTAAAGGAAATCAAGATCTGATTGCTTTTCAATTGACAAAGTATTGCAAAACAAGTATTAATTATTTTATTACTGCTGTCGATTCCAGTTTCAAGGAATTCCATTACAACAAAAAATCCCATTACTACGAAATTTGACGAGTCCCGGTTTCGAATTGCATTAACACTAAAGTATTAAAAATTCTGAATTAAATAAGTACTTTTTGTTAGGAATTCTGTTACAACGAAAATTCTCATAGAGCTTAATTTTTTTAGAACAGGGTCATTCCATGTAAAATGAGCAAAAATTAAAAAAAAGTCGTGGCCACATACTAACCAATTTTAATAAAATTCGATGCACGGGTTCAATTCATATTCAAGTAATGCTCTGCAAAATATCTTGACAAAAAAAAAAATAGCAGTTTTGGACATTTAAAAAACTTGTGATATAGAATGGCATGTGCGCAATCGTCAAAAGTTGCAAGTTTGAAGTTCTGTATCTTGAAAACTCTTTAACAGAAAGGATTTTTTTTTTTTATAATTTTGTAAACTCTGAAAAATCATCTTCTTATTTACTGAGTAATAATAATCTAGTAACACCATGATTATTTATAAATTGGTTGCAAAAATTGAAAATTTGTGAATTTTGAGAAAATTAGAAACGTTATAAAAATCAAAGGAATTAAAAAACCTCTGTGAAATTAATGCCTGATGTAGTATGTCATATGTAGATAGAATTCCTCAAGTTTTAAAGCGGCCATTTATTTCCTTCATCTTCAAAAAAACTTAGAAACTTAAAAAAAAATTACAAAATCATGATTTTTCCTCTTTTGTATAGGCAAAAAATAAATAAAGGACAGGCCCGACATTAACAATATTGCACAGACATAAAGATTAATAAGTCCATGATACGTCAAAAAAAATTCAAGATTGCCTTTTGATTCCTAACATAAGGAAAATGGGTTCAAAGTAGTAATGTTTTCTACATTTCATTCGCTATACCGCTTTGAATTTGCCCGCGTATCTTAAAATATTGCACGATTTCATGGGAAAACAAACTTAGTGCTGCCATCTAGTTTTTTTAATTTGAATTTAGAATTGATATATAGTTTTTCGTTTAGCTCAGTCAGTTCTTTCTACTCTAATTTAAAATTCTCTTGAGGCAAAAATAAATTGAAAGCAAGAATAAAAGTTTCTGTATTTAAAGTATACACATTTATCTGTAATATCAAATAATTTAAAAGTTTAATAAAGCTTTCCTTGACTTAAAAAAAAGTGATAGAAATATTGCATTTTACCCTCAACATATTTTACTATTTATTTTTTTTCTCATTAATGAATAAAAAAGGCAAGAATGAAATTTTCGATATTTCAAATATATACTTTTAGCTATAAGGTGTAGCAATTTGCAGCTTGTCAAGGCTGTCCTTCGTGTGTAAAGGATTAATAGAAATATTGCTTTTTTCCCTCAAAATTTTTCAAAAATACTAATTTTTTTCTCGATACGAAATAAAAATACAATTACTAACTTACGCCAGTCTGTTAATTATTATTCATTCCTAATTATAAATAATTTATAATATATCCTTTCCATTGCTAAGGCTAATAATCGAAATTGAAATTTTAAGCACGTAGACAATCCTCGATTTTACATTAACTTTTACTGTAAATTTTAATACTTAAATTAACAATCCAGAAATCTATTATTTTACATTTACTCATAAATAGATATGATCTACTTATAGACTGATTTTGATTAAAATCTGTGACATATGTGCAACAGCTGATTTGCTCATTTTGCATGGAATGACCCAACAGGTAAATTTCAAAAGGGTCCTTTTCTCAACTTCCGTTCCCGAATATCTTTCCTTTCATTTCCCTCATATGCTTCAAAATAAGCACGTGAAAAACAGCAGGTAGACACCAACGTGAAAGGAAGGTTTGTGTTTTATCTGGAATTTCTCTATAGTTAGTATCCGTTTCAATTTTATTCTTACTCTGTTCGGTGATAAAATCTCTTCTGTGAGACAAAAGCAATTTTCTTTGAAAGAGGAGAAATCCGTAATTTCTGAGATTGCTACAGCATTGCAAAAAATGATTTGAAAATAACACCATCGACTTTATCTGCATTTCTGAACGATAATGAAATGATTGAGAGACAATTGCAAAATTCAAGCATTGGTTCCCATAGATAACGATTTCGATAGTCATAATTATAAGTTTATAAATCTGTTTTCAAATAGTTCGATGATTTTCATTCACGCAGTGTACTTCTAAGTGGTCCTCTGATAAGAGAGAGAGCTCAAGAGTTCGGGACAGTGCTTCGGGTCGAAACTTTTCAAGCCAGTGCTGTATGGCTGATTAGCTTTCGTAGTGGATATTGAACTGTAAAAGTTAGAAAAATGCCCCTCTTTGGCTCTACTATCGCGCCTTCTGGAATACATCCTCCCCCTCTCTTTGAAATACCGGTTGCACAAGTTTGTTACTATGCACGGTGACTATTTAGAAAAGGACTAATACAATGTTGCAATTTCATAAATTTCAATCAATTATTTCTATGTGAGGGAAAAACTATACACCATGATAAACCATCGTATTTTAAAGGAAATCATGATCTGATTGCTTTTCAATTGACAAAGTATTGCAAAACAAGTATTAATTATTTTATTACTGCTGTCGATTCCAGTTTCAAGGAATTCCATTACAACAAAAAATCCCATTACTACGAAATTTGACGAGTCCCGGTTTCGAATTGCATTAACACTAAAGTATTAAAAATTCTGAATTAAATAAGTACTTTTTGTTAGGAATTCTGTTACAACGAAAATTCTCATAGAGCTTAATTTTTTTAGAACAGGGTCATTCCATGTAAAATGAGCAAAAATTAAAAAAAAAGTCGTGGCCACATACTAACCAATTTTAATAAAATTCGATGCACGGGTTCAATTCATATTCAAGTAATGCTCTGCAAAATATCTTGACAAAAAAAAAAAAATAGCAGTTTTGGACATTTAAAAAACTTGTGATATAGAATGGCATGTGCGCAATCGTCAAAAGTTGCAAGTTTGAAGTTCTGTATCTTGAAAACTCTTTAACAGAAAGGATTTTTTTTTTTTATAATTTTGTAAACTCTGAAAAATCATCTTCTTATTTACTGAGTAATAATAATCTAGTAACACCATGATTATTTATAAATTGGTTGCAAAAATTAAAAATTTGTGAATTTTGAGAAAATTAGAAACGTTATAAAAATCAAAGGAATTAAAAAACCTCTGTGAAATTAATGCCTGATGTAGTATGTCATATGTAGATAGAATTCCTCAAGTTTTAAAGCGGCCATTTATTTCCTTCATCTTCAAAAAAACTTAGAAACTTAAAAAAAATTACAAAATCATGATTTTTCCTCTTTTGTATAGGCAAAAAATAAATAAAGGACAGGCCCGACATTAACAATATTGCACAGACATAAAGATTAATAAGTCCATGATACGTCAAAAAAAATTCAAGATTGCCTTTTGATTCCTAACATAAGGAAAATGGGTTCAAAGTAGTAATGTTTTCTACATTTCATTCGCTATACCGCTTTGAATTTGCCCGCGTATCTTAAAATATTGCACGATTTCATGGGAAAACAAACTTAGTGCTGCCATCTAGTTTTTTTAATTTGAATTTAGAATTGATATATAGTTTTTCGTTTAGCTCAGTCAGTTCTTTCTACTCTAATTTAAAATTCTCTTGAGGCAAAAATAAACTGAAAGCAAGAATAAAAGTTTCTGTATTTAAAGTATACTCATTTATCTGTAATATCAAATAATTTAAAAGTTTAATAAAGCTTTCCTTGACTTAAAAAAAAGTGATAGAAATATTGCATTTTACCCTCAACATATTTTACTATTTATTTTTTTTTTCATTAAGGAATAAAAAAGGCAAGAATGAAATTTTCGATATTTCAAATATATACTTTTAGCTATAAGGTGTAGCAATTTGCAGCTTGTCAAGGCTGTCCTTCGTGTGTAAAGGATTAATAGAAATATTGCTTTTTTCCCTCAAAATTTTTCAAAAATACTAATTTTTTTCTCGATACGAAATAAAAATACAATTACTAACTTACGCCAGTCTGTTAATTATTATTCATTCCTAATTATAAATAATTTATAATATATCCTTTCCATTGCTAAGGCTAATAATCGAAATTGAAATTTTAAGCACGTAGACAATCCTCGATTTTACATTAACTTTTACTGTAAATTTTAATACTTAAATTAACAATCCAGAAATCTATTATTTTACATTTACTCATAAATAGATATGATCTACTTATAGACTGATTTTGATTAAAATCTGTGACATATGTGCCACAGCTGATTTGCTCATTTTGCATGGAATGACCCAACAGGTAAATTTCAAAAGGGTCCTTTTCTCAACTTCCGTTCCCGAATATCTTTCCTTTCATTTCCCTCATATGCTTCAAAATATGCACGTGAAAAACAGCAGGTAGACACCAACGTGAAAGGAAGGTTTGTGTTTTATCTGGAATTTCTCTATAGTTAGTATCCGTTTCAATTTTATTCTTACTCTGTTCGGTGATAAAATCTCTTCTGTGAGACAAAAGCAATTTTCTTTGAAAGAGAAGAAATCCGTAATTTCTGAGATTGCTACAGCATTGCAAAAAATGATTTGAAAATAACACCATCGACTTTATCTGCATTTCTGAACGATAATGAAATGATTGAGAGACAATTGCAAAATTCAAGCATTGGTTCCCATAGATAACGATTTCGATAGTCATAATTATAAGTTTATAAATCTGTTTTCAAATAGTTCGATGATTTTCATTCACGCAGTGTACTTCTAAGTGGTCCTCTGATAAGAGAGAGAGCTCAAGAGTTCGGGACATTGCTTCGGGCCGAAACTTTTCAAGCCAGTGCTGTATGGCTGATTAGCTTTCGTAGTGGATATTGAACTGTAATGATGTCAATTTGCGGCGAAGCAAGTGATGGGCCAGATGCGCTTATAAAGACATACAGTTCTGATGATGTTTTTAATGCTGACGAGGCTTTGATATTTTGTTAACTTGAACCGAGGAAAACATTAACATTTAAAAGAGATAAATGCATTAGAGAAAATAATTTGTTGCAGTGAATTACAGCACTCTTTTGTTGTAACAAATTTGTAATAGAAAAGAGAAAAATAATAAATATTTTTCATTCTGGAAAGCCCCTTTGCTTTAAGAGTCTTGCGATTATAAATTAAATAAGAAGACATGGATTACACAAGATATCTTTAAATATTCGCTAGTGCAAATTTTCAAAGAAATGAAAGCTAAAGAAGTAAAAATTCTCCTTCATATTAATAACGCTGCACGCCTCATATTAATAACCCCAAATTAGACTGGTCCAAGTTGAGTACTTTCCGTCTAACTAAAGTTGTATTGTTTTTGATCGTGGCAATAAATCAGCCAGATAACAATATCTAACTGTTGAAAAGATCCTCAATTAATTGAGATTCAGGAAAAGGAGTCAGAAATTTTAGATTTAGGTGAGTTCTCTGAGATAAAAACAGTGTGAAAGGCTGTAAAAAAATAATACTAGTTACTGATTACGTGAACATGGAGAATTTTTTCTCTGTGAATGACAACAGTCACGAACACTCAGAAGTGACTGATGATGATATCATTTTGTCCACTAAAAATCCACTAATTCAACAAGGTGACGAAAACTGTGATGACCATGTCGATATTGCCGACGAATCAAAAGTTATCGCTTCGGGCAGCCCTCTAATGGTTAGGGAAAATGCATATTTTTGTTTCTCATCAAAAAAATGTTCCCAATGAATGTGTTTATTCACATTCATTCCTAACACACGTTTTTGTTATCGTCAACTACAGTTTCACTTGTACAATCAAAAATTACATTTTTTCTGCATTAATGTTCTACTAAATAAAGGTAAGTCTTTCATTTTACTTTATTAATACTGAATTTTACTTCACTAATTTTTCTTGTGTTAATTTAACTAGCCTTCCATTAAAATCCTCTATAATTAGAGGTAAAGCTATTTTACATATTAAATTTACGTGTATATATGTTGTATTAAATAAACTACGAGTATTTCCGTTACAACGGAATATTTTGTGGCCCCCGCGGAATTCGTTATAGCGGGAATATATTGTATGATATTTATCTACCTTACAAGCTTAAGTAATCTCAACAATAATAATATAGCAAACAAGATATCAATCATAAATGTATATCGAGGATGTCAAGTGGCATTTAATGGTATTCACGCCGAGAAGAATCATTTTGATCATATAGGCTAATTATGACATCAACAATGTTTATTTCTATATGTTTATAAAAAAAGCATTATTATTTCATAAATAAAAGTACAATATTACTTAATTATAACAAACTAAAATGAAAAATTGGTAATTATTGATGGTGGCTCTAATGATATGATTAGCCACTGTACCAAAAATCATTAGAAAGTCTTTTTTTTTTTTACATATGGCAGATTTTTCAAATTACGTCATAAAATGAATTTATGCTGTGCTCTATCTGGCAAAGTGTCAGAATTTGGATCCACTTTATTCTAATTATCTTTACTAGATTAATTAACGTTTGGATTATCAATATTGAAAATTTGAAACAATCAGTTTACGACTGAATCACTTTATTTAGCGTTGCTTTATTAATCACATGAGACTTGGTTGAAGTAATTAATCATGAAATTTCTTGCCCAGTGGGAATATAAATCTAACAGCTGGTATGCATTTAATTACGAAGTAGAATTAAAACAAGTTATTTTTGAATATTAGAGATGCAGTATCATATATTGTTAAATGATATACGGATATTTAGTAAGTTTTTTTTCGGTATCAAAATTTTGCTGCGAAGACAGAAAAATAGAATAAATATTAACTGTATTTTAATAAATTCTCAGCATAATTAAAGCCTGCTTATTATGTGAATTCTAATGTTTTGCTTTTAAAATATAAAAAGAAAGAAAAATTGGGATTAGATTATGGAACTCTTTTTACCACTAACAGAAGAATATTATTAGAATTTTCATTTATTTTTCAGACAATGAAAGAATATATTTAAAAAGCAGTTTAAGAAACACATAATGCAGTAAAAATCGATTTTAAACAACTACTATGCATATGCAGTTGTATGAGCGAAATCTGACGTGCAGCCCTGTATATGGTCTGTAAAATATAGCCCCTTTACGATCAATAAAATACATCCACGGTATGTAATACACAAAAAACTTTAAAAAGGTTAAAGAAGACGAACAGAAGCAGAACACGCACTTCCAGCAGTTCTTGATAATAGCCAGTCCTGTATCCGAATTATCTTGTGAGTCTCTGTAAATAAAAATATAAATGTTACGCACTCAATAAGCTACACAATTTAAGTGCTCCTTGTAATTTCATTATGTTTGAAGTATCATAACATCATTGCACAGCAACTGATTTTCCACCACATTGATCATAATGCAGTGAAATTCCGTTGTACGTCTCTATAAAGAAACTATAAATACTACCTATTCTATAAACTTGATAAAGCATGTTGTATACCACCTCACTAGCGCAATCTCATTATGTTTGAAAAATCTTAATATCATTAATATTATTTGTGAACCTTAAATGATTTTTGCCCATAGACCATCATGTAATGGAATTCTTTTGTGTGTCCTTGTGAACGAACTATAATGGCTACGCAGCATATTTTCAATAGCGAACTTTCTATATTAAACATTAATAACACAAAAAATGCATTAAAATCTAAGTATATTTCCGTGAGTTAGTGAAGGATCAGACAGCTAGGCAAGACAAGCAAACAAAATTAATAAACACTATCGAACGAAGCTTAAAAGCATTAATAAAGGAGTATTTTTTTTAAAATGAACCATTCTTTTCTCGAAATTATATATTCGTTAATGTTATGTCAAAAGAAACATTCGTGAACAATTGTTTGGAAGGCAGTTAAAAGAATATTAATATATACAATGTAAAAAATGTTTAAGTTCATTTAAAAGTCAAAATATGAATATTATCTGATATTTATAAATGGCGAATAAACAACGTAAAAATGCAAGATTATTAATGTGTATATGAAATATATACTTTTGGAATGTCACATTCACCTTGAATTATATAAAATAAAATTACTTGATTGATTGCGTACATTGACTGTACGCAATCAGAGCTGCCCTGATGATAGTCAAGTTCTGAGCCCCGGCAATTTTGTAACTATCTAAGTTTTTAAAACTGTATTATTAAGTTATAACGTCTTTTATAATTGTGACATCTTTAACGTATTAATTGTACCTTTTTAGCAAGTTTTCTTTAATTTTATTTTATGCAAGAATATATGTTAACAAAAATATGCACAATTTCATGTAATATTTTGAATATTTAAAAAATATTTTTTATCCCAGATCGTTTAAGTTTTACTACTTTTCCGTTCGATCCCCCATATATAATCTGTTTATTGATTCAGATGTGTAAAAAGGCAACTTCACTGAGAAAAAATCCTCCCGGCCAGTGCCGGGAGGAAGAGGTAGCTTTCATATTCCTTATTTTTTAAAAGCCAGCTTATATTATAACAACACACGGAGCTTAAATTAGTGGAACCCGATTATAGAAGATTAAATACTAATTTTTGTCAATATTGAATATGAATGAGAATTTCGCGAAATTAATCAGCGTTATCAAAGCTGGTTTTATTAAAGTGATTTACATTTGTCGCCAAATTCGGTGATATCCCGAATTATATTAATAATTATATCAACTCGAATTATCGATGATAGTCCTCCATTTTAAAACAACATAATGGGTGCAACAAAGCTCACCAATGAACTTAGTCGAGACCTTAGTAATTCCTGTGCACATGCTCACTCATATCTAAATCGGTTGATATATGCGAGTGCAGTTGAAGGCAAAAAATCAGATTTTTTAAAATGTCACACACATTCGAAATTCAAACTGCTATATCACGGATTTTTTTTAGATAAAGGCAAAACAAAAAATAATCCAGAATCTTTGTAACAAGCTGAAACATATAAGAAAAAAAATCTTTTTCAATTTCTAATTTTTTTGTACTTCATTTTAAATTATTATTTTTTTTAATTTTTAAATGGCCGCCATTTTGAAACAAAATGACGGATGAAGTTCGCAAACGAGAGATTGCTATGTACTATGCACATGCCTTGTCACATCCTAATCGGTTCATAAATACGCGTGTTATCGCGTGACAAATATCAGATCATTTCAAAATGTCAGCCATGCTAGAAATTCAAAGTGCTATAATTCAGCCATTTTTTAAGACATAGACGAAACAAAAAATCCTCCGGAATCTTTGTATCAAGCTCAAACACATAAGGAAAAAATCTTTTTTCAATTTCTAATTATTTTGTACCTCACTTTTAAATTTTAATTTTTTTTTAATTTTAAATGGCCGCAATTTTTAAACAAGACAAATTTTTAAACAAAATCTTTTTCAATGTCTAATTTTTTGTGCCTCATTTCAAATTTTAATTAAAAAAAATTTAAATGGCCGCCATTTTGAAACAAGATGGCGGATGAAGCTGGCCAACGAACTCGGTCGAGACATTGGTATGTACCATGTACATACGAAATTTTATCCAAATCGGTTCATAAATACGAGAGTTACAGTATGACAAAGATCATATATATATATATATCAGGGTTCGCAAAGCTGGGCCCAGATCGAAAAAAACCCCGTGGGTTTTTTCAGAGTGGGTCCACTTGAAAAAGCCCACTGAAAAACCCATAACGTGGGTTTTTTCAATTTTCAGAAATAATTTAAAAAATTAAACAACATGTACATTTAATGAATTTAAGTCATTTCAGTTAATTTTGAAAAAAAATTCATATATAAAATGCATTACATACACATCTGAAGTAAAATAAAAATATATTCCAGCACATTGAAATACTTTACTAACATAGAACTGAGTAGGCAACATACATAGTACATAATTATAAGTAAAGGTTATATCATAAGAATTTCTTTATATAAAAAATTCAAATCAACTATATTCATGGAATAAAAAAATATGTATTTTTACTTTCTTCTATCTTTACAAGAAGAAAGTATTAGATTCGTGAAAAATTTTGTCTTCCCGTTTATGATGGATTTATACGTTTTAAATAGGTCCTGAAGACGATTTGATGGTTTTTAGAAAATGTCTGTCTGTAAGCGAAAAAAATTTTGTGGGTGCTCTATCTGAAGAACTAATGCATAGAGTTTCACAAAACTTTAGATTGAGTTAGGCCTTGATGTAAACTGGTGCTGATTAGTTTTTGGTGTATACTGCCCAACAGGTGGCGCTGCTATGTTGCATTTATCTCAATTTTTGCAATAGCTTTATCTCAAGAGCTAATACATGGATTTTCATAAAACTTCAGATTCAGTTACAAGTTGTTGCTTATTATATTTTGGTGCATATCACCCAACAGGTAGTGATGCTATGCTGCGTTTTTCGCAATTTCAGCAATAACTCTTATCTCAAGAGCTAATGTACGGAATTGAATAAAAATTTAGATTCAGTTAGACCTTGATATAAACTGGTGCTGATTAGTTTTTGGTGTATATTGCCCAACAGTGGTGCGGTTGTGCTGAATTTATCTCACTTTTTGCAATAGCTTTATCTGAAGAACTAATAATGCATGAATTTTCATCAAACTTCAGATTCAGTTAGACGCTGACATAAACTAATACTGATCAGGTTTTGTTGTAAATTACACAACAGGTGATACTTATATCTCCTTGTTAAATGCATCCAATTCAACAAATCTATATTTTGCAATCCTCATGATAGGCATAAATTGTCATTTAATTTTGGCACTGTGATATGAACACAGTGCCAAAATTATTAACATGTTTGAGATAGAAGAAACTTTTGGGATTGGCACATTCGACTAGTTTACCCTTTTTTTCTTCCTACTTATACACTTTAAATTTTAATATTCTATTCATTATTTGATTTTAAAGCAAATTAACAATTGTATATCTTCTATTATATTTAAAACTAATTTGTGAGAAACACTGACATTTAATTAATTTAAATTCATATAATTTATACATTTTTTAATTTGTAAAATAGCATTACAATTATATTGTATATAAGGGAACAATGTATTTTTTATGTATAGTTTATATAATATATAGAAAATATAGTATACAATAATATAATTATGCATACAGTATACTTTGAAAAAACCCGATTTTCCCTGGGGAAATTTGGGTTTTTCATGAAAAAACCCGAAAAAACCCATGTAAGTTGGGTTTTTTCAGAAAAACCCAGGTTTTTGCGAACCCTGATATATATATATGGATATATATATATATATATATATATATGTCTGTGTGTGTGTATATTAATTTTGAACGGAGGGTGGTTTCGGGGTCTAGGGGTCATGATCGGTGAAAATATACCAAAATTTTTCGGAATCGTTTTCCTCCGAACGGCTGCAATAGGTAGCTTTTTGTAATGAAAGCTACCTAAAAAAAATAAATTTGTAACTCTACGGATGTAAAGTTACAGAAATCTGTATGCTTACTAAAATTTTATCTGTACAGTGTACACTGTACAAAAAAAAGGTGTAAAACTACAAAACTATTTTTTGTAAAGCTACAGAAATCTGTAGCTTTGCAAAAGAATCTACTAAAATTACAGTAATCTTACTAAAATTTAATCTGTAACCAGAGTTGCAGGTACATAAAAAGTTCTAGGCATCCCAGTTTCCAAAGAAATTCTTAGTAACCTTACAGATTTTTTGATTTACAGTGCAAAATTATATCTGTTACATACATTTTTTTTTTCTTTTTCCGTTACATAAAAAGTTCTAGAAATCCCAGTTTCCTAGAAAATTCATAGTGACCTTATAGATTTCTTTTTACCGTGTTTGCAAACATTTCTGATTTTTGCAAGTAAGTGGCCGTTACTTGGCACATTTAGTCTTCTCAGCAATAAGTTTTATTTTTTAACTATCTTCGAATTGGACTTACTACATCTGATATTTATAAGACAACTTTCAACGTAGGATGTTATAATATTCGTTTGTTTCCTTTTTTACTTACTTCTATCTTTACAAGAAGAAAGTATTGGATTCGTAAAAATTTTCGACTTTGGGTTTTCGACGGATTTGCACGTTTTAGGGGTCAGAGATTCCGAGAAACATGTTTTTACAAAATGTCTGTCTCTATGTACGTGACACAAATTTTGTGGGCGCTTTATCTCAAGAACTAATACACGGAATTTAATAAACATTAATATTCAATTAGTCCCAGATATAAATTTATGCTGATTAGTTTTTGGTGTAAATCGCGCAACAGGTGGCGCTGCTGTGCAGCATTTTTCACGATTTCCGCAATAGCCCAATCTCCAGAACTAATGCACGGATTTTCACCAATCTTCACATTCAGTTAATCCTTGACATGAATATAAGTTTTATGCATTTTGGTATAAATCGCTCAACAGGTAGCGCTGCTATGCTGCATTTTTTACGATTTCCGCAATAGCTGTGTCTCAATAACTAATGGTAGGATTTCCAACAATCTTCAGATTCAGGTATTCTTTGATGTTATTTGACATTTTTTACATTTTGGTGTAAATCGCTCAACAGGTGGCACTGTTGTGCTGCATTTTTCAGAATTTCCACTATAGCTGTATCTCAAGATCTAATGCACGAATTTTCATCAAACTTTAGATTCAGTTAGTCCTTGACATGAATTGACATATTATACATTTTGGTGTAAATCGCTCAACAGGTGGCGCTGCTATGCTGTTTTTTCGAGATTTATGCAGTTATCTCAAGAACTAATGCTTGGATTTTCAACGAACTTCAGATTCAGCTATACCTTGATATGAATTAGTGCTGATTATGTTTTGGTGCAAATCGCTCGACAGGTGGTGCTGCTATGAAACATTTTTCAGAATTTCCGCTTTGCTTTATCCCAAGAACTAATGCACGAATTTTTATCAAACTTTAAATTCAGATATACTTTGATATGAATTCGTTCTAAATTGATATAATTTCTAGTAATATTTGAATGATTTAATTGACGCGGTTTATATAGAAGAAAGTTTTGTGAAAGCCACAACATACTAGTTCCTATGCATATCTATGCATAAATTTTCGAATGATGTTTCAATTTTTTCAGTTGGAAATTTTTCGTTTAGCAGATCGTCCCATTTCAATATAAATATCGTAACTAGAGAAAAGGATTTCTGCTTTTTCAGAATTTAGTGTCACTCCCGATGAAAGAAAAAATGTATGTATCTAAATAGGATACAGTAGTGTGCCGATTATCCGAGTTAATGTTCAGAATGGGAAAAAAATGGCCATAACTTTTTTTTGAGCGATATTAACTCTTAAAAGCACGGACGGTTTGATCATACATAATGACAGGGGCGACGTACTCTATGTACCATCGGATTTTAAAGCCTAGATAACAACTTTTAATGATATATTTGCGTAATGCAATGCCCAGTAGCAGTATAAAAGAAAAAAAAACATTAAATTGTTAAAAACAGACTAATTTATTGTAATTAATCACATAAAAACTATGGGATTCGCGACTAGTTTGCATTAAGTGGATCTCTCAATATGCCTTCCGTGACCGTAACTTCTGTTCTAATGGGAATTTCAAGGAAACAATTATATCAAAATGTTCAGAAGAGATAGGAGTTTAACAACTAATAAAATTAAAATTTCTAAAATTTTGAAGCTTTAAGAGTCATGCAATACCTTAATTAGAATTAATCACATAAATACTATGGGATTCGCGACTAGTTTGCATTGAGTGGATCTCTCAATACGCCTCGAGTGACTTTAAAAGTTACTTAAAAACCTATGTGCAAAAGCGCGGCAAAAACCAAGGCGGTGTTGCAGTTTTGCGACGTCCTTTCGAAGCGCACTTAGCACAGTGCCAAGTTTAAACTTTAAACAAGTATCTCGTTTTATTTATATTGTAAAAAGAACAGATTATTACTTCGCTAAATTTAGTTTTATTAAATTGCAAATGAATTTTAAATATGAGTTACTTCTATTGTTGGTATCGAATTAAGTTCATCATAAACAGATTAGGATAAGAGTAAAAAAAGAGTTATATAGAACAACAATATTTTATATTATTTAGGTTTCGTAAGTCTTCGAACTTTTACGGTATACCCATTCATACTTTCGTAGTATATACAACTATACCCAACCCTACGTTTTATAGTTTTTAACAAAGTTTTATTATTCTTTTAGCAAGGATGTTTTTCAATAATACAGTTATTAATTCATATATTTATCGTACGGAGCCCTCATAGCGCGAGCAATACTCGCGCTTGACAGTTTTTATCTTTTATTGTACGGGCTTTAACTGTCGAACAAATTGACCAATAATGGCGGAACTTTAGGATTGTGTCTGTTACACAGCAGTACTTTACGTTTTTATAACTTGAAGTAGTGGTGTATACAAACTACCTTACATTTATGCCCTATTGGTGTAGTTTTTTTTCTGACAGAGGTACGTCGAAATTGTTAAGTTACCATCCTCTATTACGCTTAAAATAAGTGATATTGATAACAATGAGGTTTGAAATGAATGTGAAGTACAGTCGTTCAATAGGTGGGGCAATTCAACTTTACCCGAAGCCGATCTCACCTACTGTTAGGGTCGCTTTTTGATAAAAATATTTTTTTTTCGTTGCGGGTCATGTTGATACTAATTCTTTATATTTCGTTTTAAGGTTAACTCTTGCGGGTCTTGTTTGGGAAGCTATTTTTTTATTCCAAAGAAAGACCGCAATATTATTTGCGTTGAAAGAACTATACATTTGAATTGGAGCTTTTCCCTCCTCGTACTTGGTGCGCAAATCTACGACCATTTAGCAGATGCCGTTGCAAATGTTACAAGACCGTTGCAGATGTTATTACAATTTATCCATTGGTAACTACTGAATACAAAACCTACATTTGTGATTTCTGTTTAAACAGCTAATTTCCATTCATATATACAAATAACAACTTATAACCTGACTTCTTTGTAAAATATCACAATCTGACAAAAATGAGTTCTTTATTAAATACAATAACAATATAAAATGTCCTTTAAATTTATTTGCCTTCCGTGTTCCATTTTTATGACTACTACAAAAAAGTATAAAAAATATTTTCTTATACGGTATTAGGCATACACATGGGGCGATATTAGGATTTTTTTTTTTCCAAATATCCTAAACGTACCTTTTGTGTTTCTTTCTTTCTTTTTTTTTATTATTTGAGCTATTGAACGGATTGTATGGTGTATTAAGAATCAATAACGCAAATTTTAAAATCACGTGAAAGTTATGAGTTAAATTGACAAATACCAAAAATATATAAAATTTTAAAAAGGGGTGCGATATAATGGGGCATTATCCATACTTAATATGTTTTATTTTATAGCTGTTTTCCCTTGCGACATTTTAGCTGTCAAGCGAGACGCAAACTTAGCTACAAAAATTTAAAATCATCATAATAAATTTCAGTGTAAAATTTTACAAGCCTAAATTAATTTGAAAAAGATGTGAAAAATAGGCTTGTTCACAAGATTTGATTTTTAGAAGGATAAATATGTTTAATTTTGAAACCAACATTATATGATGAACTTTGATGAATTGAGAATGATTAAAATTATGCTTTATATTTGTAGCATCCACAACTTTAAAGATATAGCAAAAGTATAAAGCAGAAGTATAAAGCAACTTGAAAAACAAAGATAAGTATATTTTCTGAGAAAATATTTTCTATCAAAATATCGCCTTCAAAAAATTGCTTTTCGAAACAATGACAGCTATTACAAACATCATATTTTAATCCCAGGTACCTTGAAAGACTCCCTGACAAAAGTTTAAAATTACATTTTGGAGAATTCAACGAGATCAAAGATATTCTGTTTGAAATTATCTACATAAGAATAAATTAATTTTGAGAATATTTTAAGGTAAATAATTCTCTAAATTATTTTCGTGAAGACACTTTTCATAAAGACATTACAAAGATACGTGCATAAATATTTTAGTTAAACGCACGGTCATAAAGTTACATTATGTCAGTTTGTGTTTTAATTAAATTTAAAACTAGTAAAAAATATATTGTGATTTTCTGAAAAATAAAAAAAAATGTTTTTAATCAGAGTTGAATAAAAATTTTCTATTTGGGTTTATATCCTGGAACGTCTTATATGAAAACATGAAAAAATTCTGCTACACCACGGAATCACGTGATTTCTTTTTCTTTCTTTTTCTTTCTTTTTTTTTTTTTTTTTTTTTTTTTTTGTTAGTATTTAACTCAGTTCAATTTCATTTACTTAACAAATGAGTGGTCTTCTATGACTATATATGTTTTTGTCTTTGTGACCAAATTTTGAGTTTACCGATTTCAAAATACACAACATATATTTCTTTATAATTTTGAAATACATTTATTAATAAAAATGAACATTCATTAAAAAAATTATATTTGTGAGTTTTACCTTTTCGAATTGGAGAGAAATATAAAATATAATAATGACGATGCTGCTAGGAATGAGAGTCCTGTCTGCTTTTAAGTTTAGTTACATGGAAATTCAATGCTATCTTGATTACTATGAAGATTATTATTTTTAAATGGTATTAAATATTAACTTGATAGAAGGATTGACCGTCTGCCAGTTGATTGAACATTTGCCCGATCCGTCTGATTGGCAAGATCTCAGCTGCATCCGTCAACGTAGAATTCTAGACTACGTCTATCTTTTTTCCACAAAGAAAGTCTATATCCCATTCAAATTATAAATCAGACGATGATGATTCACTTCGAGAGCCTCAATCAAAAATTCGCTTTGTTTGCGGCTCAGCGTTCAAACTCATGCCACCAAATACATGTGTTTTGCATTTGTCGAACTATTTGTGCATTAGTTATATGTTTCTAACAAAAGGATCCGTCACATTTGAAAACGCCCGAAATACTGAACCGATTCAAATGTAATTTTGAATTCAAATATAATATTCATTATGAAAATATCTGTGATTAATTCGTTACTTATGTATGTTGCTCTTGCAGTTCACTTATAATGACACAAAAATGATTTTAATGGCATTTCTTGAACAGTTTACGTTATATTTCAGCCTGCTGGAAATTTATTAAACTATCATTTCAACAATCTTTTAACATTTTTGCTATAATTGTCTCGTATCTATCCGATTATATTTGGTAACGGTATTAAAAAATTTCCTAGCAAATTTAAATTGATGTGTGTAACAAAAGAAAAAAAATCCACCTTGGCAGGCAGGACTTGTTTTATATTAAAAACGCTAATGTAATCTTAGCATTTCATAATTTTATATTGCCTACTAAGAACCCTAAAAAGAATTTCTGTATAATAAAAATAAGTTTTTTTTTTTTTTTTTTTTTTTTTTTCAGATTTTGGATTGGTAAGGCTTGTTAAATTTCATGTTCTGAAATTTCGGAAATTTAAACTTAATTGCAGGAACATTTTGTCGTTACGAGATAATGGTTATTGTTTTAACGCTTAAAGAATAATAAAGGATAAAAATAATGACATATTATACATATTTTTAGTAATACATAATTTGATTGTTAGATGTAAAATATGAATATGATATTTTTAATTAAATTCGAAAAGAAATGTTTGTTTTTTAGTATTCCGTACTTAAAAAGTAAAAACGGAACCATTATAAGATGACTCCTGTGTCTGTCTGTCTGCCACAGCCATTTTACTCGTAAACTATGGAACGTTATCATTCACACGAATGATATCTCTCAATCTGTCACCACTACTGTTTACAGAAAACCTACATCTACTGGCCAATATATTAATTTCAATTCAATATGCCCTTTCAGCCATAAAATAGTCGTTATTAAGGCTTTAGCCTTCAGAGCCATAAAATATTGCAGTTCCAGTAATGATTTTGAAATAGAGAAACGTAAAATTTATCGCGATTTGGTTAATAATAGCCATCCTATTGGTCTTGTTAAAAAAATCTTTAAAAATACTTTAAATTTTGTAAATTCTACTCCCCCCCCCCCTTTTCAACAAGTAAACCAAGCTGCTTTATCTGTGTCCCTTATTATAAGAACATTTCTGATAAAATTTCTGGCATTCTAAAATCATTCAATATTGGGGTTTCTTTTAAACCAATTAATAAATTGAGTTTATTTTTCAATAAGTATAAATTTCAATATGATGTCTAAATTACCCGGTGTTGTTTATATTATTCCGTGTAAAGATTGCAATAGTGTTTATATTGGTGAAACAGGTAGATCATTGGAAAGTCGCATAAAAGAACATGCTGATGCTTTAAAAAAAGGTAATTTTAATTCAAAAATTGTCCAGCATTCACTCCAAACGAGTCACATTCCGCTTATTGCGAACGCCAGTATTTTGAAATCGGGTTTCAACAGCTAACACGGTAGATTGCTCCTTGAGGTTTGGTTCACTGAATTGCGATCGCAGACTTTGAATGAAGCTCGTTCTATCCCCAATAAATATTGTCTGTTTTTAAAATAACTAACTTTAACTGTTCTTGATTTGTTCCGTCGTTTGTAATGCAATGGATATTTTGTACTGATGATGCCTCGCGTGTCGCTTGGCGAAACGTTTACAAATTGTATTTTTAATTGTTTTTAAGTATATTTTTTATAAAATTTTATTTTTTTAACTGTGCTCAAGTCTGTATTAATTTATTTTATTTGGTGTTTTAATAATTACAAATTCATATATTTTATTCTACGGAACCCCCTGTACGCGAGTAATACTCGCTCTTGACCGTTTATTTGAATTAAATCATTTTTTTATTTGATTGAATTAATATATTTTTTAAATGTGTTTTTTTTAATATAATTTACAGGGGGATATTTTTTTTTAATATTCTAAAAAATAAATTTCGAATAAGTCTAAATAAATGAGAAAATTGCTACGTTATTAAATTCGGAAGAATAATTTTTCTTTGTTTGTTTTTAAATAAATTAGAAATTTTAATTTATTGAATTTTCGATTTTCATTTTAACCCTTAAATGCCTGGTGTTGCTTTTCGGCAACATACACAATTTAGGCTCTAAAATACTATTAGAATAATGTTGAAACTATAATGCCTAATGTTACCGATAAAATGCAGTCTGAAAATATTATTAAATCGATTTTCAACATTTAGATGGCAACATTTGTGCTGTTTAAGAATAAAGATAAATTTATTTTTTCAAATGTTTCTACTTGTTCTTTTTGTTTTGTTTCGAAGCTTGCGAAATACCCTATTTTGACCTGCAGCGAGCAAGTAAAATGTATTTCTTATTAAAGTTCCTAATATTCTTGTGTGTTTAATGTTATAGAATTTTATCAAGGAAAATTATTTTTTCAATTAAACACCAGTATTGCCGATTAGTAACAAACTGTTTTTTAGCCGTAAACTATACTTAAATCAAAATATGATTTTTTAAAGTATTTTTCCCATAATTTATTTTAAAAATGAAAGCCGAAAAACATTATTACAATGATTTTTGAAAAATCCGGCATTTAAGGGTTAAAAATAAATTGGAACTTTGGTATTAATGCAGCCAATACACATGCGTGCAAGGAATAAACCGAAATTTTCCCTCTTTTTTAGACTTCCTGGGTGAATTAATGGAAAAAGCATGTTTTTTAGGAGTATGGAAATTATTATTTTTTAAATGACCAGTAATTTAGTCTATGAAAACGAATTTTTCTGACAGTGAATATTATTTTTCTCTATTGAAAAGTGTCAAATGCATGAAAGTGTGTTATTCTTTCAGAAGATACATCAAGTATTGAACTTGGCTAAAATTAATAGTTTTGATATTTTAACAGTATCTTTCCCTTTTAAGAATTTCCATTTGTAAAAGAACATAGTGATAAATTTCAAGAAAAAAACACCCATTTAAAATAAAAATTATTTTCTTCCTCCGGCCACCTTAAAGTATTGAATAATTTCTAAAATTAGTTTATTAAAAGAATCCTACCTACAATTAAATAGTCCTTTGTGCTTTCTCTTGTTTTATATGAAAGGTTATTAATTTTAAGGAATTAATTTCAATAAACTGTCAATGATTAAGTTTCAAATCAAGTTTTTGGGAGCGAGAACAAAGATATCATAACAAAACTCATTCTATAGTATACAACAATGTGTCTGTGACGTTAATGAATTTATTACCAAAATATAAATTCTACTTTCTTTTAAAATAGCAAAAAAATTAAATACGAATATAATCCAGTAAGTGAGTTCAGTTTTCAATTTTTGCCGCGGAAGCGCTGCGTTCGTAATTTCACGCATGCGCATCAACTTTTTTGACTTATTGGCAACCAATTGAAGTTATCCGTAGGTCCCTGAGTATTGCGTCGGCTGTCTTTTAAGCATTTAAAATGTTTACAAAATTGAATATCTTGCAGCAATCAAGTTAGGGTCTGACATCCTTTTTCTGAATCCTAGGAACACTAAATCAACTGAAATTCACAGTCAAATTTAAGAAGTTTACGGACAAAACGCGATGAGTGATTCGATGGTAAGGACGTGGGTGCGAAATTTCAATGAAACATGTGAAAGCATTCACGTTGAAGAACGAAGTCGGGGGCCACCTTTGATTGACGATGATTTGCTTACAGAAGTTACCAAGTGAAAGTAACTATTTTGAACGAGTGAAAGTAGCATTTTCCAACATATTTCTGCCAAGCAGTTCAGGATATACGAAGGGGTGAAAAATGCAGTTACCACATGGTCGGCATCGCTGACAGCATAGTTCTACGACGAGGGCATACAAAAGCTCGTGACTTACTTTGATAAATCCTTCAACATTGCTGGCAACTATGTTGAAAGTAATGTAAACTTTGTACTTAACTATGCAATAAAATATTCTAATTAATCGTTTCCTTTTGCTTAATTGCTTAATGGAACTTACTTTTTTTCTGGATTGAACTCGTACATAAGCATTAGGCTTTCCCTGACATTTTCATCAAAATGCACCCTGGTAAAATTTATTCATAGATCTACTTAAAAACTTAAATATACTACATAAATGATCAATGTGCATAATTTTCTTTTATAAAACAAACACATTTTAATTGAAGACATGCGTACGTATGAAACAAATGAAAAGAACATCTTGCACCACTTTTTCAGGACAAAAAATTAATAACGGAGGATTGTCCGAATTTAATCAACATCCGCAGACAGTTTGCATTGATTTTATGTAAGTTGCTTAGAACTTAAAATATTGTTTGTCAATAAATATAAATGTTCGTAAAAGTCTATAACATCTCTTTAGAGATCACGGTATCTTCCCACCAGTTCACAGATCTTCACAGATGTTCACGGTATCTTCCCACATTTGCGTTCAACACGAAAGCTGAAACTAAAATTGTTGAATTCAGAAGTTATGGATTTTTTTTTAGAAAACGTCCACTTTAATATATAAAATTTGAATTTTTGGAAACTATATATTAGCACATTAAAACTATTTCAATTACATAAAAGATAAATTCTGAAGAAAAACATTTTCTAATAATTTAAAGTATCCTACTACGTTCGGTATCAATTTTATGAAATAAAATAAAAA
Organism: Maratus speciosus; assembly: GCA_963932465.1. Classification (NCBI taxonomy): domain Eukaryota; kingdom Metazoa; phylum Arthropoda; class Arachnida; order Araneae; family Salticidae; genus Maratus; species Maratus speciosus. Next base: position 309,464,741 of record OZ010800.1, read on the forward strand.
TAAGTATATAAAAAAAGGTTTACTTTTATAAAATAAGTATATAAATACGTATAAATAAGTATATAAGTGTATATATAAGTATATATATAAGTAAAATAAAAATAAGTATATATTTTTTCAATTAAATTATTAGATAAGTTAAAAATGCCACTAGTTAAATTAATTATTGGGAAATTTTAGTTAAATTTTTTAGTTAAAATTGAAGTTAAAATTTTTCAATTGAAAGGGGGTGCTGCCCCCTATCAGATACGCTCGACAACCGCCCATCAGACACCGTAAACTCTAAAAACAGGCCAAATTTGTTCAAAATTTTTTCGGAAGATTGAATTATAAATAAAACCAAAGTTTTTTTTGTTTAATACATGTATTATATTATACGTTTATAGATTTACCGATTTTCATCAGGAAGTATTGCACTTAACGGTTGAATTATAATTAAACGACGAATGGCGATTTTCTGTAATCCGGTTGCCATTCATTCTCCTTTGATTGCGAGTTTTTATGGCTCTTAAGGTTGAATCAATTTCTGTCGGGACCTCTAAGGGCTGTATTTATAGCTGATTAAGTAAAATCAATTAAACATTGAAAATTAGCTTGTACAAAATGGCTGTGAAAAACGTCGCTGCCTTCCGGAAAAAAATAATATGACGCTACAATAAAACTGTTTTAATATGACATAATTTTAATTTTCACCAAAAATTTATTTTTTAATATTCAAGAGAAAATACATTTTTTAATTGAAAAATATGACTATTTGCACAGTTTTAAATTTGATAACAATAGGTAAAAACTCTTTTGAAATATGAAATAAATGTCTTGCATATATTGATTTTAAAATTGAAACTATTTGGCAATATTATTTTCCGGGCCTTTTAAAAATTACGTAATTTTCCCCCATTTACTGCTTTTAACGTGCAATAATTTGATCATTATTTTAAATTTTTCATTCTCTTTGTTATATTTGCGCTTAAAAACAATTTTTGTAACGTAAGTTTCACCATTTACTACTTTTAACACGTGTTAATTTAATTATTAATTTCAAGTTTTCTTTCAGATTTTAATATTCACTTGTAAAACTATTTTAATTGAATGGACAGATTATTATTTGCACTGTTTTAAAATTAGGCTACCGGTAAAAAAAAAAAATGACTTTTTGGAAATATGAAATAAATCTTCATTCAGATTTTTTTTAAATAAATAAAAAATGTAAAAAATCCTCAAAAAAGTACTCAAAAAAGGATTACACATGAAATATCATGTCATCAAGTATAAAACTTGTTGATCTGGGAGAAAAGGAGCTGATTTCCAACGAGGCAAACTTCCACCAGTAAAAAATAATAGACATTTTCCTGTTATTCATGCCAGTATACGTTCATGAATATGGCGTTTAAATAAGATGAAAATTTCAATTAAATTTTACTGTTGGAAGATTTCCCCGTTGGTTATATGGCCGTTTTATAATCACAAGATTCATACTTGTTGACCTAATACAACAGTAAAATTTCTGAAAATTCTGATAAATTTAAACCTGCAATTGATTACACTCATAACATCGCGTAAATTAAAGGCGAATTTGACATATGAATCTCGTAGGAATTTTCAAAAATCCGGCTCCAGTATTTCAAATTAGAAAAGTTCTTTTTCATAGTATTTCATTCGCGTAGTTCGCAGTCATTCCGTGCTATCGTACTCTTTGTATCATTTTACTGTGATTAAATAAAACGAAAAATTATGTGAAATATTTCCTATAAAATTTTACGCACACTGATAACCGTGTTTTTTTGGAATGATACGTTTTATGAAGAAACGTGTTTTTCAGCAATTTCTTTTTTTGAAATAATGTTAGAAATTTAACTCCAGTTTTAAAAAGAATTATGTGTTGTGCCGTGTATAATATCAATTTTAGAAGCTTTTATATTTATTCAGATTATTTAAAAATGTATTTCCGGTTACTTAAATACAGAACTTCCCGATTGAGAGCACGCACAAAAACAGCCATAAACCTGATCGTACAAAAAAAAAAAAAAAAAAAAAAAAAAAAAGAAGAAGAAAGAAAAAAAGAAAAAAAAAGGAAAAAAAGGAAAAAAAAAGGAAAACAGCTTTTGAAAGTAATTTTCCACTCTGTAAAATAAAACAATAAATTATTTTTTTTGGATATTTGCCTAAAATTGGCTGTATAAACGTTGTGGGATTCTTCAATGGCAGAAATACAAAGTATATCTTATATTCTGTTCCAACCTGTTTTAATGTATTGTTTAAAAGCAAATTTTAAAAAGGAAACGTTTCATCCAAGATAAGATGAAATTCAAATTTTTAATGCTCTCTGTTTTATATGTAAATCTTTCGACGCATTTTGAATTATTTCCAAATCTTTCTTTGATTTTTTCCGAAGATTATAGATCGAGTTCTTCACGCTGTCGAGGCGTAAAATTTAAATATTTTTTATCTTCAGTAAACTAATATGATAAATGAAAAAGAAACTTTTAAATTGTTACGAGAAAGTTATTTATTAATCAACTGATACCTTAATATCTTATTCCAATGAAAATAATTTAACGTAAAAAAGCACTTGAAAAATATCCATCAGAACATAAGAATCATATAATAAAGAAACCACAGTTTTTAGAGAATGGAATCCCCACATATTAACGCAGTAAATTTAAATTGACAGTTCAATAATCAACATTTTTCATTTAAAATTTTTATAATTGTGTATCTTTATTCTGTATCTCGTAACAAAATACTGGATTTATAAGTTTGGAAAAAAAGTACATCTCAAAAATACTTCAGCTACTTTAAAATAAGAAGTGCTCTTTTCTTAGTACATCCATTAACTTTTATCTTCATTTTAAATATTTCCCTCATTTCAGTAATTTTCGAGCGTAACTGAATCATTAATTTTTCTTTAAAATGTTATGAGTTTCAGCAGCTTAGTCGTTCAGAGACCTACCTCTACAGAGGTTTTGCCACGAATTAAATTACACAGATTATATTTATAAAATCGATACGATGCCTAAATATCCCCACAATTGAATATTGTACAAATGGGGATTATAACAGTGTTCTGTTACATATTACTTTTCAAGCCCCCCTCCACTACTTTGCGTGCGAGCCCGAGTTTAAAATTTATCTTAAATACTTAGGAAATTATGTGTATTTGTTCTCGCCCCCACCCCACTCGATAACTTATCATATTTAATTTAATATTTAAAAATATACTACCTACATGCGTTCCCCCCACAATTAAATAAACTTATTTAATACTTTAAATACGCATCAATTAAAAGTAGCGAACCATTAATTCACCCTTTCCTGTCAATATCAGGTCGCTTTCCTACAAACATTTAATTCAGCCGTCATAGCTTTCTATTAAAATGAATGCAAATTATAAATAAAACATGTGTTCTCTCAGACAGCTGGGCACACATTAAACGCGAATACTTTTTCTTTGTTAGTGTGCGTCTCCCTTCTCATAATATTTCACGGTCATGTCACATCATTGTAGTTTATTCAGACGTTTGCAACTTTTTTTCATATCCTGCTTTCTCTCACACGTTTTTAGTAACGGATACTTCTTTTAATAGCTAATGTTACCAGCTACCCACTTTTGTACTTTGATTGATTGTTAATTTTGACTAAAGTCTATAACGTACTCTTAAAATGCATGATTCAACACTCCTTATCTTCGGCGCGTCCAATTATCTCAAGAATTCCTTTAATTTTGTCGACAACCCTAGATTACTTCAACTACGTGTTTGCAAACAGCCGCTCAAAGTTTATTAATTTTCGTTCTCCCCAAATCTTTTGTCTACCCCAGCGCAGCTGCCAAAACCTTTGTGATTTGGCAGTGTTTCCCAGCTAAGTAGCGTGATCTTGTGACGGAAGCTCGTCACTTCACGTTCTGCCGCTTCGCTTTTCAAACCCCGCAAGAGCGTCTATGGATTTAACCTATTGTTTGTTACCCACATCGCCGTATACTTTTACCACGGTCATTTTCTTCAAGATACAATAAAATCTACAATTTGTAAATGTTAGTTGGAGTTTTATGTACTCTCTCTCTAAATTTGCGTGGGAATTGGTGATCATTTTATGATCTACGTCTAAAATAATACGCACGATGCAGCATAGGGGTGTTTTCACAATAAAGCGGTCTCAAAATTTCAACGGTCTTCCCCCCTGAGAATCTTTAGGCTCGGCCATTGTGTGGCCCACCAAAATTACTATACTTTTTCATTTGAGAAAATGTAAAAAAAATTGAAAATATCAATTAAGATGAAAATATTAAATTTCAACTAAATTGCATCTAATTCAAATTACGATATTTTATTAATATTTTAAACAAGTGATATCAGTCGAACAAATTTAAAATATCAAACGAACAACATTTGTTAAATTCTTCAAAAAAGATATTACATAATATTTTCATTAATTTAAAATTGTTAATCAAATTAAATAACTGATTAATTTATGTGGTAATTGTGATGATTGTATGATAGAAGGTGACAGAATAATATCGTAAAGTTATTTTTAAACACTGAAATTCTAATTAATAATCCAAAAATCCTTTCTCGTGATCAATATATAGGGTATAGTGTTCGTTACATTGTGCTGTGGACACAAAAGACAATTCCGACATAACAGTCATTAATTAAAATAATTCTGTATTTATTTCTCATATATTTGATAATCAAGAACAAAAAACAAAAGCAAAAGCATTACCTGTACTGACCTGAAACAAAAAAAAGTAGCGAAAGGCATTAGTGAAAGGAAATGCACAGACGATAATCATCAACGAATGTATCTTTATTTTTGATGAAACTCTCTTGGAAAAAAAGAGCATATTTATAAAGGACAACCCTTATTTTTAGATGTACCTTTTTCATGATGAATAATACACAAATCGATTTTTTTATGAGCTCTCATTTTTGAGAAAAATATAATAAATTTTCTCCTGGGGAGTATGGAGGCACATGTCTAAAAAAACAAGGCATTTAGATGATTTTTTAGCATCGAATTCAACAACATCTAACACAAGCACCAGCTGAATGAAAAATAGTAGTAACTCATGCTATACAGCACTCAGTAGGGTTTTTACCCACTTAATATTATTCTGAAGACTCGTCGTATCATCACGGTTAGAGGAACCGTTGTCAAATCTCGGTGCAAACAGAAGGAAAATATGCAGCCGATCACACAATCTTAAAAAAATATTCTTTCACTTTTACCATTTTCGCTGTACGAACAAGATCCGTTTATTTTGGAGAAGTGCGAGAGCCGCTACCCTTTTCTGCGCTCGTTGTCAGAACTCTAATCACCGTGCGCAAGCTCTGCGTAGAAGAGGGGAAACAAGGTTGCTGTAATAAAGGAAACTCGCCTAGGCGGAGATAAAATATATTAGAAACTTACGTTGGCACAATTGCAATGCCAAAGCATATAAAAACTGCTTTAAATTAGAGGAAATTTTAGAGATTTCATTAAAATAACATGTCAAATAGTAGTAAAGTGTTACAAATTTTGAAATTACGTATTAAACTGAGTTAAATATGATTGGCTAGGGACGGAGCTACAAAGAGAAAATTACCTCAGAAATAGAAGGTTATGGAATGTTCCAGAGAAATCTTTTACCGGAAGTACAGATTTAAAAACTATGTTTATGATTTTAAAATTAAACGAAATCTGACGCCAGAAATAAAAGCTTACAGGGGAAGTTTGAAAAAAAAGGAAGGAATCAAATAATTTTAGAATCCGAATATTAAAATTAAAAGAATAATAGATTAATAAAAATATTTTCTAAATCAAATTAACTAAAAATAACCTGTGGTTGTAAGTAACCACAACAGTAATTATATAAAATATAACGATATTTTAATTCAGCAAAACACGTTTTTCATAAAATCTTTCCCTTAAGCAGTCAGAAAATTTGTTAAAAACAAAAATTAGATTGACAGAAGTATTCATGTTGAAAAATTAAAAAGACATAGCTATTGAACTACATTTTGCTGAAGCGATATAATTTAGGAAGTGCATTTTGATTTCCAAATTATTCTAATTAATCTTATCTGCAAATTTTACATTATATGCTAAGTATTTTCAGTAAAACAAGAACGTAACAAAATAAACTCGTTTTTAACCTTTAAACGTAATTCAATTTGTAAAAGGTGAATTAGTTTTTTAAATGTTATTTACTAGAATGTTTGCAACCAAAAGATTCTTCTGTAGCATTCTAATATTCTTTTAAATTATGCAGTTACATGCTAACAATTTTTGATATAAGATAGTGTGTAATTCTTTGAATTTAATATGCAGATATGGTAACTAGTGTTAGTAAAGTAAAATATAGCTTAACAGTGCTTCTCCCGAAATGAGGCGAAACGCTAAATCCCGAAAAGAGGCCAAATGCTAAATCAAGAATTGAGGCCGAAGTTTATAGTTTTAATATCCTCCTTAAATACAAATTTAGTTTTTATTCTACTGAATAGAACCTGATAGTTATCAAAATGTTCACCTTAACCGCTCTTAAACTTCGTTAAACCGATTACCCTTTTATTGACAACCAATTACATTTTCCTTAAAGATTAGATTAAAACAAAAAATAAATAAAGCAATTTGACAAATTACAACGACCATTTGGAAAATGATTTTTTCAAACAGACATTTCTCAAAATTTAAGGCATAAAAAATCGCACGGAGTTGATCATACATTACGTACGCCATGGATTAAACATTAATAGTGTTATTAAACGTACAAATTGCAAGATTTCCGGAAACTTACATATTATCCACCTGAAACTTACGTATTATGCAAGCATTTCATTGGCTGTTCGGGAAAAGGCTTTTTCATCGTCCAAGAAATCTGACGACCAATTTTAAATGAAATTTCATTCTTAAACTTCTAAACATCCCACAATATTACTTTTTACACCGTCGTATAGAGAAAAAAATGTACTTTTAAATGCAATTTGTTTGAAAGTTGTATTTCAATTTGTTTCTGAGTTATTATTTTGTTTTGTAGTTTTTATTACTTTTTTGTCATAGTAGCAACAGAAGTATCCATCTCTGTTGAAAGTAAAGGGAAAATACATTACCGTATAGACCAATCAGAAAACGAATAAAATGCGGATTAAACCAATTAAAAGCTTCAGATATGCTTTTGATTTCCTACCCTGACGAGGACAATAACCATTTTTCCAAATGTTTAAAAATATTTCCATCTGTGCGAACTACTTATTTTTCCACTGCACAAATTAATAGAATCTCATGTCTTGTCTAATATCCATTCAAATTTTCTTATGTTTACATTTGTCTACAAGAAAAGCCATATACCTCCAGATGAACTTTTTTTTTTTTTTTTTTTTTGTAACTAGTTTATATAAGAAAATTCTGACACCATTATACATATATATATATATATTAAAGTACGATATATTTTTGTGTGTATGATGCAGTGTTGTCAGATTGGGGACTCTTTAAATTCAGATTATTTGACTGTCACCACTTTTTAAAAGTAGTATAATTCGCTTATTTTTCATAATTTTTAATCTATTTTTAAATAAGGCGAATATATCTATCTAAAAAAAGCGGTGACAATCAACAATCTGGAGACAATCTGGCAACACTGGTATGATGCTGCTTTTTTTTTTTTACACTGGATATGCAAGATCTGTTTCGACGGATATATTTGATGTGAGCGGTGTCTTAAACACAAACTACTTGAAGCAGGAAAATTGATCATAAAAGCAAAGCAAAGCAAAAAAAGAAAAAAAAAACTTTATAATGACTGTACGATGTTGATTAATGTTTGATTTTGTATTGCATTTAAGGATTATTAACATTATTTTTTTCATAATGAAATTACATAAAATTTAGTTTTACGTGTGGACCCCTGTTTATTAGCTTGCTGTACATCAGGTGTCTGTGAAACACAGTTTTAGAACAAATGTGCTATTTGCTGAGATTTAAACAAAAATTGCATTCTACAAAACATTTTTCTACAAACTAACTTCTTATTATCCCTTTTTTGCGTTCTTATTAGTTTATAAGGAAATAAAATGTAATTTAATATTTTAAAAATATTAATATGTATTGTAGGAATCTGTTTCTGAGATTTCTAAAATTAGAATCATATAGTAACGTGGAAATGTCGTTAAATAGCTAATCTGTAAAAAATGAGAAACAAGTTGTTTCGTTTAACATTTTTCATGTATGAAAATCTTGTGTTTGGACAATGGATTATACGAAAGAAAGTCAGTAAGTAGGTCACAAACTGATATGAGAGGTCGGAAATTAGTAGTAAATTGTTTTCAAATGTGCCAATAGGTGGCAGCATGATCCAACTATAAGATGTTAATTTCGAATTTATGAGACAGCAGTTGTACAAAATGAGTAGGGTCGTTCAAAAGTTTTTGACGAAGAGAGAAGAGGTCTTCGAGTTGAGACTGCGACAGAAGAATCATATCGGAAGGTTGAGGAACTGGTTAGAGCTGACATGCGAACAACAATAGACAGCATAGCAACTACTTCCTCAACCTTCTGCACTGATTCTTCTGTCACAATCTCAACGGAACGACTACTTCGCTCTTCGCAACAACTGTTGAACGACCCTGCTCATCTTGTACAACTACTGTCTCAAAAATTCGAAATTAACATCTTATAAGTTGATTATACTGCCTCCTATTACCTTATTTGGAAACAATTTACTAGTAATTTCCGACCTCCCATATCAGTTTGTGACCTACTTACTGACTTTCCTTCGTTTATTATGTAACATTGTTTCTTTTAGGAAGCCACTTGACCCGTCATAATTTTCTATTATTGACCCTGAAGTATGTACTTATCTATGTACTATGTGTATCCTTGACTTTCTCAACAATCACCATGCGGATTTGGATATTATTTTTGTATACTAAATTTAGTTTGTACGAGGCTAAAAATAGCCATCCTATCTTGTATATCTATATTATAAAGGACAAACATATCTGTGCGTAACGCATACGTCATTCTGCGAATGGCAACACTTTGAAATTTGAAATAAAAATTTGGTTTTGCAATTTTCGCTACTGCAAAATTTTAAACTTCTAAACATACCACGTTTTAAATGTTTACACCGTCGTATGCAGAAAAAAATGCACATTTAAATGCAATTTGTTTGAAAGCTGTACCTCAATTTATTTTTGAGATATTAATTTTTTTATAGTTTTTAATACCAATTTTCTAATCGTGGCAACTGAAGTACCTCATTTCTATTAAAAGTGGTTTAGTTATCTTTATTGATTATATTCTTACTGATGCCATTTTCTCATTACAATTAAAAATATATTTTTTAAAAATTTGAACAGAAAATGACGTTACGCTTTAAAAAAGATACAATTTCCCTGATGATGCTGTTATATTTCACTATTTTTTCATTTCGCTGACTTTGAGTTTGAGACAATAGGCAAAATATTTCAGCGACTGAAAATGACGTCATATTTAAAATAAACCGATAATTTTATTTGATAAAACGAGATATTTCCCCATGAATACGTCTAAAAGTTATAAATTTCTGGAATTTTTACGCGCAGGTACAGAGATTGTTATAAGACCTCAAATCACGAGTGGGAATTTTAACATGGCAAGTTGTAATAGTTGACAAACGTGACTTAAAGCTTGAAAATATATTTATCAATAACCTTTTGCGCGTTAAAATGTTTTTAAATGGTTAATATTGATGTGAAACGTTGAAAATGACTTGATTTGTTTAGATTTAAAGGTGGGGGGGATTCTATGATTATGTCAAGGTGAAATCCTTTTTGCTGATTTTTTCATTCCGTAATACCAAGCATCAATTGATAACTTAATCAAAATTACTTACCTTGATTATATGTTACTGATTACGTATATGAATAAAGTTTAATTTTCCAATAATTTTAACAGTTGAAGTTTATGAAAAAAGTATTTTGTTAATCTTAGGTTAAAATATGTCTTTGGAGAGTTAAATTAACAAGTGTAAGATGGATTTTTTATTGTAATTATTGTTGTCGATGTATTATAAATTTGATGGAACAGTTCCTAAGTAAACATTTTCTTTCGTCGAAATTCGACGGGTTCCACCTCGTATTTTTAAAAGGAATACATCGAAAATTTTAATGCGTATTGAACGTGACCAATGCTGGTAGTTACAGTCTGTTTATGAATCGAAGAATGGAAATATAAGACCTAAAAAAGTTTATTGGTTAAGACTGTTTTGTGCAGAACTGTGGGAACTTCCCACTATCGTCAAGGTAATGCTCCTTTACATGTCTTAGTTGTCGAATCGAACCTGTTCATCAGAGCACTACCACGTTCACAATTGTAAATTGCTAGAGTTTAAACATAATTTTCTACTCCGAGCGTGCTACTTCGGTGTATGTCCATTCTTTTATTTATAAAACCGTTTTACTGGGAAGTAGGTGGATTAAGAGGATGGTAATATTTCGAAACGATGAAAATATACTAAATATGGATCGCGCGTTAGAAAGCTGGTAATTAATTTAGACTTTTAATTATTACTTTTTTCATTTATTTACTTATATTTTATAGAAATAAAATATATTCGTTAAATTAAAAAAAGTAAATATTGTACGAGAAAACTAATCTTTTAATATAGAGGAAAAGTTCCAAATACCGGCTACCACTTTTATTTTCAATCTAGATCATACAATTTTCAAAATTAACAAAATAAAACGTGACTGCAGGGTACCTTGACATGTTTTACACCTGTATAGAGAAAAAAAATCAGTTTAAAAGGCGTTTTCGGTTTATAAAAATCAAAATTCCGAAAGTCTTAAAATTTTTAGTTTATAAAATGGGGTCTAAATACCGGCTACCTAAGATTTTTTTTCCCCCAAAAGATCATACAAATAGAGCTAATGGCAATTATTAAGCAATAAGAATATTATTTTAATAAATTGTATTGATTAATATCATTTCTTATGCACAGAAAAAATACACAATTTTTAATAAATAAGTATTTTTGTCAAATTTCTAAAATTCTTTACGACTATCTCTCAAAGTCTTCTTCGCATTATGTTTCTAATTTTGTTTTTTAACGTGTAAAACAAAAAGAAAGCTTTCTGATTGAAATGAGAATTATTTTATGTGAAAAAATCAAAAACGTTATATCACTCTCTGCGTCGGTAAAGTCCCTATCAGCCCGCATATCGCATTCTTAACTTTGAACCCAGAATCCCCTCCCCCATTCGTGTCCGCAGAGAAAGCACCCATGCAGAAGACACAAATTTATCATAACCTCTGTTGGATATTTTCCTTTTTCAGTTTTTTAACCCTCTTGCTGAGTAATTGTTTTATCAAAATTTTTTCAAAAATTGCGTATTTAACCCCTTCGTGACGAGCGTTTTTCAAAAGAAAATTTTTGTTTGATTTAACCGGGAAAATGCTCTGATTAATTAAGGCAAAATTTACAATAAAAAATAACTGGTGGGAATAATCAAGGCGGGTTATTTAGACGGAAAAAATGCATCCCCGAGGAAATCTCGGGTTGCGCAAATTTTGCTACTTTTACGTTGCCCGAGGAAATCTCGGGTTGCGCAGCGAGAGGGTTAAAATCAAATTTCTGCCCCTTTCGCCTGGTTTAATCCGTTATTTTTTTCTTTCTCTTCACATTTATTACAGGCAATTTTGTAGTGGCCAACAGCGCTTTTTTGGAAAGTGATCCGGTAACCAGTGTCGGTGAAGAACTACGGCCATGGTTGCTTTTTCCATATTGCGAAATGGGACTGGAACTATTCCTGAACCATTTAAATTAATTTATTAATTATGGAACTATTTAAATTAATTTATTTTTCCTCCCCTTCAAGCAGAGCAACCGAGAGAGGACCAAATACCGGATAGCCGGTATTTAGACCACTCTATGTAGCCTGTATTCGGATCACTGCTATGTTTAAGTTAAAGCCGGTATTACTCATTCATATAATAAAATACCAATAATGTGCGCGTGGCAATTGAGAGCTAAATATGTCTAGAAAATAACTTAATCAAGAGTTCAAGCCAATATAGGATCAGTATATTTAAAAAAAATGAGAAACACATATCTGAAAACTTTTGATGTACCAGATTACGTAGATTCAACGCTTTTGCATTTACTATTTGTAAATGACACTGGCTTCAGCGACGTACTTTTCGTAATTTTCTTCTCTCAATTAAAGTTAGAAACTCTGCCTATCATCGGTAGGTTGCGCTGCGCTCAGTTCTCAGAATACCTAGTAGCCGGTATTTGCACCCTAGCCAGTATTTGGACCTTTTCCTCTAAGTACTGCCACGATTTTGAAGCCCATGTTCTTTATTTTGAGTAGTCGTGAATATTTCAGTATACTGATTATTATTACTTTACCTCGCAATTATATCTGAAAGAAACAAATTTATAATTTTTAAAAAATTTTAAAAAAATTAAAAATTTATTAAAATTTGATCATAATTTTTATTACTTTTTGAAAAATGTTTTAGTTTTTTTTTTTCAGGCATAGTTTGCAAAGAGATCAAATTTCTTTTATAAATGAAAATCATGTACATCTTTTTATCTCTTCATAAATAAATCGCGATAAAGCTTCTAAAAAACAGTATTTAGAAGAATTGAATTTAAATTTTTAGTGAACATTATCAAATTTAAACATTATTTATCGTAGTTGCCTTTAGTATGATAAATAATGTTTAGGAATTTCGCTATCGAAACTGTATGACACTCTAAACGTTTTGAAAACTATTAACAATAACAAGAATAAATACATATATTTTTTCGCCATTTCAAACCTTTCTGGTACCCTTTAATTAAATGAGAATAGCACAAATGGTTTACACATAAAGCATTTTGCTTTACCGATTCCAAACACGCTATAATAAGCGAACTGGTTCAGGAACAGTGCTTCATTTGCGCCGTAACTCAAAGGACCTCAGCTTTGATTTTAGTTAATATTTAACTGTTGAACAGATCTCTCCCGAGCTCATAAATACTGCGCACCGAAGCTCAACGGAACAAAGATGTGTGTTGTTATTTGCTAGTTAATACAAAAAAATCCTCGGTGAGTAGGATTTTTTCAAACATCTCCACCCCATACTTTAATATTATTGCTATGTTCAAGCAGTAGATTTTATTATATACAATTCTTTCAGATATGATGAAAATGCATGAAAAAAATATTTTGCTGAAGACGAAATTGCTTTACCTTTTGTAAATATTCTATAAAAAATAAATATTCGAGTATAGTAATTATTAATAAGCAACTTGGCGCAGTACAATATAAATTTAAAACAACTTTTAAAACGCCATAATATGTAGAATTTAAGCAGACTAGTTTCGGTAGCATTTAGCGTACCGTTTCCAGTGCAAAGAATAACGGAAACTTGCTCAGTTATACAGGAGAGAAGCGAATCCAAGTGAGAAGTTCATTGACCAGTAGGAAAGCAGGAAAATTCTGATATCAGCCAATAGGAAAATAGTATAGGTAATGTAACCAAAGGTGTGAAAAATGCTGGTAGTAATTAATAAAAAGAGGATTTTATGTAATATTTCCAACAATCTGATAAAGGTGGAATAGCGAATTCACAATTAACAATATTGTCAACATTTGTTTAGATATGAAACGCTTCAAGAAAGGTAAGTTCATATATAGAAGTGGGTTTAGATTGTCTCTAAATCGAGCACGGTTCCGTTATTCATTGCACTGGGGACGGTGCGCTCAATGCTACCGAAACCAGTCTGCTTAAAGTCTACATATTCTGGCGTTTTTAATGTTGTTTTAAATTTATATATTCGGGTACATGTTTCGGGGGGAATACAGTACGTTTGTTGTTACTGAATAATATTAGAGCTCCGCTACATTTTTTGTTAGAAATTAAGCCCTGTCCAGGAAAGAAAAGTAAAGAACAATAACAAGATATTCGGGGATTAAGAAGCAGCTAATTGGGTACAGATGTCATATTCGCCCCATATTGGCGCGATTTTTTTCGGTTGCCAATTTGGCGAAAACATCAACAGCATAAACAACATAATCCGGGTTACCACATCAAGCAAAATAACGACACTTTGGCGCAAGTTAAGTACCTGTTGCCTATATGATATTGGCGACAGAAAAAAATCGCGCCAATATGGGGCGAATATGACATCTGTACCACTAATTGAACTCTGTTTCACTTTTTTGAATCTAAACTGTGTTTTTTTTATTTATATAGTTTATAAAATTTCATTTTTTACAGTTCAATATTTCGGCATATCTTCTTCCACAAAATGCCAACCTCGATTTTAGACTGTATTTTACTATTTTAAAGTAAATTCGTCGTATTACGCCCACCCTCTTTGTTTGAAAATTTACATTCGGTTTATATGTAACATGAGAATACAAAAAAGAGCATTATAACTTATAATAATAACCATATAATAATAGATAAAACAGAAAAGAAAATGTGCAAATGCAAAGCAAGGACATACGTTACTGTCAAGCATATCTGCCTGAACGCCATAAAGTGCTTGGAATCGCACTTTCGTTAGAAATTTCAATTCTTATGCTTAGTTTTTCAGCTTTCATTTTCATATACGGTGTATAACAGGCACTTGTAAAATTTGATCAATTATTTTGTTTCAAAAGTGCGCAGCTTATGCCGGTACTTTTATTACAAATATTTTTCTGCTTTGTATTATAATTTTCAATTAAATTAATACTGTTTGCGATTAATATTGAACAGAATATTGCAGTGTGTAATAGTGATGCAACGAATAATGGTTTAGCCGAATAACGGTTTAGCCGAATAACCGAATACCAACTATTCGACCTAGTTATGGCCGATTATTCGGCCTATTCGACTGCCGAATAATGAACTAATGTTTGTCTAAAATCAAAGTATAGTATGCACTATACGCACAATTCTTATATATTTCACAATTTAAATATATTACTTTCTTTTAAAAAAATTATTTATATGCAAATTTAATTTTTTAAAGCATTATTTTATTCTGAAATAAAAAATATTCGGTTATGCTAAAACTAAAAATTGCCTTAATAACATAATTCGTGCCCCCCCCCCCCTCCCCACAAAGAAAAAAAATCTTAGCAAAAGTTCCTCCTCAAGTACTGTACATTTACATTTAAGTAGATATTATGTATGTTGTAGTTACACTTTAAAATAACGAAACATTTTTAAAGTACTAAAAAATATAAATTTCAACTTTCAGATGAAAGAAAATAAAAAATAAGAAAGCTTAACATCTTAAGGAAAATCACTGATAGAAGAATATCCACTAAAATGGTGAAAATAAATCACTGAAGACTTTATAAAGCTGACGATTAACAAAAAATCCTTTATTTATTTATTTTTTATTTATTTTTTTTTTTTTTTTGCTATGTCACTATTAGTGTGTCAACGATTTTAATCAGTTGATTTAAATCAGCGATTAAAACTTGATTTAAATCAACCGATTTTTAAAAAAAAAAACCATTGATTTAAATGAAAAATTTTCTAATGGTTTAAAATGTCAAAAGAAAAACCTATTAAAATCTAACATGAACATAATTTGAAAGTTTCTACATATATTTTGACTTATGAATACACAAAAAAGGGCTATAAATAATTGTTTCTAAGCTTATTTCATCAGTATTGAAAAAAATTAATAACAGTTGAGTTTGTAAAAAGCATTGTTTTTAAGTTTTTATCCAAATTAAAACAGTTTCATTTAAAAATGATATCTAAAGCTAATATAATTTGCAATGTCATAATTTCCTTTAGGTAATCAATTTAAGCATTATTTTATATAAAATACGCATAGCCAGTGTAATACATTTCTACAAGTAAAAGAATAAATAGTAATTAATAGCAATCTCAAGTTAAAAAAGAATGAAAGAATGACTTCTGCTCAACTGCTAAATTGTAAATGAATGCATAAGAGAAAAAGAAATAATTGGTATACAAATGCTAAGCACAGCGAGAGCTTCTTTGGTATAGGTTGCATGTTTTTTTTTTTTTTTTTTTTTTTTTTTTTTTTGCTTTGTAATTCATATGTACTAAATAATAATAAAGAAAAAAATTAGGGATTGAGAAGGCAGTAAAACTTTTCTTAAAAAGAAAAAAAAATTAACCATTGAAAGCTAATAATCCACACTGAGAGGTAATAATGCTGTTATTTAAATATTTTGAGGATTTTGAGGCTAACTTATATTTATTCTATATGAATGGGTTTAACTCATTTTCATAATTTTTTTGGTTAGCATAAACATGCATGTGTGTAAGTTTAGATTTTGATGGTTTACAGTAATTTTCCTAAATACAAATGAAAAATTAAAATGCAAAATCCTAAATTTCCTAAATGCAAATAATATTTGTTAGTTTTGCTATTTGTGCTACTAACTATTGAAATTACTTATCTGCAGTTTTTATTTGTTTTGTAATTATTCATTCAGTTTCTTCTAGGCCATTTTTAGGTGCGTTCGTAATTATATAAATACGTAGCACCTATAGTCGTCGTTCAGTCCGTCTGTCTGTCCGTCCGCATATAACAGAGCAAAAACAGCCCAACCGAATGGTTTGAAATTTTAAATATATGATTGTTGCAAAATATTGTCGAGCCATTTCAAATTTTATGAAAATCGGATGTATAGTTTAATTACAGGGACAATCAAAAGTTTTTCTTTACATTACGGGCAATGGGAAAAATTATTGCAAGTGCATTTTAATGATGTTACAGGCTTCCGAATGGTCTGAAATTTTAAATATATAATTCTTGCAAAATTTTGTGGAGCCATTTCAAATTTCATGAAAATCGGATGTATAGTTTAATTACAGGGACAGTCAAAAGTTTTGCTTTACATTACGGGGAATGGGGAAAAAAATATTGCAAGTGCATTTTAATGATGTTACAAACTATTCACTTGTGAAGTGCAAAAAAATATACATTCAGTACAATATGGGGTGCAAAAAATAATTATAAAAATAGTTATAGTACGAACGCACCTCATTTGCCACGTTTGACGAGCAATTTCCAACTTGTTTTTAATGGTGCCGCACCATGCCCCTTTTAAAATTGGCAAAATGCACCATGCCTTAAAAAAAAAAAAGTTGAAATTCACCTGTAGTTATAGCCACAGATTTCTTGTAAAAAACTTCCCCATTCAACAGTATTTCTAAACTCATGAGGCCAAGATCTTGCAAAAATATACAACTTTATTTCTTTTGAAAAAACAGGATATTATTAAAATATGAATTTTAATTTTATTTTTCAATTTGTTAGTCATAAAATTATTAAAAATTAAGGACATTTTATTTATCATACTAAAGAATTATCCTTTTTTTTTCTTATATTATTACTAATATAATTCCTCATGAAATAGTGCCTTTTTTTGGAAGTAGCACCCTGTCCCTTTTTCTTTCTAAAATGAATACTACATTATTGTCATTTTAATAATTAATGCTTAAAAATGTATAATATATTCATAATGAGAGAGTTAATTGTTTAATAATTATTAATTTGAAGTAGTGTTAACTATTTTATATAAAATGCATTAATAATTTTAATAAATGTTAAATATCACTAGATTTATAAAGTTTTACATAATTATTACATTACTTAAATGTATATAGCATTATTGTATGATACTACTTAATGAAACTACTAATTTGCAGTTTTTATAATTTCTCTAACTAGGGGGCTCTGCACCCTACGAGCTACGCTCGCCAACCCCCGTTCAGACACCCCAGATTCTAAAAGCATGCTAATTTCATCGACCTTAAAAGATTGAATTATAATTTAAAAAACAGTGACGGTTTCCCTGTAAACGGCTTTTCATTCATTTTTCTTTGATTGGAGATTTTTAAGACGAAATCAGCCGCTGCTTTGAGATACAATAGCTGTTTTCGTCTTTGATTAAAAACAAGAAAGAAAAATCATGCGTACGGCATAGATTATGAAACACTTTCCAACACTCCCTGAAAGCTTTAACAAAACTTCGATATTTAGGGAAATAAGGTAAATAAGATAACTAACTAAACATTTTAAAACTGATTTCAGCAGTTACCATCCTTGCCAAATATTTATTCCAATTCTTCCGAACAGCCCTGTATTTGATCTGTAGGCTGATATATTTACTATATAATAGAAGATTTAGTTTAGCAAGAAAACGCATAACGGGTTGAAATTTCTCTTTCAGCAATTTATATTAATAGATGGAAACATACTTGAATACTTTTGTTCAGCCCTGTTGTTTACCTAGTACCTTTATTACACGCCACTATTTAGTTAAACTTTAATTCAAACTAAATCACTCTTAAAACTACTGAAATCCCATTTCCAGAATTTATCATCTGTATGCGGCCATGTATCCAATTCTTTGCGTGGCCCCGTATATAATTTTATCTATATTCTACAAACATTTCATAGAAAACTACATGCAGTTCAGCATAACACATTTTAAACCCACCTTTCAGCATTTTACGGTCATACTCAGTAACCTTTACGAATTCTTTCGCGTAGCCTTGTATATTAAATATAACATTTACACACACCATATAGTATGCATAATATAGTGAAACTTAAAAGCGCATATCATAATTAAAAATGCATTCCCTGCCATTGCCGCTAATATACAGAACTTCGGATAGAAAATACTTGTTTGAAATGTTTTGTATGTTTCTGTAAATGCTATGCACTTCGCATTATACATGAAATAACTTAAGTAAGCCTCACCGACGTATATCAATTTATTATATACGAATTTGTATAATTAAAATACGCCACAAACAATTTCCCCCAATACCATTTGTAATGGAATTCTTTTGTGTAGCCCTGTAAATGAATAGTAACTATTCGTTGCACCGCATATGCTACAGAATATTCTGCATATTTTACTGCACTTCGTAAATGCATATATTTTTTATTATGTTTGAAAGGTTGTAACACCTTTAAAGTTCATTTGAAATGATTTTTCCCATTGGCCGTAATGTAACGGAATACTTTTGACTGTACCTGTAAATGAACTAAACATGCTACAAACTTCATTTGAAATAGGATTCGTGCTAGGCTAAACGTCAATAACCAAAAATTTCAGTGCGATCGGAGTATATTTACGAGAGTTATTGCGCGAACAGACAAACCGAAATCAATAACACTTTTCAACTTTGTTGGAAAGTGTTAAAAATTAGTTAAAAATGTGAAAGTAAGCTAATGTAAAATGAAGTACACAGAGTCTTTGTCTCTCGTAACTTTTTAACAACGGTATGAGAAAGTTCTTTTAAATGTATCGTTTTAAATCTGACGTAATTTTCACCAAAGTTTCCTTTCTCTTTTTAATATTCACATGAAAATACTTTTGTTGTTAGAAAGGAAATATTATTTGCGCTGTCTTAGAAGTCACAATAATAGTTGGAAAGATTTTCTCAAAATATGAAATAAATGTCTCGTGCTAATATATTTTTTAATTTAAAGTGTTTTGCCAACTTTTATTTATCTGGCCTTTTTAAATATGACGTAATTTCCTTCATTTGTGACTTTTAATGCATAATAATGAATTTAGTATTTAAAAATTTTCTTTCCCTTTTAAAATTCACGTGTAACTGTAGTTTTTATGATGTCATTTTCAATATTTTCCTGATTTTTACCACGTAATCACTTAATTCTAATTTGAAAGTTTTTTCTGTTTATAATAGCCACGTGTAAATAATTTTTTTATTTGAAGGAAATATTATCCTTTGCGCTGTTTTTAAAATTGGCAACAGTTTTAAATAATTGCCCTTTTCCAAAATGTGTAAAAAATATCTCTCGAAATGCTGAAAATTTGAATTTAAAATGGAAATAAATCCTCAAAAATTAAGTCAAATTAAAAAGATAATTGCAGTCTGCACTTCCAATGTATAAAATGATCTAAAAATATTTAAATTCCTATGTATAGTTTTTCTGCTATAAAACTTTTTTAATGGAACGATTTTGACCATCTTTAACTTTAAATATCTCTTAAAATAATTATTCGATTTAAAAACTGTCTGCATCAGCGTGTTTATCAAACATGTCTCTATAATACCACCGATTTTCATATTTTTGTATGAAACAGTTTTCTTAATATTAACGAAGAAAAACCCCGGTCATAAAAAATATGGATGCCGATCTCGTAGGGATATACCCGGATGATCTACGCAGATTTTCATTGGTCCATTTCCAAATCAAAACTTTTATTTATATATAGAAGGATTACTAACTAATAATTATAATTTTATTAATTAAAGTGTAAAAGATAGATCATGTTAGCAATTAGTGGTTTAATTGTTTTGGAAACCTAAAACTCTTGGTAGCTATTCAGTATTTGAACACTGAGAAAAAAATCATAAAAATCCGATTTAAATAAAAAAAGTCCGATTTTTTTATTTTTTTTTTTTTTTTTTTTTTTTAAGATCATGATTTTTTTAGATCCTACTCACTATTACGAAATGTATAATGAATGTTTTCAGATTTAGAGGAAGGAATAATCTGTAAGGAAAATAAATTTCAAAATATTGACTATGCAGTATGTTAGGTACCGTATTATTACAATTTAATAGATATTATATGTATGTTGTTGCTGGTAATTTTTAAAATAATCAAAAAATTTTAAAAGTATACTAGGCAACATAAATTTCAAGTTTCAAATGAAAGAAAATCTAAATTAAGTAGTGCTGTAGAACATACATACATACAAATTAAAAGAATTTAGTACTTACATTTCTTTCATTATTTAATAAGAAATAGTAACACACTTAAAAAATTACTTAAATTATATTTAACTTTTAAGAGGATTTTACTCAAAAAAAAAAAAAAAAAAAAAGTTAAGGAATTGCAGCATATACGACTTAAATATTTTTGTTATACATACAATCCACCTATATCTAATCTATAGCATATATTTATGTTCTTTATAGTTCTAATTAAAAATATCATTGAAAGAAAGATTTTTTAATGTAACAAGGGATGAATATTAAACGTCCCATTATGCTTTAAAAAAATTGAATTTACTTAGTATATTAGGGAAATTTTGAATAGATTAATTTCAAATTTAACAGATTACGTTAGCTTATTGCAGATAATTTTTGTACTTGAAAATACAGTATAAAAGTTTTAACATGACTCCTTAATGACCTTCTTATTTAAAAATTGGCTTATAAAACCTATTCAGGGTATGAAAGTTAGAGAAAAAAAAAGTGTTTGTTAATTTCAAATAAAATTTTCATTATAAATTATGAATATAAATTGTCAAATTAAAATGTTTACTGTGTAAATATAAAAACAATTTTTACAGTATTATTCGGCCAAGGCTGAATAATAGACTTTATATTCTGCCGAAGTCGAATATTCAGCAGATAGGCCGAATGGACCGATTATTCGGCTCCCGCCGAATAATCGTTGCATCTCTAGTGTGTAAACTAATTGTGCTATGAGTTTTACAAAAAATATTTATATACTTTCTCAATAAGAGAAAATAAATTTCTTTTTTGAAAAATATTGATTATATAAAAAAAACAAACATTTTAAATTTGATATTCATAACGTTAAATTAAAACAATAAACATCCATAGAGTGTTCTAAAAATATTTTTTAAATTGGGAATGGAAATATTAATATCCCAAGAGAAAAATAAACAGAAAACCCGAAGAGAATTTCTCATAAATAAAAATTCAAAACTTTGTTATTTTATATATGTAATATTTATACTGAATCTGTTTATTTTAAATTTTTTAGCATCACTTGAAGCGGTAAATATTTACATAAACAACTATTTTAAAATTTTTATCAACACTTGAATCGGTAAATATTTACCTAAACAACTATGTAATGTCGCAATATTTACTGATTATTTTACTGAAAAATGAATAAAATATTATTTTTATAAAATTAACATCAAAGGCATTTGTTATTTTAGAAAATAATAATTTATTTGCAGAATGGTGTTTCTTAAAAATGTGTTAACAAAGGCTTTATAGAAACAAATAAATCTTTATCTAAAAATGTATCTAATTTTTTTTTTTTTCATTAGCCTAACAATATCTTTCATTTTCTAGTTAGATTTAATTACAAACAACAGCGAAGATGTCCCGTTAGTAAAATTAATGTTTGTATGATCAAATTTAAAATCTAAATCTTTTCGAATATAAAAAAAAGCTATTGCACAATAAGCGGAAATTTTCTCGATTTTTTAGAAATCAGTAACAAATAATCAGTTCTGATAAGTTATGGCTGACATATAGAAAAAAATTACAAAGGGGAAATTTTGAAGTGATCATTTCAAGTAGAAAAAAATTAGAAGAATCTAGATACAAATCAGATGTGTTATATGTTTAAAATATGCACATATGAATTCCGATATTTAAAATTATTATGAATATATGTTATTTAATTTTTATTAATGTATAGTAAAAGAATTGAATATTGGTATTTATACTAATGTTTCTAAATTCTTAGTTTTGCATTTCTTCAGATTTAATGCTTTGATCTATGGAACATCCTTCTGACATATCGATTAATTTGTTTGAAAGGATTAATGGTGTTTTTATATTAAAAGATGCATTTTAATATTTTGGTCACTTCTAAAATCAAAAATCGAACTAAGAAGATTGTTATAATTTTTTAAAGAAACATTTATAGAATTTATTTCACTGAATATTTTTGCATGATAAAATCCGAACTGTAATTATAACTGTCTGTGCAAGAGTGTTAGACACATGATGTATAAATAAGTTTTGTAAAGACGTAAAACGAAAAAAATGTAATCATGAACATTTCGAAAAGTGCGTTTTGATTTTCCAGATGGTAACAACCACGTTTGCAATCATTTTGAGTTCTGTGCATCAAAACGGCCCGTAAAAATACAGTTTGTACATTTTGTTTTTTACTTTTCATAGAATTACAAGATGTCATGTTTGTATATCGCATAAAATTCGCAATTATGCACGGATCGTCTTCAAACTCACCAAAAATATTGAAATAGCTAATATCTCGGCGGTGATTGGAAATGGGCAAAATCGTCCAAGAGGGTATAAATGGGGAGGATTAAATATTTTGAATACCGCCTTAACATGCTGCTGATAAAACCAGCTCTTTCAGAATAATGAAAGGAAAATTTAAACATTTTTTCGTTACAGCCGTTGCCAACAATTAAAAAAAACACAATAAAATTCTTATTACAACAGTTAATTTTCTATTGCAAGATTTCCACGTGAAAAATGAAAATGAAATAAACAGTTTAACGAATTAACAAAAAAGTGAATATTACGTCATAACTTTTCTATAGCAAGATTTCCACGTAAAAAATAAAAAGGAAATATATATTTCGACGAAATTTTAAAAAAGTTAATATTACGTCATATTGGAAATATAATGGATGTCAGCAGGTGAATATATAAAGTCATATGAGTTTGAAAAACATATTGAGACATGATAAAAAAAAAAACCCAACTATGGCAAAATAGGCCCAAGGGTGTGGAGATGGGGAGGAATTGAAAATTTTGAATACCGCCTTAACACGGTTCTGATAGAACCATTTCTTACAAAATAATGAAACGAAGAACAATTGTTAGAAGCCAAATTGTTAAACTGTATTTATCTCTAATCTTGATTTAGATTTTTGTTGGCGAAAACTTTTGTTAACTTCGAAATCTTTTTCCGCCTGTAGGCCGAGTCAGCAGGGATTTTTTTTATTTTTATTTTTATTTTTTTTTGTATTTCCAATTATTCGATTTATTTTATTTTTTAGCACATAAGATAATTGTTTATTATCTTTAATTATTTTAAATTTATAAAATTTTAACATTTTAAAATTTCATTAAATTTTTCAGTTGTTTTAATTTAAAATTTTAATTAACTTTACATATATTTTAAAAAACATATACTATTTTATATCTTGAAACATATATTTTTTTATCTATTATTATTTCATTATCTTTCTTATTAGAAGTATTACATTTTTAGTAATCAATGACTTAATTTAATTTATTTAAAGTATCTAAGTAATTAATTTCAAATTACTACAGTAAACATCTAAACAGCAGACTGTCCTGTACCACAGAATTTTTTGCTATACAACGATACTCGTTATTTATGTTAAAGGAGTAAAGATTTATAGGTGTTGGAAATTGAAATATGCTCGCTTACCGGAATTCCCATCATAGAGATTTTACATCTTTGTTTTATTTTTTTAAATTCATTTTTGATGTAAAAATTAATTATTTTTCTATTATCGTTTTAAAAGTAGAATACACAATTTACTTTTATTATTCATAATAGTGTGAAATCTCCGTTTATTGGACTTCTATTTATCTTATACTATAATGCGAGCAAAAATTGTGTGTGTGTGTGTGTATGTAAATTTTATCTTGAGAACGGCTCTAACGATTTTGATTAAATTTTGCACCCTACCGTTTTCGGGCACGAAAAGACCATTGGGATGGGTCTCGTGTTCGAGAAAATTCGATTAGTGGGTGATTTTGGGTCATAATGGGTCAGGGTCAAGCTAATTATATCTAAAGAACGGCTCAATCGATTTTGACCAAATTTTGTAACCAACCATTTTCGGGCACGAGAAGACTATTGGGCTAGGTCACGTGTTCGAGAAATTTCGATTTGTGGGACATTTTTGGGTCACTGTGGGTCTAGCTATTTTTATCTAAAAAACGGCTCTAATGATTTTCACTAAACTCTATATTCTACAGTTTTGGATTACGAGAAGACCATTGGGCTAAGTCACATGTTCGAGAAAATTCGATTAGGGGGTGATTTTGGGGTCACCGTGGGTCAAGCTAAGTTTATCTAGATAACGGCTCTAACGATTTTGACGAAATTTTGCACCCTACTGTTTTCGAGAACGAAAAGACGATTGGGATGGGTGACGTGTTCGAGAAGATTCGATTAGTGGGTCATTTTGGGTCATAATTGTCAGGGTCAAGCTAATTAT
The DNA here is from genome assembly GCA_963932465.1 of Maratus speciosus. NCBI lineage: Eukaryota > Metazoa > Arthropoda > Arachnida > Araneae > Salticidae > Maratus > Maratus speciosus. The sequence goes on from OZ010800.1 coordinate 309,489,667, forward strand.
ATCTAAAGAACGGCTCAATCGATTTTGACTAAATTTTGTATCTAACCATTTTCAGGCACGAAAATGGCCATTGGGAAGGCTCTCGTGTTCAAGAAAATTCGATTAGTGGGACATTTTGGGTCATAATGGGTCAGGGATTTTATCTAAAGAACGGCTCAATCGATTTTGGCTAAATTTTGTATCTAACCATTTTCGGGCACGAAAAGACCATTGGGATGGGTCACGTGTTCGAGAAAATTCGATTAGTGGGCCATTTTTGGGTCACTGTGGGTCAAGCTATTTTTATCTAAAAAACGGCTCTAACGATTTTTACTAAACTGTATATTCTACAGTTTTGGATTACGAGAAGACCATTAGGCTAAGTCACATGTTCAAGAAAATTCGATTAGTGGGTCATTTTTGGGTCACCGTGGGTCAAGCTAAGTTTATCTAGATAACGGCTCTAACGATTTTGACGAAATTTTGCACCCTACTGTTTTCGGGCACGAAAAGACCATTGGGATGGGTCTCGTATTCAAGAAAATTCGATTAGTCGGTCATTTTGGGTCATAATGAATCAAGGTCAAGCTAATAATATCTAAAGAACGGCTCAATCGATTTTGACTAAATTTTGTATCTAACCATTTTCGGGCACGCAAAGACCATTGGAATGGGTCACGTGTTCGAGAAAATTCGATCAGTGGGTCATTTTTTACGTCACTGTGGGTCAATTATTTTTATCTAAAAACGGCTCTAAATATTTTCACTAAACTCTATATTCTACAGTTTTGGATTACGAGAAGACACTTGTGCTAAGTCACATGTTCGAGAAAATTCGATTAGTGGGTCATTTTTGGGTCACCGTGGGTAAATCTAAGTTATCTAGATAACGGCTCTAACGATTTTAACGAAATTTTGCACCCTACTGTTTTTGGGCACGAAAAGTCCATTGGGATGGGTCTCGTGTTCGAGAAAATTAGATTAGTGGGTCATTTTGGGTCGTAATGGGTCAGGGTTGAGCTAATAATATCTAGAGAACGGCTCAATCGATTTTGAAAATTTTGTATCTATCAATTTTCGGGCACGAAAAGACCATTGGGATGGGTAACGTGTTCAAAAAAATTCGATTAGTGGGTCATTTTTGGGTCATCGTGAGTCCAGCTAAGTTTATCGAGAAAACGGCTCTACTATTTTGACGAAATTCTGTAAGCTATTGTTTTCGAGCACAAAAAGATCATTGGGATGGGTCACGTGTTTGAGAAAATTCCATTAGTGGGTCATTATGAGTCAGGGTCAAGCTAATTACATTTAAAAACGGGTCCAGACATTTTCACATTTTTTTTTAATATACGGCCGTTTCTGGTCATGAGATGACGTTTGGGCTAAGTCACATGTTCGAGAAAATTCAATTAGTGGATCATTTTGGGTCTCAATGGGCCAGAGTCAAGCTAATTGAATCTAAAAATATGCTCAAAACATTTTGACCAAATTTTATATTATACCGTTTCTGGGCATGATAAGACAATTGGGCTAAGTCAAATGTTCGAGAAAATTCGATTAGCGGGTCATTTTGGGTCACAATGGGTCAGGGTCCAGATAATTTTATCTAAAAACGGCTTAAACGAATTTGATTAAATTTTGTATTCTATCTTTTTCGGGATCGAGAAGACCATGGGGCTAGGTCGCATGTTCAAGAAAATTTGATTAGTGGGTCAGTTTGGCTCACAATGGGTCAGGATCAAGCTAATTGTATTTAAAAAGCACTTCAAAACATTTTGAAAGCATTTTGTATAATACCGTTTCCGAGCATGATAAGACCATTGGGTAGGGTCTCATGTTCAAGAAATTTCAATCAATGTGTCATTTTGGGTCCTAATGGATCAGGATCAAGCTAACTTTATCTAAAAAACGGCTCAAAAGATTTTGACAAAACTTTGTACTACACCGTTTCTGGACAATATAAAACCAGTGGGCTGGGTCGCATGCTCAAGAAAATTCTAACAGTGGGTCATTTTGGTGATAATTGGTCGGGGTCAGGCTAACGGCATCCATCTCAAAAATGTTCAAACAATTTTGACATTTTTTTTTGTTATACCGTTTCACAGAAAAAAAGACCATTGAAATAGCTCACACGTTCGATAAATTTCGGTTAGTGGTTTTTTGAATCAACGTGGGTTAAGCTTATTTTATCTAGAATATGACTAACGATTTTCACTAAATTTTGTATTCTATCGTTTGCAGGCTCGAGAAGAGCATTGTATTATGTCGCATGTTCGAAAAAATTCAATTAGTGCGTCATTTTGGGTCACTATGTCTCAGGGTCAAGCTAATTGTATCTAAAACAGCAAGAATAATTTAGTGGGAATAATATATCGAGATAAACACAAAGCTAATTTTGACCGAGCTTAGCTCGGTCATTCCTGCTAGTTTCTTTTAAATAACGAAATTTTCTGCAGAGTTTTAAACTCAAGGTTTTTGTATTAATTAAAACCTGCATTTAGGAAACGTATTTTCTATTTAGCAAATTTTTTTAGCTTAGGATAGCTTAAAGAAATTCTTTTCTCTCGGCAACTTTTCGCTTCTCTTCTAGCACACAAGTATACGACAGTCTGGCTAGTAGGTACGAATTTTAGCATGGATAACATAGGAACGAATTTTAAGTCGATTGCCAGTAGACACTGAATAGCACTGATCTGCCGTTAATGAATTTTGTCAGCTGATTAATAGATCAGTTTCAACCATATGATCACAAACCTGGAAATACCTGTGGCAACCAGTTTTGGTGGGCAAACAAATAATAATAGAGTACTCCGTACTCCTATTCTACTTCGGTCGCAAGACGAAACTCTTTGTTTTTGTTTAGTAAATTTTTCTTTCTTTAACTTTTGACATCTAATTTAGTACAAGTTTTTAAATCTAGCGAAATAAAATGTCTTCAAAATATTATGAAGAATTGGGCACAGGTGTCATATACGCACCATATTGGCGCGATTTATTTCTGACGCCAAAGTCATATACGCAACGGGTACTTAACTGGCACCAAAGTGTCGATATTTTGCTTGATATAGTAACCCGGATATTATTGTTTAACCTGTTGATGTTTTCGCCAAATTGGTATCAGAAACAAATCGCGCCAATATGGTACGTATATTATATCTGTGCCAAGAAGTGAATGACACTAAAGCTAAGGAACGATATGCTTCCAAAATTAGTGTTATTTTCGGTGTAGATCCATACAGTTTGAAAAAATGGTTTGAAGAAATATGTAGCGGATTTACGCGACGTTAGTTATTTTGACATCGTAAACTATTCAGTTAATGGGCAAAGTTTTTATACTGAAAAAGAATTCAGGTGTTGTAAAAGCCTTGAATCTTATAAATAATTTGACTGCAACTGGGTAACAGAAGTTCATTCTTTGAAAATCGGAGATTTTCATCTTGTTATTTGAAAAGTAAGCATACATTTATGTGTATGAATTAATAACAAATTCCATGTAGTTGGGATTTAATTCATAATAAAAATCGTAAAATTAATTCACACAATCTTGCGATAAAAACCATCTCTGTCGCCTTTCTTCACACAACTTTTTTCTAATAATATTATCTGTCTTTGGAATGCTGGTAATCTATAATAGCATTTATTATGTTCGCTGTTCGAACGATTACCGCACATTTTTACACAACAAGTCGCTGGCATGGTGATGCGAATAAATGTGATAATTTACGTGATAACACCTGCAATAAGATATCACATTACAATGTAAATAATCGCTCACAAAAACTTTGAAATGAAGGCTCAGATTTATAAAGTGAAATGTTTCACAACAAAAGCAAAAGCAATGTGATTCACGACGACCGATGTGAAAGTACAAGTCAAAGAAAACTACCAATGCTATTTGCCCCCCAAGTTTTTCGCTAGAGGCCACGTTATTAGAGCCGTGACATCAGTTGAAATTGATCTATAAACAGTAAAAAAATTATATAGCGTTACTCCATAAAATTGGTGGCAACATATTGCCTCAGATTTTATGAAGTAATCTACTTCTACCCTATATATATAAAATCCTAATGAAACGAATTTATGAAACGGATATATGAAACGACTGAAATGTAACGAATTTATGAAACAATTCTATGAAACGACTGATTAAACAACTGATTGCGTTTCGCGGTGATTTCTCCTAAACTATGGAATACTTTCCGATGAAATTAACACCAAAAAATCCGCATTGATCATCACATCTCAAAACTGGTATTAGAATTTTTTAATTCGAATTAGTTCTCGAAATATTAATTTTTTTCTAATTTTAAATACTTTTTTCTAATGATGACAACTCAAATTTTAATCATAACAGATATTTTTTTTCGTATTTTAGAAAAGGTTATTATTGTAAACGAATTTGGCGACCAGTTTGCCCTCCCTTAAATGTATGCTAAGAACAATTTTTTTTTTTTTTTTTTTTTTTTTTTTTTTTTTTTTTTTTAAGGTACGCACCGCGGTACCTAAATAGCGCCAAAAGTGCGTTATTTTGCCTGACATGGTAACCCGGCTATTGTTGTTTATTTATTAATAAATGTTTATTTACCTTTATTTTCTTTTTATTTAAAAAAAATGTTATAAATTGTTTAGTTCTATAGTTATTAATTAATTTTTTTTAATTTATTGTTATTTCATTTTAAAAATGATAGAAAATAATTTTAAATAAACATGTAACTGGTATTCAAAAACGAGGTTTCCGCAAAATTGTCGTAAAAAAAATCACGCCAAACCCGATTAAATATTGCAACAAATCCTAACATTTAATTTCAAATTCAAAGCAATGTTTTAATGGTACTACTTAGATATCCTGTCTACCAATTTCGCTAAATTATACAAATCGCCAAACCGATCACCAAATTATACAAATTGACGTAATTTTTATTTTAAATAACGAAAGAACAAACAAAGGCACAGATATCATATACGCGTATATATGCGTATCATATACGCATATATTGGCGCGATTTTTTCTGACGCCAGTGTCGTATACGCAACGGGTACTTAGCTGGCGCCAAATATCGTTATTTTGCTTGATATGGTAATCCGGATTTTGTTGTTTATGCTGTTGATGTTTTCGCCAAAATGGCGTCGGAAAATAATCGGGCCAATATCTGTATTAGTATATGTAATAGTACATGACATCTGTGCCCAAATAAATTAGTATAGCATTAATAAAAATAAAAATAAAACGTCGAAATAAAAATGAATTGATGTCGTAAACACGTGTAACTTCCTTACAGTTAAGTGAATGTGACAACCATTGATCGATCAACCATTATTGGCATTTAATCTTATAGTCTGGCGATAGATTTATGGTCGATGGGATAACCAAGCAGTACCGTTTTAAATTACCACTCCAAAAAAAAAGTGTTAACTGGCGAGTTAAAAAAAGCTATTGGCGAGATTTGCACCCTACGAACATAAAAGTACCAAGAATTCTGTGCGATAATGGCATCTTTTATGAAATTTTATTCGAAAAGATAACTTTGATTCTTTAATCAAAATGGAAACCTTTCTTATGAAAAGCGAAGGGTTGTAATTGTTTATGGCAGTTACATGACTTGTACTATTATAATATAAGTGAAATGATGGCGATAGAATAATATTTGGCGAATTATCGCCTGTGGTTGTCTAAAAATAATGTACCAAAATGACCGCCTGGTATATAAAAAAAAGCGAAGGGATCCGCCCGGAACAGTTGATAATAATCACATGACTTAGGCTATTATTATAGAGATTGTTTTCAATTCTAAAAACAGCGCAAAGGATAATATTTCCCAACGATTAAAAGTTTATTTACACGTGACTATTAAAAACAGAAAAAAACCTTTAAAATTACTATTAAATGAGTAAGTGTTAAAAGCAGGAAAATATTGAAAATTGTATTTACACGTGAATATTAAAAGAGAAAGGGAACTTTAAAATAATAAATACATTAATATGCGTTCAACCGTGGGAAAGGTATTTCTATTCGTAAAATGTTGAAATCTGTTAATGGCACCAGAATTTACAAACAATTTCGAAATACAAAAATGCTTTTGTTCACTTACTTAATAAAAGGAAAATTTTCATTCCAATATTATGGTGCCAATGTGGCACTTAAGGATTAAAGTTAAGTGGTCCAAATATGAACCGCCGCACTTGAAGGGGTTAAAGTAGGAAATTGTAGTAATTGTAGTAAATTGTATTGTGTCAATCGTTTTATAACGCTGTTAAAAAATACCGGGAGTCAAAAACTCTGTTTACTTAATTCATTTTATTTTAGCTTCCTTTCAAATGTTTAACTGGTCTTCTTTAATCAAATACGAAAACAACCATTGGCAGTCTTAACAACAACTGATTCGGCCTTAAATTTTTGCAATCAAGGGGAATTGAATGAAAAGCCATTTACAGGGAGATCGCTATAGGTTTTTTCATCATAATTCATTCTTATCTAATCTTTTTAAAACCGATCAAATTAGCGTGCTTTTAGATTCTGCGGTGTCTGAATGGGGTTGGGGAGCGTAGCTTGCAGGGTTCAGAGCCCCCTAGTATATATATATAAAATACAAACGGAAATTTCGTTCCGGAGCTCTATATTTCGAGTTCAACTACATGGATTTTGACGTAACTTACACTGTTAGATAGATATCGCTTCAGGGAATGTTTTAAGCTATGACACACCCTTCTATGTAGATTAGTTATAGAATTATGATAGAAAGTTCTGTTATTTTGGACTAAAAGATTCCCATTGGCATATGATTTTCATCTTGACATATTAAGCTACCTTTTTGTTAAAGAATTGAAACGTCTGTATCATTTAGAAAATAAAATATACAAACAGTCCGAAAAAAAACTAATACAGATTTTATTAAAAATACAAAGAAATACAGTTTGAATGACAAATAATAGTATAAAAAGAAAATATTTAATTTAAATATGAAACAAATGTGCTTGTACGGCTAAAAAGAAGATTCCTTTTCAAAGATACAACCATTGGAACAATACTTGTCGATTTATCATTTTTGTGGTTTATATTTGGCCCCTTGATAAGAAAATATTTAGTGAACTTTTATTTAAATGAAATAGCGTTTTTTTTTTTTTTTTTTAATTATTGTCAGGGTAGATTTCAAAAGTACAGGATGCATTTTGTTTATCATTTACACCCTTGGATAAGATTTCGAAATCATTTGTATTCATGATTTACTTATTGCATGATTTACTGCATGATTTACTGTTATTATTATTATTATTTAATTAAAATTTGGTGTTTCTCTTTTTTCGGGCACAAAGGTTGCTGATGGTCATTGTTTCTCATCTTGGCGACGATATATTATACTATTAATGAGGAATCGAAACGGCTATATTATTTAGCAAAAAAAAAAAAAAAAAAAAAAAAAAAAAAAAAAAAAAAAAAAAAACAACGAACAGCATGGGGAAACTATTTGTAATTTTATTTAAAATATAATAAAAAAAAACGAAATTAAGGGAACTTTGAATTATTCTCACGGAGATTTGTGTAATTACGCATTATTAAAAATTAATTTTTTTTTCAAGTATAACTGCCTATACACCCCATTTTATGATAGGTGATTTTTGAAAAATTTTCCGTAATTAAGTACCCCACCCAATTGGCGTATAAATTATGCTATTGGAAGAATTTTTCATGTTTGAAGAGAATTCTTCAAGATGAATCGTATTACAAAAGATGAACCGATTTCACAATTAGGGATTATTTAGAAATTTGTGGTTTTTCACTATATCAGTTTCCATCTTGGCACACTCAATGCAGTAATGAACAATCTGGCTGAGTTTGAAAAATTGAGAACCTTGGGCCGTTATTCGCGGGTTCGAATATATATAATTGTGATTTTAAGTAATAAAATTTGCTTTTTTCTTCTCTTATGCGGGAGCAAATCCTTCTATATATATAAAAAAAAGTTTTGATTTGGAAATGGACCAATGAAAATCTGCGTAGATCATCCGGGTATTACTACTACTAGATCGGCATCCATATTTTTTTTAACCGGGGGTCTTTCTTCGTTTATTAAGAAAACTGTTTCATACAAAAATATGAAAATCGGTGGTATTATAGAGACATATTTGATAAACACGCTGATGCAGACAGTTTTTAAATCGAATAATTATTTTAAGAGAGATTTAATGTTAAAGAAAATGTTATGTCAAAATCGTTCCATCAAAAAAGTTTTATAGGAGAAAAACTATACATAAGAACTTAAACATTTATAGATCCTTTTATACATTGGAAGATCCAGATGTGCAAACTGCAATTATCTTTTTAATTTGACTCGTTTTTTTTGAGGAGTTATTTCCATTTTAAATTAAAATTTTCAGCATTCCGAGAGATATTTTTTACACATTTTAGAAAAGGGCAATTATTTAAAACTGTTGCCAATTTTAAAAACAGCGCAAAGGATAATATTTCCTTCAAATAAAAAAATTATTTACACGTGGCTATTATAAACAGAAAAAACTTTCAAATTAGAATTAAGTGATTACGTGGTAAAAATCAGGAAAATATTGAAAATGACATCATAAAAACTACAGTTACACGTGAATTTTAAAAGGGAAAGAAAATTTTTAAATACTAAATTCATTATTATGCGTTAAAAGTCACAAATGAAGGAAATTACGTCATATTTAAAAAGGCCAAATAAATAAAAGTTGGCAAAACACTTTAAATTAAAAAATATATTTGCTTGAGACGTTTATTTCATATTTTGAGATAATCTTTTCAACTATTATCGTGAATTCTAAGACAGCGCAAATAATATTTCCTTTCTAACAACAAAAGAATTTTCATGTGAATATTAAAAAGAGAAAGGAAACTTTGGTGAAAATTACGTCAGATTTAAAACGATACATTTAAAAGAACTTTCTCATAGCGGTGTTAAAAATTACCGAGAGACAAAAACTCTGTGTACTTAATTAATTTTACATTAGCTTACTTTCAAATTTTTAACTAATTTTTAACACTTTCCAACAAAGTTGAAAAGTGTTATTGATTTCGGTTTGTCTGTTCGCGTAGATATGTATGTGTATAGTACTCTCGTAAATATGCTCGGATCGCACTGAAATTTTTGGTTATTGATGTTTAGCCTAGCACGAACCCTATTTCAAATGATGTTTGTAGCATGTTTAGTCCATTTACAGGGACAGTCAACAGTATTCCGTTACATTACGGCCAATAGGGAAAAATGATTTGAAATGAATTTTAAAGATGTTACACCCTTTCAAACATAACAAAAATATATGCATTTACGAAGTGCACTAAAATATGCACAATATTCTGTAGCATGCGGTGCAACGAATAGTTACTATTCATTTTCAGGGTTACACAAAAGAATTCCATTACAAATGGTATAGGGAGAAATTGTTTGCGGCGTATTTTAATTATACAAATTCGTATATAATAAAATTGATATACGTCGGTGAGGCTTACTTAAGTTATTTCATGTATAATGCGAAGTGCATAGCATTTACAGGAACATACAAAACATTTCAGACAAGTATTTTCTATCCGAAATACTGTATATTAGCGGCGATGGTAGGGAATGCATTTTTAATTATGATATGCGCTTTTAAATTTCACTATATTTATGCATACTATATGGTGTGTGTAAATGTTATAGTTGATATACAGGGCTACGCAAAAGAATTCGTAAAGGTTACTGAGTATGACCGTAAGTTGCTCAAAGGTGGGTTTAAAATGTGTTATGCTGAACTGCATGTAGTTTTCTATGAAATGTTTGTAGAATATAGATAAAATGATATACAGGGCGACGCAAAGAATTGGATACATGGCCGCCTATAGATGATAAATTCTGGAAATGCGATTTCAGTAGTTTTAAGAGTGATTTAGTTTGAATTAAAGTTTAACTAAATAGTGGCGTGTAATAAAGGTACTAGGTAAACAACAGGGCTGTACAAAAGTATTGAAGTATGTTACCATCTATTAGTCTAAATTGCTGAAAGAGAAATTTCAACCTGTTATGCGTTTTCTTGATAAACTAAATTTTCCCATTATATAGTATATATATCAGCCTACAGATCAAATACACGGCTGTTCGGAAAAATTGGAATAAATATTTGGCTATGGATGGTAACTGCTGAAATCAGTTTTTTAAATGTTTAGTTAGTTATCTTATTTACATTATTTCCCTAAATAACGAAGTTTTGTTAAAGCTTTCAGGGAGTGTTGGAAAGTGCTTCATAATCTATGCCGTACGCATGATTTTTCTTTCTTGTTTTTAATCAAAGACAGAAATAGCCATTGTATCTCTTAGCAGCGGCTGATTTCGTCTTAAAAATCTCCAATCAAAGGAAAATGAATGAAAACCCGTTTACAGGGAGACCGTCGCTGTTTTTTTAAATTATATAATTCAAACTTTTTAAGGCCGATGAAATTAGCATGCTTTTAGAATCTGGGGTGTCTTAACGGGGGTTGGCGAGCGTAGCTCGTAGGAGGCTGAGCCCACTAGTATTTCCAAAAATTAATTTCTTTCATTTTGGCGACAACATATCTCAATATCCTTTGTTAAAAATTTTAATCATCTAAGCCAGTTAAATAAATGTAGAGAACAGTTCCATATCCTGCTCCCGTTTTTATGTCGAGCTTTTTTTGGTGATGAATTTTTCGATGCGGTTGTTGCGATCTCCAGCATTTGGGATCGCTTTTATTATTACTGAAATGCTACTGGTATATAAGTAACAATTTTGAATACTATTTATAATTAATTTTTTTAATATATATATTTTTTAATTTATAATTTTCCGGAGATTTTTTTTTTATTATATTTTTTTGTATATGCAATATTATGTAAATATACATAAAACTAATACATATATATATTATTTTCAATTTAATAATAAATATTTATAAATATTTTAAAAACATGTTTTTCCGCCATCTTGAAAATCTTTGTAAAATGCCAAATCGGCCTATTGGCGCCATTTTGGATTTCTTAGCCAATCGCGCCAACCGGGACAAGATACGAACTCTTCTCAAAATGTACAATCTCTCCTGCCCTTTATTTTGCCTTTTCTTTCCTTTAAAATTTTTTACTTTTATGTTAGTATTAACATCTCAGATATTCGGTATTCAAGATTATTCTTACAGATATTTATGCAATTATGTATTAATATCATTTACATAAATATTGCGATTTTTGAAAAAAAAATATGCTTCCTAAAAGAAAGCTTAGGTCATCTGTTTCTTAGGTACTAATAATTATCCCGCCAACCAATTTTGCCAAATTATACAAATCGCCAAACTATTCAGACACATTTTCCAAATGGAAGAATAGAATGATTCTAAAATTTTAAGTTAGGAAAATTAATGAATTTAAATAAAAAAAAAACTAAAGTATAGGGTTCATTTTAATGATGACGTTCACTTATGACATAGCAACATACCAAACATAAAATTTGATTTATTTAGATGATTTCCGACAACAGAATGCTAATAATTTCCGTATTTATATGCATAATTATTGAATTAAACCATAAAAAAGCGATAATAAGATATTGTATTTGTGAATAAAATTTAAGAATCTTAAATGTAACAATTGAATTTATTAAAAACCACAATAAATATGAATGATAACGGAAAATTCTAACGAACCTAATGCTCTTTATTTAGTCAAGAAATGTTGGCACATTTCTAAAATTTTAAGTTAGGAAAATTAATGAATTTAAATTAAAAAATATTACTAGAGGATAGGGTTACTTTAATAATGACGTTCACTTATGACATAGCAACATACCAAATATAAAATTTGATTTATTTATATGATTTCCTATAACAGAATGCTAATAGTTTACGTATTTAAATGCATAATTATTGAATTAAACCATAAACAAAGCGATAATAAGGTATTGTACTTGTGAATATAATTTAAGAAACTTAAATGTAACAATCGAATTTTTTAAAAACCACAATAAATATTAATGATAACGGAAAATTCTAACGAACCTAATGCTCTTTATTTAGTCAAGAAATGTAAGCACAGATGTCATATACGCCTCATATTGGCGCGATTTGTTTCTGACGCCAATGTCATATACGCACCGGGTACTTAACTGGCACCAAAGTGTCATTATTTTACTTGATATGGTAATCCGGATATAGGTGATATGGTAACGAGGTTTTCGCCAAATTGGCGTCGAAAAAAAATCGCACCAATATATGACATGTATATGACATCTTTGAACTACATAATGCATGCAAACATTAGATATAGAATTTAAGAAAAAAAATCAAAATTTGCTGTGATTTTAAATAACGAAAGAACAAATAAATTGCTAAAACATCAATAAAAATGCAAACAAAACGTCGAATTAAAAAGACTTGATGATGTAACAAAACCATGTACCGTGTTTAATGTCAAGTGAATGTGTGCATTTACGATCATCCATTATTGTCATTTAGTTTTAAAGTTTGGCGACAGTTTTTGGTCGACGGGATAATCAAGTAGTACCGTTCACAGCATTCTAAGCTAATATTTCGTAGCTAGATATCTCGCAAATTGACGTATTAAATATGATTTTGAAAACATCGTTTTTGTTTGAAGCAAAACCTTCATGAAGTATTCCATTACAGAAAATTATCATATTTTCCATATTCATTTGCATTTCAGTTGAACGGTTTATATTATGTTGATAGAAATTACAATATTAGATTTTGGGTTTAGATATACAATACACTGTTTTACAACGCTTAGTTATTGAATTACACGGAAATTTCTTAATTCTGTGATCCCGATTATTAAAGATTACCTTTTTTAAAGAATTTCATGAACTAAAAAGTTTTTTTTTCTTTTTGAGAGAGCTTTTCGTGACGTATTAAAAAGAGTGCTGCAGTACTGCATCTTAACCGATGATGGAAGCTACAGTATTATTTACTGTTATTACAGTTTTAACTGCATTTTTTCTGCTAAAACGGAACTATGAAAAACTGTGGCAGAATTGCGTTTTACGAAATACAACCGAACATAGAGCAATATAGCATTTAAACTACCAGAATCACACATGGCGCAAAATCCAGAAGCTCGGATTTTAAAAGATAACAAATGAGAATAAATCACCTGAACATTATTCGGATGCGACGGACAATTTCTGCGATCATTGTAATTGCAGTAGTGTAGCTATTAAAGGACATTTTGATTCCTGTTGCCATAACGGCTTCATTTTCCTGCTAAATCAAACTGTCATTTATCAATTGAAATAATAGTTGGTGCTTAATAACTCAAATTTTGCCCCAACACATTAGTAAATACAATACTGCAATGATACATCGTTTCTCTAAATCAGGAAATACATTACCATTCATATATTTTCTTTCATTCAAGTTGGGAAAATAGTACCAGCGTAGCGGGCGTTGCCTGATAGTATGGTGTGTAACTTATGTGTGATATGTAATATGGTGGTGTAATAAATATATGGTGATATGTAACTTATATAATGGTGTAATGTACACTGATATAACTGGTGTAATATTACACTTTAGGGTATCGTAACACCAGTTATGTCGGTTAAATTAATTAATAAAATGGAGGCAATTAAGCTTCCACCATTTTTATGGAGTAAAGTTTCAGAAAATTTTCACAGTTTATGTATCCGTATTTTTCGAAATGCGTACACAATACTTGCAAAAAACAACAACAACAACAAAAAAAAAACACCGAAACGAGAAATCCTGTAACTTTAGTACAGAAAATTACATGTGAGCTGTATGCACAATAGAAATCAGAAATCTAAAAGGAAGTTGATCAAGGTTTCTGTAATGAAAAAAAAAACCTTTTAAACGGTTTCTTTATTTGATTTTTTCCGCATTGATTGTTGCTTAACTAATTAATTAGATCGAAATTATTCTTACCTTTAGTATTTTCAATAGTGTGACATATTAGTTTTACTTTCTAAAATTAAATTTATTTCAAGAAACCATTAAAAATACTTTCACGTAGGAATATCATATAACAAAGAATCTTTCCACATGATCTTAAGGTGACTCGACTGAATATTAGATTGTTTTATTATACGATAGTAAAATAGTTTTGTTATATATGTGAATTTAATCGTTTCTTTTTTCATATTTTATTAGATACAGATGTAGATCAGAAATATCCCCCTTTAAAATATTAAAACCTAAAAAAATACCGCTGTATTACTTGAACAGTTGATTTTTTCCCATCTCCTCACTTTGTACAAGAACCTTTACAGATGTTTTTATTGACCTTTACAGACGCGTATATACTACGTTTATGACCATTTTTGATGATCTTTACCAAAGTAACAACCTAGAAATCAGTTTCCGTAAAAAATGCTTTTAGCCTACTGGATCAGCAAATTGAATATTATGCAACATAACATCACGGCATAAAGATTTCCTTTATAGATACATCTTAATAAAATATTGCATTCTGCCAAAGTGTTTAAATGTTGAGAAATATGTAGTAAATGAGATCTGGTGTATTTTTGATAAATTGTTAATACAATTCTAGCAAAATACGAATATAGAACATACACTTGTTAACCAATTAGAATTTTAACGCATATATTTTGCAATAAAACGAAAGTGTTAAAGAATATCGTGAGAATATAACTTAGATACAACAAGAACTTTGTTTCTTCCATATAAAAGTAAATGTGCAGGGTGTACATCTGGACAGCATGCTAAGAGATAGTATGGAAAAATTGTACATTATATTACATGTTTCTCTGTTATAAAAGTCGAAGCCTCAGAAGAGTGAGATTCTTAAAAATAATACCACATAGTTATTCGTTCAAGAAGTAATCATATTAATTCATGGAAATTATTCCAGAGGGAAACATTCGCCTTGGATACAATATTTCAAGTGAAAATCAAATTAATTGCTTGAAAGGCGCAAAGGCCAACATAGTGAAAAATATTCCAAGCCGGGACTCGAACCCGGGCCATCTTTAAAGCGCACTGACGTTCTACCGACTAAACCACTTGGAACGATACCCAGCAAGGAAAATTTCTCACTATTATATGTTGGCAAGGCTACAAACGCAGCACAAGATGGAATATTTACCGTGAGCCACCAACCTGGGGCAAACACGGAATATTCCGTGTGCTGGGTATCGTTCCAAGTGGTTTAGTCGGAACCCGGGCCATCTTTAAAGCGCACTGACGTTCTACCGACTAAACCACTTGGAACGATACCTAGCAAGGAAAATTTCTCACTATTATATGTTGGCAAGGCTACAAACGCAGCACAAGATGGAATATTTACCGTGAGCCACCAACCTGGGGCAAACACGGAATATTCCGTGTGCTGGGTATCGTTCCAAGTGGTTTAGTCGGTAGAACGTCAGTGCGTTATACTGATGGCCCGGGTTCGAGTCCCGGCTTGGAATCTTTTTCACTATGTTGGCCGTTGCGCCTTTCAAGCAATTAATTTGATTTTCACTTGAAATAAGAAGTAATCATTCTTATTAATAAATATATAAAACTTATATAATGCAACTCATTTTTATATGTGGCCTTGACATCCGAGAATTGTATTTGAGCCTCCCTAACATTTAAACTAAAAGAGTTAACTTTCCCTATCACTTTCAAATTTTCGTTATCCGTATTTTATTTTTTATGTCTTTCTGTAACAAATGATGAGAGGCTGAAGATTTAGGTGTGCTGCAAGAAATAGAAAAGAAACAGATTTTACCTGCAAATATGTTGGAAGTCGCTGTTTATGTGGTTGACAAATGTCTTCGCATCTGCCCTATTGTATATTTGCAGTATCTGTATAAGATCCACATGATGCAATAACTGAAATCTCTAAACCTGGCAAAAGCCATGATTTTGCATATCAGCACTCTCAGAAATGAATATTTAGATTTCACGAAATGTTCTTTGTTTTTGACGAAACGATTTCCTGGGAAATGCTCCGAGCGAACATTTCGTCAAATTGATGAAATTACTTTCTTCACTTGCTTGACGATATACATTTCACAATAGTTTCGTCAAAAGAGGGCTGGTGGTGCCATCTGTCGACCAGTTTGGAAGCTCCAGTATTTATTGACAGGAGGAAGAAAAAAAATCACTTCTCGTTTTTCTCTGCGTGATTCGAAGCCGCGGCCTTTAGCGTCGGAGACCGTTGCTCTTCCAACCTCGCTGCTGGGGACTTGTAAAAATGAGCTTTTAGATTGGTGTAATGAATTCTGCTGCGTGTTTATATTTTTATAAGGTTGATTGTAATTTTATCGGCGCTGCTATAATTTCTGAAAGCTTTAAGTAAGGCTAATTTATTATTATGATTTTCTCATGTCAATGAATAATTATAATATGGCTTGATTAAAAAATTTACTAGTGAAATTATCTTTGATCAATGAATGATTAGAATATGGTCTGCTTAATTTGTTGCTAACAAATAACGAATTGTGAAGTGCATATTGCGTTAGATTTTATCACTTTGAGTAGGTGGATAATATTTTACAATTTACTGTTTATAAAGGGGAGAGGGATCAATTCTGTTTATTTTTAATTTGATTGAAAATAGAATATACTTCTTAAATTTAAAAAAAAAAAAGATATCCTCGAAGTTTGAAATTTTATTGACCAAATTTTCTTTTTGAATGGGTTTTGCGGAACACAGGAAATTTATTATTTTCGAATTAAAACATAACGAACAACAATATATAAATAAATAAATAAAAATAATAATAAGCATTCCCAAAAATTCTAACAGATAAAAAAAAACTAATGAAGAAACAATAACTACCTATATTTCAGTATTTTCTGAAAGCACTAAAAAGTGCTATTTTAAAATAAATTATTACGGGACTAACATAAACAAACAAATATCTGCTTACTAAAATCGCAGGATTTGAGGAGGTACAGCAACTGTTTTCTTAAAATGCACTGAGTCTGACCGTCATTGAGGCAAAACTTTCGTCAAATATTTGAGAGTTTACGTTTCGTTAAAAGTCACGTGATGTTGATAGGAAATGATCGTCAAAACGACGAAATACAGCTCGATGATTGCTGAATCGTCAAAAGTGAGAGTTTTATTTCTGAGAGTGAGTTTTGACGTAATCATTAACAATTATTTGAGAAATTTTGTTCATTTTCATAAGAGGAATCATAGAATACCAAGAAGTGTCGATAATATGGGGTACTGCAAGTTTCAACGTTGTGCATGAACAAACTGGGATTTGTGGTGACACGAATATGTGATGTAGATACAGCATATGACAATTCGTTACCGTACACTTTCAATTTTAAACGTTTTGTCGAATATTTAAAAAATAGATTAATTTTTAACAAAGTTATTTAACTGAAAAAAAAAAACTGTTATGAATGAAAAATATACTTGTTGGATTCTTCTTAAACTTGAGGTTTTTAAAGGATATGATTGATCTCATATTTATCAACGACGATTTGATCAGGAGAACAATTAGATGGTTAACAAAAAAATCAAAGTATACTACTATTTTTTGGGATCACATTGTAAAATAAAATGCATGAAATGATCTATCGCTTCAGCATACCAATATGTGGATATTGCACAAAACGGGCTTTTTTGTGTAAGAATAGCACGTATATTCATGGAGATATAGTGATTTTTTTTAAGATTAAAAAAAAAAAAATCTTGCAAATTTTTTTTTGTTTATTTCATGCAGCGTTTTCAACCAAATGCCCCGCCAGATTAAAAAAAAATTCATAAAATGTAGTACGAACGATATAATACAATTGGAATATAAATATATTAAACATTTAATGAAATATTGGCAGTGTATGAAATATTTTTTATCTTCGTCTGTTCGAATGATAACAAACATCTTTTTTTTCTGTGTTAACAGTCAATTCTATGGAACAACTCATATAAAAGAACATTTAAATATCGTGAAAAATGAGAATGATAACGGCGATAGAGTGAGTAGATTTTTAATTGCCCTCTAAAACCAGCTGAATGATAAGAGATTTTACACAAATTGTAATTTTAAATTTTTATACTATTTTTAAATTTACATTGATACTTTATTTTTTTTTGGAAAACTATCATGAAAAGCCTATTCCAACAAATAAAAATTTTAAAAGAAAATTCAAAGCACCCGCTTCAAAACAACTAATTGAGACCAGTTGAGAGCCAAGCCAACTAGACCTAAAAACAACATTGAACTGTTTGCTACTCTACAGGATAAATGAAGGAAGATTCCTACAGAAACGTATCGCAAATTGCTAGAAAGTGCTCCTCGAAGAGTTGCAGCAATCGTTGCGGCCAAGGTTGACCCTACGGGATAATGATGTCGCCCTGATTCCTCTTTAACTTCATGTTATAAGAAGTCATGTGACGAATAGCCATATACTATTTAATGAATGTCAATGTTTTCATCTGTTTTGCAACGGATGCCTTGATTTTAATATATTTTTTTTTTGTTCGAATCAGCTCGTTATGGTAGTTATCAAGGGAGAATTGAAAAATTAAAAGTAAAAAAAAAGTAAAAATGAAAAATGACAATTTGTGGAAAGTCCCTTATAATTCAGCTGCTTTTAGAGAGCAATTAAAAATCAGCTCACTCTATCGCCGATATCTTTCTGAATTTTTACGATAATTGACTGCTTGTTTTATATAAGTTACTCCATAGAAACGGCTGTTAAATCAGGAAAAAAAAATTCATTGTTATCGTTCGCGCATGCACAAATAAAAAATATTTCATACAATTACTCATATTTCATCAAATGTTTAATATATTTATATTCCAATTACACTACATTGTTTCAACTACATTTTATCAAATTTTCTGAAACTGGCGTTAAATTTGACTGAAATTCCTACATGATATAACCAAAAAACGTGCAAGAATTTTTGGATCTTTAGAAAAAAATCTCTAAATCTCCCTGAATATACGTGCTATACTTACACAAATGAATAGAAATATTGCATAATATCCACGTATTCGTATGCTGTAACGATAGATAATTTTGTGCATTTTGTTTTGCAGGTTCACCCAGATTTTATTATTTTTCTTCAATTTTTTGATTTTCCCTAATTGTCCTCTTGATGAGATCGTCGTTGATAAATAAGAGTTCAAACACATTTTGTTTAAACCTGAAGTTAGAGAAGAATCCGTCCTTTAAATATTCACAAAACATCTAAAATGGATAGTTCATTGTGACGAATGGCCATAAATTGTGTACTGATGAATACAAACTTGGCACATATTACTTTTAGGAAAACGTAAAAGGTGTTCTGTTATGACTGCCCGTTAATTTTTGAAGCAACAGATTTTTGCCTTATAAGAACGAGAATGATTAAAGATTACTGTGTTAATGCAAGATGAGGCAATGCGCTGTATTGTCTTATAAGTGAAGTAACTACTTTGCAGTCACTTTGGAGATGTACGGATAATTTTTTAATTTTTCCGGTTGACTGGCCACCTTGTTGGTCGTACATAAAGCCCCGTGAAATTTGGTTGCAGGGAGCCCTGAAAGCGTGTGTCTGTAGGAAATACATAAATACATTTATTGAACTGAAGGCCAGCGTGACGCTCTATATTGTTGCCTTTCCTGAAAAGACCTTTCTTGGTACCAATTAACATTGCAACAAGTGTGTAATTAACACAAATGGTATTTAAATTGATGGAGTGTTTTGAACTCACAATCTTTTATCCATATTGTTTGTGTGTGTGTGTTTTGAGCAAACGTTTCCCCTTGTGGTCGAAATTAGATATATATATTATACTAGCAAAACCCGCGGCTTTGCTCGCGTAATAGTTGAAATATGCGAAGTGATATTTGCATGACTATTTTATTAGAAGAACACTTTTTGAAATAATTCAAAAATTGCAAATTTAGCCACAGTTTGACTAAACTTCATTTTAAAAGTGCAATAGACAGAAATGAGATTTTAATTAATAAGAAGAAATAAAACTAATTCCAATTAAAGGATAATTTAGAAAGTATTTTGAGACTTTTATGCTCATTTCATGCGCTAATGTGAGTATTCATTTGAAGTTTTGAATTTTTTAGAAACCATCTTAACGCATTTACATCTCAAAATTAACCATCATGTCACATTCCAAGATTTTTGTCTAACAGTCAACCACGTCTCTGGTGTTAGTGGCACCAACATAAAATGCCGAAATAGAGTTGAAATTAGAATGTCTCGAAAAATGTTGAAACAGAGACTGTCACCATTAATTTGCCAACATTAACCTTGAAATCGGTTGGTATATTCTAATATTCTATAGAAAACGAAATTTAGATGTTTTTAAAGGCTTCCTTGTTGTTCCTGCAAACCAGGTGGTAGTGACACCGGCATAAAATATAGCCATAGGATCAGAGACTATCACTCTTGATTCGCAACCAATAACTTCTGTAATTGGTTTATTAATTCCTGAGATTCCATAGAAATCGTAATTTAGGACTCTTTTAGAGTGCTTTTCGCTCCTTCGCTTTGCTTCACCCATTTTTAATTTCGAATTTATTTTCGAGAGTTCTTAGAGGACATTTATATTTTATAAGTAACTACCGTGCTATATTTAAAGTTTCTAGCCTCTTCAGTACCACAGAAATCGCAATTTAGAAAGTTTTTTGCTCCTGCAACCCTCTAGGGGTTGTGACATCGACATAAAATATAGCTTATGTTGGATCAGGTTCTATCACCATCAATTTGCAATCTTTATGTTAGAAATCTGTTTCATATTCCATACGATTGCATAAAAATCGTGAATTATAACGCTTATAAAACGCATTTCGCCCACTTCATACTTTTAAATATGGAATTTTCTTTCGACAATTCTTAGAAAGCATTTGCATCTTTGAAGTAATTACTATTGCAAATTTAAAATGTTAGACCCCTCAGTAACACAAAAGCGCAATTTAGAACATTTTTTGCTCCTGTAACTCACAGGTGGTAGTGAAACAACGTAAAATATAGGCTATGTTGGAGCGGGAACTGCCACCATCAATTTGAAACCAATACTTCTGAAATCGGTTTATATTTCCTGAGATTGCGTAGAAATCACTATTTAGGGTGTTATTAGAACGCTTTTCGTTCATTTTCAACCCTTTTAAATTTCAAATTTTAAAAGAACTCTTCTCAGAGAGTATTTACATCTCATATGTAATTACCATGACAAATTTCAAGTTGCTAGCCCCTTCAGTATCACATAAATAACAATTTAGAACGGTTTTTAAAGTGCAACTACAAGGTGGTAGTGACGCCGACATGAAATAGATCCTATATTTGAGCAAGGGCTGTCATCATCAATTTCTAACTATTACTTTTGAAATCGGTTGGGTACTTTCTGAGATTGCGTAGATATCGAACATTAGATCGTTTTATAGAAATTTTTTCGCCCATTTTCACCCCTTTTAATTTCGAATTATTTAAGAAATGTTCTTAGAGATCATTTATACGTTATAAGTTACCATGCCTAGTTTCAAGATGCTAGCCCCTGCAGTATTACAAAAAACGCAATTTAGATCATATTTTGCTCCTTCACCCCCTTTGGGGTAGTGACACCGGCATAAAATACAGTCTATGTTGGAGCGAGGGTTGTCACCATCGTTTTCACATCATTATTTCTTAAATCGGTTCGGTACTTCCTGAGATTGCTTAGAAATCGCAATTTAGAAAGGTTTTTAGAACGCTTTTCGCTCATTTTCACCCCTTTTAAATTTCGATTTTTTAGGAAATTTTCTTAGAGATCATTTGTATCTTATAAATAACTACCCTGTCTAATTTCAGGATTGTGGGCACTTCAGTAACACAAATTCGCAATTTAGAACGTTTTTTGCTTCTGAAGCCCCTAGGTGGTAGTGACACCGACATGAAATAGAGCCTATGATGGAGCAAGGCCTGTCATCATCAATTTCCAACCATTAATTTTTAAATAGGTTGGGTACTTTCTGAGATTGCGTAGAAATCGCCATTTAGAAGGTTTTCTAGAACTCTTTTTGCGCATTTTCATCCCTTTTAAATTTCGAAGTTTTTAAGAAGTGTTCTTAGAGATCATTTATATCTTATAAGTAACTACCATTCCAAATTCCATGTATCTGGGCTCTTCCGTAACACAAAAATCGCTATTTCGAACGATTTTTTCTCTTGCACTCCCTCTAGGGGTAGTGGCACCAACATAAAATGTAGCCTATATTGGAGCGAGGATTGTCACCACCATTTTGACACCATTATTTTTGAAATCGGTTTGGTACTTCTTGAGATTGCGTAAAAATCGCCATTTAGAACGTTTTTTAGAAATCGCAACTTAGAACGTTTCTTAGAATGCTTTTTGCGCATTTTCACCCCTTTTAAATTTCGAATTTTTTTTTTAAATGTTCTTAGAGATAATTTATATCTAATAAGTAACTACCATGCCAAATTGCATGTATCTGGACCCTTCAGTAACATAAAAATTGCAATTTCGAACGTTTTTTTTTTTTCTTTTTTTGGCTCCTGCACCCCATCTAGAGGTAGTGGCACCGACATAAAATGTAGCTTATGTTGGTGCAAGAGTTGTCACCATCACTTTGACACCATTATTTTTGAAATCGGTTTGGTACTTCCTGAAATTGCATAAAAATAACCATTTAGAACGTTTTTCAGAACGCTTTTCGCGCATTTTCACACCTTTTTAATTTCGATTTTTTTTTAAATGTCCTTAGAGATCATTAGTATCTTATAAGTAACTACCATTTTAAATTTCATGTTTCTAGGCCCTTCAGTAACATAAAAATTGCATTTTTAGAACGTTTTTTGCTCCTGCTTCCCCTTTTGGCCAGTGGCTCAGACATAAGATATAGCCTATGTTCTAAGTTGGACTAACACCATCATTTTGATACCATTAATTTTGGAATCAGTTCAGTAGTTCCAGAGCTTACCTCCTACAAATAAACATTTTTTACCTCTTTATAATATTAGTATATATATATAAATTGCAAATTTACTTTTCCTATAGTCCATATAAAGTTGATATCATATTTGAACGAAATTCGTCATCCGGATCGTCTAGATAGGTACCGGAAATGTCATTATAATAATACTCAGCCAGTAGATATTCTTAAATATTTTAAATTAGATTTTACTAGTTTTGCACTTACCTATTTTCATCTATTTGCAGCACCACTAATATATTCTAATATGTTATAATGAATGCCCTTTAACACAAAAGCTTTCTTATTGCATTCACGGTGATAAATATTTATCCAGTAATTTATACGATAGTACATAATAACAGATTACCTTTCTTTAAACAGATAGCTATGAATTTAATAGAGAGGATGCGTGTTCCATCATTCATCTTCCTATCAATCATATACCAAAACCGAGAAATGTTATCTACTATAAGTGCGAATATTTCAGAATACTTTTCTTATTAATTTTTTCTGTATAAGGTTGGATAAAGAATTAAATATTGCACATTTCATAGAATAATAATTTTATAAATAATAAAAAATGACAAAATTCATTAAGTTCTAACGTAAGCTGACAGACATATGCATTTTAAAATATATAAATACATTATTTATCAATACACTAGCAGATCTACCCGGCTTCGCTCGTGTGAATAATAAGGTTCCTCCCGGGTAAAATACATTAAAATAAACAATACGGCAATGACAATAACTGAGATTGGTGCATTCCTGTCCACGAATCGTTAAAAAGATCAATAAGAAATATAAGTAAAATAGTCTTAATTGCCTTTACTATTAACTATACCATAATAATATATATTCCAAACAAATGTCATAACATATATTAAAATACAATTAATTGCTTAAAAAGCGTCTTTTCAATGAAAAAAAAACATTAAAAATTTACATGTTTCGACTCTTTCATTGAGTCATCTTCAGAATAAACAAACAAACTACAAACACAATGGCAATTGTAACATTATACGGATGATGGAAACGACTTAACCCATACATTTTGGCTTTACTGAAATTTTTCTAAATATATGAATATCATACAATTTCGTTTTTCACACTGTCAAATCAAAAGTTCAATCAAATGAAATTTATTTGAAAATTGTATCTCAAATTTTTCATGTGAATGGATTTTAAAGTAATTTTCAATCATGGATATTTTTTAATTTGCATGCAGCCAGGGATGAGATTTCCGCGTTTTTGCATACCAGTATTTTGTTAGAGAAAATCATATTTCATTTAATCGGAACACTGTTGCGATTTAACAGAACAACTTTTTCTGTAAGAATATACCGTTGTGCAAAAAAGCGGAAATCTCATTCCTACATGCAGCCCAATTACGAAAGATATACCTGTTTTCTCTTAATGCAATATTATAAAGTAAAGACATTGCTATGAGTAACTCTAGCGTCATATTGTTGGTGGCAGCAACCTAACCCATCCATAAATTTAACTTTTACTGCAATTTGACCTTTAAACATCCCACATTTGGTTATTCCAACGTCTAATAGAATACAAAAAGTACTTTCAGTAATATTTGTTTGAAAAGCTTATATCAATTTACAGATCGTTTATCCATTTTAAATTAATTTTCAATCACGGAGATATTTTTAAATATACCTGCAACCCAATTAAGAAAGATATATCCGTTTGCTATTAATGCAATATTATGAAGAAAAGACATTTTTATGAGTAACGCCTAGCATCATATTGTTGGTGGCAACAACCTAACCGTACCATAAATTACGCTTTTACTGCAATTTAATCTCTAAACAACATGTATCCCATTATTTTAACGTAAAAAACACTTTCCGTAATTTGTTTGAAACGTTTATGTCAATTTACAGATTTTTTATGTTTTTAAAAGT
The DNA here is from genome assembly GCA_963932465.1 of Maratus speciosus. Taxonomy (NCBI): domain Eukaryota; kingdom Metazoa; phylum Arthropoda; class Arachnida; order Araneae; family Salticidae; genus Maratus; species Maratus speciosus. Next base: position 309,514,444 of record OZ010800.1, read on the forward strand.
AATTTTCAACCTCGAATTTTTTTAAATATGCTTGCAACCCAGTTATAAAAGACTAACTTAATTGTTCAAAAACATTATAAATAATTCAGTATTTGTTTGTTTTCATGTGGGAATCACATTCCTGTTGCTTATAACTTGGGTTCTTCAGAAATAATTTTAATTCAACTTGCATTATTCGCTTTTCAGTTAAGATTTTGGTGCGTAACATTGTTATACGCTGATTAGTCATAGAATTATAGGGGGAAATTCCATAATCATGTGGAACCCGGTTACGAATGATTAGTCTTTTTAAAAATTCTGAATGGATTCCATTGGAACTTGTACTGTTTGTTAGATAATTTTACACGGATGTTTTTAAAATATTGCATATAGTTTTACGTCGCTCTGTTATAAAATTATAGAAGAAAGTTCAATAGTCAGGTGAGTCCGATTATAAAAGATTAGCCTTTTAAAAAGTTCTACTGGACCGATTTTGGTGAAATTTGCACTATTAAATTGCACCCAACTTTCTGGAATAGTTTTAGTATATAAAATTTTGTTGTACATGCTTTGTTATAGAATTAACTGAAATGTTCTATAATCAGGCGGAACCAATTATGAATGATTAGCCTCTTAAAAAAGTTATATATATTTTTGTGGAATAGTTTTAGTATATTGCATATCCGTCTATCATTCTTAGACCAAATCCTACTGTAAATGATCAACTAAAAAATTGGGCCCAAAACAGCCGAAAATTTGTCTTACACATTAGAAAATATAATAGCGCAGTGATGATCGTATCGTTTTCAACTATACAGAAGGACATTTGAGATAAAGATACATATTGCTTTAAAATGAAAGATCAAATTCAGACATATATTTCCTTTAATTAAAGATTTGTTCGTAGAATTTGTCCGCAGCGGGAGAAATGTGCTACTCAGACAAATAAGTGATCGCTAAAACGAAAATACCAAAAATATTTTTTTCCTGTAGTTGTTGAGAAATCTAACAAATATACTAAGGTTTAAAAATATATTCGTGTTTCAAATTAAAAACGATTTTTATTTATGTACTACTAATTGGCAGTATATCAGGCATCTTTAACACATGTATATAAAGATTCATTGCCGATAATTTTTAAATGGAAATTCATACTTCCATTCATAAAATCCAAATCCGCAGACGTGTTCAATCGTAATGTCAGTGATGGAATTTTGTTTAAAAAAGAAATAAGCTTACCCTAAAAAATAGTAGCATAATTTCTATTTAATATAAATCGTAGAAAAATCGTATTTTATATAACAGTATTCGATATAAATCGTAGAATGTTATCGCTGCATTTCAGGTATTAAAACATTTATCTAAATGATATAATTAAAGATACTGTAGCAGCCGGTTTTTAGAGTCAGTTTGAAATTATATTGACGAAATTGACGTCATATTTAGCAAACGATTTTTTTATTATCTTTTTTCATAATTGATTTCTTGATATTGAAACGACTTCATTAAAATAGATTTTTTAATTTCAGAAACGTTCAACTAAGGTACTAGGTCATTTTAAAAACATGCTTAGTTAAAGTTTTTACTTATATATATGAAAAATGCGCATTTTCTTCTTTGAATGACGTCAATTTCAAAAACAGCAAAAATATAGTGAGACAATTCGAATTTTTATTGGCTTATAAAACAAAGTACTCGCGTTATCATTTTTTTTTTTAATTTTTGAGCAGTTTTTTAGATGTGTGGCAACAAAAAAGAAATAATTGAATTAGAAAATTTAAATAGAGATATTTCTATAATGTTAAATTACGGAAAGTGGTAGAAAAAAGGGTTAAATAGTGGTCTGATGATTTTTTAAAGCAGACAGGGATCTATTCCACGTTCTGAAGCCTATGTACATCGAGTTTCGTGCAAATCGGTCAAAAATTAAAGACTTGTATAAAGGATATACACACAGAGAACGGCTTTTATATATATAGATTTAATATAACAATGTGTATTTAGTTCTAGAGATAAAAATAAGCGTAATTAGAGTAATTTCGAATTTATCATTTAAGAGAGAAGATTAGCACTAAAGGATATTAAATTAATGTGTAGTTCAAAAACAGTATGAATCATCAATTATAATTTAATGTATTATTAGAGACACGTATAATTTCAGAAAATAATAGAGAGTTTGAAATCCACTATCTACTTTCATATTCAGCGCAAGAAACCTAATCTTATATCGTTTTAAAGGTGCATTTGTTCTTCTAAAAGATGTTTTCTTAAAAAAAGTTATAAGTACTTTTAACCCGTAACTATCTTTTCTCTTTTTTGATAAGTTGATTTCTTTAAATTTGTTACAGTAAACATAACATTTTTGGTTTAAGGTTTATTTAAAATTAATGAATAATTGAATAAATTATCTTTACATTTCTACGAATTTCAGCGAAATGATCTTAAAAACACTAATATATATATATATATTCTACATCTTTTGTTTTAATTAATCATGTAATTATGATAGTGTTTAATAATGATTGTTAGCAATTTATTTTCTGGCCATGTATTAGTGAAGTGTTGTTTTTTACAAATTTTATTTTATTTTAAAAGGTTTGAAACCATTTGCAGTGAATAATTCTCTATTTAAAATGAAATATGTGGTCAAAAAATTTTTATAATTATATTAAACTGAATAAAATTATTATAATATTTTTTTATGATTTATGAAATCTGAAATGAAGTATTTCAAAAATATATGTTCTAAAAACACACTCAAAATATGCATTAAACATTTAATTGCTAAATAGGACGTCAAATGTTAATAAAATACATTAAAAGATCTTAATAATTTGACATGTTTCGATTGAATTTACTCAATCTTCATCAGAAAAACAAATAAACACTAAGGTGGAAATTGACAATAAACTATTACAAATGAAATTTAAAAATAAATCAATAAAAATCACGCGCGTAATATTTTAGCATGTTTCACGTTGCCCTATTTTATTTTCAAATTATCTAACAATTCAATAACAACAACGTGAAACATGTTAAAATATTACGCGCGTGATTTTTATTTATTTATTTTTAAATTTCATTTGTAATAGTTTATTGTCATTTTCCATCTTAGTGTTTATTTGTTTTTCTGATGATGATTGAGTAAATTCAATCGAAACATGTCAAATTATTAAGATCTTTTAATGTATTTTATTAACATTTGATGTCCTTTTTAGCAATTAAATGTTTAATACATATTTTGAGTGTGTTTTTAGAATATATGTTTTTGAAATATTTTTAATGGACGTATAAGATAACTTCTGTTTATAATTTAATATGAAATGAAGTATTTTGGAATTTTATTTAATTTAATATAAACACGGTCATTTTTCATTTAACAGTTCGTTGTAGATGTAATATTTATGTTTGAAATAAATTGAACAACTATACTGCTTATGCATATAAAATACATAAAAATGAAGTGACATGAATACACTGATAAAACTTTTTTAGGAAAATACCCAGTAATTCGACCTTTGTTATAGAAAATGATTACATAAAGGTAATTTAACTGTATTGACCATAATATGGTACCTAATACGGTGACATGCGTTTAATAATATGGTCAAAGTATCGTTATCTTTAAAAATTGTCGAATGACTCGGCAGTTTGATGCAGATTTTTATTATTTTATTGTACGTATAACAAATAGCATAAAAATACTCATTCAACAATATCTGTGCTATATTCATTGTAATAAATAAAACATATGATTTATTTGTGCTGCAAGATCTTTAGAAGTAACATGTGAAATACTTTTAAAACTTTTAGAAGAAGTTAAAAAATGCACTTCCCGAAATACTACAGCACATTTCAAAACATATCTAGTTCTATCTTCATACATTTCTGACAGAATATTTGTTATTTAGAAGAATCTCATGAAGAAAATTTTTCACTCTAGAAATTTCTCTTAAATATTCTTGCTAGATCGAACATTTGAAAACTTTGCATATTTGTGGACTACTTTCAAACATATTTCTCATAGGTTTCCTAACTAGTATTATTTAGCTGAAATAGCATGTTTTCTGAGGATGAGAAATTCAAAAATACTTTAAAATTTCAATTTGCTGTGTTTTTTAATGTATGTTGATCATTTGAACTATTAACACTTGTATAAATAATAAAAAAATATCACTTTAATTATAAAATATAGCTGAAACCTCACTGCTGATTATTCCCTTTATTATATGGAATTCTTTTATGTATAAATGTGGTTAACTAATACTCCATCTATTAGTTGAATACGCAGAATTCTCTGTTTGTAAAATTATTAAATGTACATTTGCTTGTAAAACAATACAATCCCTTTCGTTTTGCAGCTAAGTGTTTTTATAAACTGACACTGTAAATACAATGTATGAAGAAGTTCGTGTTTCATGGAATACCATTACAAATTAATTTTAATTTGGAATATAAGTCCACATAAAAAAAAAAAAAAAATGAGATACATTAAAAGTTAGCAAAGTACAAATTTTGACTTCTTAACACATTTCTAATGTGTTTAATTCAGAAGAACAAAATACACATTAAAATTTAGATATAAAAAAGTATTTACAGATTTTGGGTAATGTGAAATAGAGTTATAAAGAATATTATAATTGTAAAAAAAAGAAAAAAAAAAGATTATTTTATGCGTAATGAGTAGCACATCTTTTATAAAACATAAAATTTTTTAAATAATTGTTTTATTTTTTACAGAAAATACAAATGTATTCTGTTGTAATGGCTTTACCACAGCCAACATGGGCGCATATCGCACACCTCAGGCATTTTAGCCACTCCTCCACGCTTGCATCCTCTGAATATTTTGCTTTGCAAAACAGCACACTGTAGGGTCCTCATCAGGTGTACAAGCTGGTAAAAATCCCATCTCAGTTGATACGTCAGAGTGGGATGCTTGTTGATCTTCACTAGTCCCGTCTTGAAGCATCTTTGACGAAAAGCTCTTTTAATAATTAATACGAATTTTATGAAACTTATCTACAACAAACTGCAACAATTGAGAATAAGATTTGCTTTCACTGCGTACTTCAACAACAGGTATCCAAACAATACCCACCGTAGTGCATCATTGGAATAATTGAAAGTTGTTTGGCAGTTTTAAGCTTGGTTGCAACACCGTGGGGAGACGATATTAAAGTATTCCATATTGTCCGACCATACTATTATACTCGAACTTCCTCTCAATATTTTTGTGTTATTTTTGCAAGCTGAAATTAAGAATTTTGGGATTTCATTTAGTTTCATAGTAAAACACGGTCATTTTACAATTAACAATTCATTGCTGATGTAAACATTATATTTGAAATAAACTGAACAACCATATTTGTTATGCATATAAAATACATAAAAATAAAGTAACACCAATACACTGATAAAACTTTTCAGCAAACTGCCTAGCTATTCGAACGATGTTATAGAAAATGATTTCATAACGGTATTTTAACTTTATTGACCATAGCATGATAAATAATATGGTAAGATGCACTTAATAATATGGTCAAGGAAGCCTTATCATTAGAAATTGTCGAATGCCTGAACAGTTGTGTGCATATTTTTAACAGTGTATTGTACTTATAAAAATAGCATAAAAATATTCATTCAACGTTATTTGATACGAATTCATTAAAAGAAATAAAACGCGATATTTTATTTGTGCTACAATATCTTTAGAAGTAACATGTAAAATAATTATAAATCTTTCAGAAGGAGTTAAAAATGCATCTCCCAAGATGCTAGAGGAACATTTTGAAGCATACTAATTCTTTCTGACATTTCTGACAGAATATATGCTACTTAAAAGAATCTCACGAAGAAAATTTTTCACTCTACGTATCTTAAAAGATTTTATTAAAAGAAACATTTGGACACTTTGCATATTGATAGACTACTTTCAAAAATATTCCTCATATGTATCCCAAATAGTATTACTTATCTGTAATAGCATGTTTCCTGAAAAATCCGAAAGTACTTAAAACTTTTACCTTTTAGTAAAATACTTTTTAATCGTGAATTTAAGAGACTCGTGCTTTTGAAGGGAACATTTTTATGCGAATTTAGAAAGTCTAAAAATTTCTTTTTGAAAAAAACAAGGAGTAAACTATGGAAACATTAAAAGAAAAGATAAATGAAAAGTGAAAGTTTTTTTATTGCCCGCACGTATAACTGGAGATTTTCAATATAGGTTATGAAATAAAGCATTATTACTCCTGCAGTGAAAAAAAAAAAAGAAAAAGTTAATGCATCCTTCATTAGAGAAAATTTTTATTTTACAGGATTTGTATAAACCTCCCTTTTCAGACTATTTGAAGACAAAAAAAAATGTAATAAGCTCAGGTATAAATGACTAAAGATGATATGTGAAAATGTTGAGAAATTTATTGCTAAATTTCAGAATAAAAAGTCCTTATTAATTATTTGAATTTATTCTTTGACGAACATTTGTTGTTTCTTTTTTAAGTTTTGGTATAACACCAATTTTAACAAGGAATTATTTCCTTTTGTAAGGGTATAACTCGTAAAAATCCATATTTTCTATTTAATACATTTTAATTTTCACTTTTAAATGCATAGTATACCTTATGAGTCACACGATCCTTTTTTGCTATTTGGCGCTTTCTATTGGTCTTTCGGTGAAATATTATGTGTTACCAGTGTTGGGCACGCTCACAAAAAAAAAAAAAAAAAAAAAAAAAAAAAAAAAAAAAAAACGAACTAATTCAAACTCAAATTCAATTTCTCAAAAATGAGTCAAGTTCACGTTCAGACTCAAAAATTTTCAAACGAACTCGTTCAACTCAAACTCATCTATAAAAGTGAGCAAAGTTCACTAAAAACTCGTTTTTTTTAAATATTAGAACTTTATTGTCCAAATTTACAAAAATTTGTGAACAAACATTTTGGTTATTCGATGTAAGGGTCTTCGTTGGGCCCGGCCCAATTTTCCTTCCCGACACTCGGTGTGAGCTTGGTTTGGGGTTAATTTTTTCTAGAAATTCGGACCGAGATTGATCGGGGCTGGATTTATTTTCCTGCCCAAATCGGGGCTGGACTGCATTCTTCTTGAGGTCTGAACAGGCAGAAATTTTTAGTCCTGGTTCCAAACCAGCTCATATGAAAATCATTGGACAGGCACGGCTCTGGCCTGTTCTGTAAAAATATCAGTAAAATTTGGCCCGGCCCAACTTTTTTACAATTAAAATTGATATATTTATTTTATTATTTTTTTTTAGATGGGTAGAAGCATTTCTAGGCAAAACCTTACGGTAAAACTTAGAAAAATAACCTGCCTATGACGGAATCCCGTGTTTAACAACAACAACAAAAAAATATGTTGATCTATGTAAATTGAAAATAACAGTACTTGTGAAAAGAAAATAATACATTTACAACAGACGGTGTGCCTGCTCATAGAGGAACCTGCCCATAAAGGAATTTTCTTCTTTCCTATGCAATTCCGTCTTAGAGGATTTTATAGTATAGAATTTTTTATCTTTTTTAAATCTCCAAGCCATAGAATGTGGATAAACGGAATCTAGGAAAAAAAGTGACCGGAAAAAACGTGACAGGAAAAAAGAAGTAACAGAAAAAACAAGAGAAGAAAAAATGTGACAAGGAAAACGTGACCGGAAAAAACGTGACAAGGGAAAAAAGTGACCGGAAAAAACATGACACGGAATTGATAAATATTGAACTTATTGATAAATAATTACTAAAAACTAACAAGGTAACAAATGTCTGATTTATATCATTCTCGTAGGCGAAAATTTGCCGTAAATAATTGTGAATGCTCTGTAAAAAAAGTGAGAATATTCGCGTACGAGACGTATTTATCATTACTTGAAGTTTGACATTTGCGAACGCGAATACGAATATTCTTCGTCGATGTTTACAAATGCGAATATTGAAATGGGTGTGTGAATATTCGCATGCGAGAATGCTCGTTTTAATCACTACTGGATTTTTTATATTCGCGAACACAATTTGCGAGGTACACGACATTTCGGTTCCGCGGTTTCGGCCCCAATGCCATTTCGTCCAGGCCGTTTCGATCCTTAGCCATTTCGGTCCCTTGTCACTTTGGTGTCCACCAAACTCTGTATGGCCAACACCATTTAGGCTCTTTATAAGTTTTTATCAGCCCCCTCCTCCAAATTTTATAAAAAGCAGAATATATGAGTCTGAGAAATTTAAATTTTTTAACTCGTGATAATGAAATCACAGCGCGCTAAAATTTTGTGTGATTGAACAATGTGGCGTAATTTTAACATTGACTAATTATCATCAATTGAATAATAAACAAACACTCTGTTTACATTTTTCTTGCAATTACATTAATAATAACTGTCTTCAATAATTAAATTAGACACTAAGCATAAGTAAATATTTCCTCAAATCACCCCCCTACAACCCCTTTTTTAATTAATCAGAATTAAGATATTATTTATTGAAGCACAAATATTTAATTTTTCTTATTATTTTTTAATACAATGTTGCATCTCATAAATTTATTTTAATAGGTTACTTTACCATTATAAACATTGGGAAATCAACAGAGATATTTGCTTACTAGGGCGTGCTGAGATAAATATCTTGTTCTCAAAAAAATTTTAGTCCCCACTTCGGTTCATCTCTTAAATTTTATAAATGAAAAATCTGAAAATTTAAACTTAAGAAAAATGCTAATTCATAAACTGTCGTATTTCTTAATTTGTTACAGAATATATTAACATATTCTGTATTAACAATCAAAGTAAAAGCTCACCGCTATTTCTTACAAGAGCCAAAAAATATACTACATATAAAACGAATCTTTAAGACATTTAGATCTATCTGTTGGAAGGATATAGCCAAAGATTCTTTTATACAGCTATATTCATTTAATAGCAATATCAGCAGTAAGATATTTTTTCTTATTACTTCTACATTTTTTTCCCTCCGTAATTTTTAACAAGTCTATTCTCACAACAAAACTTGCTACTTTGTGACACATTTATGAAATAATTTTCATTTTTAAATTGGTAGATTTTACCGTTATTTTTATTCAAGTAAAAAGAAATTGAATAATCTCTCTTTTTTTCCTTCAAAAAAAAAAATATATATATATATTTAATAAAATGGTGTTAAAAAAAAAACGTTTTGAACGAATTTTAGAGAATCAAAACAACCACAGAAAGTTCGTCATCATGGTGCATTTAAAAATAAATCATGATGAATAAATTTAATGGAAAACGAAAAATAGTAAAATAAATATAGATTTTCACTTTAATTTATTTTTTACCGTTGCATATGTACTATTATCTTCCTTTTTTTTATGATTTAGACTTACGAGCAATAGAAAAATTAATATGATGTCGATTTAAAAACTCAAATGGTACTGTTCATTAAGCAAAATGCTTGTGTTATTACACATAATTTATCTTGATACGAAAATGTACATGAGATTTTTACAAAAAAATTTTATGAAAAATTAACATTATCACTTTAAAAAATATATTGCTGTGTCTTTATAGATGCATTACCTGTAACCAAAATTTGGAATGTGATTGAATTAACCCCTAGAATAATTATTTGAATAGATTACTCTACAGATACTCTCGCCAATACACGCCCAGTCTCCTCCTGCTATAAACACAAGCTTATTTTCTATGTTTTAAAAATATTACATGATTACAAAAGATTCAATGGTAGCATCATCATGGCTAATCGAGATCTTCTTTAACTGGTTTGCCATGCATTTCAACCATCGATTTGGAAATTCATCGGTTCCCAAGACCGCATCCACCGCTATAACGATAGCTTACGGCCATTTTCGTAATTAAGTAAGATCAAATACCACATTTAAACATTACTATACAAGAATAATAACAAAGGCAAATAATTCAGTGAATAATTTCAAAATTTTATAAGAAATAATAAATTTTTAAATAAATATGCGGAGCTTTTGTAAAATTTACTAAGAAAATATTTCAGTTAAAAAAAAAACAACTAAAGTAATGCTTTTTAAGTTTTTTTTTTTTTTTTTTTTACGTTTAAAAGAGTCCCGTCTAAAATCAATATGATTATAAAACATTTCTATAAAGTATATATAGAATAATCACGAGATCTCTCTTAACCGTTCACAAACTGTACTATCGTGTGTGAGTAAATCTGAAGTCATGATAGTCATACCTATCTATACCCCACCCCCACCCCCTCCTCCTCGAACATCCCTTTCATTTTTCGTTCAATTCATTAGATCTTGATTTATAAACAACTATTTTCTCAGTACGACCATTATTTTCGTCCCTAGCTCTCTCGCTCCGGGAAATTCGGTTCAAAACACCCACTTTGACAGCATTTTTTTTTTTTTTCAATATAGTCTGCCTTTATTGAGAGTCTGCCAATGGGATGCGTTTCAGAACAAAAATTAATTTAAAATTCAATCAGAAAATAAGCAGTTTGATTTGAATACACCCTTAATGATAGTGAGAAAGCCATTCTGTAGCATTTCAGTAATCGAGTACTGAACTAAACTAATCGTACGAATTTCATGAAAATTTGTTTTTTGACAAATTGAAGTGAGAGGAATTTATTTATGGTGTCGTAATTGTGTAAAACTATTAAAAAATGTTTCGTTTCGTTTTGTATGTAGATGCCCCCCCCCCCCCCCCCTAATGCTACCAAGAACTTTCTTCTACATTAATTTGTTGCAGAGTTAGTCGGGGTATTTTCTTTTGTTTCCACGACTTTACGATTCACAGAGAATGTTAGTTAGCCAAAGCAAAGTGCTGCAGTTAAATTATTATCTTTGAGATGAGACATAGGACCTGATACCTATACATTGCCTCCTAGAATTTAGCTTAGGAGTTCTACGACCAAGGACATAGTAGAATAGATGTCTTATCTAAGAACGTACAATAGCGTTCCCTCTTTGCGCTTCAGGCATATATCCAGACTCTGTAGACCATAAAGAATCAATTTCATAGCAGGCATGTCCGTTGTTATGTTGTTTATCATTTATGTGATTTTGACTGTGCTCCCCTCCTCCGCCCTCCTAACAGTATTTTTAAAAATCTGCTTTTTATTATACAGCTTTAAAAGTTATGTTTTTAACCCTCGTCTTTTTCTTTTTTTCTAAACTACATTATTTATTTAATGAATCCTTATTTGAATGTTGAAACGTCTAAGACTCTAAGTAATCATTAATGTTGCTATTATGTATTTTCTGTCTTGCGAACACATAGTAATTTTAAAATATACTTTAAAATTATCCCACAAATATGTATGCGGTATTATTCTTTAAAAGAATCTGAATTTTCTGTTGAAATTGAGTCGAGCCTCATTTAATTGATTTTCCACGCGTCTGGCCTGTTTTCACTGATTTTTGTACGAGCCGTGTCAGGCCGGGACCGACTCTGGATGAACTTTTAATTTTTTCATTGGGCCGTGCCAAGATTGGTTTTGTTCGGGCCGGGCAAGGACCGGTCCTGGAAATTCCGTCCCGTGCAAAATTCGGAACGTCCCAAAAATGGGACGCAACGTATAAATGGGTTAAAAGGTAGCTAAATTAAAATATAGTAAAACGTGTAAAAAAGAACCTGCCTATGATGAAATCCTCTTTTAATGCGAAACATATATTGATCCATGTAAAATGAATGTACGTAAGAGAATACGTAAGACAATAATATATAATATATCTACACCTGTTAAAGATGGGAACTTGTCTATAACGCATTTTTTTTCCTTCCTATGCAATTCCGTCTTGGAAGATTTTACTGTATAGCATTTTTCAGATTTTTAAGTCTCCAATACATGGAATATGGATCAACTATATTAATTATAATTGAAACATTTATATGCAACAAATAGCGATTCATTAAAAAAATAAATATCGCAAACTTTTATAAAAATGAAATCAATAAATATGACAATAAAAAGCATAGATAAGTATTTTTGGTCAGAAATCCTCGTACGAGACAAAGTTTTAATCAAATCGACGTTGTTTCAATCAATGTTCATGAATGAATCAATGTTTTGTATAAATTCCTTCGGACCGGCAGGTCTTGGGCCGAACTTTTAGCTGTTATGCCTGGCCGGGCCGGGGCAGAACTTTTAATGTTTATACCGAACTGGACTGAATGTTTCGTCTATGGATCGAGCCGGGCCCGGGCCTTGAAATTTCGGCCCATGCAGACCTCTACCATAGACTGCATAGCACAGTGACCTCCGCTCCAGAATACTGTTTTTACTACATATCTTTTTATATATCCTATTGTAAGCTATATTGATTTTTTAATGGACCTCTATTTGTATGTAAATATCTGAATTATTATTAGTACCATTAATCCATTTACTCGGTTTGAAGACTTAAAAATCTTAAAAATTCTATATCAAAAACCTTCTAAGGCGGAATCACACTGGAAAGAAAAAAAAATTGTTACAGTTAAGTTCCTTTTTTACCAGGCCTGTCGTCTCTTGCAAAGGTATAATTTATTTTCAAACGGATTATTATATCCATTTAAGATCCAGATCCACCGATCCAGAAATTTTTCCGTTTAAAACAGGATCTCGTCATACACAGATTCTTATAACAGGTTTTACAGTACTGTATCGCCACCTCCAGAAATGAATATGTACTACTATTCTTTAAAGATAATTTTAATTGTAGAATAATTGTAATTAAAAAAATATTTTTTTTTTTCGGGAAAAAATGTTGACCCAAGGAAAATTGTTCCTTAAACAGATTTTTGCACGAGTCAGACTGGGACAGGACAATAATTTTCACACAAGCAGGGGCGATCAAATTTCTGTCGGTGTAGACTTTTAGGAAGAGTAAAGCACAGGCCCGGAAATAAGTCCGGTTCGGCTCGGCCCGAGGTTCCAGAGAAATCAAGGTCCGGGCACGACCCAGAAAAACTGATGATCAGACTCGACTCGTCCCGAGTCCGTTTAGGCCTCTAAATGGCATCTGAATGGGAAAAACGTGTTCTTATGGCTGAAAAAGTTAAATAATAAGTTATGAAAAAAAATTGAGTTTGAGTTGTAAATTTCATTGAAACTCACGGATTTTTTGAGCAGTCGTTCAGTTCACGTTCGTTTATTAAAAAGTGAATCAAGTTCAACTCAACGTTCACAGAAAGTGAACTAATTTCGTGAACTTTCGTTCAATGAACGCGCTCATACCCAACACTGTGTGTTACATACATGTGATAACATACATTCGCGAAGTCTGTTTTTTTTTTCTCTAATTAGTTATCACGAGGAGATTATGATATCCTTTGTTGATACTGCTTACAAATTGCTCTACTAGCATTTCTTCTCTATCGTTATAAGGTTGTATTTATTAATTCTTCAAACTATTAAAAATATTATAACAGTTATTATATCTTTTAGTATTTGTTAATGTGCAGTGTAAAAACTTTAAAATAAGCAAATAATTTAAAATTATCATTTTTGAGGAATTTTTGTTAACTCAAGAGAGAGATTATGGCATTATGTCAAACAGTATGGCATTATGTCCAATATAAATAGTTTTTTCATTATTTTTCTTGTAGATAATTAACAAAAATAAACTCAAATGTAATTTTTTGAAACAAAATAAGAAATCATGAATTAAAGGGTTAAAACTATCATAAATTTATTTAATATTTAATGAAATTCAAATTGAAATAATCATGTTAAAAATGTAAATATAGTTATCTAACTGACATCTGATAAATTTACCTGCAAATTGAACTTTTCAGAAAAAATCACTGCTCATTCTTCTTAAATTTTTGCCGTAAAGGAAATTAATATAACGTATAGTATCTGAAAAATTATCATTTTAAATATCACCCCTTGTTTAATTAACATCAAAATTATCAGTATTCCAATCAATATCTAAAAGTAGATGCAATATCCTTTCATCTGGTACATTGATTTTGCACAGCTTTATTAACTGTACGACATTTATCTAAAGATAATTAATAATAATGTCTTTCTTATTGAGAGTAGAAATCTAAATGCTGATATGTGATTAGTAGTTAGTTAAGTAACGTAAGAATTTATTTCTGAGTAATATTCAATACTGCGATCCTGTGTAATGGTAATGATAGCAGAAAATTGTATTTGTTTATGTCAAAATGTCTCTGCATAGATTTTCTATTGTGAAATAAAGAATATATTAGTCAGAACATATTAATTCCTTTGGTAATGTGCTCAGTGTATAAACAAGTCCTTATTATTTAAATTGTTTTTTAGTAGTACCAATGTTTTTTAGCGGCGAAGTATTTTATTTTAACAAACTATTTTAAAATCATTTTTGCTTTTGGTAATTTTGTTACATTTTAATACATATAAAATCTTATAATATTGATGAAATATACTTTTATCTTTTTTTTTAAATGTTTTTCTTTGTATTTTTATTTTTTTTTCTGGGGGGGGGGGATCTATTTCTGAACTTAATAGATAGAAGGCATTTCTACGAGGCCTCACACGGAACCAGGGCTATATAAAATACACAAGGAAGTCCTTGTTTTGCAGGGAAATTACTGCCAACGCAGTAGAAAAAGTACACTATTGTAATAAGTACAGAACTTGTGTGAAAATATAAATTATTTAAAACAACGTTTAAACACACAATAAAACAACATATTTGACCATACGTATACGTTTCGTGAGTACTAGGACTCACATCCTCAGTGTAAAAATTTTGAAAGCTCTAAAAACAATATCCCCCCAACTGCATGTACGGTGAAAAAAAACCCAAATGTCAAAACATAATACCAAAAGACCATCAAGTTCTACCATCAAGAACTTGATGGTCTTTTGGTATTATGTTTTGACATTTGGGTTTTTTTTTTCACCGTACATGCAGTTGGGGGGATATTGTTTTTAGAGCTTTCAAAATTTTTACACTGAGGATGTGAGTCCTAGTACTCACGAAACGTATACGTATGGTCAAATATGTTGTTTTATTGTGTGTTTAAACGTTGTTTTAAATAATTTACACTATTGTATTTGAAATTTGATCAACGAAGATCAGTTTAGACGTTGCCGTAATGTGTTGGAAGCATTACAGACAAGAGTACGGAGTATATAGCCTAAATAATAATAAGAAGAAGTTTACTATAATGTTGTGATAATATCTCGTTATAAAAAAAAAATGCCAATTGCATCTAAACAATCATTATATATATATATATATATATATATATATATATATATATATATATATGTATATATATAATAAGTTTGAAATCACAAATATATGAAGAACTTAATAAAGTTCTAAAGATGATTTAGAAATGAACATAGGGAACCAGTATGTAAAATAAGAAACTATGAATGACTCACAGAATCGTCAGAGGAGCTTGTGAGTTCATTCATAGAAGATTCATTATTTCATCCAATTTTGTCGGCATTAAGCCTAAAATGACGAAATTTAGCTCCTTATAACGCAAACATTACAGAAAATAGATAATAAAAAGCTAAGAGATCCAAAGAAAGATACACCTCATACAGGATATTAAAAATTATTAGAGCACAATACCTGAATGACATACTAAGAGTCAAAACTACTGTATATCAGCATGGAAAACAAAGTTAAGGCCATTTTAACATGTGATCTACAGTTGAGCATCTGAGTGAAACCCATCACTGTGCTGCCATCTGGTGTGAGAAAGGAAAAATGTAAATTGGAACTGGATTAATAACAATAATATTTAGTGTTGACATCTTAACCCCCCCCCCCAAAAAAAAAAAAATGAATAAATAAAATGAATAAAAATGATTGAGGAAATCAAGAAAAGACTTAGATTAACATTTAGTTAAACTAGAATGAAAAAATAGGAATAAACTAAATAAGTACTGAGAGAATAAAAAATAAAATAAAGATAAGGAATAAATTAATACAAATAAAGAAATAAATATTTATATAAAAATAAATATTAGGACAATTGTTTAAATTAACGTTTTAAAGACAAAAAATTGTAATATAAAAAATGAGAATATAAATAACATTTAAAAAGGTGAGGAATATTTGAGATAGTAAAATTTAGCCTTGTATTGTGTAAATAAATGTGAAAATTTAAAAAGCAATGGGGAATATTGAGATAGTCAAATATATCCTTAAATGATGATGCAATATGCGAAAATTGATTATGCCAAATGCAAAACACCCCGTATTTTTTATGTCCATACAATATATAAGCATATATACATACACTTATACACGCTCACACACATAAAAACATATAAGGTTTTAAACTTTTTTTAACATTCCCTACCTCAACCCTCCGTAATGGTATTTTTATTTTTTATTTTTTATGTTTTTAGTGTTTAATGTATGGAGAAACATACACATACACCAAACTTTTTTGTTAAGAATATATATATATATATATATATATGTCTTGGCTCTCCTCGTGCTGGGTTTGTATATAATTTAATTTGTTTCATTTTTTAATTGTTTTCATGGTTGTGGATTTCACATTGTTTTATATTTTACATGGTTGTTTAATATTCTCTGGTGCTTAGTCGATCGGGTGCATAATGGAATTCAATATTTGCTTATTGCTGATTTCCATTACAAAAATCGACTATGTTTTTTGCTTATAAATGTATTTTATGTACCCGTGATCAAGTGAAATACCTTATAAGCTACCGGCTTCATTCATCCATTTTATCTCTTGTATGTTTATGTTACGGCTTTTTCTGGTTCAACATTATTTTGCTGGATTTATTATTTATTGTCTTTAATCAGACTTTATCAAAAATTGGATTTTTTTTTTTCATATCGATGTATTGCCAGCAACATGCTAGTGAATTAGTTGCATTTAATAAAATTCTGTATTAATAGTTACTTTGTTCCTTCTCTATTCTGTTAAATTTCTGAGTTATGGATATTTGCTATATTATAAATTTAATTTCAATTATTGGAAATCGATGACGATTTGGTATATATTATGGTTATATATATATATATATATATATATATATATATATATATATATATATATTATATACATACATATAATTTTTTGTGTATGATTTTTATAATTTTTTCAGCAATCCACATCCCACCCTCCATAATAGTGTTTTCGATTTCTTCAGTTTTTTTTTTATAAACATAATAAATGCCTATACTGGTAAGAAGTTGAAAAAAAAATGAATATTAAGATTTGAGCCATGCAGATATAAAAGAGATAGGATAATTATAAGACAATGCTTGCTTTAATTTAAAAATGTTATGCTGTAAGAATTGGAAGGAACATAAACGTTTGATACGAAGACTTATGATTAAGCAGAATATTTCTATATACTGAAATATGCAAGCAGGAATTAAAGTTCGTAAAATTAATTACATTAAATAAAAATTCATTGCGTTTATCATAAATGTTGAATGTTTGGGTTTTATTAGGGAGAATATTAATTTTAACATCCATAAAATTGATACTAGAATTATTTGAAAAGGTAGTATTAAGTTCTAGATTAGAAGGGTACTTTACAGGAAGAGATATAGAATTATCATCTGTAACAGAAAGAATAATTATATCATCTATGTATCTGTAGAGCAATATATCATCTATTATATATATAAAATCCAAACCGAAATTTCGTTCCGAACGCCTAGATTTCGAGTTTTACTCCATGGATTCTTACGAAACTTCTTTGGACCCTGAAATGATACCGTTAGATAGGTATAATTTCAGGGAAGGTTTTAAGCTATAACACATCATTCTACCTTTATTAGTTAAAGAATTATGACGGCAAATTATGTTATTTTGAACAAAAGGGTTACCATTTTTTAATTGGCGATTAATTTCGTTGATAAATGAATTGAAAAATCTCGGAAAAAAGTTGTTACTAATTTTATTTTAATAGAAAAAAAAAGAGGAAATGAAAAACAGTTTTGACGAGTGGTAATAGTATAAAACGAAAATATCGAATTTAAACATGAAAGGGAGTGTTCGTAATGCTTAAAAATTTATTCAATATGAAAGATTGAAGTTTTGAACTATGTTTGGCAATTTATCTCTTGCGTCAGGTTAAGAAAAATGCATCAGAAAATTTGATAAGATAATGTGTATGTGACAATTTTATTTTTAATTTACCTTTTATATTTATTTAACTCATCCATCATGTGACTTGCAGAAGAAACTAACAGACGTAATTATAAAAATGACGGTACTTGTGAGTTACATATTGATTACGATTTCATTTTATCGCCAAACAGGCTAATTTTAAGCCAGAAATGCATAAGCGTGGCATCGGTTGGAGCGGCGTTCACAATATTGGTTATTTTTCAAGTAGACGACTGCATTTTTGGAAAAATCTAATTCTAAATGAAAAATTAGGCTTTTTAAAAGGTTCTGCCGAATGTATTTCGATGGAACTTGGACTGTTAATAAGATAATTTTCCAGGGAAGTTTTCAGTATACAACATATCCTTCCACGTTGCTCAGCCGTAACAGTTTTGGGGCAAATTCTGTAATCTGGTGAACCCATTTATCACAATTTAGCCCTTTTTAAAAAGGTATAATAAACGGTTTTTGATAGAATTTGCATTTTTAGTTTGGCAATTTTTCAGAGATAGTTTTAGTCTATGCAATATATTGTTCGACACTGTTTAGTCATAGAGCAATAGGGTAAATTCTGTAATTTTCCTATATAGGGTCCTTTGCGAGGCGGAAGAAATCGGCTTGGCGAGAGAAGAAAGGTTTTCATGCATATTTTCTGTTCAGTAATTTTATAATTTGTTTACTATAAACTAGACATTTATCTCTTTTTATATAAAAACAGAAGTAAATTGTATATAAATAACAAAAATATTAATATTCATAAATAAAAGGTTTATATATAGGAATACATATTTTAAAAAGCATCAAAGTTCATTTTATTTGTTTTCATAGCTGTTCATATCATTTGGCCACAAATCTCACTTTCTGAGGCTCCAATTGCGCCAAGCTTTTTAACATCTAACAGTACCTATTGGTCTTAAAATCAGGAAAATTTGAAAGTAGATGTAGTTTGTAAAGTAAGCATTAATTAAGGAGATAAATTACGTAATCGAGTCCACAGAAAATTGGAATATTTGGTACCGATAAGTTACATAACTGAGTTTACAGACAATGGGTGTCTGTTACTGGGAGTTTGGCGCATAATTAACTTGGGAAAAGGTTTAAATTGATTCTGTGTTTTTAAAGCGGACATATTCTATAACGGAATTTACACAGAATTGGTGGAATTTGGGAGAAAGTTTTTTGGAGATCTTTTGCTACTTTTACGTTGCACCAACTCCATACCAAAATGTATGCTATTGCGCCATTTATTTCAATCATAAACGTGTAAAGATTTTTTGGTATTTTTCCAGTATACAGATTTTTGCGAAATAGCGAAAATAGCCTTGGCGGAGAAGGAAATTTGGCAACGTATTTTCTGTCAACCTATTCACTGTTTAATTTCATATATACACAAGCATTTTTTTTTCAATGTTTATGCAATTTATTTACTATAAAGATGCTATTTATCCATTTTTATGTAGAAACAGGAGTATTTTGTATATGAAAAACATTAATAATATACATATATAATCAAACAAAAAATTTCATCAAGTTTGTTTTCTTAACTGTTTATATCAATTGACAACAAATCTCACTTTCTGATGCCCGAATTTCACCAAGCTGTTTAAAAAAACCACGAAGTCGCCTATAGTGTAAAATTACGAAATTTTTATTGCAAACCGTGCAAAACATTGTGGCTTGCTATTTATTGAACACGAATTTCTTTTGGCTTTAATTATCATTTAATCGTAACCATGCAACACATTTTAATTTACTATTTTTGAAATTGAAAGTATTTTTTATTATTAACTAAAATTAAGTTATAACTTCATTTCTAGCTGATTAAAAAATGGAAATGTTTACTGCAGTGCTAAGAGACACTTAGAATGTCATGTGCGTAGTTTAAATGGCGGTTTTTTAAAAAATATTTTACTTTATAATGTCGGAACCCACACGAAATTGGCTCATTTTACCAAGGATGTTTTGGTACAAAATGAAATACATTTGTTGTAGACATGATCGTAAATCTCAATACTCGCCGATTGAAACGTGTTTAAAATTATTCAGCAGAGACAACGAGAAATAACTTGCAGTTTTATAAATTTTTAAAATAAATATTCTTTTCTATCTATCTAATTCTGCTTTTACTATGTATACGTGAGTAAAATGCACATGGGAAATTCGTCCCGGCTGCATATAAATTGAGCTCACCTGAATGGATTTTGATGAGAATCGAAATGACAGTTACATACTTTTTCAGGGAAGATTTTATCATATAACATAACGTTCTACGTTGCGTATACATAGCATTATGTTTTTAAAGTTATATAATCAAACGAACTCGATTATGAAAGATTAACCTTTTTAAAAAATTCAACCGAATGGATTTCTATTGAATTTGAACAATTAGTTGGATAATTTTTCAGGCAGGGTTTTAGTATATACTATACCCTTCTCCATTACTTAATATTACAGATGTGGTGGAAAGTTCTATAATCAGTTGAACCCGATTATGAAAGTTTAGCATTTTTAAAAACTTCTACAGAGAGGATTTTGATAGGAATTCCATTGTTAGTTACATACCTATTTAGATATGGTTTTAGTATTTTGCATATTGTTCTATGTTGCTTAGTCATAAAGTAATGACGGAAAGTTCCATAATCATGTGAAACCGATTATGAAAGGTTATACTTTACAAAAAGCTCTAGATGGCGGATATTGTTAATACTTGCTTTGTTGATTAGACAACGTTTGGGGAGGTTTTAGTTTGTTGCGTATCATTCTACGTTGCTTTGTTATGGAATTATGGGGGAAAGTTCTAGAATCAGATGGACCCCAATATGAAAGATTCGCCTTTAAAAAAGTGTTCCTGGATGGATTTTGTCAGTTTGAATGTTTGCATTATTAGTTTAAAAATTTTTCAGGGTTTGTTTTATTATATTGCATATTGTATTGTCATTCTATACCAAATCCTACTGTGATTCATCAGCTAAAATGGTTAAGACCTTAATAGCTGAAAATTTGTCTGCACATTAGAAAATATAGTCCAATGGCGTTCATATCGTTTCCAGCAGTGCGACAGGACATTCCAGGTAAGGTTAGATAATGCTTTAAATCACAAGTCTTTTAGAATGATATTATTAAATAGGTCTTTGAAATCTTAAGTAATAATATTATTGACATTTGTTAATGGCTTTATTTTATCCACCAATTCAAAACTGTTTTTAATGCAGTGAGTGATGTCTTTTTTAACTGATAACTCATAAATTTGTGTAAAAATATTTAAAAAGAGTGTATTAGTACGAGTATTATATGTATTACATCCTACAGTGACAGTGCGGAATTTAAGAGGATATTTGTGAAATTTTGGAATCATGACTATATAAGGATAATTGAGGTTGTTATTTTTAATGCCTAGTAATTTGTGATAGCTTAATATATTATTATTATTTTCCTTTAAAGTAACATGATGAATTTTGAAGATATTATTAGAAGTGACTGCTTTAGTTAGGAGGTGATGATAGTAATATTTGCAGATGATAGCATAGTTGTTAGCAGCCTTATCTACATGTGTAACGATGAAGTTATTTTGAAGTTCTGCAATATGTGGTTTAAGGGTGGAGAAAGAAACTGATTTTTTTGGCAATATGCAGTTTTAATAATTGTTGTTTCAAAAGAAAGATGACATGATGCTTCAATCTACAAAATATTCAGTAGGTTTATTATAGTTGACAGCAATTTTGTACATGAAGAAATCTAAATCATATGTGAATTGTTTAATGATGGACTGTATATTACACTGTGAAGGAATACGATATTTAGTGCTATGACGCATCAAAGATCTTAAATGAATATTATTGACAATGTCTAAATTACCAGTTATAACATGTCCATGATGAGCATTAATATATGTATTTAGATGGGGATCATTGCATTTACATGTAAAAGTATCAGTGTGTGTGAAATTTTTAGAAAACTTATATATATATATGCAATAATAAAATTTTTAGCCCTTTTATCTTAATTAAACTATTTCAAATTATTATAATATCTAATTTTTTACTTAGCTTTAATACAACCTTAAATATCTTTTATTTTTTTTCTATACTTTAAATGCGTATTCCTTTATTATTCTAAAAACCTTAAATCCATTCATCTAATCTTATAAAACACATTAAATTACTTTTTTTTCATTTTATTCTGAAATCGAATTCTTTTTTGTTTCGAATGTATTTAATATCATTTATTCTATTTGTTTGATACCCCATAATTCCTTGCCAAGCCCGCCAACATTTGTTTACGTTATAAAACTGACGCCGAGACTAAAGAGTTCATCATCGACGTCACGCTTACTTCCCCCCTTCCCCCGGAGCTAAGTCATAGACTGCCTCTCGTCGCGTCCTCCCGGCTATTTTTACGAGGTTGGTTCTTTCACTTGTAATGTATTCGTACGCGTGCCTATTTCGCAAGTATTTAACCATAATTTAGTTTGCCAAAATTGTAAGATAATTATTTACATCTAAAAATTCAGTCAGAAAATTTGATTAATAATATTATCTCCAGGAATACCTGCTCAGACATAATTTTTTCCAGGATATTAAAGTATTGGTATCACTAAATACACATATGTTAGATGCAAACCTGAATCGAAATTTCGGAGACATTTCTTGTTCTTTACATCTGACGCCTAATATTATCTGTGGGAATGCGCCTTTTAGGGGAGATTAGCCATATTTGAACCGCGCCGCATTAAATGGACCGTTGCAATTCTGTCGTTAATTACAGAAAGAGGCGCCATCTGTCACTGAAATCCTACTCATTATAATGACGTAACATATGATTAGAAGAATCACCCACCTTCAGCATGTTGTTTTCAGACAATTTTAAAAAACATTAAATTAGCTCTTTTGATCTATTTTTTTTAACTAAACATAAGGGAATACTTTAAAACAGAGGTAAGTTGTTATGTTTCCATATACATATCTAAATTCATGTGTTTATTGCGCAACTTACTTACTCGGGATTGTTCGCTTTCGTTTATATTCTTAGTCCTTAATAAATGACGCAGTTGCCTTAGTTTGACAATTCTGAGTTGCTTAATTTGAACCAGATTAATGACTATAAATTTGAAAAGTAAGTAACGAATTTCGAGAACTGTTAGGCTGTGAACACTATTTTTTCATTTTTTAATAATTTATAATGGATTACTATCTTCATGCAAGTTTTTAAATATTTTAATTTTTTTTTTTTTTTTTTGTATATCTGGATCATTTTCATTATGTAGTTTAGGCCTATAAAAAACATATCTTTTACATGTTTATGCAATAATTTTTTTTGCAATTTCTTTTATTTTGTATGTATTTGCATTTATTTTCTTTGAATTCTTTATTTCTACGGAGTATTTTATTTACAGTTTTGAATTCAGACATTTTCAGGACATTTGCAGTTCCATGGGGGCGGGGGGCTTGCGTAAGACTTGCATCATTTACATATTCTTACACGATATTCAAATAATTGACAATTAATTCCAAAATTTCTATTCTTAATTATTTATAACTTTGATTTGTATTTTGATTTAATTTACATTTTATACCTTTTGATTTTAAAATAATTACTCTTACATTCAGACATTTCATTTCATTGTATTTCATCGCTGTTGTTCTGTTTAATTGTTTCATTAATCGTGAACTTTTTTTTAAATAAAATTACTTGTATTCCCGACTCATTAAAACAGCCTAATAGTGTTTGGTCCAATTTAGGGAATGGGGGTCCAACTTAGGTGACCAGTTGCTAAATTTGGACCACTTTTGACAAATTTTTCAAAATAAAGTAAA
The DNA here is from genome assembly GCA_963932465.1 of Maratus speciosus. Classification (NCBI taxonomy): domain Eukaryota; kingdom Metazoa; phylum Arthropoda; class Arachnida; order Araneae; family Salticidae; genus Maratus; species Maratus speciosus. The sequence continues at coordinate 309,538,322 of OZ010800.1, forward strand.
ACTTAAAATTTTCAAAAAGAAATTGTTCTAAATATTTGTTAGTTAGTAGATGAATAGATTGATCACGTGCTGTGATATTTTGCAGATACAGTAGAACCTCGATTATCCGAAGTAATTGGGACCGACCCTCTTTCGGAAAATCGAAATTTTCGGATAATCGAGAATTGCTCAATTTTAAGATTAAGGAGAAATACATACATGCAATATTTCTTATTATGGTAACAAGTGTTTAAAAAAAATAAAGCAATAGCAAAATAGAAACTAGATTAAATTACCTGAATATTAATTTTGAAATTAAGTTCATTTTACATATATCACAAGAGCTTGAAAAAGCTTGTTTCGTTTGTCGCAGTTTCGATTGCCTTTACTTTGAAGCTCTATCACAGAGTTTTTTAATATTATTAGTTCCCCAGTATCACAGTCTTTCTGCTGCTCCAGTCATGCCAAACATTTTGTAAAATATTCAAAAGCTTCAAAATTGCTAATTTGTTTGTTTTCTTCGTTCCATTTCGCAGCTTACGGGAACTGAAGTTAAATTCAAAGGAACTCTAAGAAAGGGGATCAAAATATTTATATGTACTCGTAGTTCGGAAAGAACTGTTTGCACACAAGGAATATGATAGTTTTTAAAAAAAGCTTTCAAAATGGGTTTTGAAAACGAGAAATGTGATAAAAAAAAGGCTTTAAAATGGATTTCGGTTAACCGAGAGTTTCGGTTAAAAAAGTTTCGGATAAAAGATGTTCTATTGTATTCCTAAAATGAAGTAAGTTACACCAAAAAATGTGTGAAGTGGTCCAAATACGGCTACTCTCCCCTACAAGACTCCATCCACCATCATCGAGAGTTTCAAGTAGTGAAACACTGAAGACTAAATAATACCTCTATTTAACTATTTAATACAATCCGGAATTAATTTCTACAGAGTCTGAATTTCTATGAATAAGCGGGAGAAAGTCAACTCGAATACATTTTAGTTAACCTCGGATGATGTTACAATTTTTTAACTTTTCATTGAAAACGAGAGGAAAACCTTTAATAAGTCATAATTACCTTAAAAAAGAAAGAAAAATCATGCATCAAGCATAGATTACGAAACACTTTCGAAAACTTCTAGAATTTTTTAATGAAACTTCGTTGATTAAGCTAAATTATGTTATAAAAAGTGATAAAGTATCTTTATTTAGATTAACGAACGCTTCATCGCACAAACGGCGACATTTTCAAAATCATTCCTGGTAGAAATATTTTCAGAAAATTTAAAAACAATAACTTGGTAAACAATGTCACGAGACATTATACATAATGAAAATCCGTGCAAACATAAACTAAAATGAAATCGGATATTCGTGAGCGTGAATTAATTTTTACTATTGTTACTAGTGTTGCATAGCATCTCTTTCCAAATTTTACGTAAATCAAAGGACACTTAATCACTGCAAATATTCACGTTGCGTAAAAATATCTCTATTGAATACCGGATAATGAATGGCAAATAACGGTAAGTACAATAAATAATAAAGATGGTAATATACCAAACACAGTTTAATGTCTCGAATTAAAGACCACAAGCAGTATGTTCAGAAAGAAGAAATTAAAGAAACTGCGATTGCTAAACATTGCTTGAAAATGAATCACATTTTTGACTTTAGCGCCGCAAAAAGTATCTCAAAACCCAATTCCATTCAGAAATCTGACTTTCTTGAAGCATTCCATATTTATAAAAATCTTTAAAATGTTGTGAATTGTGATTTTGCTATTCTTCTGTTGTCAGATTGCTGGAAAAATTATATAAAATCCTCTTGTTCATAAATTAAACTAGCTTTTGACAGAGGTTACAATCCCTCCATTATCGATACTACTTTATTTAAATTACAGCATTCTCGTTCCTCAAGTTCACGTAAATCTCCTTCTCCAGATTGTTAAATGAGCCAATAAACGTGATCGTTGAACCCGCTGACATGGCCCGTTTCCAAAAATTTCCAGTCGTAATTCTATTGGCTAATAAACTATAATTTTGAATCCACTTCTCTTTCATTGGCTGTTTCCTGTAACTTCATTGGCTAATAATGTTTATCATTGAATCTGCATCTCCTACATATATTTTAGGAATTTTCTATTATGAGCAATCATATTTTGCACTGATGGCGGTACGCGATGGCTACAGAAACTAGTTTGCAAGAAGAAATAAAGTGTTTTGGTGCTTTAAACGTTGTTCTTATTTATAAAGTTCTATATCGATTTCCCATTTTTACAACAGTTACTAAAAATATTTTGTTAAGACTGTTGGTCAGTGAGATCTCAAATTCACCCTGCTAATGTTAAAAATTTGGCCTTGTTATGCATTAGTATTTAAAAATATCTCCTCGGAAAATTACCATTTTTAACTTATTTTTTTCTGTGTGCTCTTCTTAAAGTATCTTTTTTTTTTTTTTTTTTTTTTTTTTTAACTTTCTCCCATCTATAATATAAGAGAGTATTGTAATCGAAATTTCTTTCAACTTCGGTTTTCAACGAATTTACATGTTTAAGGCCCCTGAGACCAGGAATAACATGTTTGTACAAAATGTCTGTCTGCTAGTCCGTCTGTCGCCTTTGTACCATCGAAAAGTGCACGACGTTGTGCATAGAATTGAACCAAATTTCATGTATATGTTTTTGGCTATGGAAAGCAGATCCTCCTTGAATTTGGAAATATTCCGACGGAAGAGGGCGCTCTAATAGCAATTTTTGTACAATTTTCCTTTTTGTACAATCGAAAAGTGTACGAAGTTATGCACCAAAATTTTTATTATACTTGCGATATTTATTTTCTAATCGTGCATGTAAACTGTTATACCAATTTTCTACTCGCCAAGTGTCTGACAATTTGGAGCCCCCTGTAACTGTTATTTCTGCATCTTGCAATTTTTTAGATACATATGATGAAAGAACGTACTTATAGCTTTCATCTCAATAAAAGTTGTATTTTAAAATCATATACATTTTAAGATATTAAATGTTGAATATGGTCTTTTTTTTCTTTTTTTTCAAATTTTAAGAGTCCTCTGATCACTTAAGAACACTCTTCACCAGGAAAATATGTATTTTAATGATGAGTAAAATGCATAATAGGATTTTTAAAGTATCCAGGATTTCTGTAAAATATTACTGGCTTTAAGAAACACAATTTGATTATTCGATTCATCAGGGGAATAATCCAACTCACGTCCAAATTATAGATTTGTCTGTTTTTCTGATTACATTGATCCGTGAACACTGTATAATATATAAATGTTGATAAATGGGTACTGAGAATAAAAATATGTATGATAATCACTTATAATCAACCAAACTAAACTAAAAAATATTAATTGTGATAAAAAATATACTGAAAAAGGCATATAGTCTTTCATATTTAAAACGCGAAAATATTCTCATCAAAAATATTAATTCCAGCATCGAATAAATATTATAAAAGTATGTATGATAATCATTTGTAATCAACCAAACTAAACTAAAAATTACTAATAGTCATAAAAATATTCTTAAGGCATATAGTCTTTCACATTTAAAACGCGAAAATATACTCTTATGAAACTCATCAAACATATTCATTCCAGCATCAAAGAAATGTTATAAAAGTATGTATGATAAACACTTCTAATAAACCAAATTAAACTAAAAATTGCTAATAGTGATAAAAAAGGTACTTAAAAAGGCATCTACTCTTTCACATTTAAAACGCGAAAATATTCTCTTATCAAACTCGTTAAACATATTCATTCCAGCATCGTAGAAATTTTTAAAAGTATGTATGATAATAACTTATAATGAACCAAACTAAACTAAAAATTGCTAATAGTGATAAATATATATATATATATATATATATATATATGTACTTAAAATGGCATATAGTCTTTCATATTTAAAACGGGAAAATATTCTCTTATCAAACTCGTCAAGCATATTCATCCCAACATCAAAGAAATTTTTAAAAGTATGTATGATAAACACTTATAATCAACGAAACTAAACTAAAAATTGCTAATAGTGATAAAAAAAATATACTTAAAAATGCACAGTCTTTCACATTTAAAATGCGAAAATATTCTCTTATCAAACTCATCAAACACATTCATTCCAGCTTCGAAGAAATTTTATAAAAGTATGTAGGATAATTACTTATAACGAACCAAACTAAACTAAAATTTGCTAATACTGATAAAAAATATAACGTTTTATAACATTTCTTTGATGCATTTGATAAGAAAATAATTTCGCCCTTGTTAATGTGAAAGACTATATGTCCTTTTAAGCATTTTTTAAAATCACTATTAGAAATCTTTAGTTTACTTTGGTTGATTATAAGGGATAATCATACACACTTTTACAAAATTTATTCGATACTGGAATAAATATGCTTCATGAGTTTGATCAGAGAATAGTTTCCCGTTTTAAACGCGAAAGATTATATGTCTTTTTAAGTATTTTTTTTTATCACTATTAGCAATTTTTAGTCTAATTTGGGTAATGAGTAATGCGAAATAATAAAAAATAATGATACACCATGAAAGGAAGTTATTTAGTTCTTGTATTAGCAAGAAGTCGCTTTTTTAAAGGGATTTAAATGTTAACTAGAAGTTTAAGAAGGTATAGTTTACAATGTTTTTCCTACCAGTGTTTAAAAATACCATTGAACGAAAATATATTGAAATATATTCTGTGAAAGATAACACAAAATTACTTCCAAATAACCATATTTAAAACAACTATGTTTTACAACATACGAAGAATACTCGAAGAACGGTCGAAAGAACGGTTCTAAGGTAAACTTTTTGGAAATTTGTTTTCGTAATGTGATTAACATAATCAGTTTCTATTCTAAACTGCTATGATTTTGTAATCTCAGAAGAACAGAATGCAATTAAAAGTTTACATTCAAAACAACTGAAATTTTAAATTTAAATTAATTTATTCATTTATGTGTTACTAAACAATAAAGCTGCTTCAGATAACAATGAGATTTGAAGTTTTTCCCGAGAAAATCTTTTGTGTAAAAGTATCGCTTTTGAGAAAGTGTTTTCTAAACAGGCAGAGCTGTAAAACACTCTCATTTTAATCTGAAGTAATTTACAAATTAGTTCTAAATATCTTTTGAAACAATGCATAATTTCATTTTCGTAAATCGAACAAAGAATGTTTAAGTTTTATTAGTGGTGAATTTATGAATAAGAATCAATAGAATTAGAATGTATTGACAAGAAAGTAATTATTGAAATTGCTTCTAAGAAAGAAAACTTTTACAACAGAGTTACAAAGATGCATTCATTTTGCATCGTACAGTTTTCTAATTATAATATGAGATTTAAAGCTTTCAGAAAATTTAAAAGACTTCAAATAAATAGCATTGTTTCGATCAGTTTATAAACAATTTCCTACGCAGTTGGAAGACTAATTGCTGTTGACAGTTCTTTTTCTATGTGGTAAGGTCATGGGTATTTTCTAAACAAATCAAATCTACTATATATATATAATCCAAGCGGAAATTTAGTTCCGATTTCGCGTTCTACTGCATGGATTTTGACGGAACTTACACTGTTAGATAGATATCGTTTCACAGAAGGTTTTAAGCTATAACACATCGTTCTACGTAGATTAGTTATAGAATTATGATGGAAAGTTCTGTTATTTTGGCCAATAAGGTTACCATTTTATTTGTTGGCGAACTTTATCGTTGATGAAAAATTGAAACGGCTATTACACCTCGAAAAATAAAAGAAAAAAAAACTGTTACTAATTTTATTTAAAAAAAAAAAAAAAAAAAAAAAAAAAAGAAAGAAAGAAAAAGGAAAAGAATAAATCAGTTTTGACGAGTGATAATATTAAAAAATTAAAATATTTAATTTAAACATGAAAGGGAATGCTCGTAATGCTTAAAAAATTACGCAGTTAAAATATTGCAATTAAAACAGAATTTGGCGATTTATCTTTCTTTTGCGACAGGTTAAGAAAAATGCATCTGAAAAATTGATAAGATGATATCAAGGAAGTTCTTCATAAGCGCATACTTAGAAATATTAAAAAAATATATAGAATATTCTTCTCATGAGGATATAATTTATTAAAGAAAAAATCGACAGAACCTCAATTTAGCTTTCGTAAAAAAAAAAAAAAATAAATAAATAAAAAAAATAATAATAATAATCATTTTTTTGCGATTTAACGCTGCCGCTGGTTGGCGACGCAATAAAATTTGAAATAATACTATGAGATATATTCTTTAAGAAAACGTTTTCAAATTTCCATACGAAGTTAGTTTAAGTAAGTTTAACTCAAATAAATTCATTTTTATAACTGTAGCTTTGTCAGGTACATGTATGTGTATATAATGAAATTTAAGGATAGTAATTGTGCTGTTTAGAAGAAGTTTAAATGGATTAACATTGTTTCAAACTCAAAATTAAGGTCCGATTTTGAGCATTGGCAGTTTGACATCGACATTGTTAGTGTTAGAGACAACAAAAGAAAAGTATTGTTGCCATGGAAACAACGACTTAATATCGAAATTTTTAATGATAGTATTCTTAATCAAAATACACTTAAAACTTATCCAGCCGAGGACACCGTATAAAATTAAATAACTACAGCAACACGCAATTTGTATAGATTATATAAGCTTACAGAAAAAAAATAATAAACTAATTCATCTTTTAAGTTTAAATTCGTTAAGTATTAGGCATTTAAATACTTATTTAACAAGTAATTTATAAATGCATTTCAATCTCTTGCATTTGGCCATGAAATGTTTTGATTCACCAAATAGCGTGCAGCATTCGTCTTTTCGCGCCAAATAATCGAAAATATTATTTTTGTTTCATATTTTCTACTTGGATTCTGCCACTACATTTGACTGATCTTTTTTACATAAATGAGTAATTTTATTAGCATTTCCTTTATCAAAATACTTTTGATTATGCCCTTTAAGGAGACCTTCCAAATGAGTACCAATTTTGTTGTTGAGTTGTTATTTTTTTTGCTTTGCTTTTTTTTTTTTTTTTTTTTTTTATCATCTAACCCTTAGAGAAAAAACTAGCATATTTTACTTTTGTCGCCAAATAATTTGATTTTAATCCAAAAAGGCGTAAACCTGCCATCAGAACAGGGATGTTAACAGTATAGGTGATTTTTAAGGCGTAGGACAGCATTTTTGAGAACTTTTTTATATTCAAATTTAAACTATATAAATAGCAGTTAAAATTATAAAAGTGGAGTTAATACTTACATTTTAGTTCAAAAGTCTGAACCCCCCCCCCCCCCCCCACACACACACACACGTATTGTAAAATATTTTAATTTCAGACATTTAAAATATTTTTCACATACTTTACAACGAAACATGCTGGTTTGTTTTTTTCAAACTTGCGACTTTTATAACATCGAACGTAGATCAGCGAATATAATCCACTCTTTTTCTTTTTTTTTTTCACATACGACCAATTTTTCCTTTTATAAATGTCTACTGCTTCAAATGTTAAGTACTAAAGATAATTCTTAAGAAAATTTGTGCAATTATGCGTTTTTAATAACACAATGAAAACATTTTACACTAAAAATTGCTTACTGAAATAAATTTTCAATAATCTTTTTAATTCGTCATTCTTTGGCGTTTTTTTTTTTTTTTTTTTTTGTCGTATCTTTTCTTCTTTTTTGAAGGTTTTTTAAAAAAGATATTGGATTAATTTTCCGTAATCAGGTTACCCGCTAATTAGCGTATTTACTGTACCGTTGGATGTTTCTTTTTATATTTGAAAGAGACTCTGGACAGTGAACCCGATTACAGAAGATTATATGAAATTTGTACTTAGCGATTAGTAAATTCATGATTTTCATTATTACTGAAATTATTGTGTTTCATCATGAAGCAAACGAACAATAGAGGATTTGTTATCATTTATTCTTTATCTCAAATTATTTTACCTCATAAAAAACAATATTTTCAATGGAGGGGGAAAACTTTATTATTCCAATGGTGGCAAATGTAATAATATCTGTCTACTTAATATTTTAGCCTACATAGGATAAAACTATCTAAAATTTCGATCATCATAAAGCATATTGTCCTGACGCACACCCTAGCAGCTAATCGTAGCAATAAATTAAGAGTTATTTTCATAATCTGGGTTATTTACACAATACACGGAAGAATAATTTACACTTGATAATATAAATATCAAGCCTACTTATTTCTCCGTGTTAGGCTCTTTAGAATAATGCAAAATAAATCTTCAATCCGTATTGACTAAAATGCATATTGCTAAAAATTTTGTATAACTAGCTTTATTTATCGTTGTCAGTCCTATTTAAAGTATGGAGATTTGTTTGTAAAATATCTATAATTGAGTCAATAAAAACTGCATTATTTATTGGAACGTAATATGGCGGGTAATTTTGTTTTGCAATTACCTCTGGTGCATGTGTAACAATATTGATGCATCGCTTTTAATGTTTGTCCCAACCCTCACAATGAGGTCGATTATGGATGATTAGAAATATTTTATTAAATGCATGAAGTTTATTTTTCTAAGAAGTAGAGTTTCTTCCCGGGTTAACGGTTACATGATTTCAACTGGTCTACAAAATGAAAAGAAAATGAAAATGACATTATTTTAATTTTATTCAAACGATTCAGATTTAAAACACACATTTTTATGCGTCACTTTTCTCTTAAAAATGAAAGTTAATCATTCTTTTTTGTCCGCAAATCATTTAATAAAGTACATGCAATCATCTTAATACATTTTTGACGGTATTTACTCTGCTGGAATTTCAAAGAGGGAAAAAGTAGTAACAGAACTGTCAAGAGAAGACATTTATTGCGAAGTATAACGTATAATTCAGTGAGATTGTATTTAAGCTACCAAAACCACATTTGCTCAAGTTGAGATACCAGTAGTTCAAGAACAAGCACCCAAAAGTTAACTATTCTAACATTATTCGTATTCAATGGTCAATATCTGTAATCATTGTAATGCTATCTAATTTAATAGTGTCAGATTAAAGAACATTTTAATTCCTGTTTTCATAATGGCCTCATTTCGCTACTAAAATACACTGTAAATGATCAACTGAAAGTATTGCTTCTTAATAGCTCAAAATTTCAGCAATTCAGCGGTAATATAATATCGCAATGACGTTCGCATCGTTTTCAGCATTGTGGAAGGATATCCTAGGTGAAGGCCCACATTGTTTTAAAATACATGGTCAAATTCACATTTTGTTTTACTCAAGGTTCGTTTGGAAAAATCGACCAGCGTAGCGGGCGTAGCCTGCTAGTTTATAAATAATATTATCTCATATCACAATGAATGATTGAATTATTTATGTGGAATACCGTTTCCAGGATATTATAGATTTCACCTGCAACGTGCATCTATTGAGCTCTTCGTCACTTTAAGAACTATTCGTAAGTTAATGCTTATTTACAGAGAGCTGTACTTATGTAATATTCGTTCCCTGATGATAAACAATTCCAAGTACACAAAAGATCGCCAAAAATTGTTAGTAATTGCTAGTTTTGTTTACGGTTGTCAATCACATTTCCAACAGTAAATTAACATTTTTAAGTACATATGATTGTTTAAAAATGATATATAATATAAAGCTAGGACTTCCTACGGAAGGATTAGTTTGAGCGATGTTAGTGAGAACATAGATTTAATAATAACTCGTGACAAGAATAGAAAATAAGATGCTGTATTTAATTGACAATACGTGGCTTGTCTGAATAATATTCAATCTTTATCTTAAAAAAATACATAACTTGCCTGGCAGGATTGGTACACTTATTCCTTTCGAGCTAAGCCCCTTGCGCCTCCACAGAAACAAATCGGCATTGATTGCAGCCTAAGTTATGATACGAGATCTGGAATATCTCTTCTGCATAACCTTTGAGCTGCGAAAATGTCATTTCGAGCAATTTACAAATCCGTACAAATTTTTCCAACAAATCATGCAAGCTTAAATACGTCAATATTAACCCGATTTTAAAAAAAAAATCCCCGTATAAGTTACTAAAAGTAAATCTTCTAATGACAATTGAGAAAATGACCTTATAATTAAATCTCTCGATTAGTAAAGCTGACAAAAAATTGCATATCAAATTTAAAGAGACACTTTTGCTCAGAGAAGCAACATTTTGACAAGTACTTTCGTACAAACTATTCGCTGTTTCATACCGACGTTTATTCAATGCTAGATAAATAGCTACCCGTTTTGCTGCAACCGAAATTTTTAGACATTGTTCTTTTGCGAGTATTTGCGTCTTAACCCTTAAATGCCGGGTGTTGCTTTTCGGCAAAATACCCAATATAGGCTTCTAAAATACTATTAGAATAATATTGAAGCTATAATGCCTAATGTTGCCAATAACATTCAATCTGAAAATATAATTAAATTGATTTTCAACATGTAAATAGCAACACTTGTGCTGTTTAAGAATAATGATAGATTTATTTTTTTCAATTGTTGCCACTTGTTCTTTTTGTTTTGTTTGGAAGCTTGCGAAATACCCTATTTTGTTCAGCAGTGAGCAAGTAAAATTTATTTTTTATTATAGTTCCTAAAATTCTTGTGTATTTAATATTATGGAATTTTATCAAGGAAAATTATTTTTTCGATTAAAGACCAGTATTGCCGATTAGTAGCAAACTGTTTTTCAGCCGTAAACCATACTTAAAATAAAATATGATTTTTTAAAGTATTTTTCCCATGATTTATTTAAAAAATGAAAGCCAAAATACATTATTACAATGATTTTTGAAAAATCAGGCATTTAAGGGTTAAAAGCAACATTCATGCACATTTTCATCTTTATATTCCTAATAATTCCATGTACTTCGCTATTTAGATCATCTTTAGAGCTTTGTCCGATTTATTTAGTCTTAACTTTGATTTTTTTTAGAATTCGTTCTAATGCCTACATTGCAGTTTGAGTTCTTTCCATAACGTGAGCATTGAGATCTTATAAATTACTACCCTGCCAAATTTTAAGTTTCTAGACCCAAAGGTATCACGGAAGTTACAAATTAGATCTTATTTTTTATGGTGCATCCTTTTTATTATTTATTTATTTTTTTTTTTAACTGACCGGCAATAACGACTTAAAAGTAATAGCCATGTGAAATTTCAAAATTCCTTTCTTTAACAATTCCAAATAAATCGTGATTTAGAAACTTTCTAGAACCTTTTACGTTTATTTCTAACTTTAAAATTTCGAATCTTGTAGAAAGAGTTCAGAAAGAATATTTAGATCTTAAAAGTAACCACCGCGCAAAATTTCAAATTTCTAAGAATATCTCAGCATTCGCGGTTTTAGAACTTTTCTGCTCCTGCACCCATGGAGGTTGTTGTACCGACATTAAATATAGTCTTTGTTGGGGCAGAGATTCATACCAGCATTTAAAAACCATTATTTAATAAATCGGTTGGGTAGTTTTTGAGATTATATTCCACAAACATACAAAAGTTACCACATTATAATATTAGCATACACGTAGATAAAGGAGTCGTTTAACTATTATTAAGAATATAAAAACAAAAATAATTTATTTAATACGTGCTAACAGATGTATTTATTAAAATACATACATAAACCAGTTCAATACTTCTTCTATTTTATTTTCATAGTCGTTTATATCATTTGGCAACAACATCTCACTTTCTTAAATCCGAATTGTGTCAAACTTTCTACAAAAGCGCCAAGGCCCATATAACAACGAAGTATCATGAAGGGTATTAGACACATGGTAATAAGACACTTAGCCGGATACAGGAAATAAATCGCTAACTTTCGTAATGCATTCTTTTCATTTGAAATACATAAATTAAATACATTTAAAAAACTGGACTTTGACTCATTTCTTTTAAAATACAAATAAGTAAAAATAATAATAAGAGATAATAAATCAAAACATTTCTCTCAATATCAAAGAATTGTTTCCAAATTACTCATGCGAAAAAAAATTTTGCTTTTGGCGAAAAAAATGCTCTTGTCTAAATTTTAACACGGATAAAAATAAAGTACCGTGATTACTTCAAATGTCATGGGAATGTTCCGTAATCTGGATTGCAACCAATATTATATTTTAAAAAGCGTCGCTTAAGGCAAGTTAATTTCATTGCGGTAAATTTTTATGTGTCTGTGTGTGCGGGGTGGGAGAGGTTGCAAATATCTGTATTTGAATTTAAACTTTTGTTTATACATTTGTTATTTGTATAATTAATTAGTACCAGGGTGATCGATCTCCACTCGAAACATGTATAAAACACTCCTCCCGTTGTTGTTTCCTTAAAACCAATTTTATATCACTATTATAACTCTCATACAGTTATAACAATGTTGTTGTTAGCATTATTCTTGTTTGACGGCAACCTTGCCTGTGTATCTGAGTGCGGATTATTGGTCATTTTTCTTGTACTAAGAGTGGCTATAACATATTCGTTTAATTTCACATATTATGAACCCATTGCTGCACAGATGCCATATACGCACCACATTGGCACGATGTTTTCTGACGCTAATGTCATATACGCGCTGGGGTAATTAACTGGCGCCAAAGTGACGTATTTTGCTTGATATGGTAACCCGGATGTTCTTGCTTATTTATTAATAAGTTGTTTATTTACTTTTATTTTATTTTCTAAAAAAATATATAATTTTTTTTTTTCTATAATTATTAATTAAACTTTTTTTTATTTTTTTAAATTCCCTTTTTAAAAATATATATGTAACTGGTAATCGAAAAAAATCGGCGTTAGAAAAAATCACGCCAACGTGGTGCTTATATGAAATCTGTGCCCCAAAGGCAATATTGATATTTTTATGTTAGTCGAAGGCAGGTGATAAATTGCCAAAATATTTTGCCATACCATTTTCACACTGCATTCATTTCACTTAAACCGGGAAGCAACATAAAATATAACTTTTTTTGGAGCAATGACTGCCACCATCAATTTGCAACGATTACTTTTGAAATCGGTTTGATATTTCCAGAGATTGAGTAGAAATTGCAATTTAGAACATTTTTAGAAAGCTTTTCGCGCATTTTCACCCTTTTTAAATTTCCAATTTTTTCGAAACTGTCCTTAAAGATCATTTATATCTAATAAATATGTACCATACCTAATTTAAAACTGCTAGCCCCTACCGATCACGAAAATCACAATTTCGAACGTTTTTTGCATCTGCAACTCCCAGGTGGTAATGATACCGACATGAAATAGCCTCTATGTTAGAGCAGAGGCTGTCTGCATCAATTATCTACCTTTTCCTACCTTCTGAAATCAGTTTGATTCTTCCTCAGATTTTTCACAAATTAGCATTTAGAACGTTTTTAGAACGCTTTTCGCGCATTTTCATCCATTTTAAATTTCAAAATTTTAAACAAATGTTCTTAGAGATAATTTATATCTAATAAGTTTATATCATGCCAAATTTCATGAATCTAGGTCTTTCCAAAACACAAATACCGGATTGTTAGAATGTTTTTTGTCCCCACACCCCCTTTGGGGTAGTGGAAAGAGACATAAAATATAGCCTATCTTGGAGCAAGAGCTGTCATCATTATGTCTGAAATCGGTTTAGTACTTCCTGAGATTGCATTGAAATCGCAATTTAGAACGTTCTTTATGATGTTTTTCGCGCATTTTCACCACTTTTAAATTTCGATTATTTTAGGAAATGTTGTTAGAGATCATTGCTATCTTATAAGTAACTACCGTTCAAAGTTTCATAATTCTAGGCACTATCATAACACGAAAACCGCAACTTAGAATGTTTTTTGATCCTGCAACCCACAGGTGGTAGTGACACAAACATAAAGTCTATGTTAGAGCAACGGTTGTCACCATCAATTTACAACCATTACTTTTGAAATCGATTTGTTACTTCCTAAAATTGCGTAGAAATCGCTATTTAGGACATTTTTTAGAACGGTTTTCGCGCATTTTCACATTTTTTTAATTCCGATTTTTTTAGGAAATGTTCTTAGAGATCATTGATATCTTACAGTAACTACCATTCCAAATTTCATGATTCTAGGCCCTTCCATAACTAATAAACCGCAATTTAGAGAATGATTTTTGCTCCTGCAATCACCAGGTGGTAGTGACACAAACATGAAATAGAGCCTATGTTTGAGCAAGGGGTATCACCGTCAATTTACAAACATTACTTTTCAAATCAATTTCATACTTCCTAAAACTGAATAGGAATCGCCATTTGGAAAAAGTTTTACAACACTCTTCGCGCATTATCGCTCTTTTTAAATTTCGAATTTTTTAAGAAGTGTTCTTAGAAATTTTTTATATCTAGTAAGTAACTAATACTCCAAATTTCATATTTCTAGCCCCTTCAGTAACACAAAAATCGCATTTTTAAAACTTTATTTGTCCTGCACCCCCTTTGGGGTAGTGGCAACGACATAAAATATAGTTTAATTTGGAGCAACGGTTGTAACGATCATTTTTTTAATCGTTTCGGTATTTCCTGATATTGCGTAGAAACCACAATTTAGAACGTTTTTTTAGAACTTTTTGCGCATTTTCACCCCTTTTAAATTTAAAATTATTCAGGAAATGTTCTTCGAAATCCTTTATATCTAATAAGTAACTAATACTAAAATTTCATATTTGTAGCCCCTTTAGTAACACAAAAATCGCATTTTAAGAACATTTTTTGCTCCTACACACCGTTTGACGTTGTGGCATCGACTTAAGATATAGCCTTTGTTCGTACGTGGACTACCACAATCATTTTGATACCATTACTTTTGAAATCTGTTCGGTAGTTCCAGAGTTTACCTGCTACAAACAAACAAACAAACAAACTTTACTTATTTATAGCATTAGTAGGAATATAATAAGATTTTTTGGACTTTTTCTTTTAAATAGAAAAAAAAATCCATATTTTGTTTTCTTGTTTATATATATTTTATTATACTTTAATATTAGTGCGTGCATATTTTCTTTGCTCCATGTTCTGTAATCCGACCTTCTACGAAAACATCCAGCCAGTGAAAATGGCGTACACTAAATTTCCGTGACGTATGTAGATAAATTGTGCTTTTTTTATAAGTTTTTTTTAATATAATTTTTAAAGGGTTTTGAACTTATTTTTGATAGTTGGTGCATTCACTAGTTTATCCTCATAGGTACCTTCTGGTGCAATCAGAAATTAAATCGGACAAATTTTTTTTTGAGTTACGCTTGACGAAAGATTTTTATTAGGCATTCTTTTAGCAAGCCATGGCTTTAATATCCATCGTAGCTCTATGTGCCCGGAAAGTAAAATATGCATGTATATTAGCCTTCGCTTCGTTCAGACAAATATAGTAAATAAACCGTAACAAATATGTAAAAAATAATATAAACTATAATTAATATATAACAAAAGAACTATAATTTCTAAATATGTGTGTCGAATAATAAATTAATAAACTATAATTATAAACCATATGGTTGTTAAAAAGTAAGAGTTTCTGTAATTAGTATTATTAGCGCAATTGTAGGTGCAGTTGTATCTTCAGGGCACGGATAGTACCTAAATACCGGGGCAGTTTTGAGTCTGTGATTTTTTTCTATTTCTATTGTATAGTTTTACAATTGTCTCGGCCGAATTTTGTTCAGTACTTTGTTCTTATCTAATTTTCTCTGTATAAGACGTCTTCTTCGATAGGGAACCGACTTCCTTGTTACGGTATCTCCTTTCACTGAATAAAAAAGATTTTTTCTACAGTTACAGCTGATACCGTTTCATAATCTAAGGATAATTTATGCGCGAATTTACTATTTTGTAAGTAAGATTAGTGTTTTCGCTTACACAGCATATAGTCCAGGCAATACAGACCGTATAGGGGCTATACCTAGCAAAATATATGGTAGTTTTGGAAAAAGGCTTAATATATGTTTTTTGGGTCGCTGAATCCGAATTTTTAACTACCCACCAAAATTTCTTTCTGTAACACCCCCAAATTTTGGTAAAATGCCCCCCCCCCCAAAAAAAAGGATTTTATTTAAAAAATCATTTTTTTTTTATTGTTTTAGGGAAAAAGTATCTAGAAATTCAGAAAGTACTCAAAATGTGCGACAAATTAGATATATGACATTATGACTTAGGATGAAGGGGATGGCGGGATCTGCCTCGGAACATGCGCGCGGTGATGCGTGAACTAAGTTGCGCAATGCCACTTAACCACTCACACGTTTATATTCGCCCTCCCACCTTCCCTCCGAACTTTCTCTATAAGGCTTACTTTAAGTTTTTTGGGTCGCTGAATCCGAATTTTTAACTTCCCCCAAAATTCCTGCCCCCCCCCCCCCCGAAAACCCCAAAATAGTTGTTTTTAATTTAAATTTCTTATTGTTTTAGGAGAAAAGCATTACGAAATTCAGAAACTAGACAAAATTTGCAACAAATAGGATATATGACAATATGACGTAGGATGAACGGGGAGGGGGAGGGCTGCCTCTGAACATGCACTGTGGCGCTACGTGCACTAAGTTATGAAGTCCAGGCAATAGGGGATTTTACCTGGAAAAATTAATACTAGTTCTGGATTTCGACTCACTTAATGTTTTTTGGGCCACTGAATCCGAATATGTAACTTTCCACCAAAATTTCACCCGTCAAGCCCCCCAAAAATTGATTTTATGAGAAAATTTGGTTTTTGAGAAAAGCGCGCGGGGAATGTTCCGAGGCAGCCCCCTCTCTCGCCGTTTATCCTACGTCATAATGTCATATATCCTATTTGTTGCAAATTTTATCTAGTTTCTGAATTTTGTATGCTTTTCCCCTAAAACAATAAGAAATTTAAGTTAAAAACAACTATTTGGGGGGGGGGGGAATTTTGGGGGTAAGTTAAAAATTCGAATTGAGCGACCCAAAAAACTTAAAGTAAACCTTATAGAGAAACTTCGGAGGGGAGATGGGAGGGCGAATGTAAACGTGTGAGTGGTTAAGTGGAATTGCGCAACTTAGTTCACGCAGCACCGCGGCGCATATCCCGAGGCAGATCCCCCCTTCCCCTTTATCCTATGTCATAATGTCATATATCTAATTTGTTGCAAATTTTGTCTACTTTCTGAATTTCTAGATACTTTTTTCCTAAAACAATTAAAAAGAAATGATTTTTTTAATAAAAACCTTTTTTTTTGGGGGGGGGGGGGCATTTTACCAAAATTTGGGGGTTTGCCATTTTTCCAGATAGGTTTTTAATTAACTTTTAAAGACACTCGAGGCGATTGAAAGATCCATTCAATGGAAAATAGTCGCGAATCCCATAGTATTTATGTAATTCATTGTAATTAAGGGGTCTCAGGACTCTTAAAATTGGAAAAAAAAAAAAAAAAAAAAGACCAGGTTCAACATTTAATATCTTAAAATGTATGAGATTTTAAAATACAATTTTTATTGAGATGAAAGATATCAGTAAGTTCTTTCATTTCATGTATTTAAAAAATTGCAAGATCCAGAATTAGCATTTACAGGTGGCTCCAAACAGTCAGATATTTCACAAGCAGAAAATTGGTATAAAAGCTTACGCGCACGATTAGAAAATAAATATAGCAACTAGAAAAACAAAATTGGGGCCTACTTATACTTCAGATTATAATAATTACCCTGGACCTAAATAAATTTGTATTTAAATCATTTTTATATATTTAATACAAAGTTGTATAAGTACAAAATTTTACTAATACTAATACAAAATTTTGAAAATTTCAACAACATAATCACTTATATTTTTTTGAGCAATAGAAAGGAAATTTTAGGTTCAGTTTACACAGATTAACATGAGTCGTATATTTGAGAATTTCATAAAAAAATATTCAAAAGTTTTTGAGATATCATGCGCGTTATGCCCAAAAAAGTCATTTGGCGAAAAAAGACTTAAAAATTCGAAAATACCGCTTCAGCTATGTGGAGAATTTCAAAGACAGTCGAACACAAAATCAATGAAGGAGGTGCTTTCTGAATTCTTTTCTTGAAATATTTAATAAATATTTACAGATACAAGATTCTATACATATTTACAATAAGTATTATCAAATACTTAATCTGGTTTTTCGAACAAGGGAGGCTTAGCCTCATCAATAAACTGTAAAAAAATTTCAGCGATCATGCTTTTTAAAATCGAAACATCTCTTACTATCGTTCCAGCCATAAAAACGAAGTCGCATTTTGAGATAGGATGCGCGCGCATCGCGCGTCTTTCGTTGCTATGGGAAGCAGAGAAAAATTTTCTCTTCACACTCCCCACCTCAACTCTTAAAGAGTTCACAAATCAAAATTCCATCATAAAATCATAAAAATTCAATTTTTCGTATCAGTGGTTCAGTAATCTAATACAATTTTTAAAATTCGAATACAAAATACTAAATATAAGAATTCAAACAATATCTAATTAATCACTTAATTAGTCAAATTCAAAATATCAATAAATTCTAAATAAAACACTTTAAATTCAAACAAAGTAAAAATAATGACAGTTAAATAACACACACATTTTTTTTTTTTCAGTTAAATCATATACTTACTTATACCAAAATTCAAAGATTCTATATATAAATAAGACTAAAAATTAAAAAAGAGAAAGAAAATATTTAGAGTCCTAAATGCAGAAAAAACAAACTAAATAAATGTCTATAAAAGTTTATGAATGTTTATAAAAAGTCTGCAAAAAGTCATTTGTTAGTCATTTTGTATTTCAAAGGGATACAAGTGCTGAATGGATCTTTTTAAGATTCCACTCGCTGTTTTTATTTCGTATGAACGAATATTGCCATCTCTTCCAGGAATGGCAGTCTGAATCTTACCAAGTTTCCAAAGAAACTTATTTTTTGCGTCATCTTGAATCAAAACAATATCGCCCACTTTCAGTGGCGTATGGGCATTAGGATTTTAAAAGGAATGGACTGTTTTCAAATCCATCAAATATTGTTTTTTCCATTTGGTCCACAATTGTTTCAATAGTAAAGATTGATATTTTTTTCTTTTAAGGAGTGTTGATCTCTTTGAAGAATCTTCAATTATTTCAAAAAAATTAATAGGAAATGAAAGTTCTTTTCCAAAATTTAAAAAGTGCATTGGAGTAAGAGGTTCTGGTTCATCGCTTTCGCTATATACATACGTCAGTGGTCGCGTATTCAAAACTGCTTCCACTTCTGCCAACAGAGTCGCTAATTCATCATAACTTAAGAGTGCTCTACCAATTACTTTTATCAAACAGTCTTTGACTGACTTTACTAGTCGCTCATAGAAGCCTCCCCACCATGCAGCTCTTTCTATAATATTCTTCCATATAATTCTCTCTTTTGTAATAAAATTTAAAAATACTTTGTCTGTCAGTATGTTGTATAAAATTTCGAGTTCACCTTTGGCCTTTTTGAAGGTTTTTGCGTTGTCAGAATAAATAATTTTAGGATTTCCTCGTCTAGCTGTGAATCTTCTGAATGCCATCAAAAAAGAATTTGTTGTCATATCAGACGCGAGTTCCAGGTGAATGGCTCTAGTCACACCGCAAGTAAACAGGACAATGTAAGATTTTTGCGTTTCTTTAAAATTTCTGATATAGATCGGACCGGCGAAGTCTAAACCGCAGATTGCGAATGGCGGTGCTTCACTAGCTCTGTCTTTTGGTAATGGTGAGGTGATCTGGTCTGCTGGCTTGGAGAAATATTTTTTACATATTATACAATTCTTGATAACACTCTTGACCAACTGACGACCTTTAGGTATCCAAAAAACGAGATCTAATTTTTGCCAAAGTAATGGCTGTCCCTCCATGCATAATTTTCTCGTGTTCTTGACGAACTAATAGAATAGTTAACCAAGAATGTTTGGGGAGAATTATTGGGTTTTTCTCTTCTGCGAACAGGTTAGAAAATTCGAGCCTTCCGCCCAACCTCATCAACCCATTTTTGCCAATAAAGGGCATGAAATTTTATAAGGATGACGTCTTATGCACTGATTCACTATTTTTTAGAGATTCTGTTTCTTCCTTATAAAATTGTTTTTGTTCAGATTGTATCAAAAAATTTTCAGCTTCGAGTAATTCTTCGGTTGTTACTACGTCTTGCACTTCAGTTGATTTTTTCAGCTTCATAATTAATTTCTTTACGCAAACGGTTATTCTCAAAAGTTTCTCTAAATTACTATATTTTGAAATGTTTATGGGATTTTCGAGTTTTTTGACTAAGCACTCGCTCTGAAAAACATCGTTAGGATTTTTTTTTGTATTCTAATTCATCTGAGTAAGCGATTTCTTTGTTTTCTGATATTGGCCAACAATCAGGAGGTAAACTTAGCCATTCTGGTCCCTGTAACCAAGTTGTATCATTGATTATCCTAGAGATTTTTGATCCTCGAGAAACTATATCAGCTGGATTGGCAGTACCAGTACAATGATACCAGTTATCAGGTGAGGTCAATTTATGGATATCTTTAATTCTGTTTCTGACAAAGGGCTTAAACTTTTTAGGGGATCCTTTTATCCAAAAATAGGATATTTTTGAATCCGTCCAGTAATAAGTCGGTACATTCAATTTCAGAGCTTTCAAAATGTTACTACTTAGCTTGGCCGACAACAATGCGGCCATCAATTCAAGCCTTGGTAAGGTAAGCGCTTTCAGTGGAGCAACCCTGTTTTTCGAAGCAACAAAAACTGTTCGAACATTTTTGGTGGTTGTTGCTACACATAAATAAGCAACCGTACCATAAGCCTTCATGCTCGAATCGGCAAAAATATGCAATTGTAGGTCATAATCATGCCAATTGGTGATGTCAGAAAAATAGTATCTGGGTACTGAAAAGTTTTTCAAATGAGGGAGTTCGTTACACCAGCTACTCCAAAGTATACGTAAATCTTCGGGTAAGGTGTCATCCCAATCTAGACCCAAATTCCAAATTTGTTGAATTATACATTTTAGTCTTAATGTAAATGGTCCTAGGAATCCAAGTGGATCAAAAATCCTGCCTAAAACTTGTAGAATAAATCTTTTGGTGTCTATTATTTTTGAAACGAAATCAACTAAACCTCGAACATCAAAATAAAGTAAATCTTTGGAATTATTCCAAGCGATTCCTAAAACTTTATAAGGGAGATTTTGTTCTCCAAAAACTTCAGAATTGACTTCTGAAGTTATGCCATTTTGTTTCCATAGTTCACTAAGTGGTAAAGAGTTCGTATGCAATTTGTGTAAATGCATACTTGCATTTTCAAATATATTAATACATTGTAAACTCGTGGATAGGGCTTGATCAATATTTTCATGATTTCCTATAACGTCATCAACATAGATATTTTCATTTAAAAATTTTACTGTGTTTGGATATTTTTCGGTGTATTTTTTCAAGTGGTGTTTAATTGTTGCATTCAATAAAAAGGGACTGCTACTAATTCCAAATAACACTCTGGTGAATCTATAAATTTCAAAGGGTTTAGAATTATCAAACAAATCTTGTGAAAATAAAAATATTGTTACATCACGATCGTTTTCGTCTATAATTATTTGTAGAAATTCTTGTTTTATATCAGTTGTAAAAGCTATGGGATTAAATCTAAACCGTAACAAAACATCAAATATTTCAGGATACAAATTTGGACCTACATGCAGGCAATTATTCAAAGACAGTGAGCCTGTGTCATGAGCAGAGGCATCGAAAACTATGCCTAATCCGCTCGTTGTCCTATCAGTTCTAATTATTTCTCGATGAGGTAAATAAAAAGGTACATTTTGTTTTTCTTCAGGATCTGTAACTAACTCAATAATACCTTGTTTCAAATAATCTGCTAACACCCCCTTATACTCAAAAAATAATTCAGGGTTTTTAATCAATCTTTGTTTGAGTTTAAAAAATCTATATTCTGCAATTTTCCGATTGTCATTTATACATTCCCTTTCAAGCTTCCACGGAAATCGAACTATATATCACTTATCATTGTATTAAATTTCTGACTCAAACTGCTTCATAACGTTGTTTTCTGAAAAATCTGAATCCTGTTTAGTATTAAAAAGTCAGATGATTCGATATTCCAGAATTTTTCAATCTGTTCAGAAATAAATTTTTTTCTACTATTACATTAAATGCTAAGAGCGTATAACTGTCAGTTGTTTTTCCCTGTAGACACCAACCAAAAATGGTGTCGACAGCTACTAAATTTTTATTCAAATGTTTTATATTTCCAGTAACAATATCATAATAATAGTCAGCACCTATATGAGTAATGTAATGGGTTCTTTGGATGTGGGTGTGTCCGCAAGTGTTAAATTTTCAAATTGTTTACTTTTCATCAAATCATTGATTTCAGGTTGGGGGATTTCAGTAGCTGATATTTGATTGGTGACTAGCGCTTCTATATCTAATTTTGAATTAGGTACATTTTTATTTTCAATAGTTAGTTTAACTACTTCAAAGGTTTTTTCAATGGGGTTCTTATTTCCAAATGTAAAAACCGACAATTTTTCTTTTCTTATTGCCTGTAAATTCAATTTATTTGCTATTTCTTCAGATATAAAGGTTCGCATGCTCCCACAATCTAAAAGTAACCTAATTAGAGATCGTTTCCCGTTTGATTTTATTTTTACACAACAAGTTTGTAGAAGAATTTTATTATTTTCTGTAGAGGAAATAGCCGAAATTACTGTTTCACTAGTTTCACTTTCATTACCTTTTAATTCGGGTGTTTTTATTTCTTTTATTAATTTAGATTTTATGCATATCGTTTGATTATGTCTGCCTGAACACTTCTTGCAACTAGTTTTAGAGTTACAATTTTTGATAACGTGTTTCCTGCCTAAGCAAAGGAAACATCTTCCTTGAGATTTCAACAAATTTCTTTTAGTGTTTACATCAACAGCCTCACACAAATCAGACGAATGTTTACTATCGTTGCAAAAAATGCAATGAGCCAGCTGCCTATCTGAAGTCGATTTATCATTCGAAATGTTCATAAATTCACAAGTAGATTTAAATTCAGATTTTGTTGTTTGACTCTTGATTTTTGTTTTATTATTTTCAAATGCTTTCATTCTCGAAAAAAATGTGTGTTCTCTGCTTTTTATTTCAGTGTGCAGAAAATCTAATAATTTATGTATATCTGAATGTGTTAAATTATCTACATTTTGTCTATTATATTCCAAAGCTAATTCTGCCGGTATTAATTTTAAAATTACGGCGATAAGCATGGAGCCATAATTTGCTGGTTCAAGTCCTAATGTGGACAAACATCGAACATTTATTTCTATATCACTGTGCAATTTTTTCAATTTTTGAATTTCGTTAGCCTTATAAACAGGGGATAAATTAAGAAGCTTGTTCAGGTGATGATTAATTATCACGTCTTTTTGACCATAACGCGTTTCTAAAACTTTCAATGCTGCGGCATAATTAGCTTCTGATATTTCAAAACCTTCTACAGCATTAGCCGCAGCTCCAGATAAATAACTCTTCAAATAATGAAATTTTTCAATTTTCGAAAGTGATTTATTTTCGTGAATTGTATTTTTAAAGGTATTAAAAAATGAAATAAATTGTGTACAGTCGCCATAGAATTTTGTATATTGAGTTTTGGCGATTTAACAACCAAGTTTTCATCATTAATCACATTCGATTTTAAATCTTGACTGTTATTTAAATCAATATTAACAATTTTTTTTGTTTTCGGTTAATTTTTTCTTCACCCGGAATTTTGCAACTGATATTTTATCCTTGTAATCATAAACCGAATTGATTTCAGTTTCATAGTCGTCTAACCCTAAAAGGGGCTCAATTTTCTCGTCAACTGACTTCAATAATTCTGCTTTAGTATCTAACTGAATAAATAATTCTTCTAAATTATCAAAATCTATTGGACTATCCTTCATAACATTTTCTATATTATTAATCAGTTTGTTACTGCTGTTCTCAAAACTGTACGATTCTTTTTCAACTTTTCTAAATCAGACATTTCGAAATAAAATATGAAAAACTTATCTTACCTTTGCCGTCTTTTTATTACTTACTATCCTCTAACATTAAAAAGATAACAAATACTTTTTTTTTCTTTCCCGGCGTAATGCACCATGTGGAGAATTTCAAAGACAGTCGAACACAAAATCAATGAAGGAGGTGCTTTCTGAATTGTTTTCTTGAAATATTTAATGAATATTTACAGATACAAGATTCTATACATATTTACAATAAGTATTATCAAATACTTAATCTGATTTTTCGAACAAGGGAGACTTAGCCTCATCAACAAACTGTAAAAAAATTACCACGATCATGCTTTTTAAAATCGAAACATCTCTTACTATCGTTCCAGCCATAAAAACGAAGTCGCATTCTGAAGTAGGGTGCGCGCGCATCGCGCGTCCTTCGTTGCAATGGGGAGCAGAGAAAAAAGTTTCTCTTCACCCTTGAATTAGTCTGTTTTTAACAATTTGACGTTTATTGCTTTTATACTGTAACTGGCCCTTGCATTACACATATGTATCATTAAAAGTTGTTAAGTAGGTTTAAAAGCTGATGGTACATAGAGTACGCCGCCCCTGTCAGTATGTATGCCCAAACCGTTCATATTTTTAAGGGTTAATGTATCGACTAATTACTGACGATTTTCAAAAATCATGATCAACAATGCTTTTATACTTCTGCTACGATAGGTACCGCCAGTGCTGCTCAACACCTGTGATGAATGCCCGTAAATCGAAATTTGTGTGTAACCGTAAAATGCGATTTCCTCAAAAACTATGTGAACTATGGCAAACGCTATAATTGTCCTGCAAGTTTTAAATTAACGTCTACTATCTCTAATTTTTTCATAATTTTAGTTTCAGTAGATTCGGAAATAGATAGGGGGGGGGGACATATTTTTCCGCTACATTTTCGACGATATTTTTGAAAGTGTAATACCTAAAATTAAAAGAAATATATTTTTGATTTCAGTGTTAAGAAAGCTTTCACATGATATACAAAGAAAAGATTTTTTTTGCAAGTCCCTTAATTTGTCCCTCTACATTTTTACTAAATATAATTATAAATGTTTAATAATCTGAAAATATGTGGGTCAGTAGTCTTTATTACTTCCTCGAATTTGACATTCTATAGTTTACGAGTTAAATGGCTGTTACAGACAGACAGGCAGGCACAGGAGTGACCTTATAATGTTTCCGTTTTTACTTTTTAAGTACGGAACCCTAATAAACGCATTAAGACTACAGTCAACTTAATATAATTCAATAATAAGTATTAAAAAAAGTAAATATACTTAGGACAATGCATTATTATTTTCAAATTATTGCGCCCTTGCGAGTGGCTTTAAATTGTACTTTTTTTAAATCTGCCACAATAAGTCGAAGTCTATTCAGTCTATTATTAAATATTCCCTGCCTCGATCTTATGTTAGGATATTGGCGAAATTAATTTCTATAAATAATAATGTTGCCCATCAACTATTATATTTTATAAAAACTTCTGAACAAGTACTATTATTTTCCATTTCGAGTAAAACAGTCTTAATTAATCACTTAAATCTCATTTTCATGCTTAAACAGAGTATTGTAGTTAAACAAAAGAGTTTAGTTAGTTAACATTAATATGCTTTATGAACTTCGAATCGCATTTAGATAACAATATTTTGAATAGTACAGGATATACAATAGTTTCATTGCAAACTTCGCATCATTAATAAAAGCCACAGATGATGCATATTTTAAAAGAATAGTACTCTATCATATTCCTGACAGCCAAGACTACTAATTGGTTA
Organism: Maratus speciosus; assembly: GCA_963932465.1. Lineage (NCBI taxonomy): Eukaryota > Metazoa > Arthropoda > Arachnida > Araneae > Salticidae > Maratus > Maratus speciosus. The sequence goes on from OZ010800.1 coordinate 309,564,110, forward strand.
AACTGATGCTAATTACACTTTATTAAAATCCAATTAAGAAATAACATTCAATAAAAAATCATTAATTTACGGGTTTTTTTTATTATTGTACACTGTAAACTGAAATGTCTGAAATTCAGACACTTAAGTGTTTGAAACATATTGTTCAATTTTCAGACGTTTTAAAATGTCTGAAAATTTTCAGACACTTATTGCGTCTGAATTTCAAACACTTAAGTGTCTGAAACAGGAGTGTTCGATTTTCAGAGGTTTTAAAATGTCTTAAATTTTTTAGACACTTCTTGCATCTGAATTTCAAACATTTCAAATGTCTTAATTGCGGCCACCTTTGAGCCGTTTTTTTCCGCCAATATGAAGCCATCTTTGATCACTTTTAGGCCATATACGCAACAATATTTGACCACATTGAATCATTTTTTTTTAATAAATGGGAATAATATGTCACCATAAAGGAGAGCTGATTGCAGCATGAGAAAATTGGGATGCTTCTTTGCCCCCTCATTTTAGGGTACGCCAAATTGGGTACGAAGTTTGCATAAAGCTGATATATTCATGATGATCATGCTTGTAGTTTTAGAATAATATATATATGTATATTAGGGTGGGTCGAAAAAACCGAAATATTTACAATCGAAATGTAATAGAGCGGAAAAGTTGCCTTTTGTAATAAAGAATAAATTCGTAAAATATTATATCGATCGGATAATATCTTTTACCGCCGCAAGGGGGGGCCAAAATTTCAAAAAATCGCAAAAAAACTTGTTTTTTTCAATTTTTTTTAATTATCCAAACGTACGAATACAATTTCTAATAGGACGCTATGGCTATATGAAGATATAAGAAATGTCCCGGCAAATGTTCATTGTGATAAAATAATATCTTTTACTGCCGCAAAGGGACCATATTTAAAAAACGAATTGTAAAAATTTTCAAATTTTCATTTTTTTCTATATTTTTATAATTTTAATAATATGCCTAGAAGTAAATAAAGTTACTTTATATCTATTAATATGTCATAAATTTTGTTAACTATTTGTCATAGACTGGAAAATAAAAAAGGTAATCATTCATTGTTCTTTACGATCGTTTCATCTACAGCTGTTTTACTGCATATCAGCAGTTCATATACCACAAATCACAAAAATGATATAAAATGAACAAAATATTTTAGTATTTTATTAAGTAAAATATAGAAATATTTAACCGAAACGGATTAAATAAACTTAAAAGAAGAAGTATTTAAAGTAAATGAATTTAATATGACTTGCTTTCAAATAAAGCCATTGTAACTCGAGAGGCAGAAATTGATCATATGTGATCCCCCTCTGTTCTGGTCCACAAACTTTACCAGCACTTCAGAGACTAATTTCAGTCATCTTTCTTCTGACTGAGTGGGTCAAGGAAAATTATAATAGCTGGTATCTTTAATCGAACATTCTAAACTCACCAGTGTCGTTAGATAGACAAACCGTAACAAGTGGTTTCGTTGGTTTATAGTTTTGCCACTCGATTAAATCCATACAATTTTAAGCTTTAAGTTCAAGTCTGGAATGACGAAATGGCGGATGGCGCTATTCGTGTCCACAGAACTTCGTGCTTTGGCAATTTTTAATTTTGGCAATCGGCTGATCAGGATGTACTCAATGCGTACATCCTGAAAGTGTACTGCATCAGTTGGTTCACAATTAAAATGAATCCATCATGTTTTTGAGATTTTGTGGACTATAATTAGTAACCCTCGTTACTTGCCATATCATCTACAAAATATTATAGTTCCTGTAATTTCACGAAATGCCTGTTTCGCAAATCATGAAAATAGCCTCATTGGAATGATAGCATATGAAGGAGAGTACATCAGAACCCCAGCCATAAAGAAAATTGCCGAAGCACGAAGTTCTGTGGGCACGAATAGTGCCTTTCGTCACTTCGACATTCCAGAATTGAACTTTGAAGCTTAAAATTGTATGGATTTAGTCGAATGGCAAAACTGTAAACTAACGAAACCACCTGTTACGGTTTGACTATGAACTGACGATCTAACGACGCTGGTGAATTTAAAATGTTCGATTAAACATACCAGCTATTATAATTTTCCTTTCCCACTCAATCAATAGAAAGATGCGTGAAATTAGTCTCTGAAGTGCTGGTAAAGTTTGTGGACCAGAACAGACGGAGGATCACATATGATAAATTTTGGCCTCTCGAGGAACAATGGCTTTATATGAAAGAAAGTCATATTATAAAATTCAATTACTTTAAATACTTCTTCATTTTATGTTTATTTAATCCGTTTCGGTTAAACATTTCTGTATTTTAATTAATAAAATACTAAAATATTTTGTTCATTTTATATCATTTTTGTGATTTGTGGTATATGAACTGCTGATATGCAGTAAAACAGTAGTACATAAAGCGATCGTCAAAAATAATGAATGATTACCTTTTTTTTTCCAGTCTATAACAAATAGTTAATAAAATTTACGACAATATTAACAGATATGAAGTAAATTTATTTACTTCTAGATATTATAGAAATTATAAAAATTAAAAAAATAAAAATTTGAAATTTTTACAATTTTTTTTTAAGTATGGTCCATTTGCGGCAGTAAAAGATATTACTTTATCATAATGAACATTTACCAGGACATTTCTTATAGCTTCATGTAGCTATCGCGTCCTATTAGAAATTGTATTAGTACGTTTGTATAATTAAAAAAAAATACTGAAAAAAACATGTTTTTTGCGATTTTTGGAAATTTCGGCCTCGTTGCGGCGGTAAAAGATATTAACCGATAGGTGTAATATTTTACGAATTTATTCTTTATTACAAAAGGCAACTTTTCCGCTCTATTACATTTCGATTATAAATATTTCGGTTTTTTCGACCCACCCTAATGTATATATATATATATATATATATATATATATATATATATTCACCTAAATATGTATTTATGTGATATCATATATGCCCTACGGCATAAAAACATTTATTACTTTTAGTGAGAACTTCAAATTAATTCTAGCCCAAAGACATAGCATTCATTCGCCTATCCCCCCCTTCATATACTGTTACAAAAAAGGCCTATTCTCCGCCATTAAATACATATTTGGATAAATATATCTTTTCCTTTAACCAAATCATGTTCTAGAAGTACAAAATATTTATTAAAATAAGTATAAGATCAAAACAAATGTAAAATATCAGCTTTATGGAAATTTCATACCAAATTTGGTGACCCGTAAAGCTAAAGGCCCATAGAAACAGCCCAGTTTGTCCATGCTGCAATCAGCCATGCTTTATGGTAACAAATTATTTCCATTTATAAAAAATGATTCACTCCGTCAGAAAGAATCCCATCCCTGCTTTGTTGTACATTATTTTCCCGTTTAAATTAGACATTCCCAATGAATTAGTTTAAAGCATCTGTTACATTTTCAATGTCTGTGTTAATAAAATCTAACAATAGATTTCACAAAATTTGCTGTATATAAGATCCCAACATTAAAAAATTTTGAGTATGAAACTCATATATTTTTTTTAAATCTCCCTTCGTTTTTATTATTATACTATTTATCATTGCCAAGAAATACTGAAACATTTGACAACCACACATCGGCAACTGAGAGGAACAGTAGTAAGAGGATTCTGGATGGACAGCATCCTTTGACACTTTTTAAACGATAAATAATATGGTAAACATAACTGGAAGCAGAAATCCTTCATTTCTGCTCCTCGCGGTGTTTGTAGTGTTTGCAATCAAACAAGCAGTGGCAGTCGCAAAAGCCATTTCTTATCCAAATGATTGGTACATGGTTAAATATATTGAGAAAGAAACCAAATTAAAATCAAAATAAAGTAAATATCTTGTACTATTCTGTTCATTTTCTTAGTAGAAAGTACAAATTTCTTTTCTTGCAGTGTGCTTTGAAATATTCTAACGTTTAAATAAAATAATTCAATAATAATAGTTACAATATATTAAAGTTTTCACTTTCTCAGAATGTTTTAAATTTGTCATACAAATATTAACATCTCAAAAAAAAAAAAAAAAAAAAAAAAAACAGGCTGATGTTATGAATTTGTTTTTTTAAGTGAGAAAAAAAAAGAATGAATTTTTGAAAAATGTTCAAATATATTAATATTTCCTAAGCAGTCTATGTATATATACTGTACAGCATTTTTAAACAGTCTTTAGTAAAAAGAAAAACAATGAAGAAAAAAAAAAACAATTAATTCCATTCTATATAGTGGATACCAGCGAATAGCGGACTAATTACGTGCTCCCGAAGCGTCCGCTATTCAGATGTTTTATATATGTTCATTTATATGCGCTGCGCATTCTAAATAAATAAAAAGAATATTTCTGACAGTGTGGCAATGATGTTCTAAATAAATTCTAGCTCTAGCGGTTGACATTAATCAATAATATTCTGCAAAATTACTTTAAATCACATGAATTTAAATATTCATTCATGCAAACCAACCAATTAATTAGTACTTCATAAGTTACTGTATTTGTAGCATCACAATGTGCATTTATATATATATATTTTTTTTGTCTTTTATCATATGATGACAAAATTCAAATGCAGCAAAGATAACGTGCGTTGAGATCTTACATTATCAAACACAAACATAAAAAAAAGACTTAATAGAAATCAGTTAGTTTTTATTAGTTTGTTTAATTAATTTGTTTTAATTAATTTTTCCGATTTTTTTTTTTTTTTTTTTTTTTTTTTTTTTTTTTTTTTTTTTTTTACATTTTGATAAGAAAAAAATATTTGAGGTGAAAAGAAACTTCTAAAAATGTTTTTTCCCTTTAAACATCGTAATAAAAAAAAAAAAAATTGTTTAACTATAAATTTAAAATAAATGGAATAATATGAAAAAATATATACGTACACGGAGCAAACATAATCATAAGAATAATCTTCAAAGCACATTCTTTCACAAAATGTTAAATGTCAGCGAACTTATAATTCACCAATCAGACGGTACTAAACCATTAGAAAAGTATCTTCCCCTGTCATGGGCCGAAAATGTGTCTTACTTATACCCATAGACTTTTTTTTCTCATATTTTCTTCATTTATCTGTATGATATTCAACTTGATTTTTTAAATATTTTTTTTAGCGTGTATTGGATTAATTACACAGATTTTATCATTTGCTTAAAGTATCTTTTAAATATGGCTTCGTTTTAAAATTCAACCCGGGAGGACGCGCGCATATACCCAGGGTATGAATGTTTTTTACTTTGTTGCCAATAAATACAAATAATAATCATCAACTTATTTAGTCGCAGACAATTGTTACAAATTCGGCGATCAAATAAGTTGAAGATTAATTTTAAAACAAATAGTGGTGACAATTGTAAAAACCATACGCACTCTGGGTTTATCAGACCCGGCATTAATCCTCCCCGGTTAAATGTGTTATGTAACACAGTAAATCAGTGTTCCGGGGGGAAATTGCACTTTTTGACTATTTAAAACACAAAATCTCAAATCTTCTGGGGAGGACAACTCATTGCTCCGGGGGGAATCCCCCCCGGCCACCCCTTGAAATCAACACTGATTCTGAAATACATGAAAACTTTTATTCTTATGCTTATATTCTCAGCAAACACAGAGCTATCGGTAAACAATCGGCCGTCAGCCGCTTTGCCGTTACCGACGGCATCGGCACGTCACCGGCTGCCGTACCGGTTCCGTATCTTTTTCGACGCGCACAGTCGGTCCAGTATCGGCAAAACACTATGCCAACCGCACGCCGATAGCTATCCATACGAATGCCGGCCACAGCCCGACACCAGCTGAAAAAAAATCTGTTTTGATGGCGCCATCTATGAACCATCGCGGAATGCATATTTGAAAGGAACGTGTTTCGGCGTTGGATGAGGTTGGATTTGATCCAACGAACCCAGGGACAGGAAGTAGGTGCCTTAACCACTTGGCCACTCAGACTTTGATCAGGGGAGAATTTTAAGAGTTAATAAGGGGAAGTCTTATCGATACGTAATGGTTTGTCATTGGAGGTAAATGGTAGATGGGTTGGTTGATTTTGAGACGGCCGATTATCTGCACTAGGGATATAGGCCCGAGGGGAAGTGCCCTTCGTGGGGGTCTTTCTAAGGGAACCTAACCCGTATTAACGCATGGAAATCCATGGTTCGAAGAAAACCACGAAAACTCCGAACGATTAGGCCGACGGGCGCGATTGGGATCGAACCCAGCACTTCCCGTCTACCAGTTTCGAGAGCAGAACCTCTCAGCCACTGGTGGGGCAAATGGTAGATGGGACTTAATGGTTTGTGATTGGAGGTAGATGGTACATGGGAAAATTAGAATTTTGAAGTGTTTTTATTTTATTTCTTATTTATTTATTTATTTATTTGTAATTGTGTTACGCGCGTTTATTTAAAAGTTAATTTAATATTTAAATGAATGAAATAAATATCGTAGCGAATTCGTTAAAGCAAAGGAATTTAATAATAAATTTAATTTTAATTAAGATATAGATATAATTAAGAATAATTAAGAATAGATATAAATTTAAGAATAATTAAGTATTTAAAAAAATATTTTTAGAGGTCTTGTTCAGTTAATCAAATTTTCTTATTAGGATTATAATGTAATTACATGCGCTGCGTTAATTTATAATATATATATATATATTTTTAACATGGAAAAATTTATTTTAATAAATAAAAAGTTGCTAATTATTAACTTTTAATTAAAATAAGAATTCATTTTATGTCGTTTTGATGATTTAAAGGAGAACATATATTTAATGAGTATGTTGCAATATTAATTTGTCACGTATCAATATTTTTAATTTAAAAATAAAATAAAAATATTAATTAAATTTTTTTTTTTCTTTTGGAAGATAATTTTTAAATGGGGATATTTCTGATACTTTCTTATAAATTTAAGATTGCTTATTAAATAAAATAAGTGACTTTCAGTGTTTTTTCTCTTAATAAATTTTTTTCTTTAGGAATTATAATGTAATTAAATGCGTTAATTGAAGAAATATATATTTGTAACATAGAAAAGCTAATTTTAATGAAAAAATAAGTTGGCAATTAATCACTTTTAATTAGAATAAGAATTCATTTTTTGTCATTTGATGATTTAATGTAGAATATATTTTTAGTGATTATGTAGCAAAAATGATTTTTTTACTTATCAACATTTTTTAATCATCAAATAAAATAGAAATATTAAATTATCTTTTTTTTTTTTTTTTTTTTTTTGTAAATGATTTTTTAGAAGTGGGAGATTTCTGAATCTTTCTTTTAAATTTTAATGCTAAAAAGTTATATATATATTTTTATATTTTTATAGCTTGTAAAATAATTTTAAGCACTTTTTTAATAATTTGATATTTAAATAAAATAAGAAACATAGCTATTGCTTTTAAAATGAATATATCATTAGAAAATAATTAATTTATGAAGTTTATTTTTTCTACGATTAAGTTTATAACGAATAATAATTTTAAGGGGCGATTTAAAAAACTCTTTTGATGATTCAATTAATTGTAAGCCTTTTTTAAAATGAATTTGATAACAGCTTAAGAAAAAAATATATAAGCTATTTTTGAATATTTTTTTTTTGTTTATCACTATTAGCATTTCATATGAATACATGAAATATACATAGCTTATCAAAACTCAAATTCAAACAAAATTAAGAAAAAAAAAATGTCGGCTAAGACTAAAAATTCCGAATTCGGACCGATGTTGACAAATCTAGTCGGGCCACTATCAGAAATCACATATCGGTCCTGCGTCACTTGCCGATGTAAGTCGCTTGCCGATATATAACCATAAGGGGACCGATTAAAGTAACCGGGAATCGAAAAAGCAGATTTTCATGTTTCAGTTGCCGACATGCTGCCGACACTTCACCGAAACCAATGTGCCCATGCCGACACTTAACCGGCACTGCCGGCTGCGGTCCGATAGTGTTTCGAAAGAAATGTGTTTGTTGGGTTTCAATAATATATATTCTGTGAAAGAGTTAAATGATACTCTTATCACTAAAATGAAATATCATAAGTGCAATTATATCAATAATATAAAGTAAACTGAAATTGCAAAGAAAATCTTGTGCAATACATTAGATTTTTTTAAATTTATACTGAGCAAATTTTATTATTACATTAGATCAAGTGATTATCACAAGTTTTCACGTAGATTCTAATAATTCAAGCAATAATTAGATTATTTGCTACATAGAGATTTTGTTTATAAAATAAAGGTCTAAAAAATGTTAATATATTCATTAGTACTGAAAATTATATTCATTCATTAAAAAGCATCACAAATGAACACACAAATCTTTTCGCACCAAAAATATTTATTTGATGAAAAAGGCCCAGTTATGAAAAAATCAAATTAATGTAATAAAAATAATTTAAATAGTAAATAAATAACATTAAATATGCAAAGAACGTTCAATATTGTCGAAAATAAGGTTATCTAAATTCCAAATTATCATTCCACACAAATCCCTGTCACTTACCTTGGCTGGCAATATCCAAAAAATGTAATATCTATGATGAAAATGCACTTTCACAATATAATGATTATACGCCATTCTATTAACATTTTTGGCGCTTTATTTTTATAGATTTTATGCATTCTTTTATCCTGTGAATTATGAATGATAAATTATCAATAAAAAAATAGAGATGAAATATTGAAATTTCTGTATTTCCATATGAAAAAATGTCTTCACAATCGAAACGTTATTTAACAACCACGCTCTAACACACAAAAAAAAAAAAAAAAAAAAAAAAAAAAAAAAAAAAAAAAACATTCCAATAAGACGAATTAATACCATTCTGAATATGCAGCATATTAGTTTTTGCAAATTGTAATAAATAAAGTTTCGCCTGCCATCCATAAAAGGCAGACATGCGCAATAAGTTGCTGTTAAGTACTAATATACCAATAGATATAAATGCATGTATTTTTCCAAAAGAAGGTAGATACTTGTCAACATTTCTTCTAAATTTATAACGTCTTCTCTCAATGACTCAACGACAACGATTTGCATGACGAATGACTATTTACAAGTGGAGAGATCATTAAGAGTTCTTATCAGCGGGCAATGGAACATCATATAAGTAAAACATAAACTTTTATACATCAAGCAAATTTACTTTACTACTGACTGAGATACTGTAATTCACCTTCACGCCATTAAAAACTGCCCGCCAAAACAGTAGTAAACAAACGAGGTTTCTGATTGACTGGAATGTTATAATACTTTCACGATGCGTTTTAGAATCAGTTTTGTATTGAATTTTCATATTTAAATCTGATCTTTCAATGAAAGAAGAATTATTAAGTTATAATTCCAGCAAAATTTCCGACTTTTTCTTATCAAATTGCAAAATAGTTATGTACAATCATGTGCGCACGCAAGATTTTTATTAAGAGGCAGTAACGTCGCATATTCGGAAAAGGGCAGAGAGAATGATTGCCAGGAAGAAAATTTTTTAGGGGCTTTAGTTAATTGTTGCCCAAAAAATTATAACATAAAACGATATCTACCAAAGAAGGGGCGCAATATTCTCTTGCCCCGGGAGTACAAAATCCATGTTTTGCCAGTATTAAGGGAGGAAGGGGAGGGGGGTATGCCTATTTGGTACCTAATTTAAGCATAATCGCCCGAAGAAGAGGGACATTGGGGACCATTTCCCCTTTCTAGATTTTGGTAATTAATTAATTAATTTTTATTTAGATCTGATTGAAAAAAGAATTTATTCTTCCAAGTGACTATAGATTAATTAAGGGCTAGCAGAAAAATGATGTAAAGAATTTTCGTCAGGGGCTCTCTTGTAGAAAACATTTTAAATTGTGTTTTCGTTTGAACGTTTGCGTAGTTTAAACTTACCTTAAACGAGGGGTTCGTGACAGCACAGTCTCCTGACAATAATAATAAAAAAGAATTTAGGTTCTTTATTTTTAAAAATATTGTTAGAAACTTATTTTTTAATATATAATATTTTTTAACGTCAAATTTTTATTTTGCTTTTTAACTTGATATGTTTCAATATTATTTTGTACGATACGATCTGACAAAAAAAAAAGTTTTTAGGTTTAAAATTCGCTTTAAGAAATGCGAACTAGTTTATGGGGACATAGGCATATCTGTTTCAAAATCTAGCCCTTTCGTATATGTTTTTTCTTTTTTGCCTACGTCCTGTGTTTTAGCATTCCGATATATATATCTTTAATATTTTCAAATATTTAGGTGGAGAGGCAGTCTATTTTTACCGTCCCGTATATAGACCAATGAGTGCAAACAATTTTTGAGAAAATTTGTACTTTGTGAAAAGTAATTCTTTAATTACTTAACTTAATGCACAAAAACTAACTTAGTTTCGAGACTTGGTAAGCAGACTTGCACAATTTTGAAACAGATATTTGATACGGAAGTTATTTCTTCTATAAAGAAACATCATTTAGTGGATGGAAAAATATTTTAAATATCTTTAATCTAATTATAAAAAAAAGTCTCTGGTAGTGCTAGCATATATAGTGATACAATTGTACCACACTGTAAAAAAAAAATCCATGGACTTTCCGTTTTGGAAAAGGCAACTAGTTGCCTTTTCCGAAACTGAATAGATTCCTTTTGAGAATGAGAAGTTTTAATTTACAACACGATTAGTTTCACATCTTCAATGAAAGTGACATCTTTCATTACGAAAAAGATTACTTTCATTGCAGATGTGAAACTAATCGTGTTGTAAATTAAAACTTTTCATTCTCAAAAGAATCTATTCGTTTCAGAAAAGGCAACTAGTTGCCTTTTCCAAAACGGAAAGTTCATGGATTTTTCTTTACAGTTCAACATCATCACGTGTAAAATACAACTGCATAAAATTCAGACATTTAAGTGTCTGAATTTCTAAATGTCTTAATTTCGGACATATCACCAATATTCAGACATTTTTTTTTCAGTTCATTTATACCACGATCATAGTAAGACACTTAAGTGTCTTAAATTCAGACATGTATAGTATTTGAAATTTCTTATTCAGACACTTAGGTGTCTGAATTACTTTTTCAGTCGCATATGTATCTGAATTTAAAACATCTATATTTGCAGTGTACCCATTGTCATTTATTTGTTTTTTAGGAAGCTATGGACTTAACCATTGTACTGCAAAATCACTTTCTCTTCATTTTTCAATTAGCATCATTGCTCTTCACTTAACCCTTTGACTTATTTCGTACGATTTTTTTTTTTCAAAACTTCAAACGTTGTTTAAAATGTGTTAGTTAAAAAATTGCTATTCATCTTATTTCTTCCAATATGTTTTAGAAATTCCTAGTAAAATATGTGACTCATTTGTGCTATAATTTAAAGAAAAGTTGTATATCTATCTCGGAGAAAATCATGAAAAGTTTAATGATGCATTTTTTTAAAAAACAAATTTATCTTCAAGTAAAAACCTAAAAGAAAAAGTGTAAAAAAATATCCCTGCCGGCTCGTGCCTACAGACGGAGGTAGATTTCGAAGGTAAGTACTATATTCACCAGCAAAACTTAAATCAAGATTAAGATAAGCCCAGTTTCTTCACTAAGAATGAGCTTTAGAGAGCTAAACATTTTGTGAAAATTCTAATATACACGAAAACACACACGCATGTATATAGAATAGGTTTAAAAAATAGGTAAAGCAAATTCAGAGAGCCTCAAAGTGTTAAAATAAGTTAATTTTCCCATAGCCAGGTTTTTATTATGTTTTAATACATTTCTTCAAATTCACATGCCGTTACACATTCACCCGTTGAGGTCCATTTTATTTCCAATATGACGCAATATTTTGTTTTTGTTTTTAATTCGTCAAACTAATTATTTCATTTTGAGTTTTCATGCGGAAATCTTGCTGTAGAAAACTTATAACGTAATATTCAATTTGTTTTCAATTCGTCAAACTATGTATTTAATTTAATGTTTCACGTGAAAATCTTGGAATAGAAAAGCAATTGTTGTGTTGAGAATTTTATTGCTTTTTTTTAATTGTTGGCAACTGCTATAGCGAAAAATATTTATTTTTTCCTGTCATTGTTGTGTAAGAGCTGATTTTATCAGAATCATGTTAAGACGGTATTCAAAATTTTGAAACATTTCCATTTCCATTCCCTTGGGCCGATTTTGCCCATTTTCAATCCCCCGAGATATTAGCCATCTCAAAGTTGTTGGCGAGTTTGAAGACGATCCGTGCATAATTGCGACTTTTATCGTGCGGACAAAAATTAGTACATACATACATACATACATACATACATACATATATATATATATATATAAAATTTTTAGGTCGGGGTTGTTTTGGGTTCCTGGGGTCCTATAATGAAAAGTTATGAAGGAATTTTTCAAAAGTCGCACCATGGTAACGACTGCAATTGGTAGTATTTCTTACGAAATCTACCTAAAATATGTAGTTTAATTTAAAAAAAATTAAAATTTCTATATTAAAATTTCAAAATTTAATCAACATATTCATGAACCGCGTTTTATTTAAATATGATGTTGATTTGTTATGGAAGTTTTGAATGTTTCCATAATCATTCATAAATTAAATTCTTAAGTATTTCTATATATACTTAAAATGTTTTTTTTTTATTTACAAAGCATTGTTACAGTTTTGTTCACTATTTCATATCTTATTTCATTGCGTTTTTTTTTTTTTTTTAAACATCATTTTTTTTTTGTTATTTGTGTTAGGCATTTTTGTTTATAAAAATGGCAACAACATGAAGAGACAATTGTAATTGAATGAACTTTCAGAGAATGCAAAGCATATGTCGCAAGCAAATTATCAATTTTTTTTTTTTAGCTAAATATATTTCGCGATCTCCACTCATTCTCTGATTTATCATTGCACTTGTATTCTTAGAAGGCAGTAGAGAAACGTTGAAAATTGTGAATTCTTCACTATCAACAGTGTATACAGTTCATGAGCCAGATCCATACTGAGTCAGTGCTTAGAATCCCCATTTCATCAAGTGTCATGATGCCTTCAATCCTTCCTATCAGCAGTAAACACTCTTCATGTGTATGTTCCATACAGAGTCAGCATTCAGTATCAGCAGTTCATGAGTTGTTATGATGCCTGGTGGTGAGTAGAAATACCATATAAGCAAATTAACCATTTGAAACAAGAAAAGAAATCTTTCTGCGAAAAAGAGCTTTAACTTACAAAGAAATAGCACCTAGCCTAGGTTAAATTGAAAAAGATTAATATAGAAACAGGAGCATCGAATGAGTCTCAGATCTACAATAAAACTACAAATCGTGCCAATAGAATGTAAAGATATCTCATTCGCATGGCAATGACAGACTGTTATCATCTTGACAGTTGTCGCAATGTGTTATAGTATTACAGCAAATGTGCTTATACGCTATGTTCATAATTCTGTTACGTATGTTGTATCGTTGATTTTATGCCATCTTTGTTTTGCAATGTGCTTTAATCCTTAAAAGCCTGAATTTTTCTTTATTCTAGCAATTGCTTAATTCAGAAAATCGGAATTCATAACAGAAAAATCTAAATAGTAAATTTTGGTTATTTTAATAACGAATTGTCTGTTATGAACTAAATCAAAAATTTCCATTTTAAATTTCTGGTGTGAATATGGCATATGCGAATAAAAAAATACATTGAATCGGGAACACTCTGATAGTATCATAAATGATACAATATGCTTTTAAGGGTTGAAGAGAAAAACAATTAAATAGTTTATGAATAATTATTTTTTCCCGGCATATCAGACAACACTTTCCTTAGTTAGAAAATCGCTAAAGAAGCGTATTCAGCAGCGGGTATGAAAAAATTCCCGTTCTGATAGAAATTACAGGAAATTTTACATCCCCAGACATTCGTCCGATGCCTGTTTGGTTCCATGCAAGGAACGTGAAAGATGCTATTGCGGCACGTGATACTTTAGCAAAGGCTGTAAGTTATGTTTGTAATGCTGGATTGTTACTTGAAAAATTTAGTAAGGTCATCTACTCAAGATCATTTAGAACATTTTTGGGATGATTAAAGAAACAAAAAACTAAAGACGATCTCAATCTCGAGTTTTATATTTTACTATATATCCGTTAATTATAAAAAAGCGTAGAATTTTTTTTAATAGAAAGTTTAACAAATAAATGACATTTTCTATAGCACTCATAAAACAAAAACTATTGAGACAGTAGGACAAATTATTTTTAAGATGTATTAAGTTGCTAATTCATTAAAATGGAGAAAATTAGAAAAATAATTTGAATTTTTTTCCGTGTTTAACCCAAACTTTTCACAAATATTTTTCTTTTTTAAAAATCAGCATGCTGTAAAATTATTACATTTCCGTAAATTTAAGATCCTCCGCCTGAGAAAAAACCGTTTTTATATAATTAAAAAATATTAAAATCGACTGATTATCTTTTAAGGTATTTATTCTATCAAATAAAAATAATAGACTGCGATTACAGGTTCGTTAATATTTCCCTCTATACCTTCATGAAACTTTATCACAATCTCTAATCTTTCTTTCTTTGCATTATTTCGCCAGGATAATGTATAAAACACCTTAAAGGTGCCAATTAAAAGTGAGTAACATTGTTAATTTTAATAATTTCAAAAATGTTTAGGAAAAAACAAGAATAAATCAATCGACATTTTTTAAGTTTTAGGTCATTACGTCCACTAAATGTTTTCTTTCTTCCACTACCTTTGTTGGTGGAAAATATTTCATTTACTTCTTCGTTCTGTTTATTTATTTTTTTTTTCAAACATCGACTTATTTACTAAAATCAAATAATTCAGAAATAAAAATTTCTACCCATGTTGAAAAAAAAGTTTTATTCTATTATGTTCTCTGCTTTTTCCCTCCATTTTAACAGCTAAACTCTCTTCAGCCAAAAATTGCATTAAAAAACATGTATTTATAAGTTCTCTCCGGAATATCCAAAAGCAGTACACTTTCTTAAACAGGAAAAAATTCCCACGATATTAGTTTTTTATTCCAGTGCCTCTCATGATTTTTTTTCATCTTTGATAGCGTTATTTTCTTTTCAACACGTCAACTTTCTTTACATTTTGTTGCATAAAGTTACGTTAAATGATGATAACAAAAAGTAAGTTCATAATTTATGCAGAATGACAACGGCAAGATTAAAGTAATTGTTTGTAAATTCATATTATGTCGTTTATAATGGATTTAATGAGTTGAAAGTAAATATAGTAAGTTTGTATCCGCTAAATATATATATATATATATATATATATATATGTAACTACAATACATTTTCAAAAAATACTTCTGCTGCAAGTAATTTTCCGTGTAAATACAATGACCCCAATCTAAAAAAATATATAAACAATGATCAAGGACATATAATCACTGGAAATCTTAATATTGTTAAGGATTTTAAATTGAAAAAACTAATGGGTTATGGTACTAAATATAGACTTCCATCTAAATTTACTTTTAAATCTTATTATCAAACAGTTTACATCTGATATAGATACTTTTATATATAAAATTTCAATCTATTACAATAAACCTATTGAATATTTTAATCAATGGAAAATATTAGTAATTGAAAAATTAACTATGGCTTTAAAAAATAATATTACTGATTTTGTTTCGATTAATACAAAGCATTTTTTCCAACAAATTACTAAATTACAAAAAAACTACGTTATTACATATGTAGACAAATCTCCTAATAATTATGCAATCATATGTAAATTTTATTATCACCAACTTCTTACAACCTGTATTTCTTCTACTAAATCTTTTCAAAAAACTAATGAAAATGTAATTGTAAATAATCGTAAAATTCAAAGTTATTATAAACTATTAAATATACTATCTACTAACTTTAATTATCCTTATTTAGTTCTTATTCCCGAATTTCATGAAATTCCAATTCAATTTAGGACTGTAACTATTGGTTGCAATACATGTAATAATAAAGCAAATAAGCTTCTATTAAAAATTCTTAATCAATTATATATACATACTACAAACAATGATAATACACATTGTATAAAAAATTGCTATCAACTGGCCAATATTTTAAAAAATCTTCATTGTGTATATAATATAACGACATATGACTTCAAAGATCTTTTTAATAATATAGATTTATTAGATTTACATAATATTATAAATGCATTATTTAAAAAGTATTATAAATAAACTGGAATTACCATCTAATATAGATATCGCTTATTTTAAATCTTTAACAAACTTCATTATCTATAATAATTACATCTTGCAAGATAACACATTATATTTACAGCACGTCGGTATACCACAAGGTGGTTGTACATCCAGTTTATTATCAGACTTATACTTATATCACTATGAACGTACTTTTACTAATAATAATCTACATTTATATCGTTATATTGATGACATAATTTTAATTTCTAATGATCATTTTGAAATTTCTCAATTTCCAGTTGATTATCCCACTAATCTGGAATTAACGGAAAACCTCTTATCTAACAATACAATTAACTTCTTAGATCTTAAAATTACAATAAAAGACAACAAAACAATAACATATTTATATGATAAACGTAAAGAATTTAAATTCAAAGTTAATACGTTTACAAATTTTAAATCTTGTCTTCATCATTCTGTATATCGAAATATAATACTTAATCATTTATATAGGGTAAAATGTTTATATTCTTCTCATCTAATTAACAATAATATTAAAAAACAAATTTATGATGCATTAAATGATGGTTTTCCAAAAAAATTCATATATTCATTAATATACAATTAGTACTTACATGATCTTTAAAAAATAAAAAATAAAAAAAAATAACACATGCGTAAACAAAATTACAAAAAAAAAAAAAAAATATAAAATAAATAAAATATTTATATAAAAATTTAAAAATAATAAAATAATAATAAATAATTACTATAGGATGGTTGGGTGGGTAGATGTTAGAGTACGGAGGAGGGTGGAGTTCTCTGGATAATACGCAATGGTTAATTAAAAAAATGATGGGGCTTTTGTATTATAACTACATTTCTAATACGCATTTTATATGGATGTTGATTTGAAGTTTTATGTGTAATGGGTGACATTTCTTTTTTCAATTCATATTAAATTTAGCTTATTTAATATTTAATCAAATTCAAAATTAACTTGTTTTTAAATTTTAGTCTACTCCGGACAATATCATATTAATTAATAATAGTATACCATCTTTATAGTGATTAATATGCATATAAGTTTATTTGATATAACTAATGTTACACTGAATGTTTTAAAATTGGGTAATTAGTTTTTATTATTATTCCTCTATACTTTTTAATATTGTTTTATTTTCAACTTTGTATTCCATGATTAATTATCGGTTTAATGTGTTTGATTGTCACAATCATATTTTTAAGCTTTTTTATGGCTAATATGAAGATAATCCACACACTATACTTGTGATCTTTAGGCAATTGGGAATTTTAGAATCTGACAATCTTCTATAAACATCCATTTTTTCCTGTTCATTTTATTAATTTATTATTTTTTATATTTAATAGTAATTATTAAAGTTTATTAAAGTTTTTTTATATTTTTATTATATATAATTTATTTTATGTTATAGCATATAGCTATATTATATATTATCAATGTTATAAAATTATTTAAATTCTCAGTGCAGTTTAAATGGGTAAAGTAATAGAATATATTGAAAGCTTTTTATTAACATTTAATTTATTTATCTCTTTTTTTTTTAATAATGATATATAGTATGGTATTATTTATATACTAGTATTTGTGTGGTAATGCAGTTGATATATTTTTAATTCATTGTTTTTTATTAGGTTCATCTTGTGACATTTGAATAATAATAATAGTTTTAAAATAACATAATAGATGTCAGAACCAAAATTTTGTCTTTTAATCCTTATATTTGAGCAATAATTATAATTTTTTACACCAGGTGGTATTGAACGCTGCATATTGGCAATATATTAAAATAGAAACTAAACAATTTAAAAGTGTTTTTAGGTATTTTAATAATCTAATTATTTACTAATTATATTATATTAATTGAATTTATCACGGTATTTCAAAACGAATTAACTGAATCCATAGGTTTTAATTTCTAAGTTAACTTAACTGGTTAATTCACCTTAATCTTGTCGTGCTTTTGGATACCATGTGCAGAAGGATATTTTGAAAACAACTGTGATTTTATTTGGTATGTTGTGTAATATATCTATTTTTTATGCTATAAATTATATATTTAAAAGGTTGTATTGTTTATTTTATTTCATGCCATTTGATATTATTCTGTTTTCATCTTGAAAATATTCTCTTGGTTATATTGGTTTTTGAGTACAGGAGAAATTTTTTTTTCAGCTTTTAGCTTTTTTTCTCACAGAAAACGACCAATTTGCTTATATCATTGAATTCTGTACTCTTGAAAACGTAATTCAATATATAAGTTTTTCAATTATTTTTTTGGTATCCATATTCTTCTTTTTTTCTTCCATATTAATTCTTGTAATTAAGTATAAGGCACTTTATTTTATACATACAGTTGCATATTATAGGATTGTGGTATCCATTTTTATTCTCATTTCATTCACAATATTGCGGTTTTTGATGATGGTCGGTAATGTTTAATTAATGGTTATATATATATATATATATATATATATATAGAGAGAGAGAGAGAGAGAGAGAGAATTATTTTTATTGAGAGAATTATATGAACATACAGGTAACGGAAATATAGATATAGGGTTTGATTTGTTGAGATTCAGAATAGGTAAGCAGAATCTTAAAGGTTATATCGAGTTGAAAAACAACAAAGTCAATATAGAGAATGAGATTCATTTTGTATTGGACTACATGGAGCACCATTTTAGGGGTGCTAATTTTAAGGGAATTTTAAATAAGTATACTGATTACCTGCCGGATAAAAACATACAAATTATTAAAGCTTACAAATACGATAAAACATTAGGCAGTGTTATATTTAATTACAACAGTTACTCTAGGAACTTGCAGAGCTGTTTTGAGAACAGTATTTGTATTGTAATAAAGTTGAATATAATAACAACGTAAACTCAAATTACGGACATATTCTTACCGGAGATCTAACTATAGTGGCAGACACAAGTCTCAGAAATTACATGAGGTATGGTACAAAATACAGATTGAAGAGAGTCGTGAGTAGAGGTTTGTGAAGGCGCCTACCTTCACATATTAATATTAAGACCTTTCCTCTTCCCCCCCCCCTTTAAAATTACATTTTTTAAAATTCTCAAATTTAATTATCTGTCTGCATTCGGATTCAATCTGTTGTTAGCGCTCTTTTCCCTTCATAAATTAAGCATTCAATTCTCAGTCTCTTTAATATTTTAACCGCAGCGCACTGCATTTAAAAGAAAAGAAATAAATTCCTCTTTTCGCATAGCAACTGTATTCTAATTTTCATCCTTCTGCCTAAGTTTTGAAGATATGCAGAAATTAGTCAGACAAATTACTTCTACATTTTTATCCGTTGGTCCAGATGCAAGAGATATTAGTCAGTTCAGTTATTAACCCTGTCTTTAATTTGTTTTATTTTATTAACGTTCTCTTGCTACCGTTTTCAGTCCCGTGGGATCTCTAGTAACCCCTTTTGAATATTCGGTCGTGGTTTATGAGCTATAATTCCTAAGCAGTCACTTGGCGAAAATATTTCATATTACTCTTTTACATTCCCCATTCAAATACAATTAACAACCTCTGACCGCGTCTCTCCTCTCATGGTATCCTCGCCATATTGCAAACGTAATTGGCGAAAAGTGTATGCGTACTCTTGCCAATACTCCGTCATTTGGAGAAAATGTAACTGTGAAGACTTCCTCCTTGTTGCTCATGATGTGAGCATAAAGAAATATAATGTTTTTGCCCCCTTCTCCAGCCGGCACTAGCCGCCTAACTCGGTTGTGATTGAAACGACTCCGGTGAACAATAAAGAAACTTAGATGATCTACCACTGACTGTTCTGAATTCAATAGCGTCCTGTCGTGTTACTCAAATAACCAACATTTGTTTTACAGCCCTTTTATCCGTCTGAAGCTTCAAGAAAAAGAGAACAAAATAGTCAAGAAAGTCTTCGTTATAAGGTTTAGCTAAAAAATGTTTGTCAAATAATATAGATATGTTCATTCAGAAATTAATATATAAATATGGACACTAAATTTTAAAAGAATTTCAAGGCTTTTACCAAAAAATTTTGAGGGTGTCTCGGGAGAATCTTACAAAGATTTGATTAAATCAGTAAATAATCTACAGGATGATTTTATCATTACATATGTGGATAAAGCAAATACCAACTATGCTATAATATGTAAAAAAGTGTACGGAGATATTCTAAGGGAAACCTACAATAATGAGGGAAATTATCAACTATTAAAAACTACTAAACAAGTTATTGTAAACAGAGTAAAGGCGTTCTATAAAAAAATAAAATCTAAGCAAAATAGTGCGGAATTTCCTTATCTTGTAATGATTCCAAAATTCCATAAAACCCCAATTACTTATAGAACCGCAACCTGTGGGTTTAGTTCTTATCTGGAATGTGTAAATAGAAAATTGTTGAATATATTACAAAAGATTTTTCGATCAGGCCATAAATGAATATTCTTCGATAGTAATAAAAAGTAGTTATGAACTTATAAAAGTTTAAAAAAGCTGAAAAACATTACAGGATTGCATACATATGATTTTGAGGATTTGTATAATAGCATAAATTTAGATGATTTGAAGTACAGAGTTATGGATTTTTTCAAGAAATCTAAAGAGAAGGATATCAGTATTGAACTATTCACCGATTTATTTCAATTTGTTGTTTGCGAAAATTATGTGTTTGAAGGGAAACAAATATATATACAAGTGAGAGGTATTCCAATGGGGGGCAGTTGTAGCTCCATCCTTGCAGATATTTATCTGTTTACATATGAAGCCGGTTTATTGTTGGAAAAAGATTTAAAGATATACAGATATATAGATGATATTTTGGTGGTTGAGCTGAATAACAATAAATAAATTTATCAATTTAAATTTTATCCAGACACTTTAAATTTAAAGAGTACTTCGGATAATCAAAGCACCGTCAACTACTTGGATCTTAAACTTTGATCTACTTGGATCTACTTGGAAATTAAAAACGGAATTTTTGTAAATAGTATTTATGATAAAAGAAATTCTTTTGATTTTGATACAAAAATATTAAAGTTTAATAGTAACGTGCATGTTTAAATTTTTATAAATATATATTTAAATGGTTTAAACCGTATTGAAAATTTGTGTTCAAATGTTGATAAATTGGTTGGTGAAATTTGATGGTGTTATATCGGTACGTGATTCCTATCGAAAATAGCTTAACAGTGAGGATATTCACGGTTTTCATTTGACGGTTTTGGGTTAGTTTGTGGTTTTCATTTTTTCAATTTGTTTGGTCCTGGCAAGTGAGGGCGAATGTTGTGCACGTAAAACATGTTTAACTCCGCAGAGCAAGTCATAAGCCTTGCCACTTGTCTTCATATTTAGTTTTTTCTTAGTTACTCTTGGCTTTGTTAATTATTGATTTAGTTACAGTTTGTTAGATGTTTTTTACGTGTTTTAAATTATATGATTTTGGATTTTTCAATATATATATATGTGTGTCAAACTTGTAACAGAGACCTCGAATAAAATATATGGACATGAAGCTAGAGATGGCTATATACGAACAACACTGAAGTTTAAATCAGTTATGCCTCATTTCTCCAAAAAATCACACTTTAAATGTGTAATAGATATAAAAAATAAAACGTAAAAAAAACACAGTAAGCCAAAGAATGCTACTCTATATAAAACCTTTGTAAATAGCTGCAAATATAATGTAAATGTCACACCCAACAATTGGATGGTTGGTTGGGTAGGGAGGAGGTGGAACTCTACGTGCAACCACCTCCACGTGGTGATTTTGGGTCGTTTTGTTCTAGAAAAAGTAGCGAAGAGTTGCACGGTGAAAATTGCGAAAAATTGCTAAATTTATGTTTTTTTCTAAGATGTTGCGCGAACGGAAAAATTAGATTATTGATTAGAATTTAATTTATTTAGGTTATGTATACTTTGAAACAAGCATAAAAAATTAAAGCGTGTGTTTTTTAAAGTTTTAATTAAATAAAAAAATTAGAGAAAAGGCGCGACTTTTGCAATTTTTCATCAAATTTAAGTACGATGCGCGAATGGAAGATGTTAACCGATTTTTAAAAAAATTATGCCGTTTTTCTTATTATTACAATAGGCAACTTTTTCGCACTAGAGCGTTACGAAAATCAAAAATTTCTTTTTTTCGACCGACCCTAATAAGTATGTTCTTTCATTTCATGTATTTGAAAAATTACAAGATGCAGAATTAGAATTTACAGTGGGCTCCAAAATGTCAGACATTTGACGAGCGAAAAATCGGCATAACAGATTATGCGGACGATAACAAAATAAATTTTTCAAGTAGAAGGAAAATTTTGGGTCCTACTTAAGGTTCACATTCTATTAACTACTCTGAACCTAAATAAATTTGTATTTAAAGCATTTTTCTATTTTTAATGCAAAGTTGTATTTAGTTAATGCAAAATTTAGAAATTTTCAACAGTGTAATCACCTATTAGGTAGCTTTCTTTACAAAAAGCTACCTATTGCAGCCGTTCGGAGGAAAGCGATTTCAAAAAATTTTGGTATATTTTCATCGATCATGACCCCCAGACCCCGAAACCACCCTCCGTTCAAAATTGATATATATATATATATATATATATATATCAATATATATATATATATATATATATATATATATATATATATATATATATCAATATATATATATATATATATATATATATATATATATATATCTGACCTATGTCACACTGTAACTCTCGTATTTATGAACCGATTTGTATGTAATTCGGTGTGTACATAGTACATACCAATGTCTCGACCGACTTCGTTGGCCAGCTTCATCCGCCATTTTGTTTCAAAATGGCGGCCATTTAAATTTTTTTTAAAAATTTAAATTTGAAATGTGGTACCAAAAAATTGAAAATGGAAAAATATTTTTTTCTTATGAATTTGACCTTTATAGTAAGACTCCGTAGCAGTTTTTGTTTCGCCTATATCTTAAAAAATGGCTGAGTTATAGCATTTTGAATTTCTAGCTAAGCTGACATTTTGAAACGTCCTGAATTTTGTCACAAGATAAAAGGCGTATTTATGAACCGATTTGGATGTAACTTCGTTTATACATAGTACAGACCAATGTCTCAAACGAGTTCGTTGGCCAGCTTCATCCGCCATCTTGTTTAAAAATGGCGGCCATTTAAAATTTTAAGAAAAATTTAAATTTGAAATGTGGTAGCAAAAAGTTGAAAATTGAAAAAATATTTTTTTCTTATGTGTTTGACCTTGATAAAAAGATTCGAGAGCAGTTTTTGTTTCGTCTATATCTTAAAAAATGCCTGAGTTATAGCATTTTGAATTTCTAGCGTGGCTGACATTTTGAAACGTCCTGATTTTTGCCACGTGATAACAGACGTATTTATGAACCGATTTGGATGTACCTTGGTTTGTACATAGTACATACAAATAACTCAACCGAGTTCGTTGACCAGCTCCATTCGCCATCTTGTTTCAAAATGGTGGCCATTTAAAAAAAATTTAAAAAAATTAAATTTAAAATGAGATACCAAAAAATTGGAAAATGAGAAAGATTTTTTTTTTGTATGTATTTGACCTCAATACAAAGATTCCGGAACAGGTTTTGTTTCGTCTACATCTAAAAAAATGGCTGAGTTATAACATTTTGAATTTCTATTGTGGCTGACATTTTAAAACGACCTGATTTTTGTCACGCGATAAAAGGCGTATTTATGAACCGATTTGTAACTTGGTCTGTACATAGTACATACCAATGTCTCGACCGAGTTCATTGGCCAGCTTCATTCGCCATCTTGTTTCAAAAGGGTTGCCATATTAAAAAAAAAGTAATTTAAAATTTAAAATGAGGCATTAAAAAATTGGAAAATGAAAAAGATTTTTTTTATGTGTTTGGCCTTGATACAAAGATTCTGGAGCAGCTTTTGTTTCTGAAAATTTGTTCTTTTGTTTATATCTTAAAAAGTGGTTGAATTATAGCACTTTGAATTTCTATCATGGCTAACAATTTGAAACGATCTCGTATTTCTCACGCGATACCACACGTATTCGCCTATTTCGATAGAAGAAGGCATGTGGATAGTATACATCAATATCTCGACCAAGTTCGTTGGCCAGCTTCATCAGCCATCTTGTTTCAAAATGGAGGCCATTAAATTAAAAAAAAATTATATTTAAAGTGAGGTGCAAAAAAATTAGAAATTGAAAAAGGTTTCTTTCTTAAGTATTTGACCTTGATATAAGGATTCAGGAGCATTTTTTGTTTGTCTTTATCTTAAAAAATGTCTCAGATATAGCAGTTTCAATTTCTAAAGTGGGTGACATTTTGAAAAACCTGAATTTTTGCCTGCGACAGCACTCGTATATATCAACCGATTCCGATATGAGTGAGCATGTGCACAGCAATTACTAAGGTCTCGACCAAGTTCACTGGTTAGCCTCATCTACCATGTCGCCGAATTTCGAAAATCGCCGAATTTTGCAGCCAAATATGAGTGACTTTAAATAAAAGCAGCTTGGATAAAGCTGACTAATTTCACGAAATTCTCATTCATAATGATTTAGTATTGATAAAAATTAGTATTGAATCTCCTACATTCGGTTTCCACTTAATTGAGCTTCGTGTGTTTGAATAATATAAGTTAGCTTTTTAAAAATAAGGAATATGAAAGCTACCCCTTCCTCCCGGCACTGGCCGGAAGGACTTTAAAGAATATACTTCTGAACAATAAGAAGGAAATTTTAAGTTCAGTTTATACAGACTAACAGGAAACATATGTTTTGAAAATTTCATGAAAAAAAATTCAGATGTTTTTGAGATATCGTGCGCGTTATGCCCAAAAACGTCATTTGCAGAAAATTGACTTGAAAGTTTCTGAAACGCGGCATCAGCTATTGAGCGTGTACAATTCTAAAAGCCATAACTTCTGTTCTAATAGAAATTTCAAGGAAACATTTATACCAAAATGTTCAGAAAGATAGTAGTTTAATATCTAAAAAATATAAAATTTCGAAAATTTTAAAGCTTTAAGAGTCCTGAGACCCCTTAAGAACATGGTGTTTGCTTTTTAAAGGGAGACAATACTGTGAGCTATGCTATGGCAAATATGCAAGCTTAATACCCGTTTCCTCGGAAACATCCCGACCAATTTTGATGAAATTCGGAATCCATTTTCAGAAATTTCCCATTTTTCAGAATTTTTTCCCTGCAACTAATTATTTTTTAAAAACTGTCTGCCACGTATAATCTTACATTCATACTCTACTAGCAAAATTTTTTTTATTGAAATCGCTTGAGTACTTTAGGAGTTAATGTGTTTTTTAGCTGAAAGATACAATTTTTTAGAGATAAAAAATTTTGTCACTTCTATTTTATGTGAAGTTCTTGCACAGTTTTATCAATCACAAGAATTATAGTTTATATAAACACTTGTATAAAATTAAATTACATATAATAAATGAGTATAAAATGTTAGAGTAAAATTAATGTGAGTGGGCGTCAGGGCCGAAACTAAGGAGGAGGCAGAGGGGGCATGTGCCCCGGGCGCCAGAATGAAGGTGCGCCAAATGAAGGATTATACCTTTGGAATGGATCATTTTATTCTGATGGACTGATAACTTCCATTATTATGAAACCGCCATTATAAATGAAGTGTTAGGTGAAGATGAAATAGCTGTCGTAAAAAGTTAGAACTCTGATTTTCTGGTCAGAATGGGAAAAAAAATGGCCATAATTTTTTTTTTCAATGGGAAGTTATGGCCAACTTTATTTCCATTTTGACCAGAAAATCAGAGTTCTAACTTTTTACAGTTGCTCTTTCATCTTCACCTAACACTTCATTTATAATGGCTGTTTCATAATGGAAGCGATCAGTCCACCAGAAGAAAATAACTCGGTTAAAGCGGAAACTCGGTAAAGTGGGATTCGGATAATAGGGAATCTACTGTATATTTCATTTTAAAAATGATCTTTAGACTATTTTTGTTGGTGTTCAGAGGGGGGTCATGACTACCGTGACCTCCCCCTTGGATCCAGCATTGTAGATTACGCAGTTCAATATCACATATTTTATGATTAAATATTTTAAATTTTAAAATAAGTCGGTTATTAGAGAATTAGTAAAATTTTCTTTGTAAATATACTTTTCGGAAGAGAGGGGGGGGGGGGGCAAAATCCATGCTTGCACCGGGTGCAAAAAAGGCTAGTTTCGGCACTGGTGGGCGTGGAGTCCCAGTCGTGTCTTTCCTTAAGGCTGTTCTCAAATCCAAAAGGGCAACTTTATGACACAAATTTTAATTTATTTTTGTTCGGAAATGCATGAAACTGGCAAGTGTTGTTGTTCAGAAACTATGTAGTGAAATTGTATTTTATGCTTTTTTTTTGCAGACGCAATAGATCTTTCAGAAATAGTGTCTAAGCGGGTATTTTGAATCAAATTTCCGCGCTAAAGATGAATGAACACTTCAGAAATGGTGGAAGAGTCTTTGTTATTGATAAAAATCGCTTATAGGTAATAGGTATGGCAATATATGGCAATATGGCAATAGGTGATTTATTGATCAAAAAATGGTTCGATTCCAAATTGCTTCCCTAGTCAAGTCTTCAAAGGAAATCTTCAAAAGGGCGACAAGAAAATCTTCAAAGGGCGCCGCGTTGAACAGCACTGATCTACACTGATGCTAGAATCATTAGGATCCATTTTTTTTCCTTTCTTAAAAATAAAATTAGCCGTTAATTGAAGGCATAAACTAAAATGGTATGTACATTTCAACTAGTATATATGAGATTCAAAGTATTAGAATGTTAAAATTTATCGAAATTCTATTAGAACAAAAGTGTCTCTCACAAAATAATAAACAGAAAAATTTTAACATGACTTTCTAAAAGCATATAATACGTTGAAGTATATTTCCAGGAAAAATAATGTGTTCAACAATAGAATGTTAAAATGTTGTGTTCTAAAAAACTGATTTAAAATTTCCCTTATTACCGTATGCTTTTCGTAATATGGTTTCCTATTTCGCCGGAGAAAGAAATTTTCCTATGAAGAGATTCCAAAAGCATAAATTAAGATAATATTTGATAAAAAATATTTCCGTTTGTTCAAAATTTAATTAAGCATTACGGAGAAAATTAATTTTTTTGTCATACTTGTACATTTTTTCTCATTATTGTTATGGGTTGCTTTTTCTCTTTCTAAATGCACTTCAAAACAGCATCATTGTTCATCGTTGAAGTTCAGTTCTTGATATAAAGATGTCTAAATGGTAATTGAAAAAACTAATCCCAAATAATCTACCTCGATAACAACTTTAAAGCAATTTTGACTTGAAGATATGTTTTAATATTTTTTAAATTACGTGTTCCAACATAATTTTAGTGACTTTTGAATTAAACAAAAATAACGAACTTTTTTCTCTCTGACTCTTTTTTTTCAATCATATATTTATGTTTTTATTTTTTCTTAAGATAAACGTCCTATTACACATATTACTTTTCATTTTAAATTTTACAGTTTTAAATTAATTAAGTTTTAAAGCAGTAACTTAACAGAACACAAATTTATTTGACCTCTATTCGTCGAACTGGCATCTTTCGTTCAGTGACGATTGTGACAGAATCTTCATAATACTCCATAGACAGTCGCAAAATTTTCACTGAATATATGGGGCATTCTCACAATCTTTTGACTTTCAGGAACAAAAATCTGGTGAAATCAAACTTGCTAAAATAACATTTTAATCTGGTACAATTAAAATTATAATTAAAAATTTGGCCTTACTCATTCAAAATAAAGAAAAAAGTTCAGCAGCGAAACTTTTTTTATTTAACTGAGATTTATGTTAAGCTTGCGACTGCGAGTTTAATTTTCCTTACAATTTTACCACTATAACTTTCTATTTTTTTTTTTTTTTTTACTTATAATGAATTTGCATAGTACGCACAGGACATTCAAATAAGAAATAAAAATAATGTTGTATTTTTAGTACAAAATTTTGGTACAACATTGTCTTAAAGGGGTGTTAAAGAAGGGATGAGAGAAGGGATGGTATAGGTACAAAAGGACGGTAATGAAAAAAAAATGGGATGGTAAGGATGGGACGGTAAGGAAAATTACCACTATTTTTAGGCAAATCATGTTAAGACTAAGTGATAGCCACAATGCTCATTGATTTTTAGAAACAGTTATTTACATTGGACTAAATCAAAAAATATTAATTTACCTCGAAAAGTGCAGGAATAAACCTTGGGGGCGGTAAGACTACCAATAAAGCCACGATGCTTGAAATTGACATTTAAATGCTGATTTAAATTCTGCAGTAAATTTCCTGTCAAAGAATTTTAGACATTCTTTCTCTAGCATACTTCTGCATGAGAAATAACTTGAAGAAAGTTCTGTGGCTGCATTTGAAAGGATTTTCTGCATAAGTTTAGCAAGAGGGATGGTAAGGAAACTCAGGGACAGAGTTCAAAAAATAATACCGACCGTAAAAATGTGGGCAGGTTAATTTTTTACTACAAATTTATATAAAACAATTGTCCCAGTTTCGGAGTAAAATTACATCGAATTATTTTTATTAAAACAATTTTATACAGACAGCTCCAAACTTAAAAAGCAGCACTTGAGGAACACTGAGGAACACTGCACGGTATAGGAATTTCCTTGGTATTTGGACTCCCAACATCGTCCAAAACTTATTTTTCTCGTTAATATTGTTATAAAATCATGCAATGGGATGTTCCCCAGTATATGAAATGAAAAAAAAAAAAAAAAACACAAGAATATGTCCTAAAATAAAACTTATTATTCAGGGACTTAAAAGTCAAAAGATTGTGAGAATGCCCCATATACTACCTGAACATCTAATATATTCTTCATTATTATATACCTATATATATATACTTTAAATGAGCCCTTCATTTTGACACTAATTTATATATTGATGTTGTACAAAATACCATCACTGGAAAAATAATTGCACGTTATTGAAAATATTTCATATACTTTTGTAAAGACCTACTTTTTGACAAGGTACGTCGGCAATCTATGCTTTCTTCATTTAAAATTATACTTTTATTATGAGATTTATTAATAAAATTATATTAAAATTTTACTAATTATGACATTTATTAAGCTTTATGTTGAAAGTAAAAGCATCGTCACAAAGAAAACTATATGAATTTACATTTACTATCATTAGTTATAGATAAATCTTATTTTTGGGTGGTATAAGGTAGTACTTTTCTGTTATCGTACGCATCCCCAGTAAAAAAAATCTTAGATTTTAAATAAAATACTTTTTTATATAAACTTATTTATTTTATATTAAAATTTGATAAATTTTTTCTTGTTTCTAATTGACTGACCCTATTACGCTTTCCTGCGAGGTATTAAATTTGGTTCGTCTAAATTTTGATTGTAAACTACTGACATTCTTTCTTTCATTTTTTTTTTTAATGTATGAAAAATATAGATTTCTTGGGTAGTTCAATCCATGAAAACAAATTAATGTGTCGAAAGTTGGTGTTACCTCTTATTTATGTACTATATACCGTATATACGATAATTTACCTCAGCAATAATAGGTCTTAACCTGTTTTTATCTATGTCTGTACGCTTTTAGTTTCTTTCTTTTTTTTATAGAAATTGTAAAATAATTATTCAATTATTTAAAACAGTCTAATTTTTCCTATTCCGAAATGAAAGGGAGCGTACAAAGAAAACCAATGGATAATTTTTTTTACCATTACTGTTAACTTAGATTTATCTCTATCGATGACAATATAAATTTTGAATGTGAAAATATTCAGAAAATACTTTCGGCAAAACCTAAATTGGATAACCGAAGACAACAAGAACTCAATCCGATTATCACTCGAAGAGTAATCTGCGACGATTGGTTAGCTGAAAATGAAAGACTAGATTAAACTATTATAACTCAGTAAGAATATTTAGAAGGATTATCGTGTATATAGATTTTCCATTTGTACTACAGGAAGACGAGAATTGTCTTGCGGGATAATATATAATACAGTAATAAGATTAGTTCAGTGCTTACAAGTATTTTCATTTCTTTTATAATATTAAATAAAAATATTTCAAAATTTTGTAAAAATAATAATACTGAAATTAATTTCACTAGCATTAAATGGTTCTGTAGTAAAAATAATAATCTTAGATATATCAATATTCTCTTTACTTCCCCTCTGAATCTAAAAAAAAAAAAAAAAAAAAAAACTAGTGCAAACTTCATTAATATTCCTGATCCAGAATTCTATGTTTTGAAGTGATAAGACTATATCTGTCATTACACATCTATGATTTAAAGCTAGTTTTCATCGCATATCATCATTGATTTATTTCAGAATATATTGAGAATTTTGGAGAACGTGTTTGCAATATATAAACAAAACTTAAAGAGTAAGTGTTGCTAGAGGATTAATTTCATTGTTTCAGCTAAAATAAGGTCATTATCTGTAGGTTTGTAGGGACATAAACAACACGAAAACAGTATCTCAAACGGCTCATGTACTCATAGTTGGTGTAAGTAATCAATTAAAATGTGTTAAAAGTTCTCTTTTCCTATTAACTGAAATATTAAATGTGTGGCATACAATGACTTTGAAACGGTAGCCCGGCGTAATTATATTTGGGGAAGCGAAATAAAAAACTTCGCAAAAATTATACGCGAATTCAGAAAATCGCAGTGCAGAGCAAATACAATATTTTCGTAAATGCATGCCTCCGTGACAATAACTCATCCAAAAGAAAAAAAAGTTTCCACATAACGGTTGTTATAGACTCGTCAACTGTTGTAGTGACCATATTGTCTTTGCGGGAGATGGGGGTAATGATTCATTTTCTTTCGGTTTGCTATTTTGTCATTCAGGGGAAAACATTAGCCTCTTTCCGATTTTGTCCCCTTGAAAAGATAAAGAAAGAGTCAAAGCGAAGACGATGCAGTTTCTATAGGTAAATATATGATATGCTAGACTCATCTGGACGTTTTGTTTTCTATGGGCAACTTGAAACTACCTTGTTGTTTAGCACCACAAAAATTTGCACGATTGCAGAGAATGTTTTATGGATAACAGATTCCCTATTCATCCAAATGCTTCATTTTTGCCCTTTTCATTAACTGCTACAGCAGCAGTAAGATGAAAAATTTAATTTTTGATTTATTAACTTGCTTAATAAATGATTCCTTGATTGAAATTAATTCTATTTCAGCAGATATATGCAGCATAAACTACTTTTATTTATTTGAATACATATAAGAATATTAGTAATAATGATAAAAATGCTGAAACTGCTATTAACGAGACGTAGTGAAACAGACCTTTTCTCTGATTTTTTATAAATCCGTTTTTCAGGTACCAAAAAAAAAAAATTAATCAAAACAAATTTAAGATATATATGTATATATATTTAAATAATACAAGTCAATGTTGATTCAATCTCTTCAGAAAGTCTTTATTATGAGATATAAAAAACGAAGATCACTAATAATATGCAGAAAATCGGATTGTTTAAAGCTAGAAAATAAAGAAACGTTTTTTCCTCAAAGGACGTAAATTTTTGTTAAACGCGAGAAGTAAATCGTAAAAACAATTTTTATGGAAGTGAGGAAAAAGTTTGTTTCTAAATAAAACATAGAATTTTATATTGATTCTCTTTTTCATTTTATTAATATTAAATCTTATTTTAACTTATTTATGTTGTAATATTAGACCTTTAATGATTAACATTAAAATGTAATTTTTAATAAAACTCTTTAATAATTAATATTAATAAATGTGATTAATAACATACAGGGTGCGTTAAAAAAGTTTCAAGACTGGTCTGAGAATACACAATGTTTTAAACATTTTTGTACAGCGAACTAAAATTCTTCGAAATATGACACTTGGGCATCAACATACCGCTACCAGTGTTTTTTCCGTTATTCATAGTTACCCTGGACATCTTCGCGCGCAAGGCTGTTGAGGGACCTCGTCGAAGCTTCTTAGATCGCTGGAATCGTGTCGAATCGTTTCCCTTACAGGTCTTTCTTGACATAAGGGAACACAAAAGTCGCTGAGAGCAAGGAGAGTTCTGTAGGGAGGCTTGCGGCAGTATTGCCACTTCAAACATAGCCAAAACTTCGACGGCGGCAAGCGGCGTGTGAGAGGGCGCGCCGTCGTGGTGAACAATCCAATCATTTCTGATATCTCGGCGGACGCACCGGACTCGATCCTTCAAATGGTGGTGCATTCCAGCATAAAACTGACCTGACCCGGCGCGCCCGCCCAGACATCAGAGACGATTGGATTGTTCCCGACAATGCGCCCTCTCACACGTCACTTGCAGCCGCCAAAGTTTTGCTTAAGTTTAGCGTGGCAATACTGCCGCAAGCCTCCCTACAGCCCCGACTTCGCTCCCAGGGACTTTTTTTGTTCCTCCGGATCAAGAAAGACCTGAAAGGGAAGCGATTCGACACGTTTTCAGTGATCCCCGATTCTAGCTTCAACGAGGTCCCTTAACAGCCTTTCGCGCGAAGACTTCCAGGGAGCCTATGAACAATAGAAAAAACGCTGGCAGAGGTGCTTTGGTGGCCCAAGATTCATATTTCAAAGAATTTTAGTTCGCTGTACAACAATGTTTAATAATCTTTGAATTCTCAACCAGTCTTGAAACTTTGCGAACACACCATGTATTTATAATTTTGCATATGCTAAAATTAAAAATCCCATGGGTTGTATAAATTTATTTGAAAATGGGGTTTAATTTTAAGGTTGAAAAAGTTATTATTATTATTTTAATCTTTGACTTAAAATAAAACAGTATTTTTTAAATAGTTTTTCTAAAAAAAATTTTTCAACAAAACAGTCTTGAAATATTTTCCGTAGAGTTCATAAAATAAATAATAGTAGCGTCAGACACGCCTTAAATTTATCTTATAACAAAAGTTCAAATTTATTTATAATATCCAAACTTCTTTATTATGGTATGAAAACTAATTTACATATGAAAAAATATAAAGTAAAGCTAGGAGAGTTTGCGCACGTTACAAAAGAATAATAATAATAAATCTAAATGTTAAGTTTTTGCTAAAATATGCATGGATAATTTTGATTTCATTTGTTTTTGATGCATTTCCATTGTTATTTTGTTGTTATGTTGCAATTTAATAGAACATCAGTAATAAAAACAAGAAAACTATTTTGCGCACATGGGTATAAGAGATTGTTATTAATAATAACTATAATTAAATCGTTAACAATAATAATTACACTTTAATGACATTGTTATAAGCTTTTTGTGAGTAAATATTACTGTATTAGGAATGAATATTTCAACCTAATGTTTAAATAATAAAAAAGAAAGAATTTTAAAAACAGTTAAAGAATTTCGATTTAAGAAGAAGATTGAAAAATCAGTAAAAGTAAGCCCTACTAAGGTTACAAAATAAGATTACAAATTTCATCCTTTTGATTTCCACAGTTTCAATGTATTTTGTTTGCCAACGGAAGTTGTCGTCGTCCACAATGGATGCATTTATTGTTGTAAATCATGCAGCTTTCGTACAATTACCTGCCACAAGATATACATGAAATCCAGTCAGTGGTCGAAGTTGTCTCCTGGTACAGTTCCAGTCATTCAATGCACTCATCCTCATTAACCTTTTTTTTTTTTTTTTAAATCCCACTTTTTCTAGAAACATCTTATCTTCAGCTGCTATTTTTTTTTTTTTTTTTTTTTGGTAGCGGCATCATTCTTAAGTCTTTTTTCATGTATATTTTGTGGATCAATTACATTAGTTATCTCTGTTTGCTTTTGATTTTGATGGCATTAAACTACTTGGAATGGGTGAAAGCTTTTCCAAAATATTGTAGGTGTTACTAGAAAATTTAATTTATTTAACAAAATTAACTTATTAGCAAATTAATTGTTCATAAATTATAAAAAGATATAAATATTTAATTAATTTATTAACAAAAATAATTACATGAAATTAATTTAATAACAACTGTCTTATGAATTTATTAATAAAATTTTTATCTGCAAAAGTATTTTTTTGCAAATTAGTTTGTTGCCAAATTTAGTTTCGATAATTATGTGTTTTTCCGAAATTATTTCAAAATTGATTCATTCATATGTTTTACACGTATGCAATTCATGCAAATTTATCAATAAGCTGCGTAATCTCTTTTAGCACTGAAACTTATGGGGAAATGTGCCAACTCTCCTAAATAACAGATGCGCAAACTCGCCTATTTTGGCAGGAGAGATTGCGCGGTCTTCCATTTAAACGTGGCTACTTCCAAAAGGAATTTTTGATGTTCGCATCCTTAGTCTAGGTTAGTAGTTTGTAGATACTGCACTAATGCTGCTGTACAACTACCTGGAGTCGCTGTGCGTGCACACTACTCCTTCCCGTCGAATCTCGTAGTGCGCGATCTCTCCTTGCTTTACTTTATAATAGGTTTGTCAGCACATCATCATTTGATTAACAAAATTCACTGTTCACTACATAATTCCAAGCGTGTTAGTTGAGTATCTCTCTATTCTAAAAAAAAGTAACTACCGCTGTCATCGCCGCCACCGCCGGTTTTGAATTTTTTGTGACCGGAGGTCTTTCTTCGTTAATATTAAGAAAAATAATGCATACAAAAATATGAAAATCGGTGGTTTTATACAGAAATGTTTGATAAACACGCTGATGCAGACAGTTTCCAAATCGAAGAATTATTTAAAGAGATATTTGATGCTAAATTTGGACAAAATAGTTCCACTAAAAAGTTTTATAGGAGCAAAAACTATTTATGGGTACAGTAATGTCTCAGCTACTTCTCAACATCAAAACCACCGGAATGGTAGCACTTGTCATAGCGTGGGATATGTTTTTGTAGGCCAGTGTCATAGAAATAAGCCGCTTATGAATGAAGCCAGCTTGTTACAGCTTTACCCACACCTTATCACTCGTAATGATGATGTTGAGGTACTCGTTGCCCTCATCGTGCAATCACTGCGGAAAAGTCAATGCTACTGCCATGCGTTTCGTTTTGAGTTCTGTTGTAATCTTCATCGTCACCCACCAGGCGTACAATTTAAGGAAAAAAGGGTGTTTCTTGATGATTTCATGCGTTAACACGATGAGGGCAACGAGTACATTAACAGAATCGTTACGGGTGATGACACGTGGGTTAACACTGTGACGATCGGGCTCAGTTCACAGGCGGGAACAAATTCTATGACACTGGACTACAAAAACTTATCCCACGCTATGACAAGTGTTACTATTCCAGTGGTTCCGATGTTGAGAAGTAGCTGAGACATTGTTGTACCTTTTGCAATAAATCTTTTCAGGTAATTATGTTTTGTCTCTTTTTATGGGCCGTGGAAACTTATTTTGTGGATGACCCTCGTATGTGAAAGGAATTTTATCGTCCATACAATTCATAAAATATATAGTTTATGTATTTATGTAATATATAGGAAACACACATTGTGATTTGAAAAATTTGCTTAAATGATCTGACAAATAATCAATTTTGATCGAAAATAACGGTAATTAAGAAATAATAATAAATTAAATATTAAATTATTTCAAACGGAAATATCTTTATCCTCAGTAGCTGAGACATTGTTGTTCCTTTTGCATTAAATCTTTTCAGGTAATTATGTTTTGTTTCTTTTTATGAGCCGTAGAAACTTATTTTGTGGATGATCCTCGTATGTGAAAGGAATTTTATCGTCCATACAATTCATAAAATATATAGTTTATGTATTTATGTAATATATAGGAAACACACATTGTGATTTGAAAAATTTGCTTAAATGATCTGACAAATAATCAATTTTGATCGAAAATAACGGTAATTAAGAAATAATAATAAATTAAATATTAAATTATTTCAAACGGAAATATCTTTATCCTCAGTCTACTTTAATGTAAATTTCTAAATAAGTATTCTAGTATATATCTCCTTTAACCAATGTTTTTCTTTATTTTTCATTTATATAAACTATATATTGTTTAATTTATTAAACTATTCATTCTTGATTATTTTACTCATATTGGTCACATAGTAATGAAATAATTATTCTTACTCATCAATTTCTACTTCGGATAATTTACTAGTGCCTGCACCAGATTTACAATGAACGAATATAATTAACTTTCTAGATACAGTAATCCAATTGCAAATAAACAGTTAACCTCTGGACAAATTTATTGCACACTATGTCAGATCTGCATGTGAATTACAGTTAATCTATATTAGAACCATTTCATCTAATAGTCACCGTAGCATTCAGGACACAAAATATAAACGACTGTGTCACTTGCAAATAACTTTAAGGGCAAAATTAAATCTATTTCCATATATTTCCTCTGGATTTAACTGTTTTTAAAATCTGTTTTCAATTACCAAATGTTATCCAAACTCATTTAATTCCGTTATTGCTTCTATTTTAAATTGCCAATTGCAAATTTAATCAGACAGGTTAGGAAATAATGGTGTGATAATGAAACGGATTAAATTCAATTTCAAAAGTAATTTCAATAATGAGTAAAAGAAGAATTCATTAAAGATTTTCTAGAGAAATATTTAAAACACATAAAACAGTTTAAAAGATTTAGGGAATTTATTGTCAATTATTTTTCTAATTTTTAATGTATTTACGAAATAAACCTAATATTATATTATATTTTTATTATAAAAAATGTCATATGTTAAATAAAAAAAATATCTCAAATGAAACTAATTAAATTGACAAAAAATCTTTAACTAGGTAGCAAAATGACTGATGTCATGTTGATGCATGTTCCCAAAGAAACAATCCAAATACGAATCACATACCGACAAATTCACACACTTTTCTTCTAATTTCAAGAACATAGATATTCTTTTTAGATAAGGCGCGAAAATGAAATTTATATTCAAGTATAGTTAATTGAATATGGATATTCTAAATT
Organism: Maratus speciosus; assembly: GCA_963932465.1. Lineage (NCBI taxonomy): Eukaryota > Metazoa > Arthropoda > Arachnida > Araneae > Salticidae > Maratus > Maratus speciosus. Next base: position 309,601,326 of record OZ010800.1, read on the forward strand.
AAAACGAGAATTTTGTGAACCTATGAAAAGGTTTGAGGGAAAAAAAATCATACATCAGGCATGGATTATTCAATACGTTCCAGCACGAACACAATATTATTAAGACATTTTATTTATTCAATCAGTAAATTGATATGCAATTAAAAATAATAACTGAGTAAAAATCAGTTTTCAGCAATTGCTGTGAATATCCTGTAACGTGTGCGAACTACTTTGTACTTCCCTAAACATGATTCATAGAATTTATGCACATCATGTTTACACTAAAAATTAGATAAGTTTAAAAATGAATACAACAGCATCAAACTCACTTCCAGTAATTATCGAAATTACAAGGGAACCACTTTTGGTGTTGCTCGCACCTATCATTGAGAATTGGTGCATTTTCATTAGGAAGACTAATAATAAACTAGAAGCAACAGGAGTCGTTCGGTAGCTTCTGCGTAATTTCCCTTTTAAATTTGCCCGGTTTCAATTTTTGATTTTTTTTTCTGTCTTTCGCTAGAGTGTCTTTCACTTGGGACGTGGCTGGGGACCTATGAACCTTGCTTCCGCAAAAGAGTGGGAATAAGTGGAAGAATAAAGGGCTGCGGACGAAGAGAGGCCGCTCACCGCGGCGGTACCCCTTCATTAGGAAGTTTGAGAATCGATAAAATTTTGCTGTTAAAATCTTTTTTTTTTTTTTTTTTTTACAGCAGCATAACTTTCTGAAAATACAAATTTCAAAATCACTTATCGAAGTTTTTAAAAAAGCATTTAAAAATGCAAATTAGTCAATAATAAGTATAAAATATAGAAGAAAGTTTAAAAACTCTTTCAATAACCTACGAATTCGATTTTGAAAAACTACAACTATACATTCATATTTTTGGCTGGATAAAAGTTGGCATTTTTTTTTTTCAAAAATAGAGATTTCTGGCAACCATAGCCGAATGTCATAGCTGCTTGTCATATGTGAGAGCAGTGGTTTGGACTTCACTAGATGTTGTAATGTCTCACCTAACTAGGCACAGTAAATTTTCTAAAAATATTAATTAAAATATATATATATAATCTGCAAAAATATCAATTTTCTTTATGATCAATTTTACCAAAAGATACATCATTTAATACAATAACGTTTCATTTTAAACATTTGAAACTTTATTGCATCTCTCTTCTTAAGAAAATTGTTTGCTTATTTTGCATTTCACGAAAAAAATAGTTTTCAATGGTCTTTAAAGTCTTTAACAGAAATATACTTACTATTTATGCATTTATCGTCTGAGATTAAAAAAACCTAATTCTTGTTTCTTATGCTATGAATTATCAAACAAATCGGAATCAGATATAATTCTAATATGTACCGTACATATACTCCAGGAATAAAGCATGCGAAAAATTTGTAGCACCATATTTAGCGACTTAACCCGCTTTTGGCGTGAAATAAACACATAATAAAAAGAATATTGCCCAGTTAAACTGATCGCATTGAGCTCACAGGCTATTCACACTAATTGTATATTATACTGTTATTTCAAAGAATAATGCCCCTCGAAAAATAAATGAAGGAATTAGCTCCGTTTCTCCCCTTTATACTTAACCAAAGAAACTCCAAATCTAATCAGGAAGCTCTTTAACATAATAAACTGGCATACCAAATCGGAACAAATCAAATAATTCTTCATGAAAAAAACAATTTCGCTAAATTAAGCGAAGTATTAACTCCCCCATTTCTCCCTATGCTGATCCAGTGAACCTTCAAATCTAATCAGAAAAGCTCCTTGTCAAAATGAACCTAGAAAAAAAATTAAACTAAATTAGTTTATTCTGTATGAAAATCCATTTATCTAAATTAAGGGGAGGGGACACTTGACCCCTTTCCCCCTTTTATACTTAACCAATGTACCTCCAAATCAAATGAAGTAAGCCATATCGGAATAAATTGGTAAATCAAATTTGAAGCAAATCGAATAATTCTGCATGAAAAACTCACTTATCTAAATTAAAGGGGGGGGGGGGACTAGCCTCCGTCCACCCTTTATACTTAACCAATTAACCTCCAAATCTAATCAATGGAGCTCATTAACATAATAAACCGGTATACGAAGTTTGGGCAAATCGAATAATTCTGCATGAAAAACCCATTTATCTAAATTAGGGCGGGAGGGACTAGCTCCCCGCTCCTCTTTTTATACTTAACTAATGAACCTCTAAATCTAATCAAGGCAGCTCCTTAACACAATAAACCTGTATACAAAATTTGGAGCAAATCGAATAATTCTACATGAAAAACCCATTTATATAAATTAATTGGGTAGCCCCCCCTTTCTCCCCTTTATACATAAGTAATGGACTTCCAAATCTAATCAGGGAAGCTGCTTAACATAATTAACAGGTATACCAAATTTGGAGCAAATCGGATATTTCTGCTTGAAAAACCCATTTATCTGAATTAAAGGGGGAGATAGCCCCCTTTCCTCCCTTTATATGTAACTAATGAACCTTCAAATCTAATCAAGGCAGCTCCTTAACATAATTAGCCTTTATACCAAATTTGGAGCAAATCGAATAATTCTGCAGGAAAAACTCATTTATCTGAATTAAGGGGGGGTAGCCCCCCTTCCCCCTTTATACTTAAGTAATGAGCTTCCAAATCTAATCAGAGAAGATCCTTAACATAATAAACCGGTATACAAAATTTGGAGTAAATCGAATATTTCTGCATGAAAAACCCATTTATTTAAATTAAGCGGGGGGGGGGGGGGACTAGCCCCCCTTTCTACCCTTTATCCTTAACCAATGAACCCCCAAAACTAATGAGTGAAGCGCCTTATCAGATTGAACCTAATAAAAAAAAATGAAGCAAATCGGATATTTCTATCAAAAGTTATCGCGTTACGTACGTACATACAGAACCAGTGGACACATAAGCTCTCAGACTTTGATAGCCTGTGAGCTAGAAATCCAATGACAAAAAATTAAAAGTATAAACAACTAGCGAACTTGCCCGGCGTTGCCCGGGTACGTCAAAAAACAACAGGAATTGCGAAAAAGCTCTGAAAATCACAATAAGATATCGCAAAAAAATTTTTAATCGATGCGCAAATTTCGAAAAGAAAAAAAATATATATATTGTCTTCAAAGATTGAAACTTGATTCCTTTCACTAATATGGAAAAATTGCATCAGACTGTATTGGATTAAAAGAGGCATGCTATTTTTATCTGGCATAGAAACAATTTACACTTTACATTAGCACGCTTAATTCGATTAATAGGCGGGATCTTTCTCATGCCTTCTTTCTTCATTTTTTGATTGTGTCTCTACAGTTGCATCATATTTTTCCAACGTATAAATTCTTGTCATAAATTTTGTCTGCAATATCGTTTATTTTCAATTGCATATGCCTTCAAACGGCTCGCGCGCCTAATTCCAATGGTTTGGCAAACCCCCTGTAAAATGCGGCTTTGTGGCTTTCGGTAGTTCATACTTTCCAGATTATCTGGTTGGCATTAATATTCATATTTTGACCTTTTGCCCTCCTGATTGGGAATTCGTTAACGGAAATTAATACGTGTCTCATCTCAACTTAATTCTCGCTAGATATCTACTGGTTAACGTTTTCTGTAAATTGCCCCTCGCCAATAACCCTGCTATCTCAGAATTTTAATGACATCACTTCTCTTTTGACTGTCGGGCTGATAAAATAAATATGTACTACGTTTTCTCTCCCCTCCTGCATCGGCATTTGCGGCTGAAAATCTCTCGAAGTGTGTTAAAGAACCTGGTGATTAATAAACAACGTTCAGATATGCTTCGATATTCGTCTATTGATATAAAATGGCCTCCTGTCCTTTATTCGAATAATTAATATTCAGTTAATGGTTTTCTGATGTTTCTGAGATATCATCGAGAATCACCTATACGATAAATATCAACATAACACTTGCTAAGCATTGTATCATGCTACTTTTATTCATAATTTAAATTACTTGGATTCTCTTAAGCATAATTAATATAATCCCTTACGTTAATATTAGTTTTTGTTGCATTAAAATATCTCAATTTGTTGATTTTCTGTTAGCATGTAATCCCGATAGGTTTACAATGGAAGTCTATGGGAATTTGGCGAAATATCAGAGATATCGCCAAGTTGACGTCACTTTCGGCGACTTATTTTGGCCGCCAAATTTGGGACAAACTTGGCGGTATTTGGCGACAGATCTGCCCCCCCCCCCCCTGCGGTAACTCCCTTATAAGTATGAAGATGCATTAAATGTTGTTCAATAAACGCATAAAAATTCGCTAAAAATTCAAAAATCGCTGTACGAATTCCGAATAAACTTTTTTGAAAAGAGAACAAAATTTACTATATTGGGTTAAAAGAAAGAAACAGTATTATTTTCACTAATGTGGAAAAATCGCCTCAAAACTTAAAAAAGTGCTAAAAATCGCATAAAAAATTAAATAAAAAAAATCTAATCAAAAAATCGAAAATCGGGCTTCGAGGTGCAAAACTTCGTATATATACCTTTTGCCCAAATTTTGTAGTTCTACGTGCAGTGGTATCTTTAGAACACCGTCGACACACTCACACACAAACTTCTTTCTTTATTATTATACATGTTATAGTAGGGACTGTCACCATTGATTTGCAACCATTACTTTTGAAATAGCTTTGATATTTCCAGAGGTTGCGTAGAAATCGCAATTTACAACGTTTTTAGAAAGCTTTTCGCGCATTTTCACCCCTTTTTAAATTTTCAATTTTTTCGAAACTGTTCTTAAAGATCATTTATATCTAATAAATATGTACCTTGCCTAATTTTAAGTTGCTAGCCCCTACCGATCACTAAAATCGAAATTTAAAACACTTTTTTGCTCCTGCAACGTCTAGGTGATAGTGATACCGACATAAAATAGCGTCTATGTTACAACAGAGGCTATCAACATCAATATCCTACCATTACGTTTGAAATCAGTTTGATTCTTCCTGAGATATTGCTGACAAATTTGGCATTCAGAACGTTTTTAGAACGCTTTTCGCGCATTTTGCTTCTGCATCTTCTCTGGGGTAGGTGGAAACAGATATAAAATATAGCCTATCTTGGAGCAAGATCTGTCACCATCATTTTTACACCATTATATTTGAAATCGGTTCAGTACTTCCTGAGATTGCATAGAAATCGCAATTTAGAACGGTTTTTACAACGCTTTTTTCGCATTTTCACCCCTTTTAAATTTCGAATTGTTTAATAACTGTTCCTAGAAATCCTTTATATCTAATAAGTAGCTAATATTTGAAATTTCATATTTCTAGGCCCTTCAGTAACGCAATAATCGCATTTTTAGAGCTTTTTTGCTCCTGTAACCCTTTTTGGGTAGTGGCACCGACATAAAACATAGCCTATGTTGGAGCAAGGGTTCTCACCGTCATTTTGACACCATTATTTTTTAAATCGGTTTGCTATTTCCTGAGATTGTGCAGAAACCACCATTTAGAACGTTTTTTAGAACGCTTTTCGCTCATTTTCAACCCTTTCAAATTTCGAATTGTTTAAGAACTGTTCTTATAAATCCTTTATATCTAATAAGCAGCTAATATTTCAAATTTCATATTTCTAGGCCCTTCAGTAACACATACATCGCATTTTTAGAACGTTTTTTTCTCCTCCACTCCCAAAAGTGTAGTGGCACCGACATAAAACATAGCCTATCTTGGAGCAAGCGTTGTCACTATCATATTGACACCAATATTTTTCAAATCGGTTTGGTATTTCCTGAGATTTTGTAGAAACTACCATTTAGAACGTTTTTTAGAACGCTTTTTGTGCATTTTCACCCCTTTTAAATTTCGAATTGTTTAAGAACTGTTCTTAGACACCATTTATATCTTATAAGTAACTAATATTCCAAATTTCATATTTCTAGGCCCTTCAGTAACGCTAAAATCGCATTTTTAGAACGTTTTATGCTCCTACACCCCCTTTGGGGTAGTGGCACCGACATAAGATATAGCCTATGTTCTAAGTTGGACTAACACCATCATTTTGATACCATTACTTTTGGAATCGGTTCGGTAGTTCCAGAGCTTACCTCCTACAAATAAACAATTTTTTCCTCTTTATAATAGGAGTATAGATTATATAAAATATGATTTTAATAAAGCAATATTATCGGTTCGCTAACTTTTATGTATAATTTTACAAAATGCAGCAGGTGTTGATGCTAGGCGCGAGCCGGGCGAAAAGTGGTTCCCTTGTTAGTCAATCCACCAATTGAATACTTTTAGCATATATGTAAATAAATAATTCAATACTAAGCACGCCATAAAGAGTAGGAAATATGTACTTGTGCATGTAGTTATAAATATTTAGTTGTGTAGCAATCCACTTAAGTTTCTTTGAGTTTGATGTATCACAACATGCACTGCTAACGATTTTTTCCCATACATAATAATGAAATGAAATTTTACGCGAGTCTTTTTAAATGAGCTATACATGCACCTTATTCTATACACCTTTCAAAGCTTGTTGTAGTACACCATACGATACATATCAATCTCAATAACATGTTTGAATTATTGTAAAGTAAATAAATGGATCGCAAATGGTTTTCCTTATGGACCATAATATTTTCGGAAATCTTTGATATCCTGTAAACGAAATATTAATGCTATACATTCCATTTTCTATAGAGAATGTCCTATTTAAATCTGAATAATTTATTATTATAATTATGATTACATGGAAATCTGAGTATATTTACGAGAGTTAGAACACAGTCACAGCCAGACAGAGAGACCTAATTCATATACTCTTTTCAACTGTGTTAAAAAACCTATTAACCTATGATCCAAATATGAAACCTGTGATCCAACTGATATGCTATTTGCATAATATTTTATATTATACTAAGTGCGTATCTTTTGATGACTTTCTGTAATCAGGTATTGAAACATAACCGAATCTCAGTAGAGATTTTTTTTTCTGTCGGAATAGAAACCGGATCTCAATAGAATTTGTCATTAGATTTTGTCATTTTTTTTTCGTAAAAAAAGAAAACAGAAAGAAAGAAAAATATTCATAAAAGATCTATAAAAAATTACCTTGATACCCATGGCTTAATAATTAAATAATGCATATAAATGCAAAATATAATTCAATAAAAAAAATAGATATTATAAATCGCGAGTGAGTTTCTAGCATCAAATTTTAAGTTTAAAGTTTTATAATGAGACTAATAAAAGTAAATTTAATTAAAGCTTTTAAGGTCGTGTAGGTAAAAAAAAAAATTAAAAAAAAAATAGAAATTAGTTAGTTTTGATATTTTTCAAAATACCGTGACTTTAGTAAATAAAAAAATACTCTACACAATATTTATAGTTGAACTTGGTAAAAAGCAAGCGTAATTGGTTATAAATTACACTCTGAGCATTTTTTCACTTCATTGAGTAGGTTTAGATGAGCTACAACTTACTAAGTTGTGGGTTCTGAAAGTAGATTTGACTGACAGCTCCATCTATTGCCTTAAAATCTATACGAATGACTTATACAATATACCAAGTCATCAAAATTTCAATACTAATTTAAAAGCAACGAATTAATAATTCAAGCATTTTTCTAATTAAACATTCAAGTTGTTCACCGTCAAATCTTGACGGGTACTATCTAGTGTTTTATTATTTTGTTTTACTTTTTTCAAACGAAAAATATTTATTCGTATTTTTTTCTTTAAGGCACCAGAACTGGAACAGTGGGAACATGGATGCATTTAGGAACATTTAGGGAAGATGGGGAATGAATGGGACATTTTCATAAAAGTATTTATTAAAAATACTTTTTAAAAATTATTATCAATATTATATATCACATTTCATGCATTAGGTATTTTACTACATCTATGCACAATATTTATTCAAGATTATTTTTATACAGTCAAATATTTTAAAATAAAAAAAAAGTTCCTCTATGCCCCAATCAACTCCATATCAGGTATGAATGGGACATTTACAAATATGGATGGGACTCAAATATTTTCCCCTCTGTGTTGCCTAAGTAAAATTTATAATTATAAATTTATATGTAATAATATTTGTAACATATGATCGCATAATATTGTTGTTATGTCTCAGCGCTGGTAATCATTTCTTTTACTGCAGTTTTAACTTCTAATGCAAATTTCGCCTGTCTATCTGTTCCTTTTTCCCACCTGTGATATGAAATGAAAATGAAAAATTTCTTTGAAATACGGCATACCTAATAATTTTCATTCACAACTTATTAATTAATATTAAGTAAATGTACCTTTGATGTTTTGCAAAACTGAACATATGTTAGGGAGAGTGGGGAAGTTATGCAAGTAAAGGTGCAAAATTCAATCAGATTTCCCACATTTGATCTATAAACATTTTTAATTATATCGATAAAGTTTCAATAGCAATTTTGTATAAACTATTTAACCTTTATTAGGCTACAATAATAAAGATTCAATGTAATTTTTAATAATAAACGACTTATATAATACGAGTAAGGTACCTGTACGCAATATGGACGCCATAAGGAAAATTGATTTTTTTCACCCCCGTGTACACGTCATAGGACTCCAAAAATATATGACCAATATCCCTGGACTGTTGACTGTCATTACTAAAATTAGCGACGTTGTAATTATTCTGGTTTAATTTTAATGATAAAAACAAAATACAGTAGAGTCCCGATTATCCGCGGAATTGGGTGGCAAGGGCACCGCGGATAACAAAAATCGCGGATAATCCGAAAAAAAAAAACTGAAAATCTGAAGTTAAGAAAAAAACTGAAGTTAGAATTAAATAAACAATGGCAGTAAAGCATGTTTTTTATTCTTTAAACAGCTTGAATAGAAAAAAAAAATTCAATAATGTAAAAGTACAACATATGTACACGAATATAAAATAAAAACATGCACTGTAGGCCTACTCATAGAAGTCACCTTAAAAAATCTCGAACATCAGTTTGTTTTGCCAGTCACTGTAAAATTATTTTTTTTAAATGCAAAAAGATCAGATCATAAAAATTTATTTTTCTTTTCAACAGCTTGATTTCGCAAATCATCTACAGAAATGTTTTCTTCACCCTCCTTGTTGACGTATTGAAGGAGCTATTTATAGATTCGTGATTTTGTATCGTTTGTAAAGAGTTGTTACGCAATTTCTTATTCTGAAGTTCCATTAGATTTATTATAAACAAAAAGAGTGATTAAACAAGAAATACTTTTTTTTAAGTCTTGTCGGATTATTCAGCGTGCCTTAGGATGCTGGTTTAGACGATGTTTATTGTATTACTGCGTACTTATAACTTACATTTTCTTTTAGCAAACACCTTTTTCTTTTCTATTTTTATCAGAATTACGAGTAATTCGAATTTTTTGTAATCCGAATACGCACCGGTCCCAATTAGTTCGGATTAGCGGGGTTCTACTGTATTTTAAACGTGGCAACCGAAACTAGTAATATTCTTCTATTACTTTCGAATACACGAATTAATCTGTTTACATTTGTTAGTAGGGCTTATTGTATTTTACTTATTGTTGGCTTAAAATTAAAAAAAAAAAAAAAAAAAAGTCGCTTCGCGGATAATTTGCACCGCGGGGGGCTCTACTGTATGTAAGTCCATATAAGGAACCACCCGTCCCTATTATGGACATGTATGTCCATGTTAGGGACAGGTAGCTCCTTATAGTTACTGCTCCTTCCTACTACACAGTTATATGCTCCTTCCTACTACACAGGGTGTATGGAAGAGCAACTCTTATAAGGGATTTTAGAGGAGAGGGGATAAAATAAATATATCTTATGTATTGCGGGGTAGGGGGGCACAGTAAATATCTTCAGAACATGCACTTTATAAGGGGGCATTTTAGGTTGTGGCTCTTCGAAGACCCATGCAAAGCACCTCAGTTACTGCAAAATATTATGAAATAATGTAGTTGGTTTTGTTTAGCTTTATTGCATCTATCTGCAGAATTTACATCTGTTATTACTCAGTCCTTACAGGATGGACAAATAAAAACTCCATTGGCGTTAAGTCCCAGACAGTCCTCAAGGACGTATATGCCGCATGTGATGAATAACGGCATGTCTGCAACAGCATCAATACTGCATAAGAAGCAGTACCAGCTCTCCTTAATTTAGGAAGTCATACCACTGGTACCTGTGATTTCGCCAACATTTACTGTACTGAGGCGAGGCTTCTTTTGATTTTTCTGCAAGGGCTTTTTGAAGGATTTTTTTTCTGGAGGAGGTTTCTTGAAGAATTGGAGGATAGAGCAAGTGAATCTGAAGATTCTCTTGCTGTATTTCCAATGCGGATATAAGGTGTCCATATTGGGAATCGGGCATAGTTTTACTAAATCTTGTAACAAATAAACAAAGGAAACACTTTTAAGCAATATATGCAATAGCAATCGAAAATATGTTTTATGAGCTTTCTAAAAAACTTCACTTTTCAACATTTAAAGTAATTTTACCATATCTAATAAGAATTTTAACTTACCTGTAATTACGATCAGTACACCACGAAACAACAAGCTACCTTCCAAATGGCGAACAACGAGCTTTTTTGCACTTTCTAGGCTCAATTATCTTTTCAACTGCTTTTCTTCACGGACATGTAGCGCCATCTCTCGATCAAAATTGTTACTTTTAATGATATTAGGGTTGTCTATATTAAAAGCACTGCCCATATTGGGTACATGTACAGTCGTGGAAAAAAAAGTAAACACACCCTACTAACTCCTCAAACAATTATCGTAGAAGAAAGTTATTGGTACCGAATGATTGGTAATAAAGTCTATTTTTAAATTATGCACATAATATTTGCTTATGGGGGCCATCTACATATTAAAACGAGCCATAACTTTGTTTTTTTTCAATAGCAGTACACAATTCTGACTGCATAAATGAACTCTACACCTTTCAAGTAGCCTAAAAACAAATATTTATGCAATTCGTATGATAAGTTTCCGAGAAATTATCATTTTATAATGAGCGTATTTTTAGGGCTGTATCCAAATTGAAGTTCGGTACTCGATAGTTAACCGAGAGAGCCCCCTTTTTGATCAAGGCACCTTAAGCAGTCAATGAAGCCTGCTAGATTACAGGACAGCAGAAGAAATTGCAAAATATTTAGTCACTTCTATCATAGACTTAAATCATCATTTTCCTGTTTTTTAAGCATAATTTGAAAACTACTCGGAAGAAAAATGTTAAATTTTGGATTTCCATTAAGCAGGACTTAATAAATCTAAATTCATAAAAAAAAAAAAAACTGTAGGTTGCAATTCATAATTTTTCCGAACATTAATTTCATAATTCATATCATAAAATTATAAAAATTGCAAATATAACGTATTTATGTTTGGGTATATTAGTATTATTGCTACACAAAAAAGTTGCACATTAGAAGCATAATTTCAGAAGATATAAATAAAAATATGAAAATGTAATTTAATATTACAAGCTCTAAATTTTGAATGTTTATAATTCGAAAACATATTATTCAAATGACTTGAAATTTCGTGTCTAAGCATAGTTTGAACCGAAGATTTGAAATATCTCATTAAAATTGGGTATTGCCATTGGAAAAAAATGAAGTTTGGATTAGTTTTAATATGTAGATGGCCCCTTAAGCAAATTTTATATGCATCATTTAAAAGTAGACATTATTTCCAATCGTTCGGTACCAGTAGTTTTCGTCTACGATAATTTTTTGAGGAGTTAGTAGTGGGTGTTCACTTTTTTTTCCACGACTGGACCTTACTGTTTAATACTAATAATTAACGTAAATTAGTAATTTATCAACATATATAATATTAGTAAGTTAACAAATAAATTTTTCAACATCTCTTAGGATGAATGAGACAGTCCCATTCATCCCCATTTGAAACATCCCAATCAAGAACATCACATATTTTTCCAATTGTCATCTATTTTCCATCAGAAATTATTTTGTCACAAATCTTGAAATTCATTCATTTTAATTACCAGTATTGAACATCCAAATAAAAAAAATACTAAAACATACCTTAATTGTTTATATTGTATAGGATATTTGACAACCTGAAATGAAAAAAAAAATAGATTAATTTTAAGAAGAGGTTCCGGAAATATAACTTTAAAGGAAAATGAAAAGAGCCATGTGGTTTTGCTTTTTGTTCCAAAGCAGACTACGCTAGTGTCATAGATGAGAATAGAAAGCAACTAAAAAAATATTTATTGCCTGAAATATTGAGAATATTCCATCCGTCTCTTGTTCCACTCATCTCCTAGCTCCCCTACATGGTGTTCAAATATGAATCCGATAAACTTCGCGCGTTGTTAGGACATCAAGACGTGCAAAAATTCTAATTGAACGTGTTGTCGCAAAACGCTTATTTAGCCACGAATACATGATGCTTCCCCCTGACTTATCTCGGGTTGACGGTATTAATTTTTAGAAAAATAAAAATATTGCAACGAAAATATAATAATATGTACCTTGTTTTGTATGAAACTAGGGGGCTCTTCCCCCTACGAGCTACGCTCGTCAACCCCCATTCAGACACCGCAGACTCTAACAGCACGCTAATTTGATCGGTTTTAAAAAGACTTCGGAAGATTGAAGTATAATTTGAATCTGACAATCATAACCTGACGTAATTTTCACCAAACTTTTCTTTCTCTTTTTAATATTCTCGTAAAAATACTTTTGTTAGAAATGAAATATTATGATCATCTTAAAATATCAGATAAATGTCTCGCGCAATTTTTAAATTTAATCTGTTTTGCAATATTATTTTTTGTTCATTTTACGTAATAAGTGTAATGTGACGCAAATTCTCCTATTTAAGACTTCTAACGCATGTTAATGAATGTATTATTTTACAGTATTCTTTCTCTTTTAAAATTCACGTGTAAGTATAGTTTTTATGACGGAATTTTCAATGAGTTCCTGCTTTTTATATTTCCTGTTTATAATAGTCACTTGTAAAATAAATTTTTAATTTGAAGCAAACATTACTGTTTGCTCTGTTTATACAGTTGGCAACAGCTTAAATTACTACAATTTTCTAAAATTTGTAAAATATATCTCTCGAAATGCTGAAAATTTGAATTTAAAATAGAAATAAAACCTCAAAAAATGAGTCAAATTAAAATACTAAAAGCAGTCTGCACACCGGGTAATTTTGACGCATAAAATGATCTAAAAATGATTAAATTCCAATGTACTGTTTTTGCTCCTATAAAACTTTTTTAATGGAACGATTTTGTCCAACTTTGGCATTAAATATCTCTTAAAATAATTCTTCGATTTGAAAACTGTCTGCATCAGCGTGTTTATCAAACATTTCTCTATAATACTACCGATTTTCATATTTTTGTATGCAACAGTTTTTTTAATATTAACGAAGAAAGGCCATGATTAAGCATTCAAATTGGATGCCGATCTGCCGGGAATATCTACGCAGATTTTCATTGGTCCATTTCCAAATCAAAACTTTTTTTATATATATATAGAAGAATATCATAACATCACGAAAAGTCCTAGAAAAACAGGATGCTCATGCATTTTTTGACACCGCACTAACAGGTAATCTTAATTCAAAACTTTTAGCATCAAGGGATACTGCTGTCGCGTACAAAGGAAACTTCTATTACATTTTTTGATGTTATCACATTTACAACAAAGTTGAGCAATTTTTAAATATGAACAAGCAATACAAACATACTACGCATAATTCTTAACTATCACAATAAAAATAAATAATAAGACAACTTAAAAACACTAAAACACCGTTAAAATACATTAAAATTTAAATTTAAACAAAAATCGACGTTTCGTGCTATAAAGATGATATAAAGCACCTCATCATTAAGAAACATCAATGTTACAAAACATTGCAAAAGTTACAGTCATTCAGACTTAAAACTAAAGTTACACATAAGAAAAAAAACTTTATATTCTTCTGGAAAGGCGCAAGTCTCATTCAGGAGTGATTTCTCTAATTTAGTATGCCATCTGAATTAACAGTCGATCACTGTAGATCAGATAAATAAAATTCCTTTAAAACCCCTTCACTGACAAGCCCGTGTTAATACGTTCACTAAGCTCCAGGTTTCGCTGCAATACATGTAATATTTAAAGTAATATAATGCTGTTGATTTAATGAATTTTAAATACATTGAACAATGATTAATACTTCCAAGGATTGCATTCATATTCGTTATTAAGTTTTTTTTTAATATTTTAAAATAATCATCTTTTTTTAGCATTTAAAACAAAATGCATAGAAAACAACATTAAAATTTCGCCCTTTTCCAGACCATCAGAGTAGTTTGAAACTTTGAAAATCCTGGATTTGCACTGGATTCAGATCAGATCCCGGAGTTTACAAATACTTGTGTATTATTATCAGACTGGAGCTTATATGCAAGCAGAATACTTTTGGAAAGATGCATACTAACTTAGAGAAAACACCCCTGAATTATGCTTTCGCCGTTCCAGAAGAACACACAGTTTTGTATAATCTGTAAATTTAATTTTAACTCTATATGACTGGTTCTTTTGGAATTGTTTGCAATAATGATGTTTTTAACTGATGAAGTGTTATTTGTATAGCACGAAACACCTATTTTGGTTTTAATTTTAATGCATCTAAATGCTATTTTATTGTTTTTATATTACTTCTGATTATTTATTTTTATTGGGAAATTTGAGAATGTCTATTAAAAGTTTCATTATAATATACTTCAGTTTTCTTAAAGTGATTACTGTCAACCCAAGTTAAGTTAGGGTAGAACACCTTGTATTTTTTATTAAATAGGTTGTTCTCGACGCCATGTTCCATCGCATTTTTCGATCCTCTTCATGTCTGGTAACAATACTCTGAGTTTAGTGGATAAATATCTCAACATCCTGCATATCTAAAGACCCTTCAGAAGTATCAGTTGAAGGTTTAAAAATTATATTGGTAAAGTTAAAAAGACAATGTCGTAAAATTTAATATACTAAGAGATCAAAACCTAAAAGATTGTATAATTTAAAAGCTCTTCTTGGCATAAAAAACATTTCTAAACAAATAGATCATGGATTTTATTTAATAGATTTTTTTATAATATTAGATTTTCTCATCTTTGTCTATTTGTATTTAATAATGCTTGATATATATTTTTTATTTAATAATATGATTCTTTCATTATTAATAAAAGTTCTTAACAGTTTAAAACGTATTTCTTTATTTTTTTTTCTGCTTGCAAATATCATTAAAATTTTAACTTTCTATATTGATAAATATAATTGCATTTCTATTTTAAGTCTTCTTATACTAATACAAAATGAGTTGCATTTTTAACAGCGTAACTGAATAGAATACTTATGTCTTAAAAAGTACGACTCTCGCCACTTTTTGCAAAAAATTTTAACGTGTCTGCTAGGTTAACTTTAAAACACATTTCTCAATATCGACAAAGTCTCCAAATATACAGGGTGTCCGGTCTCAACGGTGTCCAATGGCTAATTCCTAAACCGTTAGTCATAGACATATAGTTCCAATTACAAAAATGTTTAAAATCAGGTAAACAAATATTTTAAAAGCGATTTGGGTCAATAAAAACATTTCTTAAAAAATTACGAAATTTAAATTTTTATAGTGTCTCCCGGTCCTATAAGTTATATTTAGTAAAATTTTGCTTTTACACTAACAAGTAATACACAAAAAGTCCCGTTATTCTACGATTAAAATTGACCGATTAATAGCTGTTTAAAGTTCGAGCATACTTTTTGCTGCAAATTGGGGGTCATTCACAAATTTAGTCGAAGTATAATTTCGTCAGATGTATTAAAAAATGGTCGATAGTAAAATTAACATTGCAATATAAATTTGAAATCTTTAATTATTCTGACATATTAATTCAAAATATACAATTTGTAATAAACATTTAAGAAGAAAGAAAAAACAGAATTTTTGTTAAATAAAATGATGCTAAATTAACAGCCTCAATTCTTTACAAAATGATACGTATTTTAAAATATTATTAGATTAAACTAGCCTGCAAAAATTGGGTTATGTCATGTTTTTAGCTTTTGATAATTGATTCTTTTGTATTCTGTACCGCTGAATCTAAAATTGACCTTTATTTTTAACCATCACATCAGGATATTTCGCAAATTTCAAAGGTAAAAAGTTCAAAGTTAAAATTGAGTCTCCTCCCTCATCTCATCGAACCACTCAGCTATTTAGCTGTAAGAATCCCAGTATAAGCCATAAAAATGAATAACTTATTGAATTAAATAAAAAAAGTTTTACATCTGTTATATAGTATCAGATTTTCGCTATATTTTAACTTTGAAATTTACGATTTGCAAAAAAATTATAACGTGATGGTTAAAAATTAAGGTCATTTTCAGATTCAGTGTTAAAAAGTACCTAAAAATCAATTATCAAAAGTTAAAAAACACAGCCATCTCCTCTACTTTATAGTATCCGATTTTTGTTATTCTTTAACTTTTACAATTTATGATTTGCGAAATATCCTAACATGATGGTTTAAAATTAATGTGATTTTCGGATTCAGTGCTAACAAATACATAAAAGTAAAAAAAAAACCAACAATCGGAGTCTTGTATTATCTAATCTAAAACTTTTTCTTAAACTTTTTGGCGGTAATCTATCCGAAATTCTTTCTATTATCCTGTAAAATAAGTATAAATGGTAACCACCGAAAATCATAATAATATTAGATTGTTATTGGATTTACGCCAGTATGTAAAATGTAATCTCGATCGGATATTTAAATGTCAGTTAAAGTTGGAGTACAAATTTTGAACTGGAAAAGCATACATACGATCGTTGAAGTAACATAAAAACTTATAAAAATAACATAATTTTTGTTAAAAGAAAGCATAAAAGAAACAGTCTCAAATGCTGACAAAATAAACCATATGTTATTTTAGCCGATCTGAAACTTAATAAATGTTAACTTAATCGTAATACTTGTACGATTTTCTTCAAATCGCAGATACACATGAAATAAGATCTTCGAATACTTTAAGCACTTGGTATGTGATCCCTCAAAGCCAAGCCGAATTCATTTGTTTTCAGAGCAGAAAAGTGGCATAAGTCATGCATTTTTAAAGTTTTATAACTCGCTCAATTTTAGTGTTATATGAATGGGACTTTTTTTGTCTTACTTGTCAGTGTAATAGGAAAAATTTACTAAATATAACTTATAGGACCGGGGGACCGTATAAAAATTTAAATTTCGTAATTTTTTAAGAAATGTTTGTATTGACCCAAATCGTTTTAAAATATTTCTTTATCTGATTTAAAACATTTTTGTAATAGGAACTATATGTCTATGACTAACGGTTTAGGAATTAGCCATTGGACACCGTTGAGACCGGACACCCTGTATATTAGGTCATATCTATAACGTTTCCCTTTATAGAGCAGTGTAATGTTATATTAAAAATAGACGAAAATTTATTCCAACAAGAGTGATATAACATTTTAAAGCTCGTTAAGAAGAAATATGGCGTACTTATTTTGTCATATTTAAGGCGTTTTGGGTTTGAAAAAGCCGTGAAAATATTTACTTTAAAAAACGAAGAAGATTCATTCCAATAAAAAAGGTGAATCAACACATTGAAACTATATAAAGAAAACATGCCTTTTTTCCCTTCATACTGAAGGAATTTTTCTCGATAGAACAGTGAAATTATACATTTAAGAAATGAAAATTTATTTAAAAAGTGAATTAACATTTTAAAACTGTTTAAAGAGAATGTGATTTTTATAAAATCATGATTAAGGCATTTTTCTCGATAGTACAATGAAGTTATTCATTAAAAAAAAAATAAAATCTATTTAAATAAAAAAAGTGAATTAACATTTTTATAACTGCAAGGAGTGTGTGATTTTATTTCGTCATATCTAATGCGTTTTCCTTGATCAAGGAGTGAAATTTTATATAAAAATTAATCTAAAATTAATCTGTCTCGTCCAAAACATCTGAAATCTTTTCAATGAAAATCTATTTTATTTTCGGGATATATTAATTCACTTACTTGAAAAACATTATACAAATAAAATGAAAGTAAAGATATAGTTTACTTCTTTTTATAATGATCCGAATTTATCAAAATTTTCAAGTTATTCACAATTTTAAGTTAATTATTTTTACGGGGGTAAATAACGTATATATGCCGCACTTTTCAACATAAGGTCATAAAATACATCGGATAGTTTAAAAAATATTAATAATAATAAATATAAACATAATAATATAAATCACAATCGTTTTCATATAAGTCCAAAAGATATTTAAAGACCAAGCAAAAAATCTTGAAAAAAATCATTTTAAAGAAGTTTCTAGCTTTGTAGGAAATAATACATAACATTTCTACTTTATTCTAGACATATCTGGCATTTCTATCGTAGTCTGCAGTTGTTAAAATTTATGAGAGTAGAAAACGTGTGTGAGAAACAAACATATGGTACATTGCTATAGCCACTTATGTCACCTGTGATTGATACTGTAACTTGGGGTTATACATAAAAAGTCAAATAAAGTTTATATATTATTCGATAAAAATAAGTGCATGAAAAAATATATATAGGTAAATAAAAATTATGAAAATTATTTAAAAGTGCATGTATTTAACTGAACATTCTTTAAAATTTCAGAAATTACATGGAAAAAAAAGTACAACTGATTTTTATTATTTCTTTACTAAAGTTTGAAAAAAAGTTTAAAGTGTTACAAAGATTACATTGAATAAATATGTGCTATTAATTCTTGAGTTTATTAAATGAATTATTTGTATTAATGCGCCATTTATGCCATAACAAATTTAATTTTAAAATTGTTTTATGATAAAATAAACGTGATACAACACTTAAAATGATAAATATTTGAATGACTTCACTGCGAGAATATATAATAAAATGTTTAATTAAATTCTCTATATATTTAAGACACAAAGTTGTTTTTCAGCTCTGATTTTTCTACTGTACTAATTTTGGTAATTGTTTTTTTTTTTTTAAAATAAATGCAGTTCATTTTTTGATATGCTCGTACTAGCTATTTTTTAATTTATTTCCCTATTTATATTTTATTTTTAATTTTGAGCATTTTCTGCGAATTTTCTTTAAAATGTTTGCAATTGGATTATTTCCATTGTAGAAAAGTGAAGATTAAGTTTATTTATATTGATTATATCCTTATTGATGACATTTTCTAAAATGTTTGCAATTGGATTATTTCCATTGTAGAAAAGTGAAGATTAAGTTTATTTATATTGATTATATCCTTATTGATGACATTTTCTCATTACAATTAAACTTTAAAAATATTTGAACAGAAAATGCCGTTACGCTTTAAAAATCACGCATTTACTTAATATGACTGTTATATTTCAATAAATTTTCGCTTCATTGATACTGATGACACGCTAGGCGAAATGCTTAATCGAAACGAGAGAAATATGCTAGAAAATGACTTCATATTTAAAAAAAAAACTATCAATTATTTTTCATAAAAAAATGCATCTAAAAATGGCATAATTTTTTTAATCACCGGTGTTTGAGATTAGAAATTCAAGTGAAGAGTGCGAATGTTTGTATGAAAAGTTGTAGCTGACAAACCAGACCTCAAGTTTGGAAAATATTTAGTAATAACCTATTGCGCATAAAAATATTTTTGAAGTGGTGCATACAGACATGAGAGGGGCATATGTAAATTTTGAAATGGTGAAAATGACGTAAGGTTTCAATTTCATGCAGAAAAAAAATTCTATGATTGTGTGAGACTAAAATACTTTTTGCTGATTTTTCCTTCCTTTATATGTTATCATAATAACATCAATCGATAATTTCATTATATTCACTTACCTTGATTATATGTTATTAATTATGAATACGAACAAAGTTCGTATAAAAATTGCATATTTTTTTTTTACTCACCAGTATTTGAGATTAGAACTTCAAGTGAAAAGTGCGAATGTTTATGTGAAAAGTTGTAGCTGACAAACCAGATTTCAAGTTTGGAAAATATTTAGTAATAACCTATTGCGCATAAAAATATTTTTGAAATGGTGCATACGGACATGAGAGGGGCGTATGTAAATTTTGAGATGGTGAAAATGACGTAAGGTTTAAATTTCATGCAGAAAAAAAATTCTACGATTGTGTGAGAATAAAATAAGTTTTGCTGATTTATCATTCCTTTATATGTTATCATAATAACATCAATCGATAATTTCTTTATATTCACTTACCTTGATTATATGTTACTGATTATGAATACAAACCAAGTTTGATTTTTCAATAATTTGACCATTTAAGCCTTAAAGAAATAGTATTTTGGTAATTTTAGATTAAAATAATATGTTTTATAAGTGTCAGATTAATCAATGTTCTATGGATTTTTTATTGCAATTAATTTCGTATTTTATTATAAATCCATTTGACAATATGAATCAATTTTCTTTCATCGAAATTAAACGGGTTCCACTTCGTTTAGAAATTATTAGAGAAATCTAACCTCGGTTCACTATCTTAGTATGACTCAGAGAATGTTTTCAAGAGAATGATTCCATTTTATATCAACATTTCAATGATATCCCTCAAACCTAATTAGAAGATTTAGATGTATTGGGTTGAAGATCTAATTCATGAGCGTTTTTCTTTTTAATTTAAAAAAGTACGTAGAAATAAAAACAGATTAGGAAAATGTTTTATATTATCTGAAATAGATTTTTTTTCTAGAAGTGAGTGTATTTCGATTTTTAGTTTTATTTATTTTAGCGTATTTTAGATAAATAAAATAAGCGGACAAAATCTGCGTATTTTTGACAGTGTTTGCTATACGCATTCACTATACGCTCCACACTTAGAGCGCTCAGATTATCATCTGTTTCATTCGCTTTCGAATCTCTGTCGTCCAATAATGAAGCTGAATTGAGGGTTTGGTCGGAGGTATTCATAGAGTCAAAACCGGCAGATTTCTATGACAGATATATAAAAAAACTTACTGAACAGTCGATGGAAGTCATAAACAACATCGCATAGTGTATCAATAAATTATTTGTTCTAATGGTTTAAAAAAAAAAAAAAAAAGAAAAAAAAAACATGTTCGTAAATTTTTCTTAAACAAAAATTTAGCCATTTTCATATTTTAATTCTTAAAAGACGGAGAGCCAACAGAGTGAAAAAGTGTCAAAGAAACTTTCTATAAAATATTTCAAAATATGTATAAATAGAGTTACTAAAAAATTAGTTTATGATAGGTCTAATTTCATATTCCAGTGTTTATTAATATTTAGAACACTCTTGTTAAATGAGTTAATACATCTTGTAATTTAGTTACTCAACAACTATCATCATAATGCACATATATTGCACGGTAACTTCCCTGTTGTCTCATTTAATTGCTCCTTTAGCGTGAAGCCATTATGATAGTTTAGAATACGGGTATTTTTCGTTCATTTCGAATAATGCTTTCTTACAGCCAATAATTATTAAGAAATGTGTAGATTATTATACTTATAAAAAATTAGTTTATGATAAGTTTAATTTAAGATTCCTGGGTTTATAAATTCTTCGAATTCTCTAGATAACTGAGCCAACACATCTTGTATTTATTTATTCAACAACTATCCTCATAGTGCACATACATTGCACGTTAACTTCCCTGTTGTCTCGTTTATTTGCTCCTTAAGCGAAGAGCCATTATAAGAGTTTAGAAGATGGGTATTTTCGCGTATCTTTCATTCTGAGTAATTCTTTATTAAAGCCAACAATTTAAAATATATGTACAGGATATTATAATATGCCTATTTCGCAAATAACTTTTAATGTTTTGTTAAAAAGTTGAAATTCTGCAGTAGTTAATATATGCTCACATAATTTATAAACACTTCCCATAATAAAACAGTCGAACTCGGTTAGTATGGGAATCAAGATAATTGCGAATGTCCTAGTATTACTCGTCACACTCGCGAAAAAAAAAAATTAACCTCACACATTTAAAAAAAAAACTAATTTCAATTTATAATTACTCCAATTATTTATATGCACAAAATTAACACAATATCATGTAGGTTGTCGAGGAAAATCGTCTGACATCGAAATAGTCACTGACAATTTCGATGTATTGTTTTCACGTGTATTTTTCATTTTCAGGGGGACTTGAAAAGGTTGATTAAAATAGCCCACAATCTGAAATTAAAGAACGAAACAAATAACCTTTTCTTCCATGCTCCTTTCTTCTCATGTCTTTGTTGTAAATCTTAGAAAAGCGCGGTATTTCAAAAGAATCTCTATTACTTATTTCATTCTTTCGAAGCCTCATGTGATTTCTTTGTTTTCTTGGTTTTGTGGGGTGCCTTGAAGGGTGAAATTCTATCTGGTAAATCTGAGAAATAAGTTGTAGTGTGGTTATTTAATCACTCAAGGAGAACAGTGTTCGAAAACAATGGGGTTTCTTTCCTAAGTCTACCCTACTTTTCGATGAAAGTCAATTCGAAATAAACCGATTTTTTTATACTATTAGTTATTATGCTATTATATATTATTTACTATACTATTATTATACTATACTATTAGTTATTATACTATTTTTTAGCCCGTAAAATGCGCGAAAATCTGAATATAGTTTAAATGTTGAATCATAAGGCACATGGAAACGCAGCCGACAAGCGAGGGAAAGCTTTCACGTCCCGCGAGTTTGTGGATCATCGAAATGAAAGAAAGATCGCATATTGATGCACGCGTATTTTTTCTGACACACTGCTTGTCACTTCTACTTGGAACGCAGCTTCGAGTGCGATTCTGTCCAATGCCCTTCAGATATTTGAGAAAGCCTTGACACGCGTCACGAAAACGTCACACAAAGCAGACAAAACAAAGAAAAAAATCATTCATTGGCTCGTTGAACAAATTTGATACTTCAAAGCAAGATCTTTGGAATAATTCTGTTAAATATATATAATTAATGCGATTAATCATTTCAAATTATATAATTCATAATTAGTAAGATTTATTTTAAGATGTGGTTTTAAATTATCTTTTTTAGAAATGTTCTTTTTCGTGATAAATTATTGTACATTAGAAAATGCTTATATCAGAACGTTTTAAGCAATCCGGAATCTCTTAAATTTGTTATTTTTAAGTTTGAAATTTTGACAGTATATACATGAATACATATTTCAATAATAAACCTAAATGCTCTCCGTTTTTAGGGTTTCGTTCATCTGACGAAACCCTATTCGTCTCACTCCTCTGTCTGTCTGTCACAGAGTCCGTTCTCAGAAAGTGTATATGTGGGGGACTTGGAATTTTGGATACTTATAGCTGAACATATACATCAAACGACAAATCATAAAATGTTGAAAAATTCCTTTATTTACCCCCTTTTGGGCTCTATCTTGTGTATTTTAAGTTTTTGTTTTCTAACTGAGCCTCTAATTAAGTTGAATACTTGGAATTTTGGATACTTGTAGCTGGACACCTCACATCAAAAGACATATCATAAAATTTTCAAAAAAGTCTTATATTATTTACCCCTCAGGGCTCTAACTTTTGTATTTTTAGCAATTTTTCTAACCTCCACTCTTTTCACCCGAGGTGCACTTTTCTAACTTTTGCCGACACTCCTTTAACCACTCTTTTGTATTATGATCCATTGCCGTACATATTTTAATTCCAATTTTTAATGCCAAGGGGCGCATACCTATCTCTGGTGCTATGGGTCCGATTAGCTCGACTAATATATAGTTGTTAAAACGAAGCTTCGTTCAGATAGAGGTTTGTTTAGAATACAGTGCGCACCCTGGTTACGAAATTTGGAACTAACAGATTTTGCAAAAGAATAAAGTGTTTTGAAAGGAATATTAAACGAAACACTCTGTTCGATCTGTGTTCACAATTACCCACTTGTTTATGATTACTTTTTCAATTTACAAAACATTTTGCTCGCCTTTAAAAATGACATTGAAAATCCAATCCTTTCTAAATATCATTGAAATTTATATATATATATATATATATATATATATATATATTCAAACAAAAAAAAAGTAAATGATGTAAAAATTACTATTTTTAATTGCATAAATAATATTTTAAGTGAAAAGAAACTTTGAAAATGCGGTAAACTCTTCAAACTTAATATAGGAATACTATTTTTATTAAGAAAATAACAGAACTATTGTAACACTATTAATATTATATGAAATTATCATTAAGCGAACATTCGTTTAAATGCAAATTAAAACTTTAATAATTTATTTAGCCTGTATTAATTTTAGTATCATAATCTGATTTTGCACCTAAATCGATCTACTCAGTAAAATTAAAATATTTTTTAATATAGGGGAGAGTAGCCGAATTTTGACCACTTCACTTATTTCCAGGTATAACTCACTTAATTTTTTGGAATATCTGCAAAATATCATTACACAAGGTCAATCTATTCATCTACTAACTAAATAAATCTGTAGATCAATTTCTTTTTGAAAATCTTAAATTTTATTTCAATTTGAAAAAAAATGTCAAAAGTGGTCCAAATTCAGCAACTGGTCGCCTAAGTTAGACCCCCATCCTAAATTGGACTAAATAATATCAGGTTGTTTAATGGCTAGATTAATTGACTAATTTTATTAAAAGTAAAGTTTCCGATTAATGAAACAATCAAACAAAATAACAGCAATGAAATATAATGAAATCAAATATCTGAAAATAGAATAACTGTTTTAAATCAAAATGTATTCAAAATATAAATCAAAGTTATCAGTAATTAAGAATAGAAATTATGGAACTAATTGTCATTTACTTGAATATCGTGTAAGGAGTGATGCAAAACTTACACATGAATTTCGTTTATTGATTTTTCTTCAGATTACACAAAATGGCAATCTAAACACTAAATCAATTTTGCTACTTTATTTTTCTTACAAATTAGGCAAAACCAATCATCACTGTCTAGATTTTTCATTTTTCTGTTTAGATTCTGATTTATTCGATTTTTTTTTTCAACAGAAGTTTTCTTTACAATATGTTTGTAGTCTTGTCCCTTCCATCATTTTCTTGCTAATTGAAATTACGCCTATTTTTTAAAACTTCATATTCCAATTGCTTTTTGTGCTGCGATAGCTTCCTTTTTGTCGTTTTTCTTTCATTTCAAGGTTTAATTTATATGGTGAAGATGTTAACACACAACTCTTTTTTTTTTGGCCCCCTCTTTTCTTTGATTTAACTGAATTTAGCAAAGAAGATATCATTTCTAATGATTTTTTGGCTTTTGGGGAGATTTTGTAGCTGCAGCTTTCATGTAGGTCAATTTATTCACAACTTACTCTCTCCTTTTTGTTTCGTATATCATTAACAGTTTTTGCTGTCACTGGTGTTTTTCTTCCAGACAGTTTGTCTGTCACTTTTTCAACATTTTCAAAATTACATTAAAAAAGGTGTTTAGAAAATATCCTCTATTTAAAAATACGCTATGATTAATCAAACGCAAACATTATATATCCAAACAGTGTTGATTTCACCCCCCCCCCCCTGGAGCCATGAATTAACCACTTCCCCCCGGAAGGTATGAGATTTTATGCATTTTAATGACAAAAAGTGTACTTCCAACCTCCAGAACTGTAAAAAATCTGCCATCGCAAATATCCTTCACGAGGAACTTGTTTAAATTCAACTCTGTAAACTAAATACGCCTTAGCAATAAGGAATTCAAAGAAAATAAATACAAATACTTACAAGATAAAAGAAATTACAAACCAAATTTATTGCATAAACATTTAAAAATATTTTTATGTTTATATATGCCTAAACTGAATAAAAAAGTTAATACAGATATATAAAAAAAAAAAAAAACCTTGCACGGAGATAGTATTTTATTAGAAAATATTAGAAAAATTAAAAAAAAATATCGTGCAAAGCATACCGTCCTCGAAATTCCTTACTTACTTTACAAATTTATGATCGCATATCTGGTCCAAATTAAGTAACTTAAATTGGCCCAATTACGGCAACTACGCCCTTTTTTCAAACAGTTAATCTCAAGACTAAGAACAAAAACGAAATCAAACAATTCCGCGTGAAAAAAATGCGCAATAAGCAGATTAATCCATGTATGTATATGGAAACATAACACCTTAGCTTAGTTTTAAAGTATTCAATTACGTTTAGTAGGAAAAAAATGGATCAAAACAGCTAACTTTAGGTTTTTTTAAAATTGTCTAAAAAACAGCGCGCGGTAGTCGGTTGCTTCTTTTAATCATGAGTGACGTCATTTTGTTGAGTATGATTTTAGCTGTAGATGGCGTCTCTTCCTGTAATTAACGGCAGAATGGCAACGGTCCAATTAAAGCGGCGGTCCAAATATGGCTACTCTCCCCTACATGATGAATTTACACAACAATGTTAACAAACGCAACGGTGAACTGAGTTGCAATATGCGTTTAATCGGCCTCTGGCAGTTTTTTCAGACCAGTGTCATTACACTTGCATCTCAATGTCCGCTTTGGCTAATGAACGTCTTTCAAATCTTTGACATTCATCAATGATATCTTTACATTTTTTTTTATCTCCGTTCCGGTCAAGTGTCAGAAAGCGGTCAGTGTTCCAAAGAAATTCAAATGAGCTCAGAAGGGCACTCGAATAAGCCCGCCCATCCCTCACGACCGCCACCTGGATGAACATTAAGTTCGAAGACGCAACGGTCTTCCGATGGCTCAAGGGTACTCAGACCGACCCTTTCCTCTTTTCGATGTCTTTAATTCGATGAAGTTACCTTTTAAATTTTTCGATGACGTGTCTTTACTTTATTAATTTTTTTATCCTTCTCCGGATAAGTGTCGGAAAGAGTATAGGGACCTCCAAAAGGCATGCGGAACGACGCGCTTTGCGAATTCTAAGGCAGTCAGAAAGTACAGTCTTGCCCGTGCTTTCTAAGTGCCAGTATCTACTTTCAAAGTGTTCTTTTTGCACGCGTTCTTTGTGTCTGATGAACAAATACTTAGTTCTTTCCAGAGGCCTTGCGCATTCTGTAATTTTATGGCTTCTATGTTCTTTTTTATCTTATAGTATAGTGTCGCATCAGCTTATTTAATCATTAAATATCAACAAAATGGTTTTTTAATAATGCATTTCAATTCAACGTTAAATGCAAAATATAATTTTTATCTAAATGATAATAATTTTAATTAGAGAGTGGATGATCTGTAGTAAAGTGTGCCAATGTTATATTGGCATATACATTTTCTGTTAAATAATTCATATCGTATAAATTTAATTTGAAACAAGAACGAAAATTCATGCGTTAAGCATAGATTATGAAACACTTTCAAACACTTCTTGAATGCTTTAATAAAACTTCGTTATTTAGGGAAATAATGTAAATAAGATAACTAAGTAAACATTTTATAAAACGCATAAAACATTTTAAAAACTGATTTCGGCTGTTACCGTCTATAGCCAAATATGTATTCCAATTCTTTTGAACAGCCCTGTATTTGATCTGTTGGCTGATATATATACTACGTAATGGGAAGATTTAGTTTAGCAAGAAAACGCATAAAAGATTGAAATTTCTCTTTCAGCAATTTATACTAATAGATGAAAACACACTTGAATACTTTTCTATAGTCTTGTAGTTTACATAGTACCTTTATTACACGCCACTATTTAGATAAAATTTAATTCAAACTGAAACACTCTTAAAACTAATGAAATCACATTTCCAGAAATTATCATCCATAGACGGCCATATATACAATTCTTTTCACGTCCCTGTACACCATTTTCTCTATATTCTACAAACATTTCTTAGTAAACTAAATTCAGATCAGCGTAAAAATGCATTACTCATTTAAAACCCACCTTTAAGCAATTTACACTCATACTCAGTAACCCTTACGAATTCTTTTCTGTAGCCCTGTATATGAACTATAGCATTTGTACACACTGTATAGTATGCATAAATATAGTGAAACTTAAAAGCGCATATCATTATTAAAAAGCATTTCGTGCAATCATAGCTAGTATATAGTAATTTGGATACAATATCTTCTTCGATCCCTGGCTCCCCATACAGGGACCTCTGTTCTTTTCCTTATAAAAACTAAAATCTCCGATTTTTTTTGCATTTTCACATCACTTCTTAATAGCTGAATGCTTTCTGCGTTCAAAGCAAACGAATGAATGGCACCATCTAAGCTGATTCCCACATAAAATAAATGTTATTTTCATCTGAGTTTGCAAAATGCCCAAGAATGCTCAATATGACCAAGAAAGTGAAAAATTTTCATAAGTACTTAACTTAAATCTTTTTCATAAAAAAAAATTGAGGATTTGTAGATTATTTACTTGTGTAAAGCTCTTAAATTTGTGATTGCGTTAATTTAGGTTAAAGGTTACTAAATTGATGTTTTTAAGGGGTTTATAGTTTTAGATCCATATTTTTTAACCTAAATTAATAAGCGCCTAAAAGACCAATTTCAGAAAAGATATTTTTTCTGTCATTTACAATATCATTCTGTTTGAAAAAAAACAACGAATAAGCATTTGTATTATTATTTTAGTTTCGGAACTGAAGACGTTAAAGTATCTGAAATACTTTGTGTGTCCCTGTAAATGGTATGCACTTCGTATTATACATGAAATAACTTATATTAAAGCTCAGCGACGTATATCAATTTCATTATACACGAAAATATTTAACATAATTAAAATTTGCCGCAAACAATTTCCTCCACCCCTATATCATTATGTAACGGAATTCTTTATAACTATTGTTATACATTATTATTCTTATACATATTATATATTAATATACTATTCTATTCGGATAACTATTCTTTGCACCGAATATTCTACAGAATGCATATTTTAGTGGACTTTATAAATGCATATCAATTTTAATATATTTGAAAGAGTGTAACACAATTAAAAACCATTTGAAACCATTTTTTCCCATTGGCCGCAATGGAACGGAATACTTTTGACTATCCCTGTAAATGAACTAAACATGCTGCAAACTTCATTTGAAATAGAGATCGTGCTATGGTAAAAGTGACTAACATTCAAAAATTTCAGAAGGATCAGAGTATATTTACGAGAGTTAGAGCGCGGACAGACGGACGGACAAACCGAACTCATAAACACTTTTCAACTTTGTTCGAAAGTGTTCTGTTAAGGTGCAAAAAATATACTTTGCTTCATTCATAGAACTAAAAAAAAAACCAACTTAAGCTGAGTTTCAATTTTCAGTTTATTTCCTGTTCACAAGCCTGTGTTCTCCAATTTTAAATTTACATTGCATTAAAAATTTTAATTGTTGAAATTTTAATTGCTTTTCAATTTCGTGTATTATTTTTAAATATTCCTTATTGAATTTCTGTATTCATAAATTATTTTTTAACAAAATAAAACAAAAGCAACGTTTAATTGTTAGGACAAAGAAAATAAAGTATTTAAAAATAACTAAATATTAGAAATAAATGTGGTAGAAATGTGGTAGAAGATTTAGTATAAGGTTAGAATTAATTACGTAGGTAGGTAACAGTGGCAGAACGGAGAAAACATATTTAATGTGATTTTTACGATAAGCCAATAAAAGTAAGATTAATTTGACTGTTATAGGTTCTAGTTTTATTAAAATTGATTACCGATAGTTACGGTTGTGGTTAGGCTTTCTTTCCTGAGGTGACAAGTATTTACAATCTATCATTTTAACGGCTTTCATCATCGAAAAATACATCGGAAATCATTTTATCAATACTCAACTTCAAACACTCTAATTAATAGTACATCATTTGAACAATATAGGGACATAAGGTAGGATAATTAAAAGTAATTAATATGAATTTAACGAATAAGCGCACCTAATAAGAATTCCTCAAGCGTCATAAAAAGACTAGTAAAAAATTAAACTTCAACTTTTTTAAAAAACATTTCCCTTATACACATTTCTTGATACTTTTACCAACGAAATCCCTAAAAGTAATAATGTTATATTAAAAATAGAATTCAGAGCATGTAACGTATTAATATAATTTTTTTAAAGTTCCTATAACATTTTGAGGTAAGTGCATTTTTCTAATGCTACGGAATGACATGCAAACTAAAGTTTGTTTACATTTACACTCAAAAAGTGTTTATAAAATTCTTTACCTCGGAGGCAGTGAAATGAAAAGTAAATGTAAACTACTAAAACCACATTAGCACAAAATGAAAACAAAATATTTATTTAGAAATTTCAAAACATTTATTAAGGATGCTAAGATTTAGCCTGCTTCATATATCATATTTATGTTTATGTGTTTTGAAATTAATAATTTTGTATAAATACTTTTGTACAGATAATAGTGTAAGTAGTATAAGAGTTCTTTTTGTAAGTGGAAATGTTAGAAAGCATACACAAAAGTTAAATCTTAAACATATCAGATTAGGGACACACATTATTATTAGACATCTTCCTAGCAAATATATTAAAATTTGTTAAATTTTATTAGTCTAGTCAAAATAATGTACACAGTCGAAAAACACTCTACATTTTGAATATTTAACATTGTATGTGATTCTAGAATTGTAAATAAATTAAAAAAAGTCCTTCCGGCCAGTGCCGGGAGGAAGAGGTAGCTTTCATATTCCTTATTTTAAAAAAGCCAACTTATATTATTAAAACACACGAAGCTTAATTAAGTGGAAACCGAATGTAGGAGATTCAATACTAATTTTTATCAATACTAAATCATTATGAATGAGAATTTCGCGAAATTAGTCAGCTTTACCCAAGCTGCTTTTATTTAAAGTAACTTATATTTGGCTGCCAAATTCGGAGATTTTTTAAAGTGCCTGCCATTTTAAGACAACATGGTGGATGAGGCTAACCAGTGAACTTGGTCGAGACCTTAGTAATTGCTGTGCACATGCTCACTCACATCGGAATCGGTTGATATATACGAGTGCTGTCGCAGGCGAAAAATCAGATTTTTCAAAATGTCACCCACGTTAGAAATTGAAACTGCTATATCTGAGCCATTTTTTAAGATAAAGACAAACAAAAAATGCTCCTGAATCCTTATATCAAAGTCAAATACTTAAGAAAGAAAACTTTTTAAATTTCTAATTTTTTTGCACCTCACTTTAAATATATATATTTTTTAATTTAATGGCCGCCATTTTGAAACAAGATGGCTGATGAAGCTGGCCAGCGAACTTGGTCGAGATATTGATGTATACTATCCACATGCCTTCTTCCATCGAAATAGGTGAATACGTGTGGTATCGCGAGACAAATACAAGATCGTTTCAAAGTGTTAGCCATGATAGAAATTCAAAGTGCTATAATTCAACCACTTTTTAAGATATAAACAAAAGAACAAATTTTCAGAAACAAAAACTGCTCCAGAATCTTTGTATCAAGGCCAAACACATAAAAAAAATCTTTTTCATTTTCCAATTTTTTAATACCTCATTTTAAATTTTAAATTATTTTTTTTTAAATGGCAACCCTTTTGAAACAAGATGGCGAATGAAGCTGGCCAACGAACTCGGTCGAAACATTGGTATGTACTATGTACAGACCAAGTTACATTCAAATCGGTTCATAAATACGCCTGTTATCGCGTGACAAAAATCAGGTCGTTTTAAAATGTCAGCCACAATAGAAATTCAAAATGTTATAACTCAGCCATTTTTTTAGATATAGAAAAAACAAAACCTGTTCCGGAATCTTTGTATTAATTTCAAACACATACGAAAAAACTCTTTTTCATTTTCCAATTTTTTGGTATCTCATTTTAAATTTAATTTTTTTAAATGGCCGCCATTTTGAAACAAGATGGCGGATGAAGCTGGCCAACGAACTCGGTTGAGTTATTTGTATGTACTATGTACACACCAAGGTACATCCAAATCGGTTCATAAATACGTCTGTTATCACGTGGCAAATATCAGGGCGTTTCAAAATGTCAGCCACACTAGAAATTCAAAATGCTATAACTCAGCCATTTTTTAAGGTATAGACGAAACAAAAACTGCTCCCGAATCTTTTTATCGAGGTCAAACACATAAAAAAAAATATTTTTTCAATTTTCAATTTTTTGGTACCACATTTCAAATTTAAATTTTTCTTAAAATTTTAAATGGCCGCCATTTTTAAACAAAATGGCGGATGAAGCTGGCCAACGAACTCGGTCGAGACATTGGTCTGTACTATGTATAAACGAAGTTACATCCAAATCGGTTCATAAATACGCCTTTTATCGCGTGACAAAATTCAGGACGTTGTCAGCTTCGCTAGAAATTCAAAATGCTATAACTCAGCCATTTTTTAAGATATAGACGAAACAAAAACTGCTACGGAGTCTTTGTATAAAGGTCAAATACATAAGAAAAAAATATTTTTCCATTTTCAATTTTTTGGTACCACATTTCAAATTTTAATTTTTTTAAAAATTTTTAAATGGCCGCAATTTTGAAACAAAATGGCGGATGAAGCTGGTCAACGAACTCGGTCGAGACATTGGTATGTACTATGTACACACCGAATTACATCGAAATCGGTTCATAAATACGAGAGTTACAGTGTGACATAGGTCAGATATATATATATATATATATATATATATATATATCAATTTTGAACGGAGCGTGGTTTCGGGGTCTGGGGGTCATGATCGATGAAAATATACCAAAATTTTTTGAAATTGCTTTCCTCCGAACGGCTGCAATAGGTAGCTTTTTGTAAAGAAAGCTACCTAATACTTTTAGATATTTAATATGAGAATTAATTTCAAAGTAACATCGTTTTCTGTTACTGCTACATCTCTTATAAACAGCATTCCTTCTACATATCTAGCTGCTTTGGCTTTGCATAGAAATGAAATATTTAGCATTTTCTCAAATACCTTCAAAACAGTCACTCTCAAACATTTGTGCACAAATATCTTGCATTGAACCTCATTTATGCCAGGGACGGCTGTAAATATAATGTGTAGATTCTCATGAGCTGCATAATCTTATAAAATAATTCTGTATGAACTTTGGCATCAACAGGATTTCTTCTGGAAGGAGGAGTAATTCCCTAGGAGATTGCAAAATAATGAAGTGTAAAAAATGTGAAATGTGCGTAATTTGGTATCCATTTCTCTGTATATGGTACACTTATAAACACTTGTAACCTGATTATTTTATTTCACAACATAAATGAACGATTAATACTAAGTACACCTTATTCTACAGTCAGAATCTAGTAGAGCATTTCAGTGATGTATATCAATTTCAATATGTTTAAAATAATGCAACATCAATAAAAAAGATTCAAAACGATTTTTTTCACATAGATTAATAGAGTTTTTTTGAGTGATCTGTCAACGAGCTATAATGCCCTTTTTCAATCAACAGGGTTCCTTCCTAAAGCGAGCGCTCCTAACAATAATGCTTTGTAAAACAATTTTTCTCATAGTATGTAACGGAATTCTCTTCAGTGAACCTCTGAATAAACTATAAATAAACTCTGACATCTATAGGAATTCGTTTTAAAGAGACCATTCCTAAAAGATTGAAACTACCTTTTTGTACAAAAAAATAAACTTTAAGAAATGTAAAATGTGCTTAATTTAGTATCCATGTTTTCGAATATTGTACAGTTTAAACACTACGTGATTAAAATATATATATTAATCGTTCCAAAATATATGTTAATCATTCAATACATTAAAATATATATCTAACATTCTTTCTCATGGATTGGAATGCAACGGAATTCTTTTAAGTGTTCCTCTAGCTATATATAAATGAACTTTGACATCAACTAAGTTACGTCTAAAACAGAGATATCCTCAGAGATTGCAAAATAAGGGTTTGTAAAACGATTTTTAAACATAGATGAAATGTATCGAAATTCTTTTGAATATCCCTGTAAAGAACAGCTTTGCCAAGGTATTGCAAAATAATGGTTCTTAAATTAAAATTGTAAATGGTGAATATTAAAGTTTATACCATTAAGTCGCAGGATTAATTTGGTTTTCATGAAATTAACTTTGTTATTTTTCTCACGATCGTCATATTAATTTTTCTCTAGCGGTGTATTTGTTGGAGCACACTTTTCAGTAAATGTACCGGTAAAAAGCCATATTTTCTCTGCCTGGATTACAGAAGATTGCAAAACACTCCTAAAGATACCGAAAGTAGAGTTATTTATATTGAATTGTATAATTTTACTATCGCGAAATTTACGGGAAACAAATGTAAATCAAGCACTAGAATGATCTTTAACTAAAGCAATTTCAAATTAAATAAGAATAAGAACTCCTGCATCCAGCATAGATTATGTGTCAGTTTCCAACACATTCAGAATACTGTAATAAAACTTTAAAGTTTTTAAAGGTAAAAGAATTCTAGATAAACAGTTTAGTAAATTCATAAAGCAGTTAAAACACCAATCACACTAATTAAAATTAATAGTCGGAATTGTCGGAAAAACCTCCGAATGTTTTGCACAGCTCTGTATATGACCTATAGATTAGTATGTATACTATGTAGTATGCTAAAACGTAGTTCAATTAAACGACACAGTTGAAGATTTCTGTTTAGCAATTTCTGTCAATGAATGGAAATGTACTTGCGATCTTTTGTGGGCCCTGTATCTCATCTACTGAAGTTATATACACAAAGTGATTCTAAGGGAAAAAAAAAAAGAAAAATCACAGTTAAATTTTAACACATTCAGCCCTATTGAAAATGCATTTCCAGCAATTATACTTCATATGCCGAACTGTAGTCAAATATTTTTGTGTGTCCCTGTAAATGAATCATAAATTATATGCACACCAGATCCTATAATAAGCGCTTAATAGTACATCTCAGTTACATACATATATTTCAATATTTTTAAAATTTTGTGATATATAAAATACACCGCTGACGGTATTTCCCCATAAGCCGTAATACTATAGCTAAATTATTTTGAGTGTTCCTGTAAATGAACCGTAATCGTATCAATTTCATGGCAGTCTGGCTATATATTCGAGTTAGAGCACGGAAGATCAGACGGATAGAATGACGGATAACGAGATAGACTATCAGACAGAAAGATAAACCGAATTCATAAACACTTTTCAACTAGTTTGGAAAGTGTTAAAAACAGCTTTAAACAATTCATCCTCATTCAGTAATGGTTAAGAATTCTTTTGTGTAGCCTTGTATATGGTCTATAGAATTTATACATACCTCGTAGTGTGCGAAACATTAGTGAAACATAAAACGCATACCATAAATGAAAACTTCATATCAATTTCATTATGTTTCTAACCTCGTAACATCATTAAAATATGACGCAAACTTTTTTTCTCATATACCATAATATAACAGAATACTTTTGAGTTTAGACGACAAACAGACAAACCAAATTCATAAACACTTTTGAAATATTTTGGAAAATGTTAAAAAGTCGACATTAAAAATTGAAGACTTAATACAGAGTAAGCAAGCAAGTGTTTCCAGGAAGAGAATTAATTTCTTTGATTGGTCGACACTTGGTTCAAACCAGAAAGTGTCAATGGAAAAATAACTGACTTCAGGCGATTTATTGCTAAACACTGCGGCTGATATTTACATCTGATATCCGCTAATTGTTGAAAAGAACACATTTTGAAAAAGAGAAGCAAGTTACAATAAGGTGATTTGTAGAACGACGCATTTGATGTTTCCATTGGAACGTTAAAAGTAGCATCACTACAAACTACTGATTTTTTGTACAACGCTACTAGCTACGTTACGTTGTTCAAAATTCATCGCGCTACACTAAAAACAACTGGCAAAAATAGAAACTGTTGTAGTTTTGCTTTAATACCGTAATACTTTCGACCACTTTTTGTATATATATTGTATATATTAATGCTGAAATTTAATTTCGTTATTAAGTGCATAATACAGTTGAAAATTTCTACTATATAAAAAAACCCCTTCCTTTTCCCGCAAAAAACCCATAAATTTACTCGATTTCTTTTCTTCAGCCCGGGGTATTCTATATAGAATTTAAAAACACCAAGTAGTAATACGTTAAAAATTAATTACATTTAAAGACTCAAAACACACTTACATCAATTATAGCTTATAAACACTATTGTAGCCGAATTCTTTTGTGTGACCATGTAAATGTACGATAAATGCTATACATATCATATTCTACATTAATAATTTTGTACTGCGCTTTAGTGATGTACATTAATGTCAATATTTTTAAAATGATGTAACGTTAATAAATAATATTATAAACAATTTAGCCCATAGATTAAAATTGAATAGAATTTTTTTGAGTCTCTGTAAACGAGCTATAAATACTACACGTTTTATTTTCGATACTGAACATGCCGTAATAAACCTCAGTAATATATATAACTTCCATGACAACCTTTGCAAATTACTCGAGTTGGAGCACAGACAAAAAGTGTCACAGACAGACAAACCGAATTCAAGAACACTTTTCAACTATGTTGGAAAATAGTGAAAACAAAGCTTTTGTGAACACACACACAAAAAAAATTCATAACACTACATATAAGTGGTATCATTCTACTTTTAGAAACATTTTGAATAAGTGAAGCAAGTTAAGTTAATGTTATTTGGAGAACGGTACATTTGATTTTTCCATTTTAACGTTAACAGTAGCGTCAGTACTAGCTACAAACTACTGATGCTGTGTATAGCGCTACTAGCTACGTTACATTGTTCAAAATTCATCGCGCTATACTAAATCAACTTTTAAAAGTAGCATCTGTTGTAGTTTTGTTTTAATACCGTAATACTTTCGACCACTATTTGTATATATTAATGTTGAAATTTAGTTCTTAGAGTATTTTTTTTATTTTTGAGCCTGCACACGTTGCGCATTTTACGATCGACAGTTTTCATCAATCTACATTTTTATTGTA
Organism: Maratus speciosus; assembly: GCA_963932465.1. Taxonomy (NCBI): domain Eukaryota; kingdom Metazoa; phylum Arthropoda; class Arachnida; order Araneae; family Salticidae; genus Maratus; species Maratus speciosus. The sequence continues at coordinate 309,638,272 of OZ010800.1, forward strand.
TATGAATATAACTTAATTGTGTGTCCGTATGAAACAAATAAATGAATAAAATCATAACGATCAGTAGGTAATGGTTTTTTCAGAAGGTTAAGGCTATAATAAATTAAAATAGTATAAAGTAATAGGTATAAATTAAAATAAAATTTATTTAACATCTGTTGTCGTTACTATCAGACTATCCACACATCATGGGACTCTAAGTTAAAGATTATAAGAAAATCGACCAAGCACAATGATTCATAGCTATACTACAATTTTGAACGCTAAACAATTTGATTTCTTCTAAGAAATATGCATCAAGTTAATTAATTTATTTTAAAATAATTTTATATAAACAAGACAATCCAATACAGTGTTCCTAGGTTACAGGTCATAATGCTCAATGTACAGAACACAGTTAGAAAAGGATTTTAATTGAAAAATGTAAATAAGTCTTTTTGTATGAAAAATATCAGTTATGTAATCAAATAAAGTTTTAAAATATCTTAAAAGCGAAAAAGCTTTTCATATTAGCTACATTCCAGGGGTTAATGATAGAAGAAATAGCCAAAGACTTCACTAGTAACAAAAGACATTTTTAATCAGATTATTTTAATATTTAAGTGCATAGGTTGATTACATATCAGGTATTTTTTTTTCTTTTCTTTTCTTTACTTTTTTTTTGTTTTAATTCCAGTATGGGATATTAGCCATTGCCAAATGCTGTACTATTTATATTGTTCAATTAGCAAACGTATTAGTCTTCTGTAATCAGAATGTACGCGATAGAGATATTTAAATAAAATCATGGTTGAAACAAATTTTAAATGCCTTAAAAAAATGAGCAATTTGATATTAAAATTTCAAACAAATTGCATTCGAAAGTACTATTTTTTCTTATTCGGCGGTACAAAAAATCTAAATAGCACGATGTTTAAAAGTAAATAAAATCCAATGAAAGCGATGTAAGAATATATTGGGCCTGTCATTGCCATCGTCAATATGACGTCAGAGTTACTCAAGAACATGATTTGATTTATGTAAAAAATATGTAAATAAAATACAATCACTAATAATTTGATACTAGTACAATCATATTACTAGGTTCTGTATTAACATGTGCTTTTATGTGAACTTGATTTCCGATAAGAGCTTCATTAGCGCCTTTACACAACTGCAGCGATTGGTGTGATTTGAATAGTAAAGGTGTATTGCAAATTAATTTTTTATTAACGCTATTAAGCAAAGATTTCATAGAAAACGGTTTTAAAAGTGTTAAAATGCAGTAGTATTTATTAGTTCATTTGAAACTTGAAGTATGTTGAATCTCTCAGAGGGGAATATTAACATAAAAAAAGATGTGAATGTGTATACTGAAAAAAGTACATTATTATGACATAATGTATGAAACGGATCATTTTTTATGTAATAAATACATTATATATGTATCCGTCTTACATTTATTTGTTGGATGGATACATTGTTAAAAATTGAGATCGCAAAAATATTTTTCTTAGAAAAAAATATTATATCAATCCCTGTTTGTTAATTAAAATAACTAAAAGAAAATATGTATTTTGAAATCTGCTCTTTCAGTACCTATACATTAAAACTACGTATGCATCATTAAATAATATTAGTGTTAATTATTTAAAAAGTTTGATAATTAACTAACGTGCTCGGAAAATACTAAAGCTTATACAAGATATTAATTATGTGTTAGAAAAGTATAATTTCTCCTGGATAAAACACATTTTCTTCTATATGATTATTTTGTTTACGATAAAAATAAACATAGTAAAATATTTTTTACAGTTGCACTAGAAATCGAAGATATATGAAAAAACTTCTTACTGAGATTTGAAAACATTTCATATGCCATTTGAGACACGTTTATACAAAAAGCGATATTTCCGACATGATGTAACATAGTAATAAGAACATAATGACAGGAGAAAAATTTATATTATGCTGCCAGATCAGATTATTTTCAGGTATTTCAAACAGCAAATGTACTCCCTCTTAGAATAATCTACATAAATAATTCATAATAGCATATATTTATCTCAGCGCTTCTTTCTTCTATTGACTGAATTTTCAGTGTACAAAAATATAAAAAAAAAACAATCGTAGGGGAGACTAGGGAGGGTTGACCATACCGGAGGTTTGACCCACTCATCAGTTTTCATATTTAAAAGAATTTCAGAGTTTTATCAATAGCTGTCAACCAAGACTACTGGAATGCTCAAACATCAGTCTCTGTTTTATACTGATAATCGATATAGTTGTGTAAAAAATCAGTTGTGAAGAGTGGTCAACCTAAAAGTTGTGTATTTTAGAAATATTTTTTAAGCTTTTTTCAGATAAAATATGTCATAGAATTTTAAATAAGTAGGTTTTAAGTAATGCAGAAATATCGAGCTTTCATTCTAGGCATAAAGATTATACAATAAGTTAGGCTTAACATAACGATGAACTATCCTTTTGAAAAGGACTGCGTGGAGAGGCTTGACCCAGTCAATGTGAGCGAGGGTTGACCAGATGTCCAAGGCTCCCATAACACATTCACGACGGGAAAAGAGAATTCCGGTTTTCATTCAAAAAACATCATTGACTAAGGGCGTGGCTTCTACCTTACAGAAAACGCATTTATATTATGTTGTATACATTTTCTTAGATTGTAAGACATTTTATATTAAATTCATACATTAACAGATATTTACCGATGCATAAACTTCGGAAACCCATCTAGAAAACCAATTTACAAAAGATTTTCAGAACAGTGGGGGAGCTTCTACTGTTTTAAAATTCAGATTTTATATAAAGTGCCCGACGGCAATGTGTTAATTAAGAAGTTGTGGAAATATTTTTATTATACACTGTGCATAATGAAAGATTAATGGTTATATATAAAAATGAATGTAAATTTATTCTGTAAAGCTACAGTAAAATGGCGTAATGAAAAAGAAAAATTTTAAAACTGATTAAAGAAAGATGTGAAAAATTGCTATAATATCCACTGCACGAAAATAATTAATGAAATAAATGGGAAAGTTGATACGAACTTTTTTCCATTTAAATATTACTTACAATAGGTAAATAGAAAGTGTGGAAAAGACGAGAAAGTATGAAAGCAGCAGGCTTAACCGCTTCAGAGACAGTGGTATGTTTATGACCACTTAATTTTAATTCCCAAACGCCACAGTGGCACCAGAATTTTTCTAAAGTCTTTTCATTTAATATGTATGTGAAATGTAGCATTTTCCATATTTCCAAATAAATTTGTTCGTAAATTCCGGTGTCAGTAGTCATTTATTTCAACATTTTAGTACTGAAAGTACGTTGCCCCTGAAAGGTTTAATAAGTTAAGTATTCTTGCGACTGTAAAAGAACACAGCACTGATCGAAAATCTTTAGGAAGGTATGTAGACAAATTTCAGCATGATGAATAGAGATAGATGAAGCCAAACTATGTGACAACTAGAGTCTCATTCGAACAATTCGATCTGACAACTAGAGTTGTCAGATCGAATGTTACAAAATGTAGGGTAAGGAGACAAAAAAAAGTAGGACAGTGGCTGCTAAATCCGGACATAATAATGCATGAAAGCCTATGGTAACGGAACCTTTCTGTAACAAAACACTGTCTTAAATGTCAAAATTTCATTTTTCCTGCTGTGCAATTATACCTGCTCGGACAAAATCCTGTTTAACACGTTCACATCGGCGCGGTGGGTCACACTTGACTGTCTCAGAGTTCTCAGTCAAGTCTCCGGCTTTTTGCACACCACTGTTATTGTCGGAGCACAGCTCCGGCTTCCCTGCAAAAATTACACTTATTGTTAACACGATAGCGTCCAAAATATTTGTCTTATCGACACAAAAAATTAAATGGACGTTGGTAGTGCGAAAATCTCAGTGCGTATTCAAAAAAATAAATATTCGTCAACCCTGCCGCGCTAGCTATTTTTCTTTTAAATATTCCCATTTTTATATGTAAATTTAAAATTTAAAAATTTTCTATGATTTTTTTTTCAGAATGGTAGCAATTGGATTATTTCCATTGTTGTAAAGAAAAGAAAAATAATAAAGTATGTTTATCTTTATTGATGCCAATTTCTAATAAAACTCAAAATTAACTTTGTAAAAAAAGGGAACAGAAAATGACGTCACGTTTTAAAAAAAACACTAAATTTTTCTTCAAAATGTTATTACAATTCTATACTTTTTCACTCCACTGAGTTTGAGACGCTATGAGAAATGCTTCAATGAGGCAAAGTGGCATCATATTTAAATGAAAACAATCATTTTCTCAGATAAAACGAAATATTTTACTGCGACGCCTCTAAAATATATAAATTTCTGGAATTTTACTCGCCGATACGAGATTAGAATCACAAGTCAAGAGTGCGAATATTCACATTCAAAGTCGTAGTTAACAAACTTGATTTCAAGTTTGGAAATATATGTACTAATAACTTATCGCGTACTGCGATATCTTTGAAATGGTGAATGTAAATTTGAGAGATGCGTATGTAAATTTCGAGACGATGAAGATGACGTTAAGTTTAGATTTCACAGGAAAAATATTTCTATGATTGGCTCATGGTGAAATCATTTTTGCTGATTTTCAATCGGAAATTTCAAACATAAGAGCCTCAATGGGTAATTTCATCATAATTACTTATCTTGGTGAGGTATACTAATACATTTTATTTTTTTAATACGTTGAACAGTCGACGTTTATGGAATTAGTATTTTGGTAACTTTAAATTAAAAATAATATTTGTTGAGTAAGTATTAACTAATGTATGAGTTTATTTTTAAACAATTTCTATCGTCAAAATACGACGGGTTTCATCTCCTTATTAAACAAAACATTAGCTCCATTGTTGTAAATTATGCATTTTAACCTCATCCGAATCGTTATGGCGTCGTCAATATTTGTGACCTGAGATATAGATTGACTTTCAGAAGTTTAACTTTCTACGTCCGTAACGACCACTTTTTCTTTTTTTTTTTCAGTGCGAACCTTTTATTCTCCATAATCTACCAAATAGATGCAATTCATTTTGAATTTTAAATTAAGAGAAATAAAAAGAAATCGAATACGGGAAATACGATTTTGATTCTTAGCCGCATGGTACGGATTTCGTATTAGCCACATGGCTACGAGTGATAAACCAAAGAAATCGAGAAAAATATAACAGGTTTTTGTACGGATCAGTGTATTTTCCAGGAGAGTTTCCAGTATTTTTTTTATAGAAAAAGAAATCTAGGCTAAACTGGTGAAATTTCGCATTCTTCTAAGGAGAGATTTTCTGTAAGAAAATAGCGGTGCAGAAAAATTGCCTGGTCGCAATATTCCATGAGTCGAACGAACCCTGATATAATGTCATGCATGTATTACTTATATGTATGTATTCTTATGTATGTAGATATTATGTAATTAGATGTATATTCAGACGTATGCATGTTTGTATTGGGAAATTTCCGCAATCGGGTTTGTAGACAATTTCATAATTTAACGAGCGTTGTTTGATGCGTAAATTTAACCATTTGGTGGCGGTACCAATTGCAGAAGGTTACTCATTTTTTTTTAATTCACTGTAAGTGAATGTGCTGCTACTGAAATGCACATGGACATTCTCAGTAACCTTTCAAATCGGTACAATTCATTTTGAATTTTAAATTAAGAGAAATGAAAATAAATCAAATACGGAGAATACGATTTCGTTTATTAGCCGTATTGTAACGATTTCAGTATTAGCCGCATGGGCTACGAATGATAATCAAACAAATCGAGAAAAATATAATGTCATGTATGTATTACTTATATGTATGTATTCTTATGTATGTATGGTTGTATTAAAACGTATATATGTTTGCATTGGGAAATTTCCGTAATCGGGTTTGTAGACGATTTCATAATTTAGTGAGCGTTGTTTGATGCGCAAATTTAACTATTTGGTAGCGGTCCCAATTTCAAAAATTTATTAATTTTTCTTTTTAAATCACCGTAAGTGAATGTGCTGCAACTGAAATGCAAATGAACATTTTCCATAACCTAACAAATCAATACGATTCACTTTGAATTTTAAATTAAGAGAAATAAAAAGAAATCAAATACGGAGAATACGATTTTGGATGTTAGTTGCATGATAACAGATTCAGAATTAACCGCATGGCAACGAATGATAATAAAAGAAGTCGAGAAAAATATAATGTTATGCATGTATTACTTATATATATGTATTCTTATGTGTGTTTTTATTCAGAGGTATGCATGTTTGTATTAGGAAATTTCCGTAATCGGGTTGGTAGGAGATTTCATAATTTAGTGAGCGCTGTTTTATTCGCAAATATAGCCATTTGGTAGTGGTCCAAATTACAGAATGTTACGCATTTTTTTAAGACGTTCGACGTAAGTGAATTTGTTGCAACTGAAATGCGAGTGAACATTTTGAAGTGAATGAGATAAGCATTTTTGGCCTAGATGTACACTTGGAAACAGAAATATGTAGATAACAAAATAAAAAAAGTCCTAAAAGCGTAAAGAAAAAGGCGCTTACTTATTTCTTGATTTTAAGATTTTAGCTAATTTTACGGTAAAACACTAAGCTAAAATGCGAAGAACCCGATTAGAGAACAATCATCAGTGCTGAATTTTACTGGAAATTTCGCCAAATTTGGAAGCTACAGCCAAATTCGCTGCATTTATATCAACATATTTTTGGTCGCCAAATTTGGCAAAATTTCGCGAAATGTCTCCAAGCTCGGCGAAAATTTTGACGTTTAAGTATATGACTATATAGTTTTATGCTTATAATCGGAAAATTGATACAACAATGAAAGATAATTGTGAGAAATCAACTTCACTAAAAGTCATAAATCATTCCTTGATTTTTTTTAACCTGTTGCCTAGATGTAGTGTACATTTTAAGAAATGCAGATATTTTTATATGTGTAACATTATACACAAAAGTTTCGAAAATGCCGGTTAAAAGAAAGCAATTGAGATGAAAAAAGTTATTCAGCATAATTCTATATGGAAAAGTCACATAAAAATAACCCAGCTGCCTACGAGTAATTGCGCGATTAACGATATAACAATAACTCAGATGAACAAAAGTATCAAGTTTTATAGAGGAGTATAGCAGATTACCCATGTGTGCGTGTTACATACGTGTTACAAACCTTTCCCTTATATCATATTAAATAAGTCTGGGCAATGCCAGACGTGCAAGTCTTTGAAGGGGCTTTGAAGTTTTCTGCCGTTAGCTCGATGGATTCAGTTCCAATTTTTGATTGCCTCAAAGATCGGAGCTACATTAAACAAAACAAAATCACTCAACATATCCCCGGTGGTTATTCTTTCTCTTTACCGTAGACTCTCTTATTCAATGAATTCTCTTTATTTTTAACATTTCTGAATTATTTTAAAGAACAACAAATCACGCTGCATGAAAATGTTGATAATTCTGACATCAGATTTACAGATGAGCAGCACAAAATATTTTAGTTATGCAGAGAAAAGCTTTCGTCATTTGAAACAAAAGTTACAATTTCCCTAAGTTAACTTTTATTATTGGAAAAGGAAGAGCTGGAAAAAGTAAGATAATCAAAGAATTAATAAAACAGTCATAGAGCAGTTAGGATCAGAAACTGTCATTCTTTTGGCTCTAACAGGTACTGCTGCGCTTAATGTCGAAGAAAAGTTAATTCACTCAGTGATTAAAAAACCACCGTGTTTTAAATAGTTCGCTGATTTAAAAAGTCAGAGAGAAAGAAATCTACAGCTTAGGATGGAAACAGTATTATTTATCTTTATTGACGAATCTTCAATTGCCGTCTTATGGCTGAACTTGAAGAAAGATGTCGCAAAGGTACTTTGTTTAAATCCTTGGAGGTATTAGGTAGTTACATCGCGTAAAAGACATCCCTCTATATAAGAGACATTCTATAAAAGATATTTTGGCTCTTCGCAGACAAAAAGTGCTTAGAGCTTTTGAAATTTGCTTCACATTAACAAACCCATTAAGACAAAATTACGATCAGCAAAGACAGTTTCGAAAGACTCTATATTTGCTTTGCGTCGGTCAAGTTTCAGAGTACTCTCATCCCTTATGCAATGGTGGAAAGCTACACTGCTTCCGGCTCAACTTGAATGATTTCAAGATGCTATATGTCTTTCTTCCAAAAACAAGCAAGCGAAAGAACATAATCAAGAAGTACTTCTTCAAAGTGGTCAATGACAAGAATGTTAGCAGACCACAATATTTAAAAGTAAGAGTAGTGAAGATGATCACGTGTTTGGACTTCAGGCTGAACTTTTTCAGCAGTTGGATGCAGAGTTATGTTACATACCAATATCTCGATGTAGTGGGGATTGATAAACGGTGTACTGAGTACAGTAAAAGGTACTGTCTATGACCCAAACTTTCAACCCCCAGGCTTGCCACAGGCTATAATGGTCCATTTTGTTGATTATCATGCCCCAAATTAGCATTTGAGCATTACTTGAGGCAACTGATGACTGAATTAATCACTAGAAAATGAGGATTCAACGGGTGTTATTTCAAATTTAATTTTGTACTATTAAACAGTAATCATGAAAATTAAACTTTTTTTAAAAATTTTAAAATGTTATGTGTTAAGTTTATACGAATCCATGCTCCGACATTTCGGCCTGGCGGATACTAGTTTTAGAGAAAATGCTTTTCCGTTAAATCGCCCAATTGTTCTAATTAAATAAAACAACATTTTCTGTATTAAAATACTGGTATCCAAAAAGCCGGAGACTTCGCAGCTCTGAGACAGTCGAGTGTGACCCACCGCATCGGCATGAGCGTGTTAAAACAAAAATTTTCTCCTCTGACTTGCAATTGCCACTAACAAGTTTGTTTAAGCATCATATTTTTTAAAATATATTTTACAATAATTAAAGCATGTAGCAGACAGTTATTTAGCTTTTTTTTAACTGATTTTATTTCTCTTCAAAAATATTTCAATATATAAAACAAAGTGGATCAAGCCTCCCATATAGTGGGTCAACCCTCCCATATCTGGGGAGCATTAACCCATTATTTTCTCATTATTAAAATCAGTAATTTTTCGAATTTCCTATATATTACACTTATGTAGCAATTTTATTTTGATAACTGATTGTATAACGAATAAAATGATATTAAAAACTTTATTCTACGTTCAATATTTTAAATATAAAAAATCATTTTGTAAAAAGTGGGTCAACCCTCCCTAGTCTCCCTTATATGTATATGAATTATTTCAAATTAATTTTAAAATATTAGAGTTTCAAATAATATTATGTTTAAAATTATCTAAAAAGAAATATTTTAATTTGATGTAAATTTCAAAAGACAATTTTTATCTTGAAATGTAAATAGGTCTTATAAAACTTGAAATATTGTGTAGCGTTCTGCAGTTGTTACGCTTTATCATTATTAAAAAATATATTGAATATTTCATGTCTTGCTCATGCAACTTTTATAAATGCTTTAATCGATTGCTAAATTTTCACCTGCTCCAATGTTTAATTTATAAAACTGTATTTTTTGTATTTCTTCACACACATCCTGGAATCGAATAAAGTTTTTTTACACATTTTCTTTCTGTATGTATTTCAGCAACATACTTTACATAAAGCTGACTATCGAAACTATCTATCGAAAAACTTTGAGATATATTAATGAATCAGGAGATAATGAATCCAAAATTTTTAGGTTTAAAATGCAATTTTCTTTTCAAAGTATAAGACAAATATTTATTTCATCAAAGACAAACATTTTCTTTCCTAATTTACGTCTCATTAAACAACAACTGTTCATTAAATTGCCTTTTTCTTTCTTCTTTGTTAAATTGTTTTGCTAAAGCAAATTTCTTGCAAATTTGATTTGACAGTCTATTTAATTTGTTCCAGTAATTTTTTCACTGAAACATTGCTTAAACAAACTCTTCTTTATGTTTCACAACAATAGTAATTCTAACAATTTTTTATGGAAACCCAATTTCGCAGTTCATAGATTAAAGCTAATGAAAAAGCAAGCTTCATGTAATAAAATGATACAAAGTAATACGAAATCATTCAAAATTTATTCAGATATTGCAATCATTCTATTATTTTGTAAAATATTATAAATTAAATTATTTCTGGATATTTATTTATAAGTGAGGGAATAAACGACTAAAATGCCAGTTTGGGAAAGGAAAAAACACAAGGGGACATTTCGACTTTTAGCGTAAAGACTAGTATTTTAAATACTTTTTAGCTGAATAAAAGATCAATAAATCAAAACTGGATTTTTTCACACTAAAAAAGAATAATTTTATTTATTTTGACTTTTTTGTGTAAAAAAATCAGAAATTTGTCTGAGATCATCTTATTTTAAAAACGCATGCTCGCAGTGTACAGGACTTCGAGCGGTTCAGGATTCTGCCTCGTACTTTCATCTACACAATAAAACAAGATAAGTCCAAGTAGGATTCGTAAACTGAGTGTTCCATATACCGTTATATCATGCAAAGCTTAGTGAATAGGACACCAGTAACAAACGGATCATCTCGATTAATAAATTTATTTCACGGCGGATTCACATCCTTCTCAATCGGTATCCATTAAACTGACTAACTCTCAAAACAGATAGAGAGAGAGAAAAAAAAAAACAGAAAACAATCACATGATCGCCCTGCCGGCGCCGTTCTACAAGCGAAGGCGAATACACTCCCCACCTTGAAACCCAAAGGTTTCAATTAAAATATGTACTATTACTACATTTTCACATTAAATATACAATAGATACAAAAGTACAATAACTAGCACAATAAATATACACTCTGAATATACTGATAATTTTGATTTATATTTTGAACACATTTTGATTTAAAACAAGAACAAAATTAGTTATATTCCTTAGTCCTTAAAGCAACCTGATATTTTTTGGTCCAATTTAGGAGACTGGGGTCCAACTTAAGCGACCAGTTGCTGAATTTGGAGCCCTTTTTACAAAATTTTCAAATTAAAATAAAACATAAGATTTTAAAAAAGAAATTTATCTAAATATTTCTTTAGTTAGTAGATGAATACATTTACCCCGTGTAGTTATGTTTTGCAGATATTCCAAAAATTAAGTGATTTACACCTTAAAATTAGTCATGTGGTCCAAATTCGGCAACTCTCCCTACATGATGAGGCGGACTGAAATATTCGTTTTGTACTAATCGGTATGTTTAATGTGCCAAAATTTCAACCCGTAACTCGATGATGAAATAGTACTGTCAAAATAAGCAATTGACGTCCCATTCTTCTCGCTTTGTACCAAGTTATGCCGAATCAGTTATTTTCTCAGGTACTAGTAATAAGCTTTTCGTAAACCCTTAATTCATCTTGAAAGTCGATTCGAAGTAATATATATGGCAATGTAATGTAAAATATTATGTTTATAGGGTTTTAATTGTATATTATGACGTATGTTTTTGTTATAGATTTTAGTCTGCCAGGGGTTCTTACCAGGTTCTGCGCAGGTAGACGAAAATATTCTTAAAAGATTTTCTTTTAACTTTCATTTGGCACCGGTTTCGTCCCGCAGCTCGATGACATGATAGTGACGCCAAAATGACGGGTTGGCGCCCGCTGCTGCGCTTGTCGTACCAAGAAATGTCGAGGCAGAACAGTCATTCATTAATATAATCCTAAAAATCTTGTTCTGCATCATGATTTCAACCCGTAACTCGGTGACGTAGTCATTTGTTCGCCGCCGCCCGCTCTAAAATAATACAGCAGTTTTTATAAAATGAGAGTTTCATTAGCGAGGATGAAGATGGCCACCAAAGGAAACCCAGCAAATGCTTTAGAGTTTTAGTGCAGTCCCTGGGGGAGAATTTCATTAGCGACGTAAAATGGAAAACTGGTTAAGGGAGACCGGGGCTAGTTGGCAACAGGTGTAAGTAGGCGCAGTCTTCATAAATCGCCTGTTTGTGGATAGATTGCTCAACCAGTCACAGAGTACCTTTCTTCTTGCTTTTTACAATCCTTATTGTAGTTTTGCAGCGTTACCTACGTGCAGTGGACATTTATTACGATTTTTCTGATTTTTGCACTCATAAAGAATTTTTTGTTGCTTCATTCTTTTTCTAATTTCTAATACTTATCTTAATAATTGCGATTTAACTTGTGCAGTTTTCCTTAATGTATGATTAAGTGTACCAATCCCATATTTGATTTACTTGGATTATTTATGCTTAGATGGTTACGATTCTCTTTTCTGAAGAAATTTATTATGGGGCTAGTAGGCGCATTGAACACGGGGAAAGTTGGCTCGGTGTTTGGTAGGGTGGGTCGAAAAAAAGAATTTTTTTAATTTCGGAACGCTTTAGTGCGGAAAAGTTTCCTATTGTAATAAGAAGTAAAGCGGCATAAAATTTTTTTTAAATCGGTTAACATCTTCCATTCGCGCATCGTACATACAATTTATGAAAAATTGCAAAAATCGTGCCTTTTCACTAATTTTTTGAATTAATTAAAACTTTAAAAATTAACACGCTTTAGCTTTTTAGGCTTGTTTCATGGTTTACGTAGTCAAAATAAATTAAATTCTAATCAATAATCTAATTTTTCGGTTCGCGCAACATCTTAGAAAAAAAACAAATTTAGCAATTTTTCGCATTTTTCACCATGCAACTCTTCGCTCGTTTTGCTAGAATAAAACTATACAGAACTCACCACGTGGAGGTAGTTTCACGTAGAGTTCCACCTCCACCTTATCTAACCAACCATCCAATTGTTGGGTGTGGCATTTACATTATATTTGCAACTATTCACAAAGGTTTTCCACAGAGTAGCATTCTTTGGCTTACTGTGTTTTTTACGTTTTCTTCTTTATATCTACTGCACATTTAAAGTCTCATTTTTTTGAGAAATGAGGCATAACCGATTTAGACTTCAGTGTTGTTCGGATATAGCCATCTCTAGCTTCATGTCCATATACTTTATTCGATGTCTCTCTCAAAAGTTTGAAGCACATCTTAACTGTCTCGGTGTGACAGGAAAATATTTGTATTTCTCTGATGATCTGATGAGAGTAGTGTCAGAAGTGACGAACGATTTAACATCATCTTCCCTTAGGTCCCGCGGCATTGGGGGAGGATACACCGCACAAGAATTCCAATTAATAATTTCTATGTAATCGAAAGCTTGAAATTTTCCATTCGGTGGCATTACATTTCTACCAGTCTGCTTCCTTGGGACGGTTTGTCTTGCTTTTACGATCCTTCTGTAATCAATATCCCGAATATGTTTTCTTTAATCGACAATCATTCACAACAGAATATTCTCTGGTTGCGCAAAAGATGCATTTCGTTCTATTTCTGGATCGACAGCTTGTAGTAATTCGTCGGATAAATAGCGTAATGTCTGGATTGCTTGAAATACATGTTTTGGTCCGTCAGTAAAATATTTGCTTATTTTATGGCAAATTACACAGGCATAGATTTTAATATGAAGCCAGCTGTTTCTTTTAAGTTTTCGAATGAATCTGATACAATCTAAGGACTCGGTTGGACGCAGTTAATTATCTGGAATAGGACAAAGTACCAGGGTCCCAATTCGCCAGGTCTTCTGGACAATGTCCCAAGGTGATTGCATTCAAAATGTCCCAAAGATAATGTTGTTCTTTGCTCAGAAAAGTTCATGTCTATATCAGAAATCGAACAACCTGCGGGTGTTCAGAATCGACCACAGGAGCTTTTTCACAGCACGTGAGCTGCTACCTGATTGGCGCACTAAAAATTTTAGGCCCTTCAGTTTGACCGTGAATATGTTGGAAAATTCGGCTGTAAGAAAGCTCATTAACCACTTCACCGGCGACGGGTATAGGGAAACAGTGCTTTTACCCCGACTTATCTCGGGGCAGCCGTTGAAGTGGTTAAAAGCGCTGTTGCGATAATTTTAATTCTCATCTACTATTTGGGCTTTCAGTCGATGAACTCAGTTTGATATATCTTCCTCATACTCCGAGTCTTCAAAAGAAGTGTGTTTGAGTTCATCAGTATCACAGTACACTGCCACTTTAGGAACTTTAAAACTATTTGAGGAACTATTCAGTGCATGCTGAAGATCACGAGCTTTCCGATCGTCCTTCACATTTAACTTTTTTGTAACTGTTTTGTAAATACATCCGATTTCCCCCCAAATTGTAATTCCTTTGAAGAATCATAAACCTCAACTCAAAGACACGAATTTTCTTTATTATTTTTACATAAGCATTTAATTAGAATTACACATTAACATGCATGTGGTCTTTTTAATATAATATAAATACCACACCCAACAATTGGAGGGTCTGTTGGGTAGAATGTTGGTGTAACTCAGCGTTGAACCACTACCACTAGGTGAGTTCAGTGTCGTTTTGTTTTAGCAAAACAAACTAAGAGTTGCACGGTGAAAATTGTGAAAAATTGGTAAATTTATGATTTTTTTTTCTAAGTTCTTGCGCGAACAAAAAAAAAAAAAAATGGATTATTGACTGGAATTTCATTTATTTAGGTTATGCAAACCATGAAACAAGCATAAAAAGCTAAAACGTGTTTATTTTTAAAGTTTTTATTAACTTAAAAAATAAAAAAAGCGCAATTTTTGCAATTTTTCATCAACTTTAAGTACGATGCGCGAATGGAAGATGTTAACCGATTTTTAAAATTTTTATGCCGTTTTTCTTCTTAGTACAATAGGCCACTTTTCCGCACTAAATCGTTCCGAAATTTAAAAAAAAATCTTTTTTTCGACCCACCCTAGTGTCTGCTGTGTGCTGGCTGCTTGAAAAACCGCAAACCCGAGAAAAGTGGTTGCAATGCAAGATTTTAAGCACACGAGGTTTGCCCAGACAGAGACACTCGATTTTTTATTTGTGATTACTGTAACTCTGATGATGATATCGAGTAGGATAGAAGTTACACAATGTTAATGTTTTAGTCATTATTTTTATGTCTGTATAATTTAGAATTTACATTGTACGGCGATAACGCCTTTTTTAAAACTTACTGCTAATAATGAAATTGATTTCTCTTAATTGTGTGTCATATTTGAGTTTCATTTAAACTTTTATAAAGCGTGTGTCAACTTACCCCATAGGTATAGGCAACTTGCCCCGTGGCGGGGTAGGTTGGCGCACAATTTCCCTTTTACTTTAGGTTTCCTCTAAACATAAACTACAAAAGCTACAAACTCAAAACTCCGGGTATTTAACGGCCCAATGCCTCTTCTTTAAAAGTACAGTTAAAGTTTCATAAAAAAAACGTAAATAAAAAATTAATAAAAATCAATAACTAAAAACAGCGCCTACTAGCCCCGGTCTCCTCTAAAGGAAAATTTGCTTATCTGAGAAAAAAAAATTACTTTTCCTTTCAGAGTAATAGGATTGCGACCGGTGACTAACTTTGTATTGTTTGGTCTATTTCTACTGTAAACAATAATCATAGATTGCTACTAAACTTTAAGGTAGATATTTTCTCTTAAGAAATAGTGGTAGACAAAATAATAAAACAATAGTAATGAGCCTTAATATTAAAAAGAGGAATATTTTTTCCCACGTGAGTAACGCCCCCTCCCCTGCACCCAGGATATTATTTCGTCGGCACCGTTAAATCGGTCGTCTTATAAACACGAACCCGCTTTTTAATATTACATGCACTAAACTGGGTGATACATCATATACACTATATTGCCATTAACGACCGGACACTTTCGATTTTAGACATTTTGTCAAAAAATTAAAGATATATTTGTCGGATTTTTCTGGAACGTCAGGATTATGAAGAATATGTTCTACTTCATATTTACCAATGCTGTTTGATCAGAAGGACAATCGGGCTCGAACAAAAAATAATAGAAAAAGAATGACGTTTGGGATCAACCTTGTAAAATAAAATGCACGAAATGATCTATTGCTATAGCTTACGAATATATGGATATTGTACAAGGTACGTATTCATTTGTGGAAGAACAGAATGTGTATTCATGGAAATTTATCGATTTTTTAAAAATAAAAAAGAATGTACCAAGTTTTCTGTTTGTATCATGCAGGGGTTTTTATCAAATTTAATGCCAGTTTCAGAAAATTTGACAAAATGTAGTAGAAATAATATCGTGTAATTAGAATGTAAATATATTAAACATTTGACGAAATATGAACAGTTTAATGAAATGTTTTTATCTTCGCATACGCGCACAACGAACAGTATTTTTTCATGATTTGATTGTAAAATCTATGAAGCAAGTATTAATAAAAGTCCGGTCAGATATCCTGAAAATTCAGAAAGATTTTGGCAATACACTGAGCTGGTTTCGAGTTGTTCTCTATAAACACCTAAATAATAAGGGTTTCTCCATAAAATGTCTTTTTTAATTTTTACTTTTTTTTAATTTAATTTTTTTATTTTTGGATACTTCAGTTTTTCTTGGAAATCACAAGACCAAGCCTGTTTCAAGAAAAAAAGAAGTATCAAAATCTAATCATTTCTCCTATATCTACTCGTTGACATTCAATAAGTACAAACTCCTTTTCTGAAAGCCAGATAATAAAAAATGACAATTTGTGGAAAATCCCTTATCATTCAGCAGCTTTTAGAGAGCAACTAAAAAGTCGCTCACTATGTTGCGGATATCTTTCTGAATTTTCACGATATTTGACTGGCTTTGATTAAGCGTTTCTCCATAGAGTTGACTATCAAGTCATGATTTTTTTTTTTATCTTGCACGCAAGCGCAGATAAAAAACATTTCATTAATTGCTCTAAGTTCATCAGATATTTAATATATTTACATTACATTACGCAATTCTGTTTCTACAGCATTTTTTCCAATTTTCTGAAACTGGCGTTAAATTTGGTAAAAAAAAAAAAAAAAGTCCATGGTATAATAAACAATTAAATTTAAAAAATCAAAAAACCCGACTGCGTAAAAGGCGAACTAATTAATTATTTCTCATCAATGTGAAATTATTTTTTTTTCAATTCCTACTATTAGCTTACACTCTCGCTACATACATCTTGTTCAAATTTTCAATCGTTAATAATTTTTCATCCAATCAAGCTCAAATAAATTTTTTAAACTTGTAGTGCATGACACTTGATATTAATCGAGTTTTTTTCAAATATTAATTCATTAATTAAATTAAATCAATCAATTTTCAATAATCGAGAGAGCCCTCTTCTTGATCAAGGTATTTTAAGACCAAGAGAGGCCTCTTCTTGATCAAGGCATTTTAAGCTCCACTCAGGAGGAAAGAAGAATGGGAGAAAAAAAATTCTGTTGTTGACCTAAGTAGGAATTATCTTAAAGTTTTTTTTAATATTACTTGTTTATATTACTTACTTATTTTTCTCTTATTTACTTGTATTGATGGCTTTTAAGTTGTGTTTAATTGTTAGTTCCTATCTATAAACACTGTTTTGATGAGCCCTAGATGTCTATGATGGTTACAGTTGCTTTAAAGCTAGAGATGCTACATACACAACTTCCAGGTTGTATAATATTTTAACGGAGCTTCTAACTGTAAAATAGTCAATGAAACATCGTCTTTATTTTGAAAGACCTATCTAATGATATGCCACTCAATAGGGTGCGTATTTTGTTTTTCGTCTCTACCGCCATTTTGTATTTTGCGGCCGCCATTTTGAATTTATAAAAACAAAACCTAGCCTATAACCATCGGGCCGTTAAGACGAATCTATAGAGACCTCATTCATTAAAATCCATCCAGCCGTTGGGATGTTTCGAGGGTATAAAGAATTCCACATACACAGATATGCGTGAAACACCTAACACTTCTTCTCAGTCGGGTAAAAAAGAACATGGAAAATGTTTTTGAACTTTAAAAAAATCGATATATCTCATGAATATATGTTCAAGTCTTCTTCAAATGTATACATATATCGTGCAATATCCCTATATTCGCAAGCTATAGCGATAAATCATTTCGTGCATTTTATTTTACAGGGTGATCCCAAAAATTATTACTTTCCTTTGATTTTTTTTGTTGGCCTCCTAATTGTGATTCTGATCAAATCGCCGTTTGTATTTATCAAGTCAAACATATTCTTCAAAATCCTCACGTTCCACAAAAATCTGACAAATATATCTTTAAATATTCGACAAAATGTCTAAAATTACAAATGACCGGTCAATAATGACCATATAGTATATAATAATAGCTGGTTAGAACATCCTATATTGCACGCGTTGTAAAGTAAATATTTTTATATTATACAAATAATTTTAATTTCGTACAAGAGTTATTTTAAAAAGAAACAATCTTTCTCATCAGTTTTTGAGGATCTAAATGTAACTTTGATAATCATCTCGATTTTGGTTTAGCAAGAATGAAATTTCGAAACTTTATTTGACAACGTAATTGATGTCTTTGAAATAAAAATTATTTTTCGTGTTGTTAGTGGTAAATCTAAAAAATTATACTAAATGTAAAATATATATCAGAGTTTTGAAAAAAAAAATATTTTGATCTATATTCTGTAACATAGAAATTCCTGGTTCGATATCCTAATGTTGTATAAATTTATTCTTTTATATACGTATTTCAAAATATATTCAAATTAAATCCACTTTTCGTTATTTCCAATTCTAATGCCCTTTTCTGAATAGAATGATTCAAATGCTAATTATTACGCTTAATGTTACCTTTGTTTCCATTTTAATGAATTTTTATAATGTTCTGTGATGATAATAAGAAAGGAAATTGCAATTGCAGAAGAAAGCTTATTATAGTTAATTCCAAATATTTTATGTGCACTTACAAGATGAACTTTTATCATCAAGTAGGTTAGATTATAGAAAATAAATAAATAAAGATAGGTAGTCATCAAATAATGATGAAATACTTTTACATTTATAAATGGCTAAAGTATAATTCAGTATTATACTCGTCATTGTAATCTTTTCCTTATACAAGACATTTCGCCTAGGATAATATGGATATAAATGTAGTTTACAACACAGATATCTACATAGTATCAATATTTGAACATAAATTTCGTTAATTCAGTTGCTTTAGCTCTACTAGGAAAACTAAAAATACAATATAATTTCGTGAATATGAAAAAACAAATGAAATGAATGAAAAAAAAACATTAAGGGAATGAACAAATGGTGTTTTGCTGAAACTTCTAAGCGAACGAATGTCAGTCTAATTATTTTCAAACATACTTCGAACTCAAAATCAATAATACAAAACTACCTTGTCAGGGATAATATAAATAAAAAAAACTAAAGAAATTTATAGTATACATTTAAAATTTTAATTTAAATCTATATAAACAATTTTAAACAGATAACAGCAATTTCTTTAACAAATATTTCTCCAATACTCTCAAATAATTGCACACCCGAATATATGAAGATTACGAATACGAAACGCAAACATAGCGCATGGTCATTAGTTATATATAAGAATATCTTGGAAATATTACGTATTATTAAAACAATATTATTCTTACTTTCTTTTACTTTATTTATACTCCTCGAAGAAAATAGACATTGGTAGATTAGTACGTAAAATAATAAAGAACATTCGGTGACATGCACAATAATGTTTAGAATGATACAGGGTGTCTCAACTAAGATGTTACAAACTTCGAGGGGAAGTTGGGTACACTTAGACGACTCAGAATCACATAGAAATACGGAGTCGGAAACTCCTTTCTGACTCATTAAGAGCATTGAAAAGGCTGGATCACACAAAGCTGATCCTTTGCTCCGGAGTTGCGAGAGTGGTGCTAGCGGATAAAACGGGCAGGGTTCTCGGTGCAAAGTTTCTTGAGAGAGTTTTAAAGGGACAATAAGCAAATTTCTGGATGGATCGTTGAAATAGCATTCACAGGAAATCTACGATAAGAAGGAACCGCGCTCAGATGAAGCTTCATTTCTCACGCAGACACTGAAGCTTTAGGATAGCAGAGTACACGAATTCACAGATAGCAGATATGCTTTTGGAATACGCTTTTGGTCGAACCACTCAGAGGTTGTACGCTCCAAGGTATCCGTTGAGGAGAATTGCTCGTCCATACCATGTTTGCGCACCTACACCAGCAATTATGCGAAAGCGGTTCTTTCCATAAAGTCACACATAATCGTCATCGAACAGCACGTACGCCAGCCGAAGAGGGAAATATGCTAGGTCTGGTAGATAGCACTTGGAAGTACACGAGGTATCAAGAATGAAATTGGGATTTCACGGAACAGCGTGTGAAGGAAATAGCAATGACATGCATCCATATCACTTACAATGCATCTAGTTACTAGAAGAACGTGACTTTAAACCTCGTCGGGCTCTTTCACATTGTCGTATGCAGAAAAGAGATGCAGATCCCTATTTACGAACCTCGTATTGCTCACAGATGAGGCGTGTTTCACTAGAGAGGCTATTTTCAATACTCATAACAATCATGCGTCGGCGATGGCAAATCCATATGCGATACGTGTTCGGTCTTCACAGACATGTTTTATGGAAAACTTGTGGGCTGGCATCGTAGCTGATCGCCTTTTCCCGCCATAGCTGTTGTCTGATCGCCTGACAGGTGTGAACTATTTGAAATTCTTCGAACAAGTGTTACCAGAATTACTGGCCAATACCCACGTTCCCACTGCGAAGTATCCTTCCCCTGTGGTACCAGCTGGATTGAATTCCCGCCCCTTTCCGTCTTTCTGTACGTAACCCTTTGAAGTGAACATTTGTCCAACTATGGATCGACCGTGGTGGTGTAGTGAATTGGCCTGCCTGATAACCAGACCTATCGTGTATGGATTACTTCTTCTGGGGAAATGTGAAATCTCTTGTCTACAAAAATACCCGTTTACAGCGCCAAGGACCTTATATCATGCATCGGGGCAGATGCCGGGGAAATCCAAAACTCTCCTGATATGTTTTCGAGTGTTGGAACTTCCATGCAGCAAATCTGTGAGGCCTGCATCATATGCGGGGGTTATCAATTCGAACACCAAATTTGATATGAGTTGTACTTCCCCTTTGTTACTTTTGTTTTCATGTTTATGAACAGAGAGTAATAAACACATTTTTTTCACATATTTTGTGTCTTATCCTTACATTGTGTTTTATTTCTAAAAGGTCCTTCCGGTCAGTGCCGGGACTAAGAGGTAGCTTTCATATTCTTTATTTTTTAAAAGCGAGCATATATTATTCAAACACACGGAGCTCAAATTAGTGGAATCTTATTATAGAAAATTAAATAGTAATTTATGTCAATATTGAATATGAATAAGAATTTTGCGAAATTAGTCAGCATTATCCAAGTAATTCCTCTGCACTTGCTCACTCACATCGGAATCGGTTGATATATACGATTGCTTTCTCAGGCAAAAAACCAGATTTTTCAAAATGTCACCCACATTAGAAATTTAAACTGTTATATCTCAGCCATTTCTTAAGATTATCACAACACAAAAAAGTGTTCTGGAATCTTTGTATCAAGCTCAAACACATAAGACAAAAATTTTTTTCAATTTCTTATTTTTTTGTACATCATTTTAAATTTAATTTATTTTTAATGGCCGCATTTTGAAACAAAATGGCGAATAAAGCTGGCCAACGAACTCGGTCTAGACATTGCTATGTCCTATGTGCTTACCTTGTCGCATCCAAATTGGTTCATAAATACGTGTATTATCGCGCGACATTAATCACATCGTTTCAAATTGTCAGCCACACTAGAATTTAAAAGTGCTATACCTCAACCATTTTTTTAATATATAGACGAAACAGGAAAATACTCTGGAATCTGTGTGTTAAGCTCAAACACATAAGGAAAAAATCTTTTTCAATTTCTAAATTTTTTGTACCCCATTTTAAGTTTTAAATCTTAAAAAAAAAAATTAAATGGCCGCCATTTTGAAATAAGATGGCGGATGAAACTGGCCAACAAACTCGGTCCAGACATTGTTATGTACTATGCACATGCCTTATGACATCCAAATCGGTTCATAAATACGCGTATTATCGCTTGACAAAAATCAGATCGCTTCAAAATGTCAGCCATGCTATAAATTCAAAAGTGCTATAACTCTGCCAATTTTTAAGGTATAGACAAACAAAAAATGCTCCGGAATCTTTGTATCAAGTTCAAACCCATAAGAATTTTTTTTTTTTTTTAATGTCTAAATTTTTTGTATCTCATTTTAAATTTTAATGTTTTTAAAATTCTTTAAATGGCCGCCATTTTGAAACAAGATGGCTGATGAAGCTGGCCAACTAACTCGGTCGAAACATTGGTATGTACTATGCACATGCCTTATAACATCCATATCAGTTCATAATTACGCGTATTATCGCGTGACAAAAATCAGATCGTTTCAAAATGCCAGCCATGCTAGAAATTCAAAAGGGCTATAACTCAACCATTTTTTAAGGTATAGACGAAACAAAAAACGTTCCGGAATATTTGCATCAAGCTCAAACCCATAAGAAAAATCTCTTTTTCAATTTCTGAATATTTTGTACCTCAATTTAAATTTTAATGTTTTTAAAAAATTTTAAATGGCCGCCATTTTGAAACAAGATGGCGGATGAAGCTGTCCAAAAAACTCGGTCGAAACATTGGTGTGTATATGCACATGCCTTATCATTTACAAATCGGTTCATAAATACGCGTATTGTCGCATGACAAAAATTAGATCGTTTCAAAATGTCTGCAATTCTAGAAATTCAAAGTGCAACTCAGCCATTTTGTAAGGTATAGACGAAACAAAAAATGCTTCGGAATCTTTGTATCAAGCTCAAACCCATAAAAAAAAATATTTTTAAATTTCTAAATTTTTTGTGCCTTATTTTAAATTTTAATTAAATAAAAATTGGGTTACATACCAATGTCTCGACCGATCGGTGAAAATATACCAAACTTTTTCGGAATCGCTTACCTCTGAAAGGCTGCAATGGGTAGCTTTTTGTAATGAAAACTGCCTAAATATGCAAAATGCGAAATTAACTTTCGAAACAAGCACGCTCGAAAATTTTGCTTCTTTCTAATACACTTACTGATTCAGGAAGGCGTTTTCGACCCGGCATTCCTATAAACCACAATTAAATAAATACTTTCTATAAATCACCATAAAAATATAAAACACATAGGACGCGTTTCCAAAAGAGGACAAGCCTTCTCCTATTTTTGGACACGTGTCTACATCGGCTGATGTAGGAGTGTTAAAATTTCGAGCTCGAAACACGTCCTGTTTTTTTTTTTTTTTTTTTTTTTTTTTATGGTGAATAAAAGTGTTTGGGAGGACCTTGAAGCATAATCAATTTATAAATAAGCCTATAATGTCAAGCGTTATCTAGGACTTTAGAATTGTATAAGAATACTTCTCAACTAGAAGACATTACACTATACGTCCGCTCTTTTTTAGTCATAACTCCATTGCACACTAGGGTGGAGCGAAAAAAATTATTGTTTGTAAATTTAAAACGAATAGGTGCCAAAAGTTGCTTTTATACTAGTACATCAACTGCGTGTAATATTACCGCTGAAAAAAAATTCCTTGAGTCCGCTTTTGTCCAAATGTCGAAATTTTAGGTAAAATTTAACATTTTTTTCAAATAAATAAATAAATAAATAAATAAATAAAATGAAAAATTCCTGTAGAAATAGTTATTATTTAAACCTTTATTATTAATGACTTAATATATTTAAACGATAAAACGATATCTTTTCTGTATAACTCGAGCAAAATTGGCAACTTTTAGTAAAAAAAGGCGTTGCCACTCTGTGTTGTCATACAACTAATTTTTGTTTAGAATACAGATGTTAGCTAGTTGCTTTCAAACCTACCCAGGAGATAACATGTGGAGTTGGCTGCATTTAATGTCACAACAGTGCATAGCTTGACCACCCTACCATCTGAGAACAATGTTTTATTTATACATTAAATTGTGATTTTTTATCAAAGACATGCATAACATGAAGACATGCAAAGACACATCAAACTTATAAGTTTTCTATGTATCAACCTAATTCACCTCTTCTTTGTATCCAGAGACGTTGGATGATGCTGCTGTGACACACCTTTACCTATATTTCAGCTATTTGGGTATGATAAGACAAGCAGAGTAACGCAGTAGAATTAATGGAATCTAATAAGCGGTCTATTATCTTCACCAAAATTGCATCCAGTTATTGCTTTGTGATTGGGGGTTCTGTTACTACAACATTCTACAACATTTCATCCTTTAGTATGCCATCATTTACTCTAACTCTTGCGTTATTTATTTATTTATTTATGCATTTATTTGCTGAGAAGCTTACTGCTTAATGTGATGGTGATCGTCAGAGAGCATTGAAATTATAATTTGCTCTCGATGTGCAAAGCAACAAGTCCTAAGTATTTTTCTTTAGTATTTGTTTTATGCCATTTTCTGTGATGTTTAATAGCCGTGTAATTTCCCATAAATTTTTAGATCCATTTTTTAGATGTGGATTTCATTTGGTGTAAACCATTATGAGTCATAAACTTGGATCACATACTTTGTGAGTGAAGCTACAGACTCTGATGGTCAATCAGTGCTTCTATGAAGGCGGAAATTTTTATTCGTCTATGTGAGTCATCTTGCGTAGGACTAGTTTCTTGGATTCGTATTCGCTAGATCTTCTGAGCAATATCTCGAGGATATAACTTTAAAAATATCTAGCAGGTATTTCTGGTCTGTGCTGAGTACCCTTTTCTCGATTTCAGGAAATAATGTTTCAAAATTACTCTCTATGACTTCAAAGACGGAAATAGAAGGGAATGACACGTGGACAAAAATGTTCCTATTAGACAGGCGAATCTCTGTGGGTTAGAATCTAATTTTTGCAAACGATCTTGTCTAATGAAAGATGCAGAGAAAATTCCTTGGATTTGAAGGTATCATATGATCCATTGTAATGACTCATTCTAAACATGTCTTACGCAGAATGGATGGCAACGGCGAACAGAATTCTCTGCCTATAAATGAGCACTCATCATGGGCCTATCAGAATCTCTACGCTCACTCAAAAAGTACTCTGTAACCCAAGTTTGGACCCAGAATGGTTTGCCATAAAATGTAATTCACATCTAAAGAAGAGATCTAGAAACTCATGGGAATTTATTTGGCTACTAAACAACATATAAAACGGAATAAAACAAAAGTTAAAAAAAGTTATTTAGGGCAATGGTTGCTTTGCATACGCAGACGAAATTCTGATTTCAATGCTCTCTGACGATCGCAATCACAATACACAGTTAGCTGCTCAGCCCGTAATAGTTGGAAGATGAGAGTAAATGATGGCATACGCAAATCTGAAATATCGACAATCAACTTTGTAGTGGATAATTATATAAATCTAATTGATTGGAAAATTGTTGTAGCAACAGAATTTCTAATCAATATGCTTTTATCGGGTGCAACCTTGGTGAAGATAATAGACGGCTGAATAGATTATATAAATATCATCCCCACTGCATTACATTTTTTGCCTTCTCTTACACGGCAGTAGAAAAATACGTGAAGGTTATCACAGCAGCAGCATCCAAAGTCTGTGGATACAAAGAAAAGATGGAGTAGGTTGATACATAAAAAACTTATGCCAGGCTTTGATAACAAAAAATCACAATTCAATATATAAAAAAAATATTTTGTTCAGATGGTAGCGTGCTCGAGCTAGATGTACTGGGTAGTTTTGAAAGCAACTAGGTAAGAGCTGTATTCTAAACAATTCGTTGAATGACGCAACAAAGGGACAACACCCTTTTTTTACCGAATGTTGTCAGTTTTTCCCCAGTTATACAGAATAAAGATATAGTTTTATCGTTTAAATATGTTAAGTTAATAATAATAAAGTTTTAAATAACACTTATAATAATAACTATCCCTATAGGAATTTGAAAATTTTTTTTTTGAAAAAATGTCAAATTTTACCCAAAATTTCGACATTTAGTACAAAAGCGCAGACTCAAGCCATTTTTTTTTCAGCGGCAAAATTTCACGCAGTTGATGTACTAGTATAAAAGAAACTTTTAGCACATACCCATTTTTGATTAATATATATATATATATATATATATATATATATAATTTTTTTTCGCTCCACCCTATTGCACTTTCATACGTTAGACGAAAGTCCTCCCACACCGAAATGAGAACGAACTTTTATCTTAACAAACATGAATATGTGTTTCTGATAAGTAGAATTGCGTTTCACCGAATTGTTGATATTTATAAAATTACTATGGGACAGTATGTATTAAACAAACGGAATTTATCATACGGTGAGTCATTATATATATGAGTTATGCCAAAAGGATATGTATATATATATTACAAACATTGTTAAAAACGTTTATTGTAATGATCAATTGGTACTTTTCGGTTAGCCGGGTGCCACTGTTATATATACATATATGTATATACATATATATATGTATATATATATATATACATATATATATACATATATACATACATATTGCATTTATATATGTGTGTGTATGTATATATACAATATATATATATGTATATATATAACACTGGCGCCCGGCTAACCGAAAAGTACCGATCAATTTTAACAGCTTATTATATAAACTGCATAAAGAGGACTCCTACTGATCCGTTTTTTAATTACCATTATTTTTCAATAAATATTTTAGTGATAGGATTTTGTAAAACTTTTAATAAAAGTAACTTCCTGCTAATATTTACAGAAATATAAAAAGAAGATATTTCAAAACCATTCAGAAACCATGGGAACACTGTATAAAAAGAGAAAATATGATAAAAATAACATTTGTATAATAGATCTAAATGCAAGTTGGATTATAAGTTTAACGCACTGATGAAGATAAAAAAAAAATCCGTTCTGAAAATGAAGAATTTATCACATTTTCATTAAATTCACCCAAGAGTTGCTTCATTTATTTTAGAGCTCAGAAATAATACTCTATAACATATAATTCAATTTATTAAAAGATCCACCATTTGATGTTCACTCATATAAGCATGTTCCAGAGCAATCTGCCATGTTTATATATTTTAATTAATATTTCAAAAGTCTTCTATTCTTCAAAATTCTTGAAAGTTCTCCTAATTAGTTTTACAAAAGTAAACGCATTTTCTACAATTTCGCGTTTCGCTAAATTATTCGCTTGTTGCAGTAAATTAATTTTATCGAGAGAGTATGTCAAAGAACAAATATAATTTTGAATATCTGATGAGGTATAATAATTATTTATAATTTTATAAATATTTCAGTTCGATATTCCTAAATATTGCACGAAATATATCGGTAAGGACAAAATACAAGTAACTAGTAAATCTGCAGATCAAGAGCCTCAACGTCATCTCTGCAACTCATTGTTTTTATCAAACTTTGCGTAATATTAATCTTTCTACAAAAACAAAATTTAAACTATTTAAATTACACAAACATTTATAAAAGGAAAAAAAATATTTCGATGGTTTCAGACATTAAAAGCGTTAAATTAAACACGTTGTTATGTAAGGATATTCTGAAATTCTCACGAGCTACTTATTCTAGTAATTTTTATATAATAAAGCAAATTTCTTCAGGGGGGCTCTGCCCCCCTGAACCCCCCGTTGTGTAATTTATTTTGCATTTGTAATTTTCTACTGATTGAGTTAATGATTACCCTATATCTTAGATTTCTTTTTACACTGCGATTTATAAGGATAAGCAATAATTCGGTCAAGCATTTTACGTTATCCTAATATCCATACAGCAGTATTTACTTGCCTGCTAACCACAAATACCTGTATCTAATGGATAAAGAACTTTTGGAAATGTAAACTGAAACATCTAATTTAGAAATCTAATACCTTTATAAATTTTGTTTATAAAAAAATAATTTTTATTACCACTCTGCAATATTTATATCTAAGATCTAATCTAAATATCAAAAAATGTACTCGATAGCATTAACTTACTAAAATCACCCTAAAGTAGGGGGGCTTCTAAACCTAACAGTTAATAATTCATCATCGTTAAATAGATAAACATGATTTGGCGCCTTTAAGTATTTTTTGTGATTTTCTTTTAATAGTATCTACATTTAATTTAAAATCGTGATGTTACAAATACCGTTGAAATTTGACGCAAACCTATGTTCAGGTCAAATTACGAAAGGTTAACTAACATTTCATTTCCCTTAGCCGGACTTTCTGTTTCATTTTTCGTAATAAGGATTATTTTAATAATTTAATTTATTTTACACTCTACAAGCTGTTACACGGACGTTGTTCACGTAGCATTAAAATAGAGATAAATGCATTAAGTAAAACATTTCACTCCCCACCAGACATACCAAGTCTCAAGCTTTTTGCACATCACTATTATCTTAGAGAAAATGTTCTTTTAAATCGCGCAAATGTTTCAATTAAATAAAGTAACATTTTCTGTATTAAAATACTGGTATCCAGAACGCCAGAGGCTTGGCAGCTCTGCTCCTCTTAATAAAAACATATATGATTAACCAACACTTTATCACATTTTATAGGAGACAATACGGAATTTCTTATTTGTATGGCCTTACATATATCTCAGTCATAAAAATGTAAAATTTTGTGCCAATTAATGCACGCAATTGCGAAAATGAAATCGCAAAGAATGAGAAAAGGAAGGCCAAGTAAAATCGTGTAAATCGAGGAATCTTTCTTCGTAGTGCTGGGAAAATACTGCTACAAAAACTATTTTAGGTGGTATTTGGTGTGAAATGTTTATATGTATTCATTCCTGTCCTATATATCCTTTTTTTTATTTTTTATTTGCTTATTCCATTTTTCTTTTGCACGTGAAAATCTTACAAATTAAAATTAACTCTTTGGGAGAAATTGTTATTCATTTTTTTTTTTTTTTTGGCAACAATAAAGTTTATAAAATTTAACAGAATAATGTCAGTTTATTCTGTATGAAAATAACGAACTTTTTCATTTATAATCAAATAGTTGAATAAATAAATGAAAATATTATTCTATATAGTATATAAATATTATTTTCATTTCTGCGTTTAAATAAATCTATATGCAAATATCTATACAAAGGCATTCATTAATTCATTCCTTTTGCTTTGATTTGACTTCAAAAAACCATACATACTTTCACATTTATGATATTTTTAGATGAGATGCTGTTGCTACGCAACGGTTAAAAGAAAAAATGAAATATAAGTAAATTCATAAAATAAAATGTTTTATATTATTCGAACACATGTATAAAATTCTATCATAAGTTATACACCTAATTTAAAAGCTCTGACAAATGTTTTGACAAAATTGCAAACTAATAAGAATAATTTAATACTCTTATTTAAAAATTTCAGCATCCAAAATTTACCATTTAAATCTATTATTCATATGAGCGATTTCTTTCAACAAATGAAAATTTGAAAATCGTCTGACTTCCCATAGAAAAGCATTATATCACAAAATAAAATGTTCTGTATATTCCGAACGAATGAACCAAATGTAACCCAAAACTACACAGCTAAATCCGGGGAGCTCATCAACATGCCCAGGGAATTTCAAGCCGATCGGATGCTTTTTGCGGCAGTTATCGTGGAACAGACAGACAGACTAACGGAAACCAAAACTTTCCGTGTCTCCACAGTAAGCCTTGACTGACGTTTCGGCAATTAAATTTAAAAAATCAAAAAACCCGACTGAATAAAAGCCAACTAATTAATTATTTCTCATCAATGTGAAACTATTTTTTATATTGCTTACCTATTTTTTTATTTACTTGTATTGATAACTTTTAAGTTGTGTTTAATTATTGGTTCCTATGTACAAACACTCTTTTGATGAGGCCTATAGATGTCTATTATGAAGGTTAGAGTTACAGTAAAGGTAGCGATCCAAAGTACACAACTTCCAGTTGCAGTAAAGCTAGAAACCCTACATACACAACTTTCAGGTTGTGTAATATTTAAACGGAAACTCTGACTGTAAAACAGTCAATGAAACATCGTATTCATTTTGAAAGATCTTTCCAATGATATGCCACTCAATATGGTGCGTAAATTTTTATTTTCGTCTCTACCGCCGTTTTGTATTTTACGGCCGCCATTTTTAATTTATAAAAACAAAACCTATCCTATAACCATCGGAAGATTAAGTCGAATCGATAGAGACTTCATTCATAAAATCCATCCAGCCGTTGGGATGTTTCGAGGGTATAAAGAAATCCACATACACAGATACGCGTGAAACACATAACCGTTCTTTTCAGTCGGGTAATACAATACGTAGCTGTGCAAATATAAGCATATATCCTATCTTTCAATTTCTCCAGTATTTTATATAAATTTTATTCACTCGAAATTCTTCTTCTTTCTTAATAAAGGAAAAAAATTACCTAATTTTGGAATTTTTAAGGAAAACGCGTTTGGTTTAGTAGCTTTCAGATCACTTATATAAGCAAGGGGAAGATGCACAGAACCATTTAAAGGATATGAAACGATTAGTTTGGCATTGTAATAAACATGATTAGTTGCTTAATATGCATATAATAATAGTTAAATAAAAATAATATCATAACCAACAAACTATATGCAATTTCACCATACAGTATCAATCATTACTTTCTTTTCCTTAAATTAATTCAATAATTGTTCTTTTTTCTTTAAATAAAGTTATAATGCCAAAAAAATAATTCTTTTTGATTTTATACATTTTTTACTCTTTTAATAATCATAAAAATATATTCCACAAAGACTATCCAATAGAATAAATATGAATTAATATTAAAGATTTGATATTTAAAACACCTTTAAAAAAGCTTTTTATTCATTTATAATGTCAAATCAATTTTCTGCAAATTTACATTTCTCTGAACTGGTGACATAAACAAACTTTATTGGTAAAGTCACGATAAATAACCCTTACACACATTATTAATAATATGAATTTTATAAAAATTAAATTCATCCTGCATTTACCACTTTTTGAAGAAAACAGAATTTTAATGCCAAAATTCCTGCATTTCAAATTTGATTTTCTCCATTTTGGGGACTTTCAGTAATTATAAAATTAAATTTTACAAAGACCTTCAAACCTACTAAATTTTAATTACCATCACAGATTTATTCCCTATTTAACACTTTCTCAGAAAAATCTGTTTCTTAGTTTTGCAATAGAAAATACATTTTCAATTAAGTTGCATTTCTCAAAATGGTGATGTTAAATGAATTTCATCTGAGAAGTATTTCCAAGAACATGTAACTTTTGCACATGTGGTAGGGCATATTTAACTACTTTTACATTTTTGTATTTTATGCTTTGAATTTTTTGTTGCAAGATCACGTAGATATAGAAGAAAAGAAAATTATTTATTTTTTTGAAAATGTGCCCATTTATCAAAGAGATAAACATTTTAAAAAATTTATGTTTGATCTAAACTAAAGATATGAAGTTCCTCATTTTAATAATTTGTATATATTAGTAGTATTTATTAGTATATATATTTAACACAAACCTATTAATTGTAATGATTACGTTCGTGTTTCATGTTTTAACTGTCCGTTATAAGACGAAAAAGTATAAGATTTAAAAGTATTTTTGTGATATAAAAGAAGAAAATTTATGGCGTTGATATTCTCCGTGAGCTGTTTCAGCTGTAGAAAAATGACATCAGATGAAGAAGTCATTATGCCAGTCTGCAAATTTTCCTCATTTTCCCGGATTTCCTGTAATGTCTCAGCTCAGTTGACAGCGGTTTCATAGTCTACTATTCCTGCATCTGAAATTTTAATTTGTAACTTAAAAGGGACGAAAGAAATAAATGTTGTGAATTTGATGTCATTAATGGCTGTCTTATCGCTAATTGTATCATATCTATCAGTTAATGTATGGAGATTAATTAGGTTAAGTCAGTTTATATGTTATATTATCTGTTAATATGTTAAGGTAATGGTAAAAATTCCTATAATACAATTGTGGTAACAATGTGAGATTGTTGAAATCGACAAGTGCTACAGTTTTTCTTGGCGCCCGAAACCGTTTATGCCTGTGAGAAATATATTTTTCTTTAATTCGATGTCATTAATGTCTGCTTTATCTGCAATTATATCATGTATTCTATCAGTTAATATGTTTAGGTGATGGAAAAAATTCTTAATTTATTCTCATGGCAACAATTAGATTGTTGAAATACACAAGTGTTTCAATTTTATTAGAATTGGCGTAAAATATCCAAAACATTTTTTTTTTTCGAAAAGTTCAGCGGACACAGCGAAAGTCGTTAGACTTTTAAGTGCTCAAATTTTGTGTGAAAATGTTAAAGGAGCTTTTGTTAATTTACCACCCAATAATTGGATAGTTGCCTCCACTCACTCCAATTATGAGGGCTTGTCAACGCTCTTGATTGCATAAAGAGGAAAACAACAACCGTTGGATCTCTCTCATAATTTCTTATTTTAAGAGTTATAAACCTTTAGGCGTCAGCACAAACCATTACCTCATCGAGTTGACAGCTAAAATTCCATGATTATTTAAAACTCTCTTCGCATATTAAAAAGTAACTGGTCTGCTAAGTTATATCTTGGTGGGAAACAGCTATAACTCGATTTTACTGGTTGACTGGTAGATATACCGTTGTGTATTCCTGCTCCAGTTCTCAGTGTTTAATATATTTGGGTGCAGGAAAACAGAATAGTAAACCTACCATACAACTAATAAAATCGAGTCAGTAGGCGGTTTCCACCAAGATATGACATTGCATACCAGTTGCATTTTATTATGGTAATCGAGTTCAGTCTACACCTAGAATTTCAGCTGTCAACTCGACGAGGTAATTGTCTGTGCAGTGACTTCCCGGTCAATAAGTTTAGTTGACTGTGTTTATGTTTTGGTGAATTTTACGCTTATTGTTTTATTACCCAACATATGCTGAGTATAAAATACAAATAATAAACGAAAAGTAATATTACAATGAATAAATGATAAATAGATATAATTACTATAATTTTTTTCCATTAAAAAGAGTTATTTTGAAATATAATTTTTTTTTTCATCAGAAAAGAGTCAATTTGAACTAATATAAATTCATATTTTGTATATTTTTCAAGCTGGCAACCTCTCCAGGTGGTTCTAAATCACGCCCTTGAGTGAGAAAGATGACCCGAACTCCTGCAGAGTACGCAGTAGCATTTAATGCAGCGGGAACCAGGTATGCACGAATCTTAGAGTCCTAGTTGGCGGCCGGCGAGTAATGGAGCTTTGTGAACGATTGCGTCCTCGTGTGGCTCAAACCACCCCCGCCACCGTGGTTTTCGGGTCAAGGTGGATAGTGACACTCCGTAGGTAGATCTTAGCGCCGATCACGGTTGCATATTCACTCAGAGCAAATACTAGTTAATGATATAGGAACAATTGTACATAACGATTATCTGGGGTAAAGACTAGTTTAAAAATGAAACTCTTTATAATAAGGCCTTGCCACTCCGCCGTGTCGACAAGGTGCGCAGGAAGACTATGCAGTATTTATCTGTACCAGTGTCGGGGTGGGGGGGGGGGGGGGTTAGATAGCGGTATGAGGTCTTCGCCTTCATGTCATTGCTCATCCGCCGGGTCCGCTGTAGCTGGAGTAGTTGTGACCGGCCAGTAAAAAGACCTTTCCCCTTGTCCCTGAAGTTGTCCTGTGAGTGGCGGTAGCACGACACACTAGTCTCAGTAGGAGGAGTTGTCCGTCACTCCTCTTGGTCGGCCGCTGGAATTGGGACAAAGGCTCGCCGGTTAATGTGGCGGCGATGAAATCGAATCCAACCTCCGGGTCAAAAATCCATCCGGCTTTATTAATCGTAGTCAATGCTTTCTGTGACCAACTGTCAAATAAGCAGGCTTTCTAAATGCATAAGGTTCAATATTTGAAAACTGGACTATTTCATTTCAAAATTTTTATTTTTTTAAATTAATGTGCCACGTACCGCATGCAAAAGAATCAAAAAATGCAAAAGAAAAAAATGGTCCCGATTTCGTCGCCCCAAAAAATCCAATACGTCGAGGCTTAACTTATAACTAAATCAAAATTTATTTCTAAATGAGTAAATAATTTAATTTACATTAAAATCAGGCACAAAGAAATGTACTAATTATCAGTGGAATAACATAACGAAACTTAAGCCATCCAAACATGAGGATAAAATTGAAAAAAAAAAAAAAAACATGAAAAAGCATTCCTAATTTCGTCCCTGGGGCAAAAATAAGAACTGCAAGGGGGACGAAATTGGGACCACGCTACTTCTCAATATGGCGGAGCATCAGTTCACGTAATATGAACTGAGCGGCCTAAAACTCACTGTATGCTATTTTCAGAATCTTACCTACGTAAAATATATGCAATGAATAAGAAATAAATACTTCCAGTACAGTAAACAACGTTCTACAAACGACGTACTAAGAACACAGGTCTAAAAACTCAGGAACACAGGTCTAAAAACACAGGAACACAGGAAAGAAAGTAACTTGCGCCCGCGAGCCCGTTATTCCAAATTTATTTTGTGAAAAAGTTTGATCTTCATTGATGATTTCTTTGAACAGTCACAAGAAGGGAGATCCTCTCACAACTCGCAGTCATCTAATATCCATCCAACTAAAACAAGCCCCTTCGGTATGATTTTTTCTCTTTGTAATACTTTCTTCCAAAGCTGTAGTAGAAACGAAGCCGGAATTCTTAACTTCAATGACATCAAATTTAGGAAATTTCCTCTTTACATTCAGAATAGTTTCCTTCTAGTCTCCAGGAACATAAGGAACATAGATGTGTTGTTTCTTGCGACTTGATGCTTCAATCAGACCACATTATCCGTCATTAGGAATGCAAGAGTAGCCGCACACCATGAATTTGTGCTCAATTGATTCTGGTGTTATGTTTGTACTTTTAACTAGTCTCAACAGTGTAAGAAACATTTTGATATTTCTATCTTGGCCTCCAGGGGCAACAGAATATAGAATAATTTTCTTATATTTAGAGGTTCTCTCTCTTAGGTGTATTGGAACAATGCTCGATTTTTTTAAAAACCACTACCACCCTCTATTTCATCCCAAATGTACATGCATCTTACATTATTATTAAATGAATGCACCCCAAAGTAGTAAAAATTTAGATTGCGTTTGTAATAAGCTATGGATGTTTAAATCTTAGGAAAGGGAAGTGCTTTTTGCAAATCGAATGTACAGCAGTAAGCTTCATCTGAGGCTTCAATTTTATAAGTTTTCATTTTCTATCTAGCCTTTAGCTCTCCTCAAGTGGAGATCTCGTTCGGTTTCAAGACTTATGTTAGTATTTTCACCATTTTCTGTGGAAAGCAGATGTTATCACATAATTTACATGTACGTGTACTTTGCGGCTTGAAGTGTAAATCAAACTTTACCTTTAAATGCCTTTGTAATAGAATTTCTCCTTTACGGGGCTCTTATTCTTTGTCATACATTATTCTCTAGGCCGAAGATTGAAAAATATGTTCAGAGTTTTTTTCCATGTAATGAATTTTTTAAGAAAGAAGTTGTCGGTATGTTTACCGTTTGTTACCGAGAGAGGGGAGGTGGGGGGGGGGGGAGTCATCAAAAGCAGTATTACTTTTCATTCATTGTTTTTTCATCTTATGATTCACGAACTTTTTTTTTCATCAGAAGTTTTGAAATCGTTACTTATTTAAACTACAACGTTTTTTGATAGCAATGAGACAAGATTTAGAAAAGAATGAAGCAATTGAATGAATGAAGAATGAAAGAAATGTTCGAATAAAATTGTACTTTTCTTTATCTCCCATAGACGGCGGTGTGCCGATATATTTTTTTTCTCTCACTGCGTTTACTTTTCGCAGTTACCGGAGAGACGAGTGAGTAAATGCTTGTACTGTAATTTTGCTGTCAAAACGTAACTTAATAAATTCTTTCTTTCCTCACATTATATAATTTTACTACAGGTTATCGGCCCCAGTTACGTTTGCAGCCTGCGTGTGAGGTTCTCTGTTGGAAAGAATTCGATAGTTTTAATTTAACTTGTGTTTTCGTTTTGTTTTTGAGTTCTACGGCGATCGCTAAGCCTAACGAAGTAAACGCTTCTTTGAACTGTTTTTTGGACTTTGTTTTTGGTTTTCCTGACAAAATGGAAAGTGACAGAGTGAAAATAGAAAAGCTAGTGGACTCAAATAATTGGACACAGTGGAAATTTCAAGTACGTGCAATTTTAGATGCTCGTGATGACTTGTGAAAACGCTTCTGGGCTGAAGCAGTGAACTGTACTGCATATATCTTGAATTGCACTGGTAAGAGTCGTGAGAAAAATAAAACACCTTATGAAGTATGGAAGGGAATATTCATTAAAGCATTTGAGAATTTTTGGAAGCCAATGTATTGTCCAAATTCCTAAGCAACGACGTCTTGACAAGAAGATTGGTAAAACAAGTATACGGGGAATTTTTGTGGGCTATGAAGAAGTCACTGGAAATTATAGAGTGTACACAAGTGAAAATCAAATAGAAATAAGCAGAGATGTTGAATTTCATGAAGTTTTAGTGCCAAATACATTGATAGATTGGAGTCAAGGAGAGCAAGAGGTGGAATTGGTAGAGAAGGAAAACAAAGATAACCAATTAGAACAAGAACCAGTAAGATACCAGTTGAGAGATCGGACAACGATACAACCATCTATACGCTATTCCCATCTTTGTCAAAAGGTAACTGAACCTCAGACATACCAGGAAGTTATGAAAGTACCAGAGAAACAAAAATATATTGAAGCTTTGGAAGATGAGATGCATTCCCATCAAAAGAGCGGCACTTGGGAACTTGTGAAACGTGATAAAACGATGCAACCATTGACTGCCAAATGGGTTTTTCGTGTTAAAACAAATGAAAATGATGAAATTGAACGCTTGAAAGCACGTTTGGTGATTAGAGAATTTGAGCAACAATATGGAGTGAACTATGAAGAGACTTTTAGTCCTGTTATAAGGTATGATACTGTACGTTTTCTATTTTGGTTTATTTATTTTAAGAAATCAAAAATAGCACAATTTGATTGCAAGACTACATTTTTAAATGGAACGCTTGATGAACCGATATACATGGAGCAACCAGAAGGTTATAATGATAGATCTGGACGTGTTTGCAGATTGATTCGAAGTCTATATGGTCTAAAACAGGCACCTAGAGGCTGGAATCACAGACTAACTGAATTTTTAGCAAGTGTTGGATTTAGAACTAGTAGTTATGACCCTTGTGCATATCTGATGTATGTTGGTGAAAATCTAGTCATTATTGCTGTATATGTTGATGACGGATTGATTGCTGCCACTGATAAGGAAGATATTCAAACACTTCTTAGCCGGTTGCAAACTGAATTTGAAATCACGATTTGTGAAAATGTCAGACAATTTCTTGGTTTTCAAATTGAATTAATGAAAGACAACATAAGAATTCATCAGGCAGCTTATGCTAAAAGAATACTGTCAATGTTTGAAATGGGTGACTGTAAGCCTGCAAAAGTGCCAGTAGATAAAATTTCTTTAAATATGTTGTATCATGAAACTGAATTAGATTCTGAACATCCAGTTGCATCAGCTATTGGAAGATTAATGTATTTAGTTGTTGTTTCAAGACCAGATT
This sequence comes from Maratus speciosus, assembly GCA_963932465.1. Taxonomy (NCBI): domain Eukaryota; kingdom Metazoa; phylum Arthropoda; class Arachnida; order Araneae; family Salticidae; genus Maratus; species Maratus speciosus. Next base: position 309,675,923 of record OZ010800.1, read on the forward strand.
TGGCATTCGCAGTTGGAAAAGCTGCACAGTGGATGTCAACACTTACTGTTGGATAATGGTAATTCATTAAACAAATTTTGAGGTATCTGAAAGGTACAATAAGCATGGTAATCCGCTACAGTGGCTCAACAGATGGTTATACCAATGTGTTTTCTGATGCTGACTATGATGGGGCTGTGCAAAAAAGAAGATCCACAGCAGGATGCATTTCCACCTTAGGTGATGGTGCAATTACTTGGAGTAGCCAAAGACAAGGATGTGTGGCCCTTTCCACGACAGAATCTGAGTACATGGCTGCATCAACAGCATCCAAAGAGTTGGTCTGATTGACCAATATAATAAGTGAATTTCAACCTGGAATACAAGGACGTTTACTCATTGATAACGAAAGTGCAATTCGGTTAGCTAGTAATCCAACTAACCATAGACGCACCAAGCATACATATATTAGATATCATCATATAAGAGAGTTAGTGGAAGAGAAAAATATCTTGATAGAGTATGTGGACACTGTAAATCAAGTAGCAGATATGATGACAAAGCCTATGGGACATTTACGTTTAAAAGAACTATGTGCAAATATTGGACTCATTTAAGACTGTGAACTATTCACATTTCAGGAATAGTCCAATTTTAGGGAGAGTGTTCAAATAAAATTGTACTTTTCGTTATCTCCCATAGACTGTGCAGTGCCGGTGTATTGTTTTTCTCTCACTGTGTATAGTTTTCGCAGTTACCGGCGAGACGAGTGAGTAAATGCTTGTACTGTAATTTCGCTGTTAAAACGTAACTTAATAAATTCTTTCTTTCCTCACATTACATAATTTTACTACATTTTCATCTTATGATTCACGAACGTTTATTTTTCATCCGAAGTTTTGAAATCGCTACTTATTTAAACTACAATGTTTTATTTATAACAATGAGGCAAGATTTAGAAAAGAATGAACCACAGAAGAAACAGTAGTACACGGACGAATGGACTTGATTCAGTGTGGTTGTGAAGGTTTCTTCTATTACTTCACCAACACTTGACACAGATGCAAAGTATGAGAAAGTATGTGAACTACAGACTTGATGTACTATGGCAGAAGATAAAAAACAGTTTACTGCATCTTCTACATGAACTATATCATTTTTTAAGCGGACCTAGTCTACTATGGTTGTGAGCCCCTCATAGGTCCATTCATCATTGGCAGTTGCTATAACAAATGCTGCAACATATTACTTTTTTCAGCTTTTGGTTTTAGTATAATTAATGAAATATTATTATCAGTGTACGCAAAATGTCCAATTTTCAGCTATTTTACCCATAACATTCAAGCTACTAATACCCGAGAGGGATTTCCCATACAGAACTCGGGAAGGTTTCGACGGTTTTGCGATAGCCGCTAGTGGATACGGTGGTTTACAATTACGGGACACATTGCATGGGGAAGTGGTGTCTCGGTGCACGAAACCCAGTGTCCCGGAGTTCGTTCGAGGGTCAGAACATAGCAACCAGTTCGAGAAAAATATTATTGTTGACTAGTTAAAAAAATCTAGGGGGTCGTATTCGCTGTTGACTTTCTGCGACGCTCATCTAGGGTTCATTCTTTTAAAATGGAAACTCTTTGGTAATATTGTTATTTGGGTGTTTTAAATATGGCAAAAATTTACCCCCATTTACTGCTTTTAACGCGTAATAATTGCATTTTTATTTAAAAGTTTTCTTTCCCTTTGTAATATTCTCGTGTAATTAAACTTTTATGACGTAATTTTTTCCGATTACTTCTTTTAACACGCCATTATAATTGCAAATTTCTTTCTTTTTTTTAATACTCACGTGTAAATATTTTTATATGAAAGAAAATATTATTATTTATGCTGTTTTACAATTTAGCAAGAATGTAATATATGAGTTTTAGAAAACATGAAATAAATCCATTATTAAAATGATGAAACTTCAAAAAAATAGTCGCAGGTTTTCAGTCAAGTCATTTTGTTTTGTCTGGAGATCTTATATCATAGTCCGCTAATTTTATATGAGGTAAAATAATACAAAAAGGATTAAATACATTTAAATGTTTACTCAAAGGCTTTAGGAATTTAATTTAAAAAATGCTTTTTTCGAATTCAGGAACTAATCAACTTTTCATTAATTTATTTTCATATTTTTATTTTTAAACAAATAGAAAGATATAATTCTTAAAAGCACTTTCTTTTATTTAGATAAATTTCTCATATTTTATATGTATACTCATAATTCCACGTTCAATAAGATTTTAACATTGTAATATATTTTGATTAAAGAAATTTGTGTTTAGAATTCTTTCTCCTTTCTTAGAGGCATTTACTAATTAGTTTTAGAATAGAAATCAGATTTTCCATGATGCTGCGTTCCTATGTAAATTGTAACTTTAAGTGAACTTTATCAGAAATATTGATCTTGGATTAAATAACTTTCGCGCATATTGCTCGCCTGTTTAAGAATATTAGAATTTTGTTAGATAGTCATATTTCATACGGTAGCAAATCCATATAGATTCAAAGGATAAAGGGAAATAGTTTAGATAAGAGGAGCGACTTTTCTTTTAGCTTTTTTTCTATCTTTATGTGTATTCTGAAAATATTAATTTACTTTAATAATGACGAAGGAGTAAATTACATTAAGGAGCACTTGTATTTTTGTAAACATTATACAGCAATATACAAACATAATAATAAAACAATGTGAAAATAAATAAATAAAATAAAAAGTGGGGAAGTACATCAACAGAAATTAATCTAAAGTATTAAGAAGTAATGAAGAAGAAAATTGTCCTTTTAGTAAATCTGCAAAATTGAACGCGTAAGGCATTATTTGCAAAAAACTTTACTCTTCTGACTTTCAATAATATAAGGTAAACAGTAACAATTTTAATTAATTTTTCAACTACTTTTCAGCAGTGAAATTACGCTTGAAATTATTGAATGTTAAATACGTGAATAATCACATTGCTAACAAGTCGTAAACCAACGCCACTAGAATGTGTGCTCATTAAGACTTTTCCATCTTGTGCTGCGGTTGCAGCATTACCGACTTATATAAGTGAGAGATGCCAAGCTGGGCATCGTCCTTGTGGCTTAGTGGTAGAGCACTGCAGATCTATTCCAGGGGCCCGGGTTCAATTCCCGGCTTGGACATTTTTCACTAAGTTGGTTTACGACTTGTTAGCAATGTGATTATTCACGTATTTAATATTCGGTAAACAGTAACTTTGAAAATGCGTAACATAATTACATTTCCAGTAGTTAACAGTTATACCTAGTACTGAGAAGTACAATAATTTGGTCCATAATAAATTTTAAAGAGTAAATGACGAAAAATAGAGATGGATTTTCTCGGACGTAACTGACAAATATTTCTGCCTCACCCTGGAATGATCTAGATCACTCCCGGAATGGATAGTACTAGAATAGTGAACGTTTTCGAACAAGGTCATATTACTCGATTTGAAGTGTGAAATGCATTTTAATATAGTGAAAAATATTTATAAGATTGCTGGACGTTGCTCTTTTCCTTCTGTATTTATTATAAATGTAGATAAGGTGGATTATGCAAGGTTCGGAATATTTACAGTAATTATCGGAAAATGATCCAGAAAATGTGAATAATGAGGTCAGGCTTTCAATTTTGAATACTCAAGGGGATGAATACCTGCCTTCTAATGGAGAAAACTTTTATTCGTATGAAAAATACTATTGTGACTCTGGCAGTGTCCCAACAATCGATAGACCTTCTTAGGACAATAATGATGATAATTTAATAGTATTAAAAAAAGTACGCAGTTTATCAAATAAAAAAACATGTATAAAAAATTATCATCAAAACATGCAGTCAGGGATATAGGATAAAGAAATCAGTAATAAACTGCTCATTCAAAGTTAGAGATAAAGAAGTTGGTAAAGTTGAAACAGGATATTAAAGGAATAAAACCACCAAATAATGTTTTGAAGAAATTTGGGAGCTGAAACGGCACTTGCAAAACGCAGTGTTTTGGAAAACATATAGTTAAATAACTGGAGACTTTTCAGAGATGAATGTATATCGAAAACGAATATTAAAACATACAAGAAAAGTATTGAGGAAGAAGCTCATTGACAGATTCACGAAAGTTAATGAGTTATTACATTTGAAGTATTTTATGTTATAGTATATGAATTTTATATGCATTGGGAAAAATAACTTAAACTGTATAGCATGTGGTTAATAACTGCGGACCACAGTTTCCGAAATACAAAGCCAAGAGACAAATTTCGTGAAATTATGAAATTCTTAGCCTTGCACACTTTCAATTAATTAAACAATGATACTACACATACACTAGAGATGAGACTGGCTCAGAGCGAGCTCCTCCACAAAATGGGCTCAGGCACAACTTGATACCAGGCTTCGGGCTAATAGTGATATTTTATTTATTTTTTATTTTTTAGAAATTGAAGACAAGGAAAAAAAAACAAGAATGATGTCTAAGTTTTTTAAAGTGTTTTAAAAGTATACATATAAAAAAGTTTGGTTGTTGTTGATGAGATAAAGAAAAATATTCTATCCGATTCACTGTCATCTATTCCCTTTCAATGTCAGTATTAGTAACATACAGAAACCGTCTAATATATCTTCTCAATCAACGCTTTCCGTTAGAAGATTTTTTTCATAATTATTGGGAAAATGAACTCGAGTCTTTCTGTCGTAGTTCTACAATAATATTTTAAATTAATATAAATTGTGTCTATTTCAGATTTCTGTGTATGGTTGGATGTGAATAACGACTAAAAAACGCTTTCGGTCAAATTCACACTGTCTTCTTCAGTGGCTACTTAAATGTTGTATTTTCAACAACATAAAAATAAGAAAATTTAAATAACCACTGATGATGGCCGTGTGAATTTGACCGAAAATGTTTTTGGGATTTAATTTAATTTTTAATGTATTTTAAGGCATTTCAATGCAATTTAAACAATTTTATATTATATATATATATATATATATATATATATATATATATACACCTAAAACAAATTTTAGTACATTATTTTTGTGCTTCATACGAATTTTAATTAATTACTGAAGGTGAATTTAGCACTAGCATTTTAACATTCTTTTATATGAATAACGGCTAAGCTATTTCAAAAGATCAGGCTTCAAAAGATCAGGGGCATAATTATTACGAAACTTTATCATGAGGGATTATTTAAGATAACAACTTTTTTCTATGCAAGAATAGATTTTTCAAGGAGAAATTACAATGGAAATTTTTAAAAAATTATATTACCAATTTTCTACTGCGTGTTTTCGGTATCAGGTTCCGGCAGTTCAGGATTCGTAAAAGGATTCCTCTAGTGTGTATGCAAGAATACATTTTTCAATGCGAAAATAAATCATGGAACTATTTTTAAATCATATTAAATTTTTTCTAGTACGTACTTTCGGTATCGGGTTCCAGTGGTCTCAGGATTCGAAAAATGCTTCCAATCTCCGATACGTCAAATTGTTATTTTTTTTTTTTTGAATTTTTGAAATGTGAATGGACGTCTGAGACACTCGGAATTGTCAAGCTTCTTTTATTCATTATAAAGAAGTACAATTTAATTAAATAATTCGAGTATATTATATGATTACATTTTATACCATGGTAATATGCAATAAAACACTATCAGCTTACTTTTGCCAGTCTAATAAATACTTAATTTTTTATTGACCAAACTATTGTATTTGTGGGATTTTGTATTTTGCAGCGTTCTAAAAAAGGTATTATTATATTAAATAAAATGACTCCAGTTGTTTGATTTCTTGCTTGGTTTGTTTGATTTGTTTAAGTATGCAAATGAACTAATATAATATTTTATCATTATAATTACCAGAGGAACGCACTGGGCTTACTGAGTAACACAACACACATCAACGGGTATAGAAAACATTCGAAAAGAATTTTATTATTCTAAACTCTAATTGGTGTTTTACATTTAGTATATATATATTTAGATTACCCATTAGCAACATTAAAAATTATTTTTATATGAAATTTATCAATTATCTATTCACATGAAGTTTTGAAATTTATTGAAAGCGATACTTCCGTATTAATAGCATGCAAAACGTTAATAGCGGAAAAAAAAATGGCCAAATATTTTGCTACTTACAGCAGCCTTTTTCATTCTAATTATTTCAGTATTTAAGAACGGCATTTGATTACATATTTATTAAATTTGTGATTTACGTCTATTATTTTATTTTTTTATTGATGAAGTGTTAATTTCGTTTTGGAATATTGACCGCAAACATAAGTCGACAATTTATATATTTTTTAAATACAAACAATTTAATCTTTTGTAGTTGAGCTGCATGCGATACACAGGTCTGACAAATACAAATAGATTTTTTTTAATTCGTGCTTGAAGTTTATTTTTAAAACCGTAATAAAACACTGATTATAAGCGCAGTTTTTATACTAATTGCATTTAAAAGTACATTATTCTGTATTCAACGGTGTAAAAATTTAAATTATGCGATGTTTAACAGCAATGAATTAACTAACAATTGGAAATGAATTGCTTAACTCCTTGCCACCCTCAATATCATGTCAGCTTATGGACCTGTTTTGGATTTGCTATATGGATTTTAATGTGAATACAAAGCAAAATGCAAAAATTTTTATGCAATTGAAGGGGGGAAAAGCCAGTAAATATACTTAAATAAATTAGCATAAAATCTTTTTTTTACTGTGATTCTACTATATAGTGAGTACTAAAAAAGAATTCATTCAGATTATCTCAAAAAAAAATTTCTTATTTAAAACAAAAAAGGAAACCTTAACAGTAAAAAAAAATAAAGAAAAATAACAAAAATCTGAAATGTTAAGATCATTTTACAGCAGAACATTAAATTGCAATTCTTGATCTCTTTCCTAATCCTTATTATTTTCACTACTAGTTATTTAATCTTTGTAAAATAAAACGAACTTAATTCCCCAGAGCATTTCTTAAAAAGTCGAAGTGAAGAAGTTTTTATTATATCAACGAGTATACTGTTTGATGTTTATTCCTCCATTTTCTGTTTGCGCTGACACGTTGAAACATTATCTTTCAGCATTCTAAAACTGTTGCAACAGAAAAAAATAAACTTGTAAAATTTCATGACGACCATAATGAAGTGTACATTTCAGTTGTTAAAAGAAAGCTTTTATTTTAAAACAATGTTTATCAAAAAGACCTTGTTAAGAAAGGAGAAAATAAAAACTAGTTTTTGAGTTAGATTTTTTAAATATAAAATTAAGTGATGTTAACGATTTTTTCCCTTCCTTTTTTTAGAATTTTTTTCTTAAACATTTCTGCGGATAACAGATATTTACAACTGTTTATGAAAGAAGTAACACTTTTCATGGTGAATATTCAAATAAAACATATGAATGCCAGAAAATTATAAATTTAAAAAATAGTTGATGAAAGAATAATATGTGATAATACAGTCGCACCTCTATTTAACGAAGTCGCTAAATCCTGAAAAAAAGTTCGTTATATGGAAAATTCGTTAAATAGAGAGTCACGTTTTAGAACATTTTAAACTACATAAAACATGTCCATAAACACTAAGTATAATTTAAAAAAGTAATTAACCACACTTTTTTTTTTTATAAATTATATCCGTTTGTTTTATTTGTTTTACCCATCAAAAAGAAATCTGCAAGGGAAATAAGAATGAAACAAAGCATTGTCTGGAAATACATTGTATTTTCAGTTTAAAAAATGATCTTACATTAAAATCACGATTTTTTATTATGGTTGATAAGCTGTTTGGAGGAATACCAAATTTTAAAGCAGTATTCTTTTTCTTGAAGCCTTTATCCTCCTCATCAAGAGTATTTTTTTTTCTTTGGTGGTCAAGCACTTTCGCTTTGACATTTTCGAGCTACAAGAACCGAAATTACCAACACGACTGGTCATGATCAACAATCTAGAAAACGGGAGACTAAGGACACGGGGCAGCTCTATTGATGGTTAAAAGGGGATATTGAAAGCTTGCACTTCTTGAATGAAAAGCAAAGAATCACAGCAATTTTACTGTTCTTGGTGAGTTAGGTGCCTAGTAAGACCTGTTCATGGTCATTGATCATCATAAAATGTGTTAAACGAAAGAATAAGTTTGAAATGTCCAGTAATATTTTGCGAAATAGGGAGAAAAAAAATTTAGATCCCAAGAAAAAGTTCGTTAAATAAAGAACGCACTTCGCTATTTGGAGGTTATTTTACGAAGAAATTTGCAAAATGTTCTTCGTTCCAAGTAAAAGTTCGCAAAATAGAGAAATTCGCAAAATAGGGGTTCGTTAAATAGAGGTCCGACTGTAATATAAATGTGGTAATAATAATTCTTTTACAATTCCCTTCTCTTTAACGGCCCTTAGACGTCTGCCGGGCGCCATGATCCCGTGTCTGAATTGATGAAATGTTTTTAAATATTTTTTCGTTAGTTTTAACGTAGAAGTACATTTGCCCGCACCAAGTAGCTGCTCTTATTTCGGACTTCCAAAATAGATTAAATAATACTTATTTCACTTTGAAATTAGCTGTTCTTGAACAAGAAAACATTATTTTTTCCAAATCTTCTAATGTAGGAAAAATAACGTTCTCGATTTATTAAAATACTAACTTGAGTTCCCTTAGATGAACAAAGGAGTATATACGTATTAATCGGAAGTATTTTGTTTTAAATACAGTGTATATATTCATGTAGTTCAAAGTGAAAATATAATTAGAAATTTTTTAATCTTGTTGTGTTTCTTGAAATTGACAAACACCAGGTTAAAACTTTTGCTAGTGAGGTTCTCTCCTTCGATATCTCGAATATCAGCTCTGCCTCAGTTGATTTTGAATTTCGTGAGCAATTTAGTTTGTGCAATCTTGGAATTATATTCCTCATCATAATATGAGAAATGTGCCACTAAGTACGTTTTGCATTAGCAGCTTTATCATAGATCGTTTAAGAGAAAATATCGTTTTCGTTTTCGAAATCGCATATAGTGTCAGTAACACAATTGTTTCTTACGAATATTCGAAAATGAGGAGGAATATAAAAGATCGAGCTACTTGTTGTATCGTTTATTGTTCATTTATTTATTAAACTTGATGGATCATTTATTGTGGACTTTCGTAAAATTTAGAGTTTAGAACATGTTACTGCTTATCTGTGGAAATTTTCTTCTTTAGATATGTCTTTGTTATCAAAATTTTCGAAAAGCGATAGGAGACTTCGATCAGCTACTTTGTGATCTATAACATTTTTTTGTTAAACACAATCCCCTAACATACAAATATACTGCTTATTATTCCGTTTGACAAACATTGCTTATAGCTGTATGAATGCTTATTTCATATAATCCATCCAAGTACTTTTTCAGGTCTAATAAAAAAAAAGTAACTATCTGCAGTTGAAAACGGATTGGTTTTATGCAATTTAAAAACGTTTCATTATTTTTTAAAAAGCTTTACTTCGAACAGTTCTAAATTCAAGTTTATAACTAATATATTCCTTTCAATATACACTAGGCTACAATAGTTAAAATACAAACCTTTATTGCCTAGTTTCTAAAAAAGTTATGGGATACGAAATTTGGATTAATTAAAATATTGAGTGCTTGCAAAATTCCGTGCCCTATTTCTTAGATCGCAGACACGTGCAATGTTGACTGTACTGATGTTTCTTTTATAACCCTATTATTAACTGACAGTTATCTACATGTTTCGTGAATGAACATGATGTTAAAAAAAGTTTTTCAAATTAATTTGTGTGCAAGGTTAATATTCAAAATAGAAAGTGAAAAGTTACACTTTCGTAATATTAAGTAAAATGAATTTAAATATCTAGCGAGTGTTGCACGTGCTGTAAAAAATATTCAAGAAGTTTTTTAAATCGTGTTCCCGCTCTTAGGGAAAAATGACGATTTCAATCTAAATGATAGCATTCGCTTTGTGCGACCTTCTTCTGGTGTTGATAATGATTTAATCCGCGATTTACAGAATAATAATCCACGGATTACTACTTAATAGATTCCTGAGAGACAAAATGTTGACAATTAGGCTGCATTTCGCCATTTAAAACAACTTGAATACACTTCGAAACTCGATGCATCGGAAATTGGACACGAACTTTTGCAATCATGCAATAGAATAATTTATTTATTTTTATATTAATTTAATATGTAGAAAACGTGACAAAAATATTTTTTATTATTATTTCATTGCTGGAGAAAATGAAAATGAAGTGTATATTTTCATGTCGTTGTAAAAAAATTTAATTTTAAATCTTCAAAAACAAATTTAAGCATGCAGCAAACTTGTTTAATATTTGCATGTAAACTGGTTTGCGATGAAACTTTTAAATTTCTGCTTATAAATTCCATTTTCTGCAGCACGGTATCTTTATATTACGAGTAACAGAAGAAAAAAGAAATATTTATGTTAAATTTTTGTAACAACTCTAAATATAAAGTTTTTTAAAAAAGCTTATTTTCTGTGACATATATGAAGTTAAAAATTCAAGTACATTTGATGAGAAATTCTTAGTTTTAACAAAATAAATAAAATCGGTATAAGAACTTTTAATAATGCGTGTAAGAAAGTTTTGATAAACCGCATAATATGAAATTTTAATTTTGTTTATCAAAATTATAGACAACCAAATAAAAGAGAGAACATCAGATACATTTTAATTTCGAAAATGTCATAGAAAAACACCACATTGTCTAGACGTGAAATTGAATAATCTCAGTTTCAGTTTATATTTAAAAAAAAAAACAACAACTTATGGGACGTTTTCATAGATTAATTGTACTAAACTCTACAATTTTTAATCAGAATACTAATTGTGAAATCATAATTAACTTTGTGGGTACATTTCACCTTCGGATACCAAATTGGCATTCATTCTGTCAAATAAAAAGGGAATTATGAAGGTTTGATATTTGGAACTCATAATGTTAAATTTATGTGTAATCGTTGAATAATTGATTGCAAAGAGGGTAGTTTTTTAAACTTAACTCAAAAGCTACCGGTTGGAATGTGCTGTAATTTTGGATCTGTACAGTTGAATCTTCTAATATTAATTTATGTGTAAAAATTTTCAGGTTACAATTCGTATTTGTTAGAATTTTATTTAAATATTTTCTTAACTTGAAAATATATGATTTCTAAGCTGTGAATCTTTTGACTAACTGAAATCGTTTTTTAGAAAATTTAAATAACTGAATCCAAAATTACGGCTCATTCGGCAGAGTAGTTCTTGAGTTATGAGGAAAAACACTCGCCTTGCAGTATGTTTTGAATCGATTACAAATGAATTTCTCTTTAACAGTTTAAAAATTTAAACTTCGAATTATCTTTCAATTTGGTATCCTAATTTAAAATTTACAGAAAAAGTCAAATATGATGTGAATGATATGATTGAATATTTCAGACCTTTGTGCATTTCCACTATGAAGGCGATATCCTACTCTTAATTTTATAACATAACTTGAAAGATGACATAATTTCATGCCGAATCACTTCTACAGTTTTTTTTCTCTGCGACAATTAGGACATTAAAATTTAGCGGTGTTCTATTTTTTAGCCGACTGTAAAATTTAATATAAAAACTTACAGTTTACATGTTGTTATAAAATTTTTACTGGATTATAAAATATATGTATAAGTATGAGAAAAATGACATAATTTTTTTTTAAATGTATTTCTAAAATATCAATTTAATTTTTTTTTTTAACATTGAAAGAATATTTTTTTCTATTTCTATTCTAAAAAAGTATTAGTGTTAGAATGTTATTTTATTGATTTAGTTCAGAATCATTATTTTACTTAAAGAAATAGCGGTATCTAGTTAATATTTAAAATTTCAATTTAAGACTACAGCGAAGACCAATTTCAGCTAGTGGTTAAAGTCATAAATCTTGGAAATAAAACATTACGCTGATATGTCTGATATCACTAAATGACTTAGATTACTAAAGCAAATTATACTTCAACATTATATTTAGCATTTACCAACATTATATGGAACATTTTTTAATGAAGAATATTCCTCTTTAACTCGTTCTGACATTGTGAAAATGTGTTTATAACTTTGGTTGGTCTATATGTCTGACTGTCTGTGCATGCTCTAACTCTCTTAATTTGCATGGTTTTCCACAACAATGATATGTTATTGTTGCTTATTATATAGCATGCTCACCTTTGAAGATAAAGTATGTAGCTGTTATAATTCATTTACAAGGTCATACAAAATAATTCTGTTAGAATACGGTGTATGTGGGGAATTCGTTTCCGGTTTATTTTAAAGATTTTTCACTACACTAAATACAATGAAATTGAAACGCATCAGGTAGTTAACTACAACATCCTTCCTATAGAGTATGGAGTAACTAGAATTCATAGTTACCGTACCTTTCAATCATGTTATTCAGCTTAAAACTTAATGAAATTCTTATGCATCACTCATCTGCATTATAACATGCTATATTAGGATATGAAGTATGTGACATTTGTCGTACATTTACAGAGAGACATAACATAATTCTATTTAAGGAAGAACTACAAGCAATTATTGCTGATAATCGACTTCCGTTTCGATATGCAATTTAAGTCTAACTAAATGTTTTAATAGTATTTTAGGTGGTGTTAATAAATTCTATATGTCATTTACCGGGATACGCAAAACAATTTGTAAGCATTATCGTCTATGAACCTGTATTGCATAAAGCACGTGTTATGCGATTTCCGTATGAAATATATTTTATTAAAATGAGACATGCATGTAGCAAAAAAATAGCTTAATTTACACGGCTTCCATATTAAATATTTTCGATAACTTAACCTTTCAACTTAGCAAATCCACACCCAACATTTAAGAATTATTATAGAACTTAAGAAAAGGACAATCATCTGAACTTGTTACATCAGAAAACTTTATACTTGTAATAATTACTATAAATGTAAAATAAAGGTATACTTTTTAGTCAAAAGTAAATTTATTTGAATCTATTCGTCGTTTTTTTTTTTAATAAGGAAATTAAGGAGAATACATGGTACATTTCATTTAATTTTATCCCAGGTAGGGGAGCTTAGGGATGAATGGGACAAGGGATGGATGGGACATTCTCAATATTCCAGGCAATAAACAATTTTTACACTACTTGATAGACAACCGAAGTTTGCTTTACAAGTTAAAACTGCAGTAAAAGAAGTGATTACCGACAATGAGATATAACAGCCGTATTATAAGATCATATATGACAAATATAATTACATATCAGTTTATAATTATAAATTTTAATTAGGTAACACTGAATAAATGAAGAAAAATATTTGTGTCAAATCAATCCCTATTAGTGTCCTATTCATCCCTGCACTGGAGATGATTGGGACATAGAGGAACTTTTTTTATATTATAATATTTTACTGTATAATAATAATAATCAGAATAAATAATGTGCATAGATGTAGTCAAATACCTAATGCACGAAATGTGATATATAATATTGATAATAACTGTGGAAAAGTATTTAAAATAAATATTTTTGTGAAAATGTCCCATTCATCCCCCTCTCCCCTATATGTACTATTATTTCGCAGACTTTATACCACGTTCATTACATTTCAGGCTCCTATCATAAAGTGTAAGAACCACTGCAATAGAATGGAAAAGGAGAGGGAAATGAATATAGGAGACGGAAATCATAGAAAAGCTTTATTAAAGTAAGATTTTCCTTTACGAAGTCAGTTTCCTACGTAAGTTCAATCATCACACGTTTCTTAAAATATAAAGAATGTTTATTTTCAGTCCAAATAGTTTATTATTGTTCCATGGTGCTCTAAAAAGGTTGTAAAACTAACTATTAAATATGTGGCTTCAGCTATGTTTTATCCCTTAAATGCATAGTGATGTAAATTTCCATCACCTTTTTATTTAATTTTTAATACATAGATTAAGTTCTTACAACCACTATATTTATATAGAAATATTACTCTTCTAATAATTACAAAATTATGCTACTAAATAAAGTTAAAAATCTATCTTAAGATTTCTGGTGTCTAATCCTTAATATAAAAATAAAAAACACAATTCTAATAGAATAATTCATGCAATTAAGGGTTAATACAATTGAAATGCGAATAACCTAAAATATACATTAAGAATGAATAAAAAAATTAAAATTGTAAATAATGTATATGTATGTTAATTTTGGGATATTTGTTTTCTCGAGGACGGTATAAAATTATCATATGTTATTGTTTGTTGAATTTAGTAAAAAGTTTTACACAATTGTTTTATTTATGTTTTCCTATATGACAGTACTTATAAATTTAAAGATCACTTATCATCAACAAATGATTTTGTTACAGTTTTTAAACATTGCATGAAATAATAATGTTATATGGAATGACTTACAAGGATACGAACGGAAAGAATGTCTCTATGTAATGACGAATAAATGATTAAGCTGAAATTTCCTCAACTTTTCCCGAAAAGTATTTCAGCTGTTACATTAAGTTCTGGTGTTACATTAATTGACATTTAGTGGCATTTTCATCCTAACGATAGAATTAAACGCGGTGTACTTTATTTTTCAGAAATAGGATAAAAGGCATAAATAAACACTGATAATTGTACTGACGTAAGATTTGAAGTGTATGAAATAGTCATAAATTTCACTTATACTCATAGCCATAATAAGTTAATTCTTAAACAATGAATTCCTATTTAAAAAACTACTTTCTTGAATATATAAACACATTTATTAATATAACAACACTAGTCAACAGACCTTTTGTACCTGATTTGTAATAAACATTTTTTATGTATTTTTTGGATGTAGAATCCGAATCAGCTATCAAGATTTGTTTCCAAAAGTTTTAGAAGTATATTTTTTCATACACGGTAAAATACGTGATGAAATGTTAATTATAATTTACATTTTGCGGTTAAAGAATAAGGAAATGAATGACTATGTAGGTTATAACCTTTATTGGGATGCATTCTGCTGTAAAAAGTAACTATCAAAACATTCAGTGCTGTCATCAAGAAAGATCATCCTGTTTTGAAAAAATAACATCCTTAATATTAACATTATTGGGTTTTGTGCAACAATTTCGTACTCGTATATTAGTTCAAAGTTTGTGTTAAGTGATCAAGAAAACATTTTTGCTTATAAATATTATGTTTTGTTTGTACTTCAAACGGTCAATTTTTGTCAAATATTTCACTTTTGTTTTTAAGCAACTGCACTGTATCTAATAATTATGACATGATCCAGGGATTCTGATTATTCCACTGAATTCAACACCTTAAAATTAGTTATGTTCATCCATTTACGAGCCAGATGCAGAAACAAAATTAAAATTTGTTGACTATTGTTATAGCAATTATGGTAATACAGTCGACGCTCGTTACAACGACCCCTTGCGTGCCAAAGAAAAGGGCCATTATAATGGGAGGTCGCTATAACGAAAGTGAATGAAAAATCTCTAATCAGGTGTAGAAAAATTAAGTTTTCAAATGAAATTATATAATACAATATTATTACAAATTTTTGTTTACTTTCTTATCAAATAAACATTGACAATAAAAAATTAATAAAAGAACATCCATTTAAAAGAAGGCTTATGTAAAATTTAAGGTAAATGTTAAATCATAAGAAAGTTACTTGCGTATTAATATTTATTTTCTACAAAAATAATTTGAAATTGTTGTTTGTATTTTATGCATTTGGATTTTTCTTAAAACAAAATTTTCCATCTCAGTTCGTGATGATAAGTAATTTTCAGTGTTTTCTTGTCTCTCAAAAATATGTTTTAACGTGTCGGTGGCATTTGAAACACTTTTCACAGGTATCGGCGGAAACTGGTTACTTTCTTCATCCGATGAGTCTATTTCCTCTTGTATAGAACAGCGAAAAATAATATCACTTTCAGTCATATTTTCCACACAGTCTATGTCACATCAGTCAATCATCACATAATCATTAAAAGTCACCTTTTACTCCAAATTAATTTTTTCACAAATTTCTTGCATTATTATTTCTTACTCGTCAAAATTTTCATCATTGATTTGTTGATTATCTAACATTTCATCGGACGATTTCATAGGTTCCGATTGCACTTCAAAACCAGCATGACGAAAACAATTCTTAATGGTTCTCTCTGCTACTGCATTCCATGCTGCTTTGGAAAAGTGCAATGCTGAAAGAATATCCACTTTATAAATCTTGTGTTCATCCAGTGAAGAAACAATTCTCCTTAAAAGTAATTTTCTGTAATTGCGTTTGAAGCTTAAGATGATTCTTTGATCGAGAGGCTGGAGAATTGACGTGACGTTAGGGGGGAAATATTCCACTGTTACAGACTTCAAACCATCAATCTGAGGATGTGCTGTGCACTACAGTTGTCAATCACAAGAACGATTTTTCTGCCTTTTTTCCATTTGCTTATCCAAACAACGTAGCTATTCCTCAAAAATGCTTGCTGTCATCAGGGCCATGCGAAGCCAGGGCCGAAGGGGGCGTCGCCCCGGTCGCGGAAATTGAGGGTGCGCCAAATTTATACTACAAATCCCGTTTTTTCTTCTTTTGTTGTAAAAAAAAAAAAAAAAAAAAAAAAAAAAAAAAAAAAAAAAAAATACATATTGGAATTTTTTTTCCTCAGTAAAATGCGTTCATTTTTTTGTTTCGAAGGTATGCATAGCATGGTCATGGGCATAGCATGGTCCCTTACCCTGCACCCAAATACAAATTTACAAATAAGGACTTCTTTCTGTTCAAAACTTGTTTTAGGTTTTTGTCTTAGTATCTTTCGTTAACCTTCTTCTTTCTGAGTCTGTAATTTTCATTCTGTGCTTATAGCATATAGGGGAGACTAGGGAGGGTTGACCATACGGGAAGCTTGACCCACCCATCAGTTTTCATATTTAAAAGAATTTCAGAGTTTTATCAATAGATGTCAAGCAAAGCTTCTAGAATGCTGAAGCAACAGTCTTTGTTCCATACAGATAATCAAAATATGTATGGAAAAAATCAATTAGGAAGGGTTTTTCCATAAAAGTTGTGTTTTTTAGAAATATTTTGTAAGCATTTTTTCAAATAACATATATCATAGCAGTTTAAGTAAGTAGTATTTAAGTAATTCAGAGATATCGAGCTTTCATTTAAGGCATAAAAAATTTAAAGTAAGGTAGGCTTAACATAACAATGTGCTATTCTTTAGAAAAGGGATATGTGGGGAGGCTTGACCCAGTCAATGTTAGGGAGGATTGACCAGATGCTCAAGTCGCCCATAATTAAGTGGTTTTGGAAATCTTTTTATTATACACTGTGCAAAATTAAAGGTTAATGGTCATATAAAAAAATGTTTATTTATTCTGTAAAGCTATAGTAAAATGGGGTGACTGAAAAGAAAATGTTTAAAACTGATGAAAGAAACATGTGAAAATGGCTATAGTAACCACTGCAAGAAAATATCTAATGGAATATTAATGGGAAAGTTGATAAGAACTTTTTTCCATTTAAATATTATTTACAATAGGTAAATAGAAGCAGTGGAAATTAGAAAGTATGTAAGAAGCAGTTTTAACACTTTCAGCGGCAGTGGCATGTTTATGAAATCATATAATTTTAATTCCAAAACGCCACAATGGCACCAGAATTTTTCTAAAATCTTTTCCATTTAATATGTATGTGAAATATAGCTTTTTTCTTACTTCCAAATCAATTTGTTGGTAAATTCCGGGACCAGTCATTTATTTCAACATTTTAGTACTGAAAGTACTTTGCCACTGAAAGCGTTAAAAGATGTTAATGATAAGTTAATTGCTCATACGGCTAGAAAAGAACATAGCATCGATCGAAGAACTTTAGGAAGGTCTGTAGATAAATCTCACCAGGATGAATACTATGAGATGAAGCCAAACTATGTGAAAGCTAGAGTTGTGAGATCGAATGTCACAAAAAGTAGGACAAGGAGACAAAAAGGGGGGACAGTGGCTCCTAAATGCGGTCATAATAATGCATGAAACCTTATAAAAACGGAACCTGCCTCTAACAGAACACTGTCTTAAATGTCAAAATTTCATTTTTCCTGCTGTACAATTATACCTGCTCAGACAAAATCATGTTTAAAACAAAAATTTTCTCCTCTGACTTGCAATTGCATCTAAACAGGTTTATTTAAGCATCATATTTAGAAAAAAACATATTTTTTATAATATTTAAAGCATGTAGCATAATGTTATTTTCCTTTTTTTTTAAACTGATTTTATTCCTCTTCACATATATTTCAATCTAAAACAAAGCGGGTTAAGCCTCTCATATAGTGGGTCAACCCTCCCATATGTGGGGAGCCTTGACCCATTATTTTCTCATGAATAAAATCAATGATTTTTCGAATTTCTTATATATTACACTTATGTGGCCGTTTTATTTTTATAACTGATTGTATAACGAATAAAATAATATATAAAACTTTATTCTACGTTCAATATTTAAAAAATAAAAAATCATTTTGTAAAACGTGGGTCAACCCTCCCTAGTCTCCCCTATGCTCTCAAACTAGCATGAGGTTTTCTTCTGCGAATACAAAAGGTTTCTAAATTGCTATATTGTACTGTTAGATACTTTTTTTCTACACTCAAGTCCCAGATTCTCTTTGCCAAAATCTAAGTGAAATTTTCTCTTATGTTATTTAGTTGTTTTTTGAGGTTCTGCATTAAAATTTAACATAAAATTCCAAAATAAATGCGAAATATGTATTCAATAGAATTTATTTCTGTTTCTGCACTTTTTAATTTTGTGACACGTCACAAAGAAAAAGTTTGTATTTGTGTGTGGGGGGAGGGGACGCCAAATTAAAACTTTGCCCCGGGCGCAGTTTTCTCTTCGCATGGTTCTGGCTGTCATCCACGATTTCGCACTATTTCGATAGGGTAATAGTAAAGTGTTAATCCCTCTAAAGCATCAACAGTTTTTTGATTTACCTATAACTAAAGGTGGAAGTTTTTCAGTCCCCGACGTATTGGCACATATAAGAACTGTAATTCGTTGATTAGCTTTCTTCTGTCCACTGTTAGATTCGTCTTTAAAAACTAAAGATCTGTTAGGTGTCATCATAAAAAACAGCCTGGTCTCGTCCGCATTAAATGTTTTTTGAAGCATACCTCTCCATTATTCTTCTGAGTTTGTTCTTTTCCACGCATCAACTGTTTCATGATTCACAGATCCACTTTCCCCACAAAGCTTACGAAAACAAACACCATGTCTCACTAAATTTATGGAGACATCCATCTGATGCTTTAAATGTTTCTTCATCAATGTTGATTTTTTTCTGCAAAAAAGTGGGCTTTTGTCGTTAACAAGTTCCCATCTACAAGAATTTTTTTTCGATCTCATAAGTTTTAGCCATTCATACAATGTAATAACCATAAAATAAAAAATAACACTTTTGAAAAAAAAAAAAAAAAAAAAAAAAAAAAAAAAAAAAAAAACACGCTTGTATGAGAGTTGAATTTGCATCTTAAAAAATCACTTATAAATATTATTCTTTGTTTGTATCTCAAACAGTCAATTTTTAATAAATTAAAATTAAAATTCTAGTGCAATGTACAGGGTGTCCATAATTAAACAACCCTAATTTAAAGATGTCTACAGAGGAAACTATTGGTCAGAAAGTTGTGAAATTTTGTGACGGACATAATAAAGAAATGGGAATTCCTTTGAGCGAAAAAAATTTTTAGTTCAAAATTTCGCCCCCAGAGGGCGGTTATTTAATGAATTACGCATTTTTTTTTTTTTTAATTTTTACGCTTTATTTTTCTCTGATTAAATAAGATAAGTATACAGACCGCCCCCTGAGAAAAATATAGCGTAAAACTTTAAAAAATTATTGGTGTTCGAATTGAACGGACCGTACAAACTCTGAAAAAAAAAAAAAAACTCCTACGACAGCCGCCATTTTCTTCTCTGAACTAAAGCCTAGTATTCAGCAGGTGGTGGGTAAATTGTTAAAAATTGTGTAATTTATTAAAAACGCCCTCTGGTGTCAAAAATGTGAACTAAAATTTTTTTTCGCTCAAACAAATTCCCATTTTTTCATTATGTCCGTCACAAAATTTCACAACTTTCTGACCAATAGTTACGTATGTAGACAACTTTAAAGTAGGGTCGTTTAATTATGGACACCCTGTATATAAAAAAAATAACAACATTTAAATCCTACTGATGACGACATTGTAAAGGTTGAAAACGTTCTAGGTTTTTCTGATATATTTTAAGATATTTTTAATTTGTATTTTAAATATCCTTATATTATGTTTATACACCTGAAAGTAATTTTTGTACAAATATTTGTGCATTATATATTTTTTAATTATTCAGTCAATTTTTTGCCAAGCATTTCACTTTTGTTTTTACGTAACTGCCCTGCATCTAATAAATATGACGTAATCCAGAGAGTCTGATTATTCCACTGAATTCAGCACCTTAAAATTAGTTAAATTTAGTAATTTACGATCCAGATGTAGAAAAAAATTAAAATTTGTCGACTAGTGTTATAGCTACTATGGTAATAATAACCATAAAATCAAAAATAACACGCTTCTACGAGAGTTCTACGTTTATCTAAAAAAATCATGTCTAATTTCATGGCTACAATGCATTTAGTTCCAAACAAGTTGGAAATTGCTCGTCAAACGTGGCAAATGAGGTGAGTTCGCACTACAACTGGTTTTATAAATATTTTTTCCACCGCATATTGGTAATGAATGCATATCTTAGTGCACTTCAATAAGTGCATATCCATTTCATTCTGTTCGAAAGGCTGTAACATCATTCAAATGCACTTGGAGTAATTTATTCCCATTGCACGTAATGCAACGGAAAACTTTTGACTGTCCCTGTAATTGAACTATACATCCGATTTTCATAAAATTTGAAATGACTCGACAAAATTTTGCAACAATTATATATTTAAAATTGTAGACCATTCGGAAGGCTGTAACAATATTAAAATGCACTTGCAATAATTTATTTCTATTGATCGTAATGTAACGGAAAAATGTTGACTGTCCCTGTAATTAAACTATACATCCGTTTTTCATAAAATTTGAAATGACTCGGCAAAATTTTGCAACAATTATATATTTCAAATTGTAGACCATTCGGAAGGCTGTAACAATATTAAAATGCACTTGCAATAATTTATTTCTATTGATCGTAATGTAACGGAAAATTTTTGACTGTCCCTGTAATTAAACTATACATCCGATTTTCACAAAATTTGAAATGACTCGACAAAATTTTACAACAATAATATATTTTTAATTTCAGACCATTTTGTTGGGAAGTTTTTGCTCTGTTATATGCGGACAGACGGACTGAACGACGATTATAGGGGCTACGTATTTATATAATTACGAAAGCAGCTAAAAAAGTCCATTGCAACGCATTCATTTTAACCCTTAAATGCTGGGTGTTTCTTTTCGGCAACATACACAATTTAGGCTCTAAAATACTATTAGAATAATATTGAAGCTATAATGCCTAATGTTGGCAATAAAATACATTCTGAAAATATTATTAAATTGATTTTCAACATGTAGATGGCAACACTTGTGCCGTTTAATAATAAAGATAGATTTATTTTTCCAATTGTTGCTACTTGTTCTTTTTGTTTTGTTTGGAAGCTTGCGACATATCCTGTTTTGTTCTGCAGTGAGCAAGTAAAATTTATTTCTTATTGTAGATCCTAAAATTCTTGTGTGTTTAATATTATACAATTTTATCAGGGAAAATTATTTTTTCATTTAAAGACCAGTATTGCCGACTAGTAACAAACTGTTTTTTAGCCGTAAACTATACTTAAAACAAAATATGATTTTTTTAAGTATTTTTCCCATGATTTATTTAAAAAATGAAAGCCGAAAAACATTATTGCAATGATTTTTGAAAAATCAGGTATTTAAGGGTTAAGTACGCGTCAATTGCGGGAAACTCACTGCTTTGATTTACGCTTGGTAAAAAGCGAGAACGAGTGAATGTATTACAAAAAATTATTTTTGATCTTTTTTTTTTTTTTTTTTTTTTTTTAATATTCCATAAGGAAATAGAAGAACGCATTTTTTAACTAACATTTTAGGATTTCTAAATTGTTTTTCGAACGTATAATTGTAATTAGAATTGTGCAATAACTAAAAAATGCTATAAAAGCGATATAATACCTTTATTTAGTTTAATGCTGGTTTCATCGCTTAAAAGGCGACATTTTCAAAATCACTCGTGATAGATATATTTTTGCAAACAAACTTAGTAAATAACGTCACGATACTTCATACACAATGTAAATCTGTGCAAACGTAAAATAAAATGAAATTGGATAGTTGTGACCGTGGACTAACTTTTGCTATTATTACTAAAACAGCATAGTATCTCTTCCCAAAATTTAGGTAACTCAAGAGACACTGAAACATTGCAAATATTCTCGAATATTAAAGCAGTGAATTATCACTTTGTTAACAAGACGTAAACCGACTTAGTGAAAAATGCCCAAGCCGGGAATCGAACCCGGTCCCCTGGAATAGCGCTCCAGTGCTCTACCACTAAGCGACGAGGACGATGCCCAGATTGGCATCTCTCACACATATAAGTCGGTAAGGCTGCAACCGCAGCTACAAGATGGAAAGGCCTTCATGAGCACACAATCTTGTGGCGAAACATGAGACGCAAATAAACCCAGCATCGGTGAATATACAATTTTTAATTAATTTTTCAACTACTTTTCAGAAGTGAAACTACGCTTGAAATTATTGAATATTAAAGCAGTGAATTATCACTTTGCTAACAAGACGTTTACGTCTTGTTTCCTTCCCTTCCTTCCTTCCCTTTCCATCTTGTAGCTGCGGTTGCAGCCTTACCGACTTATATGTGTGAGAGATGCCAAGCTGGGCATCGTCCTCGTCGCTTAGTGGTAGAGCACTGGAGCGCTATTCCAGGGTCCCGGGTTCGATTCCCGGCTTGTACATTTTTCACTAAGTCGGTTTACGTCTTGTTAGTAAAGTGATAATTCACTGCTTTAATATTCAATAATTTCAAGCGTAGTTTCACTGCTGAAAAGTAGTTAAAAAATTAATTAAAAATTGCAAATATTCTCATTGCGTAAAAATATGTCTATTGATTCCCGGATAATGAATGGTAGATAAAATCTTGACACATAAATTATTCTGCTATTTTTAAAATACGATACGATATACGAAAATATTATATGACTTTTACAGCAGTTTTTAGCTTTGTTTCATTGCAAGTGATTAGCATACATATTTTTTATATTTTTATGTAACACTGTTATAGGGTTATAGTTTCACAGACATTTAGCATATATTATTTGGCGCATAATTAACTTAATTCATCTTGTAATATGCAAACAGTCGAAACACTAAAGATTCTTTGGCGATGTATAACCTGAAACCGGCTAACGGGAAAATGCAATAAACTTATGTATTAATTTATAACTAGTTCTTAATATAATCAAATGTTGTATTGTCTTCGAAAACACATCTGCATGCATATTTTTATTAGGATATCAGAAAGTGAGTGAAAAACGGTTCTTCCGAAAGTCCATCTTTACGTACAAAAACCAATTTAAATTAAGTAAAAAAAATGTGACTACATTTTTTCGACATGTCAATCAGACATAAAACATGAAAAACTTCTCAACAGAGAGTAAAATATAAAATCATTTTCTAAGGCGGATTCGAAAATGGTTTAAAATGGTTAAATTTGTAGGAATTATTCAATAAGGATACAAACTTTACACAAAGATTGATTTTAAACGTTTTATTAAGATATGAGGATAAGATATGAATATAAGATATGAAAATGTATGCAACAAATGTGCAAGAATATGAGATAGATGAAAATAACGATTTTAAAAACGAAACTCGTTTATGAAAAACTGTAGTACAGTAGAAGATTACAAATCCGCACAGTTTGGTTCCAAGTGTTGTACGGATTTGAGGATTTTTGCGGATTACAGGTCATTTCTATATTATAAAATTAGATATATGGCTTCTTTATGCTAAATAAATTGTATAAATATTGAAAAAAAGCGTATGTATATGAAATGAAACAGCGAATAGGTTGCCAGAAAATATGTTGCCAATTTTCTTTTTTCGCCAAGGCCTCTACAGTGGAAAAGTACCGAAAATTTAGCTTTTACATCCTACAATATAAAGCGCGGTACTTTTCCAGTATAGGGCCTTGGCGTACTTTTATAAGTTTGTCATAATTTGAACTTCAGAAGTGAGATTTTTTTCCAAATGATATAAACAGCTGTGATAAGAAATTTTTTTTTATCTATAATATTGTTGTTCTTTTTTTATATACAATTTACTTCAGATAGTATACAAAAATAGTTAAATGCCTTCTTTATATTAAATAAATTGTATAAATATGGAAAAATAACTTGTGTATATGAAACAGTGAATAAGTTGCTAGAAAATATGTTTCCAAATTTCATTTTCTCTTTCTTGCCAAGGCTCCTATAATTGAAAAGTGCCTAAAGCACATTAAACTCGGCCAGTTAGGAGCTCAGACAGTACTGCACCGGCTATTGGCTGTTATGTTATTAGTAGCATCGGGATGAAGATGTAAAGACTTACATTTTCGTATATTGCACTTTGTATTCTCACCAATAAATTTTGAAACCCCCCCCTTAAGAGCGCGGAGTTTAAATTAAATTGCGGTGATCTCGTTTATGAAATATTAATGGTTTTAAGTGGGAATTTCGCGAATAAGCCAGCTATCGCCAAGTTGGCTTCATATATGGCAAGTTATTTTTGTCGCCGAATTTGGCGACATTTCGTCAAACTTTGCGATAATTTGCCAAGTTGCTCAACATTTGGCGTTACTGTGATAACCCTACATTACTAATTTTCAACAATTATTCAGTACAATGAAGCGGTCCTACCGGAATTGTGAGGGACATACAGGGACTTGCTTTTTATATAAATAGATTTATGCTTTCTAAATACCGTAAAAGCTGGCTAGAGAAATATGCCAATGAAGCGGAAAAAGTTTCCTATTTACAAAGATAGCGTCTCTGCAAGTAATACTGTACTTCTTTTGCCAAAATTGTGAACACTTTTTGTTGAGGCAGGTCTCCTTCATAGGCAGTTCCCGCTTTCGCAGCTGCTTTCTAGAGAACGATTTACAAATAACCCAGATTAAATGCTGGTTTTAGAAAACAATATATCGGAGAAAATAACAAAAAAAAACCAGTTTTTTGTCTACTGTTTTACTTAAGGAATCTGGGAATCTCTTTTAGTGAAGCAGTATGTACCATTAATGCTTTACGAGTAAAAATTGAAAATAAAAGAACGCATTACATTGATAATAACCTCATCAGACCTGCAGGTAAAATAACACTACAAATTCACATTTATTTCTTTTGCACAAACAAAAAGACATCCTAGATGACAGAAGAATCCCTTTTTCTGAAATGGGTAAATTAGGGGACGTGTCATATAGGATCACAAACAGGGACCTAAAATGACTACCCTTCTTAAAATATCAATTTAATTATCAATAACCTAAATTCACGCAATAAAAAATTTAAAGACTTTAAGCAAGTGAATAATCTGCAAATCTTCATTTTTTTTTTTTTTTTTTTTTTTTTTTTTTTTACTGTAAAGCGTTTAAGTTAAATAAATGTGAATTTTTTTTTACTTTATTAGCCACACTGTCTTGAAGGCATTTTACAAACTCAGATAAAAATAACATTTATTTTACGGGGAAATAAGCATCAATGCTGCCATTGATTGGATTTGTCCCAAAGCCAAAAACATTCAGTTACGTAAAATTAAAGTCAAAATGTAACAAAATCAAACAGTTTAGTTTTTTGTGAGGAAAAGAATAGAGGTGCACATTTGTATACCCCAGGTCTCAAGAGGATAAATCTATTTGTATTATAGCCTGTGAACATTTTAGCTAAAAACAGGCAATTATTTATTGTTTTTTATAAATTTTATTTTTTTTCCTGTGAATAGTGAGAAGTATCCACTAGGATATCCTCCCTTTGATCATCAAAGTGACCCATCCTCCACAAAATTGGTTAGTTTGTTGTTAACACTTAAATGCATAGTATAACTCAGAAGTTACATTACCTTTTTTTGGTCATTTGGTGTTTTATATTGGTCTTTTGGTGAAGTATTATGTGTTACTTATATGTGATAACATGCATTTAAGGCCGTAAAATCTGTTTTTTCCCATTTGTTATCACGGGGATGTTATAACATCTTTT
Source organism: Maratus speciosus (assembly GCA_963932465.1). Taxonomy (NCBI): domain Eukaryota; kingdom Metazoa; phylum Arthropoda; class Arachnida; order Araneae; family Salticidae; genus Maratus; species Maratus speciosus. The sequence continues at coordinate 309,702,263 of OZ010800.1, forward strand.
GTTTATACTGCTTGTAATGTTCTCAAAGATGTTTTTCCTCTATCTTTATAAGGTGGTCATTATTAGTTTAGAAAACCATTAAAAGGATTATAAACTTATTATATTGTTAAATAGTTACTATTCTACAGTGGAAGCACTTTAAAGTAAGTATATAAGTTAAAATTATCATTTTTGAGCAATTTTTGTTATGTAACTCAGGAGTGAAAATGATACAAGTCCAACAAAAACATAAATAAATTTTTTCACTAATTTCTAGATGACAATTAACACAAATAGGCAGAAATATAACATTTTGCAAACAAAATAAAAAAATCATAAATTAGAGGGTTAATAAAGCGTCTGAAAAAGAGAATGCAAAGCTCGGAAATACCTAATATTTTCCCTAGAGCTCTAATTATCCAACAAAGTGAAACTAAGCAAATTCGAACTGCTAACTGCCCCTTACTTCCCAGCGTAAATTAATTTTGTTTACAATGGCATTGCTACGGCTTGACTTGATACCGTTTTGAACGCACCTCCTTCCGCATTTCACCATACTTCTGCGTTTTCCGTTTGGCAACGACAGTCTAATCGTCTATTGTTGTTGTTCGCATATCGAATTTATTATGGAATAAAAACCGCATCTAGTGAGCTATTTTGTTAGCTAAAATGACCATCGGGTCATTATTGTTTGTAATAACATCTATTATTTTATTAATGTAACATAATTGTACAGATTATGTCTTTAATTCGAGTGGTATTGTCCAACAAACAACATCGCAATATGTTTCGTAACTGACTATGGTGTCAGTCCTGATTCAAGTTCCTGTACATATGTATATAAAAAGAACTATTTTGTTATTAGAGACTCTTCGTATTTTTTGACTATCTTCGCATTTATATCTGTACACGTTACAGTCCATTAACAATTTACATACACGCGTAAACAGTTATTTTAAAATGACCGATTTATAAAATGATTTCGGTATAGCTGAAAAAATCCTAATCAGAAACAGCTATACCGGGGTTAAAAAAAAATGGGAGAGTGAGACAGACACACACATACATAGAGGACATCCCATACATTTTGAATAGCTCAGGGATGCCACAGGCGACTATTTTTTAATTCTACCTCGCACCACGTTTTCGAAACAAAAAAATTTCACATTCACTCTGTCAACATGTGCAAGAGAAACATACAACAAATTTTAAAATAGTGGAGCAAATAGAAACAAAAGTAGTCGTCTGTGTCAGAACTGATAGCTGAAAAGCAAATAGCAATGCGGTGGGAAGAGGTTTCTTTCAAAGATTATACATATTTTTACATTGTCAGACGTTAGCCATTGTCGCACTATTTAAATATCATTTGATGAACTTCTTTATAAGTGAAATTCAAAAACTTTTTTGAATAAGAAGCTCTAAAATCGTTTACAATTCAAAAGAAATTTATCTACGAATCTGACAATATTATTCAACGTATTTTCGACGCTGTGTACGAAACGACGTGCTGTTTCGACGCTCCCCTTAAGAACTTTCTTAAGGGGACGGGGGACCTTAAAAATCAATTTTTTATTTTTATAAATTTCACCTTAAATATTACTCAAGGGTACATTATATGCATAATGGCATGCATTTATCACATTTTTTTTTTAAATTATTTTATAGAAAAAATGGATTTTTACGCGTCGTCTTAGAAATCTTCGAAATGCCCCCTGCGCGTTCCATATCAATGAAAATCCCCAGTATCTTTTATATAAGTTTGGTTTATACATATAAATAAAACTGTGCATCGAATTTTATATATTTGAATATAAGGGTATAAAAAATTTTTGAATTTTTTTGAAATTTTTTCGAAAAAATTTCAATATTTTTTCTACCTTTATATTCAAATATATAATATTCAATGCACAGTTTTATTTATATATATAAACCAAACTTTTATAAAAAAAATATTGGCGATTTTCACTGATATGGAACGCGCAGGGGGCATTTCGAAGATTTCTAAAACACGTAAAATTCCAATTTTTTCTCAAAAAAAATATTGTTTTTTGCCTGTTTTTTGTGATAAATGCATGCCATAATGCATATAATGTACCCTTCAATAATATTTAAAGTGAAATAAAAAAAAATAATAAAAAAATGATTTTTAAGGTTTTGAAGGTCCCCTTATAATTAAAATCTTTTTCAGATTATATTTATATCCAAGTTCTATTTAAATCGATCTAGATGCAAAATATCCCATTAATTACGCTTTAAAAGATTGTAGAAATATTTCCTAGCATTTCAAAAACATACTTTAAAGACAGGTACATTTTTACTTTGCAAAGTTAGTTAGTACTCCACAAACATTTTCTTTATTTTCAAAATTTATTGGAGAAAATACATAAAATATTTAAGAAACTAATTCGTTCTCGATATTTACAAAAAATATATGTTTTATATATTATTTTTCATCCTTTACCACGGCTAATTTTCGAAAGTAATACAAAATATCGTTTGCAGCGTGACGCAACTGAAAGATTCATCGAATTTACAACACCACGTAATTTTTTTTTTTCGTCCTAACTAAATATTTTTTTAGTAAATTAAATTTATTTTTGAAGAAAGCTATTTCCTTAGTATTTTCCCATGTGAATTTTTTAGCAGTTAATTTTTTAGGTGCGTTCGTAATTATATAAATACATAGCACTTACATTCATCGTCTGCTCTGTCCGTCTGTCCGCAAGTAACAGTGCAAAAACTACCCCAAAAAATGGTTTAAAATTTAATATACATAATCACTGCAGACGTTTGTCGAGCCATTTAAAATTTCATGAAAATCAAATCAAAACTTAAAAAGATATTAATAAAAGTTTTCTTCATGCTATTAAATCGTATCATGTGTAATTAATTCAGTGCGAATGATAGGTATTGTGTCTAGGTTGCCATGGTGATTACGTCATATTTAAGACGGAGTTATATTATTTCCGTATTACTAAATTTAATATATCTAATCGTAATAAATTTTCTATTCAAGCATTTTTCATAAGAGTGCAACAGTTGTTGTACCAAGATCGATATATTTAAAAAAATAGTCATAGTACGAACACACATCATTTGCCAATTTTCTCCTGCAATTTCAGATTTTTTAATAATTAATCATGCATTGCTTCAGTGGAAGATGAAATCCCGAAAAATGTTTCTGCTGGATAAAATACAGCAGAAAATAAAACAAACCGATTACAGGCGATACATGTATGTTCAATAAATCAGTTGATTGTCATCACGTCTTTTTGGTGATTACCGGTGGAGTTCCGCATAGGGTAGCGGATTTTACAGAGTTGATTTTAGAAGAGTTTTGTTTGTGGGTCATTTAAAATAATGGGTCTACACGAATAAACCAACAAATGAGTTAACATAAGAATAAATGATTTTTCGGAAGAAATGTGATACCAGATTCATCTTCTTAGTCAGGACTCACGTCCAGGTGACACAAGCGGCACCGGGCGTATCTTAGGAGAGGAAACAGATTTGAAACGGATTGAAACAAAGAAAAGCAGTTTTCACTTTTATAATTTCTTTCTTCTTGCGCAGCTTCCCTTAGGTAGGCCAGGCACCTTAGGTAGGTCACACACTGAGACAAGGCACGACACAACATGCTAGTTATGGGATAAATTCTCATATTCAGACCCGTTCCTTGTTTGTTTCAAATTGTTTTGTCAGAGTTTTATTTTCTTAATTTCAGCGCTGTGTCGCTTTCCGCCTCGGTGTCCGGCCTGCTTTAAACTTGAAGTTCCGGCTGCCATCTTCAGTAAGGTGCAAGGCCTTGTTTGACCGTTTTGGGAAGTGAAGAGGTCTACATGCTAGTGATAGGTCGTGAATTTGTTCAGATATATTTGAAATTTGAGACTCGCTCTCATGAAAATTAACACTTTAATTTCGCTAAAATATATTAATATATTATGTCCATTGGCATGTTCAGGTGAAACAAAGGGGGTATATGTAATGTGCCTTAAAGATGATTAGTCAGTGGGCGATTTTATTTTAGGTATATGCATACACAGTACATGTAGGAGACCCATATAGGGGAGGGTAGTATACACAGTGAGACGAAAGTTATTATTACTTAACAAATGGCGACGATTTTTATTCTTTAAAAAAATTTTTGCTACATCTTTAAGCTGCACGAATGCGCTACACATTAATGTATAAATGGTTCTAAAAAAGTTAAATAGTACGCAGTTTGACAATGTATATATATTTTCATAAATCATACATTTTTACACTGTATGAATAATTTCTGCAGTTTATGATTTCTAATTAATTAATTTCTAATTAATCCAAACATTAAAAATATGAGCCTCAGGTGGACAATAGCAGACCTTGGGCTGCATTCATACAAATTTTCAGCCAGTTACGTTTAGTAAATTTCCCTAGCCATCGCACGCCCGCACACACAGAGAGAACGAGAGAGAGAGAGAGAGAGAAAACCTTCACTTATTAATAATTAACTTTTTTAACATCAGAACCACATAGTAGATACACAATAAGACACGTCTCACTGTGTACCTCGACTACGTATCTCACTGGATACTTTCGTTACGTTGTAACAAAATGGATGCCACATCTGTTACATCAATTTCATCGCTTTAAAAAGTTTATGTCATTTTGCCGAAATAGTTTATTATTAGACATAGCTAGGTTTGGTTAATCAAATATATGTCACATCAAAGGAAATAAACTCTAAAATAGAAATTTATGTAACTTTAACCACTATAAAATAAGTAATTGTTTACTATTTTGTCGGAGGAGTAACTGAAGTGCCGAAACTACATCCACGTGTTGCATGAGATGAGGTCGTTATGTGTGTGTGTCAGCTTGAAAAAAAGTTACAACTATATGTGGAAGTGGCTGCTGTCTCACTGTGTACCATGTCTCATTGTGTACTCCCCTACCCTATTTAATCTGTGCAAAACCTCACAATTTCTGTAAAAATATCTGACTACATGTGTCATAAAATAAAATATTTAAGAACTTGTTACTGCATTTCTATCTCAGTCGTATTATTTTGTTATCTCAGAAAAAAAATTATGTTATTTATTGATCATACATTGGTATTGCCATTTATTATAAATTCAATCAAAAGATTACTGTCATACCGAATTCAACAAATCTTTAAATTTGTTTCTTGAGAAAGATTCAGTATATTTTGTTTCATAAAATTTCATTTTTTATAGAAATAAATTTGTTTTTATTATTCAGTTTTAGGAGACTGAAATCCATTCTTAAAAAAAAAAAAAAAAAAACTGTCTTATTTAATTCAAAGATAAAAACAATTTACAAAGGAAATATTCGGGCGTTTTTGCTCTTTCAGTATTGTAACGTACACTGGTGTCCAAAATTAAAGACCAATCACAAAATGCTAATTTTAAAGTACGCAAATATTGAAAAGGAAATAATATAATTCGAATAATTACTATCTCTATAGCGCAAGTAGTCCATGTAACATCTCATTCAAGTCACACATGGTCACAAGTGTCACAGTCACTAAGGTGAAGCAAAAAAATAGAATCTCACATGATCACTATATATGACTCCACTGAGTCGTCACTGTGACTGCTGCTTTGTGACGAGTCGATATGTGACTTTACAATGTAGTTACATTCTGACTCTCATGTGACTGTCATCTGTAGACTCAATATCAAAGTCATCGTGAACGCTGCATTGTGATGAGTTATCAAATAATGTCACATTAAAGTCACATGATGACTTTCAGGTGACAGAGAGACTACTGTGAAGTCACCATTATGCCCTTTTGTGGAAAGTTACCATGTGACTATAATGTGATATTATTTGGTGACTGATCATAATGCAACGTTCATGATGACTTTGAAAATGAGTCTAAAAATGACAGTCACATGAGAGTCACAATGTAACTACATTGTAATGTCACCTGGCGACTCGTGACAAAGCAGCAGTCACATTGACGTCTCGGTGGAGTCACATATATTGATCATTTGAGACTCATAATGAGACGTGTGGAATTTCCTATTTGTTTGCTTCACCGTAGTGACTGTGATACTTCTGACCATGTGTGACATGAATGAGATGCTATATGGACTAGCCGTGCTGTAGGGATCGCAATTATTTGAATTATATTATGTCCTTTTGAGTATTCGCTTGCTTAAAAATTAGCATTTTGTGACTAGTCCTTAATTTTGGACATCTGTGTAGTTTAGTATATCAGTTTAAGGTATACTAATTCATTATTCACTCAACGTAAACTCAAAGGCTTTCCTATAAACCCAAGTACTATAAAACTTCAAAATCGTATACTTTATGTATTCAAATATGATTTGTTATGGAAAAAATATTTATTTTTATTTTTATTTTTTATTTAAATTTAATTTTTTTATCTTATTTTACAGTTTTTCTGAATAAAATTGAGATTTTAACTCATGTTCTTTTTAATCAAATAAAGATTGAGAATAAGAAATTATTAGCCTTGAAAGTTTAATAATCTAATGTACATAGCTTTTTCATGCAATTTATTTATTTTTACTTTGTTTAGTGACTTCTACGTTAGTTTATTATTACTCGCTAGTTTGTTATAAATGATTTTCATAGGATTATTTTTTTTAACTTTAAAACTTTTAAGAAAATTGGATAACTTATTTAACATATATTTAATTATAAATAGTACGATTTATCAAATAAGATGACAGAGTATCACATAATAGCATTTATTCTCATAATAAGCCTATCATTATTTTTCTACGGCTATTTCAAAACCAAAATATACTATCTCGAATATTAGTCGAAATCTACCATAATGATTTTTTTTCGAAGCTGTCATATTTCAAATATAAAAATAAGCCATTTATAGTAGATTCTTTATAATATGTTGCGCATTTTTCAGCAAAAACATAACCTTTTTTTGTTTTCCAGATACTATGACAGGGATGGAGAATTTTTTGAAATCGATGTGCCATTTTGTTTCTCAAAAGATATTTTACGTGACCATGACGCGCAAGAAAAAAAAAAATATATTGAATCAAACAATAATCAATCAAAAATACTTAAAATTTGGTTTTTAGGATTTAAATATATGCAGTTAATGTATGATGCATTTTAGAAAGTAATTAAAAGAAAATAGCGATTTCTATTGTTGCATCTTATATGATATCTAGTTCACACTGAGTTTTAGCTTGAATTTTTCGTATTATATATTTTTAACAATAATAACTCGCAGTACCATTTGTTAAAATGTCAAGCGCCTTCTTAAAAAAAATGATTTCAAACGTGTATAAACGTATTAAATTTTGTGAATAATTTATACCAGAAAAGTGGACTAATCCATTTATTGTTTATCTACATTTGAAAGACAGATGTTCTTTCTTGTACCATATCTGATAATTTTTTTTTCCTTCTATAATACAAGGAAACCCATTAACATTTCAATATATTAATTCATCTTAGCCACCCAAAACAACAACGAAAATATAATGTTAATTTATATACGACCGACGTTAAAACAATATCTTTGTTACACATTTTTGCTTACTTATATGGTCTTTTGTCTATGATGGATTATTGCATTATTAATGAAAATGTTATGATAAAAGGTTATTATAGCTTTTATGAAGACAATTTTACGGATTTTTCGGGAGACTGAACATAAAACGATCAATATATATATTATTAAGATGGATTACAAAGAAAAATATATGAAGATGACACAATAAAAATGCACTTGAATGAAGATGAATTGCAGCTTTATTGGTTAATGTAGAGGATGTACAGCAGTTTATGAAAGTATTCATTATAAAAGATGTTTTGTTGTGTTCCAATAAATAATAATTGAAGAATGATCATAAAATATTTTTTTGTCCTTTGTTAAAGTACACAGTGCTATGCTTCAATATAAACACACCCAGCATATCGTGTATTTATTTTTAATTAATTATTTTCTAACAGATACAACTTTAAAAGGTTTATATGTGTTAGAAAATGCTCTTTTGTTTTCAAGAACATCCACCAGATGGCAGCATCAGACAATCATTTTTTATTTGATCTACTGTGACAGACACTCAGTTCAGTGAGTGTTACTTCTTCCCTTATAGCAGTTGGCAGCAAAATGCTGCTTGATTAAAAAAAATCCAATAATATTCCAAAGGAATATAATATGATAAAAAAACTGCAACAAGCCATAGTTCAAAGTATTTCGTTGTGTTTGTAAATAGTCTTATACATCTGTTTTGTTTTTATTGTGAAGTGTGATCTGTACTGTGACCAGCATATATATTATTCTAGTGTATTCAATCTTCTAATAAATGTTTTTTGTTCATCCAAAGAAGAGTATATTTCCATTGAAACACATCAAAACATAAAGGTAAAACTTTTAACTTTTTTTATTGTTTACCTATTGAGGAATTTCGTATTCATGCCTTCCATATGGAATAACATTCTAACATTCGATTATGAGACTGAACTTATCTCAATTTTAAATATAGTAATATAAAAGAAGAAAATATAATATAATTAAATTCAAAGAAATAATTATTTTCTGAATGTTGGTATTTTTCACAAGTGAATGATATAAAAGAAAATTCAAAGAATTGTTCTTATTTTGAAACCAAAAGTGTATTGATAAGAAAAGAAATTATTTTGATTTTGATTTTGCCAGTTTCTTATTGAAATTTTATTATATAAGTTGCAAATGTAAATTTATGTTTTAAACAAAGAATTTAACATTTAAGAACAGTTTTTCTGAAATCAAAAGTAACTTCAAAAATTGTTCTCAAGAATTTTATTTTGTTCTTATTTCATCATTAGCATTATATTTGAGTTTATAATTGTTGTTTTGATGTATTAATAAGAGAAAAAGTTTTATTTTCTGTGAAATAAGCAAATATTATTCTATCATAATGTCTAGTATTAAAGAATCTCATTATGTTGATAAATTAACTGATGACAACTATTCAGTTTGGAAATTCAAAATAGAACAATTGTTAATCAAAGAAGGTCTGTATGATGTTGTATTTGAACCTAAAAAGGAAAATGATGATAATTGGGTAAAAAATGATAGAAATGCTAGGGCATTAATTTGTTTAAATATCTCAGATTCACAAATTGTTCATGTCAGACATGCTAAAAGTGCTAAAGAGACATATGATCAATTGAAATCTGTTCATGAAAGAGTAAATTTAACAAATAAACTTTATCTTCTTCGGAAGCTGTATTCCACTAAATATAATGAAAGCATTAAAATGCAGGATCATATTAATTCTGTCTTAGAATTAGCAGAAAAATTAAGAAGTATAGGTGAAGTAATACAAGATGATAATTTAATAGCTATTTTGCTCTGTTCCTTACCAAATTCTTATAGTACCTTTATAACTGCTATTGAAAGTAAATATGAAACAGATTTATCATTAAAATATGTTCAAAACAAATTAATTGATGAGTATCTTAGAAGAGTTGAAACTAAACAAATTTCAACAAAATTTGAATCTATTGCTTTAAAGGGTAATAGGGATAAACCAAAGCATTTGAATAAGCAAAAATTTTGTTCTCATTGCAAAAAGAATAATCACAACCGTGAAGATTGTTTTCACTTAAAGGGTAATAATACTAACAAAACAAAACCAAATTTCACCCAAGATAGATCACGTCAACAGTTTAAAAAACCAAACAATTTCTCTGCCTCTACTGCTAGTCAAAATGAAAATCTATCAGATTCTCAAAACTATCATGAATTAATGGAAGAATCAAATTCTTTGAATTTTGTTATGAAATCTCAACAAAATGGAAATAAAAACAAAAATTTGTCTTTTGTTATTGATTCAGGTGCGTCTGTTCATTTAGCTAATTCCTTGGAACTGTTCTCAGAATTAAAAAGTTCGAATAAAGATACAATTACAATTGCTAATGGAACTAAATTAACTGCAAAGGGAAAGGGTAAATGTACTTTTAATATTGAAACACTTAATGGTCAAACAAATAGAGTTACATTGGATCATGTGCTTTATGTTCCCGAGTTGGATAGTAATTTATTATCTGTCCAGTCTTGTACTGAGAAAGGTTTTGTTGTAACATTTAAAGATGATATATGTTTAATTAAAAAGGGCAACATCTTAGTTGCAGATGCAAAAGCTGATGAGGGGTTATACAGATTAAAAATAATACCTACAAATGAAAAGGTATATAGTGCTTCAGAAATATTACCCGTTTGTTCTAATGTTAACTGCATTCTAAAATGGCACCAAAGGCTGGGACATAGAAATTTGGAATCCATCAAGAAAATTCAAAAGGATGATTTAGCTTTAGGTATTACTGTGAATAATTGTTCTCATAATACTGAATGTTCAAGTTGCATAAAAGCTAAGTTAACAGAAAAATCATTTCCAAAAGAAACGCAATACAGAAGTAAAAAACCACTTGATTTGATATACAGCGACGTATGCGGTCCTGCAGAAACAAAAAGTATGGGATCAAAAAGATATTTTGTTACATTTATTGATGATTACTCTCGTTATACACAAGTATATTTTATTTCTTCTAAAGATGAAGTATTTGATAAATTAAAAGAGTATGTTGCATCAACAACAAACAAATTTAGATTGAAGATTAAATCTTTGCGTAGTGACAATGGAACAGAATATTGCAACGAATCTGTTAAAGACTACCTTAAAAACTTAGGAATAAATCATGAAACAACGACGCCATATTCACCGTCCCAAAATGGAGTTGCAGAAAGAAAGAATCGCTCGCTTATTGAAATGAGTAAAGCCATGCTTATAAATGCTAAATTGCCAAAAACATTCTGGGCAGAAGCCATAGCTACAGCAGCCTACTTACAAAATAGATTACCCACAAAATCAACTGAAAAGACACCATGTGAACTGTGGAATGGGCATAAGCCAAATTTGAGTCACCTTAAAGTATTTGGATGCAAAGCATATGTGTATGTTCATAAACAGAAGAGACAAAAATTTGACGAAAAGGCCACTGAAGGAGTCTTTGTTGGTTACGATTTAAGAAGCAAAGGATATCGAATTTATATAGGTGGTAGAAAAATAGTGATAAGCAGAACAGTGAAGTTTTTTGAAAATATGAACTGTGAAAATGTCTTTCAAGAAAATCCTGAAGAGCGAATCTCAGATTTAATGCATTTAAATTTTTCAGAAGAAAATCTTGAAAATGATAGTGATGCTATCCAAATAGAAAATACTGCAGAAGAAATAAATACGGATGAAAAATCAGTAGATAGCCCAACAACTGAAGAAAGTGAAGATAATTTCCAGAGAAGAATATCTAACAGAGAGACTAAAGGAATTCCACCAGAAAGATATTCTTACAAAACTGAAGACAGTTGTTCCAAAAATCAAGATCCTGAAACTTTTAAAGATGTTTTACAATTACCAGTAAAAGATCAACAGAAATGGTTTCAAGCTATGAAGGAAGAATTTAACTCTTTAAAGGAAAATGAAGTGTTTGAGCTTGTTACTTTACCCAAAGGCAAGCACGCCATTGGCTGTAAATGGGTTTACAAAACAAAACATAATGAAAATGGAGAAGCAATAAAATGCAAAGCACGATTAGTTGCCAAAGGTTTCGCTCAAAAATTAGGCACTGATTATGATGAAACCTTCTCTCCTGTCGTCAAACATACAACTATTAGAGCTTTTCTGACCTGGGCAGCTTATCATAAAGCCAGAGTATTCCAAGTAGATGTTAAAACAGCCTTTCTACATGGTAAACTAGATAATGAAGAATTATACATGCATCAACCAGAAGGCTTTCATGATGAAGAAAATAAAGACAAAGTCTATAAATTAAAAAAGGCTATATACGGTCTTAAACAAGCCACCAAGTGCTGGAATGAAGAAATAGAGAATACTTTAAAGGCATATGGATTTAAACAAAGTGAAGCTGATCCATGTTTGTTCATAAAAGAAAAATCAAAGAAGACAATTCATCTCATACTGTATGTAGATGATATGCTGATGAGCTCAGAAGATGAAAATGAAGTTAATGAAGTAATACATTACTTAAAGAAATCTTATCCCATAACATCACTAGGAGAAGCAAAATACTTCTTAGGTATAGAAATTTACAGAAAAGAAGATGGAAGTTATTTACTTTCACAAAGAAGTAAAATAACTCAATTAGTTAAGGATTTTCAGCTTGAAGAAGCCAAACCAACTTATACCCCAATGGAAACTAACTATTATAGTTTAGATAAAGAAGAAAATCTTTTATCATCAAATGATAATTATAGACAAGCTATAGGAAGTCTTTTATATATTTCCTCATGCACAAGACCTGATATTACCGCTCCTACACACATACTAAGCCGAAGATGCAATAATCCAAGACAAAAGGACTGGAATGCTGTTAAGAGGGTAATAAGATACTTAAAAACAACGAAAGACCTTGATCTCCACATTTCTTCAAAAGAATATCCTAATATAGTTGCATACTCGGATGCAGACTGGGGTCAAGATGCTACAGACAGAAAATCCACCTCAGGAAATGTAATCTTCTTAGGCAATAGCTGCATTTCTTGGTTCTCGCGAAAACAAACATGTGTGACGTTATCGTCAGCAGAAGCTGAATATGTGGCACTGTCACAAGGAACTCAAGAGGTGCTATGGATCTTAAAATTATGTAAAGATCTCAATTTACAACAACATTTTCCTATTAGAATTTTTGAGGATAACCAATCTACAATTAAATTGGTTGAAAGTGAAAAATTTAAATCCCGCACTAAGCACATTGATACAAAGTATCATTACATACGAGATTTAAAAACTAAAAATGTTATAGATGTCAAATATCTATCAACAAATGAAATGATAGCAGATATAATGACGAAGCCACTGCCAAAAGCCAAATTTGAACTTTGTAGAAACCTTATCCACCTGGTGTCAGATTCTATCACAAAACGGGAGAGATGTTAGAAAATGCTCTTTTGTTTTCAAGAACATCCACCAGATGGCAGCATCAGACAATCATTTTTTATTTGATCTACTGTGACAGACACTCAGTTCAGTGAGTGTTACTTCTTCCCTTATAGCAGTTGGCAGCAAAATGCTGCTTGATTAAAAAAATCCAATAATATTCCAAAGGAATATAATATGATAAAAAAACTGCAACAAGCCATAGTTCAAAGTATTTCGTTGTGTTTGTAAATAGTCTTATACATCTGTTTTGTTTTTATTGTGAAGTGTGATCTGTACTGTGACCAGCATATATATTATTCTAGTGTATTCAATCTTCTAATAAATGTTTTTTGTTCATCCAAAGAAGAGTATATTTCCATTGAAACACATCAAAACATAAAGGTAAAACTTTTAACTTTTTTTATTGTTTACCTATTGAGGAATTTCGTATTCATGCCTTCCATATGGAATAACATTCTAACAATATGTAAACGGTATTGCGCAAAAAGCACCAGCGATGGTGGCAGCAATTTTGTTAATAGAAAAATTGTTAGATAACAAACAATAAAGATTCCGCTCAGAAAGAAACTCTGACCAATCTCGCAAAAGGACAAATATTTAACTTAAAGCCTGTCTTATTTTTAATGTAAAAAACATTCGGTTGAAAAGCATATCAACTATATTATTTTTTCCAATTTGACTTATGAAATGAAACTAGGCGTAGAATTACCGAATTGAAAGGAAAAATTTAAAGGTAAACCGCTATAAATCACCCAAAAGTGTAATAATTGACTTCGTGAATTTTGAGTCATGTATGTTATGACATTTTTTAAGGGTTGGTTTGGTATATTGACTGTTATAGAGTAGAAGATATCCAAAGTATACAGTGTGCACCAAAATACTTGCTAGTGGAAATTTAAATAATCTACACTATATTAAGTAAATCTCAAGAGTCATCAAATCTGCCAAGAAAATTGTTGAAGTGTATAACTCGAATTCTAAAACCATGTAGAGAACGGAATTTTTTAATTTTCAGTTTTCTCCTCGAAATCGTGTTGTTCAGTTTATTTCTTCAACTGGTAATTATTCTAAGTAATGAAACTGGTAATTATTCTGAGTAATGCTACGATTCACTATGATACGCACTCCTTACGCAAGAATAACGAGTAAATGTACCTAATAATTCAGCGGTTTTGTAATGAATGCACAATAATCTGAATGAAATACAACGGACGGAAATGCAGCACTACAGTGATATTATTTTATTATTACAGGAATTGATAACGTCAAACTAAACAAATTCATAGTTGTCTGAGATATTTTCCTTCGTTTCCATTTATCATTTATCGATGACCAAAGAAACTTAGAATGTGAGAATATTCGCAAAGTAGTTTCAGCACAACTTGAATTGGTTAATGGAAACAGCAATCATTCAATCCAATTATCTTATGACAAGTAATCTTCATCCATTGGTTAACTGAAAATGAAATGCTAGATCAAGCTATTGTAACGAGCCACAGATTTAAAAGAATTATCGAATACATAGATTTCCATTAGTATAAAATAAGACTAAATGATGTCTTTAAAAAATTATACAGTGCAATACTAATATTTATCCAGTTTTTCCAATGTAACTTATTTCGGTTATAGTATTAAATAGAAATATTTGTAAACTACGGGCTCAGACCCCTGCTCGCTGACGCTAGCCAAGCTCCATGAATGGCAATGCAATTCACATTGGGACCGCTACGCGATCCCAGCTCACTTAGCTCGTACCCCACTATTTACATCAGCTTTTGCCAGAATGAGTGTCCTCTTAAATAATTTTAAAATATGAAAATTACAAATATTTTTAATGTATGAAAAAGTAATGAAAATTTCTTTGAAAATGCAAATAAAAATGCATTTTTTTGCGTATAATATTGCGCAGCGCGGCTTAAATTAATTTAAAACACTTTCAAAAACATGACTGTAACGAAATCTAAACAAATCATTTCTTGCTGCGTCTAAAGGATACTCTTGTTCAGAAAGTTGATTGGCTGAATGCATCACGTTACCGTAAAACGAACGAAAGGCATTGCCATTCATACATAGATTAAATCTTAAGTCTCCTACAATTCGGTACTTGCTCAGGTCCCATTAACCATGGAAGTAGCAATATAACTTTCTGCTTCCTTTTGTTCTTTTGTTATTCTATGCATTTAATTGTCGGTAGGAGAAGAAGGCCAGCGTTTAAAACGAGATTCGCTTTGTATATAGATTTTTTGAATAGGTCGGATCACGTGACCATAAATTAACCAGTGAAAATCATCTCTGTGGTTTTTGCCAAATTGCAAGCTATAAATTAAGCCTGATATCCGCGGCATGAGAAATACGAGAAAAGAGAAATGTATAATATATATAGATTTTGTAAAAAAATTAATAGCAAAATGACTTTTACAATCACTCAATAAATAGAAAGTAAAATTATTAATGTTAAAATACTTTATCATTATTTGCTGAAATAATTGATAGCGCATTTGAAGATTACTATGAATTATTTTATTATTTACCTAAGGAATTTTCTTTATTACTTATTTTATATCTCAATAAAGAATTGTAAAACAAAACTACGTACGTGATTCTTTTGCTTACTTACTATAAAATTAGATTTTTTTTTTTAACATGCGGTATAAAATTATTAAATAACTTGAGATCAGATTGCCGAATAAGTATATGCTAATTTTCAATAAATGGTTCATTTTTTTACCTTATTTTTATTTATCAGACCGTTTAGAATGATAAATATTTTTTATTTTCAAATTACCTTCAGTAAGTTTGTTCTTTATTAATACACTGTAATTTTACATGCATATTTCCTTACACTGTTAAAAAATTAGCTACGATCTGTCTGCTCATTCGAAATTTTTTGTAGAAAATAATTATTTGATCATCAATTTAAGCATTCACATTAGCCAGAGTAGTAATAAATTACGATTTTTTGACAGTTTTCTACAAAAACTGTCAAATTAAGAAAGTTTATTGAAAGTTTTACTGCATTTACACACACAGTCAACGTATCTAATAGAATTGCATAGTTATGTATTATATAGTTACACTATTCTTACACATATTATATACATACATTGCCCATATTTCCATATATTTTACACATTTAAATACATCTTATAACATACATATATACATACTTTGTCCAAAATCTGCTGCAAACTGTCCAGTCTTTCGGTCGTTTTTGAATAAAGTTTTTACATAAAAGTAATTTAGCTGTATCTGCCCATATTATTCCCATACTATGGTCAGAATAGAGTTAAATTATGGTTATGTAACCTTTGTCTATAAAATGGTTGAATGATTGGAGAGTTTGCTGAAAATTTTTGTACGCTGTTAGAAATCTGCTCTAAATTACCCAGTTATTCTACCGCTTTTATAGAAGATGGTTACATGGCCGCAATTTAACATTATGCTGACAATAATATGGACAATAATATGGTCAAATACGCTTAATAGCATGGTCGAGTAACCGTTATTTTTGAAAACGGTCGAATGTCAGGACAGTTTGCTGCAGATTTTTAACAATGCACTTACATGTAAAAGATTTTAATGTATAGAAAATACATAAAAAACACATTTTCAGAATAATGCCATAGTTCGTAAAAAATATCATCGCAATCCTTAACAACAATCCTTGTAAAAAAATATATTTTTTTATTAGTCATGTAGCTTTGCCGTAAATAACATGACTATTTTCCAGTTATTTGAAACGAATAAGGAATTTAGATAAAATATCAAACATATCCTCTATTTAAATAAGTAAACATTGTATAACGTCTATAATATAAAATTTTAAATAAAAAAATATATTACAATTCATCAGACATACAAGTAAAAGTTACATAAATTAACTGTATTTACTGTTTTTTAACTGTAAACATGATATACAGTTTTCCGGTCATTTGAAAGTTATTGCACTTATGAGGGGCTAAAACTTAGCCCGAAACAATTGCGTTTTTAACTCTTTCCAACAAAGTTGAAAAGTGTTTATGCATTGTGTTTGTCTGTCCGTCTGTACGCGCTCTAACTCCCGTAAATATACTCCAATCGTACTGAAATTTTTGGATGTTAGTGACCTCTACCATAGCACGAGGCCTATTTCAAATGAAGTTTGTAGCATGTTTAGTTCACTTACAGTGACAGCCAAAAGTTTTCCGTTACATTATGGCCTATGGAAGAAAATCGTTTAAAATGATTTTTAATGATGTTACGTGCTTTCAAACATAATAAAATTGATATGCATTTATCAAGTGCACTAAAATATGCATTCCGTAGAATATGCGGTGCAAAGAATAAATACTATTCATTTACAGGGCCACACAAAAGAATTCCGTTACATAATGATATACGGGTGGAGGAAATTTTTTCCGACGTATTTTAATTATGGTAAATTATTTCATGTATAATGAAACTGATATACGTCGCTGAGGTTTACTATAACTTATTTCATGTGTAATACGAAGTGCACAGTATTTACAGGGACACACAAAAGATTTCAGATACTATATTGTATCCGAAGTACTGTACGGTAGCGATGATTGCTGGAAATGCATTTTTAAGTATGTTATGCGCTTTTATGTTTCACTATATTTATGCATTGTACACGGTGTGTATAAATGCTGTAATTCATATACAGGGCTACACCAGAGAATTCGTAATGGTTACTGGGTATGATTGTAAATTGCTTAAAGGTGGTTTTTAAATGAGTTATGCATTTTTACGCTGAGCTGCATTTTGTTTACTGAGAAATGTTTGTATAACATAGATAAAATTATATACAGGGTCACGCAAAGAATTGGATACATGGCCGTCTATAAATGATAATTTCTGGAAATGTGATTCCAGTAATTTTAAGAGATTTTTACTTTGAATTAAACTTTAGCTAAATCGTGGCGTGTAATAAAGGTACTAGGTTAACTACAGGGTTGTACAAAAGTATACAATTATTTTTCCATCTATTAGTATAAATTGCTGAAAGAGAAATTTCAACCTGTTATTCGTTTTCTTGCTAAACTAAATTTCCCCATTATATAGCAACCTATAATGGGGAAATATCAACCTACAGTCCAAATACAGAGCTGTTCAAAAGAATTTGTATACATATTTGCTATGGATGGTAACTGCTGAAATCAGTTTTTCAAATGTTTTATGCGTTTTCTTAAAATGGTTACTTAGTTCTGTTATATACCTTATTTCCCTAAATAACGAAATTTTGATACAGCATTTAGGAAGTGTTGCAAAGTGTTTAATAATATATGCTTAACGCATGTTTTTTCTTACTTGTTTATTGTATATGTAATGTAACTTTTACTTGTTTTTCTGATGAATTGTAATACATTTTTTTTATTTTAAATATCCTCTATTTTTTATCTGATATCTTCTCATAATAGATATTCTCTAATTAAGGGAAAAAACCATTTAAATTTAAGTTATTTATAATTAGAGTATACACAAATTTTTAGCAAATTGTCGAGTGATTCGAGTGTTTTTATATAAAACGGTTACTTAACCGTAAGTTACGGTTATATTACCGCTTGCTATAAAAACTGTCGAATCACTCGACAGTAGGCAGCAAATTGTTAATAGTGTTAAGAAGTGTTTGATATTTATAACTTCCTTCGCAATCATATCTGGTTGCATAAAAATTGTAATTAAATAAAAAGCATAAAGTTCTTCATAAAAAATGCGTCACATTTAATATAAAGAACGACTAAAACAAAAATTATTTTGCTAAAGGTTAATTACAGTACAATTGGAACAGAAACTATAACAAGTATAATAAAAAAAAATTTGATATTAGCGCAATTATTTGATTAAAAGGCAGGTATAGTAAATATGTTTAATTAAAAAGAATATTAATCTTAAAATATTTCTTTAATCTACAGCCTGCAGAATAAATCTTTAATCTACAGCTATTCGAAAAAGTTATTTCGAGGTTATGAAAATGATGCATAATTAAAGCATGTATGTTTAGCGTATAAAACCATGATACAAAAGTTACGAAAGAAAAACATTCATCTAATTAGAAGTAGGATATACTTGACAAGATAATTTAGTTTTACACTAGGGACATACTGAGAAAGATTTCTTCATTAGCTTTACAAAAATTTCGAGAAAGGTACTTACAGTAATAAAAATTTTCATGGAGTACATAAGAATACGAACAAATTTTCATATGTCAAGAACATTCTTCTATGTTATATTTCATTTTAGTTACTTCTAATTTAATTTCTGTTTCCTAGATGTGGGGGTAATTTTTTTATTTAATTATTATAGATTTCCTTGTATTAACATAAAAAGAATACCTAATGCATAGAAAAGTTTTTATACCTTAATAAATTTGATTTTGCTTTATTAGAGATCTTCTTCATCATATACAAAACAAATTTTTTAAATGAGTTAAATGGATTTTGTACATAATTTATTTAATTTTCATCAGTGAAATTACGCCCGAAATTATTCAATATATAACACGTGATTTATCATATTGTTAACGAAGAGTAGCACCAACAATATGAAAAATGTCCAAGCCTGGAATCGAACACGGAACCCCTGAAATAGCGGTCCAAGTGCTCTACCATTTAAACTACCAGGACGATGTCCAGCTCTAGCATTTCCCAAATATGTTGGTAAGGCTGAAATGGCAGCACACGAAAGAATAGTCTTCATGAGCACACAATCCTGCGGTAAAACGTGAGACACAAACAAACCCAACATCGGTGAACATATATATAATTTTAATTAAAATTTTCAATTAATTTTCATCAGTAAAATTACGTTCGAAATTATTCAATATATAACACGTAAATTATCACATTGCCGACGAAGTGGAGAACCAAGAATGTGAAAAATGTCCAACCCGGGAATCGAACCCGGAATTCCTTAAATAGCGCTCCAAGTGCTCTACCATTTAAACTACGAGGACGATGCCCAGCTCTAGCATTTCTCAAATATGTTGGTAAGGCTGAAATGGCAGCACACGAAGGGATAGTCTTCATGAGCACACAATCCTGTGGCAAAGCATGAGACACAAACAAACCCAGCATCTTTGAACATATACATAATTTTAATTAAATTTTTCAATTAATTTTCATCAGTGAAATTACGCTCGAAATTATTCAATATATAACACGTGATTTATCACATTGCCAACGAATTGGAGAACCAAGAATGTGAGAAATGTCCAACCCGGGAATCGAACCCGGAATTCCTTAAATAGCGCTCCAAGTGCTCTACCATTTAAGCTACGAGGACATTGCCCAGTTCTAGCATTTCCCAAATATGTTGGTAAAGCTGAAATGGCAGCACACGAAGGAACAGTCTTCATGAGCACACAATCCTGCGGTAAAACGTGAGACACAAACAAACCCAACATCGGTGAACATATATATAATTTTAATTAAAATTTTCAATTAATTTTCATCAGTGAAATTACGCTCGAAATTATTCAATATATAACACGTGATTTATTACATTGCCAACGAAGTGGAGAACCAAGAATGTGAAAAATGTCCAACCCGGAAATAGAACCCGAAACCCCTAAAATAGCGCTCCAAGTGCTCTACCATTTAAGCCATGAGGACGGTGCCCAGCTCTAGTATTTCCCACATATGTTGGTAAGGTTGCAACTGCAGCATAAGAGGGAACAGTCTTTATGAGCACACAATCCTGTGGCAAAGCATGAGACACAAACAAACCCAGCATCGGTGAACATATATAATTTTAATTAAAATTTTCAATTAATTTTCATCAGTGAAATTACGCCCGAAATTATTCAATATATAACCCGTAATTTATCATATTGCTAACGAAGCGTAGCACCAACAATATGAAAAATGACTAAGCCTGGAATCGAACACGGAACCCCTGAAATAGCTCTGCAAGTGCTCTACCAATTAAGCTACGAGGACGATGCCCAACTCTGGCATTTCCCACATATGTTGGTAAGGCTGAAAGGGCAGCATACGAAGGAATAGTCTTCATGAGCACACAATCCTGCGGTGAAACGTGAGACACAAACAAACCCAACATCGGTGAACATATATATAATTTTAATTAAAATTTTCAATTAATTTTCATCAGTGAAATTACGCTCGAAATTATTCAATATATAACACGTGATTTATTACATTGCCAACGAAGTGGAGAACCAAGAATGTGAAAAATGTCCAACCCGGGAATCGAACCCGGAATTCCTTAAATAGCGCTCCAAGTGCTCTACCATTTAAGCTACGAGGACATTGCCCAGTTCTAGCATTTCCCAAATATGTTGGTAAGGCTGAAATGGCAGCACACGAAAGAATAGTCTTCATGAGCACACAATCCTGCGGTAAAACGTGAGACACAAACAAACCCAACATCGGTGAACATATATATAATTTCAATTAAAATTTTCAATTAATTTTCATCAGTAAAATTACGTTCGAAATTATTCAATATATAACACGTGATTTATCACATTGCCAACGAAGTGGAGAACCAAGAATGTGAAAAATGTCCAACCCGGGAATCGAACCCGGAATTCCTTAAATAGCGCTCCAAGTGCTCTACCATTTAAACTACGAGGACGATGCCCAGCTCTAGCATTTCCCAAATATGTTGGTAAGGCTGAAATGGCAGCACACGAAGGGATAGTCTTCATGAGCACACAATCCTGCGGTGAAACGTGAGACACAAACAAACCCAGCATCTTTGAACATATACATAATTTTAATTAAATTTTTCAATTAATTTTCATCAGTGAAATTACGCTCGAAATTATTCAATATATAACACGTGATTTATCACATTGCCAACGAATTGGAGAACCAAGAATGTGAGAAATGTCCAACCCGGGAATCGAACCCGGAATTCCTTAAATAGCGCTCCAAGTGCTCTACCACTTAAGCTACGAGGACATTGCCCAGTTCTAGCATTTTCCAAATATGTTGGTAAAGCTGAAATGGCAGCACACGAAGGAACAGTCTTCATGAGCACACAATCCTGCGGTAAAACGTGAGACACAAACAAACCCAACATCGGTGAACATATATATAATTTTAATTAAAATTTTCAATTAATTTTCATCAGTGAAATTACGCTCGAAATTATTCAATATATAACACGTGATTTATTACATTGCCAACGAAGTGGAGAACCAAGAATGTGAAAAATGTCCAACCCGGAAATAGAACCCGAAACCCCTAAAATAGCGCTCCAAGTGCTCTACCATTTAAGCCATGAGGACGGTGCCCAGCTCTAGTATTTCCCACATATGTTGGTAAGGTTGCAACTGCAGCATAAGAGGGAACAGTCTTTATGAGCACACAATCCTGTGGCAAAGCATGAGACACAAACAAACCCAGCATCGGTGAACATATATAATTTTAATTAAAATTTTCAATTAATTTTCATCAGTGAAATTACGCCCGAAATTATTCAATATATAACCCGTAATCTATCATATTGCTAACGAAGCGTAGCACCAACAATATGAAAAATGACTAAGCCTGGAATCGAACACGGAACCCCTGAAATAGCTCTGCAAGTGCTCTACCAATTAAGCTAGGAGGACGATGCCCAGCTCTGGCATTTCCCACATATGTTGGTAAGGCTGAAAGGGCAGCATACGAAGGAATAGTCTTCATGAGCACACAATCCTGCGGTGAAACGTGAGACACAAACAAATCCAACATCGGTGAACATATATATAATTTTAATTAAAATTTTCAATTAATTTTCTTCAGTGAAATTACGCTCGAAATTATTCAATATATAACACGTGATTTATCACATTGCCAACGAAGTGGAGAACCAAGAATGTGAAAAATGTCCAACCCGGGAATCGAACCCGGAACCCCTGAAATAGCGCTCCAAGATCTCTACCATTTAAGCTACGAGGACATTGCCCAGTTCTAGCATTTCCCACATATGTTAGTAAGGCTGCAGCTGCAGCACAAGATTTTGTGGCAGCTTTTTGTATCTTGTAATAAAAAAATAAAGCATAATTTACACTTGCTGAAAGTAGTTGCAGTAACACATAAGATGCAATCACTAATATGCTAGTTTTGATAGTGAAATTTCCTTTTTAAGTTAAACGAGTTTTAATAACAACGTGCTGAGAAACATGTTTGATATCTGGATTTTATCAGAAATTATCAGAATTATCAGAAAAAGAATAATAGTTTGCAATAAAGTTAATGTTGGGTTATTTCTCACTAAGCCTACACAAACTAGTACAGGACTTTCCCATGTATATATATTTCCACTTAAAATAATTTAAAAGTTTTATTTCCTACGTCGGTGAGCTAAACGAAGCGATACTCTATTCATTTGACAGTACAGGCGATGAGAGTACAAACATTTTCACTACATTAAAACACCTGATATGCAGTGGACATTATCGAAGGTGTTGAAAGGACTGAAAAAGGACCACCATCAGATGATGAAGAAACCAGTTGATCAAAATTATCTGATCGAAGTATGAAATCCAAGCAATGATGGAACTGGAAAGGGGGTGCCATTTACATTCCGAATAAATTGTGCCTGGCCTCAGCACACAAAACTTGTATTGTTAAAAAACGAAGACGGGGTTTTAAGATGGAGTTTGTTACAATTTCTTGATTTCAGTGAAATTGAGATCAGAGATATTTTTACTTTCTTATATCTACAACACAAGAAAGTATTGTAATCGAAATTTTTTGCAACTTCGATTTTGATCGAATTAAGATGTCGTATATCCCGAAAAGCTCGGTTTTACAGATTATCTGTACGTCCAAGTGTTCGTGCGTGAGCTTCCTTATAATCATTTAAAAATATAACTAGTTAGGCATATAACTGAAACAACCTTCATAAAAATATTTTGACTTTTGACGTTAGATAATAGCTGCAAATGAGGATATTCCCCCAGAATAGTTTGCTGTGATAACGGTCTTTTTACGATTTTCTCAATTTTTCGTGATTTTGCTGTAGATCATCTCGTGAAGCGAGAGATGTTTCGCATCCAGGTAACCCGACGATTCAACAATAGCTGACAAATAAAAGAATGAAGAAAATTATTGATTTTATTGAAAAATAGGATAGCGTTTAACTCGTGTTTATTATGTTTAATAAAATGAATCATAAATGTAAGATGGAAATCAAAGTCTGTGTAGTTGAGTTTTATACTGGATGCACGTGCAATTACGCACACTTTGTAATCTTGTTCGATTTCCAAAATGCAATAATTAAGAAAATAACCTTTCTTGAAGTATTAACATGTAAGGGATAGAAAAAAATTTGGGGATTGGCACATTTGACTAGTTGACCTGCTGCGGCCTCGAGTGTCCCACGAGACTTCCGCATTACATTTTGCAACCTAGTGTGTAGTTTGCAACCACAGAAGAAAAATATCGGCATGCTGAAAAAACGATTATCTTTGAAAAAAAAATGATGGAAATAGTTCTCGAAAAAAATGGTTGACCAGTTTGGAAAACATGGTTTCCAGAAAAAAAAGTTTAAAATTGTACGATTTTTCATAGAGTGGCAATAGGTTCAGAGAAAAAAATGATCGTATGGAATTGGAATATTTCAAAATGGCTTCAGGCAATGATCTACACAATTGAAGAATGCGTAAAATGGAAAAAAAAACCTAAAAAAACTGAAAACCTTTAAAAAAGAGGTAGAGCTTCTCCTTAAAGACAATCTTTTGTTCGGTACCACCAGGGGTGCAAGCGCTGCGCAACAAATGGCTGATTGCTATCACTAAATTTTTATAGTATTTCTCACCTTATTTATTGACAGCATTTCTGAGATTTTATAAGGCGAAGAATATTACTAAAATTTAGTGGTGAAAATCAGCCATTTGTTGCACAGCGCTTGCACCCCTGGGTACCACTAACACTTAAATGTTTGTATGAAATACAAATGTTTTTTGCAAATATAAGATTTTATATTCATCCAACTACGATTCATTTTTGTCTATTTTTTCATGCGCTACATCATCATCAATGTAATTTTTTATCTACTTGTTTAAGAAGTTGCATATGGACACGGATTGAAAATAATTCCGTTTCAGTAGAAAGATGGAGCAAACGCTATATTTTGAGGCTCAACTTAAAAAAAAGATATCAGTCATAATAATAAAAAACGATGAAATTGATAAGATTGAAATGTACCTAAAATATATTTTATCGTACGTAATTTTTTTAGTAAGTGATTAAATTAAATATTGCGAATAAATTGTAACAAATTCATGTATGAAAATACATCTCATATTCACATGACTTTTTTCCAAACATTATTCGTTATGAGGTATAAACAATAGTTAGCACTGATAAAATGCAGAACACTGAACTATGTAAAGCCTCTAGAAAATAAAGAATCATTGTTTCTCTTGTGTCCATAAATTTGTGTTAAGCGTGAAATGTATGTCGTAAAAACAATTCTCATGGTAGTGGGTAGAGCGTAGTGCATTTGCCTGCAGGATAAAAATGCCTGTATACATATATATGACTAATTCTTAGTATAAAATTTTATTTCTTTAAAGAGGCCGTTTAAAATCTAGATTCATAAAACATAACCTTAAAGAAAATTGTAGCAAACATATAATACATGATATATCTATCATAAAAACTTGCAATAATTGCATACTATTTTTATTCCATCTGTCGCTGTCTAATAAACATTACCAAATGACATATGCAATTAAAATGTATTTCGTCAGTCTTAGCTACTGAGGTTTTTTATAACTTTCTTTGAAGCATAAACTTAAATAAAAATGTTAAGCGTTTCTTGACAAAAACAAAAACCAAACTACCAGATCTTTGGTATATATGTATATATATTTTTACAATTAATTGTAATTTATTGATAGAGCACAACCATTACAGCGGTTATCATGCTGGTCACAAAAAAGACCACTGAACCGATGTTCGCAAATAAGAAATGAACGGAGATTGGGCTATGTAGCTGCGCAAGAACTTTAGGTTTTCAATAATTTGGGTCACTTTTTCTCAAAAAGTCCTTAATAAAGGCATCCCCCCATAGCAGTATCGCCAAGTCTGGACGATTCTTAATAATAATATAGCTCTAATATGTTGCAAAAGTTAAAAACAAAAAATCGTAAATATTAAGTTTAGTATATTTCTTTGAATTCATCCCTAGTTACAGTGGTAAATTAATAAAAGAAACAAAACAAGACAGCGACCCCTTTTACGTTTTATAATTGAGAATTGACTAATATATTATATATTTAAATTTATTTAATAACATTCGTTAAATATAATTTTTATTATATTTGTTCGCAATAAAAAATAAGATGCAACTTTTTCGTTTATCACGAAATAATGCACAACATCACTCTCGGTTAAGGCAACCAGATAAGCAAAATTTGGGGGGGAAAATCGATTTTTACTTTTTTATATCATTAAATAGTTTAAACTTTTATCTTCCCAAGAATGTGCCACACATGTTTATATATATATATATATATAAGAAGTGTTGGAATTATTCTTATTTCTAAGAGTACTTCACAGTTTAATGGTAATTTAAATCTTTAATTGACTTTTTCTCAAAACTTGGGTTTTTCATGTTTGTGTTCCTTTTTTCGATATCTATTAAACTTAAGAACTCAGATTTCTTTTAATACTTATATTTTGTTATATTGTATACTTTAACACAGGGATTTCATGATTTGTTGAAAATTATTTATTTCAGGCAGTGAAATCTTAACAAAAATGCTAATTTAAAAATGACTTTCAATCAATAATTAATAATTAAATTTCAGTTTCACTTAGAAAGAAAATAGCCTATTAAAATACGTAAAGCATGTTATTCTAACTACTCTAAAAAACTTAGAATTCTATCTTTCACTATTTCTGAAAAAAGGTACATAAAACTGATGGATTTAACATGGTGGAGATAGGGCTTTTCCGGTCCCCTTAAGTGAATTAAAGAAATATTAAATCTTTAAAAAATATAGAATGAAAAGAAAATTGCCCAGTTAAACTGATGGCATTGAGCTCACAGGCTATTCACACTGATTGTATAATACTCTTATTTCAAAGAATAATACCCCTCGAAAAATAAAAGAAGGGATTAGTCCCCGTAGCCCCCTTTATACGTAACCAAAAACCTCCAAATCTAATCAGGGAAGCTCCTTAACATAATAAACTGGTATACCAAATTTGAAGCAAATCAGATAATTCTGATGAAAAAACCAATTCGCTAAATTGAGGGCCGTTTCGACGGATACAATAGTACTAGTTTTTATGTTTTAAAATGTATATAGATATTTAGTGCCTTTTTAGAAATAAAAAATCATAATTTTGATTTTGTATGATTAAATTTTCTCATATAGGTTCAAAGGGAACTCGACCTTCCGAAGTTATAGTTGATCTATTTATTTTATTGGAAAATAAAATATTATTAATTTATTATTAATTATATTATTAAATTAATCGGATTAAGCATTTAATTTATTACTTTTGGCGCAGTTTCATCCCATAAATGCTCATCTATACCTACCATGCGCATATTGCAAAAGTTGCAATAGCAGCTTCACCTCTTACGCGATATAGAGCAAAATATATTAATTACCATTTTAAATCAAGATTAAGTAAGGTTGATCAAAGTTTTAAAGATACACTGTTAAAAATTTCTGTAAAAACACAGAAAAAAAGCGAGACTCTCTCTAAATTTACACTAGTTCTCGCTTAAATGCATTCGATTGAGTTTCTCGATCAGCATTTTACAGAAATTTTCCTTATCCTATATCTAATTCCCTGTAGGGATTTCCATGTCTTTATTTAAAGATATTTTTATCTTTGTTAAAACTTAGTGGGGATTTTTATCGACAATAACTTTGCAGTTGTTCTATTCACCATATATCAGAAACTTGGAAATATTAAAAGTAAATTGCATAGTATTATTTCAAAGCTGTCATTATCATTACAATGCTATTGCTATTATTATTATTATTATTATTATTATTATTATTATTATTATTATTTCATTAGTAAATGCGTCATAAAAAAGGGGTCCTAAAAATATATTAATCTTTTAGAAACATATTACACAAAAAGAATAAAATAATGAAAATGTAAAAAATGACTTTTAAATAAAAAATTAGATTTATTCTGTTTATTTTCCTCTTATTTCCTACTAAAAAATTCTTTTAAAAATATTAGCCCGTTAAAAAATAAATAGTATGTGACAATTTCGAAAAATTCTTTAAAACATTACTGTTGTAAAAAATGAATTAGATTCATTTTTTTTAATTACATAAACTAGTTTAAAAATTAAAATTGACTAAAAACAATAATAGGTATTATGTATCGGTCTAAAATGAATTAAAATAAACCGTTTACGAATTTTCTAACGAAATATTTGAAGCGAAATCTTTGAAAAGCACAATAGATTTTTCCCCGCTGAATCATAAAGACATACACTGTAAAAAATAGTGGGAACGTTTACTATTCTAACAGGAACATTTCTGATAGTATCGGATATGTGAGAGCTATTTCTATTTTCCGAAACAACCGGGAATGTTCCTGGGTTTCCCTCGTACTTTCCGTGTAGCAGAGAAAGCGCCTGTACGCATGCGCTCCAAGTATTTCACCACTATTTCTCCTCACGCTGAAACGGACGGGAAGCAATCGCCTAAAGTGAAAGCACGGAGTAAAAAAGGTGGAGGTGAAACTTAATAGGCATTACTCGCCGAAAAACGCAAGTTGCATTTTGGTAAATAATGAGGGTGCCACTTTCCGCATGTTGGCCATTCTTTTAGCAGAATATCATATGATTGTATGCAAAAGAGCCGTACGTTAGAATTAAAATATATTTTATGTTATTCGTTTATTTTTTATTATTGATATCACAAAGCATAAATTAAGATGGGGTATAAGTGCTGTGTTCCTGGATGCAAAACAGGTTATACCAGTGACATAAAAAAAAGGAAAAACGGAGGAGAAAAAAATTTGAGCTTGTTCCGTGCTCCACAGGTAAGAGATTTTTTTAGGCTTTAATATAAATCTATAAGTATACGTAAAGCTATTTGCTTGTAATTATGTTTAAATTGAGAAATTTTTATCTTAAATCGATCTTAGTGTATATGTTTTTTAAATGTTATACTTAATGAACACTAAAAATTTCTGTGGGCAATTGACATGTACCTATCTGTCAAATACCATTTAAATTGTTTTACAGTGTGATGTTTGTTTGGCTTTAAATCAAAGATATTTGTTCATGATTTGTTTTGAATTAAAAAAAAAAATGTGTTCTATATGTATCTTATTCTTCTGTACATAAATATGTACCATGTTTTATTTAATGAACGCTAGAAGCTGCTTTGGTTTATTGACATGTAACTGTCAAAACATCATTTAAATTGCCATTTGTTTGGCGTTTAGCTAAAGCTATTTGCTCATTAATGTTTTTAAATTACGAAAATTTTATGTTGATATGCTAGGAGCTGCTTAGGGTCATCCACATGTAACTTTCAAAATTATATGAAGACCATGTAAATAATTTTAAATGGCTTTTCTTTTTTTGCTCCATTCCAGTATATTTTCTAAAAATTGTCTTTAAATTAAGTAAGTTTTATTACCTTTATATGTTATCATTAATACTAGAAATTGAATTAACATGTCCAAATTATCTAAAGATTAAATGATTTAAAAGGGATATTTGTTTGGCTTTAATTTAAAGTTATTTGCCTATAACTACTTTTTTTATATGAAGAAAATTTTATTTAATTTTTATCATATATATTATAGGATTTTTTATTTAATAAATATTAGAAGCTGCTTTGGCTTATTTACATGCAACTTTCAGAAAATTCAAAATACCTTTTTAAATTGTTTTAAAAATTATCTAATTTGTATAAAAAATTAAGGGTATTTTCTACAAATTAAGTGATAAGGGTTTTGT
The DNA here is from genome assembly GCA_963932465.1 of Maratus speciosus. Taxonomy (NCBI): domain Eukaryota; kingdom Metazoa; phylum Arthropoda; class Arachnida; order Araneae; family Salticidae; genus Maratus; species Maratus speciosus. Next base: position 309,732,106 of record OZ010800.1, read on the forward strand.
TTTTTGTGATTGTACTGACTTGTGGGTTTCATTTAATATAAAACCGCTTTCTGTTACCTTATTCTTTCTGTTTTTAATTTTAAACAGATAAGGTATTATTGACAGAAAGTGGTAAATTTATCATTTTAGAATGAAAAAAAGAGAGAGTATGGTTATATTTAAATGTAAAAGAAAAACATTTTGAGATTATTATAAATTAATAATAAATGATAGGTAATGATTCTAGGTTGCCATGGTGATTATTCTATTAAATCCTGTCACACATTGCTGGACAGATAATTACACCTGTTTATTTTCTATTAAATTTATATCCAAAATTGTTAATTGGTCCAAATCATCCAAGCAACCTCATAGCAAATTGGTATATAATTTTATATACCTTAGATAAATTCAAATAATATAAGTGATCGTATTTACCTAAATTCTAGTAGAAGAGCAACGCGAAGCATTAATAAAATTAAATTATAATTCGCGTCAAAATGTAATTATTAAATTTGAATAATTACGAATAAAATTAAGAGTTTGCGTTGTGAATTATTTAGACGAACTCTTCCACTTATGAATTAAACCAAAATTAAAACTATAAAAATAAATTGACAAACTTTAAATATTATTAATTAAATAATTACAGAAACTTTTTAAAACTTGATTAAATATTTTATTTACATTGAACACAACTATATACAGAAAAACATAATATTAATTCAAAAAATAGAAAGCAATACTTTTGTTTGCTTCTCATTATTTTATGTATATTTAATCTTTAAAAAAAAGACAATATTTTCATGTACTCTAATTATTATAATTGTTTCTTTTTGCTAAAAGAATAATTCTCTTTCATTTTTAAATTACCTTAATCTTATTTAATTATTGGTTTTGTCGGATCTCAGATTACTCTCTACCGTAAAATATCAGAAAAGTATTTTTTATGATTTTTCATATGATCTTCTGTGGCAAAAGAAAATGTTTAAAATAGTACCTTGTTTTAATATACGGGATGGTGGCCTTTATTCATCAAATTCAGAGTTGTCGCGTTGCTTGGGATCGTATTCTTATGTCATCCGGAATTCGCTTTGTATCAGAGCGGCAACATCGGGATGGCAGGATGCAAAGCTACGGACCTCTGTAGAATAATCCTCTTTATTTTAACATCAGGAAGACATCCTCAATTTGGCTTGCTTAGGCTCACTCCGATAAGTACATCAGGAAGACCTCCTCAATTAGGCTTGATTAGGCTCGCTCCGATATGTCCATCTCGCCTGGGCATTGCTAGGGCTTTCAGGATTCATTGCACGGGCTTTCAGGAGAGCTCCTGCGTCCTCTACATCTTTTTTCAGACTCTCTTTTTTAAACCTTATTCTTCTTGCACACCAGCTCCTGCAGTGGGTGGAACTATTTTTGTCTAGTCCACTGTTATTGGATGTGAGGAGATTTTTTATTATACTTCGATAGGCCTATTAGCTAACAGTCTGCAAATGGCCCCTTACATATACTTTAATATTATTATCTGCCTTAAAGTTTGGGTGGTCTGAAAAGCCATAAATTTATCCCAACACTTTTATTGAGGCCATAAATTGATTCCAACGTTTTTATGATTTTACGACTTCTAATTATACACCACTTTCCATTGGCTTGTCATAAAACGACACCATGGCGTCTGGCTATTGTTGTTGTCTGAGATCCGAACTCTAATCAACATTATACATTCATTTTACAATACAACAATTTTTTAAAAATATATATTTAATATTTAAAATCAACTTAATAATTTTTGTATGAACTTACACTCCTATTTTACTTAAATATATAAACATTATAATTTTACACTCATAATTATATTTTATAAAAAATATTTATACAAACAGAAATAACAAATTACGCAATTTTACTTTGATTTAACCAACATGGTGCGGGAACATATCATAGTTATATGTTGCCCAGCATCTCTCCCGGTGTCAGAAAAAAAAAATAAATAAATAAAAACTGATTGCTGGTTTTATTTTTTTTTTTGTAAAGCTTAAAAGAATGTCCGTGTCCACATGACTGTGTATCTACACAGTCTATGAGCGAAGACTGTAAAGTTCAATTATCAATAGTTCTGGTATATTTTATAAGAAGTTCTTCTATTTTTTCATAACAGAAAGTTCAACACATGATAGCATAGTTGTCTGTTGACATTCACATTTATAGAAGACCTCTGTACTGACAATCAGACGTCTTTCTCGAAGCCTTTTTTCTTTACCATACACATGTTTAATAATTTTGTAACTTTACAGTTTAAGTGCCCAAAATACATTCAAAGCTATAATTTTGTCTGAAACTAATATGCCGAAATAAACCTAATTATAAGAAAAATAATGGCATACGCATTTGACATATTATTTCATCACATATAACCTTATGACACAGTGTTTCATTTAAAACACATTTTATACTGAATAAAAGTAAATACAATGCTTGTAATATGACATGTTATTTTTCACATAATTAATCTGGTGTATTCGAATTATAATCAGAAAAATATTGTATACAGACTTGTTACATTATTTTATTTATTTGTTACTTCTAACATGTATGATATGTCAAAATATACAAGCTATTTCATCTCCTTTAATATATCATTACGCAATGCTCTCCAACTTTACCCGATACGAGAAAGAGAGAAAAAAAAAAGAAGAAGAAGGAGGAGAGAATAATAAAACCAGTTATTTTGACCGTCACCGATCCTCCCGAAAAGTGGGGGTTGGTCAAGCTACTAATCCCTTTCTGCGAGGTGATTTGTGCTGTGACAAAATTTTACGACTACCAAAAGTATGTATTTAAAACCATTTCATGCTTGTAATTACCTTATTAATTAGTATAATTTCTTGATATACTTTCTTCTTAAGTAACTGTGCATGCCTGTATGTAATTTTTAACATAATCTATGCATAAACAGTGTATGTATTTGTATCGTATCTAATGTAAACCTTCTGCTTTTTTTATTATTTTGCAGGGGAAAAATGGCAATTCTAGCATCTGAATTCTCCTGCCTCATACTGGAACTGAAGCGAGGGTGGCTTTTTTATGCTGTCAGGTTCACATCTAAACCAAATTGCCTTTCAGGATTTAAAAAAAAAGCATATAATTTTCTTTAACTGATTACATTGTATATTTTTAGACCTTTCTAACAAACACAAATTTTGATTCATGATATTGCTTACAATTAAAATGTAAACAACACGGAAATATGACTTCTACAGCCTCTCAAAATGCAAAATATGCATTACGCTGACCTTAAAAATGCACCTTCATTTAATACTATTAAGTAGTGTTGTCAGAAAATGCCATTGACGAAGAAGAGAACAATTTTTGTGTCTTTAATTATTATTTATTTAGCCAACAATTCTATCTTAAAAGATTGTTAAATTTTCATATTTATTTATTTTTTTACTGAATGAAATAAAATTTTATTTATTCAAAATTTTATTTATCATTAACATTCCGTATGTGAATTCTACTGTCTAAAATTTAATGATATGTTTAAAAATAAAAGATAATAAATTATTATTATTAATCCAACATTAATAATTATTATTTAATTATAAAAAAAATGTACTTTAATACACTTGTATAATTAAAAAAAAAAAAAGCAAATGATAATTACTACGTAACATCGTATGCAGCCATCTATGAGTACCCGGCCGGACCAAAGAACTTCTGCCAGCAGAAAAAATCTTTGTATACTCACAAACAATCCACATCCAATTTTTTTATATAGATCAAGTTTTTAAAATAATTACTGTACGTACTATAAAAAAATTCAGTAAATTAATTTATTAAGCCATACTACATATTTTAATAAAAATAAGGCCAATATATATAAATATATTTATTTATTTATTTTGTTTCCTTATGTTAAATTGGCCAAATTATATTAAAAAAAAAAATTTATGAACTCACACACTCAAATTTATCAGTACTATGTATATTTATATGTGTTAAATTTAGAATTGCATTTAATTCTAAGGGAAAGTAAAGAGAAAAAAAAAATGCTTAAATTCTAAAATAACATAAATTTTCATTTAAAAAAAAAAAAATCTAATTTCTAGCTGATTTCAGCAAGATGTCATTTAATATTTATATTAAATAATTTTGCTAATACATTTTATTAATTATTAAATTTGCATATTTTTATATATACAATAAAAATATAATAGTCTTACATAAAATTTTACACTACAACAATGTTATTAATTAATTTAACTTGAATTTAAGCCTACTTTAATTCTAATTGAATACCGTTAATAAAAGTAAATTAGCTTATCAAGTTAAATATAATATAAACTATGTTTGTCTAATGTTAATTTTGCTGAAAATTCCATAAATTTTAACTGTAAATGCTAATCGCTATACCTTTTGTTATTTATTTTGAAAACAACACGAACTTATATTTTTATTTATTATTTTTTTATTAAATCTAGGAACTATACACTGAGCTAGACACTCCATAAATGTGTAAAACCTAAAAATCAAAAGTTTTCCTAAATAAAACTCAAAATGCTGCTTTTTACAATATAATATTACTAATTTTATGGTTTGAGCATAACATCTAGTAATTATACCATACTTAATTTTTTCTTCGATTCCTTTTTCAGCCAAGAATCCTGAAATTTATGCCTAAATGATGACTATATATTGATGTATTGATAAATAATTTTTCTACAAATATTTTGTTGGTGTTGGTGCATACCCAGCCGTAGGCCAAAATTGCACCCTATACAGAAAGCCTTTGGTGAGAAAATTTTAATTTTGCTTCAATTAATTATTTGTGTAATTTTTTTACTATAATTTTGTGTGCAATCATATTGAAATAACTTGCCTTGTCCATTGTTATACATATATATGTTTTTTTTAAAACCAATGTGCTACACCAAAATCCTTTTTTTAAATTTTTTTATAACACTTTTGTTCATAAAACTTATCCCTGCTGTCTAAATTCTAGACTTTAGCATATAAGTTGTAATTGAACTACCGGAATAAATCTTAGTACTTTTTGCATATTTTATTGTATTTAGGCTTATAGCTGACCGCTATCCTAATATAAAGTGCACTAATAATTTATTCCTTGTCAACCATATATTTATATAAGAAAAATATATATATATGAGTATGCTATAAAGCTGTTCTAACTACCCTGAACCTATAGCTTACGCCTACTCATTTTAAAGAGTAATTCTGAAATTCTGTCATCTAAATTGTAAGGCTATTAGCAAAGGCTACCCTTATAGAAGACCGAAAAAATTCTCTTTTTTTTTTTTTTTTTTTTTTTTTTTTTTTTTTTTTTTTGAAAATTACTCCAACATTATTCACTATTAAATTAATTAAGTTTTAATGTTTTTTGGCTTTGTTAAGATTTTATATTTTCTAATTCATATTCGAAAAAAAAATATATATATAACTTTTGCCTGGAGATAAATATTTCACTGTTCCATTGAAGTTTTGTGAAGCACATTTCATAATTTTATAAGTATGTTTTCGGGTGCGCCCTGCACATTTGCTCAATATTGTAACCCTGAGACAAATTGGCGTTCCCATGTTCCTATCCTTTCTTATTATTATTTTGAATTTTAAAAAGGCAAGTTATTAATTTTGTTTCAATTTTTTTTTACCTAAAAGAGAAAAATTTATTTTTAAATTTTGAAAATTTTTTAAATTTTGAAATTCGATTAATTATGTATTTTGATTTATTTTTAATACCAATTCATATCCCATGGATAATATTGGGGAGGGGGGAAAGGATAATGATCTTGTATAACATCCCCGTATAAGTTTGTATATGGTGTATAACCATATAACGATATATTTTTATCATAATCTATTTGATACTTTAAATATGGGTCTACATTCTCAGAATATTTATTATTTTTTTTATAATACTTTATAGCACCTTTGTCACCCTTTTGAATCGTATTGTTGTCTAATTTAAACCAACAATTTTCAGTTGAGTGTGATTTTCTTTGACAAATGTCACATTTATTTTTGTAATTTTTATGACCCTTAATTTTTTTCTGAGACCCTTGTAAATTCGTAATTTCCGCCTCTGTATGACCTGTTGCATATTTCGGAGCGTACAGCTGATCCATATGTCGTTTGATCGGCTCTATTGATTTATCTGGAACATATTGTAATAAATAATTAAAGTTTCTAAACTTTTTAGTAACTTCGTAGGGTCCTTGAAATTTTGGCTCTAATGCGCCTGGTTTTCCAATACATTTTAAATATACTGTTTGACCCAAATTTAAATCCTTTACTTTTTCGTATGCCTCTTCATCTATATATTCTTGCATTATTTTCTCCTGGTTTGCAAGGGATTGAATTTTGATTTCCTTCATATGCTGTATTCTGCTTTTAACGTAAGAGTGGGTATATATTTCCTCAGAAGGAATAGGGGCTGTGAAGGGATTTTTTATTTCCCTTGCGAAAAATAGCAGTGAGGGACTATATCCCGTAGCGCGGTGTTTCGAGGAATTATACGCTAGTTTAAAAAAATCCAGTCTTATGTCCCATTCCGTAGTGCGTTTCGACATAGCTACAATTGATGTTTTTAATATTTTATTGGTAACTTCACAAAGTCCATTTCCTTGCGCACGGTATACACTCACAAATTTCCTTTGTATGTTTAAAGATTCCAAATATTCTTTCATAATTTCGCTTCTTAAATATTTTGCATTATCAAAGATAATTTCTTTACACATCCCATAATTTGCAAAATATTTATTTAGTACATTTAATATAGTCTGTGACTCTACGTTTCGTAGGGGAACAGCTTCCAGGAATCTCGATGTCGGATCAATTATAATTAAAATGTATCTGTTTTTCCTTAACGTGAGGTTTAAAGGTCCAATGACGTCAGCATGCAGGACTGTACCGACTTCGTGATCTTTCACCATTTTTTTAACAGGGACTTTTATTGTCGTGTGTTGTTTAGATGTGAGGCACTGCACACAATTTGCACAATACTGTTTAATGTCTTTGTACATTCCGTGCCAAAAAAGCCTTGTTTTCACATTATCATAGGTTTTTTGAAATCCGAAATGCGCTTTATGAGCTTCTTCTATGGCTGCAATTTTTAATGAATCCGGGGTAATTAAAAGCTCCTTTTTATCTGAACCAGGTTTCAAAATTAATAATTTATTTTGATTTAAAGCAAATCTCTTCGTGCTTCTATTATTTTTGTCTTTTTCGATTTTATTTATTATAATTTTTAATTTTTCGTCTGCATATTGCTCCGATTTAATATTTTCGTCTGTAAGTGCTATGTTACTTGCAAACAAATTATTTTGGAGTTCTCTGTCTGTTGTAAGATTATCTAAATTCCTGCTCAAATAGTCTGCTGGATTGTTAATTCCTTCGACGAATTCGAAGTCGAAATTAAAGTCTTGTAAATCTGCTACCCATCTGTTTATAATTTCCGATTTATCTTGTAAATGTAAATGCTGAGTTAGTGCTTTCGAATCAGTTAACACAGTAAATCTTCTACCTGAAAGCATATATTTAAAATGCATAATTGCTTCATGCACTGCTAATAACTCAAATTTAATACTCGGATAATTTTTTTCCGGTTCTCTAAGTTTTCTCCCGAAAAATTCAACAGGTAGCAAATGACCATCCTTTTCTTGAGCTAGAACACCTGAAATTGCAACTTTGCTCCCATCCGTGAATAAGAAAAATTCCTTGTTAAAATCGGGGGGTCTGAGTGTTGGTTTTTGTACAATTTCTTCCTGAATTATCAGGAAAGCTTTTTCTGCTTCTGGACTCCACTTAAATTTAACTTTATCTTTAGTCAGCTCTATTAAAGGGTTAACTTTGTCGGAATAGTTGGGTATTAGCGTCCGAATATAATTCGCTAAGCCCAATAAAGATCTGACCCCCTTTTTCGATTTTGGTCTGACTAAATTTTTTACTTTTTCAATATTCTTTTGAGATGGAGAATATCCCATTTGATTCACCCTAAATCCTAGGAATTCTATTTCTGCTTTGCAAATTTGCATTTTTGAAGGTTCGATTGTCATGTTGTGATTTATTAATACCTGTAGAACTTCTTCTAAGGTTTTCGTCATCTCTGCTATTGTATTTGCAGATATCAACACATCATCAATGTAGTATGATACTTTGCTTTTGTCAAAATGTCCCAGAATTTTATCGATTACTTCTGCAAAAATTGCGCTAGAATTTCGTGTGCCAAAAGCTAAACGAAGTGGCATATGTTTTCCAAATTCCGTAATAAACGCTAATTTTTTGCAATCTTCTGGTCTTAAATTTATTTGGAAAAAAGCACTATGTAAGTCTAGCACCGTATACTATTTTTTACCGCTTATTTTTTGTAATAAGTCTTTTACGTCCGGCATCGGATAAGTATAAGGTTGTAAAATTTGGTTTAATAGTCTTAGGTCCGTTGCCATTCTAAACTTGGGTTCTGCATTCGGGTTATTACTCGGATTTTTCTTTCTAACGAAAATAACTGGAAAAGCATACTCGGAGTCAGTCTTCTCTATAATTTTAGCCTGTAACAATTGTTCAATTTCCCTTTTCGCATACTGTCTTACTACCTGAGGCAATTTATATGGCTTAGCTTGTACCGGGAATTCATGATTCAATTGAAAACTTGGTGCGACAAACGCTCATTGCCCCAATGTTTGATAACTTTTTGAAAATGCATGAACATTGCCCATTAAAATTTTTCGAAATTTCTGTTGTACTTCCTCTGATAAATGGCTTAAATCGAAATCCGTCTCTTTAATTTCTGCTTCTCGCAATTTTCTTACATCTTCTATATTTAAATTATTTATTTCATAAAATGTCCCTTTCTCTATATTATCAGTTGAGTCATCTTGCTTGCACTCAAAGTTCTTTATAATTTCCCCCATTTTAGTTCCTTTATGAATAATTAACTTTTCTAACAGTTTATTCTTTATTATAATATTTATGTTATTATTTTTTTGAACTTCGTGTAACGAAGTCTCGCATGAAAATTTACTATTTTCTTGAATGGGGTCAAAAATAATTACATCTGACATATTTATAATCTCTGGGCATTTTAATTTTACAATTTTCGATTCTTCAGGTTGGAGAAAAATTCTATTTTTAGTAATGGCAAACATACTTTTATTTGAATGTTCCCCTGAATTACATGGCGTAATGTTATTCACTTCATAATTATTTACTTCACTTGCAACGTTTAATTTAATTTGTTGATTTTTAAATTTTAATGTTTTATTGCATAAATCCAAAATCATATGATTTTCTTTGAGATAATCGTACCCTAATAACATTTGGTACCGCCCATCAAAATCATCATTAGTGAAATAAAATGTGCCTGTTGTGAATATACCTTTTAATCGAAAAGTTAATTTTACACATTGTTGGAAAAAAATCTTTGAATTTGTTAAAGTTTTAATTTGGATCTGATTGCCCAAATATTTGATTTTGACGGTTGTATCTTTAATTTTTTTGAATAAAGAAGGTGATAAAAGGGACACAGCAGCTCCGGTATCCAGTAACGCTTGTATTTCGACGCCCTGTATACTTAGTGATATAATTGGCAGACTATCTTTGTCTGCATTTGTTATATTTGCGATTGTTTTATTTATTTTATCGATTTCGGTCTCTGAAAATCCCGAATCTTGATCCGATTTCGCTGTTTTCTTTGCCCATTTTTTTTTCTTTTTGCGCTTTTCAAATTGATAACCATTTTGCTCATAATTCTCAAAAATATATCCAAAATCCCTATTTCCCGAATTCCAGTTAGGTTGTGAATAATCATACATCCCATAATGCGTCGGGTAATTAAAGGAATTGTAGTAATCATTATAATATCGTTCATAATCATTATAATGAAAATTGTTATTGAAATGGGGACCCTGATAATCATTGTGTTTATTAAAGAGTTTCTTATTCCGCGGAACACTATCATCTCTAATTGCATGGTTTTTTTTCTTTGATTTTTTTAGTTTTTCAATCTCCCCTTTTAATTTCTCGATTAGCTCTTTGTTTTGCTTACTTGATTCTATAATGTTCTCATAAAGATCTTTGTTTTCTTTATTTATTGCGTTAATTTCCTCAAACTTTGATTCATTATACGCACTTTCCATAAGTTTTGCTAACTCGCATGCCTCCTTGAAGGACTTGGGCGCATTTTTACGCACATCTAGTGCAATATCCTGTCTAATTGAATTTAAAAAATTCGACATTTTTAAGATTTCGATAAAATTCTCTTCCTTATTATCCACATTTTCGCCTGCACTTCCGATATAAGATTTTACACCCTTTTTAAACTCCAAAATGAAATCCTCTATCGTTTGACTTGCGGCCTGTTTTAAATTTAGGAAATTGCTCTGAGCATTAAGGAAGCTTAGTTTTGTACCTAATAACTCCACCAAATTATTTTTAAATAAATTATAATTGGTCTCGTTATATTTTTCAATCTGTTTACTTAAAATATGTTTTGCGTCCCCAGTAATTTTAGCCTTAAAAATTAATAATTTAGTTTCTTCCCGTATATCTGTCGAATTCAAAATATTATCAAATTCCTCTAAGAAAAATATAATGTTTTTGTTCTTTTTATTGTCAAATGGTGACACTAACTTAATACGTGTATCTATATCCAGCGTCTGAGTCATTTTTAACAAATATTAGTAATCAATGTATACTTTTTCAAACTATCTATTCAAAATGGATCCTATACCTCTTAAAAGAATATTTTGCATCTCATACTATTTTCTCTATATTACAACATATGTATGAAAATATTCTAAATTGCATAAATACATAAAAACAACAGCACTAAAATTTAAAAAAATTTCTTAGGAGATGAAGTTGTTTTGTAGATTATTCTTTTACACACATAAATACCCCTAAAATATTTATAATACACGTATATATAAAAAACAACATAATTTCATTTAACAGAAAAAATATCTGTCTTTTTCTACAGAAAAAATAATCTTATTTTATTTTTTTTTATAAATATTGTACTACTACTTCGTAGTACGACTCATAAATTTTCTTTTGTATCAAGGTGATACCATTTCAAAAATCATGATCTCTGGACATTTCAATCATTTTGATACCAGACATATTATCAAATTTTACTCATTATTCTTATTATTATTATTTATACAGTATATAAAAAAAAATTATTTTTACAAATGTGTCATCTGTGATGTGAATGCCATTATTTCTCAATGGTAACTGAGATCCAACCAAAAGAGAAAAGAGAGAGAAAAAAAACAAAATTGTAATTCCTAAATTTACCTATTATAAATCCCAGAATTATTTTTTTCATTTCCCTTTTTTTTTTTTTTTTTTTTTTTTTTTTTTTTTTTTGCTAACATATATTATTCATTTTATTTATATAAAATTATTATATGTGTGTCATTATTGTTACAATAATCAAATTAATTTTAATAAAATTTTAATCAATTAAACTTACATATCTACAATATCTTTAAAATTGTGACATTAAAATAATACTTAAATTTATTTTCCTTTATTATTATTATTATTATTAATTCTAATGACCTCAGATGAACGTTCCTGAGTCATAGCACCATTTTTACTATGAAGGAGGGGATGCTGGACAGATAATTACACCTGTTTATTTTCTATTAAATTTATATCCAAAATTGTTAATTGGTCCAAATCATCCAAGCAACCTCATAGCAAATTGGTATATAATTTTATATACCTTAGATAAATTCAAATAATATAAGTGATCGTATTTACCTAAATTCTAGTAGAAGAGCAACGCGAAGCATTAATAAAATTAAATTATAATTCGCGTCAAAATGTAATTATTAAATTTGAATAATTACGAATAAAATTAAGAGTTTGCGTTGTGAATTATTTAGACGAACTCTTCCACTTATGAATTAAACCAAAATTAAAACTATAAAAATAAATTGACACACTTTAAATATTATTAATTAAATAATTACAGAAACTTTTTAAAACTTGATTAAATATTTTATTTACATTGAACACAACTATATACAGAAAAACATAATATTAATTCAAAAAATAGAAAGCAATACTTTTGTTTGCTTCTCATTATTTTATGTATATTTAATCTTTAAAAAAAAGACAATATTTTCATGTACTCTAATTATTATAATTGTTTCTTTTTGCTAAAAGAATAATTCTCTTTCATTTTTAAATTACCTTAATCTTATTTAATTATTGGTTTTGTCGGATCTCAGATTACTCTCTACCGTAAAATATCAGAAAAGTATTTTTTATGATTTTTCATATGATCTTATGTGGCAAAAGAAAATGTTTAAAATAGTACCTTGTTTTAATATACGGGATGGTGGCCTTTATTCATCAAATTCAGAGTTGTCGCGTTGCTTGGGATCGTATTCTTATGTCATCCGGAATTCGCTTTGTATCAGAGCGGCAACATCGGGATGGCAGGATGCAAAGCTACGGACCTCTGTAGAATAATCCTCTTTATTTTAACATCAGGAAGACATCCTCAATTTGGCTTGCTTAGGCTCACTCCGATAAGTACATCAGGAAGACCTCCTCAATTAGGCTTGATTAGGCTCGCTCCGATATGTCCATCTCGCCTGGGCATTGCTAGGGCTTTCAGGATTCATTGCACGGTCTTTCAGGAGAGCTCCTGCGTCCTCTACATCTTTTTTCAGACTCTCTTTTTTAAACCTTATTCTTCTTGCACACCAGCTCCTGCAGTGGGTGGAACTATTTTTGTCTAGTCCACTGTTATTGGATGTGAGAAGATTTTTTATTATACTTCGATAGGCCTATTAGCTAACAGTCTGCAAATGGCCCCTTACATATACTTTAATATTATTATCTGCCTTAAAGTTTGGGTGGTCTGAAAAGCCATAAATTTATCCCAACACTTTTATTGAGGCCATAAATTGATTCCAACGTTTTTATGATTTTACGACTTCTAATTATACACCACTTTCCATTGGCTTGTCATAAAACGACACCATGGCGTCTGGCTATTGTTGTTGTCTGAGATCCGAACTCTAATCAACATTATACATTCATTTTACAATACAACAATTTTTTAAAAATATATATTTAATATTTAAAATCAACTTAATAATTTTTGTATGAACTTACACTCCTATTTTACTTAAATATATAAACATTATAATTTTACACTCATAATTATATTTTATAAAAAATATTTATACAAACAGAAAAAACAAATTACGCAATTTTACTTTGATTTAACCAACATGGTGCGGGAACATATCATAGTTATATGTTGCCCAGCACACATAATTAATTCAATGATATCCCATGATAGGTAATGATTCTAGGTTGCCATGGTGATTATTCTATTAAATCCTGTCACAATTAATTCAATGATATCCCATGATAGGTAATGATTCTAGATTGCCATGGTGATTATTCTATTAAATCCTGTCACACTTAATTCAATGGTATCCCATGATAGGTAATTATTCTAGGTTGCATTGGTGATTATTCTATTAAATCCTGTCACACATAATTAATTCAATGATACCCCATGATAGGTAATGATTCTAGGTTGCCATGATGATTATGTTCTATTTAAGATAGAGTCCTATTATTTTCGTATTACTGAATTTAATGTATATAATCTTAATAAATTTTGTATTCATGCATTTTTTCATAAGAGTGAGTCTAAAGGGTTATTAAAATTTGATATTCCATATGCTCTGACTTGAAAACATATAGTAATCTAAAATATACTGTTACATTTTTCCATAAATATTTATGAAGTATTCTGGAAAATAAACTTAATTGTATGTTAAGAAAAATCGGAATTTTTTGTAAAAATTGAGTCGGGTCTGATTTCTTTTCTTTTTTTTTTTTTTGCAAGGGCCGGACCGGTTTACACTGATTTTTGCATGGGGCGGGCCGGGGCGTGAACTGCGAAAATACAAACGGGCCAGACCGGGCCGAACTTTTAGTTTTTCCACCCGCCCGGTCCGGGCCTAATTATTTCTCTTTCGGGGCGGGGCGGGCCCGGGTCTGGAAATTCCGGTCCTCTACCTCTACCCCCCCCCCCTTCCTCCTTATAAGTAAGATTATATTAAAATCAAACCTTAAGACCTTTGTAAAAATTAGTTCCTGAACAATGACCTATAATTTACACGTTTTCTTTCTCAAATAATTAAGATAAAAATTTGTTTTAATTCTACATTTATTAATTGCATAGATATCAAAAGTTATGAATTATTAAATTATTCAAAGGTTATAAAATATACGCGACATTAAAATTTACTTCAAAAAATATTAAATAATACTTTTAATTTTAAAAAGTCATAAGTCCATTTATTTCTTCGCGGCAGAATTATCCCCGATATTCAATGTTTTTAAATGGCTTGTGGCCTGCCATCGCTTTTTTTTTGTCAGAATGATCTCTGATTTTAAATGTCTTATAAGAAGCAATCGAAAAGCCAAGTGCCTTTAAAAAAATATGTATCTTATGGAGAATACTTTAATTAATCAGATTTCTATTTGTACAACTTTCTTAAAATTCAAATTTTCTATTAAAAATTTTTTAAAAATCGGTGCTTTTCCCATTGAAAAGCATTGTACAACCATCGATCGATAGCCTACATTCTACGGTATCGCCACCTAACGGGAGAAAAACTGCATAGCAAAATTTCAGCACTAGTTTCGCCTCACCTTTTTTACTCCGTGGTGAAAGTCAGCTCGTGTGTATGAGATGGCGGCGTAGGACCACGTGTATTTGAATTCGCTTTTATCTTGAAAAAAAAAACAAAAACAATATTATAACATTTTTGTTATATTTTGTGGGTATTTTTTATTGCGTTTTAAAATTATGCAAGAAATGTACCTTGGATATTATCAAAGGACTTTTTCAGAGCTTTGGAAATTTAGTAATTTTGAACGCGGAACGATCGTAAATCTGGGTAAGTGTATTCCTTTTTTTTTAACCATCTACAGTATTACTTTTACTTACTATTCTTTATTATTACTTCTTTATTAGTTTTCTTTGTTGCAGTACACGAAAAGAAATTAATAACCTATTTATTTTTTAATATATCAGACTTTGTTTTGTCTGTTTTTTTTATTATAATATATATACATGTGTGCATGAAAATAAGATAATATAGTTAAACTTGATGTTCATACTGATTGCGGTATCGTATTCTCCTTTTTACAGCGTGTTCTTAACAAATTATTAAATGCGTTATAACTTAAAAGAAAATGTATGTATTATATTTTAATCAAACAAGCTGAAGGTTCATTGTCATTTTACTTCTTTATTGTTGATTGCTTTTACGTAAAAAATACGGTATTGTGAATAAAAATAAACAGTAAACTATTCTTACAATTATAGGATTTATTTTTATAAATCATTATAGTAAATAAAATTGATTCATTTGTTTTGCTGTTTCCTAAAAAGATTTCAAAAATTTCATTTTTTATATTCACCTTTTTTCTTCTCCAATTTTGAAAGAAAAATAAAAAGAATCGTTTTAAGATCATTAACTTGTTTAGTACTCAGGTTTAGATATGTAAATCCCCCCCTCCGCCCCCCACACAAACACACACTTTTTTTTTTTTAATGCTTCGAAAAAATTAACCATTGCATTTTTTGCGATTTGAATTTTACTTGTTCATCTAAATGCTCTTGCTTGAAAAGAAAAATGTTTTCTTCTGATTTTGCAAGACTGAATTGTAAAAAAACTATTGTTATTTAACTTATGCACTTTACAGTAAACAAAATTGAAAAATTCTAGATCATTAACCATCAGCATATTTTATGAAAATATAGTACACAAAATTTCTTGCTTTAAGTTATAAGGCATTTTAATTTATTAATATTATGCTGTGAAAAGCATAATACGATTTTGAATCAACAATAACATAAATTGCAATCATATCTTATTTACATGCACTAATAATAATAAAATGTTATGTATTAAAATGTCTGTGCAACAAAGAAACGCTAATAAAGAACTAAAATAATAAGTAAAAATAATGCTATAAATGATTAAAAAAATAAGTAAAACGCTTATCGAAAGAATTTATCATTCCATTTTCAATAATAATACAGTTCAGGAACTTTAATGTTACTTGTTAATCCGCATGGTTAAAAAAATATCACTGCAAGATGTTAAAACGCAATAAAATTTTATCTAAATTATGAAAAAGTTATAATAATATTGATTTTTTTTTTCAGAATAAATCCAAGCAGCTATATATAAACTCAGAAAAAAGATCATTCAGAAATGAACTTCCATATAAGACTCTTTCATAAAAATTCATTTAATAAAACTGGCTTCTTCACAAAATCCATTTTACTAAACTAAGCCCCTTTCACAAAATAATCTTCAATAATTGAATGTTCAAATACTAGTGCTAAATTCAACTTGAGTAAATAATTAAAATTTATGTAAAAAAGCTCAAATAAATGTACTAAAACTACTTGCAGGTGCATTGCACACAATATAAAATTATTTAAAATATATTAGAAATATCTTAAAATTTTTAATGTATTTTTGAGATATTTCTAATGTATTTTAAATGATTTTACATTATATGTATGCACCTACAAGTAATTTTAGTACAGTTATTTGTGCTTTTTTATGTAAATTTTAAAATAATCCTCGTCTTCAGAAAGGTTCCACATATATTCAGAAACCTTTCCAATTCGTAATAAAAGGTTTCCTATACATACAAAAACATTTCTTATTCTTCAGAAAGATTTCATATGTATTCAGAAACCTTTCCGATCCGTAATGAAAGGTTTCCGATATATTCAGAAACATTTCATTGCGAAACGGAAATGTTCCGTATTATAACCGAAACAGTTTTCTGCTCGAATCTGAAACCTTTCCGTTAGTATCGTGCAGCACAGGTCTCCGTTACATTCGGAGACGTTTCGGAAATTTTTTTACAGTGTACTTTGTACACAATGACAACACCTCCTATACCACAGTCAGTAAGGTGTTCCTCTGCTATCTGGAAGGCCCGGGTTCGTACCCCAGGACAGCTAGAGTCAAGTTGTGTAAATGTTAAATGACATAGCAGTACAAATTTACTGGAAAGATTAAACTTCTTTGAAGCTCGCTAAGAACTGGCTGATTCACGAATTTTGAAAACTAAATTAAATTATTATCATTAAAAATAAATTTACACAGTCTTGTGTTTTTTTAACGATGTTAATTTACAGAGTCTACTGTAAATTCACCGTATTACTTCTCTGTGATTTAACAAAATCTGCGTTTTCCTAAATCTCTAATTTTACATAAGACTTCAGATAATGGATTACCCGTAGATTCTCTGTAATTTCACAGAAAATTTTTTAACAGTGTACTTCAATTTTATAGCATCTTCTATAATTACAATTATGCCAAGATTAAAGTTAATTTCACCAAGGTCGTATCAACCTCGTGAAGCGAATATGTAGCAGGCTCATACAATAGACATATTAAAAAAACCCCATTAAATATCATAATATTTCGTCTTAATAAGTATTTGCTACAACGTTTCATAACATATAAATAAAATCTTACCATTGTTTCACAATAAAACAAATTCAATGCAAATTTTCATTACAATTTATTTCAATACTTCACAAAAATAACAACTTTTGATTTCTCGTCCTACATTATAGGCCATATTTGGAAATTGCTTAAGAAAATTCATCAAAAAGATTGTTTCTCTAGGTGTTTTCACCACATAAATCATGAAAGATAGAATTTATGATTCGTCCTTTCTGTTTTGTATTGCGCCACGTACCAAAAATCAGTATACTTTCAACTTTTTGTGTGTGAACACAAGTTGCTGGATCAATCAAATTGCAATTATGGATCACAGTAATGCGCTTGTAATTTTTTTTTTTTTTTTTTTTTTTTTTTGAGCATCTCTCGAAAATTATCATTTCCAGCATTAAGAGTAAATTGTCGACCCATGCTCTATCTATCGGCATTTTTTCCAATAGTGTATTGCAGGGATGATAGGGATACCCGACCGGGAATACAACTTTCGCTTTAGAGTATAAGAGCAATCCCGAGAGTAATAAAGTGTTCTAACATGTAAAATCTGAATTTGAGATTTAAACAAAGAATAAGTCACCATTTTCCCGAAGTATGCCTCCAAAAATCCCCCGTTGTGAGTGTACCTCGCGTCTGATTTTTTTGATGTACGAATAAACATTCGTCAATCTGGACAATTTTATTCCACAACCTATTCAGCCATTAAATCGCTGTAAAGGGTTTTTTCTTTTAGAACTGTGGTTTTGAAATTGGCAACACTGTTTCTAATCACAGTAAATTTGACAGCTGACAGATGATTTGTGCTCAGTATGTTTGTAATTTCACCATGAATAGGCTTACGCGAGAACAACGTTTTCAAATTGTGAAGTACACCATCCGTTTATTGCGGGAGACATTCATAGAGCACATAATTTTGAGTAATGGACAGGTGAACAAGGTTCCATAGTCATTTGATCTCACACCAATGGATTATTTTCTGTCGGGATATCTGAAATCGCTGGTATACGCCGGTAACCCAGAAGCATTCGACCACTTGGAAATAATATTCGCCGCGTTAATGCTGATATACCTCCCCAGATGTTCGGTAAATTGGTAAAAAATTGTACTTCGATATTGCGCTTCATTTGAGTCAGGTGTAGAGACCATATGCCCGAAATCCTTTTTAAACACTAATGGCATACAAATATTTAAAAAAAAGCAGTATCATGGCCACTAACATTTTTGTGTATTTCATTTCGTTTTAAATTTGAATACCTCTTAAAAACATCTTTTATTAGGTGTAATACTCTCATGGATCTATTCCTATGAGTTTTCACATTTTCACCCATATTTCTTTGTTTCTTTCAACATTTTATGAATATTATGTCTTCTGTCCGACAGTAAATAAACCTTAAAGCATTTAAAAACTGTAATTATCTAAGCGCTAAAGCAGTATTTTACATTTAGATTTCATTTTTTTTTTTTACATTTTTACGTTGCATCTTATTATAGTTTTATATCATAATTAGTAACACACAGTTTAATGTTTCGTAACTTGGTCATTTTAGCATAATTACTTGCTGGACAAAAGCCGTCGTTTTTGGGAAACGGAGGTCTTATCCATCTCAGTATTATGCAATTCAAAGACTGTTTCTATAATAATAAAAATAAATATAGGCGATTTAAGGAAACAAATCAACCAAGTTCGAGTATTATTCACACACAGTGCGTTCCGTACAATGAATATATTAATTAGTAACTATAATATAAAAAACTAGTTTTATTAAAGAATAATAAGACTTGGTTAAATAATATACACTGTAGTGTTTGAGTATACTTACATATACTGGAAAAGCATACATGGATAGATCACGGAAGTTTAGAGAGATATGAAGCCTATTATAGTATCAGATATTGCTATTTAGTAAAACGTTCTTTTTAAATATTATTCAAATATGTTTATGGTGACTAAAAATGAATGAATATCGTAATATTTTTTTTTTATTTATTTATGCCTAAGTGGAGCAAGATCACCAGATTGCTGATATTAGTTGTAGACCCCATTTGCTCCACCCTGTAGGTTCCCGGGCATGCGATAATTCACTACAGGAACTTCCAGTCCTCGGACAGAGAAAGCACATGAAAAACAAGTAATTACATTAACACATAAAACAGATAATAAACCAGCCGATGGATGAAAAAGCTCTTTCGCGACAGACAGCGGTGGGTTCATGCTGGAGATAAAGCCCCATTGATAAATGAGGAAAGCTTGGGGATAGTATCATGATGCAGGACCATAATCGCCACGATGGTATGTGCGCCGGAGGTCTCATTCTTTGCGACAAGCGGGAGAGGCTAGGGGTGCCAGGAGCTCTACAAAGTCTCAGGACAAAGTCTCAAGTTGGGAGAGTCTCAGGAGTGCAGCTGCACAACAGATAAGATCTAGGATTAGTGATGTCCACCAGGAAGCGAAACATTTCCGTCAAATGGCGGAGTAGTCTTGGGCGGGACAAGATGTTTTTGAGTGAAGTATCTGGGCGGGGGGTTGTGTACCTAAGGTGTCAGTAGTTTTGGTGTGAGTGTGCAGAAAAAATAGAAATGATGTGGGACCCAAAATCCCAACACTCGCAGAGGTTTGTGCCAGAGTGTTTGAAATATTTTAGGTACGTCCTGAACGGACAATGACCGGAGTGTGAAGTTGATGCGGGAGTAGAGAACGCTAAGAGATTATATGAGACTTTGGAGATTAGGAAATAGTTGCGCCTGCCTTTACTTGAGGCAACCCAATACGGTTCCCAGTCTGGAAGAATTTTCCTTTTAAGGAAGCGGCGACAGAAAGAATGTCACAGAAGAAGATGTGGGAACAGAAAGGGGGAGTTCTTTGCTTTTACGTGATGTGACCACCTTGGCCAGTATTTCAGCCATCTCATTGCCAGCTATGCAGATGTGAGCGGTGACATAACTGAGAAAGACCCCGTGGACGAGAGTTTTTAAAATGATTTTGAGCACCAGAGAGTGATTAGTCCTATGGGCGAAGATTTCTTGCAAGCCGGAAAGGATGTCAGTATAGAGGTGAAAGTAGTTATGTTGAGGATGGGGAGCAATCAATTTCAAAGCCCATAGGATTGCAAAGAGTTCCGCTTGGAATACTGAATTGTCATATCCAATACTACAGGCCCACCGATGTGTCACAACAACGTCTATGAAGACGCCACTCCCATCTCCGTGTGCGACCCATCAGTGAAAAT
This sequence comes from Maratus speciosus, assembly GCA_963932465.1. NCBI lineage: Eukaryota > Metazoa > Arthropoda > Arachnida > Araneae > Salticidae > Maratus > Maratus speciosus. The sequence goes on from OZ010800.1 coordinate 309,752,870, forward strand.
GGCTGGGTTATTCGAGGGGTATAAGACTATTTATTAATATTAACTTGAAAATGGGATGTCTCATCCGCCAGATAAATAGTCATGCTATGGAGATTCCTTTGTAAATGTTAGGGAAGAGTGTTGACTGTGTTGTTTCGTGTTCTAGATGTAGTATTCTGTTTTTCTAGTATTCGTAAGTGTGTGTTAAATGTATGAATGGAATACCAGTAAGTCAGTGAGTGAATCCGTGGAGATAGCTTTGTAACCTCTAACCCTCTGCAGAAGGACTATGCGCTGGATAGAAGGAAGTTTTTGCTTAGCCAATTTGGTTAGCCAACCTCCCCCAGACGCCCACACAGTAGAAGATGATGCGTTCGATGATTGTGTAGTACCATGTTTTAAACAAACTGGGCTAATAATGCCAAATTCCATGAAGATGTTAGGGAATACGTTGTTAAATTTAAAAGAAGGCGTATAGAGTACGTATATAGGTTATAGGCGTTTACGAGAAAAATGACTGTGACAGATGGACAGACAGACACACGAATGATCTTATAATGGTTCCGTTTTGCTTTTTAAGTACGGAACCCTAAAAATACAAATACAAATTTAAAAAATCAATTCATGGATTACGTCATGAAACATCCACGAAAAAAATTATAAGAATACCATAAATAATTCCTGTTTCTTTAGGACTGCGATCTCTTTAATGAGATTTTATATCCAAATTGGCGATATATCTTTGTCACTTGCCGAATAATAATTGAGGGGCGCTATAACAAAGAAGTGATGTTTTATGGAATCCCTTGCATTTGTTTCTAATTTAATGCTAAACAGTTTCGTAAAATTCATACAGATAGACAGCATCCAGACAGCCTTTTCAACAGGTTAAACCGAAATATTTCGTGTGTTTACCATATTATACTAATGTTTCTGAAAAAATTTCTTCAGTTTTGAAATCATTTAACATAGGTGTTTCTTATAAACCATTAAATAAATTAAGTTCCTTCCTGAATAGCCACAAGTTCAAATATGAAAAAGAAAAATTAAGCGGCATTGTGTACAAGATTCCATGCAATGATTGTGATAATGTTTACATAGGTGAAGCCGGCAGATCCATGGAAATTCGTCTTAAAGAGCACATCGGTGCATTTAAAAAAGGCAAATTTAATTCCAGGTTAGTGCAACATGCACTTGACAAGGATCACACCCCCTCCTTCAGAGATTCTTCAATTTTGAGAAGTAATTGCATAGACTATTATTATAGAATTTTTATGGAGGGATGGTTTACTAAATTGCATCAATTAACCCTGAATGAATCAAGTCCTGTTCCAAATGAATATTTTGTTTTCTTAAATCATTGACTTTAACTTTGACTGGATCCGGTGTATGCACGTTGTTTTGTTGTAAGTTGATTCGAATACTGATGAGGCTATGCGGTGTATAGCGAAAAGTTTATTTTATAGTGTATAATTTTATATGTTTTTATCTCATTTTAATTGTTTTGTATGTTTTTAGTAATTGTATTAAAGTCTGTCTTCTGTTTCATATTTAAATTCCTACAAAACATTGAAAACGTATTAAGGACATCCTAAAACATTTAAATAAATCAAATATGTGAAGTGGAAAATTTTTACGATTTTAAATCTTTTTTCTTATATAGTTGAAATTAAAAAAAATAATAATAAAATGAATATGAAAATTGTAATTTCAATCTTGAAATGAAATGTGTTTAAAAAATTACCTAAGAATAAAAAATCTGAAACACTATGCGCATTATTATTATTATTATTATTATTATTATTTAATATTTGATAAAAAAAAAAAAAAAAAAAAAAAAAAAAAAAAAAAAAAAGATAGATTCGGAAAGAAAAAGAGAGTGAAAAGCATAAAACTAAAATATAAATGATTAACGCGCTGAAAAAAAAATATAGTTAAGTACTTTTGATATAAAGTGTTCATAAAGGGAATTATGACAATATTTGGAAGAATACTTGTAAATACACTGGCTTATAAAAGTTAAGGAATGGACGCTTTCGATTGTAGACGTTTTGTCCAATATCTACCAAAGATATTGGCGAATTGTTCTCAAATTTCTAGGATGTAAAGAATATGTTTTATTTCATATTTGTCGATGAAGATTTAGTCGGGAGGTCAATTAGGGGACTAATAATAAATGTAATAATGAAATAATATTTGCGATCATCTATGTAACAGAAAATGCTAAAAATTGTTTGCAACTGTGTTAAATGACTATTTGGGTCCTGTTCAACGTTTGTGTGCATTTGTGTAAGCATAGCAGTCATATTCGTGAAATTGTTATCGTGTCTGTGAAAAATTCAAAAGTTTTTTGTTTATAGGATACAGAGTTTTCAACCAAATTTAACACAACCTTTTGAAAACCTGACAAAGAACGATAGCAATAGTATAGTGCAATTAGAACATGAATATATTAACTATTTGATGAGATATGGGCCTTTATATGAAGTAATTTTTTACTGCGTATACGTGGAAGATTCTAAAATATTTATTTTATAATTTAGTAGTCAGCTATTCAGGGAAACTTATATAAAAAGTCCAGTCAAATATAGCTAAAATTCACAAACATAAGGGCGATATAGTGAGTTCCTTTATAAAAAGAGCTTTATTACACTGTAAAAAAAATCTGTTGTTCTACAGATGTAAATTTACATGCTTACTAAACTTTCATCTGTAATTGTACAAAAAAAGCTCCAAATCTACAAAACTAGTTTTTGTAAAGCTACAGAAATCTGTAACTTTACAAATGAATCTGCTAAAATTACAGTAATCTTACTAAAATTTTGTCTGTAACACTGGTTGCATTTACATGAAAAGTTCTAGGCATCCCAGTTTCCTAAGAAATTCTTAGTAACCTTACAGATTTTTTGATTTTCGGCGCAAAAGTGTGTCTGTTACATGAAGTTTTGCTGTTGCCGATACATAAAAAGTTCTAGGAATCCCAGTTTCCTAGAAAAACTTTAGTAAATTTACAGATTTTTTTTTACAGTGTATAAGAGATTTTCCACAACTTTTCAATCAGCTTACACAAATCCACACAAACGTTGAACAGGACCCAAATAATCGTTTAACATAGTGCAAAATATTTTCAGCATTTTCTGTTACATAGGTGATCGGAAATATTATTTTATCAATAAATTTATTATTAGTCCCCTAACTGACCTCCCGGCTAAATCTTCACCGAGAAATATGAAATCAAGCATGTACTTTACATCCCGGAAGTTCAAGAGCAGTTCGCCAATAATTTCTGTAGATATTTGATAAACCGTGTACAATTGAAAATATCTAGTCCCCGTTCCTTAACTTTTGGAGGCCAATGTATTATAGGAATATTAACAATATATGCATTAGTATATTTGTTAATTTATTTTATATATTTATTCATACATATAAAGGAATTTAATGTTAAATAAAATATTTTTAAAATACTGCATTTTTGCCATTTATAAAATAAGAACTTTTTTATGTGTAAATACAACTGAAGATGTATAAAAAGTCTCATATATGTAAGTTGCTAAAAAAAATCTGAATTTCTCTATTAAATAATCCCTTGTTAGGCTTTAAACTAGTTGGATGTGCCAATCCCAAAACTTTCTTCTATCTTATACATCTTAATATTTCAAAACCTAGTTACACATGTTAATATTTCAATATTATTAATTCAATACTATACCAACTTTGATTTTCATCTTAAATTTCTGCTCAAGTCAATTAAACGGACTAAAAACGAGTTAATCTATATCATGATATTTGTTAAAATTATTAATTTTTCCTTATTCTGTCGTTATCAGCTGTTTGCGAATAGCCGGCATAGCAGGATGTGAGTTCCCGCCGCTGCATGAGCCGCCGATGCACAATAGAACTACGAAAAATCAAGAAAAGTATACAAAAATCGCTAGCACGGAGACCCTTTACCGCGCAATATTTCCAAATTCAAGGTGAACCTGTTGGCCAAAGCCAAAAACAAGCACAAACATTTTGGTTCAATTGTATGCATAATGTTATACGCTGTTCGATGGTACAATAATGAAAATGGCACAGAGATCTGAATTATAGCGCCCACTTCTTTCGGAATTTTTTCAAGTTCAGGGAGGACTTGTTTGCCATAGCCAGAAACATGCACACAAAATTTGGTTCAATTATATGGATAATACACTTCATACACTTTTCGATGGTACAATAATGAAAATGGTACAGACATCGCAATTATAGTGCCCCCTTCCGGCAGAACTTTTCCAAATTCAGGGAGGACCTTCGTAACATGACCAAAAATAAACACATAAAATTTGGTTCAGTTCTATGCATAACTTCATGCACTTTTCGGCGGTACAATATTCAAAATGGCACAAAAATTGTACAAAAATCGCTATTACAGCGCCCTCTACGAGCGATTGTTTTACAAATTAAGGGAGGACCTCCTTGCCATAGCCAAGAACTTAAATTTTTTTTTGGTTTAATTCTATGCATAACTTCATACACTTTTCGATGGTGCAATATTCAAAATCGCACAAAAATCGCTATTACAGCGCCCCTAACGGCGAATTTTTTGCAAATTAATGGAGGACCTGCTTGCCATATCCAAAAACTTAAAATAAAAATTTGGTTTAATTCTATGCATAACTTCATACACTTTTGGACGGTACATTATTCAAAATCGCACAAAAATCGCTATTACAGCGCCCCCTACCGGCGAATTTTTTCCAAATTCAGGGAGGACCTGCTTGCCATAGCCAAAAACTTAAAATAAAAATTTGGTTTAATTCTATGCATAACTTCATACACTTTTGGACGGTACAACATTCAAATTCGCACAAAAATCGCTATTACAGCGCCCTCTACGAGCTATTTTTTTACAAATTAAGGGAGGACCTCCTTGCCATAGCCGAGAACTTAATTTTTTTTTTTTTGGTTTAGTTCTATGCATAACTTCATACACTTTTCGATGGTGCAATATTCAAAATCGCACAAAAATCGCTATTACAGCGCCCCTAACGGCGAATGTTTTGCAAATTCATGGAGGACCTGCTTGCCATATCCAAAAACTTAAAATAAAAATTTGGTTTAATTCTATGCATAACTTCATACACTTTCCGATGGTACAATATTCAAAATCGCAAAAAAACGCATTTACAGCGCCCCCTACCGGCGAATTTTTTCCAAATTCAGGGAGTATCTGCTTGTCATATCCAAAAACTTAAACTAAAAATTTGGTTCAATTCTATGCATAACTCCATACACTTTTGGATGGTACAATATTCAAAATTGCACAAAAATTGTTATATCAGCGCCCCCTACCGGCGAATTTTTTCCAAATTCCGGGAGGACCTGCTTGCCATAGCCAAAAACTTATAATAAAATTTTGGTTTAATTCTATACACAACTTCATACACTTTTTGATGGTACAATGGCGACAGACAGACGGACAGACGGACAGACGGACGGACGGACAGACGGACACACAGACAGACAGGCATTTTCTATAAACATGTTTTTTGGAATCTCTGACCCCTAAAACATGCAAATCCGTCGAAAACCGGAAGTCGAAAACAATTTCGATTACAATACTTTCTTTTATTGAAGATAGAAGAAAGTAAAAATATCTTATATTTATACTATATCATATCAATATGAATAAATAGTTAATAAAAATGAATTTATCTTCAAAATATTTGAATAATCTATAACGTGGCATTCTTGAGTGGTTTTTATTTTATTCGGAAAGTAAAAGACCATCTCTTTTAAATAAGTATAATATTCATTAAATATATGCTTATGCAAAACATATACTTCCGTCATTTCATTTTTCATATGTTTCACAATTTTGTTGCTTTATCAAAAGAAAACATCCGGATAAACAGTCTATACACCAGAGGCATGCAAATTCTGTTATTTAAACAGTCAAACAAAAAAACAATGCGAAATATTTAGTTGAACTTTTCCATTTGACGTTTTGTTTGTTTGGCTGGAAAGGAAAGAGATTAACCAGAAAGAAAGCATGTTTTGTTTTGTGTGCTATTATGTAACAATTTCGAAATGCAGTTTCAAAGAAATAAAATATTTACTTTAAGAGCTTGATTGTATTTAGTCTAATTTGATTAATTAATTGAATACAAAGAATAAATACCTCTAAAAATGCATAACTTATAAGAGAAAAGGCTTTTCTTATTCCAAATATAATTTTTTTAGATAAGAATATGGAGTTTACATAAAGGAAATATTGATAATTTTAGGCAGATTTAGATAAATAAAATCTGCATATTAGTAGTATTCATCAATATATATTTCTATATGTATGAATCAATTGGGAGCTGGGCATTGCACAGGTACTTGTTAATTATCTTAAATCAACCTCTCAAATTTGTGTGATTTTATATCTTTAACCCTTTCGAGTCCGATTTATTTTTCAACTTTGAGGACAGATTTACTTTTATGTTAATAATGTTAATCGTAGCTATCCAAATAGATTTATTGACGTTTAAAAATATCCGATTGTCTCAAATCTAACGAAGGTAGTTATCTTGAGTACTAAAGACTGTTTCCTAGAAATCCGTACAAACTTGGCAGTTATGCAAAATAGCAAAATAATATGAATCAGGCAAAAACTCGCGTGAAGTGTTGCATTATCGTATATAAGGGGACGCCCGTTAGCCGAGAGTTCATTAAGTAGTTTGTGTTTTCTGAGAATGGAGTCGAAAGAGAAGAGTCTGCGTACAAGTTCTGCGAAGGCAATATTCATCAGGGGAACAAGTTCATCGTGAACCACTTTTATGCCGAAAATATCACCAAACGAATTGTATACGATGTTATACAACGTTGCTAGGAGGGATTCCTGGAGAAAAGTCATCCGGAATCGGGTAGGAAGTCCGAAATACTAATCCAGGCTAAGTTACAGCAGTTGAAACGACTGCTTGGTATAAACGACCGAGTATTAATCCATCACACGGCAACGAAATTAAGTGTTTCACCCGGCTACTTACATAAGACAATCAACAAGAATCTTAACATCAAATATCACAAGAAAAGGTTCATAACAAAATGAACAGAAAGACGAATGATTTGGACGAAATCGAAGTGTGGTTGTTTGATCTGAAAATTCTCTGATCGAACATTCATCTTGGATGAAGCATCACATGTCACGCTTAGTCACTCCACTTTTAACAATAATTTTGGCTACTACACATCTGACGTTTCCACGACACAACCTGTCGTCAAATTTACTACTAAAGCGAAATTGAAAAACAAGATACTCGTTTGGATTGCAATAGATTCGAAAGGCTTGAGTCGTACATTCATTAGTATATCTGGGTTCGCTGCCAGTGGTCAACGACATTTGAAAAATTCATTTGCCGTCTTCTCATTCCCCACATCCGTAGCAATTACTACAACGGCGGTCTCCTGGCCAGACTTGGCCAGCAGTCATTACTGTAAAATCGTTCTCAGCCACATCCGCCAGCAAAACATCACTTTCGTGGAAAAGTCCAACAACCGGACTAACGTTTCCGAAATCCGACTAATTGAGCGGTTCTGAGCGTATCTTAAGTCCAAAGTGTAGATTGGAAGCAGATAACATCCAGAAAATAGTCAATCGAATCAAGTACGGTCTAAAAATTATGGGACTAAATTTTATACAACGTCTAGCAAGTGCCACCAACAGTAAAATCAATAATGTTCGACGAAACAGTTTAATTGAAACCGGATAACAGTTTTACAGAGTAATGTGATTATTAATGTTACCCTACAGTGCCCATTTGTGATCTTTTTCTTGATTTTCATAGCTTTCCAGTGAAAAAAAGTTTGTGCGGATTTCCAGGAAACAGTCTTTATTCAGTTAATATCCATATGACATTGGGTTAAGGAAGAGTTTTTGAAACGTTTTGAAAACATCGTATTTCAGTAGTATTTAACAGATATTACAAATTTCTAATATTTTTTTTGCGTTTTATTGCACATGATTCGTTAAACAATTAACCTGTATTTTAAATTTAAAATGTGAAATATATGTTTAAAATAAAGGAATCACCAAGGCGGCAAAGAGAATTAATTAAACTTTTATTATTTAAACATAAATAGTTCAAACATAAATAAAATAAGCAAATGCAAACCGACGATATGCGTTACTACCAAGCCTGTCTGCTTAAATCCCACACAGAGTTTTAAATTGTGACCTCTTTCATTCAAATATTCACGTATTCTTCTCTTGTTCATTATCATAAAAATCTCAATTCTTACCCTGTATTTTGAAGCTTTCATTTTTGCAAAGGGATATACCCGAACTTCCAGGGTTACAGAATACAAATAAAACCCATTTATTTAATTGATAACTATATTAGAATTTTAGATGAATAAGATATTTTTTTAGAATACGCATTAACAATTCAAAAATCATATTCATATGAAAAAATGGTAATTAGCTTCAATAAAGTTTTAAAATTTTTTCAAAGCAATAATTTTGTATTGGCTCGCGCAGGAGTTAGCAGCCGACGTAATCGCCAAAGAACACTATTTAAAATAACTATTTTTATTCTTATCATTTTTGTGGTTTAATTGCATACTGTGATCATTTCATTTGCATTTTATTTAAATTTTACTGTTTTGATTATTGATTGATGAATGCTTTAATTTCGTTATGTTAGATGAGTTGGAAATAAATGTTTAGCTATTTACAGTTATTTGAGAACAAACGGGACATTTATCTTACGTACGAGTAATGATTTGCACGCGATAGACATACATTAAAAAATATATATGCCTGAAATTTATTTTAAAAACAATTAAAATTTAGTAAATAGCGATAGGAATCGCCAACAATTTTCCAACAAATTAAGATACAGTTTTCATACAAATTTCATTTGAAAGTACATTTTTTCACTATTCGACAGTATAAAAATCTAAAATGTACTAATTTTACAAGTTTTTAAAAATTGCAGTAAAAGTTAAATTTAATAATTTTGGTGTTGCCACCTTCAAAACTAAGTCACCGTTATGCACGGACACGTTTGTCTTTATTATACAGATACTCGGCGCCTAACACGCACCTGAAAATTTTTATTAATTTTTGTTTCAAAATAGGTCATTATACGCCGGAATATGCGGTGTTTTATCCATGATTAAATTTTATAAGATTTAGTTAAATTATAAGAAAATAAGAAAAATTACACATTAATTTATAGGGGCATTAATTTACCAGTGTATAACGTTCTGTACTTTTTAATGAACGGACTTAATTAACTTACTGCATCCAGTAATCCGATTACAAATAAACAGTTAAACTCGAGACAAATTTATTCCAGACTATTTCGGGAACTGCATTTGAATTAATGTCAATTTATATCTGAACCATTTCGTCTTATAATAAACCTAGCACACATGATGTAAAATATAAACGACTGCGTCAAATGCAAGCAATTTTAAGGATAAATGAAACCAACTATACGTTTTTCCTTCTCATTTAATTTTTTTTTAAACTGTTTTCGATTTTCCTAATGTTACGGAAACACATTTAATTCCTCTGATAGCTACAATTTGAGAACATCGATTGCAAACTTAATGCGCTCGGTTACCAAATAATGTTGAAATACTAAAACGGATTAAATTCAATTCCAAAAGTAATTTTTAATAATGAGTTTTAAAAAATCGTCAATGAATGGCGATTTAATTAAAAAAAATAAAACGAGTTTATTGGGATTTCGAAAACTTAAAGTTATTGTAACATTTTTAGTTATATATACTAAACTAAGCTGATCCAAAATATTTATATATTTTGATTTTGAATTCACTACAATAAACAAGATTTTTTTATACCTTTTGAACAGACACTAATATGTTTCAGTGACAAAGGGCCCCACCGGAAGCTGACATGTTCTGCTCTCAAAGCTGGTAGTCGGAGATGCTGGATTTGAACTCAATCGCGCCCGTCGGCCTAATAGTTCGGAGTTTTCCGAAGTTTTCTTCGAGCCTTGCGTAAATAAGGGTTAAGATCCCTTAGAAAGACCCCACGGGGGGCATCCCCCATTGGGACTATATCCCTTCTGAAGATAATCGACAGTCATAACCCATATAGCACATTTGCTTCCCCAGGACATTCCCTGGAGAATTGACAATAAAACACCATCCTCAACAAGGCATCCTGCAGCATGCAGAAAAATGTCATCAGGATCCCCTTAGGAACAGAAAATGTCCTCCTTACAGCATCTTGGGGAGCTTCCCTTGGACGTCCCTCTGGTTCCTTCCAAGGAGATTCTGGGGAACATTTTAGGAATTGATATTGGAGAAATTTGGGAAAATTCAAAGTCACTTAATGTGCTTAAAAAATGCCAAAGTTATGATTATTCGACGTAATATAAAAAAGCATTTAATTAATTAATTTAGAAATAAATATACAAAATATCTTTAAAGAATCTAAATTAATTAGACGGATTTAAATGTTATGGACACGGATATAAACCACGCACGCGGAATCAATGGACGAAATATCATGGAAACAATTTTTTTCCTTTTACAGCCTCCGGCGTTTGAACCTGGGTACAAACGAATACTGGACACGCACTCCATCGATCACGCTACAGGGCCTTCGAAAAGAATTGTTTATAAGGTTTTTATGCATTTCTTTTTTTCTTTTAGGAATGTCAGTAAATAGAAAACATACATATTTTTTATACTTCGTATACCAGGAATTATGTATCTTTTATGGGAAATAAGACTGCATAGCTTTTGATATACATTAGATACAATTTTAAATTTATAACTAAGAAAAGGTTATTAATAATGCTTTAAGGTAACATAAATGTCTTTTAATTTTCAAATTCCTAAGTGAAACTATAGTTTATAATATAAATATTTTAGCCAAGGTAAACAAATAAATAAATAATGTAAAATAACGACTTCAGTGAAATATTTGATATGTTTACTTTGAATTTTGATTTTAGTTGAATTTCTAAAACAGAATTGAGCCAATATTGATGAAATTTAAATGGAACGTATGCGATAGTATCCCCTTTAAATAATAATAAAAAAAATCACAAGAATCGGTTGCATAGTTTTGGGGAAATCGATAAATACACACACACACACACATATATATATATATATATATGAGACATTCTCACAAAATTTTAACTTTCAGGAATAAAAATCTGGTGAAATTAAATTTAACAAAATAACATTTTAAACTTATAGACGAATGTTTTAATGAGCAAAATAATGAAAAAATGGTCAGAAGTGACTTTTATTTTATTTAACTGAGGTTTAAGATATACTTGCGAGTTTAATTTTCCTTACAATTTTACCACTCTAACTTTATTATCTTCCAAATTATTACTTATAATGTATTTGCAGAGTACTCGAAGAGCATTCAAATAAGAAGTAATAACAATGTAGTATTTTTAGTACAAAATTTTTATGTAACATTGTCTTAAAGGTATGTTAAGGAAGCTGATGATAAGGGGAAAAAAGGGACGATAAAGAAAAAACGGGACAGTAAAGCAAAAAAAGGTACGGTAAAGAAAAAACGGGACAGTAAGGCAAAAAAAAAAAAAAGGACGGTAAGGATTAAGGAAAATTACCACCTACATTTAGGTAAATTATGTTAAGACTAAGTGATAGCCACAATGTTCATTGATTTGTAGAAACAATTATTTACATTGGCTTAAATTTTAAAAAATAATAATTTAACTCGAAAAATGCAGGACCTTGGTGACGGTAAAACCACCAATAAAGTTGCGGTGCTTAAAATCGATATTTAAATTCTGCAGTAAATTTTCTTTCAAAGAATTTTAATCATTCTCTCTCTAGCATACTTCTGCAAGCGACAAAAGTTGAAAAAAATTCTGTGGCTGCATCTGATGTGATTTTTTGTATAATTTTAACAAGAGGGACGGTAAGGAATCAAAAATCCTGGTATAGATTTCAAAAAATAATATCAACCCTAAAAATGTTTGCATATATTTATATAAAACAATAGTCCGAGTTTCGGAAAATGTTACATCGAATTATTTATATTCAAACAATTTTATATAGACAGCTACAAACTTAAATATCAGCATCAAGTACACGGTACGGCAAAGAATTTTGTGGTATATTTGGACCCCCAACAGCGTCCAAAACTTATTTATCTCGTTAATATTGTTATACAATCATGCAATGGGATGTTTTCCAGTATAAGAAATGAAAGAAAAACCAATAATCTTTATGTAAATAACAAGTTGCTAATTACACGTCAAATGTGGCAAATGAGGTGCGTTCGTACTATAACTATATTTATGGATATTTTTTGCACCTCATATTGTACTGAATGTATATTTTAGTCCACTTCATAAGTGCATATCAATTCCATTCTGTTCGAAAGGCTGTAACATTATTAAAATACACTTGAAATAATCTTTTTCCATTGGCCGTAATGTAACTGAAAACTTTTGACTGTCCCTCTAATTAAACTATACATCCGATTTTCATAAAATTTAAAATGACTCGACAAAATATTACAACAGTTATATATTTAAAATTTAAGACTATTCGGTTCGGCAGTTTTTGCTCTGCTATATGCGGGCAAGAGGACGGATAGAAGGACGGACCAAACGACGACTATAGGTGATACGTTTTTATATAATTACGAACACACCTAAAAATTATGATTCAGGGACTTAAAAGTCAAAAATATGTGAGAATGCCTCATATATAAAATACGCGTTGAATTGAGAAGCTCCCGTTTTTAACACTCTCGAACAAAATTAAAAAGTGTTTATGATATCGGTTTGTCTAGCCGTCTGTCCGACTGTATGCGATCCAACTCTTGTAAATATACACGGATTGCCTTGAAATTTTTAGATGTTATTGACGTTTACCATAGCACGATCACTATTTCAAATGAAGTTTATAACCTGTTTAGTTCATCTACAGGGACAGTCAAAAGTATTCTGTTACATTACGGCCAAAGGGAAAAAATCGTTAAAAAATGATTTTTAATGATGTTACACGCATCCAAACATAACAAAATTTATATGCATTTATGAAGTGCACAAAAATATGTATTCTGTAGAATATGCGGCGCAAAGTATAGTTATTATTCATTACAGGGCCACACAAAAGAATTCCGTTACATAATGATAAGGAGGGGAGGGGGAATTGTTTGCGGCGTATTTTAATTATGTTAAACTGTTTCATATATAATGAAATTGATGTACGTCACTGAGGTTTACGATAAGTTATTTCATGTATAATACGAAGTGCATAGCATTTACAGGGACACACAAAATATTTCAGATACTATATTGTATCAGAATTACTGTACATTAGCGATGATTGCTGAAAATGCATTTTCAATTAGAATATGTGCTCTTACATTTCCCTATATTTATGCATACTATATGGTGTGTATAAATGCTATAATTTATACACATGGCTATACAAAAGAATTCGAAAGGGTTACTGGGTATGATCGCAAATTGCTTAAAGGTGGTTTTAAAATATGTTATGCATTTTTACATTGAACTGCTTTTAGTTTAATAAGAAATGTTTGTAGTATATTGATAAAATGATATACAGGGTCACGCAAAGAATTGGATACATGCCGTCTATGGATGGCAACTTCTGGAAATGTGATTTCAGTGTTTTTAAGAGTATTTCAGTTTGAATTAAATTTTAGCTAAATAGGGGTGTGTAATAAAGGTACTAGGTAAACTACAGGTTTGTGCAAATGTATTCAAGCATGTTTTCACCTATTAGTTTAAATTTCTGAAAGAGAAATTTCAACCTGTTATGCGTTTTCTTGCTAAACTAAATTTTCTCATTATATACTATAAAAATCAACATACAGATCAAATACAGGGCTGTTCAAGAAAATTGGAATACATACTTGGCTATGGACGGTAACTTCTGAGATTAATTTTTTTAATGTTTACTTAGTTATTTTATTTACCTTATTTCCTTTAATAAGGAAGTTTTTAAAATCTTTAAGAGAGTGTTGGAATGTGTTTCATAATCTATGCCGTACGCATGATTTTTCTATCTTTTTTATATCGGTTAAAAATGAAAATAATATTTTTTAGTTTTTTATATTTAAAATACGGATATTTTTCATCTAAATATGCATCTATTTAAATATGAATAAGTATAAAATCAATATAGAAAAATTCAGTGTTCATCTTGAAAATCACACCTTTTTTTTACTCCATTTCATGTTTTTTTCTCAAAAATTTCCGTTACAATGTATTAATTTGTCGTGGGAAGCAAACAAAATTATGAAAAAATTACGGATTTTTTCAAGCGTTTTGGAAAATGCTATTAAGTGAATTTATTAAAATATATAGAATTTTTTATCCGTTTTAAAACAGGGCAACAGGAAAAATGTAAACACTATTTAAACTACCTTTTTTAATATTTCTATATTGATTTCTCAACGGATAAATCTTAATATATTCTTAATCAATTAACTGACAAAAGCATATTTAAAAAAAATATTATAAATATCATTTTTTATTTATAATTTATTTTCTTCTTTTAATATTTAAAATGTTTCATACTTGCAATTTTCAGCTATTTGGCCTATTTTCGCGAGTGTTTATTTGCGCATTAGTTAATCCATTGTTTTTTTTTTTCAATTGCCGAATTGCTATTGTAAACATATCTTTGTATAATTCTGCATAACTTTAGCATACTAGGAAGTGCATTAAAATCAATTACAAAATCACATCTTTACATACAATAAATATAAAAATATAAATAGTTTTTTATTTTTTTTTAAACACTCTTTTAATATACAGGGTGTCCGGTCTCAACGGTGTCCAATGGCTAATTCCTAAACCTTTAGTCATAGACATATAGTTTCAATTGCAAAAATGTTTTAAATGAGGTAAAGAAGTATTTTTAAAGCGATTTGGGTCAAGAAAAACATTTATTAAAAAAATACGAAATTTAAATTTTTATACGGTCCCCAGGTCCTATAAGTGATATTTAGGAAAAATATACTATTGTACTGACAAGTAATACAAAAAAAGTCCCATTCCTCTGCGATTAAAACTGACCGAGTAATAGATGTTTAAAGTTGGAGTATCTTTTTTGCTGCAAAATAGGGGTCAGTCACAAATTTACTAGAAATAAAAATGATCGTCAGATATAAAATTTAACATTAAACATTGAGAGTAAATTAACATTACAATTATATTTTGGGATTTTTGTTCATTCTGACATATTAAAACAAAATATACAACTTGTACTAAAAATATAAGTAAAAAAAAAAAACAAAAAAAAAACAGAAATTTTGTTAAATTATTATAAAAGCAACAGTCACAACTCTTTAGAAAATGATACATAGTTAGATTACCTAATCTAAAACTTTTTTGTTGTTTTTTTTATGCGTACATTTTTATACATAACTTTTGAATGGCTGCTCTGAATATGTTAGGGAAATTAAAATGTCCCTTCTTGAAATGATCCTCATATCACTTTTATTTTCTTTTACATTAAACATCAATTATTTGAATTATATGGTTCTACCTGTGCGATTACTTTTCTTTTTTTAAGATCTTGTTCCATATGTCATTTTATTGTAATGATAAAAAAATAATAATTATTATTAATTTTACATTACCCCTTCTGAAAATTCCACTGTCTCTCCCCTCAGCAAATATTCATTAGAGCAGTTATTATTTTTATTATTTTTTAATTAAAAATTAGGGGAAAAATACTGTTAAATCAAAACATATGTTAAATTATTAAATTTTAACATTTAACAATTTAATTTTTTTTTGCCATACTTCTCGCTAAGCAAGTTTCAGATGCATATAAATCACTTTTGCCATCAAACACTTGCCTCTGCACTTGCCAAGCACGAATACCGCCAAGATGAGTCACTTTGACGCCTAAACCTCTGGCCAATCAGATTACAAATTGGTAAAATATGGTTGGGAAAAAATATACATTTTAAACCTTAGAAAGTATTTGTATGTGCATGATTTGAGGCCGCAAGTGTTTTGGCACATCTATTGTACTGTTTACCTCATTTTCCTTGTCCAACAGGAAACATTTTCACTCCATTTATTATTTATTTTTTGTTTAGCAAGTATAAATTGCATTTTGATTTTGGTCTCTAAAATATTTTTTTTTCAAATAAGTTATTATAAAGAACTAAAAATTTGAATTTGAAAAAAGCATAATATCATCAAAATGTATAATAAGCAATCCCTGCTCATATATCGTAATGTATCTGACATCTCTTGTGCGGCACTGTATAAAAAATATAAACGCAACGCACTTTCATTTGGAAAAATTACATTGTGAATCTTAGTGCGTTACATAAATGTTACTGATTTTAATTTTAAAATTTCTGTTTGTAGGTAATAATGCATACAAAATTTTTGGAGTAGTCCTGTAAAATAAATATAAATGGTACGTACCTAAAATCATATTAATATTACATTGTCATTGGTTTTACATAATTATGCAAAATTTAATCTTGATCGGATATTTGAGAGGGAGTTAAAATTGGAATACAACTTTTGAATTAGGAAGACATACATACGAACGCCGTAAGTTAAAAGCTTATAAAAATAATAGAACTTTTTAAAATAAAATCATCAAAAGAAGCACACTCATTTCCTTAAATAAAAGTCAAAATACAATTGAAGACGTCAGTTTCGAAACTCGCCTTAGCCGAAATTTAAAAAATCGTGCTTCTCTATCAACCTATTATATTGGTATAAATGTACCAATCAAGCATTACAATCTCCAAATTTTCTATGAATACCAATTGACGCATTTAAAGGTTTTACGCGATTTCCCAAAATTTGATTTTCTCGATAAGAGGAGTTTTGAAACTCACTTCTTCAATTATTTTAACCAATCTGAAAGTTAATTACTAAAAGTTAACACAACCGTAATATTTATACGGGGGCAGCACCTTCTTTACATTACTTAAAACCATTTTTGTAATTGGAACTATATGTCTTTGACTAACGGTTTAGGAATTAGCCATTGAACATCGTTTGGAGTGGATGCCCTTTATAATACTTTAAGCACTTCTTGTACGACCCCTGAAAGCTTGGTCCAACTCATCTGTTTTTAGTTACAGAAAAGTGGTCATAAAATTGAAAATGTCATAACTCGGTCAATTTTAGTGCTAGATGTATGGGACTTTTTTTGCCGTACTTGTTAGAGAAATGGGAAAAGTTTACTAAATTTTACTTATAGGACCGGGGGACCGTATAAAAATTTAAATTTCGTAATTTTTATATAAATATTTTTCTTGACCTAAATCGCTTTAAAAATAATTCTTTACCTCATTTAAAACATTTTTGTAATTGGAACTATATGTCTATGACTAATGGTTTAGGAATTAGCCATTGGACACCGTTGAGACCGGACACCCTGTATATAAGCATTCTTTGTTGGTCTTGGAAATCACTTCTAAGACTGCAATTCATGTTTTTTCCCACAAGTTTAAGTTATAATAAATTAATTTTGCGTGGGCATTGAACTCAATTATAAAAACATACCCTCCCCTTTTTTTCCTTTAACGTTTGCACACTTTTGAATGTAATTTTTTATGCTTCTACCCTATCAGGAAGTAAATTAAAAATTGATATTTAAAATTCCAGCTTTACATACAGAAAACATGTTGAGTTGTATAAAATGTGTAAAATTAGAAACTGTTAATAAAATTGAAGTCTGTAACAAAACAATTTTATTTTCTTATTGTAATATATAAAACTAATTTAATTTTAAGTATTTATTTTTTAAGTAAATTTGGATATACAGATGTATAAAAATAATAATCAATATTTAAAATAATAGATTAAGTTAACTGTTATTCCAAAAAATAATTAAAAGTTTATAATAGTTATCTGATGTACTAAGCAAAATAAATCGGTAATTAGTAATATAAAACTGACTTCAATAAAAATCGAATCTGATGAAATTGAATTCATATTTTTCACAAAAAACTGATTATTGTATTCGAGAATCACTGAATGAGATGGCGCCAGCACTGTGGCTTCCTAAATACTTCCCCATGAATGACTTCCCAGGTACTTCCCCACGAATGACTTCTTAAGTGCTTCCCCAGGAATGACTTCCTAGGTACTTCTCCAGGACCGACATCCTTGGACGTTGTTCCGTAGGACGTCACTGAGAGCTTACCCCTGAGGAAATATTAAAAGTTTATTCCTCAGTAAGTCTCCATTTTGTCATTTTAGTATCAGGAGCAATTTGGGATGACTTGGAACTCCTGGGGAAGTTTTCGGGAACATTCGTACTATATGGGAAACAACGCCAATACCAGTAACAGATTAAAATAAGAAATCTTTGAAAAAATCACCATAAAATAAAAACAATACATAGGACGTGTTTCGAGCTAAAAACATTAACAGCTCGTCATCAGGTAGAGTAAACACGTGTCCGTAAGGGAACAAGATCAAAAATGAACTGAAAGATAGAGAGTAGAGCTTGCAAAGAATGCGACAGATGGCGCTAGGTGAAAGGATCACAAGCAGAAGACGAAAGTGTTGCCAAAATGATAGAAGAGAAATTGATAGGGAAAAATTGAAATAAAAGAAATAAACAAAATTAAGATAAAATAAAAGAAGTAAATTAAAATATATAAATATAAATAATAAAAATAAAGAAAGAAATATAAAAGAAAAAACCAAAAGATCCTTTTTTTACAAAATAAAAAGAAAAGAAACAAGAGAAGGGGGAAAAGAATTACAAAAGTAATTTCCACGCTGGAGAGAGGAAAGGAGATGATGAGAGATCATTGAGAAGCTTATCAGAATTTTTAGAAATAAAATATACTTCATGAAAATCCAAGTGAGAGAGAGAGGCAGGGGAAGAAATAATTTTGGCCATGGAGAAATTGAAACAATGACTGGAAGTCTAACAGTGAGAAGCAATCGAAGATTTAGAGATTTCTTTATTTGCAATATACCTCTGATGCTCAACTATTCTGAATTTTAAAGCTCTATTTGTTTGACCAATATAACCTAAATTGCAAGAGCAAGAAATAAAACAAACACCCCACCGGTTCTCGGTAGGAATAGGATCTATTTGAGAAGAGAATTTAATTTTATTCATAGGTTTGAAGATAACTTTAAAATTAAAACGAGAAAGGATTTTAGCAATTTTAAAAGAGAGAAGAGAATAAAAGGGAAGAATTATAGAGTTAAAATTAGGACGATTATTTGAATCAGAAAAAGGACGTTTAGGCTTATTATATTTATACAGAGCTTTATCAATCCAAGAGGGATTATAATCACGAGCAAGGGCAAGAGATTTGAGATAATTAATTTCATTATTCAGAGCAGAAGAGTCAGAACTAATGCGCAACGCCCTAAAAACAAAAGAATAAAAGGACGCCACTTTTTGTTGAGGAGGATGATTTGAAAGAGCATGAGGAGGAAGAGATACAGCGAAAGTTGTTATATAAACGGAGGTAGACAACTGATCTGGGTGTTTTGAAACCAAGACGTCAAGAATGTAAGAGAACTGTTCTCTTTGACCTCGAGAGTAAATTGAATACAAGGATCAACATAATTAACAAGAAAAAGGAGATTAGAAAAATCCAGGTCAGAGGGAATTAAAATGAAAATATCATCAACATACCTAAACCAGAAAGGAAATTTATATAAACTGGAGTGTTTTTCTTCAACAAAATGCATATAAATATCACATAAAAGAGGAGATAGTGGATTACCCATGCCCAAACCCTCAGTTTGTGAGTAGAAAAAATTATTAAACTGGAAGATTGGTTTGCCTGACACAAATACTAACTAAATGCAGGATTTCATCAATCCCAATGGAAGAGTAATAAAATTCGCGTAGCCTTCTAACCAAACAATCCATCACCCCTTAAACAGGAACGTTAGTGAAAAGGGATTTAACATCTAAAGAAATCATTATATATAATTGCAAGGAGAAAGGCGTTTAATTTTATCAACAAAGTCAAAAGAGTTTTTCACGGTGTGAACCGTGAAAAACACGTTTGACCTTGTTTTGACTTTGGCTTCCTTAGATGTTAAATCCCTTAAAAAAAGGAAACCAAAATCCTGTTAAAAAAGGGAAACTAAAGTCAAACCAAAGTCAAAATAAAAAGGTTTCAAAATTGTTTCATGTCGCCAGTTTTCGGTTCTGTTTCACTAGTAACAGAGTTGCATACTGTTTTCAACCGCCGATAAAACGACATTTAATCTATACATATTACGATCCTAAAAAGAAAATACTGCTTAAACATTTACTGTTGATTAGGACTTACGTGAGAATCTACATTTGTGAATGTTACCTTTTCTTATTGAGCAAAATGTTGTATATATGAATTTTGTTTGCGCGTAAGTAGTGAGTTGTAAGATGTGTGTCAGTATACAAGATGTTTCTAAGTAAGATAGATGGAAATGTGTAAGACGTATGGGTGCGGGAGTGAAGGAAAGTTGTAGAATTCTGACGATAACATAATTTTTGCGTGTCGTTACAGTCACCTGTAGAAGAATTGTTCTAGAAGAAGGTGTGCATATCGATAACAGTTATTTGGAAGGATGCATAAAAAAAAATACATTTCATACCGTCTATCGGCAGGAATTGCATAAAATACTTTATGTTAATATGACATCGTGCTATTTAAAATTCTACAAACTTTGCGGCGCATTAAGGTATTTTCTGCATTGCAACTAAGAAGTGTAACATTTACAGTTCATTCACAGTGCGATATATTAAAATTTAGACGCAATAGACTTTCTTCTATGACTTTTATTTAATTTGTGATGTTTCATGTACTTCCGTATGTAATTTTATTAATGTTTATTATAGGAATCAAAAGTACGGCCGTACTTTTCCTGCCCGAGTTCGATCCAGCTCCATTATATAGAAACAAATGTAACCTCAGGCTCGGTTAAATGTAATAAAAGAAAAGTGGTCCGATCCGTACACTTCTCTACCATGCATTCCTTCCGAATATGATAACGGCTCGTCACCCGGGGTGACCATTGCAGCCACGATGCTCTGGACGAGAATAATTGGCGCTCCTAATAACTATATATCGCTCACTCGCAATAAAAGTGACACATCTCGACAAAAGTAAATTTCACAGGAGAGCAAAATAAAATGTCCATGATTTTCCTGTAACTTGAAATTATAGCACTTATCTCTGCATGTAGGAATAAAAACGTGCACAAAAGTATAAAACCCTTAAGAATGAAGATGTAGGATGAGGTCTAGAGGCTTGGGTAATTTTGCCTCCTCACACAATCCACTCCTCTTCTGTGGTCACAAATGACATATAGCATAATAAAGTGATTTTCCGTATAACTACACTTATGAAACTGTTTGCGTGGCAGACCTATGACTGTTTGCGTGGCAGACCTATGACTGTTTGCGTGGTGTTGTATGAAACTGTTTGCGTGGCAGACCTATTAGTGGAATAAAACAGAAAAATAAATTTTTGCGAGATGTGTCACTTTTCTTGCGAGTGAGCGATATATTCTAACGAAACTGTTGATTTAAATAAAATAATTAAAAAAATAATAATAATACATCGGGTCGTGTAAGTAAATTTTGTAGCGACTTGTATTTTTGCTTTTTTTTTATAAATAGGTTTTTATCATCTTAGTTTCAATTTATAATCATTATGAAATTAATTAAAATACTTCAAAATAACATCACGCATCGAGTAGTTGAAGACAATTATACTTCCTGCCAATTTTCATCTTCTTTTTTTTATGTATGTTTTTAACCATCTTAATTTTTTAGATAGTTATTATGAAATTTTCGTGGTATTATTTAAGTAGATCATTTACTTCTTAAATTCCCTATTATTTAATGAAATCGATTACGGAAGATTATATCTATGATTAAAGCATTTTAGTAGTATTTTAGTTAGATGTTGCGTTACATATTTTTTTCAGTTTTGTCTTACCTGATGTCTAAACGCAATGAGCTCCATCAAGTGTTCAGAAAGTCGATTTGAGTCACTCCAGGTTTTATTTTCTAGAATACAAACTATACGTATTCTTTTCGTTATTACACGTTAACTTTTCAGAAGCAATTTAACTCACTTCTCAAGAAAGAATTCATCTAAAATCTTTAGAACAAGGTTCTGTTACGATCAATTTTATGTTTTGATAAAATTTCATATGATTTTAATCATATGAAAAAGAAGAGGAGACGAATTATTCAGCGGAGAAGAAAACAATTGTTTTCTTCTCCGCTGTTGAATTGCATAACCAAATGTTAAATTGTTTTTTGTTTTGTTTATAATACTACAATCATACACTAAGTTAAAATGTGATAGCTCCGATATAGAACTCCGTTTTACGCTGATAACGCTCCCTAGTGAAAACAGATCTATCAAATGAAAAAAAAAAATTTCACTGAATGACAACCGTGGTGAAGTTAAGATTAAGTAGCAGCGCTTCAACAGAATTCTCTATTAAATTTATAGCATCACTTGGCAGGAAGTATAATAGGTAAATTTAAATAAACTTTCTTTTGTATGTTTTGCTGTGTGACAGCGGTACTAAAGTTAAAGATAGGTAGAACACATTCAACACATTTTTATTGTGTTTATTCCATTTACTGATGGGAAAAAAGGCTGCTAAATTTAGATGATCTTTTTTTCTGTATGAAGCTGTTTTCATGTTGTACGTCTCATTGGTCTTGACATAACCGTATCCTATGCTATATTCAATTTAATATTCAGTTTACATAATAGCTATAGAGTATATAATATATACACATTCCAAAATATGCAGGCAAATGGTTAAAATAAAAATGACAGAATATTTTAAGCACTTCATTACATTTTCATACATTGAACTTTGTGAAAGCGTCTGCAAAACATCAATAAATATATATTATTTAATATAAAAACTCTTAAAAACTTCTGCATAGAAATAAATGTATTAAGATATGCTTAGAATTAACATCGTTGAACAAAGATTATATTTTGAATGGAACTTTATAAGTTACATTAAAAGAAAGCATGCGAAAATAGTGAGGAAGCCTATTAGGCTAAAATTAAAAGTAACAGTTACAGAAATGCTGCCATTATTGGTAATGATTTTTTTTTAGAAATTGAGTTATACATTTTCTTTTTTTTTTTTAATTGTGAGGATTTCTTTCTCACAAAATTTAAAGGATATTCCGAACTATACATGAAAAATATGGTCATTGTAAATTCTTGACAATAGAACTAAATTTCTGAGTGCTAATAAGGAAAATGCCATTTATTCTTATTTAAAAGAAATTCAAAAGCTAGGTAATATTGTTAATAGTATGAAATGTACTGTATTTAAAAAAAATAATTATTACACATTATTTGAATACTTATATCAACAATTTCTTTTTTAATCGCATTTTTCATTTGTTGCACAGTATCCATATACACTTTAGTTGATATATAAGGAGTTTTCTGGACAGATTTTTAAAAAGTGTATATTTAAAATAACTGGCAATTTATTGCCACAAAAGAGTTATTTAGCGATTCGAAATGACAAGAAAAGAACAATTTTCTTCTTCAAATAAAATCAAATTTCTTGAATAACAACATAAGTAATCAAAATTTATAGTAAATAATATTAATCATTTACTTTACTTCTTTTTCTTATGATAAATATTTGTAACTAGTTTCAAGGTAATTGTTTCTAAGGAAAGAAACACGTAAGTTTGTGGCACTTTGCAACTTCACGATTATAAAAAACTTTCGATATTTAAAAGAATATGTAAACACACATATAGCGAAGATTAATGTTTGTTAACGAAAAAGAAATATCTAACGACCAAACAAACAATTTTGTGAACATTATTTTAAGAAAGTTTCTAACTTCGTAGTAAATAATGCATAACATTTCTACTGTATTTTAGACTCTCCGATATTTTGACAGTAGTCTGTTCTTGATAAAAGTTAAGAGATTAGAAAGCGAGTATGAGAAAAGACCATATGTCACATTGCTATGCCGACTTAAATCAACTGTGATTGAAGCTGTAACTTGAAAGAAACATATAAAAAATAAAGAAGATATATTTTTAATATTATTCTTATACCGTTTAGAAGATTTATAGTATTAAATGACAACATTGTTCAAAAATTTTGGATTATTGCATGAAATTATAGGGAACTAAAAAAGTATAGTATAAAAATATATAAAGTATATATTTTAGCAAAAGTTTCCTGAATGAGAAAGAATTCTTTCCTTTAAGTAAAAAAAAAGCATAAAAGTCTATTTTGTGCGTATATCGATTCAACGTATCGTTTAATATATTCATTTTAAATTTTTATCAATTTTTTGGTCAACATAAAATAAAAATCTGTTATTTCTTTGAAATATTTCCGCTTAGCATCAAAATGTGAACTATTATGGTTAATCAAATATTTTGTCATTTTCAGTAATACGGTGGTAACTTTTCAATAGGTAGATCATAGCAAAACAGATTGTTCTGAGTAATTATGATTTGGTTCAATAGTAATTATAAATTTCAAAACTTAAAAGGTATTCACATATAAATGGATCTTTGTTGCCCTAACTGAAATGTTTGGAAGAGGAATGAATTACGGAAGAACATCCAAACGCACAAATTGTTTATTGCGGAGATAGATATAAAAATAAGACGTTTGAACATCATTTAAAAATTCAATAAAAAAATAATTGAGTGAAGCTATCGATTTCAAATAATTTTATTCTAAAGTGAATGTAAGAGCGATGAAACAAAATCAATAAGATTGGCCTTTACCACCTTTTTAATTACACATGTGTAATTACCTATTTAACGTTTATTAGACTTCTTTTACATGCAGGTTCTTTTGTTGAAATGTTTCAAATAACAGATCAGATGTCATAAATATATATATTCTAATCATTTATTATGAAACAAAGCTAAAAATTGCTATAAAAGTACGAACTAAAATGTTATTTTAGTTCGTATTAATTCACACCACTTTCAACTTATTTTCTTTGTTATAAAAGTGCCATAAAATATCTTTATTTCGATTAACGCTTGTTTCATCATACTCTCGTGACAGTATTTACCAAGTTATTGTTATTAAAATTTGTTTGCAAAAATATTTGTATCATGAATGATTTTGAATATGTTTTGAATGTATTCATGATTTGAATATGTGCGATGAAATGAGCGTTAATTCAAATAAATGTTTAGATCAGATGTCTTTGGCAAAAAATTATCTGAATGACATGTGTTTGACTGGTTTGTGTGTGATAGCATGAATGAAAGTGCATAGGCAGTTTACACTGACAACGATAGGGCCAAACTTTGTAATCACAGTTATTTTAATATATGTTGTAGGGTAGAGACACCTTAGTCTCAAGTTCAATGCATTTTATACAACGCTGCTTAGTTCTTGAGAAACAAGGGGGCCTAATATTATAATACAACTTAAATACTTGCTTTGTAATGCGAGGAGTACGTTGGTCGTAGCTCAGTTGTTATGGCGTTTGCTCGTGGTTCCGCGGGCTCGTGTTTGATACCGATATGCGCTAAATTCGCATTTCTCATTTTTTGTTTTATAAATATACTTGTAATTTTAATTTAATAATCTCAATTAAAAATTTTAATATGGCACATTAATTGTAATGCGCACATTCCGCTCGTTACAAAGTAACCATTTAAGTTGTGTTATAATATTAGACCTCCATGTTTCTCCAAAAATAAGGAGCGTTGTATAAAATCCGTTGAACCTGAGACTAAGAGTTTTCCACCCTACAATATATATTAAAATACTCAAAATATATGGTTACAAAGGTTGGCCCTCTCATTCTGAGATTCTAGAGCCAAACTCCTTCCTGGACACTATTTTACTCAGCTGGAAAAAATTACATCCTGTTTTAGATCTCTTCCAATCAGAATGATTAGGGTAAAGTAATTAAGTATACATGTTTTTATCATTATTATTATTGCTCAATAAATAGTATGATAAGTAAAATTTAGTAAGTTCAATGAGTTTTTGTTATTAAAATTAAATTAATCTAATAAAATTAAATCCATCAGAAAAAAATGTTTCAAATAGTTTATTGAAGCTTCAGTATTCACAAATCCGATCTTTTAAGAAAATGAATCATGATAGGTAATCTTTAGATTTTTTTAAAACAAAAAATTTGAAAATCTCAAAACTTGTATTCTGTTATATGTACTTGATTTACACCCCATAACTTCCATTTATAAGAATAATAACTAAAAATTATGCATCAGTTATACAATGTGAAAAATGTATTAACTCTATCATCCAGTATAGAAATTTATTTTTTCTAAAAACTAAAATATTGAACAGCTCGAAATTTGTTTTCTGGTAGTTGTCCTTGTTTTCATCTGATCCCTTTACTTAGTAAAATCAATAACGAAAAATCACGTATCAGGTATAGATTATAAAATACTTATTAAAATTATCATAATATTTTATAAATAAATATGGCTTTTATAAAACTGAAATATTGAATATTTCGAACTATGCAGCCTGTTAGTTGTCCTTGTTTTACACCCGAATCGTTCGATTAGTAAAAAAAACAATGAATAATAATGTATCAGTGAATAACGCAATACAAAAACCTTTTTCAGGAATTTTCGCCCGTAGCCGATATTGGGTGCAAACTGTTTCATGCAGCATATCATATATAGAATTTATAAAAATCAACGTTTTACACCATAAAGTATAAAAATGCATGCTAAATTTGAAAACGGATTACCAACAATTATCGATCATAGTCAGTACTGTAACAGAATCATTTTGTAAGTCTCTGTAAATCAACGATTACGGCTACACCCTCCTTACCAACGGAAAACATGTTGTAGTGTATAACCATGAAGAATATCATTCAAATTATTATTGAAATGTAAGCTCATTTCAATACTCGGAAAATAAAATTTCCCCAAGTACATAATGAAAGGAAATTGTTATATGCATCCCGGTAAACGAACTATAAAATGCTTAATTCTAGAGAAAGAATGTGTGGCGGGCACTTCGGGACCATAAGCTGGAAAAGTAGCCATGACAAAAGTTTTAACAATAACAATAGTTTATGAAAAGCAATAATGAGTGTATATGGCAGTACAGCAAGTGATTAAAAATTAACGATGATCGAATTTAAGCTTAAAATGATTAAAGAATGAGCGGGTAATAGAATAAAAGAATTACTAACATTAGTTACAGAATAAATGTCTACGTACCGGAATGTCAGTTACCAGGTGCCTAATAAGAGATCACTCATAGCGTAATCATAAATAGCAATAAGTACTTTGTAAATAGCACTATAAAAGTATTTTAAAATTCTGCAATAGCACTAACAAGGGATAACCGTGGGTTTTAATGTTATTTAATTTGAAATAAGTTTGAACACCTTACCAGGCACGTGAACCTACACTCTAAAAAAAAACGGACTAAAATACGGAAATACTACTGGCAATCTAGACGCCAGTACTATTTCCGTATTTTAACGGAGCCTTTTTCCCGGTAAATTGCAGAAAAATTTCCGTTTTTTTGGAATTTTTTTGAAATTTTCGTGAATTTACCGGGAAAATGTTCTGTTAAAATACGGAAATAAGGCTGGCGTCTAGATTGCCAGTAGTATTTATTTTAGTCCTTTTTATTTTTATTTTTATTTTTTTTTTTTTTTTACGGTGTACGGCTGAAGAATCTATGCAAAACTCAGAAAAAAGTTACATGTCACTGGCTACCAGCACGTAGACGGATCGAAGAAGTCCACATATAATGTTGATTTCCACAATTGGCGAGATGCGACAAAATCCGCTGAACCGAACTCCTATCAGCAGATACAACCACGTATATCTAATTATCATATCCTTGCACAAAATAAGCATGGACATCGAATTCTAGGAGATTGAGACACACTTTGCGATAGTAAAAGAAAGGACAGAATAGGGTTCTTATTTATTGACAAATGTTAGAAATCAGGAACCCATGTTTGCACACAAATTCATCAACGCAGTAGCTGGCCACTTATTCTACCTCTGTGACACAAACCAATTTCACTCTGTTTGAAGCATCATAACTTTATTAAAATAAAACGCATACTTTTTGTTAATGCTAGTATAAAACAGAATTTTTTGAATCTCACTGAAAAAGAACTATAAATGGTACATAATTCAATTTCAATCGCGAATAATCATAGTAAATCCCGGTAGTATATATCAATAATATAGTAAACGGAGTACGTTTACGAGAGTTAGGGCATGGACAGACGTAGAGAGAACAACCGGAAGTCATAAACACATTTCAATTATGCAGGAAAGTGTTGAAAACATGAATTAATTATTAACTTAAAAAAATAGTCTGCGATAGAATCCACAGTACCTAAGAACTTAAAAGGTGTCTCACTTCCTGAGGACTAGTGATGATCACAAAAAAATTTCTCTATCGCAAGTAGAAAACGAGGATCAACTATGGATAGCTACTTCTGATATACCTACCAGAGGATAGGACAAAACAAATATACATGCAAGAAAAACATAAAAATTAGTAAATGAAATATAGAATAAAAAAATAGGAAAATTAGTTCCCCGCGTCGTACTTACTGGGGCTGACTATTTCCCGGATGTCAGGGCCACGGGAGTAGAGACTAAAAAGAAAAGGATGATCTGACCGGACCCTGTGGCAGCTTTCTGTATCCCCTTCCTTAATCTGCGCCAAACTATCTACCTGCTTTGAACCACACAAAGAAAGACTGCTCATCGCAGCCTTCCAAGACCTTGAATGGGTATCCATGAATGAGTTGTGGTTACCAGCAAGATGATACGCCAGCGACAGATTATCCAAATGCATACTTGACGGATTCACCGGTCAGGATGTTGGACCCCATCGCCGGCAAAAGTGCTTTAGGGACCCCGATTTGGTCTACATCCAAAAAGGATGGGACCGGCACGACGTTCTCAGTCACGTTCCCGGACACCTTATGCGCCGAAACCATGTTAGATTCAAGACCACTCGGATGTGCACGCACCCGTTAAATAATTAAATAAATTTATTCATTAAAACAATTTATTAAATATATAATGAACTTATATATTCAAAATTTTGGAAACATAGATTTTTTATTTTTGAAATAAAGTATTAAAACTTAGAAATGAAATTAGAAAATACTCAGGGTCCAAATTAACATTTGAATAAAGGGGAGTCACAATGTTATTTTTTGACACACTTTTTTCGTTAATTTTTTTTGAAATTCTGCATACATGGAAAATCACCAATGCTACGAATTATATTGCAGGGAGCTTCTTTGTCACGTTAGCATACATTTCATTAAATACCTTTTTGCATATTGCACATATATACAGTGTATTTTTCTAAAATATATTTTTATTTTATACAGTTGCTGGTTGAGGAAACCAGGTGATTTCCGAAAAACACATTCTATATGACTGG
The DNA here is from genome assembly GCA_963932465.1 of Maratus speciosus. Lineage (NCBI taxonomy): Eukaryota > Metazoa > Arthropoda > Arachnida > Araneae > Salticidae > Maratus > Maratus speciosus. The sequence goes on from OZ010800.1 coordinate 309,782,250, forward strand.
TTAACAGACTACTGATGACATTCAGATTTTACAGTTACATGAGTTCCCTGATATAGTGTGAATTTTCATTTACATTAGATAAAATTTTCCCTAAAAAATTAAAAACACGATATAAAAAATGATAAAAATGGGAATTACTTTTCCTGCTTTACATCCAAATTGGTTTTCTCTCAAACTTTAGAGGGGATGATCGTACGCGGCGCACTTTTTGAACAATTATACCCTGATAAACACACTTATATTTAATAACATCATTAAGATTGCACAAGTAGCCCACATTGTTTGTCCATAGTTGGCAGATTGTGGAAACCGTAAAGAGATTTCTGATTGAGAATAACAGGTTTGGTAAATTGTTAGGAAATGGTAAGTACAGAGAATCCTCATATTTGGAGTATAAATGAAGCAGTAGTCAGAGCAAATAATGGTTGAATGCTGCTAAGCCTTTTTTTTTTGGTGGTGGTGGTGGGGGGGGTGGTCCCTTGGTCATTGGTGCATTTCCAAGACCTTTCCTTCCTGAACCAGCAGAGGACGGTAATTAATTAACTAATAGAAAACGATGGCATAACAATTTTTGGCTACTTGATTGGAATTAACAAATTGATAATAGTCTATAAAATGAAGTCTTTCATGTTGCCTGTGGGGAAAGACAACAAAAAATTCAGCAATACTGAATCTCCATCGCCAAAGAAAACCAGGCAGTTTATTGCATATGATGAAGACGATTTCAGAGATGAAGAATACAATATTGATGTACCTGATTAAGTTTGAATTAAAAAATACTTTCATATTCATAAAAATAAAGGCAATTTTCCGTTAAGAACATCAAGGAAAATAAGTTTGCACATACTAAGGGAAAAAATACTTTTACTTATATTCCTAGGTGACACAGTTTTGAGGGTATAACTGCGAAGTTTAATTTCCTATTTGAAGGAAAAAACACAGGTGTTTCATTACCTAGAAGTTGCAGAGATTCCTGACGTTAATTTGGGAGATTTTTGTTGATAAGTTACCAAGCTCAGGAATGGTTTGTCCTCTAACAACATATATTCACAAGTTTCAGTTTGCATTTATAAACTATATTGTAAAATAGCTGACTCCAAATGTAAACTAAAGATTAAAAAGTTTTAAAGTGAAATATGTGCAATGTTATTAATTTTTATAGTCTCATTTAAGCCTAAAAATGATTAAATATATGCATATTATCTGTAGTACTGTATAGCGTAACTTAGCAATTTATTAATTTAAATCTTTATTTTTTATAAAAACATGATAGATTAAAATTGGTTACTCTGAAATTGTTTGTACCTCATTTATCTTCTGTACCGTGCAAATCAACACGGACTGGGATCAGACGGCGCATGTTTAATGGTTTATAAAAATGTTTATATTTTGTTAAGTATAACATTTGAAGTAATAAAATATTTGTTTTGGCACTCATAATACCTAAAGTTCGTATTTCCAGACATAATGTGTTTTAAGAAACACAATAAAAAAGAAAATTGTCATATTCATACCAAATCCCTCTAGTACATACATGTGTACTACAAAAATGTTGAAATTATATGCCTTTATTAAGTAGGAAAATTCTTTTAATTTTCTTCATAATTTACCTCAAATCTTCTTCAATATTTATAAATAGTTTAGTTTCTGGTTAGTCTCATCTAAAATATTTAGAATAATTACATTCTGAATTCTCTAGATAACCGACCGAATGCATCTTGTAATTAGTTACTCGACAGATAACCTCAAAGTGCATATACTTGGGACAAATATTTTCCCTTTTGTTTCGTTTAATTGCTACTTATGCGTAAAACAATTAGGATAATTTAGAAGATGGGAGTTTTCGCATATCATTCGTTCTAAAGAATGATTTCTTTACAGCCAATGTTTTAAGTTTCAGTAAAGAAATATTTAGAATACTTAAGTATGTCTAGTTCACAAATAACTTTTCATTATTTGTTAACTACTTGAAATTGCGCGTAATTAATGGATATGGACTTAATTTATAGAAGTTTGATATGATAAATATTTCAAATCTGTCGTTGAGAGTGTGAGGTATTAAAATTTGAGGATTTATTTCGATTTAAACTTTTTCTGTATTTTAACAATGTTAAAGAATACAATTTATTGACAATGATATACTTTTACTTGTAATTTGAGATAATTTCTTGTTAGTAGTATGTTATTCTTGTTTTATGATAAAAATTTATTTTTTTATTTTTTTAAGTTGATACTTATTCTAAATTATTTATCTGTAAACATTAAATCCTTTTCCTTTGGACCTTTTTATCTTCTAAAAATAATGTTTATATATTGAGTTTTCGTTTCCGTTCTATCATAAATAACCTTTTTGTGTGTGTGTGGGTGTCCGTATAAATCTCTGATTGTAATAACTCTCAAAAATGTAAACTTAAGCTAATGGAAAATATGATCATGTAAATATCATATCAATTCCTTATTGTTTTTATCCCAGGCTTTAAGAAATTTTATAAAATTAATTTTTTAATATAGGTGGATGAATATCCATATTACATTACTCTGTTCATAATGCAAATTTTGCACTCTTTCTAAAACACAGCTTTAGTCTTGAAATTAGAGGAAACAAGTGTTTGTCGGTATGAAATCCATCTTTCGGTTACGCGCTTTCGTCACGAAAAACATTAAGACCACAGATACTCGTAGATAGAGGATAATTTTTCATCTTTCTCAGAGAGCTCCGACTTTTATTGTCCTTCTCCCTTATGGAGACATTTGATCCGCCATGCAACGATGGTTCAGGGTTTGATGGTATTGCAAGATTTAAAAAAAAACCTCCAACATTATAGGTGACAGAAATGAAGTCAATATTTATTCATTTCAAATGAAACAGTCAGTTCGTAAAAGACAGCATACAGGGAGATATGTAGCCATTATACCATTAACATTAATTATTAGAATTTAAAAACCTGTATGTTTAATTTTGAAATTGATTTTTCAAAATAAACATTCTTAAAATTCCGGGTAATGCCGTGTACTTTAGCTAGTTGTTTATAAAATTGCACGATTCATTGTATTTTGTTAATTATTTTGCCATACACAAATTGAAAGTTTTATATAACAATTATTTTGTTTAATACAATAATTTATCATTTAAAGTAAAATCTAAACAAAATTGTTTTTCTATTTTCTAAAATTTAGTAAACATAGCACTTTCATATGAAAACTCTATTCCATAGTTCATTAAAACAATGTTTATATGGAAGTAAAAGTAATGTTTAAAAATGATTAAAGTGATAAAAAATTATTCATAGTTAAATTGAGTAGTTCAGGTATTTCATATTTCTTGTACCATTTTATCTATACTATATTCAGTTTATATTTTTTATTGTATGTTAAGAAGTAAAATATTAATAATGTATTAAAACGCGTAGATTAAAGAGAATAGTTTTAGAAGTCTTAGTTTAAAATATTGTCAATGATTTTTACAATTCTGTAGATGAGGTAATTACATGCAAGTAACTTCAATATGGATATTTCCATGAATATCTCAATGATAATTAATGAAGTTAATATCAATTTCATTCATATTTCAATCATCATAATGAATTAAAATGAGTAAAAATGATGAGTTTTTACTTTTATATTTGTATACAAGTATGATATATCTATTTGTCAAGTTATTCTTAAATCAAAACAAAAAAATTATTTTACTATTAAGCAAAGTATACTAAAGTATGGGCACAGAAATTGGAGGTTTTTCCGCATACTGAGGTCTAGAACATTTAAAGCTACAGTTTTATTGAGTTGGTTTTTTATTGTATCATTTACATGCATAATCTAGACTAGACATTAAATGGATTTTATTAATATTTGCAGAAATTTTACATATTATTTAAACTGCAAAACAAAAAAGAAACCAACCGAGTCGAAATCGACGTCTATAATACAGCTTAAGTATATATGTAAATAAATTTAGTTATCGGGATTTAGTTCTTTTTTATCGAAATAATGGGCATTTGGCAATGTGCGTTTTCGATGTTTAATTTAAGTACGCCATTTTGCAAACACTTATGCTGGAAATTGGGGGTAGATTCGTAATCTGGACTTTTTGGAAGCATACTTTGGTTCTAAAATAAATACGTCGCTTTAACCAGGTTTTTTGTGTAGCAAATACTTAATGGCATCTATATAGGAATATATATGTATTGCGGATAATGTTCCATAATCGGGTCTATCGTCAACGTTTAGCATTCAACAAGAGTGATGTTATTAACATACGAACGTGAATAAAATGAAAGGATTTACACAAAACACTCTATTTCAACGGAAAACCGAGAACGATATATATCTTTAATATGCATAAAAATGTTTTTATATCGCTTTAAGTAGCATTGACAGCTAAACAGGTTCTTGTATGTTTTGTTTTATACAAAATAAAAGGAAAAATTAAATATAAATTCTTCTTCTTATGTTACGATATGTTACATTCAAACTTGAGTAGTTATACACTTGCATAGAAATAAGAATTAATTAATTTAAATATTCCATAATACATATAGGCAATATATTTTAACATTTTATGGGCAATAAACAAATATTTGTACAATTGAGAAAGATAAATTTCAAAATAGGCAATAAATATGAAAGCCTCATAATCACATAAAGGAATATGATTCCTTTAAAAATATATTGAAACTGAATTTGCTATTTAGAAATTCGTTTTCCTTTAAAAATGTACAACCATTTCGTATTTTCAAAGAAACTAACAGGTTTTTAGTTTAAATCCCTTTAAAATAGGTCTATTCCGAAAATTCCATGAATTTTTTGTAACATGTTCAATGTTACAGGAAAAGAAAAATTGCTCGCGTGTCGGATTTGACATCTTATTTGATTAGTTTAAGTGCACGTTCCCGCTAAAGGATAATATTAGGAATTTTTTCTTTTCTTTTTTGACGTTTTGGGGAGCCAAACAATTTCTTATCGAAACTCAATTTCCCAGTTCACCGACTAAAACTAATTCGAAACCAAGCTTAATGTAATGAAATAATACAAAGTATTAAGTCTTTCTTTAATATCGAATTTAACATTTCAGGCATTTCCTTATTGTTATCACTACATAGATCATTTTAAAAATATCTTACTTCTGAAAAATAATCTTTTTTCGGTGCTTAAAAAAAAAAAAAAAAAAAAAAAAAAAAAAAAAAAAAAAAAAAAAAACGAAAAACTATTAACATTTTGATTACGGGAATGGCTAATGGATATGTTTATGCTTATAGTGCCTCAATTTACAAAAAAAAAATTCTTTCTGGTAGATTTATCTAGAAGATATTCTAGCATATATCTAGGGCAGAGAATATTTATAAAAAAAGTGGTACGATTAAATAATAAAAAAAGCGTACTGGGACGTATATATCCCAATCCGTACTCAGAGGACTAATAGTATTTTGAAAAAATAATAATAACAATATAAAAAAAGAATAAGCTGAACGCGATAATAGTTCTTTTTTGTCTAAAGTATTTTCTGAATATTTTGTTTAACTTTTTTTTTTCCAATACTATTTATATATGATGCAACGCAGAAATTTCTAAAACGTTATACAATTTATTGGCATTAATTGATTTAAACACTGCAGCTTGTAAAAAAATAAAACAAAATTTCTTTGCAAGTCACAGTTAGTCATTTTTTTACTTTAAAATTTTTCATTATTGTTAAAATTATTTTGAATACAGGGTGTCCACTATCAACGAGGTCCAATGGCTAATTCTTAAACCAATAGTCATATACATATAGTTACAGATACAACTATGTTTTAAATGAGGCAATGAAGTGTTTTAAGAGAGACTTGGATCAATAATTTTTTTTTTCAAATACAAATTTTCATTTTTAAACGGCTACCGTTCCTATGAGTTTCATAGTGGCATATTAAAGTAAAATACATAATTTGTACTAAAAATATAAGGAAAAAAGCATTTTTATTAAATGGTATGATGAAAAGCAACAGTCTCAATTCTTTACAAAATGATACATATATTTAAATGTCATTAACGTTATCTATTTTAGAACTTAATTGATAAAAATTTGAATTATCTTAAAACACGCTGGGAGTGACATCCTTCGGCTGTAATGCACAAATGTACACGTGAAATAAATTCTTCTTGTACCTTAAGCTGTATTGTTGGTGCTACAGATCTGCATGCCATAGAAACACGATTCAACAAATCTGCTCCACTAGCGGATTTCCTTTCATATACGTTATTTTTACAAAAGCGAAACAAAATCTAAAGGATTTAAAACAGGCGATCTGTGGGTCACTTAAGGGGGTCCAGGACACAAAAATCTTCAAATTTTCATTTTTTTTTAATTTATTTATTGGATTAAAAATATCTCTGCCGTTTTCTGCTTAAAATTATGTTTAAATCATGTTTCTATCTTAATTAGAACAGGAAATATTAATTTTTTCGTTTTGGTTTGTTTTCAAATTCCGCCTTTCAAGCTATGGTTGTCAAGGAAACGAGTTCTTGTGAAATTGCGTTTTTCTTCATGATAGGTTTTTTCACCATTTCTCATATTTAAATTCTTATAACTCGAGAACCGTTAAAGATACAGGGTTGAAACTCAAAAAATATCTTTTTCAATTATTTTACTTTACTTTTGAGCCAGGATATTTGAAAAAAATATTTACTTTTGAAAATATGATTTTTTATTTTAGGTTGCACCACTTTTTTTGTATTTTTTTCGTTAAATATTTTTACTTTTTTTAAAAATTAATATATTTTTTTAAATGCTGGCTCTAAATTAAAATTTATATATTTCTGTTTATTTAAATGAAAAAAAAAATTGAAATTCTATAAATAATATTTCGAGTTATAACGATTTTAAACTACCATACTTTCTTAACAAAATTTAAAATTTAAATTAAAAAAATATATATGAGAAGTTTTATCATGCGATTTTGTTTACAAATAATATGGTTAACCATCACAAAAAAATTTAAAATTTTAACTGAATAAATAAAAAAATTTTGAAAATGTGTCCCGGACGCCCTTAATAGGACTTCTATATTCTAAAATTTTATTTCTAAAAGCACAGGTTAAGACACTGCGTGGCGCATGAAATGCCCGAAACAAGAACAAGCTGCCATCGATGGCAGACGAGAGACATCCGCTCCATTTCCCATCCCTAAATGATATATTCCCAAGAGCGCATGTCACACATTGTGGGAAACCATTGTGTACGGAAAAAATGTCCCCCGATGGCCAGCAAAAGAAAAAAAAATCATCCAGTATCCGAACGCCAGCCTTTGATTCCTAAGTCCACAATTTTGTTTCGATGACAGTCATAAATATACCGGGTGAGCAAAAAGTTCGTATAAACTTTAAAAATTCATAAAAACCGAAAAAATAATCCAAATGATAAACTGTTTGCAGGATTAGCATCTATAGGTTACGGGAATTTTTTAAGACAGAAATAAAAAATTACTCAAAAAACAGCCGAAAGATGACACTGGTTCGTGCGATTTTGGTGGAAATATGCAAATGAAACGGTTATAAGAACTTGCGCTCTTAATCCAGAACTAATTCACGGTTGTGAGCCGTGTACTTGATCAAGGATGCTGAGTATGAAGGATAAAAGCTTTGTTGGTGAAGTTATTTTACGTTTCATTTGCATATTTCCACCAAAATCGCACGAATCAGCGCCATCTGTCGACTGTTTTTTAAGTTATTTTTTATTTCTGTCTTAAAAAAATTCCCGTGATCTATAGATGCTAATCCTGCAAACAGTTTTTCATTTGGATTATTTTTTCGCTTTTTATGATTTTTTAAAGTTTATACGGACTTTTTGCTCACCCGGTAGTACATTCTTAATAAGTGAAAATTTGAGTAAAAGCAGGTTTAAGGGAATAACCTCGATATCGTCTCAGTACCTTCTTATTTTATGGCTCCACATATGGTGTCACCATTTAATTACTTACATTAAAGTTATTTTGCGGGTTAGATGAGGTTAAGTAAAGGCCGTTGATCTGCAACGAGGACATAGTGAGTAAATTGCGTTTGATGAGCAAAAACTTCGATCCGTTTCCTGTAATAAAATACCGAGGATACAGATATATTGAAGATACATAAAATCCATGGAAATTATTTTATTTCATGCCCACAAGACATTGTGAGGTCATCCTCCTACACGATCAAGATTTTTCAACTTTACACTTCTACGACTGGTTGCGGAGTCTCCGAGAGATATATCTGCCGATCCACGGAAAAGTTAACTCAAAAAATCCTTTAGCTTGCTACATATGAAATTCAAAATCTTACGGAGTCACTCTGGTGATAAATCAAGGATGAAAAATGATTTTTATAATACACTGGTGTCCAAAATTAAGGACCAATCACAAAAATGCTAATTTTCAATACGCGAATACTCAAAAGGAAATAATATAATTCGAATAATTACTATCTCTGCAGCACAGCTAGTGCATATAACATCTCATTCATGTCACACATGGTCACAAGTGTCACAGTAAAGCAAAAAAATAGGAAATCCCATACATCTCATTATGAGCCTCAAATGGTCACTATATGTGACTCCACTGAGACTGCTGCTCTGTGACGAGTCGCCATGTGACTTTACCATGGAGTTACATTGTGACTCTCATGTGACTGTCATCTGTAGACTCAATTTCAAAGTCATCGTGAACGTTGCATTGTGATAAGTTACCAAATAATGTCACATTAAAATCACATAATAACTTTCAGATGACAGAGAGACTACTGTCAAGTCACCATTGTGTTCTTTTGTGAAAAATCACCATGTGATTATAATGTGATATTATTTATAACTTATCATAATGCAACGATCATGATGACTTTGAAATTGAGTCTAAAAATGACAGTCACATGAAAGTCACAATGTAACTACATTGTAAAGTCGCCTGGTGACTCGTCACAATGCAGCAGTCATATTGGCGTCTCAGTGGAGTCACATATAGAGATAATTTGTGACTCGTAATGAGACGTGTGGAATTTCCTATTTTTTGTTTCACCGTGGTGACTGTGACACTTGTGACCATGTGTGACATGAATGAGATGCTATATGGAGTATCTGTGCTGTAGGGATAGTAATTATTTGAATTATATTATTTCCTTTTGAGTATTCACTTGCGTGAAAAATAGCATTTTGTGACTGGTCCTTAATTTTGGACCCCAGTGTAATTAAAGAAATGAGCATTTACTCCTTTAAGTTATTTATATAAAGCTGCGCCAGATTATAATTTTATCAGTCATCCATCAACGTATAATTATTTTGTTTATATATTTACTGACAGATGTTTAATTTCTCTCATAACATTTATACAAAGATTAGCGAAAACAAAATCATATGTAACTTTTGAAAAAATTTATTTTAGCCAGGAAACAAATAATATTATGATTACATCTAGATTATTAATAACGTCAATTGTTGCAAGATATACTTACTTTTATTTAAAAAGAGAGCTTTTTAGATGAGATGAAAAATCAAGTTATATTATAATTAATGTATAGATTTTTAAGATTTATGAGAGGAAATATAAATTAACGGAATGTAATTTAGGAACAACTTGATTTTGAGTATATTAATATATCAATATTTGAATCTATATCATACCTGCCTTGTAAATTGACATTCATCAGAGTACATAATTTTATTCAAGAATGATGGACGTTCATCATGTTTGTTTAAAATAGAATTAGAAAAATTAAAACGACGCTTGTTGTCTCTTGATGCCAGTTCTTCTCTAAGTATTGATCTATATGGATATGGATCATACGTGTTTAAAATTCCATACTTGACAATTTGAATATCCACACATCTCCTACACTACACTATACCCTACAACATCCTCCGGAGGTACTGTTGAACCAATGAAGCGACTTAATCGAGGACGTTTATTAAAACTGCCTGTTCTTTTAAAATTTTAACAGTTTTAACTATTATGTTATGATGTATTTGGTTTTGATCTGGAAATTTCATAGAATACAGTCTTTCTGCCTCTGGCTTATTCGGACTGCCCTGTCCTTAAATACCGTTTCACAGTTCTGACTGTTGGTAAACACATTCCTTTAGAACGTTAAAATTTAACAAATGTCTTCAAATAGACTAAAATGCATACTGAAATAAGTATATCTTGCATGTGTTGGCTAATAAACAAAGTACAAACTCTTTTATTTAAATTCAGAGCGCAAAATATTTGCCGTCAAATGAAAATGTCACATAGTAATTGGATTATAAAATAAATCATTAAAAATAATTTTGATATATTGTAGATATTTAAACTCTTAGAACTGGTTTGTGTGTACATGATATGACTGCGCAAATGCTTTGGAACAAAAATTGTGTAAATACAAATAAAGTTGTTATCGTCATTTTCCTTGTACAATAGCGAAATGTTCACTGCATTTAACGTTTAATTTTTGTTTAACAAGTAGAAATTGTTTTTGAATTTTATCTCTAAAACAATTTTTTATATTTTCTCTGAAAAAAGCATAATGTCATTAAAGTGATTTTGAAGTCATCTCTGGTCATGCGATTCTCACAAATACAATGCACTTATCTTTAGGGAAAATGCTATTGTGCAACTCAATACTTTACATAATTTTTAATGATTTTGATTAAAACTTTCTTCTTATAAGCTATAATGTTGTCCTGTAAAATAAGTATAAATGGCACACACTGAAAATCATAATAATATTACATTGTCATCGGATTTAGATTCGTATGCAAAATTTAACCTCGAACGGACATTTGGAAGTGAGTAAAACTTCAAGTATAAATTTTGAACGGAAAAAAAAATACAAACGGACGTTGCAAGTTAAATAAAATGACACAATTTTTGTTAAAAGAAATCATGAAAAGTAACAGCCTCATATACTTAGAAAATAAAAGATATTTTAAAATTCAATTATTTTAACCAATCTGAAACTTTATAATAAAAATAATTATACTTATAAGATGTAAAATCGAAACATCGTAATAATGTAATTATCGGAACTAGGGGATCGTACCCGGGCTTAATATAGGTGAAAACATTTTTATTTATTTGAAAACTAATAATTTTTTTATATGCAATAAATTTTTTAGATTGCCAACTTACATTAAAAAATCATTTTTCATATGGAAAATACAAATTATACAATCAAATAAATTTTTGAAATTTATCAAAAGCGATATTTTCTTATTAGCTGCATGCTAAGAGTTATTTGACCAAGATTTTGCTACTTATGGCATCCTTTTATATTCTGATAATGTCAGAGCTTGTACATGTCTGTTAAATTTGTGTTTTATGTATATTACTTTATTTATTTATTCATAGGGAAGTTTTTTTTAAATGGATATTAGCCGTAAGAAAATGATGAACTCTTTATTTTGTTTTAAGGGCAAACGGATTAATCTTTTGTAATCGAGCTCCACGCGATATAGATAAATTAAAAATATTTCACGCTTTAAAATTGTTTTAAAAAGCATAGACAATCAGTAAACTGAGATGAACTATGCAAACAAATTCCATTTGAAAAAAAAAATTATTTGGTGATCTAAAAATTTAAATTGTACCTTTACAAATAAATATGTTATATTTGTGTTTTTTGCATATTATTCTTTTATTTGTTTATAAAAGAAGTACTAATTTCGTTGTCTTTCACAAATATGTTAGACTGGTGTTTTTTTTTATATTATTCTTTTATTTGTTTATAAAGGAAGTTATAATTTCATTATGCAAAAATAGTCAGAAACAAATGCTGAAAAATGTTTGTTGCTTTAAGTGCAAAATGTTTATTGTTATTGTGTATTGAAACCGGCACGTGATAAGATAAACATAAAAAAAATCATGCTTAGAAAATATAATACATCAATCAAGATACAGTTTTTAAACAAATTGCATTTGAAAGTAATTTTTTTCCCTATGCGACGAAAATTGAAAATGTACGATAGTCAGAAGATTAAAAAATTGCAATAGTGAAAATTTCAAGACCGAAATTTGGTCGTGAAGTGTTGCGATTTACAAAATGATGTCAGCGTTACGCACAGATGCGTTTGTTCTTTATAATATAGATATTTAATCAGTAAAATATAGTAAAGATCAGTTATTAGAATGTGGTTATCAACTGAGGTTCTTATGCTTGGTATTCCGGAATGGAAAACAGCAATTTTCACCTTCTCAAAATTTGCGTGCGCACTTCTCATATCCATATTCATCATTTATAAAAAATTGTATTTTGTTTGATCATTTAAAAATTATTTCAACTCAAAACTTGAAATCACGATTGTCAGCAACATCTTTTATGTGAACAGACGCACTCTTTACTTGAGATTCTAATCTCAATTCCGGAGAGTAAAAAATTCCGTAATTTATGTTTTTTAGACGCATTTGTGTTAAAATGTTTAGTTTTATCTAAGAAAATGATAGTTTTCTTTTAAATATGACTTCATTTTCACTTAAATAAACATTTTGCCTAGTGTCTGAAACTTAGTATCAGAACACATGCAGAAAGAAAAACAATACAGAAAATTTATGAGGAAAAATGCGTGTTTTCAAAAGCTGTATATTATTTTCCGTTATTATGCCCTAATATAATATTCTGCTCCTAATGGGATTTTGCGACACTAAAACCTATACGACAATTTTTATCAACAATTTTGAAGTTTTATCAGAAAATAGTATGAATAAAGATAAAAAATATCTCATTATTTCTCTCTTGTCTGCAATAATGAAAGCTATCTAATTTTCACCATTTTGAAGAAATTTCATAAAATGCATTTAAAATTAAAATATAAAAGTGGGGATATTTAAAAAAAAAAAAAAAAAAAAAAAAAAAAAAAAAACAAGCAGATAGTGCGATCACATATACAAATCAAGAGCTTTCAGTTTAAAAAAAATATTAATAAAATTGGTTCAGCAGAAAGATCAGGCCAGATGACTAAAAAACACACTTGTGTTTAAAATATGTAGAGTATTTAAAATTAGGAAAATTTAAATTAAGCAAATTATGTTATTTTGATAAAATTATAGTAGAATGTCCTAAAGAATAGCATTAAAATTTTATTATTCGAGAGAAATTTGGACAAAAACTTCAGGAACATGGTATTATTTTAAACCACGAATTGTTTGCTTGTCTAATACGGCGAAACAAATCCATCCAGGCGAGAATCATCAATTTCTGTAATATAAGTCGCTATTATTTGCATGTCACCTCACTTTTATAAAGACACTCTAAATTTTTGTAAAATATTGCGTTTTATCAGTGTGTGATTTCGATTACATTATTTTCAAAAGTGAAACATTTTCACCTGTGAAGAATTTCAAAGCAGCTTGTCTGTGAAAATGACGCACTTCTACAAAACATAATTCAGGTTTAACAATTATAATACACGCTTTTTCATAAAATTACGTCATTTGCATCCGCTAAAGAAATCCACTTTTACAATCCAGTCTTAAACTTTGTCTATAGAAAAGTATGCATACACTATGACGCAAAAGTTTAGACAATGACGTCATTCAGCTTTAAAATGTAGAATTATGACGTCAGAATTACAAAAACCTGTAAATATATTCAAAAACTGATTTAAAATGCTATGTACAAAAGACAGTCGTTTTATTTGCTATAATACTAATTTTTTTCATAAAAATTCAAATGTGCTTGTCGCAAAAGTTTAGACACTATTCTAAATTTCTTTGAATATTCGCTGGCATATGCAAATTTAGAATCGATGATGTCACAAATTTGGAGTACTTAAGTTCTGCAAACGATTGCGCTTCATAGTCGACATGCCGAGAGCTAAAGAAATTCAAGTGAATGAGGTTTCAAGGATTTGGCAGTTGAAAGGTGAAGGGAAGAGCGTTTCTGAAATTTCTGCTATTATTAATAGGTCAAAAAAATCTATTTATCGAGTTTTATCGAGTGGTTCCGAATATAAAGCAAAATGTCGGTCTGGGGGGGCCACGTGTGACAAATGTACGAGAGGATCGCCTGATACAAAGACTAGCGAGTACTCAACAAATGAGCGTACGTGGATTTCAAAGCTCATCGGGACTCTCTGTATCAAAGGATACGATTCGTAGACGAATTTTGGAAAAAGGAACAATCGTTTATAGCAAAATGCAGAAGAAACCAGCTCTGAAACCACATCATAAGTTACAAAGACTTATGTGGGCTCGAAAGCATATGTCATATGGAGAGAAATGGCAGTCAGTCATATTTAGCGATGAAAAAAAGTGGAATCTGGATGGTCCAGATGGTTGTTTATCGTATTGGCATGACTTGCGGAAGGAACCTCGACGTTTTTTTAGTCGCAGACAAGGAGGGGGCTCGGTGATGGTTTGGGCAGCCTTTTGCTATAATGGACAAGTATCTCTGACCTTCACCAGTGGTCGTCAAACTTCACAGCATTATACACAGACATTAGAAGAAAACCTACTGCCATTTGCTGAGCTTCTAGGGGGTCCTCAGTGGGAATTTCAGCAAGACAATGCTTCAATTCACGCTGCAAAACATTCAAAATCTTGGTTTAATTCCCATAATATAAGAGTTCTCGACTGGACAGCATGTAGCCCAGATCTTAACCCTATAGAAAACCTTTGGAGCATCATGTGTCGCAAAGTTTATAGCAACGCTAGACAATACTCTTCTGAAAAGGAACTTAAGACATCTATTGAGAATGCATGGTACGATATCGATCCACAAACTATGCAAGATTTAGTTTCTTCCATGCAATCTCGTGTATATGACGTAATACATAAGCATGGATGCGCAACCAGGTTTTAAAAATTGTTTATTTCGATTTTATTTAATTTGTGTCTAAAATTTTGAGACAGCAGTTTATTTTTGTTACCATTTAATTTATTGCAATATGCACAATTCCACTTTTCTTTGTTATAAATATTGTTTATATGTACAGCACATTAATTTCAAGCAGTGATTTGAAAATTGAATAAATATTTTTCAAAGTATGTAAGAATTTCTTCATTGTCTAAACTTTTGCGTCATAGTGTACGACGTCATTATCACGGAATAACAGACAATATTCTTGGCATAGCCCATATTTTATTTTCAAATTTTTTTTCAGGTTTTTTATGAAAATGGCAACAAAAAGATACATTATCTCCCATTTTCGACTATTTTCCGTTTACTTTCAATGACATTCAATATAAATGGGGTACTTGTGTTGCCACTATATGAAGAATGGTATTAAAAACTACAAAAAAATTAATATCTCACAAATAAATGGAGATACAGCTTTCGAACAAATTGCATTTAAAAGAGCCTTTTTTTACCTTATACGACAGTGTAAAAATTTAAAATATGCGATGTTTAGAAGTTTAAAAATTTGCATTAGAGAAAATTGCAAAACAAAAATTTTATTTCAATTTTCAAAGTGTTGCCATTCGCAAAATGACGTATGCGTTACGCGCAGATATGTTTGTCTTTTATAATATAGATACTTATGCGATGCAACTACTTTCAATTAATGTGCGTGAAATTAATTCAGAACACATGAAATTTAATTATTCTAATACTTTAAGCACTTTGTGTTCGAACCCTCGAAACATAGCCCAACTCATCTGTACTCAGATGCAGAAAATTTGTATAAGTCATGCAATTAAAAGTTTCATAACTTAGTCAATTTTAGTGTTAGATGAATGAGACTTTTTCATTTTACTTGTTAGAGTAATCGACGCCCCCTAGATATATGAGAGAGCCTTGACACGCGTCACGAAAACGTCACAAAAAGCAGGCAAAGCAAAGAAAAAAGATCCTACATTGGCTCGTAGATACGCCCCCCCCCCTCGATATTTGACAGCGTTAGTGTAATAGATAAATTTTACTAAATATTACTTATAGGACCAGGGGATCGTATAAAAAAATTAAATTTCATAATTTAAGAAATGTTTTTATTGATCAAAATGACATTTAAAATATTTTTTACTTCATTTGAAACGTTTTTGTGATTAGAACTATATGTCTGTAGCTAACTCTTTAGGAATTAGCCATTGGGTACCGTTGAGAGTAGACACCCTGTATAGTATGCTTTTTGCGTCATAATATTGTTTTAGATATTTAGTAAAATAATTTATAACCTTCTCGATTTTTCTCAATTACTTCCTAGTAATTCAATTGAAAAAGAATATTTCTGTTAAATGTTCCTTATTATATATATATATACTTCTTATATATATATAAAACATAATCATATCTATATATACATATAGATAGATAGATATAATTTCTGTTGTTTATCTTGTTACAAATGTATGTTCACATTGAGTACATTTGTTGAAGTTATCAGACGAGTCAATCATTTGTCAGCATGAAGAATTCGGAATATATTTCGTATCATTAAAATCAACAATAATAGATTCAGTTATTAGAATAACTTCATAGCTATTTGGAATATAATTCAGGATTTATGTCCCTTCATTTCACAAAAGTATATATTTCCATAAAGAATACAGTAGCTTTAAAAATATTTTTGTTTAGTGTATTTAAAAAAAAAAAGGTAAATACTTCACTACAAAATAAATAGATATTTGAAAAATATGTATTGCTCATAATTTTCTTTTGAAAGTACGGTTACTTTAAGTGAAGCAAATAAAGAAAAACAATTTTTCTAATCTCAGGAAATATGTTCTGTAAGAATCCATTTCATCGACCTTTATTTTACAAATTTCAATTATATCTATCAACAAGAATCATTCTACTGAATTTCGGTTTTATTTAATAAATAAGTTTATTAAATTAAAACAGTTGACATGCATAAACAAAGAACGAATGAAAAAATATGTAATAAATGCTCTGCTAGTGTTAGCAAAAATTTATCTGCTTATGTTGCGGAATTCACTTTAAACCTTAAATTTTTAATGTTCTAAATTACGGCAAATATGTCATAGAAATATGAGCACGATTACTGTACAGCGATTCTTCTTTTTTTTACTTATATTAATCTCTTTGTGATGGACACCCATTAATTTCGTTTATATTTTGAACATCTCTTTTTTCTGTTAAAAATATAACTACCGCCATCACGCAAACGGTTAATTGTGACATTTATCATTCTTTACAATAACATTTGTGTAATCTCAAACGAATAAAAGCAGAATATATATCAATAAATTCATAATCAAGTATTTCAACACCGAAATGAAAATATGTTTTTACGAACATAAACGATAATTACCAATAAATCAGGAAAGACTGCTTTCCCCCAGAAGTGATGCAACCGATATCACATGATTATGGAACAGAACTGAAAAAAAATGTAATAACTTTTTTTTTCTGTTATTATGCTATCTACTTAATCTAGTATAAATATGTAAAAATAAAACGCTCCCAAAAGTGCAGCGTTACATGTTATTATTTAAATACTTCATATGTAATATTTAATATTTAATATATATAATCTAGAATACACATTGCCTTACGAGTGATAATTATTCCCGTGTATAGAAGTTTATTTAACAGAAAAATTATTTTTCTAGGAGAGTGCAGACGTGAAAACATATAAATAATTGGATTAATTCAAAGTAATGCAGATAATTAATAGTCCATCGAAAGGAGGAATTGAAGTGATGGAAATGAATAGTTAAGAAAACTTATTGTATTTTAAATGCCATATACAATATATTTATCGTAATGATAATTTAAGATACTTGCCAGAATATACAAATATATTAACTATTCTTCTTTTATTTAAATGTGAGCGCACGGAACCTTCTGTGCGCTAGAGACGGCACAGTTATAAATTAACTTTGGCCAACATATTCTTTGAAACTTTTCATTTTATTTAATTGCTAAAATGTTGTGTTTTTATAATGTAAAAAAAATGGTCATATTCCAATTCATGGCAGTTCTAATTTAATAGATTTCATAGTTTTCTTTATATTCAATTCCAAGTTTAAATTAGAAGTTTAATATTTTAGTTTGACCCTTTTTATTTCCTATCATTATTTACCACAAACATTGAAAGACTTTACTTTTCTAATCGAATTATATTAAACAATAAAAGAGTTGAAAATCGCAAGCCTATAATCGATTTTTTTGTGGTGGGGAGGGAGGTATTGAGGAGGAGACCTTATTGTTTGTTAGCTGCATTTTCACATAAAAGTACATGATTTGTTTCGTCCCTAGATTTTTCATGAAATTAGACTGAGCTTGTCTAATCCTTTAGCCTATGGACATGATTAAATTAGCTACTGCATTTGAAAATGTTTTTTTTCTTCCAGAAATAAAATATGTAATGTTTAGACTTTAACAAAGTATCATATAAAAAATTCAAGAAATAAAAAGTAGTTGGGTGTGCCAATCCCACAACTTTCTTCTATCTCATGTCAATATTTCATTTTAATTTGTTTTATTAGTATTTTTATTAGAAATATGCATAACTTTATACACTTTTCGATGGTACATTGCTCAAAAATCGCACAAAAATTGCTATTACAGCATCTCCTACCGGTAGATTTTTTCCAAAATCAGGGAGGACGTTCTTGCCATGGCCAAAAACATACATAAAAATTTGGTTCAATTCTTTGCATAACTTCATACACTTATCGATGGTATAACATTCAAAATGCACAAAAATCGCACAAAAATCACTATTACAGCGCCCCCTTTTGGCGGAAGTTTTCCAAATTAAGGGAGGACCTTCTTGCCATAGCCAAAAACATACACAAAAAATTTGGTTCAATTCTAGGCATAACTTCATATACTTTTAGACGGTACAATATTCAAAATGCACAAAAATTGCTATTATAGTGGCCCCTACAGCAGAATTTTTCCAAATTCAGGGAGGACCTTCTTGCCATGGCCACAAACATACACAAAAAATTTGGTTCAATTCTATGCATAACTTCATACACTTTTCGATGGTACAATATTCAAAATGCTCAAAAAATCGCTATTACAGCGCCCCCTACCGGTGGATTTTTTTTCCAATATAGTGGAAGACCTGCTTACCATAGCCAAAAACTTAAAAAAAAATGGTTTAATTCTATCCATAACTTCATACAATTTTCTTGTTTAACATTTATTGATTTGCTTTTCAAAATATTATATCTTGCTAACTTAACATTCAAAATTTATGAAAATTTTTATTTTCTCGTTCTTTGGCATGCGGGACTTAAATATGAAATGTAATTAGGGTGTTACCTAAAAAATAGTAGAAGGCAGGCCGAACCAGTAGTGCTGTGCAAGCAAATGTGAAAACACTTTAAAGATTTCAAAATTTTAAAGCGTAATATTCAAATATCGTGTTGTTTGCTTGTTCGTTTGGTTATAGTCACCTTTATTTACAGGTCAGTTTCATTAAACTTGATGTATAGGTTCTATTTTAAATATGAGGATGTTAAAATTATAATACTGAAATTTCAATAAAGTTTATGCACTTAATAAACTAGTGTGCCAAAAATGTACTGTTGCGGAGCAAGCTAGGCATAATCTCCCCACAATTTACAGTTGTTTCCATTAAAACATTTACAATTTGAAGAGCAGTGAATTATATTATTTGCTTTAAATATAATACTGTTGGTGTTTTATCCAGGATATGTACTTAGATCATGCAAATGATGAGTAATTCTACATGCCAATGTAACGTCGCTTGAGAACTAGATTATGTTCGTTGGATTGCAATTTCAAGATGTTCTTCATATGCCTAAAATTAGCTGTAATTCGTTTAGTTATTTGCAGAAAATTCATGATAAATTATATGAAATATATTAAAAGTATTAGTTCTTGACTTTTTTACTTTATAAGAAGAAAAAAACTATTTTCAAACACAAACTTGATTATACTTATTCGAAAATTTACTAGACAAAAATGGTTAAAATAACAGACGTTTCAATCCTAAAACTGACAAGAATTCTTAAAGCAAAAAACCGTAAATATTTTAATTTAAATAAATTCATTTCTTATCTAACTCAAGTTAGATTAGCAAAAAAATATACAAAGTGCCCATTTTTTAAAACAAATAAGTAAAAAAAGTTAAATTAACTAACCGATTTTCCTAAACCAATAATGTACCTCTCTGCGTCTGTTATCTTGAACTCATACTGAAATCATGTTCGGCAGTGCACGCTGCATTCACCTAATTTTCAGAAAATTGAGTTACAGTTAGTGATACATTTCGATTCATTTATTTTTGTACTATTTTCGTATTCGTAATGAGCAGCTGATAACTTACTCACGTGATAATTATAATAAATAGATCTCATCATATCTATCCTATATATATATAATACTAATGAAACAAATTTATGAAACGGATATCATGAAACGACTGAAATGTAACGAATTTATGAAACGATTCTATGAAACGACTGATTAAACAACTGATTATGTTTCACGGCGATTTCTCATAAAATGCGGAATACTTTGCAATGAAATTAGCACCAAAAATCCGTATTGATCCACAGATCTCAAAACTGGTATTAGAATTTTTAAATTCGAAATAGTTTTCAAAATATTAATTTTTTTCTAATTTTATATACTTTTCTCTAATGATAGCAACTAAAATTTTAATCATAACAGATATTTCTTTTTTCATATTTTAGAAAAGGTTATTAATTTAAACTAATTTGGCGACCAGTTTGACTTGCCTTGAATGTATGCTAAGAAAGGTATCATGTTACTTTTATTCATAATTCAATTTGTATTTCATTATCATTTTATTTCATACAAAACTTTCTTTTAAAACTGAAACATTTAAAATAAATGACTTTCAATTCTTTCTTTTTTTTTTTTAAACGAAACGAAAAGAAAAATATTAGGCACATATGTCATATACGCAAGGCTGTACCTAATTGCTGCCAAAATGGCGTTATTTTGCCTCACATGGTAACCCGGCTATTGTTGCTTATTTATTAATAAATGTTTATTTGAATTTATTTTCTTTTTATTTACAAAAAATGTTATAAATTGTTTTGTTCTATAGTTATTAATTAAACTGTTTTTATTTATTGCTATTTCATTTTAAAAATAACAGAAAATAATTAAAAAATACATATGTAACTGGTATTCGAAAACGAGGCTTTTGCCAAATTGTCGTAAAAAAATGCACGCTAAACCCTGTGCGTATATGACAATACAACAAATCATGACATTTAATTACAGCTTCAAAGCAATGTGTTAATGGTACTACTTCTCCCGTCGACCAATTTCGCCAAATTATGTAAATCGTCAAACCACTCGCCAAATTATACAAATTAACATAATTTTTTAATTTAAATAACGAAAGAACAAATAAATTAGTATAACATTAATAAAAATACAAATAAAACGTCGAAATAAAAATCACTTGATAGCGTAAACACGTGTAACTTCCTTAAAGTCAAGTGAATGTGACATTTACGATCAACCATTATTGGCATTTAATCTTATAGCTTCGCGACAGATTTTAAATATAAGAGGCAACAGATTGTGAATCATACACGAAAAGAAACATTGGGTGTCTTAACAGCAACTCATTCTGCCTTAAATTTTTGCAATCAAAGGGAATTGAATGGAAACCCGTTTACAGGGAGATCACAACGGGTTTTTTCAGTATAATTCAATCTTCTTTCATCTTTTTAAAAGTGATCAGATTAGCGTGCTTTTAGATTCTGCAGCGTCTCAACGGGGGTTGGCGAGCGCAGCTTGCAGGCTGCACAGCCCCCTAGTATATATGAGGACATCAGAAGCCAAGGGTTACAAGTGACAAAATTTCGATTTGGAGTAAATTGAGTTCAAAGATAATTGACGCTAAATTTTAACAAGAATAATAATTGACTGAATTGAAATAGGAAACTGCTGCTTGTCTTTGAACTCTTATTTCAATAAATGTGAAAAAAGTAGAGAGAAATTTTCTTTAAATTTATATTTAATCGATATTGATCATTATTCGGCAAAAGTGGTTGATCTCTAAAACAGAACACACAATTAGAAAATCACTTATATTTCTTTACGTGAAAGGAAAAACGCATATTTCCAGGTCGTCTGTGCACTTAATTCATTTTTTTTCAATTTTGTCACTTCTGGGGTCCTCATATATAATTCATGTGTGACAAAAATTGTCGCATAGAAACTGCGGGTGGTCTGTTGGATGCCACACGATTGAAGGATGAATAGAAGGATCGATTAACTTTTAGGGTAGTGTTTCTGTACTAAACTTTACGTAAAGGACTATTATAATTAAAATTCCTCTATTCAGTAGTCTGTAGCTATAGTACTAGCGCGTCAAACGAAACAATATTTTATTCGCCTCTATAATTAAATTGAAACTTACAAGCTAAACTGAGAAAATTGAAAGCAAGTCGGAAATTGTATGTGAAATGCGGCAAATGAGGTGCGTTCGTACTGTAACTTTTTTTATAAATATTCAGATATTAGTGCAATTGCTGTGGCACCCTTATGCAAAAATGCACGTATACAAAATTTATTACGATTATATATGTATTAAATTCAGTAATACGGAAATAATAGGACTCCATCTTAAATAGGATGTAATCACAATGTCAACCAAAAATCATTACCTATCATGTGATATCATTCAATTAACCACGTATGATAGGATTTAACAGAAAGAAGAAAATTTTTACTATTACTTTTTAATGTTTTGACTCTATTTTCATAAAATTTTAAACGATTCGACAAAATTCTGCAACGATTATACATATTAAATTTAAAACCATTCAGTTGGGTAGTTTTTGCGCTGTTATCTACGGATAGACAGACGGGTGGACAAGACGACGACTACTGCTACGTATTTATATAAATAGGAATGCACCTGGTAAGGAGAAAGGGATTATTTCATCCGTTTTGACACTAACTTCAACCAAATATTCACACACACTTTCAGATTTATAGTATTGTTACGGTGAATTAGTAAATATATTTAATTTTCATTATTGAAATTAGAATAAATCTTATTCAGTAAATTAAGTATTAAGTATTGCGTATATGAAGTATATTAAGTATATTATTGCGCATATTAAGTATTGCGAGTAACTATAAATTCACATTGACCTCGATTTAACCTAATTTTTTTTTAGTACCATAAGTATCGATATTAACATGTTTGACTACACTGTAAAAAAAAAAAAAAAAAAAAAAAAAAAAAAAACTGTAAAGTTACTAAAGTTTTTGTAGGAAACTGGGTTTCCTAGAGCTTTTTATGTAACGGCAACTAGAAAAATTCCTGTAACACACGCTGTTACAGGAATTTTTCTTGTTGCCGTTACATAAAAAGTACTAGGAATCCCAGTTTCCTAGAAAAACATTAGTAACTTTACAGATTTTTTTTAAAGTGTATATTTCTGTTTCTAAAGTTCGTTCCATTAAAGAAATTTTTAGAAATATTTTGCTAATTTAGCCAAAAATTTCAAATTTAATATCAAATACTAATTTAAATTGCAAAGACAATAAGAATGAGTGTATTTTTAAATTCAGAAATCGTCAAATAAAATAAAAAAAGTAATTTTATTTTTAAACAGTAAATTTCTGAATTCATAAAAAAAAATATTCTGTAAATATAAGATCCGTAATTAGCTAAATTAAGCATTCTGTGTTTTATATAAAATCCTGAATGAGTAGTCTAATAATATTTTAAAGCAATAAACTGGAAAAATTTTGGAAAATGTTTCACAAGTTACCTGTTTAATGTTTACAGTATATTGCTTAAATAAAATAATGTTTTATTTTAAGTTAAAATGTACAAGTAAACATAGAAAATATTTATTTATTTTAAAACGGTAAACTACTGAATTATCTTCAGATCTATCTATAAAAAATAAATAAAAATTCACTAAAATGCGTTAATAAGTGAGATCAATAATTTTGTTTATGCACTGTAAAAATAATCAGTAGTTCTACAGATGTAAAGTAACAGAAATCTGTATGTTTACTAAATTTTTATCTGTATACTGTTCAAAAAAAGATGTAAAACTATAAAACTATTGTTTGTAAAGCTACAGAAATCAGTAGCTTTAGAAATGAGCCTGCAAAAATCACAGTAATCTTAACAAAATTTTATCTGTAGCCCGGGTTGCAGTTACATAAAATGTTCTAGACATCCCAGTTTCCTAAAACATTCTTAGTAATCTTACAGACTTTTTGATTTACGGTGCAAATGTGTATCTGTTACATGAATTTTTGCTGTTGCCGTTACATAAAAAGGTCTAGGAATTTCAGTTTCTTAGACCAATTTTAGTAACTCTACAGATTTTTCTTTTTTTTTTACAGTGTGGTGGACAGCATTATTGGTCGTGTTGGGTTTTGCATTGCAAACAGTAGACTAGCAGTAATTTGCAAAATTCTTTAAAATATTTTCCACATTTCTATTAAATTTAATAATTAATCCACAAATATTTTTGTAATCTGTAACTAAATGTTTCAGCTTCTATTATGGTGCTTAAGTGCTAAACAGTATTACTTTCTAAATGAATATGACTATTTGAGCAATCATATCTAATTTTTTTCCTTATATGTATTAATATTAACGCAAATATCTTCAAAAGAAGTACAAATTTATTGCTATTATCCTATATAATAGCAATGAACTGATTTCTAATTATCTAAATATCTATACTTATCTCCGCGTGAGCAATAAAAGTATATTCATAATTATTATTCCTCCAATTTAATTTATTATTTGAATTACTTTTAGAGAAATACATGCGAGAAAGCAGTATAAGAAATTATAAGCAATTAGTTTATGGGGCATATTTTGCTTTTTATTACTCCCTATTGCCCGCTTGAAATTATTAATTAGATAGTTTATTTCTCACTGGGAATAGGAATCTAATGGATTATGTACAATTAATTACAGTTGACAGACCAAAGTAAATAACTCACGCATATTGTGTAAACACTGAAGCAAATAAATCTCTTGAGTGTAAATCAATTAATTAGTTTGAAAAGTTGTACTGATGTGAAAATGTTGTTACACTTGTTTATTTTTAGCATTTAAAAGCATATGACATTTTGAATTTAACAACTATAATTTGAAAATAATGAAAAAAGTTTGTTTTCGTTTTTTCTTATTTTCTTTTTTTTTTTAAATTTTCATCATTGTTGTAACTATAATTTTAGTTTATCTTTTATACCCACTAATTCAACAGACAGATTATGAAGCTTATCTCTTAAATCGTACACCACCACCAGTGGCGGAGAGGTTCTGCTCTCGAACCTGGTAGACGGGAGGTGCTGGGTTCGAATCCAATCGCACCCGTCGGCCTAATCGTTCGGAGTTTTCGTGGTTTTCTCCGAGCCATGGATTTCCATGCGTAAATACAGGTTAGGTTCTCTTAAAAAGACCCCCCACGAAGGGCACTCCCCTCCTCGGGCCTATATCCCTTGAGCAGATAATCGGCCGTCAAAAATTACCAACCAACCAACTTAAATCGTACATGATAGAAATGCGATTCATGACCAAATCAGAAGAGTATTTTATAAAGGGCCTGATTAAATCATGGTAAATAACCGAATGCCCGGGGTCCCATTTGGATTCCCTAATTTTAAAATATTTTCTGTATAACTTTTGTGCTATAAATATTACACATTTCCATAAATGCAGTTTTTGCCTATGGTTTTACAGCTGACAAAAAAAAGATGTTGATAAATTTTACAGACGTCAGTTGGGTCACATAATTTATTTTTAATGTTTCAGAGAATTACAATATAAAGGATCGATCTTGGTGACTATGTTCACAACTTTCTAACACACAATTTTGAAAATAATTAAGCTGAAGTTTTTCGATAAAGGATTATTTTGTGTCTTTATTAATTACCCAACATACGTAGTATAGGGCAAGTCTTATAATCGTTTTAAAAATCGAAAAAAAAATGACGGATTTGCACGTTTTAGACACTTGAGAATCAGAAAAACAACTTTTTAGAAAAAAACAAGTAATATAAAAATTTTATTTTTAAAGTCAATTCCTACTTAGGTCATCAAAGAAAAATTTTATATACTCCCTTAAGCTAATATTAGTTTTTGTTGCATTAAAATATCTCAATTGGTTGATTTTCTATATGCAAGTTGGTTTACAATGGAACTCTATGGGAATTTGGTGAAATATTAGAGATATCGCCAAGTTGGCGTCACATTTGGCGACTCATATTGGCCGCCAAATTTGGCGATATATCGACAAGTTTGCGACAAACTTGGCGGTATTTGGCGACAGAACAGGGTCTCCCCTATGGTAACCCCTTATTGAAAATACTTTCATTGATCTTCAATAACCAATGGCCGCCATTTTGTTTCCCGTGCAAAACTAAAATTAATTAATTAAAATTTATTTAATTAATTAATATTTGAGAAAACGTTATTAACATCAATTGTCATCCAGTACAAGTTTTAAAAAAAAATATTTCAACTTGATAGGATGAATAATGAGTATTTTATTAACGAAGGAAAATTTGAACAAGATAAATATATAAATAAATAAATATATATATATATATATTTATACATATATAAATATAGGGAGAGTGTGAACTAATAGTAGGTAGGAATAGAAAAATACCGTCCGTCTGATTGTTTGTGTGCGTATGTGTGTGTGTGATTGTAAACGCTCTATCTCCGGAACAAATTGAGATAGAGACTTAAAATTTGGTGCGTACTTAGTACGTAATAATGAGAAGAAGCATATTCAATTTCATTAACCTCGATTATCCGAAACTATTTTTTCGGACTCTCGAAATATTCGTTCTGATAAAAGGTATATATTTTCGAAATTGTTTATTTTAAAGTGTGAATATAAAAGGCAATAAAAAAACATATATTTTGCATAAATAATGAAGTCTATAGAATAATTAGTTGCCGAGTTATTTACAATCCTATTTTCCACACTCTTCGATTTTTCATGACCTGCATTTCAATCAAATTTCAATTCAAACATATATTTTATTTGGAAATGTGACGTTTAATCCGACGCAGTAATCATTAGTTAATATGATTAACATTTTTGGAGTTATTAGGATGTTTCTTTTTCGAAATTCAGTGATAGAGAATTTAAAATTTATAACGTCATCAAGCCACGATTTTAAACACTCTATCAACCGAACAAACTGAGATAGAGGCTTGGAATTTAGTATGTACAGTCGTGGAAAAAAAAAAGTAAACACCCCTTACTAACTCCTCAATAAATTATCTTAGAAGAAAGTTACTGGTACCAAACTATTGGAAATAAAGTCTACTTTTAAATGATGTATATAAATTTACTTAGGGGGCCATCTACATATGAAAACGAACCATAACTTTGTTTTTTTCTATAGCAGTACACAATTCTGACATCATAAATGAACTCTACATCCTCCAATTAGCCTAAAAACAAATTTTTATGCAATTCGTACCATAAGTTTCCGAGAAATTAATTATTTTAAAACGAGCGTATTTTAAGGGCTGTTTCCAAATTGAAGTTCGGTACTCGATTATTAACCGAGAGAGCCCCCATCTTGATCAAGGCACATTAAGAAGTCAATGAAGCCTGCTAGATTACAAAACAGCGTACGAAATTTCAAAATATCTAGTCACTTCTATCATAGACGGCCCCTTAAACCATCACTTTGCCGATTTTTAAGCATAATTTGAAAACTACTTGGAAAAAATATGTGAAATTTTGGATTTACATAAAGCAGGACTTAATAAATCTAAATCCATCAAATAAATTGTAGGTTGCAATTCATAAATTTTTCGGATATTAATTTCATAATTCATATCATAAAATTATAAAAATTGCAAATTCAGCGTATTTATATTTGGGTATATTAGTATTATTGCTACAAAAAAAAAAAAATTAGCACAATAGGAACATAATTTCTGGAGATATTAATAAAAATATGAAAATGTAATTTAACATTAAAAGCACTAAATTTTGAATGTTGATAATTCAAAAACTTATCATTCTAATGACTTGAAATTCGGTGTCTAGGCATAATTTGAACCGAAGATCTGAAATATCTTGTTAAAATTGGATATTGCCTTTGAAAAAAATGAAACTTGGATTCGTTTTAATATGTAGATGGCCCCATAAGCAAATTTTATATACATCAATTAAAAGTAGACATTATTTCCAATCTTTCGGTACCAGTAACTTTCTTCTACGATAATTTGTTCAGGAGTTAGTAGGGGGTGTTTACTTTTTTTTCCACGACTGTACTTAGAATGTAACAGTGCGACAAAGCCTATTAAGATTCCGTAACCTTAGTTATCCCTGGATATTCATTTTATAATTACTCTACTCAGGTTTTATTTTTAATTTTATATTATGCATATCCATGATGGGTAAATATTACGGTGGCCAAAAACGACTATTTTTAGAATCTTTTTTTTAACCGAGTGAGACGGACATCCTGATTGCCTAAAGTAAAATAAACATCTGTAGAGTAAAATAAATATCTCTCATGGACAACTAAAAAAATAAAATATATTATACTTCAATGAGTTATAAGCACTTGAATTTGATAAAAGTGCATAGTTATATATTAGATTTTTTTTATGAAATTCTGTGATTGAATCGAAATTGTTACAGATGCACTAATCTTTGTTGTTGGCTATGTGACAGTAAAGTATAAATCCATTTTAAATGCTGAAAATGAATCACCATTTTATGTTTTTAAGTTAAATGTTTATGGGGTGATAATGATTTGAAAAGACAAAAATTAGGTTGCGTTCAACCATGCATTAGGAACCCTGCAATAACTTTTGACTATAATTTCGTTTTCATTTAATTATTTATGTTTTGTAGAAAGCAAAACAAAAACAGAAATTTTAATACTGTGCTACAAAATTAATATTTCAAACTTGGTTTTGCAGCGATTCTGAAGGACAGGTTCTATATCTTTGAGACGTCAACTGTTTTTTTTCTGTTATTTATTCTTATAACGCTGTTTCTCGGTTATACTAAAAAAAAAAAAAAAATTGGTAAAAAATATTTAAAAATATAAAAACAAATTAAATATCATAAAAATGGGATCATGTTTTTCATTACAACATGAAAAAAAAAAAAAAAAAAAAAACTTGTAACTTTTTATTTTCAAGAATTGTTTGTACAGAATTTAATTACCGTATATTTCCATGTATAAGCCGATCCGTATATAAGCCGAGTATATGACTTTTCAGTGAAAAATGTCCTAAATCGGAAAGCCGTATATAAGCCGAGTATATGACTTTTCAGTGAAAAATGTCCTAAATCGGAATCCCGTATATAAGCCGGTGTTAAAGAAAAGGTGATGATAAATCCACAGACTCTTTTATTCATAGCTAAAAAAAAATGCTCTCTGAAATTAACGATTCCTCATATTATGTCTTAAAGCGCTGCCAAAAACTGTTTAATTGGATTTTGCTCATCCTCTTATGACTTGGTCGTTCATAAAACGAAACTTTGCGGAAAAAAGTCATTAATTTTGCTGAGTAGTTGAATAACTTAGTCCCTGTTCGTCAATTCTCACTCAATGATAAACATGTTTGAGAATGGAGATAGAAAAAAAGACGAAATTTTAAATATTGCAAAAGTAATGAAAGCTACACGCGAGCGTAAAATTATCCTCTTTTGAAGAAAGATGACGTTGATGATTAGGCTGAATTTTTCACTAAAAATATTCATCCTGATGTACTACTGATAGAAAGCGATTTTAAAGAGTTGAAAATTGTGATAATAACTTAGATACTGAATGATGATTGATGACTTTTGCATTGCAAAAAGTAGAGTATTTATGTATTTCTAGAAATTTCTAATTTTTTATTATTTATATATATATATACCCTATTTTTTATTTCAGAATGTCAGTTTTTTAGAATTTCTTAGACTCATGTAGATGCTGATCCTCACACTTTGGAGACACAAAAATGCCCCAAAATTCTAGGCGTATACACGGAAATATACGGTACTTTTATTTAAAAGAGAACAACAGATTTAAATATATTAATATGTTCAAAAGCTAGCATAGTTAACAGCTAAAAAACAGTGTTTCGAGATAATTTAGTTTAAAGTTTCGCAATCACAGGTTTCGCTAATCTTAGCAGCTCAATGACCAGTCAATACAATTAGCAGTCGTATGACCATAATTTTAAGAGATTTCCTATCGGACCAACTGTACGACATTTTTAAAGGATAGAATGATAATAATGATAATAATAATTTCATTTCTTCATCATTGCGAAACTTTCTGGTCTCCTTAAACCATTATTCGTTCAGACGCTTGATAAACGTTTTTTTAGCTTAAAAAATAAACATATCTTATGAAGATTTTTATATACAGGGTGCGCGAGCTAAACGTATCCAAAAGTTATGGCTTATTTTTACGGAACTACCCATTAGATAAAAAAATATTTAAATAAAAATAGCATCTCACAAAGTTTTAATATCAGTGGGCTTCGATGTGTGCACATTTAGCAGCACGACAAACGTCTAAACGGTAATCTACTTCCCCTCAAATGTTTCGTTGCATATCAGGAGTTATAGTAAAGTGGGGACAGATGCCGCAGTTTTTCTCTTCTTCTTATAGAATGTACAATAAAGCAAAAAACAACAAACTAAGTATCAGAAATCATTAATCAATCCCTTTAGAATCTAATTTATATGTTAAACAAGTTAAAAACCTTTTAATAAAGTAGCCATAATTATTTTCCCAAACGTCTTTTTTTTTGCATCATTTTTTATGTGCTGGGTAAGATGCCGCATGGGGTGTAGGACAGATGCCGCATGGAGAAAAAAGCTAAGCTGTTTATTTTTTTTAAGCAAATCACACTTTTATTTTCTCAAACTTATTAAAATGAAAATAAATAACAGTAAACTTACAAAAGTTATATATCCCAGCAAAGAAAGAAACAGTGGGCCATCAGCTGTAAAAAAGATGGCAGCCAGCAGTGCTATCAGCGTTAAAGTGCAAGGGTGCCATTACTTAAACCTGTCGAAAAGTGTCCAAGTCGAATGCAGCTGGCCCATCAGTGATGGCCAACAGCAGGCCAGCATTGGTATGCCATCACATTACTTCAATCTGGCACTTTTCCTGCAGTGCTAGCACCTATCCCACTGCTATTCCTTTGCTGGCCCAGCACTTTCCCTTACAAAAATTTCTTATAGAATTCTATAAAAAAAACAAAGTATTATATAATTATGGCTCTTTTTTCTATAAGCTAGTTTCACCAAGAGCTGTAGAAACATATGTAGAAATGTCTATAATAGAAATATTTGAACTGCATGTGGTCACCCTCCCAAGTACTGTCCGTGCTCGATGCTGCTTGGTTTTCGTGATCGAACATGAACAAGTGCTTTCAGCATACGATACGATTGCTTGTGTTTTTATTCTCTCATTACACTATTTCAAGTTTGTTTCTTTTGTGATTTACGTTCCCAATCATTAAACTGGGATAGAAATTATTCTATTGTATACAAATCCTATGTATTTTTTACGCTTTTTTTTTATTATTGATTCTGATCTGCGTAAATTATGAAAACCGAAATATTTTGTAACCTAGTAAAACCAAATTTAAGGAGAAAAAAAAGTGAGTTGAAATAAAGAATTTATTTATTTATTCATTTACTTATTTGTTTTGTTGGAAGCAGTGGTGCTATATTTTTTACAGTTAAAAAAAAAATTAGCTTCACAGCTTTAATTGTGTTAAGATATTCATTTCAGATTTGTGTTCAAATACTCAATGTCTTCGATATTGGCAGCGCCACCTAGCGTAAGGGTTCCCAGCAATAATACTGCAAAAGTTCGTGCACTTCCATGTAGTGTTGGGCCAGCGCATGAGATAAAATGGATGCCCACCAGAATTTTATTAGATGATTTCCAACAGCAAAGTTGATTGAAGCTATCCAGCAGTGGTCATGCAGTGGTAGACCATCAGCCAGCACTTCTCCATCATTGCCAGCACCTATCTTGCTGCTGGCCAGCAATTTCCTCTTTGCTGGGATACATCACTAAATTGGGAAAAGTTTAACGAAAATGCAAAAGTGTAAGTTCAAAAAATAAAACTTAAGACAAAAAATGAAAATTAAAAGAAAAACATTTGAATTTATATAAATGGACAGCATAATTACTGGAAACAATAGACAGCATAAATACAAAAAGATATAAATCCCTGGTTTACATCCAGGCGAATATTGAAGTTTGCTCTTAATGTAAGTATTAGTTCTATTCTAGTTAGGCCCTCGCCTGTTTATTTTTGGCCTTTCTTCTCATTCTTTGATTTTGTATTTCTGTTCTACCACAATCACACCACACTTCCCGTTGCAAAAGTAAAATGAGCCTTTTTCATGCAGCTATCGATGGAATTTGATGCACTGAATCCTGTCTGCTTTAGACTTTGTTTCTTTATAAGACCCCCACACACTCAGCACATTCAGAATCATCAAATTCCAATCCAATACTGGCATCGGAATCCATAAGAGGAGTTATTTACTCACTTTCAGAAGATGAATCATATTTTAGTTTCTTCTTCAAGTAAGGTGTTCTTCAAGTTAGTTCATCTTTCCCTTCCTTTTTTTTTCTGAGCGACGCGAGAGAAATGCAAGCACATGTCTGTATTCTATGAGCATCTAATCTACAGTTGCAATCAGTTTTGAGATGAAATCTCTGTTTATTTGGCTTAAAATATGTGATAAAACTTTAGTAGAATAATTTTAGGAACTCACCACCCAAGTTCGAATCATAAAAACTAGAATAAATATGTAAATACTGACAATTAAGCGGTGGAAACAGATACAACACAGCACACAGCACAGAGGAACACTACCAACTTCTTAAATTTGTCTAGGGACCGCTAGTGTCGCCCACACAATCTCTGCGGCATCTGTCCAACCTCGGCCTCTGTCCTCACTTTACTATATATGACAAATTGCTTCTATGATACCTTTTGTCACTTATCCACACTTTCAGTTTTTTGTTTTGTTCAATCTTTTAAAATCTCGGAGGAATTTCCAATCCACGGAGGGGAAGCCATATAGCTTTTTGAAGAATAAAAAAACACCCATAATTTCAACTTTTAAAAGCTAATCTTGTTACTTTCTTCTATCTTTACAAGAAGAAAGTATTGGATTCGTAAAAATTTTCGACTTTGGGTTTTCGAATGTTTTACACATTTTAGGGTTCAGAGATTTCGATAAACATGTTTTCACAAAATGTCTGTCTGTGAGTCTGTGCATCTGTGAGTCTGTCTGTCTGTCTGTATGTGACACAAATTTTGTGGGCGCTCTATCTCAAGAACTAATGCACGGAATTTAATAAAAATTTATATTCAGTTAGTCCTTGATGTAGATTGGTGTTGATTAGTTTTTGGTGTAAATCGCTCAACGGTGGCGCACCTACACAGCCTTTTTCACGATTTCCGCAATAGCTCAATCTCCAGAACTAATGCACGGATTTTCATAAAACTTCAGATTCAGTTAGTCCTTGACATGAATTGAAGTTTTGTGCATTTTGGTGTAAATCACTCAATAGGTGGCGCTGCTATACTGCATTTTTTACGATCTCTGCAATAGCTCTATCTCAACAACTAATGCTTGGATTTTCATCAAACTTCAGATTCAAGTATACTTTGATATGAATTAGTGCTGTTTGTGTTTTGGTGCAAATCGCTCAACATGTGGCGCTGTTATGCTGCACTTTTCAGAATTTCCATTATAGCTGTATCTCAAGAACTAATGCAATAATTTTCACCAAACTTCAGAATCAGTTAATCCTTGACATGAAATGACATTTTGTACATTTTGGTGTAAATCGTCAACAGGGGGCGCTGCTATGCTGTATTTTTCAGAATTTCCCCTATAGGTGTAACTCAAGAACTAATGCACGAATTTTCATCAAACTTTAGAATCAGTTAGTCCTTGACATGAATTGATATTTTATACAGTTTGGTGTAAATCGCTCCATAGGTGACGCTGCTATGCTGTTTTTGTGATTTCCACAATAGCTCTATCTCAAGAACTAATGTTTGGATTTTCAATGAACTTCAGATCCATGTATACCTGGATATCAATAATTGATGTTTATGTATTGGTGTAAATAACTCAACAGGTGGCACTGCTATGCTACATTTTTCAGCATTTCCGCTATAGCTCTATTTCAAGAACTAAGGCACGAATTTTTATCAGACTTCAAATTCAGATACACTTTGATATGAATTGGTACTAAATTGATGCAATTTCTTGTACTATTTAAATGATTTAATTGACGTGATTTATATAGAAGAAAGTTTTGTGATGGCCACAACATACTAGTTTTTACATTGATATTGAAAAAAGCTACTTTGTGATTCGCTTTTTCTCCATGTCGGACGGCGTGTAGTCATAAGTAGTACCAGAGAGTTTCATCTGAAAAATAAAACATACAAAAATATATATTTATGTAACAATAATATACAGGGTGTCCATTCTTAACGGTGTCCAATGGGTAATTCCTAAACCGTTTGTCATACACATATTTCCAATTACAAAAATGTTTTAAGTGAAGTAAAAATTATTTTAAGAGATATTTGGATCAATAAACTCCTTTCTTAAAAAGCTACGAAATTTAATTTTTATACGGTTCCCAGGTCTTATAAGTGATATTTAGTGAACATTTCCATCTCAACCAACAATTAAGACACAAAAAAAGTCAAATTCATCTAATCTTAAAATTTACCGAGTTATGAATCTTTGAATTGCATTACTTATACCAACTTACTACATCTGAGCCCAGATGAGTTGGGCAATGTTTCGAACCATTGACGCAACGTGTTTAAAATGTTAGAAGAATTTATTTCACTTGTATGTGCACTTTAATGAAAGTTGTCACATGGTACATTTATTATTATAGTCTTATTTTTTTTTTAATTAGGTTTCACACTGGTTAAAATAATTGTATTTTAGCATTCTTTTATAAAGAAATGAGACTGTTTCTGTTCATTATATCTCTTAGAAAAAATTTTTTAAAGCTTTTATAACATTGAGTTTTTTTTAAGCTTTGATTTAACTTGCGAATTTCGTTTGAATCTCTTTCCAGTAAAAAAATTGAAATCGAATGTTAACTCTTTTCAAATATCCGACGGAGCTTATTATTATTTTTTTTTTTTACTTATGTAAATCCCATAAGAATGTAATGTTTTTATAATTTTCGGTAGGTTACATTTATGCTTATTTTACAGGAACACACAAAAAATCGACTACATTACAGTCTAGAAGCAAAATTTTAAATCAAAATCATTAATATTTATATAAGATATTGAGTAGCAGTTTTCTAAAGAAAAGTGCGTTGCATTTATATTTCTTATGCAGTGCCACACAAAACAAGTCAGATATATCATGATGCATGATCAGAGAATGCTTAAAATACATTTGAGTGATATTATGTCTTTATTTAAATTAACTTTTTAGCTCCTCAAAGAAAATTTAAGAAAAATTGTTTAAAAATATTTTACAAATCAAAATGAAATGCAATTTCTCCTTACTAAACAAATATATATATATATAAAATGAAGTGAAAATTTTCGATATTGGAGAAGGGAAATGACGCAAACAACTTTAGTTAGATTAACACAATTGTTGTGCCAAAATATTTGCGCACTCAAATCATGCACGTACAAACATTTTCTAAGAGTTTAGATACTTTCAATATGTTAATAATATTTTGAAAGTTATTTTTTACAATATAATCCAATTACTATGAGAAAACTTCACTGGAATACACATATTTTGACTGTCGATTTATGTAAAAAAGTTTGTACTTTGGCTGTGTGCCAACACATGCATTCACATATTTTAAGTCTGTGCTTTAATCTATTTCCAGGAATTTGTTAACTTTTGATGCTAGAAAAGAATGTTTACCAATAATCAGTAATGTGAAATTTTATTTACGGGCAGATCAATTGAAATAAGCGAGAGACAGCAAGGTTGCATGCTATTAAATTTCCTTATCAAAACCAAACACATCCAAACAGTAGGGGAATTGGGGGATGGATGGGGCATTCTCTTTATTTCAGACTATAAATTATTTTTAGTTGCTTCCTATCCTCATAGCACTACCATAGACCACTTCAAAAGCAAAAGCAAGACCACGTGGCTGTTTTTATTTTACTTTAAAGTTGTATTTCTGGAAACTCTGCTTAAAAGATTTTTTTTTGTTTTTTTCATTTGGCGTTGTTAAATATATTATGTAATATAAGCAATAAAGATTTATGCAGTTATTTATGTCACTATTCTATATTGGTAATTAAAATGAATGAACATTAACCATTGTGGCAAACTAAATTCTGAGGCAAAATTTCTGACAATATACACATCATGGGGATGATTCGGACATTCACATAAGAGGATGAATGGAACTGTACCACTCATCTCTGGAGGACGTTGAAAAATTTATTTATTATCTGCATAATATTATATACGTTTATAAAATAATAATTTATGTTAACTAATAGTTATGCTATTATGTTATACTATTTATAGTATTGCATAGGTTGTTTATTATTAAAAATTTTTGAATTTTATTTTTTGTACTGTAATAAAGGTTAACCACTAGTTTATCAAAAAATTGTTATTGAATCTTTATCGAATTCGATAAAAATATGAAAATAGTGTATGTTTATTGATGAAATCGGGGAAAATATATTGAATTTTGAACTGTTGTTAAATAAATTCCCACCCCCTAACATAATTTCAGTTGCGCATGTTATATAACATACATTTAATTAATATTAATAAGTTATGGCTGGAAAGTATTAGCTATTCTATATTTCGAAGAAATTTTTCACTTTCATTTCTGATCTTAAATGCCTCATAAGTAGGGGAAATGAACAGATAGTCAGCCGAAAACTGCATTAGAAGTTGAAATTGTAATGTTTCAGAATCCCTTCATACGGCTGATGATGGAAAAGTGCTACTGCTATTGGACAACCATAAAAGTCATACGATGAGTATACACATAATTCTATATGCTAAGGAATTTGAGGTTATTCTTTTATCATTTTCTCCTCATTAAAATCAACGTCTACAGCCATCGGATGTTTCTGTTTATGAGCCTTTTAAGGCATAGGTGAGATCAGATGATTGGCTGACAAAATAAATTTGTAAATCATATTACATCTTACATCCTCTCAGCTTTTGCTAAGAAGGCATTTTTTGTTAGGTTTAAGTGCTAGTAACATAAGGAGTCGATTTAGAAAAACTGGCATTTTCTCTTTTAATGCAATACGTTCACTGAAAATGATTTTTTACGAGATTTTGCGACTATCAGAGGAAGAACCAACAAGCAGATTCGCCCCTTTCCAAAAGCCGAGACAAGAAAAAAGAGCTGTCGAAGAGGCAGAAAATCAGGTAACAGTTGCACATTGACAAATACGCCTGTAAAAAATCAACTAGAATCATAATACAAAGAGAAGCAATGTGAAAAAACAGAAAAAGAATGCAGAGCTGAAAACAGAAAAATCAAGAAAATAGAAAAACATTCACCATAGTAAAACAGAATATTACTTCAGATAAAATGATTCTTCTTCTAGTGATATGTCTTTA
The DNA here is from genome assembly GCA_963932465.1 of Maratus speciosus. NCBI lineage: Eukaryota > Metazoa > Arthropoda > Arachnida > Araneae > Salticidae > Maratus > Maratus speciosus. The sequence goes on from OZ010800.1 coordinate 309,819,719, forward strand.
GGAAATGATATTTATAAAATTTAAGAAGATGATTTTCTTCTGACAAAATATAAACAGAAACTTGATTTTTCTATTGTTGTTAGATTGCTTCAAGTAAAGGGCAAAAGGTGTTATAAAGTTCAATTTCAAAAGAAAAAGTTTGATAGCTATGGATTATTTTATTCTGAAAACACTGAAATTTGCGATACCTTTGAGTCTGATATCATGAAAGAGTTGGCACGAACTGAAAATCAAGAGAGAAATGAAAGAGTGAACGCATTCATTATGTTCTCATACAATTTAACATATATTAACATTAAATTAGAAATGTGCAAAATAAACATGTAATCAATCATTACATTTGCAATTTTTTTTATTAATTATGGCATTGTTATGTCACCAATTCTTATGTGTTACTGATACTTTTTCGTGCAACTTTAACTATATAATTCATTAAAATATATTGTGTGTAATTAACTGTGTTCGCTCTTGGATTTCAAGCACTGAGATGTAACTGCCATATTATAAGACCATATGATCAGTTTATAATTATGAATTATAATTCAGTTATAGGGGGGAAAATATTTGTGTTACACCCATCCCTGTTAGTGTTCCATTCATCCCTGCTGTGGAGATGATTGGGAAAGATAGAAACATTTCTTTCATTTCATAATAATTTTCTGTATACTAATAATCTTGACAAAATATTGAGCATAGATGTAGTCAAATTCCTAATGTATGAAAAGTGATACATAATATTGTTAATAACGTAAACAAAATATTTAAAATAAATATTTTTGTGAAAATGTCCCATTCATTCCCCATTGTCCCCTATAGATAAAGTTGTTAACCATTTAACAGGAATAGGTACATTCAATTAGAATCCTCGATTAAGTCACTGCTTCAACAGTACTTCCGGAGGTGGTTCTGGGGTATACACATGCTCATCTTGAATTTGGTACGAGATATTAACCGAGAGTGTGGATATTAAAAAAGTCAAGTGTAGAAAATTTAAAACAAATATAGTGCTTATCAATATCGATCAATGCTAGGACAAGAATTGGCATAAAGAGACAAATACCGTCGTTTTAAATTTTAGTAATTTTATTTTAAACAAACAAGATGAATGTCCATCAGGGTGGTCACAAGCAACATGGGGAAAAAAAATTTAACGTTTTCTTCGGGGGGACCCTCCTAAAAGTTGCCAATTAGTTAGAAAATGAGATTGGCAAAGTTTCAGCTCAAATAAATAATATTAACCCGTGCCTCATCGAGGTTGAATTCTTGAAAATTTGCAATTTTTGGCAAAAAATTGTCGTTTTTCTTTCCTTACGTGAAAAATATTTGTCTTAGAAACCTGATTCTTGTTTTATTTCATAGAAACTGTTGTTCTCTTGAACTTTTACTCTCATGAAAACTTCTATTTAATGAACATTTAGTATTTTTCAGGACACCTAGTGAACCATACTCTCAAACTCTGCATTTTTGAAACATAGGTAAAAAATGACAAATTAAAAATGTTATTACTTTTGATAATTTTTTGTATTATTTTTATTAATAGGGAAAAATAAGTGAACAATTTTTGTAACTTTAAAAATATTTCACGAATTATAATTGATTATTAGTTATCTAGTTCTGTGTCTAGAAAGAAAGAGCTTCTCGATTTGTGTTGCAGTTGAACCTCTGAATTTTTTTTTTATTACAAGGCTGTTTTTGTTATCTGTTATGGTTATCTATTTTTAGAATTGACGAAACATTCCGTAAAACCCCTTCCCCCTCTTGATATGATGGCAGAAATGTAAGATTTTTTAAATTGGCCACATGTCTTATCAAATCATCGACAGTAAGGTGCCAAGTAATTGTCAAGATTTATGTATTTTATTTTATAATATTCGCAAAATGAACAACGCCAGAGAAGCTGCTAGACTTAGAATACATCCACTAGCTAACCACAGACATCGACTCTGCAAATAACTGTTTCGTAAACAAAAAACTGAGCTCATCAAAAACAGATTTTAAAATTCCCGTTTAGAGAGAACTGTTGTTCACTGGGGTGGAAAATTGCTTCACCATTTTTTGAATAAAGAAAATGTAGAGTGGATAAACGTTTTAATTAGTTGTGGGGATGAAGAACAGTTACTACGAGTTCCTCAATTTGAAAATAGTATCGGAATAATTCAGGCGAAAGCTGTATTTTCAGCAGTGAAGAGTGGGAGGAAGTTGGTAAAATCCAGGCAATATTTTTTGATACAACTGCAGTAAACACAGGTCGCCTCAGAGTTAACCTGCATTTTTCTATAGCAATTGTTAAAGGAAAAGTCTTCTGTATTTACCATGCCGCCAGCATAATTTAGAAATTTTCCAAAAAGCTGTTCTTGATTGTAAAATGGGCATAATCACTGCCCTTCAGCCAGATATTAAAAAAAAACCAATTCTGATTGGGTGGTCTAAATTAAACCAGAGTAAGTATACAAATGTTATTCAAGATGAAATACTAGGTATAAATAGTTAATTCAGTAGAAATTTCAAATTTTCTTACAGGAACTCTTAAATATGAACAGCTCAGGGATGATTATAAAGAGTTTATCCAACTTTGTTTAATTTTTATAGAACTCCTTCCTGCAAAAGACTTTTTTTCAAAGCACCTGGTACTTTTAATCATGTCAGATGAATGGAGGCACAGGCCATTCATTCTCTCAAAATATATTGTTTCAGGGATCATCTTTCAATAACAAATTTAGAAGAAGAGGGTATCAGAGATCTTTTCTTATTTTTAATCAATATTTATGCAAAAGCGTGCTTCAATACTTCCACTGCCACTTTAGCCCCCAATTCAAGACCTGCAAATGATAAAATCAGTTGTTCACTACAGAAAATTTGATAAATAGGTTGCAGACAAAGCACTTGCTAAAATAACAAACCGCCTTTGGTATCTTAACTCGGATCAAGATGCATTTTCATTTTTAAATAATACTTTGGTAAAAAAAGTCAACATAAGCCACCTTTTCTAAACCATTACCACTTCAATCCTTTCCGGCGCAGTGTTCCACGCCGGGACCACCTAATTTTAATTCCAAACTTACAAACGGCACGAAGAATATTTTAATAAAATTTTGCTTTTACAATGAAAGGTTAAAGTAGTGTGATTTTAATTTCTAAAAATGTCGTTTGTAAATTCCGGGGTAGACAGTCATTTCATCCTTTAACAACAGAATTTTTCTGTGCAGGAAAGGGTTAACGTGACAGTTGTAAGGGAAAATAATTTATTTTCTTTACTATACCTCCTTTTTTGTAACACAACTTTAATAATAAAATGCAATTGAGCATTATTTGCTCTCATTTCTATACTTCCTTTGCCCTCCCTTTTTTTAAAAATCTTTCAGTTTAAAATTCGATTTTTTTCCTTTTCTTTGGAATTTTTTTTAATCAAACACTTTATTGGACTTCACAAAACGAAAAAAAGAAAAACAAAAGGTGGAAAGCAGGTGAAATGGAATGTTACAATTTTTTTTTTCGCTTTTTCATAAAAAGTCAATTTTTAGTATTCAGGTGAAGTCTGGTCCTGAAAAATGCGCATATTTTTAAATCTATACATTTTTAGAGAAAAATGGTGTGTGGTTCTTCAAAGCAAAACTTTTTTATATAAAATGAGACCTGCATTATGTTTCTAGGTTCAATTGTATTCATTTCATGAAGGAAAAACAGCATTTTTTTGCGAAAAATCACGTTTTTTTCAAACTTAAACCTCAATGAGGCACGGGTTAATATTATCCAAATGAGCTGAAACTTAGCCAATCTCATTTTCTACTCAATTGGCAACTTTTTGGGGGGTCCCCCCGAAAAAATTCGAAAACTGATTTCTTGTGACCACCCTAATGTCCATCCTTTCTGAATAAATTTATGTAGACTGATGAATGAAAATTTACAAGAAAGGGGATCGTATTAACTAAAAGCATTCACTATTGGTTCCTCTAAAATCCACATATTATTCGTCCAAACAAACATCAAGTATGTTTGCGAATAAATGTTTGTTGTCGTATATAGAAGACATCCTTAATTGAACAATTCATGGTCGATGACTCTTTAACATCAGAATAATATGAGCATATTTCATGCGGAAAAGTATTCGATTTTTTAAATGAGTATGCTTCGTTACAAAATTTGTCGCATATGTCGTTTGAAATTATTATGTTCTAGAGACTTAATCACTTAAGCCACACACTGTCTTAACCAGTGCTTTTGGAAACAATATTATTGGGTATGGATTTTCTAGTGAGTATCCCCCGTCCCCGATCGCCAGCTATAAATCATTTAAATTCGTTTCTTTGGGGTTTCTGAAAAATAGCGTATATGAAAGTGAAATCAATAGTCTAGGACAGGGTTGGCGAACCTATGGCACGCGTGCCGAACTTGGCACGTAAGAAAACTTCTCTGGCACGCGCAAAAAATTATAGATTATATTCAGTTTACGGATAACAATCCATTTTATGTTTTTTAACAAAAAGTATAGTTTGTGTAACAGGTATAAAATTAACTTTAAAATAATCCATAAATTTTGAATGAATAACGGAATTATAAATTTCAATGAAAGCGCCTTGTAGCGTCATTTTCTCTCCAAACCATTCAACATATAGTGGGATGTTCAGGATGTTTTCCAATTTTTCTTCTTCTTTATGTAATTTCAAAGGTTTTTGAAAATTGAATTTTTAGATATAGTTTGCATAATATATACCTAATTGACACGCTTCTACTTAAGATTAGGTTTTATTTTATTTAGGTTTAAAGCTTTAAGTAATTTTAGGTTTTATTATATTTAGGTTATAATTTTGAAAATTGAACTTTAACTGTTACTGTACATAATATATATCTATTGAACCTGTTTCTACAACTAAAATGATCTGATTCGGAAGTATACAATAAAAGAAAAACTCATTGATAGATTATTAACATGGAATTCTGTGCGACATGGTTATATTATTAAGTAAATAGATACAGAGTAATAAATAACTTAAGAATCAAATTTAGTGTAAGTGTAAAAATATTTGAGTAAGAATTCTATAAAAATTAATTATTTGATTTTCTAAATTAAAATGTTTCTGGCACGTTAGAATGTTGGTACACAATAATTTTGAAATTTTTGGCACGCATACTCAGAAAGGTTCGCCATCCCTGGTCTAGGAAATTCGTGGAATCGAGTTTCTATCGCAAACAGGAGTGTAAAACCTGCTGCATAAAGTACAAGAAGGATTTATGTCGCATGCACATTTCTGCAATGCAGACGAAGGAAGTAATTTTCAGAAAGTTTCAAGATAACTTTAATTGTTAATAATTATGGTTTAGATTACATAATATAATGACATTCAAAATGCAAAGAACTGAGACTGTTGCTTTTCAGCATTGCGTTTACATAAATTTCTGTTATTTTATTACTTTTATTTTTAGAACTAGTTTTGTACATTTTGCTTTAATATGTCAGAATGAAAATAGATTTCAAATTTATATTGTAATGATAACTTTACTCAACATTTTTTTTTTATATCTGACGATTATTTTGTATATTAATTTACTAAAGCAAATTTTTGAATGACACCTATTTTGCAGCAAAAATGATGCTTCATCTTTAAACAACTATTACTCGGTCATTCTTACCATTTAAAGAATGAGATATTTTTGTCGTATTTCTTAGTGTAATAGAATATTTTTACTAAGTATAAATTATAGAAACGGGGGACCATATAAAAAATTTAATTTGTATTTTTTAAGAACTCTTTTTATTGACCAAAATATCTTTTAAAATAGTTCTTTACATCATTTAGGACAATTTTGTGAGTAGAACAATATGGCTATGACTAACAGTTTTGGAATTAGCCATTGGACACAGTTGAGAGTGGACATCCTGTATATATCAATCTCTAGCCCCTTACTGACAATTTTTTTTAAATTTTGGATTTAAAAAATAATGGGGAGTAAAACTTAATGTATCAGCTTACAGAGAAATATTCGTCTTTTTTTCGTTTATAAAAATTAATTTAAAAAATTGATTAAAGCACTAGGAAAATATATCCTGATTTATTTTTAAGAAATTCGATGAAATTAATTCATCAGTTTCCCACATATTTCTGAAAAACTATAAAATATTTAATTCAGGAAAATCGCACATAAAGTATCTTAAAGATTATATTAAACGAGATTTTCTAGAAGTATGTTAATCATTGTGCATATGGGAAAACAACTGAAACGTTTTTTATATTATCTTTCGGAATTAAAGGTACTTTTATGTGTTACTATATTAACTGTAACTTTCATTTTTTTTTTAATTATTATCTAATTCTTGTGATAACTGAAGCTTTACACGAAAACGCCAATTTCCCACTTTGCATGGATGTTTAGGAATTTAAATCAGGTTACGCCTCTAGTAAATAGTACACTTATTTATCAAATACTTTTTAACACATAAATAACATTTAATTATGCTACGTGCGCTTACCGGAAGGTTTTTTTTTTTTTTTTAAACATTTAACAGTTTTTGCTCCGTAATTCATTCCGTTAATTTTTTACTTCTTAGATTATTTTGAAACACAGCAGTATCGCCTAATTTGTTCATAATTTAATTATGCATTTTCTGTAAGCGATACAAAAACTTAAAGCAGATTCCACAAAAAAAGGAACAACAAAAATAAACAAATAAATTTTATTAACAATACGGACATTTTCGATATTTCCTACTTTCTAAAAGGAATTTGCTAATTAGCTTTACTATAGAAACCCATTTCTAATATAAATTGCGTTCCTCCACAATTTGGTAGTTAAGTGAAATTTATCCGGTATTTGTTTCTCAGATATAAGAAAAAAAATTGCATATATGCTGAAACTTGTTTAAATACTGTGATAATAAATGTATTGTAGTTATATATTGCTAATTATTTCAAAGTTCAGTTAATTAATTAAAAAAGTAAAAATATTTTTTCTAGAAAAAAGGTAAATTATACGTCAAGCATGAATTAAGAAACATTTTCCAATACTTGCAGTATATTCTGACATAACTTTGCAGTTTAAAAATATTAAAGACGATATATGTGTATACAATTTAGAAACGCTTAATGTACTTGAAAGGAATATTTCAGAAATTGCCGTTCATAGCCAAAAAGATACTCGAAACAATTTTTGGGTCTATGTAAATGATCTACAGATCCGTATGTACACTACATAGTGTGCTAAAATTTTACTTAGTTACAAAATACGTAACACAGTCGAATATATTTCCACCCATAAGTAGGAATACGCTTGAATAATTTTAAACAGCACTGTTTATTATCTACCTATATTTTGTACACGCATCATATTAATCTAAAATTTATTTCGGGAAAGAAACGCTGATATTGAATACCTATTTTTAGAAAAAAAAAACATTAATAGGCGGCAATTTATCCACTACTTTGTGTAGCTCTGTATATGAATATGTTAATTTTCTATAAACATATATTAGTATCCGATACAGTTCATCTAGAAAATGCAAAACTCAACTAATAAAAAATCCCTTAGCGATTCTTGCTCATACAGAGTAATACTTTCGATTTATTTTGTGCAGCCCTGCATACGATTTATAAAATTTATAAACATCATGTATTATGTAAAAATTTCATTAAATGAAAACAGTACTGTCACCGAAATTTTTCTGTATATCTGAAAATGAGCGATGACTTATATATACGTCAAAATTTCACAGTAAGAGTCTTCTAGAGCACCTCAATACTGTTTATAAATTTTATTATGTTCGAAATAGTGTAACATCAATAAAATACACTGAAAAAGATTATCCACTATGGACCATAGTGTAACGTAACTCTTTTGATTGTCTCTGTAAACGAACTATGAATGCTACATATTTCATTTTAAATTCCGAAAAATCCATGGTAAACATCAATAATATATATCTATTACACGGTAATCAGAGTATATTTGCGTGAGTTAAACACAGTTCAGACAAACAGAATCAGTATACACTTTTCCGATGTGTTATAAGTGTTAAAAAGAGGCTCTAATAAAAAAAAAATATTTTTATCGTTATTAAAATTTCTACTTTTTAGTATTTAAAATGTTTTTTAATTGTTATGTATAAATTTTACTGATAAATATTCTAATCGATTTTTCATTAAATACTTTCATCCTTTATGAAAATAAAGGCTGTATTATGTTATAAGTGGGTAAGGAGAGAACGATTCCATAATTTTTAAAATTTTTACCTTCATGGCTTAGGGAAAAAAAAAAAAAAATCTGAAAATGAAGGGAAGGCTGATTGGTTGGAAGGTGGTGTCTGCTACTCTCATACTTTGCACACAAAGCCTAAACAGATAGTGACCTCCTTTTAAATTGAAATGATACCTGATAGATATGTCCATGCCAGAGTCGGTATTTAAAAACGGAACGTTTTGTCGTTTTCGAATAGCAGAAGTGGTAAACCTCATGCATGTGGAATATATTTGAGAAAAACGTGCCAAAAATGGATTTTTCCCCTCTGAATCTTTTGAATGACATTTTGGAAGAACTGAAAAATTACAAAAATTCGACAAATGTCCGAAACTTCCGAACTTTTCGCGGGAAAATATCGCCATCTAACGGGAAAATGACAAATTACATATTATGTATTGGCCGAACTGAGTTCGGGCTTCACGGAATTGAAACACCGATTTTCTCTTGCCCGAACTGAGTTTGGGTTTTTAAAATTGGTGCATTTTCTTTGCCTGAACTGAGTTCGGACGTCACAGGCAAGGGGTAAAAGAGATCTTTCCATGTCTAATAGACGATTTATTCATCCTCTTTCTTCGTGCATTGGCTATATTTTTTGAAGGGACCTTAACATCAAATTGATTTAATGAGAAATAAAATAAAAATAACATTTTATAAATAAAAGTACTTATTTTTTTAACATTGGGAATCGGTTTATAAATTAATGAATTACACATTGAATCAGATACATGTAATAAAGAAACCTAAACATTAAGAAATAAAGTTTTTTCATGCACAGTTAATCACTATTTTTCAAATGCAAAGAATCCAAGCAACAAATAATCCCTTGCCGAACTTCCGCTGAATGTCCTAATTTGACTATTATTCGCCCGGGTGGCGTGAATCCCTGAGACCGGCAGAAAAGGATTTTTGCCGTTCTTCAAACGGACTGAGGATCATAGGATCGTGTCATGTTTTGCACAGAGTTTGAACATACTGTTGACCACTTTACGACTACTCAGTCCAGGCTGATTTCTTGTTATTTTGCTACTCCCGCCCACTTTTTTTTTTTTTTTTTTTTTTTTTTTTTTTTTTTTTTTTTTTTGCCCTCTTGTTTTTGCGGTTTACCAGCTGTGAAAACCCTACCCTTTAAAAGTTGTGAAAAAATGTAATTTATAAAAAAATATCAGATTTCTCTCCTAGTGAAATATTAAATTATGAATTTAAAATTATTATTTTTTATATAAAATATACACGCAAAAGTGATTTTTTTCGTGAATAAAAATTGCTTATCAAATTATCTACCGAAATTAGTAAATCCTCATGTTAAAAAATAAATGAGAGCCCGACAAATGTGGACAACGATGGCTTGATATTAGAAAAAAAATTATGTGCTGACTTTTAGGAATTATGAATAGTTATTCATACTGAAAACAATATTTTGATAAATAAGAGAATAATGAAATACACTGTTGTACTGTTACCTTAAATAATTGTGATTAAATACTAGATTATTTTGGGCGATTTAGATAAATAAATTTAAAATAAAGTATGTCAGATAATAGCTAAAATTTTGAATATTAAAATAATTATTTTCGCCAAATTTGTTTTTAAAGAAAGATTAGATGATAACTTAAAATAATAAACATAGCATGGCACTTTTAAGAAACATGTCTAAAGATTGTTTTTTTATTATTATTATTATCAAAATAGTTTATAACATTAAGATTTTAGTCAGGTCTACACTAATAATAAACTAAAATAGTTCACGTTTTCTGCAATGCAATAAATTCATAAAAGAAATGAATCTCTTATTTTAATTCCTGAAATGCATCGAAATTTTTTATTAATAAGTTGGATTTCCATAAATGACAAAAAAAAAAAAAAAAAAAAAAGATTAAATTTCCATTTTCTAGGTTTTTCTTATTGCCCCCAGCTTCCCTTTATTACAGTTTTGCAAGGTGAAAAGTATTCAGTATTTGTATCATACCAGCTCATTCAAGGAGGTTCTTACGGCAATATTTCCAGTTTTTCCTGTTTTACCATATTCTAACTTTAAGAAAGAGGAAAAAAAGGAAATTGTTCTTTAATGTTTTAATTTTATTATCTAATATTCTTTATTTTTAATTTATTAATTTAAATAACTAAAACAATCTAGTTTTTCCAAAATAAATATAATTCATTTTTTCCTCTTTATTAAAACTAATTTTTATGTAAGAATAACTATTCTTAATTCCATAAAAACAGTGCATAAATTCCTTCTAACTTCTAGATATATTTGCGGTATATATCTAGCGATCGTTTATTTTTAAAAGATAAAAAAAAATACTAATTTCAGAAGAAAATGCTAAGAAATTTATATTCACTCAATTTACATAACTTCTTCGCACGCCTATTGTTATTTCTAATAACATAATTTAAAATTCATGAAAACTACAATTGTAGTTATCATAGCAATTAAATGCACTTCTAAGCGACAAATAAATCTGATTCAAAGATTAGGAAAAGCAAATTACATAATCAAAACTTTAATATATACTGAACATTTTTACTCGTTTACATTTTCTTCAGAAAGAGTGTCTGACGCCATTGGTGCCCGCACGCGAAAACATAAGATAAATCTATGAAGGCAATAAATAACACTTAATGATTTACAAAATGATTATGATAACAATAAATCTCACTTATTGAATTCAGAAATTACTTTACTTCATTTCTGATTAATTTATTATATCTAAATGATATTTATAGATAACACTCTCCCCCCTTTTGAGATGCTGACTAGCTACTCAAAACTATATTCTATTTGCCAAATCTCTGGGACATTTTAGTCACACGACCAAATCGGGTTTTATAAGTCGTTGTCTCAGATTCAGTCAACATGTCTGAAGAATCTGTCCCCATCAGAGCACCTTGATTACTGCTTTTTAGCTGAAAAGGAGAAGGATAAAAATTAGTAGAAGGTAATTCTAATGAAAAAACTCGTTGTATGGGTTTGATAACTACACCATGCTGTTTTTAATCTGACTGTTCTAATTTTGCCATCCTTTCCAGGAATTAGATCCACAATTTTTGCTAGCAGCCAATTGAGACATTTTTGTACACCGTCCCCAATCAGCATAAGTTCACCCAGCTGTAAGTCGGGTAACTAGGCGATTTCACGATGTCTTTGAATAAGTTGACCGAGATATTCAGTTCGAAAGCGCAATCTTAATTGTTCCATGAGCTTCATTCTGTATCGTAGCCTGTAGAGAAACTGTTTTGCGTCAACTTCATCAATGTCCGTGACACTAGAATTAGAGTTTTGCACTAAAAACATGTTCGGTGTTAATGGAACTAAATCCTCTGGATTTTGGGATTGATATGTGAGAGGCGAGAGTTTATAAAATATTCACAATCACGCAAAATCATTTGCAGTTCCTCAAAAGTCACGACAACTTTACCGATTGTTCCTCAAAGAAGCTCTTTGATCACACGGATCAGCCTTTCCCACCAGCCACCCCACCACGCGGCTGAGGGAGGATTGAACTTCCAAACGATTCGTTTCAGGTCGGAGAAACGAGTCGATTTTTGCCAATCAATTTAAACAGATCATTATTTGCCCCTCCGAAATTGATACCATTATCAGAATAGATTATTCTAGGTCTTCCTCTTCTTGCGATGAAACGTCGCAAAGACAGCAAAAATGCATCAGTTGACAGAGAGGAGATAAGCTCTAAATGGACAGCTCGATAGACTGCACAGGTATAGAGCAGTATCCTGGTGTTATCTGCATTTTTAACCCTCACCACTCTGTTGGCTCCGCTGCGGAGGCATCATTTGTCTTTGCAAAATTTGTTTTTGGCACCAGTAATAAAGGAAAATAAAATTTATCTTATTTAATCAGAGCATTTTTGGAATTATGTATTTGAAGGAAACTTCATTTAAAAAAGTGGTGCCGATCGAATAAAATTTGTGTAAGAGATGCCGGAGCTTTAAGGGTTAATAAATAAAGGTCCAGCTAAATCAACGCCTACAATTTCAAAAACGTTAGAATCTTTAATGCGATCAAATCTGGCACTGGATCGGATTCACATGATTTAACTTTGTAGTGCTGGCAAGGAATGCATTTATTTACAACTTTTCGGACAGTTTTCTACCTCTTTGAATCCAATATTTTTCTCTCAAAATACTTAGAAGAATGTGAATTCTAGCATGAAAATTCGCCATATGGAAATGTTCTGGACACAAAGTGCTTGCTGTATTGAATGTACCAACCTAGCTCCGATGTTACACGCGATTAATTCCAATCTCGGAATTGACGCTTTCTTTATAGGAACAACTCTAGCTTTTGCTCTAATTAATTGAATTTTTACAGCTTCCGTGGTTATAGTTCGAAAAAATACGCAAGCTGCATATGCCTCTTTGCATGCATCCACGAAAACATGCATCTCAGTAGACTCATTTATTTCGCCATATCGCGGAATTTGAACGTCCTCTAATATATTTATTTCACCGAACCATTTTTTAAAAGGTCTTTGAATTTCCTCCGGTAATGGAGAATCCCAACCTAGACCCAATTTCCAGGTTTGTTGCAATATAATTTTGGGTGGTAAAGTTACAGGGCACAATATTTCAATCGGGTCAAACATTTTCTGCATAGAGCTCAAAGTTAATCTTTTAGTGAAATTTCCATTGTTACTCAATTTATCAAAAGTTAAATTACACTTAAGCACATTCCAATCAAGATCCCACAACATACCAGGCAATTTTGTTACACCCGAACTCTTTGAAACATTTTGAGATTTAACATTACTTTCCCAATTTCTCAAATTAAAACACCCTCGAGACATAATGCATTTAGCCTGTTCGATAAATTGGTCTTGATCCGCAGCATTCGAAACACCTGTAACACAATTATCAACATAAAAGGAATATTTTAATTTTCTGCCATATTCCTATAATAAAGAGATACATTATCTAATAAATGAGATATCGAAGCTGCCAACAAAAATGGGCTCGAAACCACCCTGCAATGTTTATAAATAATTTCTTCGCTCACAGAAGGATAATAAAGTCGTAAAAAATCTCTATGATCCGGGTTTATGCTAATCTGCAACAAGGATTTTTCGATATCCGCAGAAAGAGCAATTTTATAAATTCGAAACCTATCTATAATATCCGGTAATTGCTCAATTAAATTCGGGCCTTTATACAGAATTATCATTTAAGGAACACTTTCCGTATTCTCTAGCGGACGCATAAAAAACGGGCCTAATTATAGTAGTAGCTGTAATAGAGATGTTTCTCGTTGCGGGGGTTGTTCATCTTTTATAAAAGAACTTCGGATATAAAATAAGTAGATGAAAATATCTTTTGAATTATTTTAAATGAAATTTAAGATTTTCCGTAGTGGAGTACGAATGCGCGAACAACACAATAAACTCAGATCCAGAAGATTCAAACTAATACTTGTAGCGTAATAAGGAAACTTTAATGAAAATTTGAAGAGACACATAAGTGCCTTGGGAGTGACCCCGCTTACACACAATCAAAACTTAATCTTTACATTCTGAGAAGCAGGCAAAGAGTGATAAGTTTCACATTTTCATTCGTAAAGTTTTGGCGATATATAGATATTGGGTAAGACACAGATCTTGCCATAGGGTGACCGTTACATTGGAATACATGGGGCAGTCTCAATTTAGATGAAAAGCCTAATAGGCGATAATTAGCCAAACGCTAGTACGTGAGAAAGTAAGAAAGAATCCGAAAGCTGTCAATAGCATTGGAATGAGTGCGATAAACTGAAAGGCGACATGAGTTTAAAATTACATCTGGATGTTATTATCTAACCGCTGGTTCAACCAAAGTTTTGACTATCTCTTAGTAAAGGATCGAATTGAAAATCTGACAGAGAGAAATTTTATAGGCAGATGCAACGTTAAAAGAATGACTCTTTCGAAAAGAAATGGCTGTGAATAATATTCTTTTTATTTTATTTTATTTACCTAGATAAAAGAGCAGAGAAAGTTTTCTGGGAACGTTAAAGTAATGTGAAAAGGGAAGTAGATTAATTTAAAACTTAGATATACAAAAAGAAATAGAAAGGCGATTTTTATATTGATAGTTAATATTAAATTTTAACTATCTAGGGATCATATTAATTACCTTTAAAGAATAATATATGTGATATCAAACGATATCACAGTAGCACTGTCCACTTTCACCACAGGCCGATGCGGCAAAAAATGCCCTATCTGGACGTCACCCGTTACTTTCCCAATTATTTCTAAATCTTCCCATTCTCTGAAAACATTTTCATAATCTATAAGAAAACCCCCCTTTTTTTGCGCGTTCGCACATTTTTTTTTTGTCTCTTCCACGTCATTACTGGGTAATTCAATTGTATCAGATTTAAAAGGTAAACAAACTTCATATCTACCATCTGGATGAATTTTAATATAGGTTTTTAATTCCTCTATTATTTTAGAATGCTCATATTGATTTTTCAAACTTTCTACAGGCTCCTATTACCGATTGTTTCAAGATCCCATAATTCATTAATGGAAGCATTTTTTACATACAAATGTACAACAGACAAAACAGTATTACTATCATAATTACTATTCAAATTTCGATTGGGTTTTCCAGTTAATACACAACCCAAGAGTATTTCTAACGAAAATAAACCTGAATTTAATTTCATGCATTTATTAGTGAATAATGTGCCAATTAAATTAGCACCTAAAAGTAAATTAATTTCCGAATCCTACCATTCAAGATCAGGTAAAATAATTTGTTTTCTTCTAAGCTCAATAAGTTCCTCCACAGTGGAAAGTTTTAGTACAAAACCAGTAATTTTATTTTCAGAGAATACCTCAACTCTACAACTAAAGGAATCATTCAAATCAGAAATAATTAAATCATATACATCGCATATTTGAACTGAGGTTTCTCTTCCCCCAAAAAGGCAATAGGTCATTTTAAATTTTCCTCTTAGGAACCAGATGTAGATTCTCAACCACCTTTTAACTGACATAACTGTTTTGAGAACCAGAATCAATAATAGTGCGAAGCTTTAATTCCACATTCTTATTTTTCACTTTAACCATTAATGTCATGAGATAAACATTTTCAATATTAGAATGATTTGTCATAATATTAGTTTCACGAATCTCATTTTTTCTTTTATAATTAGCATTTTTAATATTATCATCTGGGCACATAAGAAAATGAAGATATTTTTTACACTTAATACAGGTATTTTTAAAACTACAGTTTTTGGATATGTGGTTAGGCTTAAAACAATTAAAGAAAGCATTTTTCTTTAATAACATCTTTTTTTTATTTTCTAAAGTCATATTTCTAGCGGCAAAACAATCTCGCGATGAATGACTTTTCTCACAAAATATACAAGCAAATTCTCGCTTACCTGTATTTCCAAAACAGGTGCTTAATAGCGATGAAGCCGTTGCAGGAGGGGAAATTTTATTATCCCGGTCATGTCTTTTATTAGTTGTATTCGCACCGAAACCACTGCGCGCTAAAGCAATCATCTCTTCGCTTTGTACTTCGTGCTTACGAAAACGCATTAAATTTTTGAAGGAACGTTCTTCATGTATTCCATCTTCAGCATTCCGTTTTCTTTTCCATGACATCAGGACTTCTTCAGGGAGGATCGATTCTACTAAGGGGATCAGAAAATCCCCGTATTTTTCTTGAGTACGTCCTAAGCTTTCGAGATATCTCAGTTTCCCCTCTAATGTATCATACAATTTTGGCAAATCTGTTTTTACTCGGCCAGCGATGGCATTTTTCATGACCGTGGTTAATAAATCCCGTATACAGACTTGTAAGAGCAGATCGTTTCTACCAAATCGTTCTTTGATTTGATATATCGCTTGATGATAATTAGCAGCTGTAGCTGGAAAGCCCTCCACCACTCTGGCTGCTTTTGAATTCGGAAAGACTGCTTGTATTAAATACTGAAATTTATCAGAGTCCAAAATACTTTTATCTTCATGTATCTTCTGAAATTGAGACCAAAATGACAAATAGTCCTTAACATCACCGTTAAATTTCTTCAATTCAATCTTCGGTACTTTAAAACTTATCTTCTCATGAGATTCATTCCTACTTTTGAAAACGGGCGACTGGAAAGAAATAATTTTTTCTTCCACTCTATTCTTCAACTCAAGGTACCTATCCCGATATTCTTCGGCTGCTTGAAAAGCTTCTTCACACTCATTCTCGGAGCCTTCCTCTTTCAGCAGAATGCTACTGATATTTTTCTCACATTCATCTAATTTTGCAAATTTATCTTCTAACTGTTTCTGTAAAACAGAAAAACTTTTTAGATCAATGTCCTGTTTTGATAATTCTTCTGTAACTTTATTCGTGCACGATGTGAAAGCTATTCTCAGTTTTTTCCTTTCGAGTTTCAAAGCTTTTAAATCCATAATTGCTATGTCGGCCCCACGTTGGGCGCCAAACGTTATTCATAATAACTTAATTTAAAATTCATAAAAACTACAACTGTAGTTATCATAGCAATTACATGCACTTCTAAGTGACAAATAAATCTGATTCAAAGATTACAAAAAGCAAGTTACATAATCAAAACTTTAATATATACTGAACATTATCTGACTGAAAAATATCTGACGGCATTGGCCCACGCGAAAACATAAGATAAATCTATGAAGGCAATAAATAACACTTAATGATTTACAAAATGATTATGATAACAATAAATCTCACTTATTGAATTCAGAAATTACCTTACTTCATTTCTGATTAATTTATTATATCTAAATGATATTTATAGATAACACCTATGTTCCTTCTCAGAATGGTTTAAAATGACCTTGCTTGCAACATAAAAAGAAAGAACTTTGAGGGGTTGGATAAGGTGGGAGACAAAATAACTTAAAATAGGGTGTGAAGTCACGTGATTCGTAAATTGACTGAAACTGCAGGGGGTATTTGTGAGGGACACAAATTGTCGGGATATATTCGGATCATAAATTCGGCCGATATAATTTTCGAGGTAAAAATCATCAAGTCAAATCGATAGGTTATTTCGATTTCCTGCCGATACCAGCATTGGACTACTTTAAAAGAGTATGATCTATTGACATCATAATAACGTCAGTGGGCGATTACCGATATTCAGCCGATAATTCGGATAAACGGCCCAATTGATTTCGATATATTTTACTGTCTGGGATAATTATGTAGTTGAAATACACAAAAATTTATTTTATTTAGTAATGCCTTGATCACTGTATTGTATATAGTATGTGATCTTCGTGCACGTGATGACGAATAACTGATGCAGCAACTTCGCTTACAGAAATCTCAAGAATACAATAAATTAGTAAGAGTATGATTAATTTAATACACGTATTGCGCGTTTCATGCGCATGATAAAGAAAAACATTACTATATGAAGCAACCTCATAGCATTGGAATCTAGAAAATGCCAGAAATTCGGCGATAACATATGTATTTGCGATGGCAAATTTGCGCTCGTCTTTGATTTTAATTTAGGCCAAAGATAAGGTTGTCCCTTCGAATAAATGATTCGGTAAGTTTGATGCATTAGGTTGAGATTATGAACTTTGCGTTGGAGATTAAATGTTGAAGGAATTTTCATTTCTGTTGAAGCGAAATTTACCAAGTCAGAAAATAGGTTCTGGGAATTTACCTGCCAGTTCTCTGCCAACCGAACTGCACTGGATGACTTTAACAGACAAATTCAAAATCTTATTCCCTTTATCATCTAATCTGTTCCCACAATCCGTCGTACAAATGAAATAACGTCCTGCTATGGAAATCTATGTATTACCCAAGGAAAATACATATCGAACGACGTAATATATACAGGGTTAAAAATAGAGGTTATTTTTAACACCAGATTTATAAAACGATGATGTCTCATTTTTTTTTCATTCAAGTTTTTTTTTTTTTTTTTTTTTTTTTTTTTTTTTTTTTTTTTTTTTTTTTTTTTTTACAAAATTTGTAGAATCCTGACTCGAAGGTTGTCCTTGTTTCAAATGTTGTAGAAACGTACAAAGAAAATTATTCTTCTTAGTTTCCGGTATTAAAAGACCGGATCATTTCCGATACCAGCTACATATCAACTACATTCATTATGAACTTTATCTTGCAGATTAAATGTTTCAAAAATTTTGAAATACAGTAGAGAGAAAATTATCTAGAACATAAATAGGACATTTTTTTATTGTTGTTGTTGTCTTAACGTGTGAATTTTCTGACCACTCACAATCTATTGTCACTCGCAGTTGTACAGGTAAAATAACTTTATGCCATGGAACTTCATTACCGAAGGGAAACACATATGTAACGATGTTATATATCAGGGGTCACAACCATAGTAGACCAAGTCCATTTGAAAAAACCAATATTCCATTTAGAAGGTGCATAAACTCTGTTTTATCTATTCCCACAGGTAACGAAGTCTGTCTTCACAAACTTTCTCATATACGGCATTTTACAGACTTGGTTCACTGTGGGTGGGAATAAAATAGATTTTATGCTACTTCTAAATTGACTGTATCATTTTTTTAAAAAAATAGACTTGGTTTACTATGGTTGTTATGCCCTCATGTCATCCATATGATTTTATGAACTTTAAGTTGGAAGTAAAAATGTGAAAGAATTTTCATATAAACAGAATATAATACTTAGAATCCGGCAGCATGCAAACACAGAATTGGTATTAAATAGGTGAATTTCAATTTTGATATTCTCCTATGTTTTTCACTTACAAAATATGTTCCTCAAGGACTAGACAACTTTAAACAAAATTTTTAAAGATGCCCTCACTTCTCGTACTTTTGTTTTCTAAAGGAGACTGCTAATTCCTTTTGCAAATGAAAACGCATTTTAAATAACTTTGTGTTTCTCTGAACGTGTGCCGGTGTATAAATTTAAAAGGAACTTTTCTCCAAGAACTGTTACCGGTTTTACTTATGGCTCAAAAATGGCTACGAGGAATGAAAAAATATTACAACTTTCAATAAGAATTTTTTTGTCGTAATTAATACTTTAAACTAATATTTAAAAATTAAAACTTTTTAGGTGCATTAAAATGGAAAAAAGGCAATATATGCGTAATATAATATATACGACTTACTTTAAAGTTTAAGGTATTAATGATGAAGAAATTAAATTAATTTTAAATTCGAAGAAAATTAATATCATTACACACGCCAGTTTTCTTAATATTGTATTATAACATTTTACAAAAATATGCAAGTATTCATAAGTGAATTAAAATAACTGATGAAAAGTATGTGTTTCACCGAAGCACATAAATCAACACTGATTTCTTTAAAATAATCTTACATTTAAAATTGAAAGTGTTAATTTAGTTTCTCTCTTTTCTCCTCAAAGATGCTTTTAAATTTTTACACCTTCAGTATTCTGAAATCACATTCTACAAGGAATTGTAAACGTAATGAATTTTAATTAACAGTGCACAATATTTCCATACTTCACACTTCCTTAGAAGGATCTCTTGATTACTTTTACAAGAGAAAAGTCATTTTAAATTAAGTTTCGTTTCTGTGAACTTCTAATATTAACTAAATTTTTCCGTATAAGTGCTTCTAAGATCAAATAACTTTTATCCATTTGACAAGGCATATTTAACTACGACGAAGTTTAAAGGCTTTTTCATTAGGTACTCTTTACTTTTACCCAGACTAAATCTATCTATATACAGGGCGCAAAGGAAAGTCCCTTTAACCTGAAAATACTTGCGAACGGAGAGAGCTACAGCTATGCAAGTGAAGTAACGGTATAGTAAATCGACTACTCCCGACCAAGTGCAAACGACAGCAGCGCCCTTAGTGGCGAAATTTGGAAAATTGCTATTGAAAAAAGTAAACAAAAAGAGATAGAGCAAAATTTCCAATTAGAAAGTTTTAGAGCATCGATTAATTAGTCCGAGACGACATTTGGTTCACATGGATAAGATAAATCGTCGCCTGTATACTCAAAAATGTCCGAAATCGATAAGCGACGATTCAACTTTGCATATTCACATTCCGTAAATTCAGCAGAGCACAATTTCTGATTGTGACGTTGAACTGAGCTGTAATGCCTGTAAATATTTAATTTCCAATGCATTTCATATTTTTGATTAACCCTTTCAGGGGCAGAAGATTTCTGTTCGTAAACTGGTGGAATAATTGACTGACAGCAGAATATTCAAACGAATTTCTTAGAAAATAATCTCGCTGATTTTCACTTTCATTACAAAAGCGAATTTTTATTTAAATATTCAGGCTGCCATTTGTCAGTTTTGGAATTAGAATTAGCTGGCTATACCGTCCAGCCACTGCTCTTGAAAGGGTTAAATCTTTGTCGTCGTATTAAAGAGGCTCGCAATAGACATTCCATGCTGAGAAATGTGCATGTAGAATTACTCCCACGAATACAAACATGTATCGTGAGCAATGGCGAACTTTTCGAACATACTGAATATTAACTTTTTATCACTGTGAGACAATTTGTCTTTTTTTTTGTGTGTGTGATGTTGCAAAATGTATTGAGATAAGCACGTATTTGTACCATAAATTGTACGTATTCCGTAAATGCAGCAGAGCACAATTTCTGATTGTGACGTTGAACTGCGCTGTAATGCCTGTAAATATTTAATTTCCAATGCATTTCATATTTTTGATTAACCCTTTCAGGGACAGAAGATTTCTGTTCGTAAACTGGTGGAATAATTGACTGACAG
Source organism: Maratus speciosus (assembly GCA_963932465.1). Classification (NCBI taxonomy): domain Eukaryota; kingdom Metazoa; phylum Arthropoda; class Arachnida; order Araneae; family Salticidae; genus Maratus; species Maratus speciosus. The sequence continues at coordinate 309,840,681 of OZ010800.1, forward strand.
CAGAATATTCAAACGAATTTCTTAGAAAATAATCTCGCTGATTTTCACTTTCATTACAAAAGCAAATTTTTTTTTAAATATTCAGGCTGCCATTTGTCAGTTTTGGAATTAGAATTAGCTGGCTATACCGTCCAGCTCTTGAAAGGGTTAAATCTTTGTCGTCGTATTAAAGAGGCTCGCAATAGACATTCCATGCTGAGAAATGTGCATGTAGAATTACTCCCACGAATACAAACGTGTATCGTGAGCAATGGCGAACTTTTCGAACATACTGAATATTAACTTTTTATCACTGTGAGACAATTTGTCTTTTTTTTTGTGTGTGTGATGTTGCAAAATGTATTGAGATAAGCACGTATTTATACCATAAATTGTACGTATCTCTTCTTACTTCTGGATATTCCATTCAAACGTTTATACAAAATTGAGTGTATCGATTTCGAACATTTTTGGGTATACAGACGAAGATTTAGTTTATCCATGTAAACCAAATGTCGTTTCGTACTAATTAATTGATGCTCCAAAATTTTCTAACTGGAAATTTTGCTCTATCTCTTTTCGTTTTCGATTTGCAATGGCTAACTTCCAAATTTAGCCACTAGGGGCGCTACCGTCGTTTGCATTAAATCGGGCGTAGTCACTTTACTATACCGTTACCTCACTTCCATAGCTGTAGCTCTCTCCGTTCGCAAGTATTTTCAGGTTAAAGGACTTTCCTTTGCACCCTGTATATACATATACATATACACATACTTAAATATAAACAAACCACTATTTTTGTTTACAAATTTAAACACAGATAAAGAATTTTAGTTTATTTTCCATTTTTCATATGATCTAAATATATGAAAGGGGAAAATTTATTTTGTAACTTATCAATGTAAATAAACGCATTTTTTGTTATAACTTTAACAATAGATTATAAAAAATGCGGTAAAACAGTAAAAAGAATTGTGTTACATAAATATATAAAGTTAAATTAGTGAATGAAAATATATTTAAGAAATTAAAATACACTGTGTCTGTTCAAAATGTCGGAAATATTCCCCATCGCTTTAAATTAATTCCACATTTTTCGTTTACTATAAACACAGAAGTATTACCTAAAATAAATTAAACCAACATTGAAGCTCTCCTATGTTACTGAGATACAATCCTAAAAGAAATTCAACAAAGATATGTCATTATAATAAATTTTAATTAAATTTACAATCTCCTACCATATGAGCTACGTTCTAAACAAATCTGCTAATTTGTTTTACAAAGGAAACTAATTTTCTTGTAAAATTGCGTTTCTCTGAACTTTCGGCATTAAATGAGTTCTACTCTGAAAATGGTTTTACAGACAAACAATATTTTCAAAATAACAAGGGATATTTAAATCATATCTTCTATGAAAAATTTCAATGAGATGACACAAATTTTATATGTAGATCGTTAGAATAAATGTAATTAGTAGAATAAATAAAAAATTACATTTATCTAAATTTCAAATTTATCTTTTTATATAATTAAATAAACACATAATTTGCAGAAAAAAAAAATATTTCCTACATTATTTAAATCCGAGGAGGACAGATATTAAGACATTTCATTCAATTAGTTCTACATTTAATGTTAAATTTTTGTAAAAAATAAGTTACACCAATTGAACATTAAAAAATAAATATAGAAATAAAAAAATATGATACTTAAACAGCCTAAAAACTTAGACTGCGTTCAAACGAAGTCGAAATAAATCTTAGACTTTTCCCAAATTTAAGTTGCAAATATATATACTACAGATTTTGTATTGTGTTTACGATGGGTGTAAACAAAATAATAAGGTACATCTAAAATACAAACTTTACACAAGATTTATTTCGATTCCGTTTGAACGGAATCAAAGTTTTAAGGGGGCTTAAGTATCATATATTTTTAAATTCTATATTTATTTTTTAATGTCCAATTGGTTTAACTTATTTTTTACAAAAATATAACATTAAATGTAGAACTAACTTAATGAAATATCTTAATATCTGTCCTTCTAAGATTTAAACAATGTATGAAATAAATTGCTTTTTTTCTCCGCAAATTATGTTTTTGTTTAATATGTCAAGATTTTTTTAATGACTACTGCATTTAGACGAACTTATTTCAAAATTAATGGAATGTATCATCATCATGATTTGATTTACAAGGTATCGCATCACAAGTTGTGGTGCAAACCAGTATTTAATCCAAAATGTTTCATCAGTGCAGTATTCGAGGTTGTCTTAGTTTGGACAAAAACTTCCAATCTGAGCATAAATGATTTATAGTACAAAAATAAAAAATCACTTTTACCGAAATTTAGTTATCCCACGGGTTTTTCACACGGGAAACGTATGAATGCAAAAATAGTGTTAAATATTGACTGCTGATATTTTACAACAGTATAGATGTATTACAGTGAAACATTAAAAAAAAACTTAAATAACTACGTATACGTATAAAAAAACGTAAGAAACGTAAATAACTTTAGGTATTTATTTAGCAGAAAAACCAGTTGCTTCTGTGTCACACACACAAAAGAAAAAAAAATGACAAAAGACCTTGAGAAATAATTTTAGATAAAAAAATATCCTAGACACAGCGTTAAAAGTCATTATCTTTTTAAAATTTACAAGTAATTTTTTTTTTCTTGATACCACAAAAATAAATTGCCTATGACCAATGTATATATATTATTCTGCAAAAACATGTCCGTGTGTAATGTTGACGTCATATTAACGATGCAACCTGTAAAATAAATCTCGGTTAATTGCAAATTTATTAACTTTTAAGCATCGAAAAATTAAATTTTTTATACAGTCTTAAAACAAATAAATAGTTCAGTATTTGTTTCAGGGTATTATTCGTTAACGAAGTTAAAACATCATCAATAAATAAATAAAAGAAAATCATAAATAAATCACAAAGTTTACAGATTTTTAATCGAACGGCGGGCTCATCTGTAATTGCTATTTATGTTTAAAAATCATTATTGGTGAAATAATTTTCAATTCTTTGATGTCACATTCAGCTGCTTTCTGTATTTACTCATATTAATGTTTCTTCTATTACTAACAAATGTTTGAAAATGTCCTTTTTATTTCTACTTTGATGCCATATTCATCTTCTTTTAAATTCTCAAATATATATATATATATATATATATATATATATATATATATATATATATATTTCAATTTAATTTTTCATGTGAAAATCTTTTAACTAAAAATTAATTGCTGTAGACAAATTATTAAAGCTTTTGAATTTTTTTGCAACAATAAAGAAAAAAAATCCTTTGATTCTCAGTGAAAGTAGCTAATTGTAATTTAAGAAATATATTTGAATAAAGTAAATAAAATACACATTATGTTACTTTCTGTGTTATAATCCGCCTATATACAAAGGCATTTTATCATCCGTTCTGACCCTAACGTCAGGCAAATCATTTTACGCTTTGAATTTATAATATTATTAGAATTAACAAAGAATGAAAAATTTGTGGCATCAGGGACAAAAAGGTGGGGAAAAAATCAAAAAATTTATGCGCTCCATAGGCTTTTATATATTAATTTAACATTGGGAATTTACACTGGAAATAAATAAGTATTGCGCTGCCGTTCAATACTTGAATAAGTTTATGAAGCATTTGAAATCATTTTCCAATGAGTTCTATTAAAAAGATATTTAAATTCGAAGATTTGAATAAACATTATGAATATAGTGTATTTATTTGCAGTTGCATGTAAACATCACTAGTATTCGTAAATGCAGTGTATGATCAAAAGTCAACGAAAACTTTTGATTTTAGACGTTTTGTCAAATATCTTGAGAAATAGTTGACGAATTGTTCTTGAACTTAAGAAATATAAAGAAAATGTTTAGAAATATAAGAGATTTTTTCGCTGAATGTTTGTTCAAGAGATCGGACGATCAACAAATTGAATGAAAAACAAATATTTACAGTCACACTGTGAACTAAAAAAAAATTCTCAAACTAAAAAAAAAATTGAGCTATAGAACATGGCTATGTTGGTCTAGTACATTGTTTTTAGTGTTTTACTTAAAAGTAGCATTTATTCATAAGAGATATAAGATATAAAGGAAACTTTCACATGTTTTTGTACGTATTACGCAGGAATCATAAACAAGTTATAACTCCGCTCTTTTAGGGTTGACAACGTACAGTAGAAGCAATATACTCGTATTAGAATATCCATATTTTAAAGATTTGAGCAAATATGAAAATTTCTGCCAAATATTATTTAACAATGCAGCGTAGGCGATAAAACAATGTTTTTGCATAATTAAATTTTGAACTATGTTTCAAAACTCGCATGTGAAAGCAATTTGAATATCATGAAAATTGAGAAAGACGTCGGCAATATAGAGAATAGAATTTCAGTTGCTTTCTAAAAGTAACTGGATGACAATATATTTTCCAAAAAATGTCTTTTTTATTTTTTATTCTATTGTCATTTTTTATTTATGTTGTAGTTCTCTTGTGAAGAACAAGTCTACATAGAGAACATTCCTACAAAATATCAATTCTTAAAATCGAAACATATGTCCGAATGATACCTATGAACATAAGTTAAATCTACATGATCCTTTCTAGGAAGTTAACAAAAAAAAGGGCAATTTCAGGTACACCAGTTATCATCAAGCTACTTTTAAAAGGGATGTGAAATTCAGCTTCCTGTATTACTGATAGGATTCAAAAATTTCGCGATATTCAATGTCTTTTTTTTATACGAATTGCATATGGTTCGCATATTACTTCTAAAATATGCATAATATATATTTTTGTTTTTTTACTATCGCTTATCCCCTGTTAAAACTTATTTCAACCAAATGTTCGTGTTAACAACAAATAATTAATATATTTGTAATCTATTTGCACAATATTGTTTTTACTGTTTTTTGTCAAGTTTCCGAGAAAGGGATTTAAAAAGGATTGAAATCCCTTTTGCTAAAAATAACATTTCCTATAATTGTTTGAATTTTTTTTTTTTTTAAGAAACCTGAAAACTTGACATTGATATGAATATAAATGTTGTTATCGCACAAATGAACGAAAAGGTTATTCTGGGTCCATATAGTCAAGTTCAACAGGTACAGATCATTTTGTGTATATTGTGTGACAGGGTGACCTTAAAAATTATTTTCCTTTATTTTAGCCCCCGGTACGGTATGCTATTTCTTTCTCCCAGCTTATTTTGTGTATTCCAAAAAATAACGTTACCTTACAAAAGACAGCCATAAAACAAAGCAGTACGATTAAATACTCTATAGCAATTTTTTTTTACTTCTAAGCATCGCACATTTTCAATTTTTATACCGTCGTATTGGGGAAAAAAAAAAAGTTCTTTTAAATGCATTTTGTTTGAAATCTCTATCTCCATTTTTTTTTAATATTAATTTTTTTTGTAGTTTTTAGAGCCATTTGCTTATTATTGGCAACAGAAGTACTCCATTTCTGTAGAAAGTAAAGGAAAAATAGTAGTTCTAAAATAGTAAATTATATAATTTTTTTGCCATTTTCTCATAACGACCGAAAGAAAATGTAATTAAAATACGTGCTATTTTGAAAAAAAATGTATAAACGAAAGATTTCTGTTAAAACAATGGAGATATTATAAAGTATATTTAATTTTAAGTATCTATGAATCATTAAATAGCCGGTTTTTTTTGTCAATTTTCTTCAATGACGCCATCCTTTTGCTGCATTTGTGCATTATTTCGCGATAGTGATGTGCTATGCATGCTTTACTGTAGCTGTTTAAGAGTAGATAGTAAATTTGGAATACTTAAGCGGATGCGAATGACGTCCTTTCACATAAAATAAAACGTGTGCTTTAAGTCTTAAAATTGAAATATGTTTTATACTACAGTAGAATTCCGCTTAATCGAGTTATTTTCTTCTGGTGGATTTGTGGCTTCTATTATTATGAAACATCCCTTATAAATGAAGTGTTAGGTGAAGATGAAAGAGCAGAACGCTTCATTTATAATGGCTGTTTCATAATAATAGAAGCCATCAGTCCATCAGAAGAAAATAAAATAATGGAAATGCCGGGGGCGACACTAAATTCTGAAAAAGCAAAATTCCTGTTCTCTAGGGTTTTTTTTCTTTTTTTGTTCGTCCTCTATTTCCCCCCGCTACCAAATCTTTTCGGAAAATATAAGGTCAGACATGTTCATTAAATTCCTTGTTTCTCAATGTTTTTCTAGATATTTGACAAAATGTATATATTCAAAATTGTCCGGAGACTTTTGGCTCCATATTGTATTCTTATGTTACATAGACCATATGTCTAAAAAGTTTAAATTAATTATTACTAAGAATTTTATGTAGTAGAAAAAAAATGATGAAAAATGCATTGTTTCAATGTGCAAACAGTAATTTTCTTTAATAAAATGAAAGAACTGTATTGAAACTAATGCCGTGAAGGAATTTTTTTCACCTTGTTATTAATATAGAAGTTAAATTAAGTAATAAAGTTTCCCTACTATATGCATTAATAGATTATTCGATCGAGCAAAACAAACAAGGCAGAACAATGATTTAAGTTTGAACAAATTTATTTTTTGTACATTTGAATATATCCGAAAGCTTTATGAGAGATTGAGATATGCATTACTAAAGTAAAATATTAATTTAATGGCTCAACCTCCAACAAAATTGAAAGATTTGATTCACAATAAAATTGATGCAGTTCCAAATGGTGAAAAAACAGGAGTTTACATAATTCCATTCAGCACAGAACATCAAAAAAGTTTATTCTACATGACATTTCGAAAAGTTGAAGAAAGGATAAAAATCCATTTATGTGATATAGACTTTAAGAAAGCAAGTACAGCTTTATCCAGATTGAATTAGAAAGAAAATATTAAGGTAAACTTCAGAAAAGCTAAAATTATTAATCCTACATCTAACCATTACTCTTCAATAATTCTTGAATCCATTGAGATGTTGCTTAGAAATGATACTGTCTGTAACGATGTCCTTTCGTATAATAATCCCGCGATTTGTTTTTGCGTTCTGGATATTTCGAGATATTTTGAAAATATGATTTAATCCCTTCTTCTTTCTTGAGCGGTGGACTGAACTTAACTTGCACATGCGTAGTATTTTATCTTGATTTACGTGTGTTTTCTTATATTCCAGTCAGTCAACTTTTCCCCTTAAAGATAGACGCGTGTGTGTTTAAAAGATCTTGTTTTACACTAACACCTATATAAGTTTTCGAGCCCTTTTTAAGTAATTCCATGTAATTATCTTTTATGAAATTATTCTCACATCTGTTCTTTTATGCAGAAACGCCAAAATATTACATTAAAACGTGCACTTCAATTTTGGTGCAATTAAATATAGTGTGACTTAACCTTCCGTCTACCAGACGGGTCCATTGGACCCGACAGCAATATTTAATGTAAATTTTTCTCATGAAAAATAGCATTCAAAGTTTCGCGATTACATGACTTTTCCTGCAATTGTCTCCTCTATGTATATGCAATTGCGATTAAAATTTTGTTCGAAATTTTTACCTATTTTTAATTTGTTTCATTGTTTACCACGCGGGTCCATTGGACCCAACATTAAAACAAACGTAATATACTGTTGCTTTCATTTCTAGGGTTGCCATAAATCATGAGGAGGAACAGGGTTACCATAATTGGCTGTTTATCGCCCATTTGGCGATGGATTTTTAGCGCCAATCTCACCAAATTTGGCGACTTTATAATGAAGTTTTGAGAACATTCTAGACTGATCTAGTAAACTTCGTGCTCTATATATAAAAGGTTACTTCTGGTTCAGAGAGTCATTTATCAACAGACACAGTTAGTGAGCGAATGGTGTCTATTGATGTTTTTGAGTCTTTTCATTGAAAATAGGACTTGATATTTGAAGACAAGTAATAAGGGTAGTTTGTACGTGCTTTGTTATTTTACAAATATTCATCATTTTCTTATTTCCTAACTTATTTTTTGTTAAAAACTGAATTGAAGATGAACAGAAAAAAAGTATTGACTGAAGAGGAAATTAAAAAAATTATGGAAAATCCGGACGATATAGAATTCGACACCGATGATGAAAATCTGTCGTCTGATGAAGGTGAAGTAGATTATGTTGAAATACATAATGAAATTTCTGATTCCTACTCAGAATCTGATAATGATTCCAATGAAGTAAATGTAGCAACCACAAGTACTTCAAATTCTACTTTTGTTTCCAAAAATAATTCACAGATCTGGTATAAGAATGAAGTTGCCAGACCACAAGGAAGACGTACTGAAATCAATATTTTACGTGAAAAATCTGGACCTTCAAGATTTGCAAATCGTGAAGTGGATTCCATATCATCCTCATTTCTTATCTATTTCCGAAAAAGACTTTTGGAAATTATAGTAAAATGGACAAACGCGGAAGGCAATAGAGTATTCGATAAAGAGTGGAAACCTATAGATATTATAGAACTTAAAAAATTCATCGGACTTTTATTACTTATTGGAGTATATAAATCGAAAAATGAAACAGTAAGCGAACTTTGGAGCATAAAAAATGGAAGACAAATATTTCGGGACATTATGAGTCGCAATAGATTCACAAGTATATTACGTGTCATAAGATTTGATGATGCTGCTGAGAGGCGTAAAAGAAGATCAACTGATAAATTAGAGCCAATAAGAGAATGCTTTGAATTGTGGAATAGCTATTTACAAGACCCTTATATTCCTAATTGGTCTATGACTGTCGATGAGCAATTAGTTTCTTTTCGTGGAAAATGTCCTTTCCGTCAGTATATGCCATCTAAACCTGGAAAGTATGGATTGAAGTTCTGGGTTATTTGTGACAGCGTAACATCGTATGCTTGGAAACTGGAACTATATACAGGCAAAAATGAAGTAAGAGAATCTCATCAGGGAGAAAATGTAGTTAAAAGATTGACGAAGGAAATTGAAAATTCTGGTCGTAATATTACATGTGATAACTTTTTTACGTCATATGCATTAGCAACACATCTTACTTCAAAAAAATTATCTCTTATTGGAACAATTCGAAAAAATAAACCTGAATTACCCGCTGTGTTCACAAATCCAAAACATCGTTCTGTATATTCTACTTTATTTGGGTTTCAAGAGAAGGCGACCATCATCTCTTACTGTCCCAGAAAAGGTAGAATTGTTACTTTGCTAAGCACAATGCATAACACTTATGATATTGACAACAGCTTAGAAAAAAAGCCACAAATAATCCTAGATTATAATAAAACCAAAGGCGGAGTAGATACGATGGACAAAATGGTAAGAGCATATAGTGTGAAACGCATGACACGTCGGTGGCCTTTGATTGTATTTTATAATATGATCGATATAAGTGCGATGAATGCATACATAATATGGTTGTCACTGAATGCTGAATGTGATCCGAAAATGAAAAAAAGGCGGAATTTCATTATTCAACTTGCAGAAGAATTAGTAGGTGAAGGAGGTATCGCCGTCTCAACATTTACTTCAGAACAACTTTACGCAAATAGTTTTGAACCGCCACGAAAAAAATCAAGATGTCATATTTGTCCCTCTAAAAAAGATCGAAAAACACGAACATTATGCAAGAAGTGTACGAAAAATGTTTGAGGAGAACATTCCGTCGTTATTTGTACTTCATGTACAGAATAATTTTATTATGATGAAAAATGTTTTGTAGTCATTATAATATACTATATATATTACTTTCTTACTGTATGTGTTACTTTCTTACTCTATTACTATACAGGGTGATTCAGCTCGTCGGTGACAAACTTTAAGGATCGATAGAGCACACCTAGACGAACATTTTTGAATAGGGAATGTAGGGTCCCTGACGCGATGGTAAGGCGCTAGGCGCTTTCGAAAATTTGGGTGCCGAAATTCGAAACGTCATAAAAACTAGGGAAATGGTTAGATTTTCTTGCTTGTTGCGTCGAAATGATTCTGTTTGTTTAGACTTTCTTCAGTACCAATTTGATAAGCGTATCTCTTAAAACATGGATAGGGGGCGCTGCAGACTTTGGAGAGCTAGACAACAACTTTAAGCCCGTTATTTTGATAATTTAACACATGCTCGCCAAAGTTTATACTCTAACTTAAAGTTTGAACCCAAAAGTAGAGCCCTGCAAAAAGCGTAAGAGCCGGAATAAAATGTCAAAGTACAGGGTGGTCGAAACTCGAAGGCTCCTAGGAGATAAACAAACAGATTTCTTGACTTATGGCATGCATTTTCATGATTCTGTTTGCTGGGGCTCTCTGAAACTCAGTTGAACGGTACAAAAAGAAACATCGATAGGGGGCGCTTTGGGCAAAAAACATAATTCGTTGACATTTCGGACGCTAACTGGAAACGGGGCGCTACGATCAGTTAGAAACAAAACAAGAGAGTAATTTACTTATCATAAGAAGCTATTAAAACTGCAGTTTGTTTTTTTTTTTTAACAAACATAGCTGGTTTCAATCATGCACAATGCGCGCAATAAAATTTACATAAGGTGCTTTTTGCTGATTTATGCAAAAGATATCGTACCATATCGATATGCAAAAGATACGTAATGCGTAGACGACAACGCGAGATGACGTAGTTGTATGCGCAGACACGTCTTTTGAACGTGCGGTACCTACTTAAGCTTCGGGTTACTTGTCTGCAGATCGGTAGTAGGATGGAACGGTACACAAACTCTGAATTGGCTGACATGCATTTGGCGTATGGCGCTGCTGGTTGTAATGGACGAGCCGCTCAGCGGTTGTACGCCGAGCGTTACCCCAACAGGCAAATCCCCTGCCATGCCTTCTTCGCTCGAGTACACCAGAGGTTGTCCACAACGGGATCTTTCGACGGAGGCAGGCCTGAACGGGAGCGATCAGTGAGCACCCCCGACAACGAAGAGGCTGTGCTTAACCTGGTTGAGGACAACCCAGGTCTTAGCACGAGAGATATCGCCAGACATGTTGGCATTTCGCAAGCAACTGCGTGGCGCATCTTACGTTCCCGGAATCTGCACCCCTACCACATCCAGCGGGTGCAGTTGCTCAGAGAGCAGGATTTTGGCCCTCGAGTGGAATTCTCAAGATGGTACTTGGCGATGAGGTCCAGGGGTCCCCGTTTTGTAAACAGCATTTTGTTTACGGACGAGTCCACCTTCAGCCGGGAGGGAATGTGGAACGCCCACAACAGTCATGTGTGGTGTGATGAAAATCCACATGAAACCAGAAGCCGAGCAGCCCAGGAGCGTTTCTCAGTAAATGTGTGGGCCGGCATTCTGGGGGATTGCCTCATTGGCCCTTATTTGTTACCTGAACGGCTGACAGGTGGAAATTACCTGATTTTCCTGGATCAAGTGCTGCCGCAGCTTCTGGATGAGGCGCACGTACCCGAAGGTTCGCGTCGCCAGATGTGGTTCCAGCACGATGGAGCTCCGGCCCATTACACGAACGACGTGCGTCTCCATCTAAACGCAAGGTATGGCCAGCGGTGGATCGGGCGTGGGGGTCCAGTTCACTGGCCTGCCCGATCACCAGACCTCACCTGCTTGGATTTCTTCCTTTGGGGTTACCTGAAGGCCGAGGTATACCATACACCTGTCAGCAGTGCTGAAGAACTTGTGGCGCGCATTGTGGCAGCTGCAGGGCAGATCAGAGATACTCCTGGCATTGTTGGAAACACACACTCCTCAATGCGACGGAGGTGCGAAGCCTGCATCATGGCCCAAGGTCGAAATTTCGAGCATCTTCTGTAGTGTTATTTTTTGTAAATAAATTTCCAGTATCATTGATGTTTTTGGTCTAAATTTATTCAGAAGTGTTGAGCAGAGGTAGAAAATGTGTTTTCATTATTACTAACTGATCGTAGCGCCCCGTTTCCAGTTAGCGTCCGAAATGTCAACGAATTATGTTTTTTGCCCAAAGCGCCACCTATCGATGTTTCTTTTTGTACCGTTCAACTGAGTTTCAGAGAGCCCCAGCAAACAGAATCATGAAAATGCATGCCATAAGTCAAGAAATCTGTTTGTTTATCTCTTAGGAGCCTTCGAGTTTCGACCACCCTGTACTTTGACATTTTATTCCGGCTCTTACGCTTTTTGCAGGGCTCTACTTTTGGGTTCAAACTTTAAGTTAGAGTATAAACTTTGGCGAGCATGTGTTAAATTATCAAAATAACGGGCTTAAAGTTGTTGTCTAGCTCTCCAAAGTCTGCAGCGCACCCTATCCATGTTTTAAGAGATACGCTTATCAAATTGGTACTGAAGAAAGTCTAAACAAACAGAATCATTTCGACGCAACAAGCAAGAAAATCTAACCATTTCCCTAGTTTTTATGACGTTTCGAATTTCATCACCCAAATTTTCGAAAGCGCCTAGCGCCTTACCATCGCGTCAGGGACCCTACATTCCCTATTCAAAAATGTTCGTCTAGGTGTGCTCTATCGATCCTTAAAGTTTGTCACCGACGAGCTGAATCACCCTGTATATATCACTTTTATATATTGTATAAGGTGCATTAATAACAAATATATTCATTGTAGATAAATGGGTGTTTTGTATATTTTGAAATCCTATATATTTTACATATGGGTCCAATGGACCCGAATGGTAGTTCTTGCATATACTTTTTTTTGGTAGTCTGAAGGTTAATCATGATAACACTGTACAACAGTGGTTTTGTCCTAAAACTAATATTAGTCGATCCTCGATCAGTTTTTGGCGCTGATTCCGAATATGCTTTCCGTTTATCTCTAGGTGGTCGAGGTTTTGAGAAATTTGCATATTCAAATTTATGCAAATTTAAGCTTTTTTGTGCTATTTTATGCAAATTTTAGACACAATATATGTCACATCTAATTACGTTTTCTAGATAATGACTACTTGACTATTTGCATCAGATAAATGTCACGATTTCCATATTCTTAACGTTTATTTATCAGTCATTAAGCCTAATATGCATATTTTTCAATGTGTAATGTCTACAACACTATCAACTTTAAAATAGTTGCCACAGAGTTGACGTAATGTTTGAATAATCTGATTTCAAATCTGCAGTCTGTTTTCTTATGTCATGTCTACTTTTTGAGTAAGACGAATTTCTACTTTTGCACGGCATTAACACAGGTTTGATATATGATGCTTTTTAGGGGTGTGTAAATCATTGACGAGAAGGTGAACAGGGTCAGATTCATATCAGAGACATAAACAAAAATCTATATAATCGAATAAAAAATAAGTAGTAAAATCTATCCTAGCTAGTTGAAGTTTATCATACAAAGTATCATAAAAAAGCTATTTCTAACCTACTTTGATCAAAAACTAAAATTTCACTTTTTCAAAAAACTAGACGAGATAGAAGAAAACTGATACAAGATTTGAAGTCAGCTCAAAAAACTGGTTTAGAAACATATTAGCGTACTCGTGCGGCAGAAACATTTGAACGTCAAGAAACATTATTACAAAAACATGAAAAATATGCAAATTAGGCACAATATTTCACAGTCACATGTCAGTATAATCTCAGAAACAACGTTTTTGTGAAGTAAATTAGGTAGTAATCGTAACATAAAAAAAAACCCTGTCTGATATTGCTTTATACCTTAAATTTGCAAATAATTGTATAAAATTTACTAAATTTGCATAAATTGAAATATGCAAATATCTCTCAAACTTGACGTGCTGGAGTAAATCTAAAACTAGATTCGGAATCAGCACAAGAAACCGCATAAAAAAACAACTAATTTCTCTTTTAGGACAGGGCAAAAGCTCAAATTCGTTGACCAGTGTAATATATGAAAAAAAAAAAACACCATTCTATTCATTCGACTGTACACGCTCGCCCCATTCTTTTCGTTTCTTTGAAGTATCAGTTAATTTGTTTGATATGAATAACCCATTCCATAAACTGCATTGCCCTTAAATTCTGATATTTAATTAATTTTATTAGAAAATTATTTCTAAGAACAAATAATAAGGTATATTTAATTATCGGGATATTAAATAAACAGTCAAGTGCGAGTATTACTCGCGCACAGAGGTTCCGTGGAATAAATATATGAATTTGTAATTGTTGTTAAAAGAAGACTTTGTAAAAAAACTATAAAACGTAGTGTTGGGTATAACTGTATATACTAGTACCATGAAAGCTCAAAGAGATATGGAACCTAAATAATATCGAATATAACTATTTTGTGCAACTCATTTTTTAACGTTATCCTACTCTGTTTATGATGAGCTTAATTCGGCACTGATAATAAAAGCAGTGCATACTTAAACTTCATTTGGCATTTGATAATACTACATTCAGCGTAGTAATAACTTTTCTTCCTACAATATAGCTGAAACAAAATCTTTGTTCAAAGTTTAAATTTGGCATTGTGCTAAGCGCGTTTCAAAAGGAGGTCGCAAAGTTTCAAGGACGCCTTGGTCCGTGCCGCGTTTTTCCAGATAGGTTTTTAATTAACTTTTAAAGTCACTTGAGACGTATTGCGAGATGCACTCAATACAAACTAGTCGCGAATCCCATAGTATTTATGTGGTTCATTCTAATTATCTAATCTAAGGATTCTAAGAGTCTCAGGACTCTTCAAAATATTTGAAAATTAAATTTTATTAGATGTTAAACTCCTATCTTTACTGAACATTTTTATATAATTGTTTCCTTGAAATTACCATTAGAACAGAAGTTATGGCTTTTAGAATTATACTCGCTCACTAGCTGAAGCGGCGTTTCCGAAACTTTGAAGTCATTTTTCTGCAAAACAAGTTTTTTGGCATAACGCGCAGGGTACCTCAAAAACTTCTGAATACTTTTTCCCAAAATTTTTGAAACATATATTTCATGTTAGTCTGTATAAACTGATCCTAAAATTTCCTTTTTATTGTTCAAAAAAATATTTTTTTAGGTCATTATACTGTTGAAGTTTTTAAAATTTTGTATTAGCTAACTACAACTTTGCATTAAAAATATAAAAAAGTTTTAAATACAAATGTATTTAAGTTCAGGGTAATTATTACAATCTGAAGTATAAGTAGGCACCAAAATTTTCATTCTAGTTGCAATATTTATTTTGTAATCCTGCGCGTAAAATCTTATGCCAATTTTCTGCTCGACAAATGTCCAACAGTTTTGAGCCCCCTATAAATACTAAATCTGCATCTTGCAATTTTTTTAAATACATAAAATGAAAGAACATATTTATATCTTTCATCACAATAAAAATTATGTTTTTAAATCATATGCATTTTAAGACATTAAATGTAGCAAATGGTCCTTTTTTTTTTTTTTTTTCCAATTTTAAGAGTCCCGAGACTCTTTAAATTATTCTGTTTTTAACAATTTGACGTTTATTGCTTTTATAATACTTCTGGACATTTTATTACACTTATATATCATTAAAAGTTGTTAACTAGGCATAGATTATGCCGCCCCTGTCATTATGTATGTCCAAAGTATCCGTATCTTTAAGGGTTAATATCTCGGCTAATTACTGACAATTTTTTTTCAAAAATCATTATCAACAATGCTTTTATACTTTTGCTACGATAGGTACCTTCAGCACTGCTCAACAATTTTGCTGAATGCCCGTAAATCGAAATTTGTGTGTAACAGAAAAATGCGATTTTCTCAAAAACTATGTGATTTAGGTTAATCGCTATAATTTTCCTTCCAGGTTTAAGTTAGCGTCTACTACCTCTTATTTTTTCGTAATTTTAGTGTCAGTAGATTCGGAATTAGATAAGGGGGGGGGACATATTTTTGCGCTACATTTTGGGTGATAACTTTGAAAATATAATACCTAAAATTAAAAGGAATGTATTTTTGAGTTCAGCGTTACGAAAGCTTTCACACAATACCCCCACATGATATAAAATGAAAAAAGTTTTTTTTTTTTTTTGCAAGTAGCTTAATTAGCCCCTATACATTTTTACTAAATATATTTATGAATGTTTAATGATCTGAGAATATGTGTGTCAATAGTCTTTATTACTTCCCCGAATTTGAAATTTCCACGTTCCATAGTTTACGAGTAAAATGCCTGTGACAGACAGACAGACAGACACAGGATTGATCTTATAATTGTTACGGGTTTACGTTTTAAGTACGGAACCCTAAAAATTAGTTACATATTGTTTTTTAACAGTTTAGAATGCTAATTATAAAATATATAATATTCAAAATTTAAATTTATTTCTTGTGTTTTAATAATGCGATATTTTCACGAATTTTAATAATGCAATATTTCTTGCGATTTGTTTTGTTAAACCAACTGAAATACCTTTTCCAAACGAGCTACTATTTATATATATATATATAAATTCCAATCAACGCTCTTTTTGAAGTACATATAAAATCACCTTACATAAGCAACACGCAAAAGCATCAATATGCAAATTACAGTTTGCTATATACTTTATTTTTTTATCTTTTTAAGAAAAATATCCGAGACACATTTTGAATGCTGTAAAAATAAATAAATAATTAAAATAAAATAAAATAAAATAAAATAAAATAAAAAGCAAAAATAAAATTCAAAACTTGAATTAATCACTGCCAAATTTTAGCAAGAGGCTGTTTTTATATTTTCAAACTTTTATATTTTTACTATTTAAAGAAATATATATATATATTCACACTAACATTGAATTCACACTTCTTAAGCATTTTAAAAAACAAAATTCAATAATTAAGATTACATTTTTGGTGAATAAACGTAGTTAGTATCCGTCGATACGTCTAACTATACCTGGAGAAAAATATTGCTCGATATTTTAAATCTATATCACACTAGTATATATATTTAGCTTCTATTGTTATGTATCCAAGATTTGACATATTGTACCGTAAGATAAAAGGGTAAAAAAAAAATTTAAATGTCTAAAAATATTAAAAAGAAATCTATTTTAGAATTTTAAAAACTAACGTTAAATATGCGTTTTTTTAAATACAACCATAAAAATTATACCATTTATTTATTTAGTTTTTATAAAATATTAAAATATAAGTTCCCGATCGCCTTCCTGAAATTCAACCTGCCATTAGTTCTAATATCATCAGAAAACTTAAAAACCGGAAAGTCCCTAACTATGATAAAATCTCCAAAATTGATTTAAAAAATCTTCGTCTAATTCGTATAAACAATCTTACTAATCTTAAAAATGCTATTCTTAAATTTCACTATTATCCTAAACCTTGGAAAACCTCTGTAATTTCTCCTATTCCTAAACCACAGTGTGACAAAGGTCCGACTAACTTTCGCTCCATTGTACTACTACCCTCTTTTAGCAAAGTTGTTGAGAGCGTCATTAGGTTCCAGCTTCATGATATTTTAGATGAAAAAAACATTCTCACACCTGAGCAATTTGGCTTCAGAGCCTAACACGCAACCCAATATCAACTGCTTCGTGTTGCAGAGTTTCTTAGTGAAAAACCTCAACATGAACATTCCAGCTTCAGTTGTGTTTCTTGACGTCTCTAAGGCTTTTAACAAAGTCTGACATGTGGGCCTCCTATTAAAATTATTTAAGCTTGGTAGATTCATACACCTAATACATTAAGAGGTTAGTGACCGCACTTTCTGCTTTCGCATTAACAATATACTCTCCACATTTTACTATATTTTTGTTGCCATACTTCAAGGCTCGGTCCTTGGCTATATACTGTTCAACATGTGCTTTAAGAGGCCACACTAGTCACTCAAAAAGACCCGGATGATAATGTTAATGCTAAGGGGAAGTTATTTTTAAATATCTCGCTTGAAATTTGATATTTTCGAATGATTTGTTTTTGCATAGGATAGTTGAGGACATCTACAACCGGGCTAGTTTTACATTTTTCATTTTGGTGTCAGATTTGTTTAAAAAAATTACTTTTACTTTCTAACCAGTTATGAAATTGAAACTATCCTAATATTAAAAAAATCTATAACCAAAATCGAAAAGTAAAAACTAGCCCGCTTGTAGATTGTCCTCAGCTATCCTATGCAAAAGAAATCATTCGAAAATATTAAAGTCAAAGCGAGAAATTTGAAAATAACGACTGCATAGACTTTATATTAGCGTTTTCCTCTTTTGCCGTGAATGAAGTGGGCTGTTAACGATATTTCACACTCACTGAGGATTTTTCTTGACCTGTATGCTGACGAAACGACACGGCATGTACACCTCTGCTTACCATCGATACACCTAATACAAAATCCTCCAAAAATATATTTACGATTACCTTAGCTGGTGTATCCTATGGCGTGTTAAACTTAATGAACAAAAAACTGCAGGCATTTACTTCTCTAAAAAATTAACATACCCTAATTGTCTTACTGTTGATAACACCAATATTCCCTGGTCTATCCATGCTAAATAGCTGGGGATTACCCTTGACAAAGGATTGACATGGAAAAAACACTTCGTACTATCAGACGCCTATTCAGCGGGATTTCTAAATCTGTCTCACCTCTCCTTAAAACTAAAACTCTTTCAATAAAAATAAACCTAACTTTTATAATGTATGCATCAGGTCTACAGCAACTTATACCTAATGTGTACTTTGCATGTAAAACAAACATGAAATATAGTTGCAGAACACACAACAAAAACGTCCGTAATATCAGAATCGGCAA
The DNA here is from genome assembly GCA_963932465.1 of Maratus speciosus. NCBI lineage: Eukaryota > Metazoa > Arthropoda > Arachnida > Araneae > Salticidae > Maratus > Maratus speciosus. Next base: position 309,859,327 of record OZ010800.1, read on the forward strand.
CCGTTATCTTAGAAACACCGCCATCTTAGAGAGTTAGGCACTACATCACTCAAAAAAAGAATCAATCAGCTTACCAAAAACTTCTATAAAACTGTCTATAATATTCCAAATCAAATAGTTCCAGACTTACTAGACTATGAGGTCTCCGACCCCGCCAACCGTAAACGCAGAAAATATGCTTTTTTAATTGAAGATGAGATTCTCTCACTCTTCTCATATACTTAAACCTTTTTTGTCTATCCTGACCTTTTTTCTAAAAAAAAATACTGTTATTCTTCTATCTTTTTAGCATTTCTATTTTTATTAAACTAAATGTATTGTCTCTGTTAAGAGTTTTTTTTTTATGATGGGGATTTCCCTCGGCAGTTCTTTCACCTGCCTCTTGTGGATCTAATCGAATTCTTTTATATTTATTTTTTATTTTATCTATGGGTACTAATATTATAAAGAAGTAAAGTTTGTTCGTTTGGTTGTTTATTTGTATAAGGAAATCTGTGGAACTAGTTAACCGATTTCAAAAGTAATGGTATCAAAATGATGGTGTTAGTCCCTGTTTGAACATAGGCTATATCTTATGCCCATGTCAATACCTCAAAGAGGGTGCAGGAGCAAAAAACTGTCTAAAAATCCGATTTTTATGTTACTGAAGGGCCTAGAAACATGAAATTTGGAATGGTAGTTATAAGATATGAAAGATCTCTAAGAACATTTCTTAAAAAATTCGAAATTTAAAAGTGGTGAAAACAAGCAAAAAACGTACTAAAAAGCGTTCTAAATGGCGATTTCCACGCAATCTCAGGAAGGACCGAACCGATTTAAAAAATAATAGTGTCAAAACGAAGGTGACAGACCTTGCTCTAACATAGGCTATATCTTACGTCCATGCCCAAAACGGGTGCAGGAAAAAAAAGTTCTAAAAATGCGATTTTTGTGATATAAAGGATCTCTAAGAACATTTCCTGAAAAATCGAAATTTGACAGGTGTGAAAATGCGCGAAAAGCGTTCTAAAAATGTTCTAAATGGCGATTTCTACGCAATCTCAGGAATTATCAAACCGATTTCAAAAGTAATCATTGGGAATTGAAGATGACAGCACTTGCTCCATCATACGCTTTATTTCCTGTCGTTGTCACTAGCACCTGGGGGTTGCAGGATCAAAAAACGTTCTAAATTGCGATTTTTGTGATACTGCGGGGGCTAGCAATTTGAAATTAGGTATTGTAGTTATAAGATATAAATGATTTCTAAGAACATTTCCTGAAAAATTCAAAATTTAAGAGGGGTGAAAATGGACGGAAAGCGTTCTAAAAACGTTCTAAATTGCCATTTCTACGCAATCTCATGACGTACCAAACCAATTTTGAAAGTGATGGTTGAAAATTGATGGTTGCAGCCCTTGCTCCGATATAGACTCTATTTCATATCGGTGCCACTACCACCTGGGGGTTACCGGATCAAAAAACTAAATTCTAAATTGAGATTTTTGTGATACTGCAAGGGCCTAGCAACTTGAAATTTGGCATGACAATTACTTATAATATGTAAATGCTCTCTGAGAACAGTTTCTAAGAAATTCGAAATTTAAGAGGGGTGATAATGCGCGAAAAGCGTTCTAAAAAAGTTCTAAATTGCAATTTCTACGCAATCTCGGGAAATATGAAATGAATTTCAAACATAATGGTTGCAAATTGATAGTGACGGTTCCTACTCAAACACAGTATTGTATGTTGTTGTCACTAGCACATGGGGTTTTCAAGAGCAAAAAAAATGTTCTAAATCGTGTTTTTCGTAACAGTAAGGGGTCTAAGATTTTCAAATTTGACATGGGAATTACTTAAATGATGCAAATGCTTTCTAAGAACCGTCGAAGGAAAATTCCAAATGCAAAAAGGATGAAGTGAGTGAAAAGCGTTCTAAAAACTTTCTAAATTACGATGCAGAAATTATGATTACGATTACAAAAATAATGGTTGGAAATTGGGGGTAATAGAACCTGGTTAAACGTAAGCTATATTTTATGTGGCTGCCACTACCACCAGATGGTTGCAGGAGCAAAAAGCCATCTAAATTGCGATTAATTCTGAAGATGGTAGAAACTTTAAATATGCCATGGTACTTACTTATAAAATTTAAATACCGTCGAAGAACTATCGAACATAAATTCGAAATTTAAAAGGGGTGAAGCGAAGGGAAGGAGTGAAAAGCGTTCTGAAAATGTCCTAAATTATGATTTGTATACAATCTCAGGAAATAATAAACAGATTTCAAATTTAATGGTTGAAAATCAATGGTGACAGTCTGTGTTCTTACATGGGCTATATTTTATGTCGGTGCCACTACCACGTGGGGTTTGCATGAACAAAAAATGTTCTAAACAAGCCTTTAAAAAATTATGTTTTCTATGAAAAATTAGGAAATGCCAAACCAATTTCAAAATTAATGTTGTCAAATTAATGGTGACAGTCTGTGTTTCAATATCGATATTTTATGTTAGTGCCACTACCACCACCGAGGTAGTAGACCGTTAGACAAGAAGCTGGGAATTTGATACGATGGTTAATTTTAAGATGTAAATGCGCACTAAGAACGGTTTCTAAAAAAATTCAAAACTTCAAATGAATACTAAAATGAGTGTATTAAATGAGCTTAAAAGCTTCAAAATACTTTCTAAATTATCATTTATTAAAAAATAGTTTTAGTACTTCTTATTAATGTAACTCTCATTTCTGCCTAATGCAGTGTAATAATGAAGTTTAGTCAAACTGTGGCTTAATTAGTAATTTTTGAGTTATTCCTAAAAGTATAATTTCTTCTAATAAAAATTAGACATACAAATAACACTTGGCATATTTCAATTATTGCTAGCAAAGCCGTGGGTTTTGCTAGTACAGTAGAATCTCGATTATCCGAAGTAATTGAGACCGTCTCTCTTTCGGAAAAATCTAAATTTTCGGTTAATCGAGACTACTTCCATTTTAAGATCAATTAGGAATATATGTGATATTTCTTATTATGGTGACAAGTGCTTAATAAAAATAAAGCAATAGCAAAATAGAAACAAGAATAAATTACCTGGATTTTAATTTTCAAATTAAGTACCTTTTACACATATCACAAGGGTTTGAAAAAATGTTTTGTTTGTCGCAATTTCGATTGTCTTTGCTTTGAAGCTCGATCACGGAGTTTTTTTTATATTATTAGTTCATCAGTATCAGAATCTTTCTGCTGCAGTCATGCCAAACCTTTTTCAAAACATTCAGAAGCTTCAGAATTGCTAATTTGTTCGTTTTCTTCGTACCATTCCGCAGCTTACGGAAACTCAAGTTAAATTCAGAGGAACTTTAAGAAAAGGGATCGAAAATATTTATATTTTTTCGTTGTTTAGAAAGGACCGCTTACACACAGGGAATACGGTAGTTAAAAAAAAGATGCATTCAAAATGGATTTTGTCCACAAAGAATGTGATTGTTTAAAAAAAAAAAAAAAAAAGTTTAAAAATGGATTTTGGTTTACCGAGATATTCGGTTAAAAGAGTTTCGGATAAAAGAAGTTCTGCTGTACTTTTATATATTGTTAAAGTCATAAGTATTTATTTTTACTCTCATTCCTACCTTAATGATTTTTTTGCTTTTTAATATGGATTAACTACTCTTAAAAAAAATTGTGTCATGGCTCCCTATGTCTCATATAATTGAACCACCTTTACATTGGATGTTAAGTTGCTCAGCGACTAACTTATCCAGAACACCTCCTACACTGTTCCATTTTTCCAATATAAATTCAATATATCCAAAGTATAAGTTCCAAAGTAAAGACTTTTATCATATATCAATATATTGTGCGTAACAACTTGAAAATAACCGAAAGGAAAGAATGTCACTATAATAAGGATGTTATGACATAAAATTAAGCTAAAACTCCCTCAGCTTTTATCGATAAATAATTCGAATAAATCCATATGGTGTTACGTTTTGTGACATTTTCATCATATCGATAAAATTATATCGCGTGTAATTTATTTTTTAGCAAAACTATCTAAGACATAATAATCCTCTTCTGACGACACTTATACTAATGTAAGGATTCAAGTATGTGAATTAATTTATTACTATTAAAGGTTTAATTAATACAGACAGCGAGATAACAGAGTTAATGCTTAAAAAATGAAAGGCATGCAGTTTTAGCAACAGTTTTTAAAAGAAATATAATAAAAAAATCTAAAATATTTTATTGATATATAAATCAGCCATAACTAATATAAAATTGCGAAAATAAGGAATAAAACTGAAAAAACATATTTTCAAATGCATTTTCGAGGATATTTTTAAATGATTATAATTATAGAAATAATTTAATAAAGATACAAATAGTTTTAAAATGAGTTTTGAATTATTTCAGCTTTTTTACTTCAATAATACCTACTTAGATGATTTTGTTAAAGTGCTATTTTTGTCCATCTTTGGCCGAGACGACGAAATATTTACGGTTAATACATGATTCGCTTTCACAAGTTTTACTAAATTGTACTATTAAATTTTTACGAAAAGAAAATTCACTATTTTAAAATATAGTTCATTAATATTAAATATATATTTATTATTTGGCGAGACTATAAATAATCCATTTATTTTTCGTTTTATAAGTCTCAATTATTTCGTGCGACGATTGAAACGCTTTATTTCGGAATTCAAAATTTTGCGCACAATAAAAAGTCAAATTACCAGTGATGGAATCAGAGGCTACTTTTACTGATTAAACCTAAATTTCAACAAAAAACATCACTATTTCAAAGTAAGTAATCATTCTTTTATTGATTTGCTTCGACATTTATTTCTTTACTTAAAAACATAAGAGTAATCCGTTAAATCATGTTTTTCATTTATCCAACATTTAGATGAATATCTATAATAAAGTGTATTTTACATTAAAGAACCTTCTAGCATAAGACTTCCCTGTTTAACCGCAATAACATTTAATAGTTTTCAGTTACATATTCAACGTTTTAGTAAGACCAAATCTATACAGATTAAAATGACAGTAATTAGTAGTACAAAACTTAAGGGACATACATAAATGAGCTTTTGTTTTCGTAATGTATATTCTGAATTCATAAACGGAACTTCAGTTTTATTATTGTGATTATTTTTTATATAAAAAGCATTTTTGTCAGTAAGCAGCAAGTCTAATAAATCATCAATAAAAATACTCTCATATTTTCCATTTTCTAAAATAATGTGTTAATTAATTTTTGGAAGCAAAACACATTTTATGTTTGTGTTTTTCTTAACTTGTGATGTTCAATAAATTTTACAGAAAAGTTAATTTAAGAAATAACTTATTTACAAATCAGAAGAGCAAACCTTCAAGTTATGATAGGGTTACTTAAATTTACAAATTTTAATAAAAAAGTTTGCAATGAACATTGCTAGCAAAAGATTATAAAAACTATACGATAAAATGAAAATTATTAAACGAAATGTGTGTTCCTGTAAGATAATAAATATATAGGTTATATTACATGTTTAAAGAAATGAAGAAGTATAATAGAAATCATTTTGAAAACAAAAGAAAGTTATCATCCTTTCATTAAATTCATCAAAAAATTATATTTTTAACAACAATATTGAAATAATGCGGTAAATCACACATTTCAATTTAATACTGTCATATATTTTAATGTTACTTCATAAAGGTATCTTAGACATCAGGCTATATAAATATATTTTTTCTGAAATTACAGCGTTTCTGGATACTTTAAAGTTCTTAAAAGTATTCTCTAATTGGTTTCAAAGGGGAATTCGTTTTTCATAAAGTTGCGTTTCACTAAAGATGTGATATTATATTAAATCCAATTAGAAAAGAACGGCAAAAACAAATAACCTTTGAAAATATGCCAAGGTATACATATTACATAACTGCTGATATGATGTTGAAAGGACTTGCGTTATATTTATCTAATTATTTCTCATAGTAAGTCGGTATGAATATAGGGGAATTTAATCAGCTGTACCAATATATATATATATATATATATATATATATATATATATACAGTCGAACCTCTATTTAACGAAGTCGCTAAATCCCGGAAAAAAGTTCGTTATATGGAAAATTCGTTAAATAGAGATCTACTTTTTAAAATACTTTAAACTACACAAAACAGATTTTAAACTCATAAGCACCAAATATTTTTACTAAAAGTAATTAATCCCATTTTTTTATATAAATTATATCGATTTGTTTTATTTATTTTACCCATCATTATCGATCATCAATTCATTTTTCTATGTGTGTAAATCTTTGAAATCTGCAAGGAAAACAAAACATTGTCCGGGAATACACTGTATTTTCTGTTTAAAGTAAATAGTTTTACATTTAAATTAACAAATTTTAATGATTTTATCGTATTTATTATTGTTATAACAAGTACGTTTATCCATACATTAACATATGCGTCCTTAAATTTAGTTTCTGAAAAACTCTGTTAGTTTTGTCTGAGTTTTTTCTTTTAAAAAGTACTTTCCCTCATAATACATTTCACATCTTTGCAATACACCAAAAACCCCTTCATGCGTATTTTCTTCTAACTATAATCCGCGTCGGATTGTTTCAAATGATTTTAGCATTTCATCATACGAAGTTTTGTTAATTCCTGCATCATGATCATTTCCATCATCGTCTTCATCGCAATTCATTGCAATATTGTTTTTATTTTTCACACTGTTGAAAATATCCAACTCGGATAGTGTTTTCGAGGCCTCAATTGCAGAATTAAGTGAAATACAATCATCAATCAGCACATCATGGTTAATTTCTCCTTTTTTTCTTACTCTATCCACATTTTTGTAAGTTACTCTAAGAGATTATCGTCTTCGTCCTCCGTACTTACCGAATTCTCACTGCTGACAAAGAAGGCGCCTGGTAAAATTAGTTCAAGGCCATTGAACATCATAAAATGCGTTTAAAGAAAGAATAAGTTGAAATGTCCAGAAATATTGTGAGAAATGGGGAGAAAAAAAAATTTGATCATAAGAAAAAGTTCGTTAAATGGAGAATGTACTTCGCTATTTGGAGGTTATTTTACGAAGAAATTCGCAAAATGTTTTTGGTTCTAAGGAAAAGTTCGCAAAATAGAGTAATTCGCAAAATAGAGGTTCGTTAAATAGAGGTCCGACTGTATATATGTATCCTACATTTAAACGCTATCACTATTTAATGTATATTTAATTATAATAAAATCACCTTTTCTATCAAACATAAAAATAATTGAACACTGCAATTTGAAAACAGTTTTGGAACAGCAGTTTTAATTAAAGTTATGTAATGAATAGGAAGAAAAAATAATTTTTTTTAAATGATATTAAACAATAATATCCATCATGATTACTCATGTATGGAAAAAACTTTTAAAATAATAAATGTAATTAGGACGCAAAATTTTTGGGACTAAATGTGCCTTTCTTCATCTGTCAAAAACTGTTTTGTATCTCAAATGAAAATCAAATTTCAAAGTAATTGCTTAAAAGGCGCAAAGGCCAACCTAGTGAAAAAGAATCCATGCCGGGACTCGAAACAGGGCCATCAGTAAAGCGCACTAAAATTTTGAAATGTTTGAAATTTGATTTTCATTTGAAATGTTGTATGCAAGGCAAATGTTTCTCTCGGGAAAAAATTCCGAGTATTAATAATACAGTTTTATATCTTGATAATTTGTTTAACATTTCTCTTCTATTTTGTTCTTCCATGTTCTGTTTGATCTGATGCCCCTTATTTTATTATTGGCTGATTGATTCAACCTTTTTTCTGTCTTATATTTCTTTACAGTCTTTTCTTTCAAACTAGTACTATGTCTCTTTTGATCATGATGAAGAAAAGAAATGTTATTTTGAAACACATCGTGCATTACTTATCTTATGATCTTTTAAGTTTTTTTTCCCTTTATATTCTGCACGAAAGCCAATTTTACAAAAATTTATTATTAGCTGACTTTTTGGTGTTGCCCGATCCGGTGATAATAATGTTAAATATACCTAAAATTAGTATTGAATGATATATAATAATATTTTAAATTAAAATCTTTCGAAATAAAATTAATGTTGGAATCCCTCTGTCTTCGACAGCGTACACACTCTAATTTGCATGATTTTACATTTTAAAATAAAAATCTATCCAAACGAACCTAGAAATGACGGCCCGACTCCCTTAGACAGCACAACAAGGCGTGGTACGCGCGTTTCGATCTGTTTAGGTTTCATATTTTAAAACTAAAGACCGGCTTAGCAAGTCTCGTGATAATAACTTTAAATATACTTAAACAGTCATGAATGAATTTATATTTTTAAATAAAAGTCTTTACAAACTAACCTAACGTTGAAGGCTCTACTTTCATATTTTTAAGTGAAAATTTGTCCAAATGAACAAAGGGACCCTCGTTATATTGATTGACGATTTAATTTTTGACGTTTAGATACAAATTTCAATTCTTGCAAAAAGTTCCCAAGAAATCCTAAATAATTTAAAACGCCATATTTTAAACTATATTTTAAACCATATTGTAATTCATATTTAATTCATATTTTAAGGGTCTCAGGACTCTTAAAATTGGAAAAAATGAAAAAGAAAATGACCATATTCAACATTTAATATCTTAAAATGTGTTTAATTTTAAGACACAGTTTTAATTGGGATAAAGGTACAAGTTTTGTCTTTCATTCCATGTATTAAAAAATTTTCAAGATGTAGCATTAGCATTTACAGGGGGTTCCAAACTGTCAGACATTTGACAAGCAGAAAATCGGCATAACAGCTTACGCGCACGATTACAAAATAAATATTGCAACTAGAATGAAAAGTTTGGATCCTACGTATACTTCAGATTATAATAATTACCCTGAATCTAAGTAAATTTACATTTAAAGCATTTTTATATTTTTAATACAACGTTGTATTTAGCTAATGCAAAAATTAGAAAATTTCAACAGTATAATCACCTAAAGAAATACTTTTTTGAAAGATAAAACAGAAATTTTAGGTTCAGTATATACATACTAACATCAAACATATCTTTTGAAAATTTCATGAAAAAATATTCAGAAGTTTTTGAGATATCTTGCGTGTTACGCCCAAAAACGTCATTTGGAGAAAAATGATTTCAAAATTTTGGAGACGCCGCTTAAGCTACGGAACGTGTATAAATTAAAAAGCTATAACTTCTGTTCTAATAGGAATTTAAAGGAAACAATTATATAAAAATGTTCAGAAAAGATAAGAGTTTAAAACCTAAAAAATTTAAAATTTCGAAAATTTTAAAGCTTTAAGAGTCCTGAGACCCCTTAATTCATATTATTTTCCCTATTTTAAACTCAAAATATAGTATATATCTGTTAAAGAATTAGGTTTTCCAGCGCAAGCGCGCACAAGAAAACATTCAACTTTGTGGAGAGATTTAAAAAAAAATGCATGAAGAAAATTTAAAAGTGACTTCCAGAAATGATATTTTAAGCAAATATTACATTTTGTTAAATAAAGACATCGATAGAAAAGAGAAGTTATTTTCCAAAAATGAGCACATTTTTTTGGAATTTTGTTCATGAAAACATTTGAAATAGTTAATAGGTTACTATTTTCAAACGAATTACACCGTTAGAAGGATAAACTTACGTAAATATATCTTGTTATTATTCGTTTTCTCTTTTCTGAACAGTTACCCGAATAGGATTCAAAAGAGAGGAATGCGGGGAAACTAGGGAAAAAGCGTTTTGAAAATATTGTTTAAAAGAGTAATGTATTTAAATCGATTGCACAGTTAGAAAGGGTAAAGTACGAAATCGAATCATGTATTTTTTGTTCTATGTTAAGACAAAAGTCGTTAAACCAATCAGCGTTACGGAAAAAAAACAGCGTTTTCCTACTCTATATACTTCATGTGCAGTACGGCCTTTCGGCGACTTCTCTGTCACTTTTCACGCCATTATGCTATGTTTATTATAGTTTTTTAGTTTATATATCCGTTAATTGAGAAAAAATAAAAAATCTTATTCTTGGCTGCAAAAGGACCCGTTTTGGACTATACTCACACAAATTTTCACTCCTCTACGTGCAGTAGATATTAATCGCGATAGTCTACACATTAAGCGAAACTTTCTTTTATTAGTATAGACAATATGAATTATTAATTAGAAAATTATGTACAATTGTTTAAATAAAAATCTTATAATTAATTTTAAAAATATTTTTCATGCAATTAAATAAACAAATCTTATTTCCATCAACACATTTATCTTACATTTTTTCCTTTATTAAAAAACATATAAAACCAAAATCGTGAATTTTAGATTTCATTTTATTTTTTAAAAAATATTTTAAAACATTTGGACCTTCATTAATCATGAAAGCACATTCTACAATAATCTTCCTACATAATAAATTTTACTAACATTATAGATGATTACCATATTTAACACTTCTAAGAATCCCACTAAATGGTTTATAGATTTTAAGATAGAAAATCCTTTTTCCATTAAGTCGAGTTTCTACGAATTTGTAATGTTAAATGAATCATATCGGAAAAGTCTTTGTAAGAACAAATAACTTTTGTATATATGGCGAGGTACAGTCGTGGAAAAAAAAAAGTAAACACCCCCTACGAACTCCTCAACAAATTTTCGTAGACGAAAGTTACTGATACCGAGCGATTGGAAATACAGTCTACTTTTAAATGATATATATAAAATTTGCTTAGGGGGCCATCTACATATTAAAACGAATTCAAACTTCATTTTTTTCAATGACAAAACCCAATTTTAACAAGATATTTCAAATCTTCGGTTCAAATTATGCCTAGACACCGAATTTCAAGTCATTAGAATGATAAGTTTTTGAATTATAAACATTCGAAATTTAGCGCTTCTAATGTTAAATTACATTTTCATATTTTTATTGATATCTCCAGAAATTATGCTCCTAATGTGCTATTTGTTTTAGCAATAATAATAATATACCCAAACATAAATACGTTTAATTTGCAATTTTTATAATTTTATGATATGAATTATGAATTATGAAATTAATATTCGAAAAAATTATGAATTGCAACCTACAATCTTTTTGATGGATTTAGATTTATTAAGTCCTGCTATTTGTAAATCCAAAGTTTCACATTTTTCTTCCAAGTAGTTTTCAAATTATGCTTAAAAAACCGCAAAATGATGGTTTAAGGTGCCGTCTATAATAGAAGTGACTAGATATTTTGAAATTTCTTCTGCTGTATTGTAATCTAGCAGGATTCATTGACTTCTTAAGGTGCCTTGATCAAGATTGGGGCTCACTTGGTTAATAATCGATTTCAGAACTTCAATTTGGATAGAGCCCTTAAAATACGCTCGTTTTAAAATAATTAATTTCTCGGAAACTTATGGTACGAATTGCATAAAAATTTATTTTTAGGCTAATTGGAGGATGCAGAGTTCATTTATGATGTCAGAATTGTGTACTGCTATTGAAAAAAACAAAGTTATGGTTCGTTTTCATATGTAGATGTTCCCTTAAACAAATTTTATATACATCATTTAAAAGTAGACTGTATTTCCAATTGTTCGGTACTAGTAACTTTCTTCTACGATAATTTGTTGAGAAGTTAGTGGGGGTGTTTACTTTTTTTTCCCACGACTGTACATTTAATGATTGTAATGGTTTTAGTAGCTTCTTCTCGCTAAGGATATTTTTTGCTTTACCGCCGAATAAAAGATAAGTATTATCAAATCATAATTTTTACGACAAGCGTGGCGAATACTGTGCGGTCGTAGTATAACTAGTTTTATAAATATTCATACTTTGGTGCAATAGCTGTTGCACTTTTATGCAAAATTGAATTAATACAAAATTTATTGAGATTACATATATTAAATTCAGTAATACGGAAATAATATATCTCCATCTTAAATAGGACGTAATCACCATGGCAACCTAGAACCATTACCTATCATGGGCTATCATAGAATTAAATTTTATTATTATGAAACCTTTATTAATATTTTTTTAAGTTATGGCTCGATTTTCATAAAATTTGAAATATGACTCGACAAAATTCTGCAACGATCATATATATTAAATTTCAAACCATTCGGTTGGATAGTTTTTGAGCTGTTATATGTGGAGAGACGGACGAACCAGATTACGATTATAGCTGCTACGAATCTATATAATTACGAACGCACCTAAAATTGAAAAAAAAAATGTTGCGCTAAATATTACCAATATATAGAGAAAAATATTTTGCTTTCTAATTTTAGTATGTTTTAAATAATTGAAATTCCTCTGTTACAGTTTAATAAAATGGAAAGTTTAATAAAATTTGAAGTTTTTAATATAATTAAAGATATTTTTTCAGCTTTATGAGCACTTTCGGAAACAAATATGATTAAACAAAGAAAATAATATACTTATTTAATACTTAAAAATAATTTCATTAAAAACAATAAAGAATTCGAAAGCATAGCATGTCTTTAGACTTTAGGAAATAAGTCTTATTTCTTCTAATTGATTCCGCATTTTTCGTTTCTGCATAAATGCAACTCTATTACCTAAAATCATTTTCGAGTTTTAATACTCTGACATCTTTTGACGTGCATTAATAAATAATGTATGTCGCACATGAATATGTCATTCTAATAATTATTAATTAACTTCACACTCTCCTGCCATACACTTTTCATTGTCAATAAATCTGCTAATTTGTTCATTAAAGATATTCAGTCTTCTTATAAAGTTTCATTTATCTGAAGTTGCGACGTTAAGTGAGTTTTGTCGGCATACTATTATTAACCCTTTATCTACTGACGGTACTTATAAGTACCATAAATATAACTTGTTATAAAATTCATTTAATACATCGATTAGCTGTAATACAGTTTAGAATGAGTTATACATTATTTTATCTAGTTCCAAAAGCACTTTTGGTTGCACAAAAGAAAAACAAAATAAATGATGATTTATTTGCGTCTTTTCAGCTTTCTTGGCGTTGGGAGGGGGGGGGGGGGGTTAATTCGGAAATATTTCTACATTTCTATTGTAAGAACATTATATTTGTACATTTCCTAATTCTACAAAATACTAAGAAAAATATTTAAAATAAGAGATTTAATTTGAGTTATAAATATTGCGCAATATGCCTATAAATTCAAATTTAATTAATCCTTCTAAAATTTATTAAATACACTGCAAATAGAGGCGTCTTAAATTCAGACACATATGTGACTGAAAAAGAAATTCAGACACTTAAGTGTCTTAATATGAAATTTCAGACATCATAAGTGTCTGAATTTAAGACCCTTAAGTGTCTTACTGTGATCATGGTATAAATGAACTGAAAAAAATGTCTGAATAATGATCATGTGTCTGAAATTAAGACATGTAGAAATTCAGACACTTATATGTCTGAATGTAATACAATTGTATCATATGTATGATGAAACGACGATTGTATATGAGGACCCCTGCGGCCAAAGGATATAAGTGAAAAAATTTAGATTTGGAATAAATTGAATTTAACGATTAACATCAATAGTAAGTGACTGACTTAAAATATGAAGCTGTTGCTAATTTCATAGCGGTCTTTCAATTCTTATTTCAATAACTGTGGAAGGAAAGTGAAGTACAATATATTTTTTAAATTTTAAGTACAGATTAAAGAGGTTAAGTAGTTTATAGAGCTTAAGTAGTTGACCTCCAGAATGCAACACATAATTAGGAAATCTCTTATATTTTGCGTTTTAGTTTAGCAAACAAGGCAGGGGACTTCAGACACATCTGTCCAACGTTTCCCCTCACTATATTTGTCTTCTGAGAGCAATCATAAAAGAAATAGCTTTATTTCCAGATAGCCTGTATACTGATCTCAGTTTTTTCAATTTTGTCACTGATAGCCTTTCGCTTCTGGTGTCCTCATATGCAATTGTATCGCAATATATCTGGCAGCACCGTCAGAAAACGTTTTCGATTGGATGAAATTCTTTGCCATCCACTAAATTTGGTATTAGTGTATAAAATAAGCAACTTAATTTGACCATGGGGACGTCTGCCAAAATTGTAAATGCCCGTTTACTAACTTTCGAACTAAATTATTTTTAGTGTAAAAGTACAAGCTAAAGAAACTTTTCCCCAAATATAAATTTCTCAAAAACTACTTCCACTCATAGGTATGCTCATGGCTCACTCATAGGCCGTTCCCTAAATACAAAGAGATATGATTGCTCTTAGAAAAAAATGTAGAAAGGGGAGAGGATGGACAGATGTGTCTGGAGTCCCCTACCTAGTTCGCCTAACTAAAACGCAAAATATAAATATGAAATAAGCTAAACCAAGAATCTTTTGTGAGAACACCTTGTACAAGATAATTTTTATATAAAAGGAATATAAAAAAATTAACAAGTAAGAAGTATTAAATATTAAATAGATATATAAAATAAATTTCTAACAATATTTTTCAAAATGCAGAACATTTCTTTCCCTCTATTGGAAGGTTTTGCCCTTCTCAACACCCCTTATCTAAGATAAATTTTAAATATACGAACGTCAAAAGGAAATATTTAAAAATTGATTTCTATTAGTGGTTTAGGAAGAGAGGGGGGGCTCCTCTTAGTTCTTTTTTCTCTTAGTGTTCAATTATGTAATCATTTCGAAGAATAAATGTTATTTTTTTAACTAGCGTTACGACGATTTTTTTAATTTATAATATGTTTTTTACCCTCTTACTGAAAGAATAAAAACTGTAATAATTATATTCATATAATTTATAAGTGTAAACATTGCGAAAAACCCCAAATAAAGAAAATAAAATGCTTCTGATTTCTTTTTATACAACGTTCCACTTTTCCCGCTGATAAAAAAAGTTTTAACAACTTATCATACTGTAACCCGTAGACTGACGTAATGAATAAAGCCATCTGTTTCCAATGGAAATGCTGACTCGCAGCTTTTTTTTTCTTTGAGAAGCGAATCTGTGTTGTGAGTCCGGAGTCCGTTGTCGTATTCAAATTTAAACGTTCTTCAACAGTTCGCATCTTTGACCGGTCGTGATTTTTTACTGTGAAAAATGTTGTCATTATGTTATTACTGCGGCTGCGTTATTAGTGGAAGCGTTATATTTAGAAGTTTCTTGCATTCTGGATGGCTGGATGGATCTTATGTGCTTCATATATGGATATAACGACTGAAATTACATCCGGATAACTCTACAAATAGTTCCCAACAGAGACAGTATTACTTTTCATTGCTTTTCGTCAAGAATATAGTTATTCATCTCGTTAAACAAGAAAACTAACCCCAGACCTACAAACTAGTCCCGCGGGCTCTGTTTTCAGAATGGAAAATTTCCATTATTTTAACAGGGCTAGCAGGATATAGGAAGGGGTTTTCTTCAAAAAAGAAGCAAGTTTTTGTCTCTCATTCACTATGACAGTTATTTCAAATCAAGTCATATCGATATCAGTAAGTGTTTTTGATATTTTGTTTATAGTACCACAAAAAATGTTGCATGAAATATAACTTAGGTTTGAATTTGTTTGCGAAAAAAAACCAGCTAATTCTAGAAATATATATTTTTACATACTTGTAATTCTAGAACTGCAGCTCCAGAATTATATATTATATTTTTTGTGTGAGTGTAGGCTAATTTGATTATGTAAAAACATCAGTAATATTATGTAAAAAATTGGTTAACTTAGAATGTCTATAAAAATAAAGCAAAAACGTAAAATTGTCGAAACTTTTGTTGAAGAAGAAATACTTTGTTTGGATTTAAAAGAAGTGAAAAAAAAAAAGTTGTTTTTTAAAAGCTTAATTTAGCGTTTTGATGAACATGTTGAATTCCTTGTAACGTTTTCTATCGCAGTTATAACCACATTTTATTTTAAACTTACTTTTAAATTAATTGTTTGTTCGCTATGAAGGATATGCAATTCACTCGAAGTTTAATATTTGATAAAAATTGGAAAATTAACAAACATCTATCGTGATTTTTTTTTATATAATTAGAGATGCATAATTTTCGAGGAAAACCTTTTTAGCCAAAAATCTGTTTTTGGCAAAATTGATTTGTGTTTTGAAATCCGATTTGTCAAAACTTTTTTGTGTCACCTTAAATATATATATAGATATATATTCTGCATGATATTATTTGGTTTCAAAGCAATTTTTAAGTATATGGCACACCCGTATATTCTCTAAACTATACAGTTGAAAGGGGAAAAAAATACTGCAATTTTGTGATTATTATATGTAAAATCAGTTTTCGAAATTTTCATTGTTTAATAGCACATTGTATAGAATATAAATTATTTACAGCTATAATTCCATTTCCTCAAAAAAAAAAAAAAAAAAAAAAAATCATTATTTACTTTGATTTTTTTGTTCAAAATTTTAAATTTTGGATTTGCAAAACATGAGAAATTGAAAACTAAGCTTATTTTATTTTAAGGCTGTTCTCAAATCCAAAAGGGCAACTTTATGACGCAAGTTTTAATTTATTTTTGTTGGGAAATGAATGAAACTGGCTGGTGTTGTTGTTCAGAAACTATGTTATCGAACTGTTTTCTCCGTTTTTTTTTTTTTTTTTTTTTTTTTTTTTTTTTTTTTCAAACGCAACAGGTCTTTCAGAAAATAGTGTCCAAGTGGGCGTTTTGAACCGAATTTCTGAATGAAAGAAGAATAGCTACTCAAGAAAGGGCGAAAAACGTGTTTGTCATGTGATCAAAATCGCTTATAACTCAATAGGTAATTTATGGATAAAAAAATGGAAAACACAGTTCGATTCCATGCTCAGGCTTTCCAATTTTATACCTTTCCGTTAAAAAATGAATTTGTAAATGTGTCAAAACGTTTTGTGCTTGTTGAGCAGAGCAGTTGAGAACAGCTTTAAGTTAAAAGGTTATTACAAGTTTAAAATGGAAATTAGAAAACAGCTAGAGTTTTGTATATTTCCATGCATAGCTACATTTCGCACAAAAAATTGCGGTTTTCCTCAAAGTTCATTTATACAAACAAGGCCAAAAAAAATGTATATTTAGGCAAAATAGGTTTTGAAACTAGAAGTGACTTTTCCTGCATGTTATTATATATGTGTGTGTGTGTGAACATGAAAACAAATCATAGAAGCATTAGAATGAAGCTATCGTGAAATTCTGAATATTTTATAATTAAATTCTCGACTTTTCTTATGGTAAATAAACCCCTCTTTAAAAATAAAAAAAAATCGAATTTACTCTTTAAATGAAGAGTTTCATACTCATTTTTTTTTTAAATATTGGGTTCTCATATAATGCAAATTTTGGGGAATCTAGTATTAGATTTTATTTAACACGGAAATAAAAATGCAAAAAATGCTTAAACTGGGAATTGCACTGGGAATATGTTATTTAAATAGGAAAAAATTGAACAACAAAGCAGGGATGGAATTCTTTCTGAAGGAGTGAATTCTTTTTTTATAAACGGGAATAATTTGTTACCATAAAGCGGAGCTGATTACAGCATGGGCAAACTGGGCTGTTTCTATGGGCCTTTAGCTTTACGGGTCCCTAAATTCTGTATGAAATTTCCATAAAGCTGATATTTTAAGTTTGTTTTGATCTTACACTTATTTTAATAAATATTTTGTACTTTTAGAACATGATTAGGTTAAAGAAAATGATATATTTATCCAAATATGTATTTGACGGCATCAAATAGGCTTAATTTTTTTTTTTTTTTTTTTTTTTTTTTTTTTTTTTTTTTTTTTTTTTGTAACAGTATACGAAGGCAGGGGGGAAGGGGGCGAATGAATACTAGGTCTTCGGACTAGAATTAATCTGAAGTTCACTAAAAGTAATAAACATTTTTGATGCCGTAGGGCATATATATCACATAAATACATATTTATATATATATACATATAATTATCCTATTCTAAAACTACAAAATACTGATTACAATCCTCATAAGGTCAAAACTGATTTAAAATATCAGCTTTATGAAAATTTCATATCCAATTTGGGCCCTAAAATCAGGGGGTAGAGAAGCACCCCATTTTTCCCACGCTGCAATCAGCTCTGCTTTATGGTAACAAAGTATTCCCATTTATAAAAAATGATTCAATGTGGTCAAACATGGTTGCGTATATGGCTTAGAAAGAAAAGTGGTCAAAGATGGCTTCATATTGGCCAAAAAAAAAAGGGGGAGGGTTCAAAGATGGCCGCAATTAAGACATTTGAAATGTCTGAAATTCAGACGTAAGAATTGTCTGAAATTAAGACACAAGAAGTGTCTGAAAATTTTAAGACATTTTAAAATGTCTGAAAATTGAACACTGCGTTTCAGACACTTAAATGTCTGAATTTCAGACATTTCAGTTTACAGTGTAATTATGTGAATCTTCTAATATTGTTTAAACAATTCACGAAAAATGCTTTAGAAGGTAAAATTTTCATGAATTCATAATTCAGTACCTGAAGGGTTAAAAAGGAATATTTTTTCAAAATATTGAGGCAAATTTAATTTCGAAGTTATTTAAAATGTTTTCGTTATACACTGCTAAACAACAATTGCAAAAACATTTAAATTTCACCTCTCTGAAAACTAAATATTTAAAGTGTACAGACCTAATAGCCCTAATTTTAATATGTTATCCAAATTGCTCCAGTACGTACCATTTTTCCGAGAAACAGTTTTATTAGGTAGATTTCGTATGAAATACTACCTATTGGGATCGTTCCTATGTTGGAAGTTCTGAAATTGTTTTGCAAATCTACATCGATCATGACCCCTAGAACCCAAAACCAACCTCAGTAAAAAACTTTATATATGTATCTATCTATCTATATATATATATATAAAATTGCTTTCACGTTCTTCTGAACACGATAACTTTCGTAATTCTTACGTAATTTCTGTACCAATCTCTTCCAAACTGATACATAAAATCAATGGGCATAAATTCTCGATCAAGTTCGTTAATGGGCAAAATCGGACGAAAGGGATGGAAATAGGGAGGTGTTTTGTGAAAACACAAAAACCCCTATAATTTCTTTACTTTTGTACATATCAAATCAGTTTAAAGTTTTTATTACTTTTAAAAATATGGCCAAAAATTTATGTATCACATATTTTTGATAAAGTTAAAAATGGGCTCAAGGGGCGCAAAAATAGGGTTTTTGAGAGACAAAAATTCATAATTTCGTCAATTCTCAAGATATCAAATTCAATTAATTTTATTATAAATCTCGTTAACATTATCTACAACTTTTATATTCACAAGTTTTTGATAGGACCAATTCGTACCGCAAAAAAAATTAAAAACGAAAACAAAAAGGGGGCTTGAAGAAGAAAAAAAATCCATAACTCCGTCAATTCAAAAGATATAAAATCCCCATGAATTTATCATATATTTTCCTAATATTGTCTACAACATCTATATATACAAGTTTTGGATAGGACCAATTCTTACAGCAAAAACAAATTAAAAATACATAGCGGTTGAACAAAAAAATCATCTTAGTAAGGGTGTATTCAAATCCAAACTGCCTGTTTTCGGACTCATTTTACAATTCATTTTTGCTCTCAAAGGCGTTTCAAAGGCGTTCCAATTGGCACGTTTTCTTACTCAGAAACTATATAATGTACCGTAATGGTCCATGTTTTGATAGAGGCAGAATATATTTTTAAAAATGCTGTTAAAAAGGGCATTTTGAACTGAATTTACCGAAGCGGATTGTGTTGGAAAAATCATTGTATTAAGGATGCACTCAAATCCAAACTGCTTATTTTCTGACTCATTTTTAAATTCATTTTTGCTCTCAAACGCATTTAATTGGTAGATTCTCTTATTCAGAAACTATATAATGTACCGTAATGATCGAGTTTTTGATAGAGGCAGAATATATTCAAAAAAATTATGTCAAAAAATTATGTCATTTTGAACGGAATTTCCCGAAGCGATTGTGTTAGAAACGAAAAATATTGTCCTTCTGAGAAAATAATTGTATATATATCAAGTTTTAATTAATTGAACAAAAAATAAAAACACAGGTCGCTTATAAATCTCTTCAAAAATCACGTCAGCAAGTTTCATATTTTTTTAAAAATTAAAAATGAATCTGGAATTATGCCAGAAAATTTCGAGTTGTTGAGCATGGAAAAGTATTTTTTTTTAATACCGCCTTAACACGATTCTGATAAAACCAGCTATTATATAAAAATGAAATAAAAACTCATCAAAAGCGGCCTGATAAAATTGTTAAAGTGGATTTATCTCTAATCATGATTTAGTTTTTGCTTGTGAAATTAGTATATTTGACTTCGAAATCTACCTCTGCCTGTAGGCCGGGCCGGCAGGGATTTTTATAATAACAAATATGGAAGGATTGTTATATTAATTTGCAATGCTAGGTAAAATTGAAATCATGAAAAAAGTATATTCACTGTCTTAGATGTCAAAATGATAAAATATAGCATGAAAATCTAGTTTGTTGATACTTGTATCATGCATTTTTCTTTTGTATGTCGTCCCGCCCCTTCCGTGTCGGAATTTACAATTTGCTATTCACTAATGTATTTTCATTACTTATGCCACTGTAACTGGGGTAATAATATTTATACTACATTTATTTACAGGTAATTTACAGTGTATTTTCTGCATTTTACGGGTTTGAAAATTCCACTTATGTTTTAGCAAGATGTAAAATACCTCAATTTTAAAAGCAAACCCTCCTACCCACGGAGGAAAGAGATACATTGAGATGCAGTATGCCGTAAAAATGATTTGTAATATCATGCGCGTTATCTTTCAAATTTAAGTACCTCATTCGGACCAAACAAAACAAGCACGTGGAACAGGGACCAAATTCTTTGACATCTCCCGTGCATTTTGTTCTCCAAATGAAAATTATCTGCTTTTATTTAAGCATTCTAAAGTTGCATTTTGTTGTATTATGAATTAAAAATTGTATTACTAGAAATTTCTTGTTGCCGAATGTAGCGGATTTTAGGGTTACATTTTTGGCTTCACCTACGCCCACCACACTTCTTGTGTATTCCTTCTCTTTACTCTATGCCTCCTACCAAACGAAGGACACGGGGTACAATAATTTCGTTGCCATATTTTTTATTTAGCAGAGTGAAATCTATAAGAATCAATTATTATTTTACAGAGAGGATTTTGGTGCCGACCAGTGTTATAATAAGGTGCTTCTAAAGTCACGCAACCTATGATTCTTACATCTGTTCTTTGTCTGTTAACTGATTTTTTTTTTTTTTTTTTTTTTTTTTTTTTTTTTTTTTTTTTGAAAAAGACCAATGTAAACATTGGAGGTGACAGTGCTCTGAAAGAAAATGGGACCGATTATTATGGTCCGTGAAACTGCACACCAAAACCCATTTTTTTCGGAGTGCAATAGTTCTTCGTTCAGTAGCCGTTTCCCTAAGTTTCTTTACTAAACGAAGTATCGTAGATTTATTGGATACATTTCGTGTCTAAAGATGTTTTGGAAACGCTGAAAAAAACTTTTTAAAGAATTATTCTCCTTATATAATTCTACAATAAATGCACGCTCCCGAACGCTGAGCGCCATTTTGAAACTATGTGAATTGATGTTGTGCTAGCAACGCCATTTATCATGCATTATATGATGTATCAATAACCCGAAATCCAATCATATATCTTTATACTCCTGTCATATAATAGCTGAGATGTGTGTTGCTTGACTTTAGAAACAACCTGTATTTCTCAGAGAGATCATTTCAGACAAAATAATTATAATAGTTAACACGTACAAATAAAATAATTAGGTATATAAAAATCTTCAAAACTTTCTCCGTATACAATTTAATTTATCAATAATCAAAATTAATTTTCAAAAGATTTATATGAAATATTATCGAACTTTGAAGATTTTAATAAACATTTATAATGTAGTAGATCTAATATCGCTGCATTTAACTGTACTAGAAATCGCAAATATATTTTAGATATATAAATATGTATGTAATAATATTCAAATGAATATTACTTTGTTTTAAGAGGTAAAAAAGAATTACTTTCTTTTTTCTAAGTGCCAAAACCTAACCCTTCCTTCATTAAATGAAGTACACAGTTTTTTTTTCTGAAATTACTCCCTTAAATTAGTATCAATTTCGCTATTTTTGCCCCTTTTGTTATTGAATAGCATATTGAACCAATCCTTCTCAATCTATTTTTTCTTTTTTTTTTACGGTACAGGCTCATGCTTACATTTACTTAAAATATTTTTATTTTGGGTTGCTTTTTAACAAAAAGAAATCCATTTTCCAAAAAGCTGCATTTCCAAAACATGTGTCGATAAATTAATTTTATCAGAAAACATTTTTTAAGAGGAAATAAATATTGCACGTATGCCGAAGCATGTTTATTTGCTTTGATAACGAGTTAATTTTAGATATTGCTATCTATTTAGCAGATGAAAATGCTAACAAAAAATATACTCAAAATGTCAATATTTTAAAGAATTTATTATTAATACTTTTTTTATTTATAGCACCTTAAATCACAAGTTACAAATGAGTTAAAGTATATATTAAAAATAGATTTGTAATTAGAATAGTAATGGAATCAGCATTTGTTTTGTAGTAACCTTGAAATCGTATACAAGCGATATAAAGAAACTTAAAAAATTCTTAGTTAGCTGTATGAACTTTTTTTAAGACAAAATATCTCATACTCCTTTAAAGGTGTAAAAAGAAAAACTATTTTAAAATTTTATTTATATTTTTAAATTATAAATTTGAAAATCCTCGTGCTAGTCGCTAGTCATAGACAGAGATAACTCAAATAGACACTAGAATATTTTAACTGAAGGTTCTTCTGTTTTTATGATTGAATACCATTTTTTCAAAATGTTATATTTACCTTGATATCACAGACTTTGTAGTATTTTTCTGTGGTTAAGTAAGTCGAAGTTTTTTTTAATTAAATATTTTATATTTAGTAATTAAATATAAATTGTGCTAATCAAAATTAATAATCGTTAGTACCATGTAATCACACAGCATTTTTAAGTTTTTTTTAATAATTTATATTTTAGTAATTGATTTCCATTACTTAGGAGGTTTATTTACAAAATACAATATACAAAACTTAAATACAATAATATGAATAGTCCGTTATAAAGAGTAAATACAGAAATTTGATAGAGTGGCAAAAGGGAATATCGTAGACGGGCTTGCCCACGAACACACAGCTGACGGTAGTTGCCTTTGGAGCAAGAATTGTGGTCGGAAAAAGTTCTAAAGACAGAAATTCGGGAGACGAGTTTCATGAAACTAGGTTTCACACATAACAAAATCTGCTGTAGTCAATGAATTATGGTTCATCGAACCAGTTTTGGAGCGACATGACAATGCGAAAAGATGCAATGACAATTTAGAGACGAATGCGTGACAAGAATTTGTTAACAGCAGCACCCAACGTTGCACATCTACAATCTACAAAAGAAAAACTAGCATGTTGTGGCCATCACAAAACTTTCTTCTATATAAATCAGATCAATTAAATCATTTAAATAGTACAAGAAATAACAACGACTTAGCACCAATTCATATCAAAGTATATCTGAATTTGAAGTTGGATGAAAATTCGTGCATTAGTTCTTGAGATAGAGCTATAGGGGAAATTCTGAAAAAATGTAGCATAGAAGCGCCACCTGTTGAGCGATTTACACCAAAAGTAAACAGTACTAAACGATATCAAGGTATACCTGAATCTGAAGTTTGTTGAAAATCCAAGCATTAGTTCTTGAGATAAAGCTATCGCGGAAATCGCAAAAAATACAGCATAGCAGCGCCACCTGTTGAGCGATTTACACCAAAAAATAAAAAGCACTAATTTATACATCAATTCATGTCAAGGACTAACTAAATCTGAAGTTTGATGAAAATCAGTGCAATAGTTCTTGAGATACACTTCTTGTGGAAATCGTGAAAAATGCCGCACAGCAGCGCCACCTGCTGAACGATTTATACCAAAAATTAAACAGCTCTAATTTATATCAGGGACTAACTGAATCTGAAGTTTCATGCAAATTCGTGCATTTTTTCTTGAGTTAGAGCTATTGCGATAATCATAAACAATACAGCATACCAGCGCCACCTGTTGGGCGATTTTCACAAAAAAGTTATCAGAACCAAACTATATCTTGGACTAACTGAATCTGAAATTTTATGAAAATCCGTGCTGTAGTTCTTGAGATTTAGCTATTGCAGAAATAGTAAAAAATGCCGCATAGCAGAGCCACCTGTTGGGCGATTTTCACCAAAAACTAATCAGGTCAGGTTTATATCAAGGTCTAACTAAATATGAAGTTTTGTGAAATTCCGTGCATTAGTTCTTGAGATAGAGCGCCCACAAAATTTTTGTCACATACACACTCACAGACAGAGTGACAGAGTGACAGAGTGACAGACAGACTCACAGACAGACATTTTCTAAAAACCATCAAATCGTGTTCTGGGCATTCTAAAACGTATAAATCCGTCGAAAACCGGAAGTCGAAATTTTTCACGAATCCAATAGTTTCTTCTTGTAAAGATAGAAGAAAGAAAAAACAGTGGTGCAGTGGAGCGTTGTGCTTGGTAAAAAAAAAAAAAAAAAAAAAAAATGAAGTGCACGCCCGGTGAACGTTACCAAATGCAGTAGGGTTCCAAAATGTAAGTTTGTTTGGATAAATTTTGATTTAAAAATATAAAATCACACAAACTTGAGTCTGTACACTACCGATGTCTGTGGGTTTAGGTTCGTTAGGAAGGATTTTCATTTCTAAATATAAAAATATTCAACACTAATTTTAGGTACCGGGTGAGCAAAAAGTCCGTATAAACATTAAAAAATCATAAAAACCGAAAAAATAATCCAAATGAAAAACTGTTTGCACGATTAGCATCTATATATCACGGGAATTCTTTTAAGACAGAAATAAAAAATAACTCAAAAAACAGTCGACAGATGGCGCTGGTACGTGCGATTTTGGTGGAAATATGCAAATGAAACGGCTATAAGAACTTGCGATTCTAATTCAGAACTAGTTGACGTAAAATAACTTCACCGACAGAGCTTTTATCCTTCATACTCAGCATCCTTGATCAAGTACACGGCTCACAACCGTGAATTAGTTTTCTGGATTAACAGCGCAAGCTCTTATAACCGTTTCATTGGCATATTTCCACCGAAATCGCACGAACCAGCACCATTTGTCGGCTGTTTTCTGAGTTATTTTTTATTTCTGTTTTTAAAAAATTCCCGTAACCTATAGATGCTAATTCTGCAAACAGTTTATCATTTGGATTATTTTTTCGGTTTTTATGAATTTTTTAAGTTTATACGGACTTTTTGCTCACCCGGTATATTTAAAATTATTATCACGGGAGCGGGCAACGACCAATGCCTCATCTAGTATATCAAAAAATCTGAGAAGAATATTTTATTAACACATAAATCAGCCACAAATATTCCAAAATTTCTAAACAAAGAATAAAGCATTTAAAAAATTCTGAAGGAAGTTCAACTTAATTTTTAAATTATTGTAATTGTACAAAGATTTCAACAGGGATACATTATGTGCTAGAAGTTGGTTATCGGATATTTCGTTACTTAATTTTAGGTTTCTAGTAAAACCTTTTTAGAGGAATTCATTAAGGACTAATTTTTTTTAGCTCACAGGCTATCAAAGCCTGAGAGCTAATGTGCCCGTTCTGTATGTACGTATGTATATACGTACGTATGTATGTACGTAACGTGATAACTCTTGATAGAAACATCTGATTTGCTTCAATTTTTTTTCTAGGTTCATTATGATAAAGCGCTTCCTTGATTAGTTTTGGGGATTCATTGGTTAAGTATAAAGGGAGGAATGAGGGCTACTCCCCTCCCATTAATTTAGATAAATGGGTTTTTGATGCAGAATTATTCATTTGATCCATATTTGGTATACCGGTTTATTATGTTAAGAAGCTGCTTTGATTAGATTTGGAGGTTGATTAGTTTTGGGGATTCATTGGTTAAGTATAAAGGGAGGAATGAGGGCTACTCCCCTCCCATTAATTTAGATAAATGGCTTTTTGATGCAGAATTATTCATTTGATCCATATTTGGTATACCGGTTTATTATGTTAAGAAGCTGCCTTGATTAGATTTGGAGGTTCATTAGTTAAGTATAAAGGTGCGAAAGGTGGGCTACCCCCATTAATTTAGATAAACGATTTTTTTTCATGCAGAGTTACTAGTTTTGCTCTAAATTTGATATACCGGTTTATTACGTTAAGGAGCTGCCTTGATTAAATTTGGAGATTCATTGGTTAAGTATAAAACGGGGAAAGGCGGCAAGTCCCCTCACCTTAATTTAGATAAATGGCTTTAGTGCAGAATTATCCAATATACTTTAATATTTTTTCTATGTTCATTCTGATAAGGAGCTTTCATGTTTAGATTTGGATGTTCATTAGTTAAGTATAAAGAGGGGAAAGTGGGGTTAGACCCCTTCCTTAATTTAGCGATATGTTTTTTTCATACAGAATTATCTGATTTGCTTCAATTTTGGTATACCGGTATATTATGTTAAGGAGCTTCCTTGATTAGATTTGGAGGTTCATTGGTTAAGTATAAAGGGAGGGGCGAACGGAGGCTAACCCCCTTTCATTTATTTTTTGAGGACATTATTTTTTGAAATAAGAGTATAATATACAATTAGTGTGAATAGCTGGTGAGTTCAATGCCATCAGTTTAACTGGACACTTTTATGTTTATTTCATCATTTTTCGAGCCACACTGTAAAAAATTTATGTAACGTTACTCTATAAAATTGGTTGTAACATGCTGCCTTCAATTGTATAGAATAATTTAACTTACATAATGGTGTAATTAAAAAAAGATATAAATTGTATAATATGAGACACTGGTTAGTACGGTTAAATTACTCAATAAAACGGAGGTAGAAAAGTTGCCTATAATTTTACGTAACGTTACATAATTTTTTACAGTATATGAAACATGTAATTTTAATACAGGATTCCGTCTTCACTTGTTTTACAAGATTTATGCTAATATTATTTTACGAAGAGAAAATTAACTGCTTTAAAATATATTTTATGGGTATTAAATGTATATTTATTATTCGAAGTGGCCATGAATCACGCAAAATGATTTATTTATATTCTCTCGTATAAGCCTAAATTTCTTCCTGTGCAGATTGAAGAAACCGATTTGAAATTAAAAATTCTTTACAAATAAAAAACAAATTATATGTGATAAATTCCGAGGTACTTTTTCTTCATGAGAATCAAACTTTTTCGGGAAAAAAAATATCAATATCTTTCTATTTAATTCCACATTTGTTCGTTCATTTCTAATATAGAAGTAATGCGTTAAAGCAAGTTTCTAATTTTTGATTTCCTGCCAACTTTAGGATGCATAGACATGCAGGTTCTACCGGAAACTGGTGTTTCACACATATTCGTTTGTTAAAATTTCGATTTCAGTTCTTCCTATTTCTTTAAAGAGAAAGAAATTCAAATATGTTAAGGTAACTCCGGAGAGTCGCCGCATACGGGATAGATGTCGCACCCTTTGTATTTCTTGTAATTATCGATAGATGATCGTCAAACGCACAGTATAGGTGCGCAATGAGATTATTTTAACCAGTGTATAGCGTGAAACCTATTTCAATGTTTACTTGTAGAAGTATAACACTTAATTTGACGTAAGTGCATGATTTCACTGTCCAAACTTTTAAACACGTTATGTTTAAATACATTTCATACGCTAAATACTAAATGCATGCATGATTTCGAGGTCAAAACTAAGTGTAGCGTTTGTATAGAGTACTGTGTGTATGGTTACGCCATTCCCCTTAGCGATGTCAGGTAACTGTGATGGCCGACGTCTGCAACATGCAAAATGGGATACATGCCGCATTGCTATTCCGATATACATGCTGCTGTTTTTTTGTACGGTATGATTAAGTATTATTAAATTTTCCTTTTCTTTTTGCACAAACTAACCATGTTAGGCATGTTTTCAAGTTTTCTAAAACCAAATGAGAAAAAGGGGAAAATAAAAAGTAAGAAGGGCATGAAAGAAGGAAATGAAGATGTTAATAATGAAAAATTGGATTACTCGTAACGCAGACGTTCTTTGCAAGCTACCTCAAAAAAGAGGAAGTGTATTTGGCTCCGTTGCATCATGTGTTTAAATGTTGTTACATAAACACTGTACTTTTTAGTCACTTTTTCGGTAGATTGTAATAGAAAAAATAGGTCTCTTAACCCATAGGTGCATATAAGCACCTTCATAAAGAGCTTACAAAATTTGTTTCTGGCACCAGTAAAAAAAAGTAATATTTGCTTTGTTTAATTAGAGCATTTTCATGATTATTTAAGTAAAGGTAACTTCTTTTTAAAAAAAGTGGTAACAACCGAATAAAATTTGTGTAAAAGCCATCGGTCCCGAAAGGGTTAACAAATAAATTTTGTAAACACAATTTTACTTCTTTTTGTTTCCCTTTCGATTACATTGATGTTACGTTGTTGCTGAAATAACGATTAAAATTTATTCTAAAATATATAAGTCGATAATTTAAATATGTAAGTAGGCAACAGTTATTAATTTGAATCTACTAATACGTTTCATTGTATTCATTTAGTTTCATTTTCTTATTACATCGTTAATTATAGTCCAGATATGAATATTTTTTTATATTTTTATTTATAATTTCATTCTGTTCTTATTTCAAGCGTGGCATAACTACCGCCCAAATGCGGCGTCTCAGCCTGAATGTACGTGTGACGCGCCGCAGTGTAATGTTTTAGAAAAAAATGTTAAAAAATATTAATAATTTATTTTGAATTTTATTCTCGCAGTACACGCGTTGTATATCTAGCACAACATGATTTTTTTTATTTTATGTCCACCATGGGACTTTATACACAAATTAAAAAAAAAAAAAAAAATGTGCGACATATATCCCGGAATTACCCTATACAAAAAACTGATTTTCATGAAATTTCATGTCTCTAAACATGTGACATAAATAAATTTTATCGATAAAGTCCATTTTACATTTCAGTATCTTCGAACACATGGCTTCTCTCTGTAAATATTATAATGCATAAAAGTTTTCAATTACATATTCATAGTTTTTACAGATCTATAGAAATAACGGAGAATAATTAGTAAATAAAAAAAATAGCGAAATATCTAAATTAAATATTTTTTTCGTATTTGATGTATATTCTGAATATATAAATTGATTTTGTTTCACATTAAAAGAATATTCTCCCCCCAAAAAACAGAACTTCTGATAATCTACGACTAAAGAAATAAATTACACTTATATTTTCCATTTTATAAAATAATACGCTAATTATGTTTACGAAGGAAAATTCATTTTACTTAAATTTGTGTTATTCCCGTATGTGTGAATTTCGATAACTTTCCCGGATAGTTACTTTAACATCAAATACCATTTTTAGATATAACCTACAATTTATGAAAATAGTTATTTATAGTTATACATTTAACTTAGTCATTCTGTTGTAATGAACATTGCTAAAAATACATTATCCCTTTAAGCCCTGACCTACACAATTCTATAGGCGATACTAAAGTAAAAGAAAAAGATTATTTAAGAAAAGAAAATTTAAAAGAAAAAGACTATTTTGTTTTTGTAAGATTTAAAACCAAATCTGCACATTTATATGAGTTAATTGGCTTCAGATGTTTTGATAAGACACAACTAGGGGGCACCAACTGCAAGACAGGGTTAGCTTTTTTGCTTTTAAAAAGACTATATCATCTGACAACAATAGATAAAAAGTATGTACTGTCGTAATTTCTTTTAAATATAGCATTTAGTGTCTGCTTAGATTTAATTTTTCTTTTCAAATACTTTATCCATGATTTTAATTGATTTTTCCTTCATAAATTTAATTAGGCTTTACGAAAGTTCAAAACTAATGAACAAAATGCAATTGTGTATATTCGGAATTTACCATTTCTAAAATAGTTGCAATTCCTAAAATTTAATATTTTTATTTTTAAGTAATTTTTGAAAATTTATGTTTTTAGCAATATATTTTTTATTAATTACATTTTTAAAGTGGATTAATTTTAAACTAATAGGTTTGTACGATTCGTGATTTCTATTTAAAATAGATACTATTCGATAAATAATATGCACATGTAACGAACTGTATATTAGGGTGGGTCGAAAAAACCGAAATATTTACAATCGAAATGTAATAGAGCGGAAAAGTTGCATTTTGTAATAAAGAATAAATTCGTAAAATATTATATCGATCGGATAATATCTTTTACCGCCGCAAGAAGGCCAAAGTTTCAAAAAATCGCAAAAAAACTTGTTTTTTTTTTCAATATTTTTTTTTAATTATCCAAACGTACGAATATAATTTCTAATGGGACGCTATGGCTACATGAAGATATAAGAAATGTCACGGCAAATGTTCATTATGATAAAATAATATCTTTTACTGCCGCAAAGGGACCATATTTAAAAAACGAATTGTAAACATTTTCAAATTTTCATTTTTTCTATATTTTTATAATTTTAACTAGGGGGCTCTGCCCCCTACGAGCTACGCTCGTCAACCCCCGTTCAGACACCGCAGACTCTAACAGCACGCTAATTTCATCGCCTTTAAAAAGATTTCGCAAGATTGAATTATAATTTGAATCTGACAATTATAATCTGACGTAATTTTCACCAAACGTTTCTTTCTCTTTTTAACATTCACGTCAAAATACTTTTGTTAGAAATGAAATATTATGATCATCTTAAAATGTCAAGTAAATGTCTCGCGCAATTTTTAAATTAAAACTGTTTTGCAATATTATTTTTTGTTCATTTTACGTAATAAGTGTAATATGACGTAAATTCTCCTATTTAGGACTTCTAACGCATGTTGCTGAATTTATTATTTTACAATATTCTTTCTCATTTAAAACTCATGTGTAACTATAGTTTTTATGACGTAATTTTCAATGAGTTCCTGCTTTTTATATTTTTTGT
Organism: Maratus speciosus; assembly: GCA_963932465.1. Taxonomy (NCBI): domain Eukaryota; kingdom Metazoa; phylum Arthropoda; class Arachnida; order Araneae; family Salticidae; genus Maratus; species Maratus speciosus. The sequence continues at coordinate 309,890,404 of OZ010800.1, forward strand.
TTATGATAGTCACGTGTAAAATAAATTTTTAATTTGAAGCAAACATTACTTTTTGCGCTGTTTATACTGTTGGCAACAGTTTAAATTAATACAATTTTCTAAAATTTGTAAAAAATATCTCTCGAAACGCTGAAAATTTGAATTTAAAATAGAAATAAAACCTCGAAAAATTATTCAAATTAAAAAACTAACTGCAATCTGCACACCGGGAAATTCTGACGCATAAAATGATCTAAAAATGATTAAATTCCTATGTACAGTTTTTGCTCCTATAAAACTTTTTTGATGGAACGATTTTGTCCAACTTTGGCATTAAATAACTCTTAAAATAATTCTTCGATTTGAAAACTGTCTACATCAGCATGTTTATCAAACATTTCTCTATAATACTACTGATTTTCATATTTTTGTATGCAACAGTTTTTTTAATATTAACGAAGAAAGACCTCCGGTCACAAAAAATTCAAAACCGGCGGCGGCGGCGGTGACAGCGGTAGTTACTTTTTTTTAGAATAGAGAGATAATATGCCTAGAAGTAAATAAATTTACTTTATATCTATTAATATGCCATAAATTTTGTTAACTATTAGACTGTCATATATAACTGTCATAGACTGGAAAATAAAAAAGGTAATCATTCATTGTTCTTTACGATCGTTTCATCTACTGCTGTTTTACTGCATATCAGCAGTTCATATACCACAAATTACAAACATGATATAAAATGAACAAAATATTTTAGTATTTTATTAAATTAAAATACAGAAATGTTTAACCGAAACGGATTAAATAAACTTAAAATGAAGAAGTATTTAAAGTAAATGAATTTTATAATATGACTTGCTTTCAAATAAAGCCATTGTTCCTCGAGAGGCTGAAATTGATCATATGTGATCCTCTGTTCTGGTCCACAAACTTTACCAGCACTTCAGCGACTAATTTCACGCATCTTTCTACTGATTGAATGGTACAAGGAAAGTTATAATAGCATCTTTAATCGAACATTCTAAACTCACCAGCGTTGTTAGATCGTCAATTGATAGACAAACCGTAACAGGTGGTTTCGTTAGTTTACAGTTTTGCCTTTCGACTAAAGCCATACAATTTTAAGCTTTAAGTACAAGTCTGGAATGACGAAATGACGGATGGCGCTATTCGTGTCCACAGAAATTCGTGCTTTGGCAATTTTTAATTTTGGCAATCGGCTGATCAGGATGTACTCAATGAGTACATCCTGAAAGTGTACTGCATCAGTTGGTTCACAATTAAAATGAATCCATCATGTTTTTCAGATTTTGTGGACTATAATTAGTAACACTCGTTACTTGCCATATCATCTACAAAATATTATAGTTCCTGTAATTTCACGAAATGCCTGTTTCGCAAATCATGAAAATAGCCTCATTGGAATGATAGCATATGAAGGAGAGGACATCAGAACCCCAGCCATAAAGAAAATTGCCAAAACACGAAGTTCTGTGGGCACGAATAGTGCCTTTCGTCACTTCGTCATTTCAGAATTGAACTTTGAAGCTTAAAATTGTATGGATTTAGCGAGTGGCAAAACTGTAAACTAACGAAACCACCTGTTACGGTTTGTCTATGAACTGACGATCTAACGACGCTGGTGAATTTAGAATGTTCGATTAAACATACCAGATATTATAATTTTCCTTTCCCACTCAATCAATAGAAAGATGCGTGAAATTATAGTGCTGGTAAAGTTTGTGGACCAGAAAAGACGGAGGATCACATATGATAAATTTTGGCCTCTCGAGGAACAATGGCTTTATTTGAAAGAAAGTCATATTATAAAATTCAATTATTTTAAATACTTCTTCATTTTATGTTTATTTAATCTTTTTCGGTTAAACATTTCTGTATTTTAACTAATAAAATACTAAAATATTTTGTTCATTTTATATCATTTTTGTGATTTGTGGTATATAAACTGCTGATATGCAGTAAAACAGTAGTACATAAAGCGATCGTCAAAAATAATGAATGATTACCGTTTTTTTTTCCCCAGTCTATAACAAATAGTTAACAAAATTTACGACAATATTAATAGATATGAAGTAAATTTATTTATTTCTAGATATTATAGAAATTATAAAAATTAAAAAATAATAAAAATTTGAAATTTTTTCAATTTTTTTAAAAAATGTGGTCCTTTTGCGGCAGTAAAAGATATTACTTTATCATAATGAACATTTACCAGGACATTTCTTATATCTTCATGTAGCTATCGCGTCCTACTAGAAATTGTATTAGTACGTTTGTATAATTAAAAAAAAATACTGAAAAAAACATGTTTTTTGCGATTTTTGGAAATTTTGGCCCCGTTGCGGCGGTAAAAGATATTAACCGATAGGTGTAATATTTTACGAATTTATTCTTTATTACAAAAGGCAACTTTTCCGCTCTATTACATTTCGATTATAAATATTTCGGTTTTTTCGACCCACCCTACTGTATATTTCTGTCTGAGTTATAGATGCCATTTATGAGTTATAATTTTCATATGAGTTATACGTATGCCACGAGATAGACTTTTAAATTTGATAAATTCATTCTATTTTGTCGACACAGCAAATAAACCACCATGAATTACCATAGATGAACAGACGCTTCCTTTTTTAGGACGTGCCTCAGTAAAGCAGTACGTAAAATACAAACCACACCCTGTGGTGAGAGCATCATCTGGGATAATTTTAAATTTTGTAGTGTAGGGCTTAGGGCATGCTGTAGTCCTTAATCTGATTCAGACCTAGTTTTATGTACTTCGATTGGTATTTCAACATAAAATCGCTGCTGGAAGCTCCAAAAAAAGAAATTTGAAGGAACATGCACAATAAAAACGGAGTGAAGGTCATCCCATTTGTCAACGGCTCTTAAGAGGGGTGAGAACATTGAGCACGTCTTAGAAAATGGAATTGTAGTGGTCGAGTAGAAAGACAATAAGAAAGTTGTACTGGAGTATACGTGTACATTATGTAACTCGCTGCAGACCGTCAAGCGGTACACTGTAAAAAAAAATGGTAACTTTCCATGTAAAATCCAGGAACGTTTCGCCTTTTATCAGGTTTTCAGAATAATTTAGCTCTTTCCTGTGAAATTCTGGTTTTCTTATCTGAAACGTTCCTGAACAAAAGTTGGAAACAGCAAAACGCTGCGGCCGCCATTTATTATTATTTTTTCCTATAATCCGTTGCTCGCGCGCGAGTGTCGAAAACGAATTCCTTAAATGAATGTAAAAAAATCAATATGGAATGCAAATAAATCAATAGACGACATAATCCTTTACGTCTCTATTGTCAAGATAATTCAATGAAAATACAATACCTCTGTGACATCACTAAAAGATTATCTCTCGTACTTGTCTGTGAAATCTTTAACGAGCAGACTGTGTAAAAAAAAAAAAAAAAAAAATACACCTATTATTTGGATCTGCATTAACCAGGGGACAATCAAATATGATTCTCAGCTATTTTGATTAATTTAAAGTATGTTTTAGAGTTCTTATCTCTAATTATTCTTGTGAAAGGATTTCTTCAAATGGGCCTTAGATTTTCAGAAATTAGATGCCGAGTTTTAGCATACGTTTCAAATACCCATTAGTTTGCAGCTCTCAACGTATCATTCGTGGTGTGGACGCAGAAAGCTTGCACGCCACCCGTACGGCTCGGGTTCGATGCTACCTCTTGACTTTTTTTTTTCTTTTTTAATTAATTTTATATTTTAACACTTTATTACAATTTGATTTAAATTTGACATATATTTGACACTTTGAATTGCTGCAAATTTGATTTTTTTTTTTTATTTTCGAAAAAAATATACAATTACGTTTAGGTTTTTTTTTCATGAAAATTTATATGTATTTTATCTAACTTGTAAACTAACATGATCACTGACGAAAATCCAAAATATTTTATGTCTAGATTTTTTTTCTAATTATTATTTACATTTATATATTTTTATATTTTAAGCAAAGTTCAGAAACAATATATCACATATATATTTACTTTATTGAATTTTAACTGAAAATTTATTTTTTCGTGTAAATTATAAATATTAATTTTGATGTCAATTTCAAAATATTTTTTCATTCTAACAAATAATGATAATAAAGCGAAAATTGTCAACTGGAAATGTAAAAATCGTCTGCGGATCCCGCATGCTGTGAAATGTCAGTAATGTCATAATGAAGGGAACGAACATCCAGAGTGAATTATGTCGACCAGGTATCGGTCCGGATAGCCTAACAGGTAAGGCATTGGCACGGCACGCCAAGTATCCAGGTTCGATCCCTGGTCTGGACATTTTTAGCTCTTGTGCTACACCAGCCTTGAACATGTCAGTAATGTTTTGCTGTCAACAGAAATATTCCTGGTATTTCGCAGGAAACTTACTGGCATTTCTGTAGAAAGTTTTTAACATATACAGTAAAGTACCAGTCATTTTCAAGAAATGTTTCTTGGAAATAATGGGCAACTCAGCTGCCCATTTTTTCCCAGGAACGTTGCGGAATTTTTTTTACAGTGTGGGTAAAAAAAAAAAAAAAAAAAAGATTTTATTTACTATCGTTTCGATTAAGTTCAGCTGAGAAACTGTTTGATGCCCCATTACCAAGAAATTAAAATTCAAGGGCTGATCTCAGCGACAGCGAAGAAGAAGATATTGAATATGATGTTGCTGGCTCCTGCAGATCCATATTCTATAATCCGATAATAAAGATACTATTCGAAAGTAAGAGGTTAAATTAAATTAATTACTGGCCTTGTTTCAAAAATCTTAAAACTGCCAGGAGTTACCGGCTTCAAAACTGTTCCAGCAGCACAAGAGTGAGAAACGAGAAATAAAATGTTTATTTATGTCTGTCAGAAAAAAAAAAAATTGTTTCAAACATTTTCATTGTGGCTGATGAAAATTATCTTAAAAAACAACAACTTTTTTGCTTAAAATTTTATTTTTAGTTATTTGCAAACGTAATCCCAAATTACACAATTGTGTAGATTTTGTCAAAAAACAGCTGCATTAAGGCCAAACCTACACAATTGTGTGGATACTCCCCTTGGCATAAATAGACATCGGGTATTTTTAAAAATATTTTTTTCAATCAAATACGATTTTATCGATTAAAAGAAACCAACCAAACTTTTAATTTAAATCAAAAAATCTCCCAGTCTTAAAGAGTTATATAAACACTATGATCAAGAAAAATATAATGTATGATTGTAAATTAATAAATGTGTCGGTTATATTACATGCATGAAGAATTGATGAAGTATAATAGAAAGAGCTTTTCGAAAGCAAAGGAATATAATATCATTTCATGATATTCCCCAGACAATTGTAAATTTATTAATATCACTGAAATAATAGCAATTTTAATAGTATTTCATCTTCGAACGTTATTTCATATAGATATCTTCACATCATGCTATTTAATGTATTTTGACTGAAATTATATTGTTTCTTTGTATTTCCACATACTTAAAGTAAATATCTAATGGGATTTAAAATGAAACATGTTTTCAATAAAGTTGTGTTTTACTACATGTGCAATATTTTATTAGTTACTAGGGGGCTCTGCCCCCTGCAAGCTACGCTCGCCAACCGCCGTTCAGACACCGCAGAATCTAAAAACACGCTAAACTGATCGGTTTAAAAAATATTATAGAAGATTGAATTATACTGAAAAAAGCTGTGCAGATCTCCCTGTAAACGGGTTTCATTCAATTTCCTTTGATTTCAAAAATTTAAGGCTGAATCAGTTGCTGTTAAGGCATCCAGTGCTTGTTTTCGTGTTTGATTGAAGAGGATCAGTTAAACGTTTGAAAAGAAGCTAAAAATAAAAGGAATTAAGTGTACAGAGTCTTTGTCTCCCGGTATTTTAAAACAATTTCTATAACAATAGCCTAAGTCATGTGACTATCATCAAGAGTTCCGGGCGAACCACTTCGCTTTTTATATTCCTGGTGCCATTTTGGTACTTTAATATTAGCCAGGTACAAGTGATAAGTCGCCAAATATTATTCTATCGCCATCATTTCATCTATATTATAATAGTCCAAGTCATGTAACTGCCATAAATAAATACGCTCTGATCCCTTCGCTTTTCATATGAAAATTTGGCCCAGATATCATATACGGCCCCATATTGGGGCAATATTTTTCCGACGCTAATTTGGAGAAAATATCAACAGCATAAACAACAACATCCGGCTTATCAAATCAAGCACAATAACGATACTATGGCGCCAGTTAAGTACCCGTTGCGTATATGACATTGGCGTCAGAAAAAAGTAGCGCCAATTTGGGACCCTATGTGACATCTGTGCAAAAGTTTTCCATTTCGATTAAAAAAAATCAATTTTCTTTTTCGAATAATACTACATAAACGCATTGTCGCAAAGAATTCTTGGTACTGTTACGCTAGCCGGGTGCAAATCTCGCCAATAGCTATTTTTCAACTCGCCAGTTAGCATTTTTTTTTTTCGAGTGGTAAATTATAACATTGCTTTGAAGTTGGAACTAAATGTCATTGTTTGTTACATCATTTAATATTTTGCCAGATGCCATATACACACTCGGTTTGGCGTGATTTTTTTAACGAAAATTTGGCGAAATCCTCGTTTTCGAATACCAGTTACATATGTATTTTTGGTACTACTTAGTTATCCCGTCGACCAAAAATCTATCACCAAACTATAAGATTAAATGCCAATAATTGTTGATAAATGTCACATTCACTTGACTTTAAGCAAGTTACTCGTCTTTACGTCATCAAGTGATTTTTATTTCGACGTTTTATTTGTATATTTATTAATGTTATACTATTTTCTTTGTTCTTTCATTATTTAAAATAAAAATTATCAATTTGTATAATTTGGCGAGTGGTTTGGCGAAATAGGTCGATGGAATACCTAAGTAGTACATTATTTTTTAATTATTTTCTATTATTTTTTATTTTTAAAGGAAAATAACAAAAAAAAAAATAATAAACTATAGAACAAAACAATTTATGTAATTAAAAAAAGTAAATAAAGTAAATAAACACTTATTATTAAATAAACAACAATAGTCGGGTTACCATGTCAACCAAAATAATGCCTTTTTGGCGCCAATTAGGTATCCCGGTGCGTATATGACATCTGTGCCTAATATTTTTCTTTTCATTTCGCTTAAAAAAAATAAAGAAGTGAAAGCCATTTATTTTAAATGTTTCTGCTTGTATTAAATAAAATGATAATGAAATACAAATTGAATTATGAATAAAAGTAACATGATACATTTCTTAGCGTACATTTAAGGGAGGCCAGACTTTTCGCCAAATTAGTTTAAAATAGTAACCTTTTCTAAAATCTGAAATAAAATAGTATCTGTTTGATTAAAATTTGAGTTGCTATCATTAGAAAAATGTATATACAATTAGAAAAAAAATAATATTTCGAAAACTAATTCGAATTTAAAAATTCTAATACCAGTTTTGAAATCTGCGGATCAATATTGATTTTTGGTGTTAATTTCATCGCAAAATATTCCTTTTTTTTAGGAGAAATCACCGTGAAACATAATCAGTTGTGTAATCAGTCGATTCAAAGAATCGTTACATTTCAGGCGTTTCATATATTCGTTTCATAAATTCGTTTTATTAGGATTTTATATATATAGGGTAGATAATAGAAAAAAGAACGAAAACCTAATAAATTTTAAAATACTTTAAATATTCACTTTATTTAAATATCTATATTGTATATGTTAATAATAGCAATTTTAACCCCATATTCTGTAAAATTATCTTTTAAATATTATTTCAAACCTTGAAGAGTAAGAATAGAACAAAGATAACCGTGTCAAAATTTTAAGCACAAAATCATTTTTATGCAAATTTTACAAACTGTAAGCAGTAATGATTTTTCGGTTTATAAGTAGCAGTCATTGGTTGTTTTTCAGTTAATAGAAAATGCCTAAATCCAAAGAATTTTCAGAGGAGGAGGTGATAAATATCTGGAGTATGAGAGCGAAACATTAGTCTGTTTCTGAAATTACAAGTTCATTAAAAATATCAAAACGAGGCATTCATTTTGTTTTGTCTCGTAGTAATGCTTTCGAACGTAAATTCCATTGAGGAAAGCCACGAGTGACTAACGCGAACACTGCCTCATGAGAAACTTGGCTTCAATTACTAATTACTCTCTTTCGCAAATAGAACATGCAGTTGGAGGACAAATGCTGAACTAAACTGTTCATAGAAGAGTTTTGGAATCGGAATACATAAATAACCGTAAAATGGCTCGGTTACCATGTCTGAAACGACACCATAAAGAACCTAGATTACAGCGGGCCAAAGAACACATATCATTTGGTGATAAGTGGCTGAATGTCATATTCAGTGATGAAAAAAATGGAACCTCGTTGGCCCGGATGGATGTAAGTATTATTCGCATGATCTGCGCAAAGAACTTAGGAATATATTTTGACGGCAACATGGTGGTGGTTGTGTAATGGTATGGTGGGCTATTCTTTTCGATGTTCAGACACCTCTGGCATCCATCAGTCATCATGAAAACTCTAAATACTATGTCGAGACACTTGCCAATCATACACTCGCTGTTGCGGAGGTGAGAAAAATGGTTATTTCAATATGATAATGCTTCGATCCATACCTCAAACTTATCTTCAACGTGCCTTAAGTCGAAAAAAGTATCTGTTTTGAAATGTTCTGCAATTATCACTGATTTAAACCATATAGAAAATATGTATGGTATTCTAACTCACGCCGTTTATCCAAATGAAAACCAATATTCTTCAGTTAAACGTTTGAAAGATGCCAGTGAAAACGCGTCGTTTAAAACTGAACCAGAAACTATACAGAACCTCATTTTATCGATGGAAGACCGTATATTGAAAGTAACTCAGCAGAATGGAGCAATAATAAAGTATTTTTTTATTCTTGTTATACTAAAGACTAAAGAACTACTGGGCTTAAACTTTTTAAAGACTCTTTTTTGTACTTTTGATAAATTCTATTGTTTGAATTAAATTTTAAAGCAAAAATCTTTTAAATATCTATTTAAAAATACAATTTATAGATGATGTGAAAAGGAAAGTAACTTCCAGTAAATAATAAAATTTTATGTTGTGCTTAAACGTTTGACGCGCACTGCATACATATACCATATGTCATTTTTTTATGCAAATATATTATTAAAAATAAATTATTTAAAATTTTTTAATCTATAATACAAAATAGTTGGGATGAATAATCATATAAGGGAAAAAAATAAAAAATCAATGAAATCTCAAATGCTCAAATGAAAAAGTAATGCGCACTATGTTTCGAAAGAATTTTGTCTTTCTTTGTTTCTTAAAGATAGTTTGATATCTTTTTTTATCCCTTTTTCTTAAATGTTTCTTTTTTGTTTTGTTTCTTCATTAACTTATTGGCGAAAGCTTCCTGTTTTGTTATTGGTTGGTTAATGTCACCTTCCATTTTCTTCTTTTTACTTCTTCTTTAAATCGAAACTGGTATCACTCCTTTTTTGCTCATGATGAAGTATGTGAACTCTATTTCGAAATACGTCACGCATTAATTATTTTTATAATCTTTTACGATATTTCCCTTTATATTGTGCAATATACCAATTTTTATGATATCTTATTACAACAAAAAGTGCTTACACTGGCATATATTCACCAATCAGAATATGAAAGAACAAAACAAACAAATAATTAAACAAGTGGAATGGAATATATATGAATCTATCTAATACATAAAAATGAAAATCTGTCTTTAAATCTTACTAAGAAAACAAGTACTAACGGATTTGTAATTCTATACAAATGCACCGTTTGGAAGCCATAATAGTGAAATGTTACGTACACGTGTATTAAAACACGGCTGAGGCAACTAAAGTATTCCGGAAACGAAATAATTTACAGTTAATTTTTAATTAATAAAAAACCAAAAATTTAAAAGCAATTTCTTACCAAGTTTAAATTCATTTCGTTAAACTAGTTGCCAAGAATTAAAAATCAACAACAAAAATCACGTCATAACAATTATTTTCTATGGCAAGATTTCCACGTGAAAAATGAAAATGAAATAAACAGTTTGACGAAAAAAAGCGAATGCTACGTCATAAATTTTCTATTGCATGATTTATACGTGAATAAGGAGACTTAAATAAATTGTTTGAAGAATTAAAAAAAAAAAATGAAAATCACATCATACTGGAAATATAATGGACGTCAGAAGGTGAATATATAACGTCATATGAGTTTCAGAAAACATGTTGAAACATGATAGAAAACCCGATAATAGGAATATTTGCATATTTTATCATTTCGAAGTTCTCTGAATTTATTTTTGCCATTTTTTCACCACTTAGCACCATTTTAGCACGAATTTTTTCGCCGCATCTATTCCATATATGTACGCGTGTGTATGCATGTATATTGGAATTTCGACAAAGGTTTAGGTCCCTAGACATCATTCTTAGTGAAGAACTGAAATAAAGATTTCAGATTTTTTTAAAATAAAATTCATAAAATTTTTGTAGTTGCCATTTTTCTTTAATCATGACAAAAAAATATTTAAATGAAAAAGTACTCGGAAAAACTTTTTATCAAAAGGTTCATCAAATAGTTTATAACGCTGCTTCGAAGTAATTGTTTTTTAGTTCTTTCCATCTTTTACAGTTCAAAGACAGTTTGGCATTTTTTTCTTTTATTGGTCCAAGGATGAATGGAAGTAAGCTCATTTATAGCTGTATTCTTTTGCATCTGTTATATAAATTTATACTTTTTTACATCTGGTTTTCATTTGATTCATGTGTATAACATTTCGACTGCTTTTTTTTTTTTTCATTGTTTGTTTTATACTGCATGTTTAATTTTGAAATTGATTTTTCAAAACAGACATTCTTAAAATTACGGACAACGCCGTGATAAACGAAGAAATGATCATTCTTTCTAAACATGTTGTGCATTACTTTATTATTATTATTATTTCCCTTGTATAATTATTCATCCTAACTAAAAAGGGTCTTTTCTGATCCCTATTGTTTACATAAAGTGCAATACGACTACTGCACATCAACTGTATTTTAAATTATAAATAATCTTTTAAAGACTGATAGCGTAGTGTACACTGTGTGTGAGCTAACACTTGGTGACGAATCATTGTTTCCTTTTTCATATATTTTAATCACAAAGAACACAAATGTAACAAGCACAAAACAGTGATAAAACATAAAAATATAATTAAAAACAGTTACAACTAGTATGTTGTGGCCATCACAAAACTTTCTTCTATCTCATACATGTCAATACTTCAAAATTTACTATCTCTGTGCAAAGTTAAATGGCAATCTGTGTTCATCATGAGAATTCTAAAAATATGAAATTCCGTGCATTAGTCTCGAGGTATGACTGTCGCTGAAATCGTGTAAATCCAGCAAAATGCAGCATAGCAGCGCCACCTATTGGGTTATTTACGCCAGAACGTAATTATCACCAACTTATGTCAACGTCTAACTGAATATGAAGTTTGAGGAAAATTCGTGCATTAGTTCTTGAGAAAGAGGTACTGCGCAAATCATGACAAATGAAGCATAGAAGCGCCACCTGTTGAGCGATTTGCAACAACACATAATCAGCATCAATATTAATCAAGTTATACTTAAATCTGAAGTTTGATGAAAATTCGTGCATTAGTTCTTGAGATAGCGCTATTGAGGAAATAGTTCAAAATGCGGCAGCGCCACCTATTGGGCGATTTACACCAACACGTAGTCAGCATCATTTCATATGAAGGACTAACTAAATCCGAAGTTTGATGAAAATATGTGCATTAGTTCTTGAAATAGAGCTACTGCGAAAATAGTGTAAATCCTGGAAAATGCAGCACAGCAGCGCCACCTGTTGGACGATTTACACCAAAACGTAAACAGCATCCATTCATGTAAAGGACTAATGGAATCTGAAGTTTTATAAAAATCCGTGTTTTAGTTCTTGAGACAGAGCTTTTGCGGGAATCCTGCAAAATGCTACATAGCAGCGCCACTTGCAGGGCGATTTACACCAAAAACTAATCAGCACCAATCTATATCAGGGACTACCAGAACATAAATTTTTATTAAATTCCGTGCATTAGTTCTTGAGATAGAGTGCCCACAAAATTTGTGTCACATACAGACAGACAGACAGGCAAACGGACAGACAGACTCACACACACACATTTTGTAAAAACATGTTTTTTGGAATCTCTGACCCATAAAACGTGTAAATCCGTCGAAAACTGGAATTCGAAAATTTTCATGAAACCAATACTTTCTTCTTGTAAAGATAGAAGAAGGTAAAAATATAGACAATTTAATTAAATAGTTAAAATTTTGAGATGGCCAAGGTCAGGTAATCGAATTGCAACGTATACAAAAACCGTATTTTCCAGGAGGCATGATTTACTAGAACGGAAAAATAGGCACTCAATGAAGCTAGTTCCCTCCCACTAGAATATACCGTCATAACCTGATTCAATAACCCATCTACGTGTTTAATTGTTTCACATGTTCTCAAGTGCAAGTTGAATTAAGTTATCTCTCTGATGTTGCGTTTATTTACATTACTGAAGTGGAACTTTGAATAAGTTCGAAACGTTTAATGTTTTGTTTTTTAAATGATTTTCATGTGATTTTTATCTGTTTACTTATATTGTCTGCATATTTTCTAATTGTTTTTAATTAATTGTGAACAGACGTAATATCATATATTTTCCCGCTTTAAACAAAAGGTGACTTTGAGATGATAACCCGCTACGTTGTTAAATGGCGTTCGTAAGACATTGTGTGGGTAATATTCCCACTATAAAACAAAACAGAATAATTGGGGGTAAGACCCGCTAAAAACACAGCGTGCCAAATGGCAACAACAACTGAACTGGCTCACATGACTGGAAAACTACGGAGCTTGTACGGCATGCGCATAAGGTCCGAATAGAGAAAAAAAGTGATTTGAATTGTAAATAAAATTTCTTCTAATTAAAATTTACATTGAATAATTAACTAATTTAAATGTATGATACATAGGGGCATGTAACTACTTTCATAATTTAAAGTTTTTAGTCTGATATTCCTTTATTTTACTCAGTCCAAATTGATCAACACAGAAAGTGTTGAAATTAGTGGCGCAAAACTTTGTCAATGCATAATATATTCAACTTTTCATTGCTTAAAGATATGAATTCCTCTAAATAAAAGTAATAAAATAGTGCTATTTAATATTCGATATGATTGATATTTATAAACATTTTTGTAAGAGCATACTAGAAAAAAAATTAAATATAATAATTCATAAACACCTAATCAGGAATACTTAACAATATGAAATATTGGAAAGAGTTGCTTGTATTTAAAGTGTGGAAAATAATAATTTATATTCTTAAATTGATCGTATAATTCCCCTTCATCTAGAAACGCAGAATTATTACCTAAAGTTATTTTCTCAATATTTGATACTCTCCCAGCTTTTGACATGCATCAATAAAAACATGTCACATAAGATTATCCTATGCTCATAAATTTAAATGAACTTTTCAATCTCCTACCATATTCTTTACATTACAAATAAATCTGCTTATTTGCATTTCAAAGAAATTCCATTTTGTTGTAAGGTGATTCTCTGCGAAGTTACGACTTTAAGTGAGTTTTATCGAAATAATATCTTTAAATGGAAGCAAATTTTCGCAAAAGACGCAAAGCATATTTAAACTTTATGTTATATAAAATGTTTTATTCATATATTTATAAGAATTCTCCATAGTTACAGGCAAAAAGAAAATAATAGAGAGACCGTATAGGTAAAATATTACGCATATGCAATTTTTCAAATTTTCTCTCATTCTTTTCTTTTCATATTTTCACATATAAAGAATCTAAAATATCTTTCCAATAATTAAAAAAAAATATTTAAATTTGAAAATTTTAATAAACATTTATGATTTAGTTTATTTAATATCACTGCTTGTAACTCAACCAGTAATAGCAAATAATATTTCTGTTGTATGTGTGTTAATTAATGTTAGATCTTTATTTTTAGAAATCACAGAAACAAGTATATTTTGGAAATTTAAAGAAGCTTTTATAAGAACAATGTTTTATTTTCAGCCACTGATTTTGGGAAAACCTTTCCGATTTCCTTTTGTAGCGTACTATTTAATTTTTCTTTAATAGTAATAACTGGTATTAGAACTATAACAATTTTCAATTAAATATTTTTAGAGGCGTAATTAAATTTATACATGCAAGTGTAAAAACAATGTGTATTTCAGTATTAATAATAAAGTTTTCATTTTATCATGTTTGTCTGTAAAACAAGTTTGTTGAGCATAAAAATGTTTACTTGAAGAAATGATAACATCCGAAAAATTTACATTCCAAGGTGCCAAAAATTATTAATTCACTCTAAAATCTAATCGGCTAAGTTTTAGAAAATCAGTGGCAGCAAAATAATAATTTTTTTAACTCTTTTAATTCGCGAAAATATAATAGTTTCTGCTATTTCTAATATAAAGAATGCTTTTCGCATTCGTGGGTAATTCGGAAGAGGTTAGCTGTTATGTTAGATTTTCCTAGATTATGGAAAATTCGCCATTCTTTACCTTGTACATAGCTTTTAGAAGCAATGAGAAGGTTGTAAAAAAAATGTTTCTTCAAAATATTAAAAACCACTTGTACTGGTAGCGGAATGTCTGTATTTTCGAGTTCAGTACGAGTTTTGTCAAAACAATCAAAGATGTTAATTAATTATGACCATATAGAAGCCATCTGCGTAGTTAATTTGGGGGATTTTCAAAAATTCCACTAGCTTCCTCTAAGTTTGAAAGCACGTCATGATTATTCTGTTTTATTTGAAAGCACGAGCTTGCGGAACATATGTCAAGTGTTTGTCAAGGTCGGATTTAACCGATTCTTGTGTGAAAATCAGCATATATTAAACCCGCTTAACCGCTTTTTTCAAATGTTGTAATTCTGGATGATCCTTTATGTTGTTTACAAATTTCATCTTGATTTTCAACAAATTATTCAGCATTATTCAGCAATAAGCATTTTTTAAAAATCAAAGTGCCATTCCTAAAGTATTGAAAAAGTAAACAAACTCCTGCAGAACAGTAAGTTTTCAGTGATAAACAAGCATCATATTAACTTGCAGTTCATGTATGTATGTTTAGTTCTAATCTTGCAAGTCAAATTTAAACTATTTTTAATTATCATATAAAGCCGTAACAAGGAATACATGTGTAATTTGAATGACAATACAATATTACTATAATTTAAAGAACGTAGAGGTTTTTTTAGAATATTTTTTCTACAAGGTTCCACAGAAATTTAGATTAAAACTTGCAAGTTCATTTTAAACGAATTTCAATAATCTAATTGATCTGAAACTTTGCTCAGAATATGCAGTTCTGATGACAGTGCAGTATTATTGTAATTCATGGAACGTAGCAGTTTCATTATTATAGGGCCACATAAAAGTTTAGTTCAAATCTTGCAAAACAATTTTAAACCACTTTCAATTATCTGATTCAGCTGAAACTTTGCCTACATGTGTTTTTTTATGACAATTCTATTAGCTTATAATTTGATCAACGTAGAAATTATGCATTTTTAATAGACCCACAAAAGAGATCGTGGAAAGATTACTGCTAAAAATTAAAAATTTTAAATAAATTTTAACAAAATTACTCTATTTTGTTGAGATACACAAAAGCATTTTTTAAATTGAAAACAAAGTGCGTAGTAAATATATTTCTTTTACAGGGACACACAAAATTTCGGATAGATTACGTCTATATGCAGAAATTTTATTTCAAATAGAATAAAATTTATATAGGTTATTTATTCACACAAAAGCCTTTTTTCAAACGAAAATAACTTTGGTAACATTTATATGTTTTACAGGGTACCAGAAAACATTAAAGTGTTTTTAATAGGATTTTATTTTTCAGTATGACTATACAAATGTCCAGAGAAATTCTGAGTAGAAAAAAAATACAAACAAGTCAGTAAGTGTGATCATAGATCGCACAAAGTGTTTCGTTTAATATTCCTTTCAAAACGTCCAGTACATTCTCCATGGAACACCTTCTAAATTTTGGCAAATCCTTCCTAAACTATCGTAAAGCTTAAAACAGATTCACCTTGTTATATTTCCTAATTTTGTTCGTGCCACCCCCAAATGCTATGATATATCACATGACGGGTTTCTGCCAAATTTAGAAATGTGCCCCCCTTGGGGGGGGGCGAAGTGGGGTAATGGTCACCATGATTTTTGACGCGGCCTGGTGTTTAAAATTTTTGTTATGTTTTATAAGCTAATTAAAGTTTCAAACATATCGTCCAGCTGTATTTCCTAACAATGTTCGCACTCCTCCCCCCCTTCCTGTTTAAAACAGATCGCATTGTTAGATTTCCTACTTTAAATGAAATCTCGGTCTGTTTGCTCCATAATCCATCACCAGGGAGCGCACTCTATTCTTAACAAAAGCGTATCTGAACGGAACTCCTTTACACAACCTATCAGTAGATATGTTAATCGAGGAGGTGGCGGTCTTCAACAAGAATTTAAGATATTTGTTGAAATTACTATTCGGAAATAGTGGTAATTTAACTTTTGACATATTTATGTTTTATAAGTAGCATGTATCTAAGGACTCCGTCAAAAGAAAAAAAAAAAACGCACCTGAACGGTATCAAAGAGAAAGGTAAAAAAAGAAATATTTTGCCCCTCCCTCTCTCCCCACCTGCCAGAGATTTCAGGCGCCATTTTTTATAAACTTTTTCTTATGTGTTATAAACTATTTTAAAGTTTCAAACAGATCGCCTTGTTATATTTCCTAATTTTAACAAAATCGCGTTATGTTAGTTCCACATTCCACCACCAGGGAGCGCACTCTATTCTTAACAAAACTGTATCGGAATGGAACTCCGTTAAACAACCTATTAGTAATGTTACTCGAGGTGGTGGTGGTCTTAACAAGAAATTAAGATAAATTAGTATTCGGAAATAGTGGTAACTAAACTTTAGACAATTTTATATTAAATAATTAGCATATATCTCAAGACTCCCTCAAAAAAGGCACCTAAAGCGGTCAGTAGCGCTAACTTTTTAAATAGAAATCTAGCGCCCCCCCCCCGCCCCCTTCCCGGAATTTAACGCGTTATTCTTTTTTACAATTTATCTTATGCGTTATAAAATATTTTAAAGTTTCAAACAGATCGACTTGTTAGATTTTCTAATTTTAACAAATTCGCGTTATGTTAGTTCCACATTCCACCACCAGGGAGCACACTCTACGCATATCTCAACGCATATCTCAAAAGCATATCTCAACGAAACTCCTTCATGCAATCTTTCCGTAGATACATGGGCCGAGATGGTTGCGGTCTTAACCAAGAACTTAAAACATTTGCTGCGGTAACAAACGCTGAAATTTTAAAAATAAATCTAGCTCCCTCCCCTTCTCAAAATATCACACTATATTCT
This sequence comes from Maratus speciosus, assembly GCA_963932465.1. NCBI lineage: Eukaryota > Metazoa > Arthropoda > Arachnida > Araneae > Salticidae > Maratus > Maratus speciosus. The sequence goes on from OZ010800.1 coordinate 309,907,957, forward strand.
TTTTTACACATTTTCTTATGTGTTATAAACTATCTTAAAGTTTCAAACAGATCGAGCGGCGGTCTTAACCAATAATTTAAGATATTTCCTGAAATTACTATTCGAAAACAGTGGTATGAATACTTGTAAACTTTCTGAAGATGAATGAGCTATACTTATCTCATAGCGCTGTTCAAAAACCCCACGCAAATTGTTAGATTTCCTAATTTAAATTATTTCGTGGTTAAAAAAAAAAAACACGTGTCTCCATTTTAATCAACGCATTTGATAGCAATAAACCGATTAATTGATTAATAATTAATATTTCAGCTTGTAATTAAGATAGGACTTAGAAATGGGTATTAATGAAATCAACGAGAAATTTCACATCGGGATGCCAAAAAATTTAATCAAAAAATTTAATATCTAAAAAGTTAAAATTTCGTATTAAAATATCCTACTATGGAAAACCGCAGCGTCGTCATGTCTGACACCTGCTTTCCCGCCGAAATGATTTTTTTCCCTTGTCTTTCCAATTAAAGAAATTAAATTTTTATCGATCGAATTTTAGCGGATATTTTAACTTATACACATCACAGAAATGTGAACTTTATACGAAATGTAAGTAGATTTTTTTCCGCGTCTGTCTATACCATTTACAAATTTCTGGGACCAATACTTTTTGATATGCGATTTTGCTTTAAAATGTCCACTTCATTTTTCGGCTTAATTTCCTCCGCGGTAATCGTGCATCGTGGTAAGCGTGCAAAGTAATCCAAAAATTGAAACTATTAATTTCTTTCAGCAAGTAAGGTAGGTAATTTAGACGATTGGCAACAAAACTCTTCTTATCCGAAACTTTTTTCTAGCAACTAGTTATAAATATAAAAAAAAAATTGGAGGTATTCGATGCACGGGTTCGCACTTAGAGGTTTTTCGCGATTTCCCAAAATTTGATTTTTTGATTAAGGCGAGTTTTAAAACACACCTTCTCTCACACACACACACACACACACACACATATGTTACATTATTACATCCAATTCCGCGATTTCCTTATCTTATTCTAAATTACTACTTTATATTCACTAAATCCTTATCTTTAAATAATCCCTATCTTTAACTCTATTAAATTCCCTTTAATTTAATGTCTCACTTGTCTAAATTGCTTAAATATTACGCTTTTAGTATTCTTAAATTAAATGTTCCATTTCCGCGCTTTTTTCTTTCTAGAATATTCATTTAGCTTCCATTTTTACTTTCCGGCGCATTTCTGAGGTTATCCTTTTTCCCTTCAAATTCATCTGCTTACTCTGTCCGCACTTTTTTCATGGCGTGATATTCTTAATTATTCATTGGTTGAGAGCGCGATCTACGTCATATTTGTATTCTTACACTTGAGGAACAAAAAGTCGATACTCGCTGTGTTCCAGCAGAATTTGTCGTATTTCTACTTTGATAACTTCCCCTGGTCGCCGTCTGATATTTTCTATTATCTATAATTTGCTTACCCATAATTAAATACTACGTAGCGATGGCTTGATTAAAATGAATTGGTGGAAACTGCACCGCCAAAAGCTCTTTCAATAAAATCCTGAGTTAAATTATGCATTGTCTGAATTATTCCTGAGAAACCTACACTGGATAAATGTGTTACCTGGCCTTCCACTCGATGAGTGCAACTACTTTCCAATATCCATGTTGATTTATTACAAAACATTCTCTTCGTTAAAATTCAAAATTCGTTATATTTGTCGACGAGAATTCATCTCTACATGTGTTTCTATTATTTTCAACATTGCACTACTGGTAACATAACAACCAGTTATTTCGTTCACTAGTAAAATCTTCCAATGTTAGAATAATCTAACATTTATATATATATATATATATATATAAGTAATTTTTTAAGGATACGATAACTTCCATAATTCTGCACAAATCTCTTCCAAAGTGATGCATAAAATCAAGGGCAGAAAATGTCTGTCAAGTTCGTTAACGGGCAAAATCGGAGAAAAGGGGTGGAAATAGGAAGGGGTATTCTGATAACCATAAAAAAAACTTCTTTTACAATACATATCAAATCGTTTAAATTTATTATTACATCTATGAAAAAGGGCAAGAATTTATTTATCACAAATTTTTGGTAAAATTAAAAATAAGCTCAAGGGGCGAACAAAATATGGCTTTAAGGAGAAAATAAATTCATAATTTCGTCAAATCTTAAGATATAAAATTCACTTGGACTTATTATAAATCTTCTTAATGCTATCTACAACTTTTGTATGGAAAATATTTTGATAGGTCCAATTCATATCCCACCCTCCCCACATAAAAAAAAAAGGCGGTTGAAGAAGAAAAAAAATTCATAACTTCCTCAAATCACAAGAAATCAAATCCGCTTAAATTTCTCTCTATTCTAAAAAAAAGTAACTACCGCTGTCACCGCCGCCGCCGCCGCCGCCGCCGGTTTTGAATATTTTGTGACAGGAGGTCTTTCTTCGTTAATATTAAGAAAAATATTGCGTACAAAAATATGAAAATCGGTGGTATTATAGAGAAATGTTTGATAAACACGCTGATGCAGACAGTTTTCAAATCGAAGAATTATTTTAAGAGATATTTAATGCGAAAGTTGGACAAAATCGTTCCATTAAAAAAGTTTTATAGCAGCAAAAAGTATACATGGGAATGTAATCATTTTTAGATCTTTTTATGTGTTAGAATTTGCCGGTGTGCAGATTGTATTTCTTTTTTTAATTTGGCCAATTTTTTGAGGTTTTATTTCTATTTTAAATTCAAATTTTCAGCATTTCTAGAGATATTTTTTACAGATTTTAGAAAGTGATATTAATTTAAACTGTTGCCAACTGTATAAGCAGCGGAAACAATAATGTTTGCTTAAAAAAAAAAAAAATATTTATATGTGTAATAAATTAAAAATTTATTTACACGTGACTATTATAAACAGAAAAAAAAAATATTGGAATTAGAATTAAATAATTATGTACAAAAAGCAGGAACTTATTAAAAATTACGTCATAAAACTATAATTACACGTGAATTTTAAGAGAGAAAGGAATTTGTAAAATAATAAATTTATTAACATGCGTTAGAAGTCTTAAATAGGAGAAATTACGTCATATTTACGTCACATTACAGTTATTGCATAAAACGAACACAAAATAATATTGCAAAAAGGTTTAAATTTAGAAATTGCGCTAGACATTTATTTGATATTTTGAGCGGATACTTTTCAACTATTTTTCTTAGGAAAGCGCAAATAATATTTCATTTCTAACACAAGTATTTTCACGTGAATATTAAAAAGAGAAAGAATAGTTTGGTCAAAATTACGTCAGATTAAAAACGATTAATTTAAAATGTCTCATTTAAAAGAACTTTCTTTTCGCTTTGTTAAAAAATACCGGGAGACAAAGATTCTGTTTACTTAATTCATTTTATATTAGCTTATTTTGAAATGTTGATACACGTGACTACGTCATCAAGTTATTTTTATTTCGACGTTTTATATGTATTTTTATTAATGTTGTACTAATTTATTTGTTTTTTCGTTATTTAAAATAAAAATTATATCAATTTGTATAATTTGGCGAGTGGTTTGGCGATTTATATAATTTGGCGAAATTAGTCGACGGGATAATCAAGTAGTACCGCAGCGGATTTGGCGTTAAAATTTCCCCAATCAAAGAGAAATGAATAGAAATCCGTTTATAGGGAGATCTCCACTGTTTTTTAAATTATAATTCAATCTTTCGAAATCTTTTTAAAGCCGATCACATTAGCGTGCATTTAGAGTCGAGTCTGCGGTGTCTGGACGGGGGTTGGCGAGCGTAGTTCGTAGGGGGCTGAGCCCCCTAGTATTATAAATTTTCTTAATACTATCTACAACTTTTGTATTGATAAACAAAACAACTTAAACAAAACAGCAAAAACAACTTAAACATAATAGGGATTGACAAAAAAATTATCGTATTAACATGATTCTAATAAAACCAGTTGTTACATAAAAAGGAAATTAAAAACTCGACAAAACCTCTAATCTTGAATTGTTTTTGTTGGTGAAATTAGTGTTGCTGTACCTCTATTTTCATTTCTGGCACAAATTAGCTTTCGTATTGCTGAAGATCGGATATCCCCTCTGTTATATGAGAGCATTGCCAATAACAAATTTTCAGGATAACAAAAGAAGATATATCGTTGAACACCAGAGTCTACTATCTTTCTTAGATTGAGTTCAAAATATTTAGAAAACGTGATAAGTTTCCAAATATGCCGCGCTCCTTTTTTTATGAAGGGTTTTGTTTTGATATGGAACTATACACATACCTCCATAATATATGTTGTAAGAATAATTAGATTTTCAAATATGGATTATCTCTGGCGACATACAACCTTAAAATAATACCCTCAGTTGTCAACTATCTTGAGTGAACAACTGAACCAAGCTATTTTAATGGCAGGTCAGAACCACATTCACCAGGCGACATTGCTGTGCAAATATAACATAAATATTGTTGATGATTGCTTAGAACAATTCTATCTGTATTTTCTGGCATATTTCAACGCTTATTGGAGAAAAGGAATCTACCTATTTTGATTGCTGTACCAATTGCCCACAAAATACTGTAAAACCATGCTGTTGCACCATGTAAAGAATTTAGTAATGTCGTAAACGCAACTCATTTGTGTAAAGCAAAAAAATGATTACTGTAAGAGTCTATTCCGTTCAGATTCATAAGGCAAGTATTTTATCCTTCGTGCATTTACATACGTTCCATCGCATCCAATTATTGTAAGCGCATATAATTTTATACTATTTGATAAAGAAATATATATATATATTATTGTTTCTTTTATGTCTTTAGCTTCTCCTGTTGCAACTCAAACCTGTACAATATACTGAGAGTAAGGTTTTTTTTACAAGCGTACTATAATATTTCTCCTTTGTGGTTTTTGTGTGAATTTTGTGGCCTCCATCATTTGCACATTTATGTGGTCTTTTCTATATAGTAGAAAAGAATAATTTTATACATTTAATAATAAACTATAAGCAATTTTTCATCTATTATACAGAGTACTTTTTACGCTATACAAATGATTCTTTAACTCTTATTTTTACTTATATTTTTTAGTTCAATATTTCATAAAAATCGACTTTCGGCAAATATTCGGGACACCGAAAGAAATTTATCGAAGTTGAAAATTTTTGCATGTACGCTAGTATGCTTAAAAGACATTTTCGCACTCCGGGCTAAAACTAATTTAATTAAATATACACTGCTCAAAACAATTAAAGGATATTGCAGTTTTAGGTGGATTTTGTATCTGGTAAACTGTTTAGCTGATTGATACATGGTCGATAGACCTAGTAGGTTATATGAGAATAAATTATACATGTTTGGCAGAAAAAAATGCCTTTTATTGCGCATTTGTGTACTAAAGGAAACTATTTTTTTTTTCAATTCCTACTATTAGCTCACACTCTCGCTATATATATCTTGTTCAAATTTTCAATCGTTAATAAAATACTTGTTATTCATCCAATCAAGCTCAAATAAATTTTTTTAACTTGTAGTAGATGACACTTGATGTTAATCCAGTTTTTTTTTCAAATATTAAATCATTAATTAAATTAAATTAATTAATTTTCAATAATCTATAATGCCCTCTTCTTGATCAAGGTATTTTAAGACCGAGAGAACCCTCTTCTTGATCAAGGCATTTTAAACGCCACTCAAGAGGAAAGAAGAATGAGAATAAAAATCTCTTATTGACCTAAGTAGGAATTGACTTAATTTTTTTTTATATTACTTGTTTATATTACTTACCTTTTTTTTTTTTTTTTACTTGTATTGATGACTTTTAAGTTGTGTTTAATTGTTAGTTCCTATCTATAAACACTGTTTTGATGAAGTCTATAGATGCCTATGATGGTTAGAGTTACAGTAAAGCTAGAGATACTACCTACACAACTTCCAGGTTGTATAATATTTTGACGGAGCTTCTGACTGTAAAATTGTCAATGAAACACCGTCTTCATTTTGAAAGACCTATCCAATGATATGCCACTCAATTGGATGCGTAATTTTTTTCGTCTCTACTGCCATTTTGTATTTTACGGTCGCCATTTTGAATTTATAAAAACAAAACCTAGCCTATAACCATCGGGCTGTTAAGTCAAATTAATAGATACCTCATTCATTAAAATCCATCCAGCCGTTGGTATGTTTCGAAGGTATAAAGAAATCCACATACACAGATATGCTTGAAACACATAACCCTTCCTTTCAGCAGGGTAATTATCCTATGTAGCCTTAATAAAAGTGCCATAACTAGTAAACTTATGGGAAATTTTTAATTCGTTTTTTTTTCATATTGTTCAGAAACGATTACGGAATTAAAATATGTATTAAAAAATTCGAAAATTTTGTTGATGTAAATGTATTCTACACCCTTAATTTCTTTTTGAATGAATATACAATCAAAATATCAGAAATACTTAAATCAGTTTTGGTGGCCTCAACATGATATACTTGTGTGAACGTGCTTTTTCTATTTTTCTGTTTTTGAAAAAAAAGTACAGAAAGAAACTGCATATAGAAAGTGACCCTGATAAAGATGCCCTCATCGGTAAATAGCAGTGCCAGAAATCTCACTGACTATAAACTTGTGTTTTATTAATAATTAAGGGGGTTCGGGACACAAAAATCTTCAAATTTTGTAAAAACATTTTATTTCATTAAAAATTTCTCTGTTTCTTCATGCTTAAAATGCATTTTAAATCATGTTTCTATCTTAATTAGAGCAAGAAATATTATTTTTTCGCTTTGATTTATTTTCAAAATCTAGCATTCAAGCAATGGCTATCGTGGAAACGACTTCTTTTTAAAATGCGTTTTTCTTCATGATGGGTTTTTTTCAACAATTCTAATATTTAAATTCTTATAAGTCAAGGACCGTTAAAGATAAATGGTTCAAACTTAGAACATATGTTTTTCAATTCTTTTACTTATATTTTGATTCAGCATATTTGGAAAAAAATATTTACTTTTGAAAATATGATTTTTTTTTTAAGATGCATCTTTTTTTTAAGCTTTAAATAATTTTAATTTTTTTTAAATTAATATTTTTAAAAATGTTGAATGCAAATTAAAAGTTATATATTTCTGTTTATTTAAATGAAAAAGAATGAATCTCTATTAATAATATTTCGAGTTATAACGATTTTAAACTACCCACTTTTTTAATGAATTTTAAATTAAATATTTTTAAAAAAATATGAGAAGTTTTATCATGTGATTTTGTTTACGAATGATATGGTTAACCATCACAAAGAATATCAGAATTTTTATTCAATAAATAAAAATTATTTGAAAATGTGTCCCGCACCCCTATAAGCGTATTTTTCATTATGTTTGTAATATGTGTGTTGATATATATTTTGTCGATAATTCGAAAATTAGTCTTTTACTTAGGATAGTATAGCAATAGCTTATAGATATCTAACAATAATTTCCATTCTGGAATGAGATACATCCTCAATTAGGTGGGTCGCGAATTTATTTTTCCTTAAAGGTTGGTCGCGTATCCATAAAGGTTGGGAAATGCTGCTTTAGTGTAATAAGAGATTGCAGTAAAAAAAAAAAAAAAAATGCAATTTAACAAATTACAACAACCATTTGGAAAACTATTTTTCAAAGTCTAAAATTAACGGCCTAAAAAAATCGCACGGAGTTGATCATACATTACGTACGCCAAGAATTAAACATTAATAGTGTTGTTACACGTACAAATTCCAAGCGAGAGAAATCGCCTGCGACTCGTATTTGGTGTGAAATATTTATATGTATTCATTCCTGTCCTATTTATCTTTTTTGTTATTTTTAATTGGCTTATTCCATTTTTCTTTTGCACGTGAAAATCTTACAAATTAAAATTAACTCTTTGGGAGAAACTGTTATTCATTTCTTTCATTTTCATTAGTTATTATCCACCTGAAACTTGTGTATTATCCAAGCATTTCATTGGCTGTTCGGGAAAAGGCTTTTCCGTCGTCAGATTTCCAAGAAATCTGATGACACATTTTAAATGAAATTTCATTCTTAAACTTCTAAACATCCCACAGTATTACTTTTTACATCGTCGTGTAGAGAAAAAAATGTACTTTTAAATGCAATTTGTTTGAAAGCTGTATCTCAATTTGTTTCTGAATTATAATTTTTTTTTGTAGTTTTTATTATTTTTTTGTCATAGTGGCAACAGTTCTCTGTTGAAAGTAAAGGGAAATACCTATTACTGTATAGACCAATCAGAAGACAAATAAAATGCGGATTAAACCAATAAAAACCTTCAGATATGCTTTTGATTTCCCATCCTGACGAGAACAATAACCATTTTTCCAAATGTTTAATAAACTCATTCACAGGGCTGCGGAAAAACATGGGATACATTACATTCTAAAGACGGTAATCGCAGGAAGTTCGTTTTTAATTGTTTAACGCATATTGTAGCTGAAATAAATTTTAGGTAGATTTCGTATGAAATACTATCTATTGGGATCGTTCCTATGTTGGAATTTCTGAAAAAGTTTTGCAGATCTACACCGATCATGACTCCTAGAACCCAAAACCACCCTCAGTAAAAAACTTTATATATCTATCTATCTATCTATATATATATATCACTTTCTTCTGGACACGATAACTTTCGTAATTCTGCACCAATCTCTTCCAAACTGATACAGAAAATCAAAGGGCATAAAATCTCGGTCATGTTCGTTAATGGGCAAAATCGGACCAAGGGGATGGAAATAAGGAGGGGTTTTGTGAAAACCGAAAACCCCCCATAACTTCTTAATTTTTGTACATATCAAATCAGTTTAAAGTTTTTATTACTTCTAAAAATAGGGCCAAAAATGTATGTATCACAGATTTTTGATAAAGTTAAAAATGGACTCAAGGGGCGCAAAAAATAGGGTTTTTGAGAGAAAAATTCATAACTTCGTCAATTCTCAAGATATCAATTCCAATTAATTTTATTATAAATCTTCTTAATATTATCTACAACTTTTATATTCTCAAGTTTTTGATAGGACCAATTCGTACCGCAAAAAAATTAAAAACGAAAACAAAAAGGGTGCTTGAAGAAGTAAAAAATCCATAACTCCTTCAATTCAAAAGATATAAAATCCCCATGAATTTATCATATATCTTCTTAATATTGTCTACAACATCTATATAGACAAGTTTTGGATAGGACCAATTCTTACAGCAAAAACAAATTAAAAATACATAGCGGTTGAAGAAAAAAATCATCTAAGTAAGGGTGTATTCAAATCCAAACTGCGTATTTTCTGACTCATTTTACAATTCATTTTTGCTCTCAAAGGCTTCCAATTGGTACGTTTTCTTACTCAGAAACTATATAATGTACCGTAATGGTCAATGTTTTAATAGAGGCAGAATATATTTAAAAAAATGCTGTTAAAGTGGGCATTTTGAACCGAATTTCCCGAAGCGGATTGTGTTGGAAAAATCATTGCATTAAGGATGCACTCAAATCCAAACTGCTTATTTTCTGACTCATTTTAAAATTCATTTTTGCTCTCAAATGCATTTAATTGGTAGATTCGCTTATTCAGAAACTATATAATGTACCGCAATGATCGATTTTTTGATAGAGGCAGAATATATTTCAAAAAATTATGTCAAAGTGGGCATTTTGAACGGAATTTCCCGAAGCAATTGTGTTATCACTTTTTTCTGGACACGATAACTTCCGCAATTCTGCACAAATCTCTTCCAAACTGATACATAAAATCAAGAGACATAAAATCTCGGTCAAGTTCGTTAATGGGCAAAATCGGACCGAGGGGATGGAAATAGGGAGGGGTTTTGTGAAAACCGAAAAAACCCCATAACATCTTAATTTTTGTACATATCAAATCAGTTTAAAGTTTTTATTACTTCTAAAAATAGGGCCAAAATTTTATGTATCACAGATTTTTGATAAAGTTAAAAATGGGCTCAAGGGGCGCAAAAATATGGTTTTGGGGAGAAAAAAATTCATAACATCGTCAATTCTCAAGATATCAATTCCAATTAATTTTATTATAAATCTCCTTAATATTATCTACAACTTTTATATTCATAAGTTTTTGATAGGACCAATTCGTACCGCAAAAAAAAAAAAATTAAAAACGAAAACAAAAAGCCAGTTTGAAGAAGTAAAAAATCCATAACTCCGTCAATTCAAAAGATATAAAATCCCCATGAATTTATCATATATCTTCTTAATATTGTCTACAACATCTATATCGACAAGTTTTGGATAGGACCAATTCTTACAGCAAAACAAATTAAAAATACATAGCGGTTGAAGAAAAAAATCATCTAAGTAAGGGTGTATTCAAATCCAAACTGTGTATTTTCTGACTCATTTTACAATTCATTTTTGCTCTCAAAGGCTTCCAATTGGTACGTTTTCTTACTCAAACTATATAATGTACCGTAATGGTCGATTTTTTGATAGAGACAGAATATATTTTAAAAAATGCTGTTAAAGTGGGCATATTGAACCGAATTTCCCGAAGCGGATTGTGTTGGAAAAATCATTGCATTAAGGATGCACTCAAATACAAACTGCTTATTTTCTGACTCATTTTTAAATTCATTTTTGCTCTCAAACGCATTTAATTGGTAGATTCGCTTATTCAGAAACTATATAATGTACCGTAATGATCGATTTTTTGATAGAGGCAGAATATATTTCAAAAAATTATGTCAAATTGGGCATTTTGAACGGAATGTGCCGAAGCAATTATGTTATCACTTTCTTCTGGACACGATAACTTCCGCAATTCTGCACAAATCTATTTCAAACTGATATATAAAATCAAGGGACATAAAATCTCGGTCAAGTTCGTTAATGGGCAAAACCAGACAAAGGGGATGGAAATAGGTAGGGGTTTTGTGAAAACCGAAAAAACCCCATAACTTCTTAATTTTTGTACATATCAAATCAGTTTAAAGTTTTGATTACTTCTAAAAATAGCGCCAAAAATTCATGCATCACAGATTTTTGATAAAATTTAAAATAGGCTCAAGGGGTGCAAAAAATAGGGTTTTGGGGAGAAAAAAATTCCTTACTTCGTCAATTCTCAAGATATCAAATCCAATAATTTTATTATACATCTCCTTAATATTATCTACAACTTTTATATTCACAAGTTTTTGATAGGACCAATTCGTACCGCAAAAAAATTAAAAACGAAAACATAAAAGGGTGGTTGAAGAAGAAAAATTTCCATAACTCCGTCAATTCACAAGATATAAAATCCCCATGAATTTATCATATATCTTCTTAATATTGTCTTCAACATTTATATAGACAAGTTTTTGATAGGGCCAATTCTTAAAGCAAAAACAAATTAAAAATACATAGCGGTTGAAGAAAAAATCATCTTATTATGGGTGCATTCAAATCCAAACTGCCTATTTTCTTACTCATTTTTAAGTTCATTTTTGCTCTCAAACGCATCAATTGCTAGATTCTCTTATTCAGAAACTATATAATGTACAGTAATGATCGAATTTTTGATAGAGGCAGAATATATTTCAAGAAATGATGTCAAAGTTGGCAGTTTGAACAGAATTTCCCGAAGCGATTGTGTTAGAAGCGAAAAATATTGCCCTACTGAGAAATTAATTGTTTATTAATCAAGTTTTAATTAATTGAAAGAAAATTAAAAACACAGGTCCCTTATAAATCTTTTCAAAAATCACGTCAGGCATGTTTCATATTTTTTTTAATTAAAAATTAATCTGAAAATGTGCCAGGAAATTTCGAGTTGTTGAGTATTGAAAAATATTTTTTTAATATCGCCTTAACATAATTCTGATAAAACCAGCTATTTTATAAAAAGGAAATAAAAACTCGCCAAAAGCAGACAGATAAAACTGTTAAAGTGGATTTATATCTAATAATGATTTAGTTTTTCTTGGTGAAATTAGTATACTTAACTTCGAAATCTACCTCTGCCTGTAGGCCGGGCCGGAAGGTATTTTTTTTAATTATAGTAGTGTGACCGCGCCAGTAGTTGATACCCCTCCAGTAGTTGAGCAATTTTTTTTTTTAATATTGCGCCATTTCCGGAGAAAATGACTTTTAAAAGTGGCACTAGACATAATATTTTTGTTTTAATGTTAGTGCACCTGTTGTCACATAGTTTTCAGCTGTCTTCTGTAAGACAAGCCGTATTATGAATTTTTTTCATTAGAAAGTGTAAAAATTTTGTTTTTGATTAGTTGGAGACAATAACGGCAAGTTAAAATAATCTCCTTCTATCTTGCTTATTTCAACTACTTTTTTTATAAGAATTGTTGTTAATCACAGTCCAAGGATGATATTTTAAATATTAGTTTTTAGATTTTCGATTGACTTCTTCTTAGGGGTTGAAATTTGACTGATCAACTTCTGGTCTTATTAAATAATCGAATTCCAGAAGTTGATCAGCTGTGATCAATTATTGGTTTCAAGGACTCTAGTAATTGATCAGTATATCAACTACGGGCTAACAATATGGGTAGCCATTAGTTGATGATTCTTTAATTTATTTCTTACCAAACCATTATTGCTTATTGTTAGAATTCATTATGCCGCTGAAAAATAACTTCTGGGAAAAACAGGAAGAGAAGATTCTTCAGTACTCAGAGGATGATCTGCGAGCAGCCGTTGAAGACGTAAGAGAAAAGGGTGTTCCCATAATTTTGAATCAATAGCCCTGTTCAAAACGTCCCACCTATGTTTCCTTAAAAAGCTTTTTTGTTTCAGGTTAAAGGGAAAACGCTACAGGTGAGAAGGGTGGGACATTCATCAGTTCGTTTCAACAGATTGTAAAAATGTGTGTTAAAAAGGACTTGAATAGCGAGAAAAAACTTGTTCAAAAAGCAGAAGGGGTTATGTGATTTTGTAGTTCAAAAGTGCTTAGGGATTTTTTTCTTTCCCCTTCTTTCTATCAGTGAATGATTGAGTAGGCTGTCCACGGAGGCGGGATGGGCGTTTAACACTATTTGACTAATAGCTTTCGAAAAAGATGTCTGGTTAATCCGGGACAACATAACAGTTTTCACAATACAGGTCTCTCTTCCTTCTGGTTTGAAATAACAGGGGTCGTATGTGCCCTGACATTTCAAGACCAGAAAATTCTTCCGTACCCGTAATCTTTTTATAGAAAATCGCTCCTTATATAAGTCGAAATTTTGCTCGTTTAAGCTAGATTTATTTTTATTTTAAAACACTGGTATTTGTCCTGAAAAATTCTCCGAAGCGTACGACCGTTGATATAATGTTTGAATCTAGTATAATTTGTTTTGTGTGCTATTAAATTTTATCTAAATTTGAAAAGAATTTATATCTTCGTAATAACAAGACGTTTCATTTCCTCTAAATGCATCTTTTTCTGAACAGTTTCTGCTACATAAACTTCGAAATTTAATTAATTTGTAATGATTTAATTATGAAATTAGACTGGAAGTAATCGATTTTATTAATAGATTTAAATTTTATATAACGTACATATATCGCTAAATCTCACTCTACAATAAATCACAATTAAATGTTTAGTACAGCATACCATGGTGCTCGCTTTTAGATACTGTAATTCCTCGTATCTCAATTTCAATTTATGTTAATATTATTTAATTTTTCTTTTATAAATAATAATAATAATCTGTCGTTATACAAGTTAGTGTAATATCTGCTTTCTTTGCTTTCCTGTGATATAAATCTAAGAGAGCTGATATATTTTACGTTATCCTGATGAATATACCAGTTGAAAATACATTCAAATATTCCAACCCCCCCCCCCCCCTCCAAAAAAAAAATGCGATTGTTATATAATATTTCAAATGCGCATTCAAAATAAATGGAAAAAATCTTCTTCTAAATGATAATCCCTCTAACTCATTTTTTGCGAGCAATAAAAGAAACAGCTTTTTTATAAAGTACGCTATTTCTTATATTTAAATCATGTTTACAGATGATAAAGATATAGTACTTAAGTATTACAGAATTAATTAATCAGTAACATTACACGGTACCACTGTATTACAATAAAAACGGTCAATACGAGATCGCTCGGTACGAAAGCAAATTCTGTTTCAGACGGGTTTTACTAGGTGTAATTGTGTAATATTTCGTATTTGAAAATATAAAATTTTCCGTTTAAAGCGGGATTATGTTATACATAGATTCCATTCTTACAAGTTTTATTGTAATTAATTAGTGATCATAGTTTTGCAGCATTAATGAGATATAGATGTAATACTACTTCCACATATGTATAGTATTACTGATTAAATGGGGGTTTTAATTTTAACAATGAAACCCTTTAAGACGGAATGGCAAAGGACAATATAATTATTTTGGATTAGAATTTTTTAAGGAACTTTGGATTTCTTTTTAAGGCAAGATTCTGCTTAATACAGGTATTACTATGTATAAATAGGCAAATGGAGAGTCTGCATAGCAATATACAAAATAAATGTACTTTTGCAAGTTTTATAGTAATAAAATCGCCTTTTTTTCGGGTGCCCTTTTTCTCTTTCCCACCACCTAGGAGAAATAATTACATTTAAAATTTTCGTATAACAGGAATTATTTTCCATACCAAATATATTTTCCTACACAAAATGAGAAAAATACAATCAATTTCAAATGCCTGTGAAGTGTTATCCCCCCCCCCCCCTCTCACTTTATCTCCCATAAGGAGAGAAAAGTGATTTATACTTTACAATAACAAAATTCGCAACTCCGTGGAACACAAGTTGAATATTCTTAGACTAGATGGAAACTAAGCACTATTTTTATAATTTCGGAATATATTCATGTATTTTTCTTTATATTTAGTACAGTAAGATTCAGTATTATATTTTCTAATTCTTTGGAGAAATTGAAAAAGAATATCTGTCAAAAGAAGCAAGAGCTAAAAATGATGCGTGTAGCATAAATTAACATTTTCCAATACATTCAGAAAATTGAAACAAAACTTTACAGCTTATTACGGAGAAAGATGATGTCTAAATAAATAAATTAGAAAACGCATAACGCATTTGCAAATCCATTTTCTGCAATTGCAATCAGTAGTCAGAAAAATATCTATTTTTTTTTTTTTTTTTTTTTTTTTTTTTTTTTTTTTTTTGTGCAGCCCTGTCTATGTTCTATATCTTTGTATGTATGCTACATAGTATGGAAAAATTTAGTTCAGCATGAAAATTTCCATTCTGCAATTTCTGAACGGGAATGTATTTGAGATAGTGTAGCGCTGTATTTGATCTCTAGAATTTATAATCACTATGTAATAGGAAAAAATAATAATAACAGTCAAATTTTAAAAAGCGTACTACAACTGATAACGAACATTTAGCAATTATTGTTCATAGGCCAAATTTGTTTGTGTGTCCCTGAAAACGAAATACAAATTCTATGCACACTATATTTTACGTTAATCGCCTTGCAGTATACACCTCAGTGATGTATTTAAATTCCAATATGTTTAAAATAGCGTAATATCATTTAACCACACCACACATGATTTTTCCATTCTCCGTAATGTGACGGCATTCTTTTGAGTGTCCTTGTAAATGAATGTAGCGAAATCTACACGCTTCATTTTCAATACTAAACATGCCAAAGTAAACACAAATAACATATATCGATTTCATGAAAATTGGACTATATTTACGCGAGTTAGAACACGGACAGATGGCGGACAGGAGGAAAAATAGACAAACCGAATTCATAAACGCTTTTCAAATATGCTGGAAAGAGTTTTAAAAAAATCAAATGCCATTTTTATCCCTTTTTACGATTTATCCTTTTTTAAAGTTTTAGGATTTGGATGAGGCCAATTTTAATTTTCCTTCTCAAGATATATTTTTTATTTTTCCATTTATTTTATAAACAAATAGTATTATCTCTGCATATTTATATGTATGGAAACTTTGAAAACTTTCACCAGCATAAAAAATAAAAGTTTATAAAAATATGAACAAAAAATCATATTTCAACACTTTCCAACACATCTATCTATAAAACTGTAATGAATCTTTACCATTAAATAAGGTGCAGGAAGATATGTGAGTAAAAGGTATGGAAAACATATAACACATTTAGAAATCCAGTTTTAGCAGTTACCTTCTAATAAAAAAATAGTCTATACTTTGTAGCCTTATTTACGATCTATAGCATACAAATTATTTAGCATTCTAAAACTTATTTCATTTAGAAAATTCACTTGTAGCCAATTTCGCCAGTAGAAAAGAATGCTCTCGAATTCTTTTGCACGACCCTGTATATTATCTAATGATTTTTTACACAACACATACTATGCTCAAATTTAATTCAGATAAAGACGTATAACACGATTTAACTCGCACTTCCAGCAGCCCCACCAGTGGCTGAGAGGTTCTGCTCTCGAAGTTGGTAGACGGGAGGTGCTGGGTTCGAGCCCAATCGCGCCCGTCGACCTAACCGTTCGGAGTTTTCATGGTTTTCTTCGAGCCATGGATTCCCATGCGTAAATACGGGTTAGGTTCCCTTAGAAAGACCCTCCCTGGCACCCCCTCCCCTGGGCCTGTATCCCTCGTGCAGATAATTGGCCGTCAAAAATCAACCAACCAACCGCACTTCCAGCAATTACGCACCCAAACGGCAATGTATTTTGTTGGTTTGCGTATTTCTGTATATCAATTTATTTATGTTCAACAAACTTCTATTGGTATACAAATATAGTTCAGCGAGAAAATGCATCACGCAATGAAAACTATTCTCTAAAGAACTTCCATAGTCTGTAATGCTTATATTTTTTTTCTGTGTTTCAAGTAAAGCACACGCTAAGCACGGGTATCTGTTCTTTCAACTCGCTACTTCGATAGCTTATGTATAAGAACAACGAGTTTTATATGTTTATGGAAACTTTGACCAAGGGTAGTCTTTAGGGTGAGAAGAAAGAGAGGGGGGGGGGGACATAAAAAACTTTATATACAGATATTTTAAAGGGGTTGAAATAAAATGTTGACTAACAAAGGAAATTTTTATCATCTTGTTCTTTACAATGTAGAAGAGGGCAGAGTTAAAGAGGTCGTGGGTGGGCGTGGGATCTAACAAAGTATGAGTAAAAATTTCAGTATTTAGTACAAAGGAAACACAATTTAGGCAATACATTGCATAAATAAAAATGTTTTATAAAGATCTTTTAAAATAAATTTTAATATATAAAGTTATTGGTTATGGTAATTCATTATATCTATATCTATATCTATATCTATATATATATATATATATATTACATATATATGGTCAGATCCCGACTTATGTAGGCGCAAGCGGGGAAGCTGCCCCGGGCCGCCCTTTTTAGGGGACTCCAGGGAATCCTTTTTAGGGAATAGTCAGAATTTTTATTTAAAAGGTGCCAAATGTTTAAAATTAAACAAAAGTGACCAAAATTCATATATTTTCAAACATTTAAGAAGGAAGTGCGGTCCCCATTCCTCCCTCCGCTTCCAGTACCCTCTCCACCTACGCAAATATCATTAGAAAACTAATGATTAATATTTTATTATGACAATTTAGTATTCTATTGTTTTCAAAATAAATTCTTTATTAACGTTTTTCTCGTACGCAGCAAGTTAAAACCAATAATTATAACCAATTCGGGACATTTTCTTTTAGACATCTTATAACGTACGTAGATAAGCAAAGTAAAAGTTTGCAAAGAAATATTCGTATCAAACAATCTGTAATTTTTTTTCTACTACTATCCTACTAGTGTTTTTTCTTAAAGTTCTGATTATCTTTTTGTGACACTCTGTATACAGAGGAAAACAGTACCGGATATAAAATTTATGCATATAATACAATATGTGTGAAGTTTAGTACTAGCTACTTCCATATTATTCACAAAAAATCTATAGATAGATAGATAGAAGAAGGAGCCCCAAAATGATTCTTGCCCCGGACAACCTCCCCCCACCCCCCTCCTCCCCATAGCCTAAGTCGGACCCTGCCAGTATATGGTGGTTAATTAATGCTCTTCCACCTGCCCTACTACTAACTTTTGTAAATATTATTTGGATGCAAAAGAAAAAAAAATGCCCGTTCAACAATAAAAACTTTGACACATTCAGGAATTAATATATAAATGTAAAAGCTTGACAAATGCAGGTATGACAATGATTTGGGACAAAATGTTTTGTTTTTCTTTCACTTTTTCTTTTTTTCATTTTTCGACAAATAAATTACTTGAGAATTACAAGCGTTTTCCTATTATAACTTTTATCGGGCTTCCGTATGCAGAATTTTTTCTCAAAACGCCAAATTTAACAGCATTTTCTAAAAGACCTCCTTCCTATGTTTATCGAAAGATGGAAAAAAATTGTTCGACTTTATAGTTTTTGAATAAGAGCACCTGCCAATTCCATGTGTTTATGAACAAAACTCAATTCAGGAATGTGTCAGAAAAAAATCAATTTGGAATATTATGCAGTTTTTGTACGGGGCATTTTCCCAGAGCCCCCCAAAATTAGTGCCACAAACTCTGAAGCAATTGCAATAAGTTGGATTTATATGATGTAACAATTATCAGTCAGCATGAGAAGGAAAGAAATCAACATTTATAATAAAATATATTTGTGATCTCCAAGTAATCTATAATTAAAAATGGAATACGGTAAAATAAATGTACATTATACTGTATTACTGTAGTTTAATGCATTAAAATAAATGTTTTCTTAGTTTAATTCTCATGGTAACGAAATGAATAGTTCAGTCATCAAAATCTAGGTTTTAACTTTTTTTTTCCATTTTCAATACATTAATTTCATCATGATTATTTTAATCATATTTGTAATGTAGTATTAGCATTAATTCCTAACTGGCAGATAATGCTTTCGTTTGCATTATTGTAAGAATCTTTTCGATAGTGATTCTTCCCTGTTTTTAAAGACATGCACTTACACTTTATCATATCTACTGCTTTAATTGCATCCATTCTGTTTATATTTTTGAATAATTCGATACTTGTACTGTCCATTGGTATCTTTTTAAACAATATGCAGTTACACTTGAATATTTTAGGGTAATTGTGAACTTGGGGCGCCATCCCGACAAAGTCTAGTACTGCTCTTCCATCTGACCTTTGTAAATATTTCTTGTATTGCCGTGAAATCGATATATGATATGGAGGCGTGTTCACTATTGGAAATAGTGAGTGCGGTTTTTATTGTTGGTTTACATGAGTGTATAAAATTATTTGAATAAACTCGAATTATGGTCTAGGTCGATATCTGCTTGTAGTACTTTTTTATAGTGTATATTATTCCAACCATAATAACTGATACACATTGCTAATGTGCACTGCAGTCTGTTTCCCATTAAAAATAATAGTAATAATAATGCGCGTAGTGTTTACTAATCATTAACAGAGGAATTCCAAGGCAACCGAAGAACAGTGTACGAAAAAATGACGGTTGAAAAAGGGTACTTTTGTGAATATTTAAAATATTTGTTAGGAAAGGGTGAATTGCTGAAATTAAAATAATTTTAATATGTATACAGAAAACTGTCTTATTTTGAAGTTTGGTTTTCGCACTCGAGTTCAAAATTTAATTATTTTCATTATATCTTCCTTAATTTTTCAAATGGGGAAAAAAAAAGTTTTTACTTTCCAGTTTTTTTTTTTTTTTCGCATGTGTGTGTAAAAATTTATGTATGTAAAATATCATGTGTGTATTCAAATTTCCATTTCTTTAAAAACTGTTATTCTATATAGTTTTTTCACCAGAAAAAATATTTTAGAAACTCTTTTAAAAATCAGTTCAACCCGAACCGGGCCCGCTTTAGCCAAAACCTAACCCGAAGCCGAAATAATGGATATCGACCCGATTTGCTGCAAAATTGTAGAAGTTAATCCGACTTCCGGCAAAAAAGGAAAGTTTTCCCGACCCGATGCAGGACTGTACACCATACCCAATAAATTTAGATCCTAAATATTATTTTTAAATTATTTTCGAGAAAATATTTTCATTTCTGCTGTGAATTCCCTAAATTTTGTTTTATTTGTCGAAACCTCAAAATTTTGACTCCCACTTATTTTTACCCCCCCCCCCCCCACACACACACACGCACACACACGTATACCCCGCTCTTAACTCTGCCCCCTCCTACATTATGAAAATCAAGATAATGGAAAACCTACACTTTTGAAAAAAGTTCTTTTTTCTTTATTATTGTTTTGACCCCTTTAAAATATCTGTATGTACAGGTTTGTTTCTTTTAATTCCATGTCCTACTCCTCCCTCTTCCCTAAAAGGCTGTCTTTGGTCAAAGCTCCCATAAATATATAAAAGTTAATGCTCTTATACATAAGCTATCCACATACTAAATTGAAAGAATCTATAGATTGTATTTTATGTTTACCTCTCCCCCTTTCCAAGGGCTTTTTAGAGTGCTTTAGTGAAAAGATATGTATAATATATGTTTTTGCTATTAATAATAGGGTACAGATTTGCGAGCTTGCCTCGGGCTTTACTTGAAGCTTATAATCGGTTTTCTATAACTGAATATGTATGTAACTTTAATAACTAATAGTTCTTAATTTTACGTTCATCTAAGTATTTATAATAATTATTATTTTTAACAATGATTTTTTTTTACTAAGATCTTTTTACCTAAATTTGTTTGAAATAGATTATCTACATTGAAATATACTGCAAACGGTTTTCCCCGTAGATCATTATGTAACGTAATTCTACTGTGCGATTCTGAAAATGAATAATAAATTCTTTGCATTTCATATTCTAAAGAAAGTATGTTTTAGTGCTGTACTTGCAACGATTTTCTCCCATTGGCCGTAATGTAACGGCATGCTTTTGAATGCCCCTGTAAGTGAATTGTACATGCTACATACTTCATTTTCAATGGCGATCGTGCCATAGTAAATGTCAATAACATGCAAAATTTCAGAGAAATCGAATTATAGTTACGCAAGTTAGAGCACTGACAAACAAACGGAAGTCATAAACCCTTTTTAACTATTTTGGAAAATGTAAAAAATAAATACATAAATAAAATAGAGGTTCCTTATAATTTAGAATTACAAATTGATATTAGTGTGTGACTTAATCGGATATTTTTTTTAATTATTATTTCAAGATATCAAAGCTAACATGACCATAAAAAATATCACGAATTTTACTTTTTTTTAAAGTAGATCATTAAAGGTGATTGTTTAAAAGTACATAGGTAGAACAGCTAAATTATTAAATTCTTCCATAAAGACGCTTGCGGAATGGGGCAGAACTTGATAACATACAGGAAATGTGCAGCAAAGAGTTTTCATTATTAAAAATAACCATTAGTTTGATAATAATTTTTAGGCTACAATAAGGATAACTCTCCGGCTATCAGTTTTTATTTTTCGTGGGGGGAGGCGAGGGAGTTATTCTAATATTTATGCGGTGATATCAGAAAAGATTTTTTTTTTTTTAAATGATATCTTACTTTATTTTTATATCAACAATCTTTTGTTACATTGTGCATGGGTGGTGCTTGTTGTGCTCAAGTCAATTGATAGGTCTCCCCACCTGGCCAAACCTGTTACATTGGGCAATATTCACGATTTAATAATTATAGATTAATACTTATTTTAAAAGAACTGATTTAAAACATAAACTTTTCATAATCCTTTTATTAAATACGCGACAATGAAAAAAATGTGTAGCAAGTTACGGCTATTTGAAATTTTACTATTCCTGTGAACTGTTTTCTTTAGAAATCATCCTTACAAGGGAAGGGGTGGGGCTGTCAATCATAGTTTTCTTAAAGCTCAAAGCTTCACTTATAAGTACAATTTCGATGTCATTCTCAGGTTGCAAGAGTTTGGACTAGATAACAATGGGATATACTTACTCTCTTTCAAAACTTACTTCAAAGAAAACTCATAGAAACTTTTAAAGTATCATTGGAATTAATAACACTGGAATATTTGGTCAACTCTGTTGTATTTAGTAGGATGATTAGGTAAACAATATTGACAACTGTAGCTATCGAACGGGGAACTGTAGTCTCATAAGCATTTTTCTGGCTACACCTCTGGTTCTTCTCTGTGAAATATAACTGTGTGAATAAATAACATTTAGGGCTTTTTTAATATGGAGGTTTTAATGTAAGAATCGCTATATTGGGGTTCGTTATGTTAAGAAAGCACAAATAATACACAATTTTTTTTTTATTTGCAAAGTGGGCACAGTCAGTGATATAAACATAAAAATGGTTTTTGGATTATCTCCACCCCCACCCCCAACCTTCAAAAGAGGTGCAAATAGAACTTTTTTCATACTAAGCCAAGTATTTGCTGTAATAATGCTTAAAACTGGGTCTATATACTATTTATAAATGTAGTAATGCACGGTACAAGTGTCAAGTTATTTAAAAATATAAGTAGGTCAAATATAATGAAAACTACACGTATAAATATGTCTAAAAATACCCCTTTATTTATTTTTTAATACAAGTAAAAACAGGAAAGAGTAACTTTTTTAAAAATTATATGTCTTTAATGCATATGAATGCATTACCTATCTTAAAATTATTATTATTTTTTTAATTTGCATAATCAAATTGGGGAGATGATAGGTTATATCTCCCAACCTGAGAAGTACTGTGTAAACATCATTTTATTGATCGAAATAATCCTTTCATGGCAAACCCCTTTGTATGTAAACTGCCATATAAACAAAAGGAAAATCGAATAAGAACAGAAAAATACAAACAAAAATAACGTTATGATATGTTTGTACAGATTTTTAAATACAGCCTTCACGAGAGAGTTATCATTAACTTTGTCTCATATTATTAAAGAAAGTTTTCAAATTGCAAAATAAAATTACTTTACTTTTGCTCTAAAATATTAAAAAAGCATTGCAAATTACTGCGAAAAATATTGGACTTAATAAACCCGTCTATGATATTTAATTGTTTGGAGTTTTTGATCTACTTCCAACAGTTAAGAGGTTACTTCACTCACGCGAAAGCACCCGCTCGCTAATGTTTATCCGATGGAAGAATTTTTTTTAGATATCTCGTTTGCATTTCCATATTTTTAAACAATTCTTTTGCATTGGTCAGCTGAGATCGATCTATACAAAGACCGTTTTTCTCATTTTCTATTTTGTTTATAGTTTTTTTTTATTAGGATACTTTTATTTTCGGAACCGGTTTCGAAAGTAAAAGTATCCTCATTAAAAAAAAAAAAAACCTGCAAATAAAATAGAAGAAGTAAAAAACGTCCTTTGTACAGATCGACCTCAGCTACTCAAATAAAAAAAATCGTTTAAAAATACTGAAATGCAAGCGAGCTATCTTAAAAAAATTCTTCCTTAGGAATAATATTAGTCAATGCGTGTTTTCCTCAGAGAAGTATACTCACGATTAACTTTTGAACGAAGCGATCAACTGTATGTTTCTAAAAAAGAGCATTATGTGGATATATTCTTTAGCTCATATGAATTCTACAACATATATTTAAGCCCTCTATAAATATTGAAGTGTATTTAAATTTAGTTAATCAATTTTATTGTTAACTAAAGTTAAAATACTGATAAAAATACCCTGTTAGAATGCCAAAGGAAAATGGTAAAGACTGTTGTACATGCGATTGAATTAATTGAGCAAAAAACTTTATTTCTTTTTACATGAAACTTTTACATAATTCTTTTTTTATTTCTTTTTAGAAGGCTGGGAATGTCAAATAATGGCTGTGAATAAATAAAAGTACTATTTCTCTTCTTAGCTTCAACATTTAAACATCCATTTTTTTTTTTTTTTTTTTTTTTTTTTTTACATGAAGTATTTCTCTTTGGTTTATATCCAAATGCAAAATATCTGAAATTTATTTCTCCTGTTTAATAGTCAAAATTGTAAATCCCTGTTTGTTTGTTTTTCTTTACGGTCTTATATTTGGCATTGTATATTAATATAAAATTCCAGAATTATTTTTATTGATAAGAAAATAATTAAATTGAATTATTTAATTAGATAATTCTAAAAAGTTAAACGAAGGATTCATCTATATGTAATAATTATTATATTATGTACTCTGAATAAATGAACAGTCTTGAATCTACCTATAATGAAAACCTATATCTACATCGATGCTTTTTCTGGCTCCTTCAGTGTCATTATAGACAGTTTTCACGGTACTAGTTTTAAAATTATGCTAGAATTTGAATAAAATTTGAGCAACAATAATAAATAAAAATATTTTTTTTTTGATGTGTTATGTTAGATTAGATATTTGAATTTTTTATTATTATTATGCAACAAAAGTGGTGTAAGTAAAGAAAAAAAAAGTTTAATTATTTAGTATTATAGTTAAATGAAAAAAATGACATACATTTAGAAAAAAAAGGAAAGAAAAGAACGTGTATATTCATTATTAGAACAAAATAAATAAATATTACATAATAAATAATGAACATGTGAAATAAATAAATATTATTTGGCAAAGGATCTGAAATAATAATAATTATAGTAATGAATTAGAATCTTATGGATAGAAATAATAAAATAAAATAAGTAAACGACGATATTCTATAAAGTTGCTTAGTATTTGTTTCGAAATACAATGCCATTCTTAAGCATTTACAGAAAACGAAGTTCTCTAAAGGCATTCGACTTAAAATACGGTAATCCAGTTGACAAATAGTCTGCCTAACGCCTATTGTGTGTGTGGAAAGAGGGAGTGATTGAGAAACGCCTTCTTTAACTCCCAGTCTCGAGAAGTGGGGGGAAGCACAAACGCGCAAACGCGTTCATAACCATCTACAAGTAGAATATTTTGACCGCCTATACGCGTTTGTGACCATCTACAAGTACAAAAGTCTGACCGCCTATATGCGTTCACGACCACTTACAAGTACCAAAGTGCGACCGCGTAAACGCGTGCGTGACCACGAAAGGGTTAAGCAAAGAAGATGAACAGCTCCTTGTTGACCGATAAATGCTTATGCCAAAAAAGATTTCCCGAGTAAGAGGAGGAATTTATTTGAAACCTTAAAAAACATCATTGAAGCCGATGAAAGGCCAAACCCTTTTGCAAACTCAAGTCCGGGGAAAACATGGTTTAAATGATTCATGCGAAGAAACAGTTCGATAGCTGAGAGGTATGCATATGCTATCAACACTACAAGAGCAGAAGTGTCAGAGACGTCCGAGAGTGGTTTCAAGAACTTCAAAACTATCTTGAAACTGAAGACTGCCTTGACATTCTTCTTGATTCCAGGAGAATTTTTAATGCTGACGAAAGCGGTTTTCAAACTTGTGCAAAAACGGGAAACGTTTTAGGACGCATTTCATTCAACATTTTATATGAAATAAAAACAGGTAATGATAATGAAGCTATAACCGTGATGGCTACTTTCAATGCAGCAAGAGAGGTTATTCCTGGGATGATCGTTCACACATTTCAGACAATATCAGGTGACGTTGCACAGAATGTTTGGGAATAAGTAGATCAAATGTATGTCTGGGAGCACCTACTTTGAATATCTCGTAAATGTATTTTTGCCTTGGTTGAGAAAGCAAAATATCAAACTACCCATATTACTTTTGGTGGATGTCCACAAGAGCCACTTAACTCTTGAAGTAGGACAGTTATGCTCAGAGAATCAAATTATTTATTTTGCTCTTTACACAAATGCAACTCACATACTCCAACCAGCTGACGTTGCTTTTTTCAGGCCTCTGAAAGTGCGCTGGCGGGAAACCGTTTACGATTGGAAAACTAAATCGGGAAACAAAGTGGTCACAAAAACAGTATTTGGACCTTTGATTGCAAGTGTATTTCGAAAAGCAGAAACTCCGAAAGCCATTAAAAACGGCTTCCGGAAATGCGGTCTGTTTCTCTTTAACCCAGATGCTGTAGGCTACGAAAGGTGCATCAGCTGTAAGCAACGACATTGCCCGCCTACGAACCCACTTGTAAATTGGTCTAGAGAGGGAGCAGCGGAAAACATCAAAGTCCAAAAGTCCTTTTGTACATTAAATCCTTATTCAAAATAGCCAGAGTTCAGAAGTGTGGAAGGGGACGTATGGAAGAGTGATGTTGAGGCTCTTGAATTGGTTCATTTCTGGAGGCAAATGCGGAACAAATATCTTGGAAAAACTCGAACGAACATTGAGACACCATAGAGCGAACGTGAATCGCCAGTTGATTATCTCCGAACAACAACTGCTTATATTGCTCTACAATCTGATGATCCTCCAACAACATTTGATTATGATCATGCAGCACCAGGTTCTTCAAGGCAGACGGACCCACTTCCAAATTATGCGACTCTTGAGCGCCCAAAAAACATAGGTCTAGCTAAAGTAAAAAATGTCAGTCCAGCTTTTGCAGACAACATTCTATGGCCTCACGATCCTCAGAGAAGAAAAAACAGAAAAGAGATCACTGCCTTGTGCGATAACGTCAAAACAGTGGATAAAGACTTTCGAAGAAAAGGAAACGTAAAAAGAAGAGAAAGAAACCCAAAAGATAGAAATAATTCAGAGAAGGGAAGAGAGGAAGCAACAACTTATACATCAAAGACAAGATATAGGACTGTCTAAAATTCCGACTAGGCGGAGAAAAACAATGACTGAACAACCCACATAGCTTTGAGTCCAGTGCCAAAGTTTCGTCCAGCGAGAGTGTGTGAGTGGAATCATCAGATGAGGAAACTGCCCATACTTGGCAGACGATGCAAAAGTATATTGATGAGTACGTTGTCATTTTGGAAAATATTGGAAATAGAAAAAGAAGGAGCAACGGTAGCTCCGATGACGGCATGTGGCGCCTATGGAAATTGTCCTTTTTTATAGGTGGGATCAAGATATTCCCTCATAGAACCCACAAAAATAAGTAGAACAAGGAATATTTTCTCTGTCCCAAAATTAGAGTTTCAATATTATTATAAGTTATTGTATTTTTTACTTTTATTCGTCTCATTAAAATGTTTACTATTTTCAAATTATTTAATTTTTTCTACTTACATTGAAAAAAAAAATCAAAATGACCAGTGATCAACTACTCGAATGAAATCGATCAAAAACTGATTTCGCCTGATCAACTACTGGGGAAATGACATTAAAAAAATCTATTGATTTATAATTCTGTTGCTATTTAATTTTAGCAGAATTTAATTTTTTTCCATTATAGGACATTCATTAAGGGTTGTCGAAATCATGTTAGTGTATTTCTAAAACTTAAAATGAAGGAAATATAATAAAAATCCCGTAGCACCGACCCTATTTGATCAACTACTGGCTCAGTCACCCTATGTGTGATTAAAATCTACAGATTAAAATTAAAGAATACAAATTATAGCCTATATACGCGGGTTTCTGAGATGACTCTTTCATCTCTCATCGTTTTTCAGGTCAACGAAAATTTACATTATTCTGTAATGTTACTATATACCGGGTGTCCCAAAAAGGACTGACTGATTTTAAAATTCAATAACTTCCAAACGATGACAGATATTAAAAAAATTCTTGCAGGAGGGTTATGCATAAAGTCAAAAGTTTTATTACAGTGATTTTCGATTTTAGTTCGAATTACAAACAGTAGATGGCGCTGTAAGCAATAGTCGATAAATACAGGCTCGATTTTTGGTCCTTTCTGTTGTTCCATGCAGAAAAAGGAGATGGAAATGTATTATCCGGGCCACGAAGTACCAAAAATCAAGCATTAATTTAGCCTCTATTGATCGCAGTGCCATCTATTGTTTGTAATTCGAACTAAAATCGAAAATCACTGTAATAAAACTTTTAACTTTATGCATAACCCTCCTGCAAGAATTTTTTTAATATCTGTCACCGTTTGGAAGTTATTGAATTTTAAAATCAGTCAGTCCTTTTGGGGACACCCGGTATATACTTAATAATATACTTAAATTCATATGACTGGTTTCACAAAAATGTGTGGTTATATGCTTGACTTTGGATAGTAATTGGGAAGAAGTGTTTTTAGTTGATTCATCTCTTTTTTAGCTAGTTTAAATTTCATTTTCACCATGTCATGTATATAAGATTTGATAGGTTATATAGAGATCTGCACAAAATAATCCGCATACACTATCGTCTATAACCATCAATTGTTGAAAACGTATTTTTTAACTGCATTAAGTGCTTGTTACATATTTTATTTACACCTGTCATTTGATGGTGTGAAAAAATAAAATTTCTTAACATTATTCTAACCGAGTTGGAAAGTGTTTTATAATCCGTGCCTGATACATGAATTATCTTTTACGTTAAAATTTTATGTAAATTTTTAAATATGCAATGCGAACAATGGTAAAAGTCTTATTGATGATTTTCAGTAAATTTCATCTTTTTATTATGAATCATAAATTCTATCTCCGGAAAAATAAAGAATTTCAAGACAATATAAATGAAATGTAATTTTTTAATGCTTTTTAGCTCACAAGCTATCGAAGTTTGAAAGGTAATGTGCCCGCAGGCTCTATATGTACATATGTATGTACGTACGTAACGCAATAACTCATAATAGAAATATCCGATTTCCTTCAGATTTTGTATACAGGTTCATTATGATAAGACACTTTCCTGGATAGTTTTAGGGGTTCATTGGTTAAGTATAAAGTAGGACACGGGGGGGTAATTCCCCTTTAACCTTCTACTGTCCATGGTAGCATTTTTGCTACCATAAGTTTAGCTTTAATTTTTAGCACGAAATTTCATAAATAATATATATTTTAAGTCATTACAGCAATCATTGCATTTTTATGTAATATTAGGTATGGAATGTGAATGCAGATGACAGCGCTAAATAAGAAAAAAATTAGTTTGAAGAAACATATCCTATAAAAGTGGTAAAATCGCATTTACAGTGGTAAGTTTTGCTAATTTTTTCAAATATTTGGTTGAGATAAAACTAAATACATAATATACATAGTTATAAAAAAGAGTTACCGCTATTCTCTGCACAAAAAAGTTCCATGTAGGTTTGTTTTTTAATGGTAAAATGAGTAATTAAAATCAAGGTAGCAGATTTGCTACCACGGGAATTAGTGATCATGAGCCCTTGGTAGCATTTTTGCTACCATGTTATTTTCACAGAAAATTTTTATTTCTTAGTTTTAGAATTGTACTTAAGTTACTTGTTTTACTTTTAATTCACATACTCATGATATGTTATTAAATAAATCTGAAATAAATTAGTTGAAATTTAAAATTTTATGCTTAGTATATGTAAAAATATGTAAAATTTTATGTAAAAGTTGGCTATATATAATTGTTATTATTATTTTAGCAGTAATCTTCTTCGGGTCAACTTTTTCAAAGACTCAGAGGGAAAAACAAATTACTAAAGTATAAGATGCTATAGCTTTTGGGGAAGAATTGGAAAGTGATTATCTGAAAGTAATGGTGACGATGGAGTATATGCCACCTCAAAGTCAAGATGTTGGCTATTAGGAAATATCAGATGATGAAGAATCTGAAAAGGTGAAAAACTTAAATGATTAAAAAAAATAGAAATTTGTTGAATATTTTCGAAAGTACTCTAAAGAAAAAATATAAGACTCTTAATAAATTAATCGCATAAAAGAAAAAAGAACCAAATCTTTTGACTTTTGCCGAATGACAACTTTCCTGATACAATAGAGCCTCTTCCATATTCATTACATTATTTTAAAATATTTATGTCACTCGATATTGTCAAATTACTCGTAACAGAAACAAATTTGTACAGCGTTCTAGTAGCACCGAATTAAATAATGTTGACGGAATATGAAATGGAATAACTTCTAGGTATGTACATTCGAATGAGACTTGTTCGGATACCACATGTAAGAGGATAATGGGAAGATGGAATAAGGTATGAACAGGTTGCATGAAGTCATGTCTCGAAACAGATTTCAAAAGATTTTAAAATATATACATTTTGTTGATAATTTAAGTGTTGATGATACTCTGCGACTTGGTAAATGTTGGAAATTGCGCCCATGGTTATCTATGTTGAGGAATAATAAACTGTCAATACCAGAAGAATATAAGCAGTCAATAGAGGAAATAATGATACCATGAAAGAATATATGCCAAACAAAGCCTCGTAATAAATGGGGATTAAAATTATGGGCAAGATGTGGACAATCCGGTATTTTCTACGATTTTGAGACCTGTACTGGACAGTCTAAAGGACATTATGGAGAGCAAACTGGTCGAGAATTAGGATTAGGGACAAGTGTTTTTTTCAACTGTGCAGCACACTGGAAGACCCAGAGAAAACTGCATATTTTGAAGAGAATGTCTTCACCGAAATTAACTTTCGAAACAAATATAGGCTTCATAGGGACTTTGAAAGAAAACAGATTGATGAAGGGTAAATTAAGAAATGAGAAAGAAATGAAATCAAAATTCACTTAAAAAAATAAAAAAAAACTATACTGTGTAAATTATTTCTCATGAATGTTAAACTATTTTTTATATTTCTTACGTATTTTTTTATTTACTTGTATGGGTGGCTTTTAAATTGTGTTTAATTTTTACTTCCTATCTATAAACAATGTTTTGATGAGGTCTATAGATGTCTGTGAAGGTTCGACATGCAGTAAAGCTAGAGATCCTACCTACACAACTTCCAGGTTGTGTGATATTTAAACGGAGTTTCTGACTGTAAAATATTCATTGAAACATCGTCTTCATTTTGAAAGACCTATCCAATGATATGCCACTCAATAGGGTGCGTAAAACTTGTTTTTCTTCTCTACCGCCATTTTTAATTTTACGGCCGCCATTTTGAAATCATAAAAACAGAACCTAATCTATAACCATTGGACGGTTAAGAGGAATCGATATAGACCTCATTCATTAAAATCCATCCAGCTGTTGGGATGTTTTAAGGGTATAAAGAAATCCACATACGCAGATACGTGTGAAACACATAACCCTTCTTGGCAGTCGGGAAAAGGGGATCCATTGACTACTCGGTAGCATCCTTAGATAATTTTGAAATTATTACAGTGAACTGGTTCGACAACAGATGCTGTACTTTTATATCGAGCACTGTAGGAGTTACTCTGTTGTCTTCTGTAAAAATGAGAGTAATATATCAATATAAAAATCTTGCCTGCCAGTCATTCCGCTATAAAACCAAAATATGGGAGGGACTGACTTGAATGGTTTGATGTCATTTAAATAAAAGTATCCGTTGAATTCAAATAGATGGTACTTTTACATATTTTGGCACACAGTCACAATGGCAAGATTATGGTGTCTTTATCAGAGACATTGTACCCAACTCAAAATGAAACACCCTTACCTTCGTACTTTTTTGAACGAATTTGCTACATGCATTACCACTGTTGGTAAGAAGAAGGTAGGTAGACCATCCCTCGAGTGTCCAAAAGTTCAGTAGCCTAAAAAAAGGCTCAAAAAGATGAGTCACAAAAGGTAAAATTTACGTACTGTAAAAAGATTTTACAGCTAAAATGTGTATGTTCATAATATGTATATCTTAGTTTAAATGTGAATATTGGAAGTATATATTTTCTCCACTTTTATGAAACAAGGACTGGTGGCGTGCATCATTGATCTACACATGGACCAAAACACCAAAATGCCATATTTGACAAAGAGGAATATTTTCTTCAATAAAATGTCAAAAATGCGACGTATTCCTATGTAGAAACAAAGAAAGAAATTGTTTTCAGTCCTACCACATGAAAAAATATCAGCTTTTTCAAAAAATTAAACATTTTTAAAATATGGTAAAATCCTTCGTATTTCATCCTAATATCTCCATGGTAGCATATATGATACCATACAGAAATCCTTTATAATCTCATTTTAAATCTCATTTTTTCATATTTTTATTTTATTTGACCCACAACAGCTTAAATATGACAAACAAATAATTTTTTCCATAGCAATTTCTTGTAGTGTCTAGTAGAGGGTAATTTCTATAAATGGGTTTTTCATACAGAATTATCAGATTTGCTTCAAATTTGCTATACCAGTTTATAGAGATAAGGCGCTTCCCTGAATAAATTTGGAGGTTCATTGGTTGAGTATAAAAGTCAAGCGGGTGCTAATTGCACCCCTCTTAATTTAGATAAATGTGTTTTCCCATGAGGAATTATCCGATTTGCTTCAAATTTGGTGTACCAGTTTATTCTGCAAAGGCGCTTCCACGATTAGATTTGGAGGTTCATTGGTTAAATAAAAAGGCGGGAAATGGGGGAGCTAGCCCCTCCTCCACTTAATTTAGCTAAATGGGTTATTCATGCAGCTGACAACGCGCTTCCCTGATTAGATTTAGAGGTTGGGACCAACCCCCTTAACTTACTTTAGAGGGGCATTGTTCTTTGAAATAAGAGTATAATTTACAATTAATGTAAATAACCTGTGAGCTCAATCCCAGCAGTTTAACTGGGCAGATTTATTTTTATCTAAATCTACCATTTTGCAACACTGACCTGCACAATATTGCGGAAAATCCCATTCATTTCATTCTTTTGGTATTAAATAATAACTATAAAAGAGTATTCAGATATTCATTTTTATCAAAAAACGGGAATTTCGCAGTAAAGTAAATCATTAAAAGAAAAAGATTAGAAAAGAAAACTAGAATCTTAACACTTTTTATACATCAAAACGTAACAATTTGATTTTTTACCAACCCCTCATTTATTGCAGTTTTAGTTATTTCACTCTTTACAAATTGAACGAGTCGAAGCCCTTAGGGAGTTTCTACTCGAACAGAAGTAAAGATTTTTTTCTCTTATAGCAAGTACGTAAATTTGTTTTATTTCTTTTTGCAGTTTTTTTGTTTTGTCTTTTTTTTTTTTTTTTTTGTTAACTCAGTGAAACGTTACATTTTCGACTCTTTCAACTGCTATTAAAGAAAAAAAAGTTTGAAAATTTCACATTAAATTAACTTTAAATCAGATTTCTAACGTTGCAGCATATTTAGGATTTTTTTTTTTTTTTTCAAAATAAAATTTATTTTAAAAGATATATTTATAAACCTTGAATATTTAGAACAAACTTATATTTGAAACAAGAACTCTGTTAGTATGCAAGAAGACGGAAAAACCTGCAATAGTTTCGGACAGATAAATATTTATGTCCTTCATATTTTTAAAAAAACAATTGTAACTTTTAAGATTTTTGTGTAAACTTAGCCAACTGTTATTTCGTAATCCTATGAAGAACGAGTTTATTTTGCTCACAGACTTTAGTAGTTTTAGCATTGTATATTTTATGGAGTTTTAACAAACTTATTGTTCTATAATTAACCAAAAAATTTAATGCAAGAAATTCCAACTTTTTCCAGTTCCTACTTTTTTTAATTTGCATGCAAAATTGAAATAGTACTTCGAAAAGGCCGTGATAAAATTCTTAGTGTTACTTCATTTTCACCCTACCCTAATAGATTAAAGATTTTGACAATAATATTTAATTTCTGTAAACGGCAATTTTACAATTTCATTGAAAAGTAATATCTTAATATTAAAAAAAAAAAAAATTCTGATTTTAAAATTTTCGCCATCAAGCAATAGCTTCAGAAAAGCCGAATGCGGACAGTAATGTTTTATAAACAGAAAGTTGTAACAAATAATAAATTCGATTTTTAGTGTTTTTTCCTTTCATTTATGTTTTTGTCGTAATTCTGTATTCCTATCCAAATAAAAGTCCTTTACGTGTCAGGTTAAAGCGACAAGAACTTGAAAATTCCATTTGAAGTGAACACGAAAACCGATGAACAACAATTTCAGTAGATACAATATTCCATATTTTAATGCAAATAAATCACTCTTTATTTATATTTTTTTAATTAACTTTAAGCTAAAGAAAAATCAGATATATTTTGTTCTACATTCATATATATATATATATATATATATATATAACCAATAATTAAACATAACCTACCACCATCAAAAACCGTAATATTATGAATTAAAGCTGTAAGTATATATATAAAAAAAGATTAAATTATTTATAAGAATTATTATGGAAGAAAAATAAGAAAGTGGACACCGACAAATAATGGAAATGCTTATATATTGAATTACGTTTTCAAGTTTACGTGTATTGAATTACGTTCATATACATATATATATATATATATATATATATATATATATATTATAATTCTTTTTTTTAAACATTATGTTGGCAATTATTTGAGAAAATGGAGTACAAAACCAGACACTTTAAAGTCACATTCCATCCTGAACTAGAAACAAATAGAATAAACACAACCCACGGCGAAAAGAAATTATTCCAAACCTGACCAGTCCCAAACCGTGGGTTTGGAAAAATCGGGTTACCAACCTGAAGTATAACTGTCATCCATAGTCATTTTAATTAATATTGTTGTCAATATTGCTTATTTTCACGCGCTGCAGATGATGATATATTAAATTTTTCGAGATGTCCATGTAAATAAAGAAATATGCACGATAGGACTTTGGTTCTGATGTGTTAAGTAGGGAGTGTACATTATAGACCGTTTGGCGACCATCCTCTCTGTGAAGATGTTACCTTCACACATTAATTTTTAATGGTTTTCCCTTTTATTCCTTTAAAATTATGTCTTTTGTCTAAATTCTTAACTTTAACTATCACTCTGGATCTGAATTCAATTTATTTTAACGATCGTTTCCTTTTTAAAAGGTTTTCTCCTTTTCAGTTTTATTACTCTCCCCCTGATTTCTTTAACCGCACCGCAAAGCATTAATATAAAATAACAGATTTATTTACCGGCTTAGCAACATTTTTCATGTTTCATTTTAATACCTAATTTTGTTGCTATGCAGAATTTACCCAGACACTCTACATCTGTTTTTGACCGTTACTACAGATGGCTTTCTTTTCTGCAACATAAAAATTACTTCATTATTGTTATTCTGCCTTTAATTTTCTATTTTATTAACGTTGATTGTCAGTCTTTTAATCCCATGAGATATTTCGCAACCCTCTGTAGAACTTTAGTCTTGTAGTTTTCGGTTCTACGTACTTCTCCACTTATCATTTGGGTTTAAAGATTTAATATTTTTCCATTTGACACCCCCCCATTGTGTTATAATTAACGGAAAAAGAACACATGCCTCTTCTCAATCTATTCTCGCCCTATCATATGCTATTGGCTAGATTTGTATATATGTAGCTCCGCCTTACTCGATGACTTCGAGTAAATGTAATTATCATCACTCCTCTCTTGTTTTTGGTGATATGTCAATGTAACCAGAAGCCTCTCTCTCCTGCGTTCGGCGGCATTTGTGCTGTCGAGGGTTCTCCTTGCGATTATAGCAAAGATCCTGGTGTTCCTGCCTGCCAATAAAATAACATTTCAGAACACTGCTGTTCTTTATTCTGTCCGATTAATTCTTACCGACGGAATTCCGACGGATTAACTCTTCCTATTATTACTGGTTGTCATCATTCCCAAAGTCAACATCTATTATGGAAACACGAAACATACTCATACCCTAATCGAATTGATGGCTGAAATTCCAGGATTGGTTAAACTCGATACCCATATTAAAACGCAACTGGTCTGGCAAGTCATATGTTGGGCGAAAACACCTGCAAACCCGATTTTAGTGAGTGATTGGTAGGTTTACCATTGTGGTTTACTGCTCACAGTCCTCCATGTTTTCATGTTATTAGGTGCAGGGAGACACAATGATAAACCTACAGATTAACCCCTAAAGTCTGCAGGGGGTTTCCATCAAGCTATGACGTGGCAGACCAGTTGCCTTTTAATGTGCTAATCGATTTCTATCTAATGCTGGAATTTCAGCCGTCAACTTTTTGAGGTGATGGTCTATGCAGCTACCACCCGGTTTATGAGCATCATTTTAAATTTTCTTGACGACTGATCTAATTTTATAAATAGACACAAATACAGATATACAATTTTTAGAGCTTACAAGGGAACCACTTTTGGTGTTGCTCGCACCTAGCATCGAGACCTCGTGCGTCTTGCAGCCCTATACATAAAAGTTAGAGAACCGAAAAAATTTGTCTGTTAAAATAATATTTTATATACTTTTTTATACTTTTTATTTTTTATTATTACATATTTATTTGTTTATTTCACGCCAAAAGTGAGTTAAGTCGCCAAATAGGGCGCTACAATTTTTCCGCCCGCTTTATCCAAAGAGAAAATGTACAGAAACATATAACTAGAATTATATCAGATTGCGATTTTTTTTATAATTGATATCACAAGAAAGAAATATTAGGTTTTTATTTTTTGTTCTATGCAGACGATAAATATATAAGTAATAAATAAAATTCTATAAAAGTTTCGAAGATCATTGAAAACTATTTTTTAGTGAAATACAAAATAAGTAAACTATTTTCTTATGGAAAACAACGAATGAAATAAAGTTTCGAATGTAAAATGAAATGTTCCTGTATTAAATAGTCCTTCGATAAAACTAATCATAAAGTAAATTAATATTTTTACACAATTTAGAAAAATTACTGTGGCGAAATAGGTCGGACATTGTAATTCCTAGCTATTACAAATTCAGCTATGACATTTGGCTAGGGTTGCCGGAAAGCTCTACTTTTGAAAATAAACGCCAACTATTTCCCCGCCAAAAATATGAATATACAGTTGCAATTTTTCAAAATCAAATTCGTGGGTTTTTGAAGGAATTTTCAAACATTTTTCAATATTTTATACTCATTATTAACTAATTTTTATTTTTAAAAGTTTTTATTTTAAAAAAATAAAGTTCATAGTTCGATAAGTGGTCTCGAAAATTGCATTTTCAGAAAGTTATGCTGCTGTATAATCAAGAAATATTATCTTAACAGAAAAATTTTATCGATTCTCAAACTTTATAATATAGGGCTTTAAAATGCACCAGGTCTCAATGCTAGGTGCGAGCAACACCAAAAGGGGTTCCCTTGTTAGTGATATCACAACAAGACCATCTGCATTCCGAGAAGTTTCCAAGAAATAAAATCGAAAATTGGATCATCCGTTAAAGAATTATGCGTAGACATGCATAAAAAAAGAAAAACGAACAACTTGTAAAACCTAAGTTGTTTAAATATATTTGTGTTAATGTAATTACGAAAATATTAACTTAAAGTAAAATATAAAAAAGGGAATCACAAAGGACAGAAATAAGATCATTAAATAGCAAAAAGTTAAATTGAAATTCTTATTTTTTATTTTAATTTTTATTTATTATTTTGCTACCCTGTCATTGTATGCAGTTTTTTTTTCATTCCTTTAAAATAAAACGAGTGTAAGTCCCAAGGGTATTTCCAATGAAATCGAAGTAAAGAAGGTTTTACTTGTATCAACGAGTATACTTTTTTTCTATTTTATCTTTGGGTTGACAAGTTGAAACTTTTACTTTTAACATCTTAAAACTGTTGTAAAAATGTTGTAGAATTTTAAAAAAACTAAAATAAATTGAGATCTCAGCTGTTTAAAGAAGTTTTTTCACAAAGAATTGTAAGATAAAAAGACGTTGTTCGAATAAAAAAATAATAATAAATAAAGATATTTTTTTCAATTTTTATTTATGTTAATGTTTTACTCTCTTTTTTTTCATAATAAAACTTCCGCTAAAACGCTTTCGTGGATAACAAATATTTGCAAGTGCAAAGAGTAAGATCTTTGTAGAGAAATAATGAAACAAAATACAGGGCGGAATGAAAATACGTATACATTTAAAAATTAATAAGCACACTATGAAATTAAACATTCGTTTTCACAAATTGAGGTTTTTAAAATAAAATAATTACAATTGAATTTTGTAACAGCATCAA
The DNA here is from genome assembly GCA_963932465.1 of Maratus speciosus. Lineage (NCBI taxonomy): Eukaryota > Metazoa > Arthropoda > Arachnida > Araneae > Salticidae > Maratus > Maratus speciosus. The sequence continues at coordinate 309,945,832 of OZ010800.1, forward strand.
ATTTTGTAGTGCACAAAAATTGGTGCTTCTTTGTCATAGTGACCTCCACGGAAGAATCGCCAAACAACCAAAATATATTGCCATATTGTGGTACATATGGGGGAGACTGGGGAGCGTTCACCATAAGGGAGGCTTGACCCACCTTTCAGTTTTCATAGTTAAAAGAATTTCAGAGTTTTGCCAATAGGTGGTAATCAAAGCTACTGAAATGTTCAAATAGTGGTCTTTGTTTCATGCAGGTAAATAAAACAGGTGTGGAAAAATTAATTGTGAACAAGAGAGTTTTCAGCTTAATCAGTGTACTTTAGAAATATTTTGCAATATTTTATCACATAAAATATATCATAGAAATTTACGTAAGTAGGTTTTACGTAATGCATAATTATTGAACTTTCATTCCAGGCATAAATATTTTACAGTAAATTAGGCTAAACATAACCATGTCCTACACTTTAAAAAGTGGCTATGTGGGGAGGCTTGACGAAATCAATCTGAAGGAGGGTTGACCAGATAGTCAAGACTCTCTTAATGAAGTGTTTTTGAATTTTTTTAATTACACACTGTACGTAATGAGGGGTTAAAGGTTATATTTCTAAAATAATGCAAATTTATTTTATAAAGATATAGTAAGATGGGGTGATAGAAAGGAAAATGTATAAAATTGATTAAAGGAAGATGTGAAAAATTGCGATAGAGGCAAGAAACAATTCTCTGAAATATATGGGGCATTCTCACAATCTTTTGACTTTCGGGAATAAAAATCTGGTGAAATTAAACTTACTAAAATAACATTTTAATCTGATAGACGAATGTCTTAATGATTCAAAATAAAGAAAAAATGGTCAGCAGCGAATTTGTTTTTTTATTTAACTGAGGTTTAAGTTAAACTTGCGATTTTAATTTTGCTTACCATTTTACCCCTATAACTTTCTATTTTCTTCTAAATCTTTATTTATAATGAATTTGCATAGTGCCCACAGGACATTCAAATAAGAAATAATAAGAATGTACTATTTTTAGTACAAAATTTTGGTATAACATTGTGTTAAATGGGTATTAAAGAAGGGAAGGAAAGAAAGAAAAGGGGATGGTATAGGAGAAAAAGGGACGGTAATGGAAAAAATCCCTGCCGGCCCGGCCTACAGGCAGAGGTAGATTTCGAAGTTAAGTATACTAATTTCACCAACAAAAACTAAATCATGATTAGATATAAATCCACATTAACAGTTTTATCTGTCTGTTTTGACGAGTTTTTATTTCCTTTTTATAAAATTGCTGGTTTTATGAGAATCATGTTAAGGCGATATTAAAAAAAAAAATTTCCATACTCAACAACTCGAAATTTTCTGGCACATTTTCAGATTAATTAAAAAAAAAAAAAATATGAAACATGCTGACGTGATTTTTTAAAAGATTTATAAGCGACCTGTGTTTTTATTTTTCTTTCAATTAATTAAAACTTGATTAATAAAAAATTATTTTCTCAGTAGGGCAATATTTTTCGTTTCTAACACAATCGCTTCGGGATATTCTGTTCAAAATGCCCACTTTGACATCATTTTTACTTTCTTCTATCTTTACAAGAAGAAAGTATTGGTTTCATGAAAATTTTCGAATTTCAGTTTTCGACGGATTTACACGTTTTATAAGTCAGAGATTCCAAAAAACATGTTTTTACAAAATGTCTGTCTGTGAGTCTGTCTGTCTGTCTGTCCGTCTGTCTGTCTGTATGTGACACAAATTTTGTGGGCGCCCTATCTCAAGAACTAATGGACGAAATTTCACAAAACTTCATATTTAGTTAGACCTTGATATAAACTAGAACTGATTAGTTTTTGGTGAAAATCGCCCAACAGGTGGCGCTGCTATGCGGCATTTTTAATGATTTCTGCAGTAGCTGTATCTCAAGAACTACTGCACGGATTTTCATAAAACTTCAGATTCAGTTAGTCCAGGATATAGTTTGGTGCTGATTACTTTTTTGTGAAAATCGTCCAACAGGTGGCGCTGGTATGCTGCATTGTTCATGATTATCACAATAGCTCTAACTCAAGAAAAAATGCACGAATTTTCATCAAACTTCAGATTCAGTTAGTCCCTGATATAAATTAGTGCTGCTTAATTTTTGGTGCAAATCGCCCAACAGGTGGCTCTGCTGTGCTGCATTTTTCACGATTTCCACAAGAGGTGTATCTCAAGAACTATAGCACGGATTTTCATCGAACTTCAGATTTAGTTAGTCCTTGACATGAATTGATGTATAAATTAGTGCTGTTTAATTTTTAGTGTAAATCGCTCAACAGGTGGCGCTTCTGTGTTGCATTTTTCACGATTTCCACAAGAGCTGTATCTCAAGAACTATTGCACGGATTTTCATCAAACTTCAGATTTAGTTAGTCCTTGACATGAATTGATGTATAAATTAGTGTTGTTTAATTTTGGTGTAAATCGCTCAACAGGTGGTGCTGCTATGCTGTATTTTTTGTGATTTCTGCAATAGCTTTATCTCAAGAACTAATGCTTGGATTTTCAACAAACTTCAGATTCAGGTATACCTTGATATCGTTTAGTGCTGTTTACTTTTGGTGTAAATCGCTCAACAGGTGGCGCTGCTATGCTACATTTTTTCAGAATTTCCGCTATAGCTCTATCTCAAGAACTAATGCGCGAATTTTCATCCAACTTCAAATTCAGATATACTTTGATATGAATTGGTGCTAAATCGTTGTTATTTCTTGTACTATTTAAATGATTTAATTGACGTGATTTATATAGAAGAAAGTTTTGTGATGGCCACAACATACTAGTTTGAAATATATTCTGCCTCTATCAAAAAATCGATCATTACTGTACATTAGTTTCATATAGTTAGTTTTATATAGTTTCTGAATAAGAGAATCTAGCAATTGGGTGCGTTTGAGAGCAAAAATGAATTTAAAAATGAGTAAGAAAATAGACAGTTTGGATTTGAATGCACCCTTAAAAAGATGATTTTTTTCGTCAACCGCTATGTGTTTTTAATTTGTTTTTGCTTTAAGAATTGGCCCTATCAAAAACTTGTCTATATAAATGTTGGAGACAATATTAATAAGATATATGATAAATTCATGGAGATTTTATATCTTGTGAATTGACGGAGTTATGAAATTTTTTCTTCTTCAACCCCCCTTTTTTGTTTTCGTTTTTTTTTCTTGCAGTACGAATTGGTCCTATCAAAAACTTGTGAATATAAAAGTTGTAGATATTATTAAGGAGATGTATAATAAAATTAATTGGATTTGATATATTGAGAACTGACGAAGTTAGGAATTTTTTTCTCAACAAAAACCCTATTTTTTGCGCACCTTGAGTCCATTTTTAATTTTATCAAAAATCTGTGATACATAAATTTTTGGTCCTATTTTTAGAAGTAATAAAAACTTTAAACTGATTTGATATGTACAAAAATTAAGAAGTTATGGGGTTTTTTCGGTTTTCACAAAACCCCTCCCTATTTCCATCCCCTTTGTCCGCTTTTGCCCATTAACGAACTTGACCGAGATTTTATGTCCCTTGATTTTATGTATCAGTTTGGAAGAGATTTGTGCAGAATTGCGGAAGTTATCGTGTCCAGAAGAAAGTGATAACACAATTGCTTCGGGAAATTCGGTTCAAAATGCCCACTTTGACATAATTTTTTGAAATATATTCTGCCTCTATCAAAAAATCGATCAATGCGGTACATTATATAGTTTCTGAATAAGCGAATATACCAATTAAATGCGTTTGAGAGCAAAAATGAATTTAAAAATGAGTCAGAAAATAAGCAGTTTGGATTTGAGTGCATCCTTAATGCAATGATTTTTCCAACATAATCCGCTTCGGGAAATTCGGTTCAAAATGCCCACTTTAACAGCATTTTTTTTAAGTATATTCTGCCTCTATAAAAAATTGACCATTACGGTACATTATATAGTTTCTGAGTAAGAAAACGTACCAATTGGAAGCCTTTGAGAGCAAAAATGAATTGTAAAATGAGTCAGAAAATACGCAGTTTGGATTTGAATACACCCTTACTTAGATGATTTTTTTCTTCAACCGCTATGTATTTTTAATTTGTTTTTGCTGTAAGAATTGGTCCTATCCAAAACTTGTCTATATAGATGTTGTAGACAATATTAAGAAGATATATGATAAATTCATGGGGATTTTATATCTTTTGAATTGACGGAGTTATGGATTTTTTACTTCTTCAAACCCCCTTTTTGTTTTCGTTTTTAATTTTTTTTTGCGGTACGAATTTGTCCTATCAAAAAATTGTGAATATGAAAGTTGTAGATAATATTAAGGAGATTTATAATAAAATTAATTGGAATTGATATCTTGAGTATTGACGAAGTTATGAAGTTTTTTCTCCCAAAAACCCTATTTTTTGCGCCCCTTGAGCCCATTTTTAACTTTATCAAAAATCTGTGATACATAAAATTTTGGCCCTATTTTTAGAAGTAATAAAATCTTTAAACTGATTTGATATGTACAAAAATTAAGAAGTTATGGGGGGTTTTCGGTTTTCACAAAACCCCTCCCTATTTCCATCCCCTTGGTCCGATTTTGCCCATTAACGAACTTGCCCGAGATTTTATGCCCATTGATTTTATGTATCAGTTTGGAAGAGATTGGTGCAGAATTACGAAAGTTATCGTGTCCAGAAGAAAGTGATATATATATATAGATAGATAGATAGATACATATATATATATATATATATATATATAAAGTTTTTTACTGAGGGTGGTTTTGGGTTCTAGGAGTCATGATCGGTGTAGATCTGCAAAAATTTTTCAGAAATTCCAACATAGGAACGATCCCAATAGGTAGTATTTCATACGAAATCTACCTAAAAAGGGGATGGTAGGGATGGTAGGGATGGTAGGGATGGGGCGGTAAGGAAAATTACCACTATTTTTAGACAAATCATTTTAAGACTAAGTGATAGCGACAATGTTCATTGATGTTTAGAAACAGTTATTTTCATTTGATTAAATAAATAAATTTAAAAAAAAGTGCTGTAATAAACCTTGGGGACGCTAAGACTACCAATAAAGCCACGATGCTTGAAATTGATATTTAAATGCTAATTTAAATTCTACAGTAAGTTTTCTGTCAACGAATTTTAGACATTCGTTCTCTAGCATACTTCTGAATGAGACAAAACTTGAAAAAAAATCTGTGGCTGCATTTGAAGTTATTTTCTGTATAAGTTTAGCAAGAGGGATGGTAAGTAATCTAAAACCCAGGGACAGAGTTCAAAAAATAATATAAACCGTAAAAATGTACGCAGGTTAATTTTTTGCTACATATTTATATAAAACAATTTTCCCAGTTTCGTAAAAAAATTACATCGAATTACTTTTATTGAAGCAATTTTATACAGACAGCTCCAAACTTAAAAATCAGCATCAGGGATACGGATTTAGGATTAGGGTTTAGGAATTTTTCCTGGTATTTGGACCCCCAACATCGTCCGAAACTTATTTATCTCGTTAATATCGCTATGGAATCGTGCAATCGTATGTTCCCAAGTATATGAAATTAAAAAAAAAAAAACACAAGAACATGTACTAAAATAAAAATTATTATTCAGGGACTTAAAAGTCAAAAGATTGAGTGAATGCCCCATATCTTGGAAAGTTGATAGAAACTTGTGTTGCATTTAAATACTATCCACAGTAGTAAAATAGAAATAACGAAAGGTAATAGAAAGGAGGAAAATAGCAGCCTTAAGGAATGTTAAGTTTTCATGCCTTTGCGAAAGAATAAAACATTGATCAAAACACTTTAGTGAAGTTTGTATACAAATTTCAACAAGGTGAACACAATTGAGATGAGGCCAAACTATGTGGCAACTGGTGCTGCTAGGTAAAGTGTCGCAAAAGGTGTGTGGATAAAGCGGAATTTTTCTCATGTGCCTTGTATTCGACTAAGCAGATTTGTTTTGTTATCAGATTTTTCTAATAACTAAACAAAGTAGCTAATGTTATTCTGCCTTTTTTAAATTGATTTATTTCTCCTAACAAATATACAAAGTGGGTAAATCCTCCCATATGTGGGGAGCCTTGACCCATTTTTTCCCATGATTAAAATCAATTTTTATTCAGGTTTCTAATATTTTACTCTTATGTCGCAATTTTATTTTAATAATTGATTGTATAAAGAATAAAATGCTATATGAAACTTTATTCTAGGTTCAAAATTTGAAAATTTAAAAACTATTTTGTAAAAAATGTGTCAACCTCCCAAGTCGCCCCTATAACATTATAATAACATATAATGCAAAAAAAAAAAAAAAAAAAAAAAAAAAAAAAAAAAAAAAAAAAGTAACATATGATGTATATGACAGATATAACCCCCTGAGACCCAAGCAAAATGTAATGCATAAAATTTTAAATATGAGTTTTTTTCAACAAATAGGCATAAAAAATGGCGTTTTTAAGAAAATTAATAAATTTCGATTTTTTAATTTTGTTTTACAGCACATCCATCTAAATGGTTGTTCAGGCCATAACTCGCTTTAAAATAATTTAAAAAATGCGAGAAGTATGGGAAAGAATAGAATTTATTATTTGGAACATAAGGCGAGTATTAACATCTGAATTAAAATTACAAAATAAAAATAGTTTAAACAAATTAAAATAACATAAAACGAAAATTACCAGCAGAAGGTAGAATTCCAACTTGACTCATTTATTACGCCGTTTTGTAAACAAAGTACTTACCGTTGCCAAAATCCAAAAGTTTAATGTTGATTTTTGATTCATACATTACCAAAACCAACTGGTTTTAGATTGCTACAATGAAATTTAACGCAATAGAAGGATAAAGCAAAATATCCATTTAGATAGATGCCAGGTCTCAGGAGAATATATAACATAAGTATGAAACGTATATGACTGACATATAAAAAGCTGCTATCATGTATATGTTTTCGTATATAGCGCAAATATGAGCGTTTGGTGTACATACAGGTTTGTATATTATGCATAAATTGGCTTGTCTATGATCTTGGCGAAATCGAAACGGCAATCTTTGCATAATCGTAATTGTAGAGGCCACTATAACAAGTAAATAATGAAATTTCTCTTATAGAAGCGCCATCAAGATTGTACTAACCATTAATAAGAACATAAGTTTGATTAAAAAAGACCAAATTACTCGTTGGATAGCCTATTCGCCTGAATCTTTACTTTAGACTGCAGAATATGTTATTCTGTATTTAAGGTCATTTTCTTCTTTAAATGCGTTTGTGCTCAGAATTTCATAAAGAAATGTCACTTCAATTTACAATATTATTAGGTTGAGCAAAAAGTTCTGGGAAATTTTTAACCTAATAGTTTCCAGAATTTATATCGTATATAGGAGTACTAGTGGTATATCTATAAGAGTTCAGGAATTTTGGCAGAACGATGGTAGAAAATCGTGGACTATGATGGTCTCTACTTTGAAGAACACTCCTTACTGCTTTCGTTGTTATTTTGCGCATAGCAACACAACTTTCACAAATTTCCCAGCACTTTTTGCTGAACCTAGTTAATAACCAACATTTGCACAGTAATTTATACTAAATGTTCAAGTTTATGATTAAATCTAATAACGTATCCACCGAGACGTAAATCCTTTTATAATATTTCTAATTTGTATACTTTCCGAAATGTAATCGCATAAACGATTTCTTTGGATGACATTGCGAATTATGACTTTCTTATTTATGGAGAAAAAAATCCTGTATCCTGGGAATATTTATAGTGCAAACTGTACTTCCAAATCTTTTTTAATGAATTTATTAAGTATGTACGGATTTTCTGACAATGACTGTTTAATAAATTAAAAATAATATTAAAATAACATGAAGATAATACTGCAGCTTTATCTTTTTTTTATTTTATCGATTAATGCAATAAATGCTTATTACGTAAACTCCAAGTACTTCTACTTATTTAAGGAATAACGATACGATGTGCAGTAGAAAACTAATTTATTTTATTTTGTCCTAACAAATGTTTTTTATTAAATTATATAAAAAATACTAGTTTTACTTAGTACATTTCTTCTTCTAGTATATATACTATAAGATATCCCTTCCAATATGTACTAAACCACTGTAGTTAAGATTTAAACATTTAAACCTACCTAAATTCATAACAAATTTATGGTATAATATGAAATTGGGATTTACAGTTTATTGTACAGTGACATTCTATATTAATGTAACTCAATACACAATTTGTAAAAACTACATTATTATTTCATAAATTTTATCGTTGGAGACAATCAAATCAAAATATTTTTGAAAAAAAATAACTGACAAGAAATGGTATTCCTGCATATCAGAGTTTAAGGATCTAGTGTCATCCTTTCAGGAGATGACTTCTTGGCTCCTCTGACCCCGAAAACAAGTATCACAATTGCAACACTTAACAAAAATCATTTTAGAAGATTATGTTTAGTTCGCATTTCCTTCTAAATTATTGTGAAAGACTAATATTTTTGGCAAATACAAATTTGCAAATGGGGTAGTTTTTTCAATATCAATAATAATATTTCGTACCAGAAATTTTATTAAATATATAAAATTAAATAAATACCAGATGGATCAGTATGTATTTTATTGATTTTTTTATTAAACTATTACATTTCTAAACGTTTAAATTCAAAACTTTATGCTATTGTATCAACGTTAAATGGGGAACAATTTCGTTCTCCGAGATTAGAATTACTTTATTATTGAAAAATAGGGTGACCACGTCAGTAGTTTATACCCTTCCAGCACTTGATCAACTGTCTGCATCAGATTGTTTATCAAATATTTCTATATAGTACCACCAATTTTCATATTTTTGTATGCAATTTTTTTCTTAATATTAACGAAGAAAACGTCCGGTCACAAAAAATTCAAAACCGGAGGCGCTGAGACCGTTTGTTACTTTTTTTTTAGACTTGAGAGATTTATTTTCTGGAATTTCACGTTCTCGCTTAAAACGGCTGCTGAGATATGACCAGATGTTCTATAATTTTCGACGCCCACTTTAATTACCTGTGGGAGGGAATTATAAAAAATCCTGCCTTAGTAATTATGTCATAAGAAGTAATTCCTCCTCCTCACCCCCTAATTTTAATCCAAGTCCAATAGTTTGGATTGTGCGTCGATTATGAGTCAGTCTGAACAAACTTTTTTATATCTACATAGATTATGATTGGGATTAACTCATTTTTACTCCGATTAGTAAAATGAAGCAGAAACTCAGATGTAAATCCAAGTTGGTGTAGTATTAAAGTAATAACACTGAAATATTAACATGTGTAAAAAATATATGAGAAAGAAAAAAGTATTGAGATTAGCACATCCGACTAGTTATATTGCTAGAACTAGTGCTGCAGTAAATTGTCAAAAATGCTCACACTAAATATTAGTTTTGCCTATTTTTAAAATACCTATGTTTTAAAGAAGTACTGGTTAATTAAAGTGTAATTAAACGAAAAGGAGACTTAATTTATGCGTTTCCCATGCTATAAATAAACTAATAAATTTTGAATAATGAACAATTCGAATCTCAGAGTTTTAGTTTTTAATTTAAATGCAATATAAATTAGGCTATTCTTTCACTTGAGAAATTTAATTTTGAACCCTTCTGTTATAACACATTACAAATAAACAAGCGAGAAAACGGTTTATTAGAAAAGAAAACAGAAAATCAATACATTTACATGACTTGTAAAATAATTTAATTTAAATTTCCAAAAACAAATTAAAGGATCGTGCAAACTTGTTTAACTGCTTCGAAATATTTGCATTTAAATTGATTTCCCTCAAAACTTTTAACTTTCTGTTTATAAATTCCATTTTATGTGACCGTACTTTTTCCATATGAGTAACAGAAATAAAGAATACGTTTATTTTAATGTTTTGAAAGAACTTTTAATATGTTATTTAAAGCAGCTTGTCTTCTGTGAGATGCATGCAGTCATATATTCAAGATTAGTTTATCTGATAGGAAATTTATTCTTAGTTCTATTCTTAGTCGTATCTGATAGGAAATTTATTACGAAAGAAATAACTAGGGAACTAAAGCATGCTTTTAATTGTATGGATAAGAAAGTTTGAACAAGGTTCATATATATTTAATGATATGTCATTATAATTATGTTTATCAGTTTTACAATTTATAATTTGTTATTTTTCATAAAATGCTTAAAGAACTTTAAAATCTATTCATAAACAAACAAACAAACAAAAAATTATTAAAGTATAAATTAACGAATCATGAATTTAAAACTTCCCTGAATATCTAAAATTATTAACACTATAAAGGCCGCTGACGCATTTATGTGTTATTTATTAAACTATCCTTAAGAAATTCTAAATTCTCCCCAGGATTTAAATAGTCATTTTTATTTATTATAATGACAAAGAGTTCCATCCCGGGGTCCCCAGGTTTCAGAACATAGGTGAAAACCATATACATGTATTATTAATTGAAAACTTTAATTTTTTCTTTTTTGCATTTAATTTACATTTTGTTTTTCACTAACAATACCTAAAAGCATTTTTGGCTGAAAAATAACAATTATTTATTCAAATAACATTTTGAAATTTATTAAAACTAGGGGAGCGAACCCGAGCTCCTCGGGTTACAGAGTATAGGTGAAAACCATTCTTTTTTTTTATTGTAATTATTTTTTTACATGTAATATATATTTTAGATTGCCCACTAACATCAAAAAGAATTTTTATCTGAAAAATATCAATTATGCAATCAAATAAAGTTTTAAAAATTATTAAAAGCAATACTTTTACATGTCACCGCATGCCAGGAGTTATTAGCCCAAGATTTTGCGACTTACGGTAGTCTTTCCGACCATTTCAGTGCTTTAAGCGCGTGGTTCAATCACATGTCTGTTAAATTTGTTTCTTATTTACATTATTTTAGTTATTTCTCGAAAGAGGAAGTTTTAATTTTGCTATGGAACATTAGACGGAAACAAATGCTGAACATTTTACATTGTTTTAAGGGCAAGCGGATTAATCTTTCGTAATCGAGCTACACGTGATAGATAAATTTAAAAATAATTCATGCTTGAAAATCTATATATATTATGCTATCGTACGTGGCACAGAAATCGCGATTATTTGTTAATTGTTTAATGGCAACACCTGAGTGAAAAGCATCTCATTGGTTATTGTGTAATATTTTTAAAAAGGGAATAACAATAAATAAAAAAAAAAAAGTTTAATTTATAAATATAGAACAAAATAATTTATATAATTAAAAAAATAAAATGAAAGTAAATAAACAATTTATTAATAAATAAACAACAACATCCGGGTTACCATATCAAGCAAAATAACGGCACTATAGTGCCATTTAAGTACCCCGGTGCGCATATGACATTGGCGTCAGAAAAAAATCGCGCCAACGTGGTACGTATATGACATCTGTACCGTCTTTTATTAATCTCATTTAAAATACAATAAATAAATAAATAAATAAAATTTTTCCAGTATAGTTACTTGGCGAAATAGAGAAAAGGTCCTTGGCGAGAAAAGAAATTTGGCAACGTATTTTCTGGCAACCTATTTCATCAAAATATTTTTTTCGAATAAAAGTACATTAAAGTTGCTATGATCGCAAAAAGTTTGTTCTTTTATGTTAGTTGGGCGCAATTCTCGCCAATAGCATTTTTTATTTTTCGAGGGGTAAATTAAAACAATGCTTTGATGTTGAAATTAAATGGTTTATGGTGTTTATTCTTTTCTTTTCGTTTTTTAAAGAATTTTTTTTTAGGTGAAATTCGTGAATTTGAAATGTTTCAGTTTTAAATTAACGTTTTCCATTTTAAAATGAGTGAAAGGATTATATTTTAATCTAAATTAATGAAATATGAAAAAAAATTGTAATTTAATAGATTACAACGACCATTTGGAATTCTTTTTTTTTTTCTCCATCGCATCCTCTTCAACAACAGATCTCAAAGATCAAACTTCAGACGACCAAAACCATCATCGATAAACTCTCCAAGTCCCGTTTCGAGAAGAAAAACAATTTACAAATCGAAAGCAGTTCCACCGAATCATCCACAGATTGCGACAAATTACCTACGTTGAGCTCAATTTTTCCTGGTTAGAATCGACCGATTGTAAAACGCCGTGGCTAGTGGATTGGAGCCCCTCGAGACATGGCCTTTTACTATCAATCGATTAAACATTAGATTGTTTTCTTTTTCGCGTTTGTCTTTTATTCTGTAATCGATTTTCATGGGCTACATAATCAGTTGAAGACCTCGTTTTTCATGGCCTACATAATGAGTTGAAGACCTCGATTTTTGCTTTGCAAGACGATTTTCATTTCGGCGTCACTCTTTGGCTTTGGATTTTTCCATATCTGATAATTTGCGCCTACCCATTTTGTAAATTTTCAATTTTTAACGATTTTATGCCTTTCGATTACTTATTCAAACAATTTTTAACGATTTTATGGCTTTCTATTACCTATTCAAATAATAATTCTTCTAAAATTAAAGAACATCGTTGAATTTCGTTAACAAAAAATAAATAAAATGCGAGCATCATTTGACCCCATCCTCGACCGAAAACAACAACCATTTCCAAATGGTTAAAAATGCGACGGGTACAATGTTTGGCGATTTATCACCTATGCGCGACTAACATAAAAATACCGAGTTCTTGATTTCTCTATCAGAATCTTCCGATTTGGCGAAGGATTGAGCAAGTAAATTAAATTATGAATAAAAGTAACATGATACAATGCCTAGCATACATTTAAGGGAGACCAAACTGGTCAACACGGGAGGCTAGTTATTTTAAAAACCGTAATAACTCAGTCAATTAAGATACAATTTTCAAACAAATTAAATTTGAAAGTAGATTTTTTTCTCTATTTGGCGGTGCAAAAATTGAAAATGTGCGATATTTGGAAACTTAAAAAATCGCTGACATAGCACGCATTATAATTTCAATTTTTTTTTTCAGTTTTTATGAGAAAATGGCAACAAAAGGTACAGTAATATATTAATTTCTTTTCTCCGTGATTATTTTCCCTCTACTTTCAACCCTCAATGACTTTCAACAGAAATGGAGTACTTCAGTTGCCACAATTACAAAAAATGTATTAAAAACTTCAAAATAAAACTGAGATACAGCTTTCAAAATAATTGCATTAAAAAGTACATATTTTTCCTTATACGACGGTGTAAAAATTTAAAATGTGCGATGTTTAGAAGTTTAAAATTTTGCAGTAGCGAAAATTGCAAAACCAAAATTCATTTCAAATTTCAAAGTGTTGCCATTCGCAAAATGACGTATGCGTTACGCACAGATATGTTTGTCCTTTATAATATAGATAGATACTTTCGTAACGGCCTTGTACCAGAAATTAACAGTCGGAAAAATCGTCAAACATGGCTATCCCTTTTTATTCTGATGATTTTAGTGGTTTAAGTATGGTTCAATTACATGTCTTAAATTTGCGTTATATTTATATTTTATTTTTTATTTAAACATTGTTAAATTTTAATTTTTGTTATGCCATATAAACCGTAAACAAATGCCGAACTATTTTATTTATATTAACTTAATTCCATACAGATTTATAATTTTAAATTGTGTGTCTGCAAGTGACAAAAACAGATTAAAAAAATCATGCTTGAAAATTATTTTTAAAACAATACAAACTGAGTAAATTGTGATATAGTTTTCTAACAAATTACAATATAGTTTTCAATCAAATTGCATTTTAAAGTACATTTTTGTGTCTATTCGAAGGTATAAAAATTGAAAATTTGCGGTACTTAGAATTTTTTTTTACTCCAATAAAAATGAACAAAGGTTAAATTTAATCGTCTGCAGTTTCCATCGTCAAAGTGACGCCAGCTTTACGCAAGGACACATTTTTACTTTATAATATAGATAGATATTTCGTGAATAAAATAAAGGAGCAGCAAAATTAAAGCTTTGCTGGTGTGAAATTGAAATTTCTGAATACAAATACCGCCAGATTTGACAACACTGTTTGCGACCTGTATAATATTAAGAATATTTTTTGTAATATCAATTCTGCAAAAGGTTTTTCTCAGAATGTCATTCTATTGGATTACTTCAGAATCATAGATCCATTTCAAAATTTAAAGATTCTCGTTGATGCTATATGATATACCAAATAATTTTCTATTTTAAACTTAAGCAGTCTCAAGCTCTTAAAACTTCAAAATTTTCGAAATATTTATTTTTTTAGATGTTAAATTCCTTTCTGAACATTCTGATACAATTGTTTCCTTGAAATCTGTATTAGAACAGAAGTTATGGCTTTTAGAATTATACCGGCTCAATAGCTGAAGCGGCGTTTCCGAAACTTTTAAGTCATTTTTCTCCAAATGACGTTTTTGAGCAGGGTACCTCAAAATCCTCTGAATATTTTTTCATGAAATTTTCAAAACAGATATTTCATGTTAGTCTATAGAAATTGAACCTAAAAATTAATTTTTATTGTACCCCCTAACATTTTTTTAGGTGATTATACTGTCGTAAATTTCAAAATTTGTATTAGATAAATACAGCTTTATATTAGAAATTTAAAAATGCTTTAAATACAAATTTATTTAAGTCCAGGGTAATTACTACAGTCTGAAGTATAATTAGGCACGAAAAATTTCATTTTAGTTGCAAAAAGTATTTTGTAATCCTGCGCGTAAGCTGCTATACCGGTTCTGTGCTCCACAAATGTCTAACAGTTTGGAGCACACAAATAAATACTAAGTCTGCAGCTTTCAATTTTTTAAATACATAAAATCAAAGAACATACTTATATATTTCATTCCCCCCCCCAAAAATGCTTTTTCTAAATCATATACATTTTAAGATATTAAATGTTGCAAATGGTCTTTTGTTTCATTTTTTTTTTCAAATTTTATGAGTCCTGAGACACCTTAATATAATCCGGATACAATTTTTTTAAGACTAAAAAATGAAGTACGATTTAAATACCAGGTTGATGTGTCAGCTGTTGGTAAGTCGCATATTTTATTACAGAAATCTTTAATTCAATATTGTATTCAGAATGGTTAATTGCGCTGATTTATCGAATAGAGAATTTTTTTAAACTATTTTCAGCTTGCTCTTTCAAAGTCACTAAATCTTTTAATGTCTTTAAAATTCAGTATAAATAATTTAAAAATATGTTCTTGTTCAGAAAAGCACCAATTTGCGGACAATTCCCTCTCATTAATTTATTTGATTAGTTATGGTTTTTACTTTAAGAGCTAAAGCTAAGATGTTCAAAAACTTTGCACCATGAATAAGAAGTCATCTGATTTAGTTTATATAGATTCCGCACTTGATCTGCAGTAATTCAAGAAATCTCAAAATAATAGATTGATCAAAAAATAACAACCTATATTTTATAGTGCATATTTCTTTTTAATAATGCTTGTAGACAATTCCAATTACAACAATAATTGATAAGCATGCTCACTCAAATCGTTTAATGAATGGCATCGTTGGTTAATCTATAACTGGTTATTTATCGACTGAGATTTCACGAAAAAACTATATTCTAAAAAAATTAATTGCGCGTGTTTTTGTTGTACATATAGAAGTTTTTGTCAAATGAATCCTAAATTATAAAAAGGAAATTGGGGACTTTGAAGCGGAGATAACATCACAACAAACCATAGATCGATGATTTTTGGAATTTCGCTGCGGTCACCAAGTTTTCAAGATCCGAAAGTATCAAAGAAAACCATTTTATTCTTGTGCACTATAAAAACGGATCAAATCAAGTCAATTGGCCCAATTGTTCTGCGTCACTATCGATCATTTTTTAACATATCTGCTAATTAGAAAAGGTTAGTAAATTTTAAACCAGGATGCTACGTGAATTATCTGAAATGGGAAAATTTGTTGAAAACACTGTATGCTATAAACACACTGCAAATTGAAATGTCTGAAATTCAGACACTTAAGTGTCTGAAATGGAGTGTTCGATTTTCAGACATTTTAAAATGTCTGAATTTTTTCAGACACTTCAAACGTCTGAATTTCAGACACTTCAAACGTCTTAATTGCAACCATTTTTTTAAGCATTATACGCAGCCATGTTTGACCACGTTGAATCCTAGAAAAATTTTTGGCCATGGTCCTGCCCCCTCCACCCTCATACACTGCGATTTTAGGGGCTCTGAAAGTTGGCATACAATTTTCTTAAAGCTGATAATTTAAATATTTTTCAACAATGTACATCATAATCAGTATTTTGAATTTCTAGAGTAGAATACGATTAAAAACTACAAAAAAATATATATAAATGCAATAAAACCTCTCAATAGGGGTTTCAAGGAAATTTATCCACCATTCGTTGCCGAGGTGCATGTGATTGAGAGGTTTTACTGTATTTAGATTTTTTTTTTTTTTTTAGTTTTTAATCTTAGTCGGCCTTAAATGTTCAAGATTTTTATTATAATCGGCCCACTATCGAAAAAATTTAAAATATAAACTTTACAATAATTGCATATCTAATTCGGGGCCCCTAAAATTGCAGGGAGGGCGTAGGGGACACTGCCCAATTCGCCCATGCTTCAATCAAATCCTTCTTCTGCAAAAAATCCAACCCTGCATTATGTTCGCTAAATAGAGATGTCCGGTATTCGGAAGTGTTCGTTATGGAGACTAATGGACATTCCCTATTAAAGGACAGCTCTATTTAACAAAAACTTTTTAAAAGCAAAACGCATGCACATTTGTTTATTTTTACCTAAAAAAAAACAGACATGTCTAATTCATTGGTCGGCACCAAAATCCTCTCTGTAAAAAATAATAGTTGATTCTTATAGATTTTAATTTTCTAAATAAAAATATGGTAACGAAATTACTGTATCACGTACCATTTTTTTGGTAGGAGAGTTTTGCTTTTAAATTTAAAATTAAGATATTTTATATCTTGCTAAAACATGACTGAAAAATTTTTAAACCATAAAATATAGATAATAATAGGTAAATTACCTGCAAATAAATGTATAAATACGATTACCAGATTTACAGTGGCATAAGGAATGAAAATATACTAGTGGATAGCAAATAGTAAATTGGGACATGAAAAAAGTAAGGGGGGGGGGGGATAAAAAAATGCTTTACACAAGTATCAACAAATAAAATTTCCATGCTATATTTTGTCACTTTGATATCTAAGACAGTCAAAACATTTCTTTCATGATTTCAATTTTATCTAGCATTGCAAATTAATATAATAATCCTTCCATGTTTGTTATTATTATAAAACTGTTTCTCGGAAAAAATGGTACGTGCTGGAGCATTTTCAATAACATATTTAGACACTTTACATATTTAGTTTGCAGGGAGAAAAATTTTAATTTTTTTACCGACCAGTGATTATCGAACAAATTCCACAGTTCCATAGTGTCCACTATTGAAGGCAGGTCCTTTACGGTATTCGGATAAATATATATTTTTTGTTTCTAATCTTATCCTGTTCTAAAAGTTCGAAATACTCATTATAAGCAGAGCAATGTCGAAAGAGATTTAAAATATCAGCTTTACAAAATTGCTCAAAAATTCCCCCCGCCCCTTCAGAAAAAAAAGAAAATTAATGTCATTTAAAAATTAAATTCTTCTTTTAAATTTATATTGCTACATAGACAAGTTTTTTATTCATCAGATGAGAATCTCAAGAGCTATTTATTTAATAATAAATAAAAAATAAATAAATATTCTATTTTAAATAACATGCAGAAAAAATTACTTCAAATTTTTAAACTTCTTTCGTCTTAAACATACATTTTAATATCTAATTGTCATTTTGTTTTAAGATTTCATGTAAGTGATGATAAATAAAATGATAAAAACCGCAATTTTAATCAAAACTAGTTATGAAAGTAAATGTATATAACTCTAGCTTTTTAAATTTCAAATTTATTTTTTGCTAAAAATAATTAAGAATCAATATTAAAATTGATTTCAAATGAAATATATATGTATATCTTTAAGGATTTTTAAGTTACAGTAACATGCATAATTACATGAATGTAAGAATATATATTTCTAGAATTAGCTGTTTTTTCGCAAACAGATTCAAACCTTACTTATATTTCATGCAATATTTTATGTGGTACTATAAACAAAATATCAAAACCACTTACTGTTATCGATATCCTTGCCTTGATTTAAAATAACTGTCACAGTGAATGAGTAACAAAATACTTGCAGCTTTTTAAAAGAAACCCCTTCATATATCCTACTAGTCGTGTTAAAATAATGAAAATTTTCCATTCTGAAAACACAACCCGTGGGACTAGTTTGTAAGTCTGGGGCTAGTTCTTATTCACAAAGTTTTGACGAGATGAATAACCATATATTATCGATGAAAAGTAATAAAAAGTAACACTATCTCTGTTGCGCGCTCTTTGTAGAATTCTTGGGTGTAATTTTCAAGTGTTTCTTTTCCGTTGTTATATAAAAATCTGAAACACATATGATTCACTCAGAAATCCAAAATGCAAGAAACTTCTAAATATAACACTTCTAGAAATGACGCAGCCACAGTAGAATTATAATGACAAAACTTTTCACAGTAAAAAATAGGATCGGTTAAAGATGTGAACTGTTGGAAAATGTTTACATTTGAAAGCGACATTGGACTCTTGAACTCGAATTCGGCAAGATTTGAATTCGGCTGACAAAGGGAAAAAAAGAGTCAGCATTACGTCAGTCATTACGTCAGCATACGGTTTACTACAGTATGATAAGTTCATTAAAACTTTTTTATTAGCGGGAAATGGAACGTTGTATAAGAAGAAATCAGAAGCATTTTACTTTCTTTATTTGGCATTTTTCGTAATGCTTACACTTATAAATTATCTGAATATAATTATTACAGTTTTTATACTTTCAGGCAGAGGGTGAAAAACATATGATACATTTAAAAAATCGTCGTAACGCTTCTAAATAATACATTTATTATGAATAATCACAGACAGGAGGGCGGTTGCAGGCCATTTCCCTTCCCTGTATTTTGAAATTTACTGAATTAAATTGTCTTTATATTTAAAAATAATAATAAAATTTATTCTTCCAAATTATTACATAATTAAAAAAGGAACTAATAAATTTTTGTAAGAGAAACACCCCCCCCCCCCTCCCTTCCTAAACCACTAATAGAAATATTTTTTTAATTATTTCCTTTTGACGTTCATATATTTTAATTTATCTTAAATTGGAAGATAAGGGGTGTTCATAAGGGCAATACCCCCCACCAGAAGGAAAGACATGTTCTGCATTTTGAAAAATGTTGTTAGAAATTTATTTTTGAATATTTAATACTTCTTACTTCTTAATTTTTTTTATATTTTTTTTATGTAAAAATTCTTGTACGAGGTGTTCTGACAAAAGATTCTCAGTTTAACTTATTTCATGTTTATATTTTGCATTTTAGTTAGGAAAAATAGGCAGGGGACTCCAGGCACATCTGTTCAACCTTTCCCCTCCATACATTTTTTTTCTGAGAGCAATCATATCTCTTTGTATTTAGGGAGCGGCCTTTACATATACAGATGAGAGGAAGTAGTTTTTGAGAAACTTTATATTTTGTGAAAAGTTTCTTTAGCTTGTACTTTTGCACCAAACATAATTTAGTTCGAAAGTTAGTAAACGGGCATTTACAATTTTGGCAGACGTCCTCATGGTCAAATCAAGCTGCTTATTTTTTACACTAATACCAAATTTAGTAAATGGCAATGCATTTCATCCATTCGAAAACATTTTCTGATGGTGCTGCCAGATATATTGCGATACAATTGCATATTAGGACACCAGAAGCGAAGGGGTATAAGTCACAAAATTGAAAAAACTGAGATAAGTACACAGGCTATCTGGAAATATTACTATTTGTTTTATGATTGCTCTCAGAAAAAAAAAAATGTATGGAGGGGAAACGTTGGACAGATGTGCCTGGAGTCCCTTGCCTAGTTCGCCAAACTAAAACGCAAAATATAAGAGATTTTCTAATTATCTGTTGCGTTCTAGAGGTCAACTACTAAAGCTCTATAAATTACTTAACCTCCTTAATCTCTTCTTAAAATTTAAAAAATATATTGTACTCCACTTTTCTTCCACAGTTATTGAAATAAGAGTTCAAAGACCGCTATGAAATTAGGAACAGTTTCATATTTTAAGTCAGACACATACTATTGATGTTCATCTTTAAATTCATTTTACTCCAAATCTAAAGTTTGTCACTTGTATCCCTTGGCCTCTGGGGTCCTCATAGACAATCAGCGTTTCATCATATAGTATGATACAATTGTATTACATTCAGACATATAAGTGTCTGAATTTCTACATGTCTTAATTTCAGACACATGATCATTATTCAGACATTTTTCTTAGTTCATTTATACCATGATCACAGTAAGACACCTAAGTGCCTTAAATTTAGACACTTATGATGTCTGAAATTTCATATTCAGACGTTTAAGTGTCTGAATTTCTTTTTCAGTCACATATGTGTCTTAATTTAAGACGCCTCTATTTGCAGTGCATAAAACATATGGAAATACTTCGAATATTTTAAAGAAACATTGATATATCCGTAAATATAGATGCTATTTTTACACAAAGAAAGCAACATATCGTAGTGGACAAACATACACGTATGATAAACCTACGGATCATGCCGTGCATTTCTTTTTGCACTCTGGGCACAATTTTGTTTTCATTTTGTGGGTTGTCTCCTGATTTTCCTCTTCACGAAACCTAAGCTGGAAGATATGAGGTAAAACATGTTCTTTACTTTCTTTAATTTCCAAAAGAATTTGTAAAAATTTTCTCTAGATGTTTGACAAAATGTCTTAGTTTGAAAATGACCAGTAACTTTTGACAATATATAAATATGTGTTTCAAAAATTTCAATTATATATTACCTAGAACTTTAAGAAATCATGAAATTTTTTTTAAATGTAGGTCACTTTAAACTGCAGAAACAAATTTTATTTTTATTAAATTTTTCTCACATATTTTCTATTATGCAGAAACGTAAAATTAATCCTTAAAACGTGAAATTCAATTTTGGATATTTGGGCGCTACAATGGTCTCGAACTGGCCGCCGTCGTTCAAAACATTAAACGCCCCTATTCACCCGAACTTTCTGGTTGATTTCTTATACTTATTGAATTTAGATTTTAAATTAATATTCTTGGATTTTTCTTAATCTTGCCTACTGCTACCTTCAACCCTTTGTATTACCGTGTTCCACATATGCAACATACCCCAGAAACAATGTTACTTATACAGCGGGCTTAAACAGACGATTATTTTTATTTCTGCTATCTCCCAACAATGTAGTTAATATAAATTATTTTTGTTAATATTGTTCATGGAATTCTTAATAGACAGCAATACTGAGTTATTTTTAATGCCAAAGTTTTGTTTATCATTTGAGTAGTTTTGAAACATTATTGCTACAATAAATTTCGTAAATTCTATAAAATTGAAAATGCTGCAGATGCCGAAAACCAAATTTTACAAAGGCAATTTCATATTCCTTACAATTTCGTATTCTAAAATTGTCAATATTTATTGGAAGAAGGTATTTTTCTATTTATTGCAGCTGTGAAAAAACTACCTTTGTGCCAATATTTTTCTTCTTTTAATGTTCTAAATTTCTTTTAATATTTTTACATGCCGAAAATAACCTATTCTAATATGTGAGTAAATATTTTTCAAATCGGAGTTGTTTAGCCACAAAGTGTTAAGGTAAGTGTTAAAAATATGGAGAAATCCGATGGAAATGCCACCAACTTTTCGGCGAAGTAGCGGCTGACTCAAGAATTTAATGGAACAGTTTACCTCAAAATTGGTCAATCGATTTTTTAATATTAAATAAAAGAAGCCTGTTTAATTGTGAATATTTCTACACCTCATTTTTACCCATACGGCAATTATATCGCGAGGTATTGTAAATTGTGTTAACCTTCTGACCACTGGGAACTGATATATCCGTTCTCTAAGCTGTATGTTTCACTGCAACACAATCATTATTTAAATTAATATTATTCTACAGATAAACGCCAGTTTTAAAAGAAAAAGTTATGAAAAATATTCTCAAGGTTTGCATGTCTACGAAATATATATATTTTTTTATATCATGTTGGAAAAAACATCTTTTTTACCATTTTAGCGTAATTACCCACACAAATTAAAACTTTAAATGACTTTTCTCTATGTTCATATTTTCTTTACTTTCATATTTTAAAAATGCAAAGGCTTTTTTTGTATTTGAGATACAGTTTGAAACTTTTTTGTACAGGTTTTTTAATATATATGTGATAAATCTGAGCATAGAATTAGCCTTCAGGTTTTTTATTATTTAAAAAAAAATAAAAGTATATGAATATGAGTTAGATTTCATCGTTTTACATTATGTATGTATATATATATATATATATATAACCATTAATTAAACATTACCGACCATCATCAAAAACCGCTATATTGTGAATTGACAATAAAAATGGATACCACAAACCTATAATATAGAACTGTATGTATAAAATAAAATGCCTTATACATAATTACAAGAATTAATATGGAAGAAAAAAGAAGAATATGGATACATAAAAAAAAATTGAAAAACTTATATATTGAATTACGTTTTCAAGAGTACAGAATTCAATGATATAAGCAAATCGGCTGTTTTCTGTGAGAAAAAAGCTAACAGCTGAAAAAAAACTTCTCCTGTACCCAAACAACCAATATGATCAAAAGTTGCAAGATGAAAACAGAACATTATCAAATGGCATGAAATGGAAAAAACAATACAACCCTTTAAATATTTAATTTATAGCATAAAAAATAGAAATATTACATCACATACCGAATAAAAATCCCAGTTGATTTTCAAAATATCCTCCTGCACATGGTATCCAAGCAAGATCAGATTAAGGTGAATAAAACAATTAAGTTAACATAGAAATTAAAACTATAGATTCAGTTAATTCATTTTGAAATACCGTGATAAAATCAATTAATATAATACAAATAGAAAATAATCACATTATTTAAAATACCTAAAAAACACTTTTAAATTGTTTAATTTCAATTTTACAATATTGCCAATAGCAGCGTTTAATACCACCTGGTGTAAAAAATTTAAATTATTACTTTAATAGAAGCTTTAAAAGACAAAATTTTTTAGTGCTGCCATCTATTATATTATTTTAAAAACAATTATTACTATTCAAATGTCACAATAAGAAAATAATAAAAGCTAATGAAGTTAAAATATATCATCTGCATTACCACACTAATCCTAATATATAAATAATAATCTACTATATATCATTATTAAAAAAATTAAATAAATTAAATGTTAATAAAATGCTTTCAATATGTTCTATTACCAAACCCATTCAATCTACACTGAGAATGTAAATAATTTTATAACATTGATAATATATAGAATATAGCTATATGCTATAACTTAAAGTAAATTATATATAATATAAATATACAAACTTTAAGAATTACTATTAAATTTAAAAAATAATAAATTAATGAAATGAGCAGGAAAAATGAAAAAAAAAGATGTTTATAGAATATTTTCAGATTCTAAAATTCCCAATACCCTAAAGATTACAAATATAGTGTGTGGATTATCTTCATATTAGCCAAAAAGAAAAAAAAAAGGCTAAAAAATATGATTGTGACAATCAAACACATTAAACCGATAATTAATCATGGAATACAAAGTTGAAAGTAAAACAATATTAAAAAGTATAGAGGAATAATAATAAAAATCAATTACCCAATTTTAATACATACAGTATAACATTAGTCATATCAAATAAACTTATATGCATATTAATCACTATAAAGATTGTATACTATTATTAATTAATATAACATTGTCCTGTGTAGACTAAAAATTAAAAACAAGTTAATTTTCAATTTGATTAAATAAGCTAAATTTAATATGAATTGAAATTTAAAAAAAAAATGTCACCAATTACATATAAAACATCAAATCAACATCCATATAAATGCGCAATAGAAATGTAGTTATAATACAAAAGCCCTATCATTTGTTTTTAATTAACCGTTGCGTATTATCCAGACAACTCCACCCTCCTCCGTACTATATATATATATATATATATCAGTAAAAAAATTATATTAAATGTAATATTAGATGTATTTAAATATCCAAGCGCATATTTGTGTAATACACATTTGAAAGTCTTAAAAGAAAAGTAAAATGGGCAAAAATGACAATATTTAAAAAAATTGTAGGGATTTTTACAAAATCAATTTTTTTAACTAAAAAAAAATAATAATAAAAAAAAATTAAGAAAATATGCAGTTAAAACTTTTTTTCATTTTGTACTTTTAGTTAAACATTGAAATGCAGTTAGTTCTCCATTTGAATTACATTTTGCAAAATTAATAAAAATTATTGAAAAGGTAAACCCTATCCTTAATTTTTTCCGGGATCAGGTTTCACGGATCGCTAACTGCAAGCCCGATCCACGGAAGATCCCACCAGAAAAATTCAAAGCTAAATTCAATAAGTTTAAGACATCGACCAATGGGGCGGGATGAGTTATAACGTTGGACGACAGCGGCGGCTTTATCATTATATCTCTTTTATTTTTGAAAAAAAAATTATAAGGCATATTTAACTGCCGTGATATTAAAAAAAATAGTTATATATTGCTATATTTTTTAAACAGTTTAGAATGGAAAAAAGTTATAATATTCAAAATTAGAATTTATTTCTTGAATTGTAATATTACAATGATTTCCGGTATTTATATCTTGCAATGTATTTTGTTAAAGCAACTAACGTCTCCTTTCCAAATCAGATAATATATATATATATATATATATATTAATCAACATTATTTTTTGTTGTAGATATAAAGTAAATTACAGAAGCAGACCGTAAAAATAAATATAACTAATAAGTAATCTATACTTCGGTGTATTTTTTTAAGCAATTCCGCGATATAATTTGAAAATATATATATATATATATATATAATAAAATATTGTTATACTTTAAGTACAAATTTTGATTTTATTCGATAATGACTTAGCTGGTACAAAGGTAGTTATTAATATCGGATATATTTTTAAAATGTACACGTTATATATATATATATATATATATATATATGAGGACGTGAATTTCAAAACTCGCCTTATCCAAAATTTAAAAAATCGAGTTTTATCTACCAATCTATTCTATTGGTAAACCTGCACAGAAAAAACACTATAATCTGTAAAAAAAAATTATTTTATCCTTTATTTTTGGGTTCTTAAAATATCGGTTTGGTTTCAAAACTCGCCTTATCCACTAGGGAGTTGACAACAAAACTAGCTTTATCCCTGCGCATGCGTAAGACCAACGGACGACTCGCTTATCAGCTACAGTCACAGTAATTTTCCTTCATTTCTCTGCGACCTGTTGCTATTTTAGATTAAAGTTTTTACCTGTGCTATTCATACAAGTTAATTAAATATGTTTTACAGCATGTCTTATGTATAATGGACAGTGAATAAACTCTTACATTTTGTGGGGGAAGGGGGAAGAAGAGAAAAGGAAATACGAACATATGGTCTAGTAAAGAATACACGCAAAAGAAGATTAAAATGTAGTTCAAAATGGAGAATCGTTTTCTATATTTCTTATTATCAGAAGGTTTTAAAAGATTTAATTTTTATTCTCAGGCATAAAACTAAGGCGCAGATGTATGACGCTTTCACTAAGCTTTTTTCTTTTCAAGCAAAGACAAAATTGCATAAGATAACTTTATTTTGAAGTTTACATCTCAAACATCTCCTTCAAGAAATCGTTCAGGTTTCTTTCCTTCCATGAAACATCCAGAAAAGTAAAATTTTCACCATGAAAGTTTTTTAAGTGTATCTCAGTGCGCTTTTAAAAGCATTACGTTAAGGTACTATATAAAGACTAAGAACCATGGCCATCTTCAAATTTGGAAGCGTATTTCGGAAAATTCTTGGAATATCAAAATTCAGAGTGTAAACGTTGTGCTAGAGATATCTAAAGACTGGACTTTCTTTTTAAAAAGAGGCTGAGGGAGTGGCCGTGAAGCAAGAGAAACTTAAGGGTATCCACGGATTGTTAAAAAACATTTTGGTGAAAACTGGTCAGAAATGGAGGTGCTTACTTTCAATAAAAATATTATTTCTGGGGAACCAGAACAGAAGGAGATGGTGTATATATATAATATTATACGTTATATAGATTATATTATATTACATTCTTTAAAAAAAGTTATTTTAATTATAAGCTAATTATGATAAGTTTTATTTGATTATTGATATGTTTGCTTTTTTATAATAAAACGTAATACTAAATTTTAATCATACTTAATGATCTCGTAAGGTTTATTTTTTAATTCAAAATATTGTCATCCGATGACCAAAAATAGAAACTATTAATTTCTTTCAGCAAGAATGATAGACGATTGGCAACAAAACTAGTCTTATCCATAGGTTGGCAACAAAACTCTTCTTATCCGAAACTTTTTCCAATTAATTAATTAAATGAATTAAAGTAGATTTTCCAACTTAACACAATGATATCACAGAGCAACTAGCTATAAGTATACAAAAAATTGGAGGTATTCGATGCACGGGGTCGCAGTTACAGGTTTTTCGCGATTTCCCAAAATTATATATATATATATATATGTATATATATAGTATGTATAACGTGTTAATATAATTATTCATTAAAAATTATATTAACATTAATCTTGGATTGGTTTCACACTAGGTATTTTTTTAAAGCAAAATTCAATAATCAAAAGTACAGTTTCGTCATCTCTTCGTGCTATTAATTATTATTGGAGAAAGATAATACTGGAACAGTTTAAATTTATGACACGGCAGTATATACGTAGCTTCTATCATCAGACAAGATAGACAAAATGTTAAACTATTTAAAATATGTCTAGATAGATTTAGGTTAAATATATATAATTTTTTTTAAATTTAACATAAAACTTGTGTTTCTTAAAATGCAGCCACTGGCAGGCGGCTAGTATGTAATAATTTGTTTGAATTAAAAAATATATATACATGCCATTTTTTCGTTATTTTTTATAAGACGTAAAATATTAAATTCGTTATATCGGAATAATAAATCCGCTAAAACAAAATATTTTTTTTTTTCATATATCTTTGTATTGTATGTATCAATTTGAAAATTAAAGTAAAGAAAGTCAGTATAATGAGAAATTAATGACAGAAAATTTAGCTAAGTCTTCCTCAGCTTTTACCGATAAGTACTACACTGCAAAAAAAAATCTGTAAAGTTACTAAAGTTTTTCTAGGAAACTAGGATTCCTAGATTTTTTTATGTAACGGCAACAACAAAAATTCCTGTAGCAGCGTCTGTTACAGGAATTATCGTTGTTACCGTTACATAAAAAGTTCTAGGAATCCCAGTTTCCTTGAAAAACTTTAGTAACTTTACAGATTTTTTTTTACAGTGTACGGCAATTTCCAATCGGCGTTACATTAACTGTAATTTAGAGGTATTTTCATCCTATTGATAAAGTTATATCAGGTGTAGTTTATGTTTTAGAATAAAAAGTTTTTTCAAAATCCACTTCTGACATTTATAGAGAAGTGAGATTCAAGTATTTGAACTAATTAATTATTATTCGTTTAATTTATACTAACAGCGAGACATAATTCATGTTTAAACAATGAAAGACATCAATTTTTAATAACTGTTTTTTAATGGAAATGTAACAAAAAAACTAATAAGACTATTTTATCAATATATAAATTAGCTATAATTCATTAAAAATTGCTAAACAAAGAATTAAAATGAAAAAAAATGTTTACTATGACAAGTTCAAAAATATTTTTGAATGATTATAATTATACAAATAAACTAATAAACATACAAAATGTGTTTGAAAGTACCGACGTTTTTTCTATGTTTTGCAAAGACCGCGAATTATTTACGGTTGATACAAGTTTCCGTTTTCATTTATATTACTAAATTAAACTATTAACTTTTTCGAAACCAAATTGATTGTTTAAAGATAGATTTCTTTGATATTTAATGTATATATACTATTGGGTGTGACCATGAATTATCCAAAAAATATTTTTTAAACCTTATATCAATGACCGGGTTCACGGGTACATTTTTCTCTTTTCATCCCGAATTCAGTTATAAGCAACTCTCATATTTACCATTTTATAAAATAATATGCTAATTATTTTTTTGATAGAAAACACATTTCAATAAAATTACGATTTTCGAACTTCTGTTGTTCAATAAACTGATGCTTCTTGTTTTATTACATCCTGATTGCTTCCATCTTTTATCTTATATGTCCTTAAAGTCTTTATTTTTAAACTCGTACCGCGACTTTTTGTTTAAACGCGTAGTGCATTACTTCCTTTTAAGATCTTTTTTCTAATATTTTTTTTTTCGATTATTAACCGTGAAGCCAAATTTTACAATAATTTTTTACTACACTGTAAAAAAAAATCTGTAAAGTTACTAAGAATTTGCTAGGAAACT
Source organism: Maratus speciosus (assembly GCA_963932465.1). Lineage (NCBI taxonomy): Eukaryota > Metazoa > Arthropoda > Arachnida > Araneae > Salticidae > Maratus > Maratus speciosus. The sequence goes on from OZ010800.1 coordinate 309,974,461, forward strand.
GGGGTGCCCAGAATTTTTTATGTAACAACAACAACAAAAATTCATGTAACAGATACGGTTTTGCACTGTAAATCAAAAATTCTGTAAGGTTACTAAGAATTGTTTTAGTACTGGGATGCCTAGGACTTTTTATGTAACTGCAACCCGAATTACAGATAACATTTTAGTAAGATTACATTAATTTCAGTAGATACTTCAGTAGATAGTAGCTACAGAAATCTGCAGCTTTACAAAAACTAGTTTTGTAGATTTACATCTTTCTTTGTACAGTGTACAGATAAAATTTTAGTAAGTATACAGATTTCCGTAATTTTAAATCTGTAGAATTATATCTTTTTTTTTTTTTTTTTTTTTTTTTTTTTTTTTTACAGTGCAGCTGACTCTTGTGTCATTGCCAGATCCCGTGATCTAGCCTTAAATTTATGCAAAATCAGTGCTGAATGATTTTATATATTTAAATGAAAATCTTTCCAAACGAACGCAATATTGGTGTCTCATTCCCTTCGGCAGTGCAGACTCTCAAATTTGTGTTTTTATATTTTTCAAGAAAAATCTATAAAAAAAAAAAAAAAAAAAAAAAAAAAACCTAACGAGGAGCATCAACTCCCTTCGGCAACTTACGCACGGCATACTACGCATCCCTCGTTCAGTTTATATTTCATATTTTAAAACTGAAGACCACCGTAGCACGGGTCTGTGTTAATAAGCTTAAATTTACCTAAATCACTGTAGAATGAATTTATATATTTAAACAAAAATCTTTACAAATGTATATATTGTCGGAATTCCCGCTACCGTCCGCAGTGTACACTCTCGAATTTGGTTGATTTTATGCTTTTAAAGGAAAGTATATCTAATCGAACTTCGTTATATTAACTGCAATTTTAATTTATGACATAGATACATTAAACTTTCAGCTTTGACCAAAAGTTCCTAACGAATTCTAAGTAATATAAAACACCTCCTAGCTCTATCTTTAAAACTAAAAATAATATATATCTCTTTTAAAAATATACGTTTTCGAGCGAATGGCCACTATCGAAATCATAACCAAAAATAATATCTGGTGCAGAGAAAGTAAAAAAAAAGCATTAAAAGAATTCTAGAAGTGACTTCCAGAATTTCTTTTTCTTTTCTTTGAAATATTAAATATTATATTTTTTTAAAGAAATGCATCCTTAGAAAGGAAAAGGTACAATCTAAAAAAGGGTATCATTTATTTATTTTGTCATATTTTGTTAATGAAAATGGAAACAGTTTTTTTGCAGTAAAACCGTTAAAAAGGCAATAAAAAATTTAGAGTTTAATATTGATATTTTTCAAACGAATTTCACCGTTACAAATATAAACGTAAATATTGCCTAGTATATTTCGATTTTTCTATTTTGAACAATTAACCCAATGCGCGCTTCGAAAGACTGGTGGGAAAACGCGGACAAGACCATTTTGAAAATAATATTTTGAAGGTATTAATATTAATATTTCTTTACATTGCACCTTTACAAAGGGTTAAGTTTTAATTTAAGGGTGTTTTTTTATTATTTAATGTCATGCCTAAAGCTGTTAAATCGATGCACGTTGTGAATAATTTTTATTTTCAGCTCTCAGTACTTCATCTGCGGAACGAGCTTTCAGCCACTTATCTGCCTCTTTTAGCGACATTTGCAAAGTTAATTATGGTTTCTAATTAGTATATCCGTTAATTAAAACCAATCTAACCCTTAGGAACGACAGGACCAGTCTTGAACTATCCTTATCCTAATTTTCTTTCCTCTATGCTATGATGAAGTTCAGTGGGGTTCAATTAAGTGCAAAAGAGAAACTCCAACCATAAAATACAGGAACTAGTAAAACTTTATTAACATTTTAAAATATAGTAATAAAAGGCAATTTACTTATAAATACTAAATAGGAGAGAGAGGAAATCCGCAAATAAGAGGTACGCCTGAGCATAGCCTCAGACTACTAGGTCTTTTTACATCTTATCTGGTTGAGATCCAACAATTCAAGTCCCTGACTTTCATAAGAAGCATGTCACAATTTGCACTAAACATCGCCAAACTTCCAGCATTAGAACAGTGCACGAAAAGTAGACAAAGTATCATATTTGTGAGCCAAAATGATTAGCCCAGAATCCAGCTCCCCGACAAAACAATGAATAAATCGCATGATGCAGAATGGTTGCCAGAAAAACGGTTCTACATATGTATATATCAGAGACGCCACAAAGCCGGCAATAAATTTTCTAAACAAATGATTGCTATTTATAATTGCGCAATACCGAGAAAGGCATAAGCTGACAAATAAATTTAACGTACATGAAAAGTAATTTAAAGACAAACACAATATACTATCATTTTACATTTTGATGTATTATCTCAACGGCCACCTTTTACAAAGAATGAGACTTAAATACATCTCTCGTGGGCGACGCAAATGAAAAAAGCAAAATAACATTCATTGAAATCAAAGGCAGGCGCATCTACGTCTTCTGTTTTTATTTTATTTTAACGGCCGCAGATGTTATTGAGAAAGCGATTATAAATCATGAAGTGAAAATTACTGCATTACATTATAGCGGTTATTGAAAGAAAGAAAAACAAACAACGAACAGATAAGATTCGAAATGGATTTTAAGCATAGAGTTAAATAATGAATTTTAACATAACGAAGGGAAAAAACAACATGTTTCAAAAGCCAAAATAAATGAATTAAATTAATTTTTAACGAAAAAAAAGGATATGTGAGGGAACTCTGTCACGAACGTCAGCGAAACGTCTTTTTATTAGTATAGATAACATCAAATAATATTCAGAGAATTATGTGCAAATATTTATAAGAAAAATATATAATTATTTTAAAAAACACAGTTTCATCGGATAAGTAAACAAATCCTCTTTTGATCAAATTAATCTTACATTTTTTCTTTATTCTGAAGCACAGTTGTTATACTTAAAAGCGTGCATTTTCGGTTTCATTTTCTTTTTTTTTTATATGTTTACACATTCGCATCTATCTTCATTAATCATAAAAGCACATTCCAAAAGGATCTACCTATATAATAAATTTATTAACATTATAGATAATTTCCGTATTTAGCACTTTCTTGTAAGAATGAACTAATTAGTTTATTGGTTTTAAAATAGAAAATCTTTTTTTCCATTAAGTTTCTCTTCCACGAAATTTGTTATGTTAAATAAATTTTATCGGAAATACGTTGGTATGAACGAAGAACTTTTACACATAAGGTGTGGTACATTCAATGGTTATAATAATAAAACTATTTTAGTTAAATATTGCTAGCTATTTCGCTGACCAAATCAATAAGTATAAAAAGGAAAAAAAAAGTAGTTGCGATAAATATTGCCAATGTATAGAAATATTTCTTTGATTTTCTAATTTATGTACTTTTAACAAATTTAGGAGTTATAGTATGATGATAATTCATATTTAAAGTTTTTGATATTAATAAACCTGTTTTTTAGCATTAACAGCACATTAGAAACCAAATATGATTAAGCAGAAACATTATTTAGGAATACATTTAATAAATACTTATAGTCCAGGCAATAGGGAATTTTACCTAGCACAATTAATGGTAGTACTGGAAATTTGCTTTCTAGATATTTTTTGGGTCGCTGAATCCGAATTTGTAACTTCCCACCGAAATTTCCCCCGACAACCTCCCCAAGTTTTGGTAAAAAGCCCCCCAAAAAAGGTTTTATTAAAAAATTCCATTTTTTTATTGTTTTAGAGAAAAAGTATCTAGAAATTCAGAAAGTAGACAGAATTTCCAACAAATTAGATAGATGACATTATGACTTAGGATGAAGGGGAAGGGGGTATCTGCCTCGTAACATACGCGCGGTGCTGCGTAAACTAAGTTGCGCAATTCCACTTAACCACTCACATGTTTACATTAGCCCTCCCATCTTCCCTCCGAACTTTCTCTATAAAGTTTACTTTAAGATTTTTGGGTCGCTGAATCCGAATTTTTAACTTTCCCCCCAAAATCCCCCCCCCCGAAACCCCCTTCCAATAGTTGTTTTTAACTTAAATTTCTTATTGTTTTAGGGGAAAAGCATTACAAAATTCAGAAACTAGACAAAATTTGCAACAAACAGGATATATGACATTATGAATTAGGATGGACGGGGAGGGGGAGGGCTGCCTCTGATCATGCACTGCGGCGCTCGTGCACATTATTTAGCAACACATTGAATAAATACTTACAGTCCAGGCAATAGGGGATTTTATCTGGCAAAATTAATAATAGTTCTGGATTTCGACTCACTTTATGTTTTTTGGGTCGCTGAATCCGAATTTGTAACTTCCCATCAAAATTTCACCCGGAAACCCCCAAAAAAGTAATTTTTTGAAAAAATTTGGTTTTTGAGAAAAGCTCGCGGGGAATGTTCCGAGGCAGCCCCCTCTCTCCCCATTTATCCTACGCCATAATGTCATGTATCCTATTTGTTGCAAATTTTGTCTAGTTTCTGAATTTCGTAATGCTTTTCCCCTAAAACAATAAGAAATTTAAGTTAAAAACAACTATTTGGGGGAGTTTCGGGGGGGGGGGGATTTTGGGGGTAAGTTAAAAATTCGGATTCAGCGACTCAAAAAACTTAAAGTAAACCTAATAGAGAAAGTTCGAAGGGAAGATGGGAGGGCTAATGCAAACGTGTGAGCGGTTAAGTGGAATTGCGCAACTTAATCCACGCAGAACTGCGGCGCATGTTCCGAGGCAGATCCCCCCTTCCCCTTCATCCTAAGTCATAATGTTATATATCTAATTTGTTGGAAATTTGTCTACTTTCTTAATTTCTAGCTACTTTTCCCCTAAAACAATAAAAAAATTGATTTTTTTAATAAAAATCTTTTTTGGGGTGGTTTTTACGAAAATTTGGGGGGGTTGCCGGGGAAAAATTTGGTGGGAAGTTACAAATTCGGATTCAGCGACCCCAAAAACATCTAGAAAGCCGATTTCCAGTACTACCATTAATTTTGCTAGGTAGAGTCCCTATACGGTGTCTATTGCCTGGGCTATTAATAAAAATTTCTTTAAAATTAATGAAGAACTCCTAAGCGCTGCTTGTCTTCAAAATGTAGGAAATAAGCCTAATTTCCTGAAATTGATTCCATTTTTCGTTTCACTATAAACGTAGAAGTGTTATTTAAAATCATTTACCAGAGTTTTGATACTCTGCTATCGTTCAAGTGTACAATAAGTAAAACATATCGCCCACGAATGCGCCATTCTAATAAATATTAATTAACTTCACAATCTCCTGCCACACGCTTTTCATTGTCAACAAATCTACTAATTTGTTCTTCAAAGAAATCGCACCTTGTTATAAAGTTGCATTTCTTTGAATTTGCGACGTTAAGTGAGTTTTTCGAAAGAATATTTTTGAAAGCAAATGATTTTTCCAAAAGAGTAGAATCACATTAAATTAATATTTTGTTCAAAACGTTTTAATTATATATTGCTGAGGATTTCTCAGGCGGATCCTTAGAGACAAAAATAAAATTATAAATAGTTCAAATAAAATGTTACGTGTATACATATTTTCATATTTTCTCCCTATATAATTTAATTTATAAATAATGAAAAATAGCTTTCCAAAGATTTATATGAAAAATGATTCAACTTTGAAGATTTTAGTAAACATTTATAATGCAATGAAATTAATATCACTGTGTGTAAAAGGACTAGGAATCGGAAATATGTTTTTGTTATAAATATATGGTTAATAATGATCAAATCAATATTGTTTACTTTTAAGAGGTAAAGAAGAATTGCTTTATTTTAAAAGTACGTAAACTAATCCCAAGTTCTTTAAATGAAGGCCATATTTTTTTTTCTTTTATTTAAAAATTTTCCCCAATGTTAATTTCAATTCAAGCATTTTCTACACTGTAAAAAATTCCGAACAGTATTCATGTAGGAATCGGAAATATAGTTGCCCTTATCGTACCGGACAATTTTTCGACCCAGCTCGGAATAAAATCCGTAAAGAAAAAGGAAACTTTCATTAAAACGGTACTTTACGGATTTTATTCCAAGTTTACGGATTTTATTCCGATTTTACTGATTTTATTCTGAGCTGGGTCGGAAATTTTTCCGGTACGATAAAGGCAACTATTTTTCCGATTCCTACAGGAAATCTGGTCTTTTTTTTTTTCTTTTTCTTTTCTTTTTTTTTTTTTTCTTTTTTTTTTTTTTTTTTTTTTTTTTTTTTTTACAGTGTACTTTTGTTATTTCATCATAATAGCTTATTAAACAAAGTCATGCCATTCGAACTTATTTTATCTAACAATACAGTCACATCTCATACTTACATTTAATTTGAAGTTGGTTATAGGTGATTTGTTGTTTAATTCCAGCTTTCTAATGCCTGTGAAACATGCTTAGCTGATTTTGTTAAGAAACGATTTTATTTTCCATCTTTTAACGGAAATATAAAATATGTACGTTTAATACAGGATTCCATCTTCACTGGTTTTACTAAATTTATACTAATTTTATTTTGCGAAAAGAAATTTGACTATTTTAAAATGTATTTCATTGATATTAAATGAACTTTATACTTATTATTCGGCTTGACCATAATTTCTCCCAAAATGCTTTCTTTTTTTCTCTTAATATAAGCCTAAATTTATTCCTTCGCAGACCGAAGATACTGACTACGAAATTCAAAGTTTCGCGTCAAATAAAAGTTTCAAACGACCAGTGATTATGTCGTTGGTTCACTCAGGGGTATTTGTATCTGATGAGAATCAAACATTGTCAAGAAAAAAATATCAATATTTCCAAGAGGAATTTATTAATTTAATTCCAACTTTCTTCATTTATTTGGCAATATAGAAGTGAAGCGTTAAAAGGTGTTTTCCATTTTTTATTTTCTCCCGAATTTTGGATGTATACACATAAAGATTCTACAAGAAACTGACATGCTCATAAATTGTCATAGCAAAGAATGCATTTTTTAAATCTTTCAAATCTCTTAAAAAAAAAAAAAAAAAAAAAAAAAAAAAAAAAAAAAAAAAACACGTTATACCGCGTTATACAAAAAACTTATTTACATAAATTGCTATTTCTCTAAACTTGTGACGTTACATGAATTCTATCAATAAAGTGCGCGTTTCATTAAAATATCTTCAAACATGTGTCTTTCCAGTTTAAATCCAATAATATTTAAAAGTTTTCAAGAACATATTATAATTTTTACTATTATTAACTTAATATAGATTAGAACGAGAATTATAAGCAATAGAAAAATTAATTTTGTCTAAATGAATTTTTTTTCCGTATTTTATGTACATTCCAACTATATAAATTAAACTTCAGGTTTGTTCTGATTTTTTTTTTTTCACATAAAAAGTGTTTTTTTTTTCCTTCAAAATGCAGCACCCCTAATAAATTACGATTAAAGTTATAGTTTACCCGCATATTTTCTAATTTCTGAAATAAAAAGTTAATTATTCTTTGGTGGAAAATGCATTTTCTTAAACTCACGTTCTTTCTGAAAGCGTGATGTTAATTTCTCGGGAGAGTTTCACTAAAATAATATACCTTTTTTTAGATATGGCAACAGAAAACCTAAAATTTATGAAAAATATTTTTTTTTATTAAAAAATTTTATTAAGACTTTTTGTTGTAATAAACATTTCTACACTGTACAAAAAATATATAAAGTATTTTAGTAAGCATAGTTTATGAGATTTCCGTAGCTTTCCAAACCTAGTTTTGTAGATTTACATCTGTTTTTCTTTACAGCGAACAGGTAAAATTTTAGCAAGCATACAGATTTCTGAAGCTATTACTACAAAAACTACTTTTGTAGATTTACATTTTTTTTCAGTGTAGGAACACATTATATAAACACTATGCAAAATATCGCATTATATAAGAACATATTATATAAACACTATGTAAAATAACTCATTATGTAAACACTATGTAAAATAACGCAACATTATGTAAACCCAAAATAAAATGTATTTGCCTATAACTTAATAAATACATCAGTTACATTACATGTTTGAAGAATTGGTGAAGTATAATAGAAACCCTTTTAGAAACACATAAATGCAATATAATTCATAAAATTCACCATACAACTGTATGTTTATTAAAATCAATCAAGTTATATCCTGAAATAATTTAAATAGTTCCCTATCTTTTAACGTTAATTCATTTAAGTATTTTCCAAATCATACTGTTTTAATATCTTTTAACATAAATTACATGGTTCCTTTGTACTTCCACATTTTTCGAAGTAATATCTAATTGGATAGAAATAGAAACTCCTTTTTCCTTGGAAGTTGTGTTTTACTAAACTTGTAATATTATATTAATTATAATTGGAGAATAACGACAAAGGACAAATAAGTTTTGAACATCTGTCAAGGTATAGTTAACTACTTATATGTTAAAATGATTTCATTTAGGTATGTGCAATTATTTCAGCGAATATTTCTGTAAAACTAATAGTGAATCTATACATGTACTAATATATATGTATAACATGCATTTATTTTACTTCGTTATTTAATGAAAGTTTTAAGTGCAAGAAAATATAATTACTAAGAATCTTGCCTTTCTTCGTCAGTCGAAAATAGTTTTTTTTTTATTTGCTTAACCCTTAAATGCCTGACTTTTCAAAAATCATTGTGATAATGTTTTTCGGCTTTCATTTTTTTAAATAAATCATGGGAAAAATACTTTAAAAAAATCATATTTCGTTTTAAGTATGGTTTACGGCTAAAAAACAGTTTGTTACTAATCGGCAATACTGGTGTTTAATTGAAAAAATAATTTCCCTTGATAAAATTCTATAATATTAAACACACAAGAATTTTAGGAACTATAATAAGAAATAAATTTTACTTGCTCACTGCAGGTCAAAATAGAGTATTTCGCGAGCTTCCAAACAAAACAAAAAGAACAAGTAGCAATATTTGAAAAAATAAATTTATCTTTATTCTTAAACAGCACAAGTGTTGCCATCTAAATGTTGAAAATCGATTTCATAATATTTTCAGAATGTATTTTATTGGCAACATTAGACATTTTAGCTTCAATGTTATTCTAAAAGTATTTTAGAGCCTATGCCGAAAAGCAACACCAGGCATTTAAGGGTTAATAATAGGTAGCCATAATTAAACTGACAGTACACAGAGTGTTCTGTAGTGCGATCAAATTGAGAGAATGACGCCAAATTTTGTAAGAAGATTAAACAAGACGAGGGACGAAGGATTCCGTGAAAAGAAATTTAGTTCCAAAAATCACTGCTAGGGGAATATGTCGTGCTGTCCAACAGAAAAGAGGGTTTTAAAAAACGCAGATTCAATACTAAAATCGCTAAATGTGCTAAATAAAAGGTAATTTTATTTCAGTATTGATTTCCCATTTTTAAAAACTCTGTTTTCTGTTACACAGCGCCACATATTCCCCTAGCGGTGGCTTTTGAAACATTTTTTTCCCCGGAATCCTTCGTCCCTCGTCTTGTTTAATCTCTTTACAAAATTTGGCGCCATTCACTCAATTAGATTGCGCTACAGAACACTCCGAGTACTGTCAGTATTATGGCCACCTTGTACTTCGTTTTTGTTCTTTCATTTTTCGATTGGTTGATACTTATTTTTTTCTTGTTTTTGTATTTTTTTTCTTCCTCTACTGTTTCCTTCCATCTTTACTTTCAAACTGGTATCACGCCTTTTTTAGTCATGATAAGGAAAGAGAACGCCATTTCGAAACGCGTAGTGCATTACTTATTTTATAATCATTTACGATTTTTCCCACTTATATTGTGCATTATACCAGATTTTATAATATTTTACTGCAACATGAAATATTATTTAGAAAAATATATGTAAATACTTAAATGGAAATTATATAATTACTAAAAAATATTGTGTTTTACGAAACTACATAAATAAATTATCTTTTCATCAAATTAATCTTACATATTTCCTTTATTCAAAAATACATTTCAAATATCGAAAAGCGAGAATTTTAGTTTTACTTTTCTCCTTAGAATAATTTCCAAGCTTTTGGACCTTCATTAATCATAAAAGCATTTTAATTAACATTACAGATCAGTTCCATATTGAACACTTTCTTGAATTAATCTGCTAATTGGTTTCAGAGTAGAAAATCCAATTTTCCATTAAGTTGCCTTTCTATGAATTTGTAAAAGGAAATGAATTTTATTGGAAATGTGTTTCTAAGAACAGATAACATTTGCCCATGAAGTGAGGCACATGTAACTACAATGATATTAAAAAGTTTTTAGGTAGGCATTGCTTGCGTTTGCGGAATCCAAATCAATAAATATAAAAAGGATTCTGATTAGTGACGCAAAATTTTGGCAATTTATCAAATCTTTCCTTTTTTACAGCTTAAATATATGAAGTTATCTGTTTAAAAGTAATAAAATAGTTATGTAAAATATTTAAACTGATTAATATTACTAAACTTTTTTTTTTAGCTTTAACAATATATTCGAAAACAAATGTGATTAAACATAAACTGAAGGGATATAAATATCTGGTCGGAAATACTTAACAATGATTTATTTAAATAAATGAATAATTGGAAAAACTTGTTTTTCTGCAAAGTGTAAGAAGCAATCTTCTTTTTCTTAAATTTATCCTACAACTTTCGTTTATATATAACCACAAGAATATTACCTAAAATCATTTACCTAAGTTTCCAAACTCTCCTATCTTTTGACGTACATTAATAAAAACCTGTCGCACAAGAGCATGATGCTGAGAGCTATGCAGAACAATTTTAATTAACTTTACAATCTCCTACCATATGCTTTACATTATAAATAAATCTGAATATTTGTTTCTTAAAGAAATTTCTTTTTGTCATAAAGTTACATCACTTTCAATTTACGATGTTAAGTGAGTTTTATCGAAAGAACATTTTTTATAACAAGTAATTTTTCGAAAAAAAAAAAGATGAGGTATATTTAAACTCCATGTTATTTGAAATGTTTTAATTATTATTTCTATGAATTTCACACTGTTACAAACAAAAAGAAAATAATAGACAGCCCATATTAATAAAATCTAACTTAGTCAGTCTAAAGTGTCATGTGGTTTAACTGCGGATATAATGCCATAAAAAAGAATGCCTTTTTTACCCGACTGCCAAGAAGGGTTTTGTGTTTCACGCGTATCTGTGTATGTTGATTTCTTTATACCCTCGAAACATCCCAATGGCTGGATGTATTTTAGTGAATTTTGTCTCTATGGACTCGTCTTAACCGTCCGATGGTTATAGGCAAGATTTGTTTTTATAAATTCAAAATGGCTGTCGTAAAATACAAAATGACTGGGAAGACAAAATAAAATGACGCACCATGCTGAGTGGCATAACATTGGATAGGTCTTTCAAAATGAAGACGATGTTTCATTGACTATTTTACAGTCTGAAGCTCCGTTTAAATATTACATAACCTGGAAGTTGTGTAGGTAGGATCTCTAGCTATACTGCATCTCTAACCTTCATAGACATCTATAGGCCTCATCAAAACAGTGTTTATCGATAGGAACTAACAGTTAAACACAATTTAAAAGTCATCAATACAAGTAAATAAAAGAAATAGGGAAGTAATATAAAAAATAGTTTCCATATTGATGAGAAATAATTAATTAGTTCGCATTTTACGCAATCAAGTTTTTTTATTTTTGTAAATAAGAAACAATCTGTGTGATAAATGGCACTATATATATATTTCACACTATATAGAAGGTATGTTTTAAAATACTGAAATGCTTAAAATGTTTACCTCTGTGAAAAATTTTGTCACTATATCGTCATTTGTTTTAAATCAAACGATTAGTATTGGGGCAGCGTTAAGCTCTGATTAGGAAGAGAAATATATCGCTCCTTTTACGGGGTAAAGAAAAAACAGCAAAATGTGAACTGGAAGGAAGTTTAAACTTGTTTTTCAAAACTTGTTTTTAAACTTGTTGCTCTATCCTACCTAATCATTTCAAATTTAATAAAAACAAAACCTTAACGAAAAACTTCCAGAAGATTCTACTGGACCCAGCAAACTTTTCAGCGCTAAATGAAAATTAGAATATTCTTAATAAACACTACTCCTTCATAAAAAAGATTCTATAAACAGTGTTACCCATTAACTATCAAGATCATTCATAAAAGTATTAAACATCGCCTAATTAAATAACACCTTGATTTGTAAAAAGTTTATATTCCTGAACTTTGGACTAAATCTCCAAACTGTGAATTTTATCTTCAAACTAAAATCTACAGTGTTTAGAACTGTAAAAATCATACTATGAACTATGAAATATAATGACTTTGAACTGCAAAATATAATGACTCAAAAATGTGACATATACTTTACTGAACTGTGAAATACGTAGACTATTCAACATATTAAGCTATCTAGAACTTTAAAATTAATTATAATTAATATCTCAAATTTGCTTAACAGGTCATCACTCAGAATCATAATTAAATTTAACAAGACTATTATTTCATTTAAATATCATTCAAAGTTTCGCTCAGATTTACTTATTTTTCAGATTTCAATCAATTTTGTTTCAACTAACTTTGTTTTATTAAGTCCTATTAGGCCCTAATATGGATTAGTATAAATTTTTAAGAAATCTTTTAGCTAATTTAATTAAATTTAATTAACATTAACAATACTCTTTTAATTTTTCATTAAAATTTTAAATTGGCTACTTTCAAGTATTCCTATTTTAATAGCTGATTGATGATCTGTAATATCTTAAAAATCCAAAATATTGTTTTATTTGGGCTCGCCCAGCTTAAGCAACATTCGAAAGCTCTTGTGATATGATTGTACAATTTTAACTGAAATTTCAATGGGAGGGTGGGGTGGGGGGGTGTCTTCCTACCTGCTGAGGTCTCCGGGCCCGTCTGGTGTCTGGGGGTTTCGCGGGAAGGTGGATATGGGTTTTCCCCTCGTGGACATTTAGCTCCAATACCGCAAGGTTGGCTGTCCACGAGTGGGTGATTTCTGTTTCTGTTTCTGTTTGGAAACTAACAATAAGGAAAATATCAATTGATTGTAAATTCTCTGGTATTATTATTGGATATGGATTTTCACTCACTTGTCGTTTATTTTAAAACAAAATTACAAAGAATTAATATAGGTAACGTGTGAAACTCAGTAGTGGGAAAAAATATATATATATCGCTTCTTTTACGTTGTAAAAGAAAAACAGTAAAATCTGAAATAGAAGCAGGTATATACACTATGACGCAAAAGTTTAGACAATGAAGAAATTCTTACATACTTTGAAAAATATTTATTCAATTTTCAAATCACTGCTTGAAATTAATGTGCTGTACATATAAACAATATTTATAACAAAGAAAAGTGGAATTGTGCATATTGCAATAAATTAAATGGTAACAAAAATAAACTGCTGTCTCAAAAGTTTAGACACAAATTAAATAAAATCGAAATAAACAATTTTTAAAACCTGGTTGCGCATCCATGCTTATGTATTACGTCATATACACGAGATTGCATGGAAGAAACTAAATCTTGCATAGTTTGTGGATCGATATCGTACCATGCATTCTCAATAGATGTCTTAAGTTCCTTTTCAGAAGAGTATTGTCTAGCGTTGCTATAAACTTTGCGACACATGATGCTCCAAAGGTTTTCTATAGGGTTAAGATCTGGGCTACATGCTGGCCAGTCGAGAACTCTTATATTATGGGAATTAAACCAAGATTTTGAATGTTTTGCAGTGTGAATTGAAGCATTGTCTTGCTGAAATTCCCACTGAGGACCCCCTAGAAGCTCAGCAAATGGCAGTAGGTTTTCTTCTAATGTCTGTGTATAATGCTGTGAAGTTTGACGACCACTGGTGAAGGTCAGAGATACTTGTCCATTATAGCAAAAGGCTGCCCAAACCATCACCGAGCCCCCTCCTTGTCTGCGACTAAAAAAACGTCGAGGTTCCTTCCGCAAGTCATGCCAATGCCAATACGATAAACAACCATCTGGACCATCCAGATTCCACTTTTTTTCATCGCTAAATATGACTGACTGCCATTTCTCTCCATATGACATATGCTTTCGAGCCCACATAAGTCTTTGTAACTTATGAAGTGGTTTCAGAGCTGGTTTCTTCTGCATTTTGCTATAAACGATTGTTCCTTTTTCCAAAATTCGTCTACGAATCGTATCCTTTGATACAGAGAGTCCCGATGAGCTTTGAACTCCACGTACGCTCATTTGTTGAGTACTCGCTAGTCTTTGTATCAGGCGATCCTCTCGTACATTTGTCACACGTGGCCTCCCAGACCGACATTTTGCTTTAAATTCGGAACCACTCGATAAAACTCGATAAATAGATTTTTTTGACCTATTAATAATAGCAGAAATTTCAGAAACGCTCTTCCCTTCACCTTTCAACTGCCAAATCCTTGAAACCTCATTCACTTGAATTTCTTTAGCTCTCGGCATGTCGACTATGAAGCGCAATCGTTTGCAGAACTTAAGTACTCCAAATTTGTGACATCATCGATTCTAAATTTGCATATGCCAGCGAGTATTCAAAGAAATTTAGAATAGTGTCTAAACTTTTGCGACAAGCACATTTGAATTTTTATGAAAAAAATTAGTATTATAGCAAATAAAACGACTGTCTTTTGTACATAGCATTTTAAATCAGTTTTTGAATATATTTACAGGTTTTTGTAATTCTGACGTCATAATTCTACATTTTAAAGCTGAATGACGTCATTGTCTAAACTTTTGCGTCATAGTGTACTTGTTTTTCAAAATAGTTTTCTCTGCCCTACATAATACCTATGATTGTACACTAAAATAAAGAAAAATATCAGTGGATTGAAACACAATATTGAGTTTTTTAACTTCTTATTGTCTTAATTCTTAATTCTTAAGTATTGAGTTCAAGAAAATATTTTAAGTCCCTCTTTTAAAATATCAAATGGTATTCACTTAAAACTCTTAAATGTTTAACATGATTTCCGTGAGGTATTTGTTCCACACAATATTGATCGTTTATTATAAAAATGTAAAAAATTCTCAAAGCAATTTGTTTTACATATCTTAATGAAATTTGTGCTACTTTCATAAAACATACATTATACGCATTTATTAATTTATTGTAATTAAAATACCTACAGAAAATAAAGAAAAATGGGAAACGACATTCGATTACATAGTTTAACAATACCTGCGAATTTTATGCGTTTCCGAACAAAAATGAATTACTAGAAAACTGGAATTCTGCTTTTTCAGAATTTCGTGTGAATGGAATTTGGTGTTTCGATGGAAAAAAAAAAAATATTTATATATATATATATAGATATTGCAAAACATATTTCAGTTTTAAGACTCCAAACACACGCTTTTATTAGGATGAGCGAAGCGATTCCTCTACTAGTCTACTCAAATAACATTTTGTCGTACACTTTACAAAAAAACTATTAAGTATTTTGCCTTGAAATTAAACTTAAAAATACATTATAACCTGTAGATTTGCACAATGTTATTTTTTTTATTTTTTATTTATATATATATATATATATTTTTTTTTACAGAATAACCATAAAAAATTTATTATTTTAATTAATTTATTTTACATGTTTTTCCATTACGGATGAATTTTTGAAAGAAAAAATGAAACACGTATATTTTCAGAAGAAAAATTAATAAATCATGGAGTCAGTACTTATAGATAGAATCATGATTAATTAAATAAATAAAATAATTTTCATTATTCCGCCAAAATATCCAAAATCTGTTTTTAGGTAGATTTCGTATGAAATACTACCTATTGGGATCGTTCCTATGTTGGAATTTCTGAAAAAGTTTTGCAGATCTACACCGATCATGACTCCTAGAACCCAAAACCACCCTCAGTAAAAAACTTTATATATATATATATATCTATCTGTCTATCTATCTATCTATCTATATATATATATCACTTTCTTCTGGACACGATAACTTTCGTAATTCTGCACCAATCTCTTCCAAACTGATACATAAAATCAAAGGGCATAAAATCTCGGTCAAGTTCGTTAATGGGCAAAATCGGACCAAGGGGATGAAAATAGGGAGGGGTTTTGTGAAAACCGAAAACCCCCCATAACTTCTTAATTTTTGTACATATCAAATCAGTTTAAAGATTTTATTACTTCTAAAAATAGGGCCAAAATTTTATGTATCACAGATTTTTGATAAAGTTAAAAATGGGCTCAAGGGGCGCAAAAAATAGGGTTTTTGGGAGAAAAAAATTCATAACTTCGTCAATTCTCAAGATATCAATTCCAATTTATTTTATTATAAATCTCCTTAATATTATCTACAACTTTCATACTCACAAGTTTTTGATAGGACAAATTCGTACCGCAAAAAAAATTAAAAACGAAAACAAAAAGGGGGTTTGAAGAAGTAAAAAATCCATAACTCCGTCAATTCAAAAGATATAAAATCCCCATGAATTTATCATATATCTTCTTAATATTGTCTACAACATCTATATAGACAAGTTTTTGATAGGACTAATTCTTACAGCAAAAACAAATTAAAAATACATAACGGTTGAAGAAAAAAATCATCTAAGTAAGGGTGTATTCAAATCCAAACTGCGTATTTTCTGACTCATTTTACAATTCATTTTTGCTCTGAAAGGCTTCCAATTGGTACGTTTTCTTACTCAGAAACTATATAATGTACCGTAATGGTCGATTTTTTGATAGAGGCAGAATATACTTTAAAAAATTATGTCAAAGTGGGCATTTTGAACGGAATTTCCCGAAGCTATTGTGTTATCACTTTCTTCTGGACACGATAACTTCCGCAATTCTGCACAAATCTCTTCCAAACTGATACATAAAATCAAGGAACATAAAGTCTCAGTCAAGTTCGTTAATGGGCAAAAGCGGACAAAGGGGATGGAAATAGGGAGGGGTTTTGTGAAAACCGAAAAAACCCCATAACTTCTTAATTTTTGTACATATCAAATCAGTTTAAAGTTTTTATTACTTCTAAAATTAGGACCAAAAATTTATGTATCACAGATTTTTTATAAAACTAAAAATGGACTCAAGGGGCGCAAAAAATAGGATTTTTGTTGAGAAAAAAATTCCTAACTTCGTCAGTTCTCAGTATATCAAATCTAATTAATTTTATTATACATCTCCTTAATAATATCTACAACTTTTATATTCACAAGTTTTTGATAGGACCTATTCGTACTGCAAGAAAAAAAACGAAAACAAAAAAGGGGGGTGGAACAAGAAAAATTTTCATAACTCCGTCAATTCCACAAGATATAAAATCTCCATGAATTTATCATATATCTTCTTAATATTGTCTTCAACATTTATATAGACAAGTTTTTGATAGGGCCAATTCTTAAAGCAAAAACAAATTAAAAATACATAGCGGTTGACGAAAAAAATCATCTTATTAAGGGTGCATTCAAATCCAAACTGTCTATTTTCTTACTCATTTTTAAATTCATTTTTGCTCTCAAACGCATTCAATTACTAGATTCTCTTATTCAGAAACTATATAATGTACAGTAATGATCGATTTTTTGATAGAGGCAGAATATATTTCAAAAAATGATGTCAAAGTGGACATTTTGAGCAGAATTTCCCGAAGCGATTGTGTTAGAAACGAAAAAATATTGCCCTACTGAGAAAATAATTGTTTATTAATCAAGTTTTAATTAATTGAAAGAAAAATAAAAACACAGGTCGCTTATAAATCTTTTAAAAAATCACGTCAGCATGTTTCATATTTTTTTTTTATTAAAAATTAATCTGAAAATGTGCCAGAAAATTTCGAGTTGTTGAGTATGGAAAATTTTTTTTTTAATACCGCCTTAACATGTTTCTCATAAAACCAGCTATTTTATAAAAAAGAAATAAAAACTCGTCAAAAGTAGGCAGATAAAACTGTTAAAGTGGATTTATACCTAATCATGATTTAGTTTTTGTTGGTGAAATTAGTATACTTAACTTCGAAATCTACCTCTGCCTGTAGGCCGGGCGGGCAGGGATTTTTTAAATTTAACTAGCTGTTTAATCTTGTTCTATGCACAGGAGTTCATGAATTGAATTCTAAAACCAAAATTTAAAATAATTATTCGATTTAGTAAAATATTTTTCTACTACTGCTCATTTTTTTAATAAAATTTAATTTTTCATGCTGCTATGGCAGCAGACGATAAAGCTGTATCTTTGGAATAAGAAATAAATAGAATAAAAAGTTTTGTTGGAATTTGTGATAAAATGTGTGCGTTTATCTTTAAATAAATTGTAATAATTAAGTGGAATTAAATAATCTCTAATTATTTGCATGCGAGGTATAAGAATTATCGTAATACCCGCTGGAGCTTTTTAATATTGCTGCGTGGCATACATAATATGTATATCTCTAATTATTTGCATGTGAGGCAAAAGAATTATCGTAATACCGGCTACAGCTTTTTAATATTCCAGTGTGGCATACGTAATATGTAAGGTAAAAGAATTACCGTAATACCGGCTACAGCTTAAAACTTTACTTATATTAAACTTTCTTATATTAAAAACGTATGTTCTTTGAGAGGAAAATATACATTTTAATAGAATACTTTATTAAGATTGGTTGGAGATGGCGCATATTTTGGCTCTCATTCCTTTTAATCATTTAATAGTTAATAGTTTCACGATTTCTTTTGAGAAATTTTTAAAATACTTTTTTTAGTGAAATTATAGCATATTTTTAATGAATTAAAATTTGTGAAAATTCAATTATTTAAATAAATTATTTTTTAGTGTTAAGAATTCAAATATATAACTTATTCTTATTATGTGAAATAATTTACGCAGACGAAACTTACGCGTTTTAAAAGAATTATATTATGATTTTTTTTTTTTTTTTTTTTTTTTTTTTTTTGTAAAGTGGCAACAAAAAAATTGTAAACAAATAAAATTAAATGTTAAATTCGTTATATAAAATGTTATTCGAATTCGAAGGTTGAAAATTTATCCAAATGAAATATATTTACTATTAAGAAGTAATTACTATTAGTATTATTTTTAATATGTTGGCCGTTTAAAAACAATTTATGGAATGTGATAGTTCTATTATAAAGAATGTCCGGAAAACGTACACTTACTGGTCGAACAGAACGCGAACATGATTTAGCTTTAAGGCAAGAGACTAGATACAAGCGCATAAAACGACGACATGACGAATCTCTTCTGACAGATAATGCATGTTCTCGGAAATGTGCTTTAAATTTCGAAGATGCACAAAAAAAAATTAAAATTATATTTTTGTAAAATTTGTCATCGACGTTGGTTTGATATGCATTTTCAATCTGACGGATCTTGTAAGACTTGCCATAAATGTATAGTAAATAATGAACTAAATATTTTTTCTGTAGCTAATAATATGGATCCACAGCCGGAAATATTGAAGAACTTAACTTTCGTTGAGGAGCAATTAATTGCCCAAGTTCACCCAGTTATTACTGATTATCGCATTAAAGGAGGTCAGCTTGGATATAGTGGGCAAGTTATTAATTTTAATGAAGATATTGCAGAATTTTGTACTTTATTACCTCATTCCATAAATACTATATAACAGTACATCTTTGTTAGAAGACAAGATGGTGAAGAATTCAAAGATTTTATAGTAAATTGTGAAACGTTAAGTCTGCTTTAGAATATCTAAAGGAAAATAATCCTTGGTATCGTTATGTTACTATTGATGAAAATAATTTGCAAAGTTTACCCGAAAATGAAAATATTTTTCAGCGAATAATATTCAGTCAAGAGCAACAGCAGATTTATTTACCATCAGTTGAAAAAAACTTTGAATTATGTAGATGATCAATGTCCATGGACAAATAATATATATGAATCCGGAGCCCCAAATGTGACTTTCAGAAGTAACAGACAGGCAATAAATAGTATGTTAGATATTAAAGAAGGAAATGATGAATGCAGTGTCATTCCTTGGGCTCAGATAGATACTAAGCCTATAAATGAATTTTCATGTGATGGATATATTTATAGAGCTTTTCCTACGTTATTTCCAACAGGAAAAGGTGATCTTAGAGATGCTAGAGTTCGTAAAATTACACCAAAAGAATACTTTAAATTTCTCAAGATATATGACGATGGAAGATTTGCACGGCATCCAAGATTTAGATTTTTTGCTTTCAATAGCATAATGCGTTGGACAGCATTACAAAATGGAATTATTTGTATTAAAAAAAAATCTCGCCTACATGATGTTGAAACAGTTGAAAAACTCCAGGAACGGTTGCAGAAAGATCCTACATTGTACAAGTCGATCAATGCTAATTTAAGATCATCGAGCTCTTATTGGTTTATCAGATCACGAGAGTTGTTAGGCATGATTGAGGAATTGGGAACTCCCACTGTTTTCATTACACTTAGTGCAGCTGATTTATACTGGTCTGAAATTCATCGCATTTTTGATGCAGACTATGTTTGCACTAATTGTAACCAAAATTCTGAATTCATAAGAAAATCAAAATTGTTGAATTGTAATCCTTTAATCGTTGCTTACGTTTTTCATAAGCAGTTGGATTTTTTTATGGAACATTTTTTCAAGAAATATTTCAAGGTCAAGGACTTTTGGTTTCGTATTGAATTCAACATAGAGGTAGGCCTCACATGCATGGTCTTTTCTGGTTTGAAGTTTCCCCTGATGTAAACAATCTTAGTTCAAATAATGATGAAAAGATACGTAAAATTGTAAAATACTTTGACGAACTCATATCGACTTGGCAACCAGATCCTAATCAAATTTATGATATACAGCCATCTAAATTTCATTTTATGGATGTGCCTGATGAAGCTGTTGACTATAATCACTTAATACGTGCAGTACAAATGCATAAATGTTCTAAAGCTTATTGTAACAGAAAGAAAAAGGATTCTTCTGAAGTCACATGCCTTTTTAAATTTCCCAAAGAATGTTCTCAGGAAAATAAATTCAGTTCCTTACTAATGAACCCTAATACATTTCAAAACGAAATAGTCCTTATTTAAACAGTCATGGTCCACAAATTTTTAAAATTTGACGAGCAAACATGGATTCCCAAGCAGTCATTTCCATTCATGCAGTTCTAAAATATATTGCTAAATATGCTAGCAAAGGAGAACCCAGATCAGAAGGGATGAAAGATTTCATCAGACAAACAGTTCAAGAATCACGCGATAATATCAATGTTCAGCAGATAATTCAGAAGATTTTAATAAAAATGTGTGCTGAACGTGATTATTCTGGCCAGGAAATATTTTGGGTGTTAATGGGATGGCCTTTGTATATGTCGTCTCGTCAGTTTGTCACCATTAATTTAGGAAGAAACGCATGGGAACAATTAGATATGAATAAGGAGGATGGAAGCATATCCGTTTCAAATATTTTAGAAAAGTACGAGCAACGCCCAGTGAGATTTGAAAATGTGTCATTGCAGAATTATTTCACGAACGTTTATAAACGCGGTGAAAATTTCAGTATCAGAAAAAAACCATTTATCCCCCGAATTATACCGAAATTGAAATATGATCCCAATAATGTAAATAATGAAGATTTCTATAAGCAACAAGTTATGTTGCATATTCCTTGGTGTGATTGTAAAAAGGTTTAGTAAACGGGGCTTTAGGCTATGTTGCAGATATTATTTATGAAGAAAATCACGGGCCACCAGACCAGATGCCGCGTATAATCATGGTTAAATTTGAAAACTACAGTCATTCAACTTATGAGAACGGCTGCGTTCCGATTCCACCAATAACTAAACTTTGGAAAAATGGAAATATAAATTGCTCAAGAAAACAATTTCCTCTGCAGTTAGCTTTTGCTGTTACAATTCATAAATCCCAAGGTTTAACATTAGATAAAGCAGTCGTAGATATTGGGGATAGAGAGATATCAGTTGTACGTAGCATTGTCGAGAGTGAAAACACTTCAAGGTTTAGCATTCAATGGAAAATTTCCTTACGAGAGATTCTACAATATACAAAATTCTCGTATGCTAACATGGAGAAAAAAAGAAGAAATTAGACTGAAAAGTTTTACAGTTAATAATTCTTAGTATCGACCAGGGCAGATTTCAAATATTTTTCCAGAAAATAGGATTTTGAAGAAGTAACTTTCTTCAAGCTCTCTTGGAATATATTATTCTAAGATTGCTATCAAAGATTATTTGATGTGAATTGCAAAGATTTTAAACATACCTATTTCAAACCATTTGAGAACCCCCCAGAGGCTATTGTAAAATGTAAAAACATCTTTAAAAGAGATTTTAGTTAAAAAATTAAAAATATTTTGTAAAATTTTGCTTTGAAAATATTTTTATTTATTCCAGTCTTATATCAAAAATAAAAAAATCCGAGGAAATTCTTAGTTATTTGGCTCAATTTACATTTCTAAAATTAAAATGCGCCAAAACATAAAATAACGTTCTTGCTTAACAAAGATGCAAAAATAATATAAAAATTATTGTTTCTTTCAAATATTTATCTTATTAAATAATGCTTCGTGAATCCAAACAAAGCATGGCTTTTGCTAGTTTTATATAAAATGACGTTATTCGCACCCGGAGGAAGAATTATTCATTTACGATCTAGTCTTAAACAACATCTACAGTAAAGTATGTATATGACGTCACTATTGCTAAATAATACACAAATCTAAAAAGAGTCATGTCGTCATTCAAGAAACTCGATGATTCCTAGGCCTTCATTTTTTTAAATATTAATATAGATACTTAAAATTAAATATAATTTATAATAGCTCCATGTTTTATAAGAAATCATTCATTTATATATATTTTTCAAAATATTTAATTACATTTTTTTTAGTAGCTATGGAAAAATGGCAATAAAAGTGTATAATTACTATTTACCAACTATTTATTCTTTATTTTCTACAGAAATGGAGTACTTGAGTTGCCAAAATTAAACAACGGCGCTAAAAACTGCAAAAAAAAAATATCATAAAAATAAACTGAGATGCAGTTTTTAAACAAATTGCATTTAAAAGTATATTTTATTTTCAAGTATGACGGTATAAAAATTTAAAATGCGCGATGCTTAGAAGTTTTAAAAATTGCAGTAGAGTATTTAACTCTACAATGATACATCTGCTTTGTTTTACGATTGGCTTATACAATGGAACTTTATATTTTAGAGACGACATTTTACTTACTTACCGAAAGAAATAGAATATCGGGGGCTATAAAAAGTAGCTTCCTCTACAACGGAAATTTTGAGACGCGTGTTGATTCAGGTGTTTTAGTGCAACTGAATAGAAACATACGTAGTAGGCTCGAACATGTCCGCTAGTCAATGGGATGTAGAGCAAGAATCCCACCTCAGAGGGAAATTTTCGAAATCTTCTGATGATGCAATATTTATTTTTGGGTGTTAAGATATATTCCGATTTGTGCACTTTTTGGATTCTTTTATGGAAAGTTCTAAATTAATAAACATATAATTTTAGTATACTATTGTTTACAAATAAATATATTTATGACATCAGTTATTTTGTTTATGCAATCAATATTCTAGTTAATTCAACTAAAAAACTACATTTTAAGAGAATTTGTTTTCTAAAAATGGGAATAGAATTTCATTACTTTGGTGATTTGAACAAATGTTTAAATTCAATTTATTAAATTAAGAGTTTAATTAAATTGGTAAATTATATTATCTCATTACATTATTACAAAAAAATCAGACAAAAGATGCATCTGAAGTTGTAAATTAATTAAACTAAGATTTAATTTTAATTAAGAAAATATATTTTTTATCACATTATTACGCATAACGCTATAATAATAAATGTATCTCCAGCTTATTTCTGTATTAAAAGTTCCAATGTAATGTTAATGAAATGAAATGTAAAGACATGTATTATTAATTTAAGGTGTTTCACAATATTTTTTAAGTGTATAATGCTTTAACTGTTTAAATAAATATATTCTAAAGTAGCATATTTTCAAGATTGTTATAATACCTTTAATTATGTATGAAGCATTTTGATGACATTAGAGAACAGTGTTAATTAGCATAATATGCCCTAAGTATGAATCAGTTTAAAAATTCTAGTACTGTATTCATCTTGAGTTAAATAATTAAAATAAAAACAATAATAGTAATAATAAATAAAAATAATAAAAGCACAAATAATTATACAAAATTACTTCCAGTTGCATACATATAATATAAAGATATTTAAAATACGAATTAAAAATATATTAAAAAACATTAGAGAAACCCAAAGCGTTTTCAACCACTACAAAGCTGTCATCCGTGGGATTCTGACGAAAGGTTGTTTGTCATCTGACGTACAACTTTTAAATTACAATGTTTTCTTCTGGACAATTCTCGAATGAGCGCAAAGAAAATAATAACAACATTTAAATCCTACTGATGACGCCCTTGTAATGGTTCAAAACGTTCTGGGTTTCTCTAACGTATTTTAAGATATTTTTAATATCTTTATAATATATGTATGTACCTGAAAGTAATTTTGTACAATTATTTGTGCAATAAAATGCTATATCCTCTTCATAATTTATATTTCTCAAAGCAGTTGGATAATACTATTAATATAGACATGTTACAAAGTATTGTACTATATAAATAATCCATGGAAAAGAAATGTATTTTCAAAATAGTGCATTCTGCAATACTGCAAATTACAATACTGCAAAATGCTTTTTTCAATATACAGCCGTATTACATAATCACACAACTCAATAACATTTCTCGACTAAATTATTTAAAAATAAGGTATGCCCCAAAACTGCTTCAGCAGTAAACGCTCCAGTTGATGCTACACAATTGTACATTCGCAAAATTAGAAGTTTTATTTAATTATTTTTAGATCGTTAATAGCAATTTAACTTATTTCTTCTTGTGAAAAAGTACCTTTTCAAGATACTCTAATATTTTAAATAAAGATTTAGTGTGTAATTGCATTAGTGGAATGCGTTATTATATTACATTAATATGTATAATATCGTGCTCTTAACAGCGTCTGCAAATTGTTTAGGCCATGATCTCTCCAGCTAATGTAAGTAAAGTGCCAAATTTTTGGGAATTTTTTTCCTAACAACAATATTTGATTATGTTAGTGGAGTTCTTAATGTTTTAAGCCCCAGCAGTGGCGGAGAGGTTCTGCTCTCTAAGCTGGTAGACGGGAGGTGCTGGGTTCGAACCCAATCGCGCCCGTCGGCCTAACCGTTTCGGAGTTTTCGTGGTTTTCTTCGAAGCCGTGGATTTCCATGCGTAAATACGGGTTAGGTTCCCTTAGAAAGACCCCCACGGAGGGCACTCACCCTTGGGCCTATGTCTCTCGTGTAGATAATCGGCCGTCAAAAATCAACCAACCAACTTAATGTTTAAATGTTAAAAACAATCTTATCTCAAGGAATGTATTTTCCAGATACTTGGTATAATTTTTAAAAGATCTCAGGACTCTTAAAGTTTCAAAATTTTCGAAATTTTATTTTTTTTTAGATGTTAAACTCCTATCTTTTCGGAACATTTTATTATAATTGTTTTATTGAAATTCTCATTAGAAAAGAAGTTATGGATTTTAGAATTACACTAGCTCAATAGCTGATTAATTTGGGCATACAGCGCTTGATATCTCAAAATCTTCTGAATATTATTTCATGGCATTTTCAAAACACATATTTCATGTTAATCTGTATAAACGGAACCTAAAATTTCCTTTTTATAGTTTACAAAAGTATTTTTCGGGTGATTAAACTGTTAAAATTCTCAATTTTTTGAAGTAGCTAAATACAATTTTGTATTGAAAATATAAAAATGCTTTGAATACAAGTTTATTTAGGTTCAGGGTAATTATTACAACCTGATGTGTACGTAGGCACCAAAATTTTCATTTTAGTTGCAATGTTCATTTTGTAATCCTGCACGTAAGCTGTTATACCAATTTTCTGCTCCTCAGATGTCTGACAGTTTGGAGCCCCTTGTAAATGCTAATTCTGCACCTTGCAATTTTATCTTTAATCCCTATAAAAATTGTGTTTTAAAATCATATTCATTTTAAGATATTACATTTTGAAAATGGTCCTTTTTTTTCATTTTTTCCAATTGTAAGAGTCCTGAGACCCCTTAAAAAAGTGTTATAATTCAACGAAATTAGTTATAAATAATAGTTGATAATAATATTTAACATCATAATACTAATATGCCATAAAGTGCATCTGCAATTTTTTAGGCAATAAACGCTCTTGTTGGACTCTGTAAGAATTTGATAGTAATCTTGTTAACCAGTAATCTATAATAATAAGGAAATAATTTTGTATGCGTGTGGCCATTGCACGCAGAGCTCTTAGACTTGGCAGGAATGTACCTCTACGGAGGGTGATGACACACTTTTGTAATGATTTTAGAATAAGAAATATGCGAACACGGATAAGATTTTTATTTTCTAATTGTTCAGTCTGAAAGCTGTTTTGCTGAACTATCATTTCAGATAATGGTGAAGTTAAAAGTGGTTTGCTTAGATATTAAGGTTTATTATGTTCCACTCGTCCACCGCAGTCTTCTAGAGTCCATCTAATATTTTGAAATGCCTCTTACAAAGATCTTGTTTTAAAAGTCTAAATGCACAGGGAACAGTAGGAGATACGGTGAGGCGGTATTTGGGTGTGACGTATGTAAAATGCCTCAATTCCTGTTTCATTTCTCCGTTTTTTCTAGAAATGCAGAATTAGATTTAGAGGTATGACCGGTAGCCTAACCTTGAGGAAACTTAGCACAATGAAGTTTATTTGGGTGGAGTGATGGAATGTCCTCTTCGAAAACAGGTGTTAAAATGTATTTCTGATAGTAATCGGAGTTAATTCTGCAATTTTTTCTACTATTCTTACATTAAGCTTTTCTTTATATGATAATCCAGCAAAAACCATAAAATCTTTAGCAAAACTGTAAATAGTTTTCTCTGAACCAGCATTTTTGGTCAAGAATCTTTTTCTCCTCTGAACGTGCAATTTTGTATGCACTTTTACCTTGTTCTTACTACAATGCAAACTTATAATTAGATAAATAAGTAGCGCCTATATTTATCGTTTGGATCGCCCGTCTGTCTGTCCGTCTGTCCGCATATTACAGAGCAAAAACTACCCAACCGAATGATTTGAAATTTAATATATATAATCATTGCAGAATTTTGTCCAGTCATTTCAAATTTTATGAAAATCGAATGAAAACGTAACAAGATATTAATAAAAGTTTTTTTTCATTGTATTAAATCCTGTCATACGCAATTAGTTTAATGATATGCCATGATGGGTAATTATGATAGGTTGCTATGATGATTACGTCCTATTTAATATGTAACCATATAATTTCCGTATTACTGAATTTAATATTGTATAATCGCATTAAATTTTGTATTCATGTATTTTTGCGTAAGAGTGCAACAACTACTGAACCATGATCTGAATATTCATAAAATTAGTTATAGTACGAATGCACCGCATTTGCCGCGGTTTATGTACAATTTCCGACTTGTTTATGTATAGTTGCAACGCATGTTTTATACTGCTGTTCTTTTAATTATGCTATGGTAACGAATATTTTCAAACCAATATAAATGAAATTTAAATGTTAAATGACTTTCTAAACCAATATGTATATATATTGGCATCACTGGCCTGTAAATTGCTAAGTAAAATCTAATCCATTTCACTTTAAATAATAAGTAATTATAACACAGAGTCAAAATTTTCAAAACGCATTATTATTATTATTATTATTTTAATATATAAGAACGAAATTTTCACAGTAAAATAAAGCATTAAAATAAAAAGTAAAGAAAATAAAACTCGAATCTTAAGTTTTTTATGCAGCAAAACATGACTCGTAGGTTTTTTTTATAAACAGTTATACTGTCATTTATTCCAGTTTATTTTATTTCATTATTTTATTTTATTACCAAATAAGTTTCCAATGGAGCAATAGTAAACAAATATTTTCTTTTTTCTTATTGCAAGTACGCAGTTTTGTTTTTCGTTTATTGCAGTTTTTTGTTTCGTCTTCTCTTACTAGTAGTATGTTGGAACATTACATTATATCCTCTTACAACTAATATAAAAAATAAAATAAAATTTGAAACATTCACTTTAAATAAACGCTATGGCTTCGTTTATCTCTCATTTATTATTTTTACGGATATTGTTATTATTATTATTATTTTGCTGAAGTAAACAGCATAAACAAATTGTTTAAATGACGAAATAAAAACGAATTCTTACAGAACTTTTAATCAGATTTCTAACACTCCAACATATTGAAAAAAATACCGTGCTAATAGTAACATTTATTTTAACCTCTTAAAGACATGTCGGGTATTTTTACACCCTCTAATTTTAATCCCCCAATGCCACATTGACAACGGAATATTGGAATACATTTTTGATTTAATAATTTATGTAAAAAAATGCTTTTACAAATTTTCTAAAAAAATTGAACGTAAATTCTGGTCTCATTCAATTATTTCAATATTATGGCCAGAATTACTTTGCCCCTGACAGTGTTCAAAAGTATATCTTCAAACTACGATTCGTTACGGGAATATGCACTGGTGGCCAAAATCGTGGACATTCTTTGAAATTTTCATGTTTTATAACATTGTGTGCTTATAGAATATATTAATTTTCACTTAAATACAAATGTTTCTACAACTAATTCAAGGAAATATAATGTAGAATTTAATGAAAAAACAGAATTAAAACACCTCCATTAGAAAAAAAAGTTACCTTTACTTTAGTCTAAAATACAAACACAATTACTCATGAATGCTGAAGTGTACTGCAATAAAAGCTTCCTTGCGAATCACAATGAATGTTCTGAGAATCAATCAATTACAACAGTAACTAAACTGTTACAACAGTAACTAAACTGTAGTATATTTTGATTTGTAAAAGCAGTATTTTGCTGTAATAAATTTTGCAGAAGGGTGGATACTAGTGTAACTAAATAGAATATTGCATTTTTTTTTTTTAATATTTCTATTTTTTTCTTAATGGAAATAATTTAAAACAATATTATCAAAAACAAGAACTGATACGTTCTATCAGGTATCCATTCTCCAATAAAGCACGATTTATCTTTCAGCAGGATTCAGCTCCATGCCATACGGCAAAAATATGCAAGGGATAGTTTAAAAATAAAAGCATACAATTATTACCCTGGCCAGGAAACAGCCCTTATCTGAATCGTATAGAAATGTTGTGGCGACATTTGAAAATCCTTGCACAAAAAAAGTGTCCATCTAATAAAACACAACTTATTGAAGCTATAATCAATGCTTTTGCATCATGTGATTAAAAAGAATGAACTCCATACACTGTTTCTCTCAATGAAAAGACGCTGTGAAGCTGAAAATAAAAAATAAGGGTTGTCCTGCTAAATATTGAATGTGTAAGTGTAACTTTATAATACAATGAAATCTAAGATAGATCTTATTTTTGCAAGCGTAACATTCTTCTAATGCAGATATTATAATTATGATTTTTTTTATTAAATTCTACATTAAATTCCCTTGAATTTGATATATAAACATTTGTATTTAAGGGAAATTTATTATACTCTTCAAACACATAAAATTATAAAACATGAAAATATAAAAAAAAAAGTCCACAAATTTGGCCACCATTGTATATATGTAATGACAGGTTTATTATCACAGAATAAAATGAAAAAAAACCTACAGTTGTTTTCAACCGGAAAATATCTCCCCATCCATCACTCAAATAAAATTATCTTCTAAGATTTCCCAAGCAACGAATGATTTTTCCGAAAACACTTATATTTTATAATCTCATGAAAAACTGGTTTTTATACTGACAAAACTATAATAGTTTTAGCATTTGATATTTTACAGTATTTTCACAAAATTATTATTATATAATAAAATGACATTGATTTTTCGTTGTATTTCTTTAGCATGTATATGCAAATAAAATGCTATAATCTTCCATCATTATAATTATTACGAGAAAGATAGCCCGTCAAAAGTGACGGAATATGTGATATACAGATATATGCAACGCATGTGCAAGAATATGAGTTTTTCTCGCTTGTTCCGCAGCGATAGATGAAAATAACAGATTTTAAAAACGAAACTAATTTATGAAAAACTGTAATACAGTAGAAGACCACTAATCCGCACAGTTTGGGTCCAAGTCTTGTGCAGATTTGAGGTTTTTTGCGGATTACAGATCATGTCTGTATTATAAAATTAGATATATGGCTATACATATTAGATATATGGCTAATATTGAAAAATGTGCGGCTGTATATGAAATGCAACAGCGAATAGGTTCCCAGAATATATGTTGCCAATTTTCCTTCTTTGCCAATGCCGCTAAAGTGGAAAAGTACCGAGAATTTAACTTTTATATCGAATATATAAAGCGCGTTACTTTTCCAGTATAGGGGCCTTGGCGTACTTTTTTAAAGTTTTTCATAATTTGGGCTTCAGAAGTGAGATTTTTTGCAGAATGATATAAACAGCTATGAAAACAAAATTAATGAACTTTTAAGTTTATTTATATAATCTATAAGCATTTTGTTTAGATCTATATCATTTTTTTGTTTTTATGTACAATTTACTTCAGTTTGTATACAAAAATAGTTAAATGGCTTCTTTATATTAAATAAATTGTATAAATATTGAAAAATTACTTGTGTATAATGAAACAGTGAATAAGTTGCTAGAAAATATGTTGCCAAATTTCATTTTCTCTATCTCGCCAAGACCCTATACTGGAAAAATACCTAAAGCACATTAAAATCAGGTAGTTAGGAGCTCAGACAGTACAGCGCCATATATTGGCTGTTATGTTATCAGTAGCATCGGGATAAAGGTGTAAAGACGTACATTTTCGTATATTACATTTTAAATTCTCATCCATAGATTTTGGAAAAAAAAATTGACATCGATTATGAAATAATAATGGTTTTAAATGTGAATTTCACCAAATTAGCTAGGTATCACCAAGTTGGCTTCATATATGACAGCTTATTTTTATCGCCTAATTTGGGGATATTTCGCCAAGTTGGTCAACATTTGGCGCTACTATGGCAACCCTGCATTAGTAATTTTCAACAATTACTTATTACAATAAGGCCGTCCTACCGGAATTGTAAGGGACACACAGAGACTTGGATTTCAGAAATTTTTACACGATAGAAGTACTAAAAAAATATACATTACCAAGAGTTTAAATATCTAAGCGATAACTATTTTTTTTACCTACATAAGTAATACTAAAGGAAAATTCGTTCAGTATATCTCGAAACTCTTTCTTTTACTTAACAAGGCAGTAGCGGCATGTCGGCTTTTTTTTCCCATCCATAATACTTGCCTGTAAGTGGGCACAGGACCTTTAAACTTTCAAAAATTTAGTTTTCGGTATTTGTTTTATTCTGAATGTATTAAAATTTCTAAATACAATGAAAAAATCCCATTCAAAAATCTGCATTATTTCTTGAGTTATAATAATTTATAGGCGGTGAGTATCATTGAATGTCCGCAGATATTGAAACTTTAAAAAGCGTTTTCTCAGATTAGTAAATTTGGAGGTTGCGCGCAAAGTTACTTTTAAACTATATAAGCTACAGCTTAAAACAAATTAACCAAATATGTGTTTCTTTATAGTCTACATGCTAAAACCGAAAATTTTCACATATCTCGCTTATTTATTTTTTTGCATTTGAAATACTTGGAATTTTTTTTTAATTATTGATTTTTTTTTTTTTTTTTTGTGTGTGCAAAAATTAAATTTTAAACAAAACTTTTTTGTGTATATTTTGATTTTAAGTTAGAAGTATGTGTGTTATGATTCCATTTTGTTCGAAAATTGTGTTCTATATGCATAATTTAGAATTTTATCATGCGCGCAGCACTTAATCACATATTAGTCAGATGGATTTAAAAAATTAAATTTAAACATTAATTTTGTGCATACAACCTTTATTTTTCTGGATAATGTAGTTTAGTTTATAAACTTTAGGTAGAAAGGAAAAAAAAAGATATTAATTGCATATTGATTGTGTTTTGGTACTTTGAAAAAGGCGTTGTTTTTTTTATTTTTCAACAAACTCAAAGGTCCTGTGCCCACTTAAATGAAGTGGCATTTACCTTAAAAATAAAATTGAAGAGCTTAGTGCAAGAACATGTTAGGATACATTTGATCAAAAATTGCTTTATTTTATGGATGATGCGTTATGAGGTATTATATCATACTAGAAAGATAGACCGTCAAGAATGACTGAAAATGAGATAGCAAGTTAAAAACATTTTTTCCTATCTCGCCAAGGCCCCTATAATGGAAAAGTACTGAGAATTTAATTTCTGTATTCGGCTATGTAAGGCACATTAAAATCGGGTAGTTAGGAGCTCAGATAGTGCAGTGCCATCTAGTGGCGGTTATTTTTGTTAGTAGCATCGGATTGAAGACGTAAAGACGTATATTTTCGTGTATTACATTTTAAATTCAGCCCCCATAGATTTTAAAAAAATAACCCTACATGTACGGAGTTTAAACTAAATTTCGGTGAGCTCGATTATAAAAAATTAGGGGTTTCAATGGGAATTTCGCCAAATTCGCCAGCTCTCGCCATGTTGGAGTCATATATGGAAATTTATTTTTGTTGCCAAATTTGGCGATATCTTGCCAAGTTGGTCACAATTTGGCTGTAAGTTATTGTGGCTGCTATTAGTATTTTTCAACAATTACTTATTGCTGAAGCTCATACCGAATTCTCCATAGGAATCAAACATGGCCGCGATGAATGAGGCGGTCCAACCGGAATTATGAGGTACATGCAGAGACTGGGATTTTATACAAATCAATGGCAAAACTAAAATACTAAAATTCTACTGAGTATTGAAGATATGAAACAATATCTTTTAATATTTAATATTTTTACTTTTAATAATTTAGATGGTGAAAATAATTTCGAATATTAAATAATTAAATGTTAATATTCTTTTCTAGGGTACTTTCGGATCATCTATTAACATTCAAACCTATACTACTAAAAAGGAATTAAATAACTAAATTACAACAAAAAACTTTCACGCATATTTTCTCGAATTCTAAATTTTATTACATAACATCTTCATCCACCCAAGATTTCGATTGTGGAATTCCATAAAATTGATTTCAAATGTTTTTCTACTTTATAACAATGCATAAATCATTTTCTACTTTTTTCAGGCATGTCTTTGCATGGAAAGTTAAAATACGTCAAAAAATGCGCGATATGGTCCCTCGTGTAAGTACATTTTAAACTAACCAATAATACATAAAATATTATGAGAACAATGTATAATTGCAGTAAATAGCAATTTCTAACTTTCTAGCTGTAATTCAGTATTAACTGAAAATAATTGATAATATTCTATGTTACGTCATCGAGCAATGCCAACAGAAACAGTGAACGCGGTGAATAATTTTCTATAACAAGTAAATTTCAACAAACTTCAAATTGACTTTAAGAGATTATTCTGTTTCTTTGTGTTTTTGTATGCCTCTCAACGTTAGAATCCTGTATGGGAGCAAAGTTTATTGAAAAGAACTCGTAAATTATGTTTGAAATTAAACCAACACTCGACCAGAGCCACATTTTAATGCAATTAAAAAATAAATACTCTGTATCTATACTTTAAAACTTTATTTTTATCTTTCATGCTAAGAAATAAACATACATAAACATATTTATATTCAACTAGCAAACCCCGCGGCTTTGCTCGAGTAATAGTTGAAATATGCCAAGTGATATTTTCATGGCTATTTTTTGTTAGAAGAAACACTTTTTGGAATAATTCAAAAATTGCAAATTAAGCCACAGTTTGACTAAACTTCATTATAAAACTGCAATAGACAGAAATGCGATTTTAATTAATAAGAAGAGCTAAAACTAACTCCAAATAAATGATAATTTAGAAAGTATTTTGAGACTTTTATGCTCATTTCAGTATTTATTTGAAGTTTTGAATTTTTTAGAAACCATTTTAACACATTTACATCTAAAAATTAACTATCATGTCAAATTCCAAGTTTCTTGTCTAACGGTCTACCACCTCTCTGGTGTTAGTGGCACCAACATAAAATGCCGAAACAGAGTTGAAATAGAACGTCTCGAAAAATGTTGAAACAGAGACTTTCGCCATTAATTTGCCAACTTTAATCTTGAAATCGGTTGGTATTTCCTAATATTCTATACAAAACGGAATTTAGATGTTTTTAAAGGCTTTCTTGTTGTTTCTGCCTTGTGACACTGGCATAAAATATAGCCCGTTTAGGATCAGGGATTATCACTCTTGATTCGCAACCAAAAACTTCTGTAATCGGTTTATTGTTTCCTGAGATTCCATAGAAATCGTAATTTAGTACTCTTTTAGAATGCTTTTCTCTCCTTCCCTTTGCTTCACCACTTTTTAATTTCGAATTTATTTTCGACTGTTCTTAGGGGACATTTTTATGTTTGAAATCGGTTTCGTATTTCATACGATTACATAAAAATCGCAATTTAGAACGCTTTTCGCCCACTTCATCCTTTTAAATTTGGAATTTTCTTTCGAGAATTCTTAGAAAGCATTTGCATCTTTGAAGTAATTACATTCCAAATTTAAAATGTTAGACCCCTCAGTAACACAAAAAAACGCAATTTAGGATATTTTTTGCTCCTGTAAACCCACATGGTAGTGACAACAACGTAAAATATAGGCTGTGTTGGATCGGGGACTATCACCATCAGTTTGAAACCAGTATTTCTGAAATCGGTTTATATTTCCTGAGATTGCGTAGAAATCGCTATTTAGAAAGTTTTTAGAACGCTTTTCGCTCATTTTCACTCATTGTAAATAACAAATTTTTAAGGAACTCTTCTCAGAGAGCATTTACATCTCATAAGTAATTACTATGCCAAATTTGAAGTTGCTAGCCCCTTCAGTATCACAAAAATCACAATTTAGAACGCTTTTTAAAATGCAACCATAAGGTGGTAGTGACGGCGATATGAAATAGATCCTATATTGAAGCGAGGGCTGTCATCATCAATTTACAACCATTACGTTTGAAATTGGTTGGGTACCTTTCTGAGATCGCGTAGAAATCGCAATTTAGAACGTTTTTCGTCCATTTTCACCCCTTTTAAATTTCGAATTATTTAAGAAATGTTCTTGGAGATCATTTATATCAAGTACCATGCCTAGTTTCAAGTTGCTATCCCATGCAGTATTACAAAACGCGCAATTTAGATCGTTTTTTGCTCCTTCACCACTTTGGGGCAGTGGGTCCGACATGAAATACAGCTTATGTTAGAGTGAGGGCTGTCACCGTCGTTTTCACACCGTTATTATTTTAAATCGGTTCGGAATTTCCTGAGATTGCGTAGAAATCGCAATTTAGAAAGTTTTTTAAAACGCTTTTCGAGCAAATTCCTCCCTTTTAAATTTCGATTTTTTAGGTAATGTTCTTAGAGATAATTTGTATCTTATAAATAACTGCCCTGCTTCATTTCAGGATTCTAGGCCCTTCCTTAACACAAAAATCGCAATTTAGAACGTTTTTTGCTTCTGCAACCCCTAGGTGGTAGTGACACCGACATGAAATAGAGCCTATGTTGGAGCAAGGGCTGTCATCATCAATTTCCAACCTTTACTTATGAAATATATTGGGTACTTCCTGAGATTGCAAAGAAATCGCAATGTAGAACTTTTTTTAGATCGCTTTTTGCGCATTTTATCCCCTTTTAAATTTCAAATTTTTTAATAAATGTTCTTAGAGATCATTTACATTTTATAAGTAGCTACCATTCCAAATTTCATGTTTCTAGGTCTTTCAAAAACACAAAAATCGAATTTTCGAACTTTTTTGCTCCTGCATCCCCTTTGAGGGTAATGGCATCCACACAAAATATAGTCCATGTTGGAGCAAGGGTTGTCACCATCATTTTGACACCATTCTTTTTGAAATCGGTTTTGCACTTCTTGAGATTGCGTAAAAATCGCCATTTAGAACGTTTTTTAGAACGCTTTTTGCGCATTTTCACCCTTTTTAAAAATCGAATTTTTAAGCAATGTTTTTAGAGATCATTAGCCTCTTATGAGTAACTACCATGAAAATTCCATCGATCTGCGCCCTTCAGTAACACGAAAATCGTAATTTCGAACGTTTTTAGATCCTGCTCCCCTTTAGCGGTAGTGGCACCGACATAAAATGTAAGCCTATGATGAAGCAAGGGTTGTCACCATCATTTTGACACCATTATTTTTGAAATCGGTTTGATAATTCATGAAATTGCGTAAAAATTGCCATTTAGAACGTTTTTTAGAATGCTTTTCGCGAATTTTCACCCCTTTTTAATTTCGATTTCTTTACGAAATGTTCTTAGAGATCGTTAATATCTTATAAATAACTAATAATTTCATGTTTCTAGGCCATTTAGTAACACAAAAATCGCATTTTTAGAACGTTTTCTGCTCCTGCATCCTCTTTTGGCCAATGGCACGGACATAAGATATAACCTATGTTCTAAGTTGGGCTAACACCATCATTTTGATACCATTACTTTTGGAATCGGACCGGTAGTTCCAGAGCTTACCTCCTACAAATAAACAATTTTTACCTCTTTATAATATTAGTATAGACTAGATAGTGCCTGTCAATATTTGACGGTAAATAACTTTAATGTTACATCAGAAAAATTCTTGAATTTTTAATTAGTTGCTTTTAAATTAATTATTGAATGGCGAATTTCTATATTGCATAAGTGATTCACTATTTCTTTAAGGCGATAGAAGCTGTTGTCAGTCTAACCTATTAAATGAAGCAACGAAACTTTAAGTTTACAATTTACAATCAATTATGCTTGCATTTAATCAGAAATTTAACTAAAAATTCCGGGTAGAGAATTTATTTTTACCGACTTCAAAAAGGAGGAGGTTATCAATTCGACGCGTATGTATGTTTTTTTTTTTTTTTTATGTATGTTCACCGATTGCTCCGGAACTTTTTGTCCGATTTATATCATTTTTGTTTTAATTGAAAGAGGATACTCTCGAATTGGTACCACTTCCGTTTCATCGAAATTAGTTGAGTAGTTTTTTAGTAATTCAACAAAAACCAATAAAATGAAGGATTTCACCCAAATTATCTTTCATTGTTGTAACCGTTTTCTCAATCATAAGCATAAAACTATGTATTCATATACGTTAGCGCCAAGTTGTCGCAAAACTTGGCGCAATTACGTGAATTATCGCTAAATTTGGCGACCAAAATAAGTCGCCATAAATGAAGCGAACTTGGCTGTAACTGACTAATTTGGCGATATTCCCATTCAAATTCAGTAATGGATTTTCCCCAATCTGTTTCTTCGCATTTTCTAATCGACAGTCATATTTAAAATTCTCAATTGGCAATCGCATTCAAAATAGTAATTTAATATACATTAATTAAATATACACCATTATTTCAAATGATAAATAATACAGAAGCAAATTAACTTAATACAAAACAATAATTTAATATACAATAGTTTAGTTTAATTAAACACATAACATCAGACTGGCGGCACATAATATATATATATATATATATATATATAATATTGGTACTTCTTAGTTATCCCGTCGACCAAATTACTATCGCCATATTGTAAGATTAAATGCCAATAATGGTTTGCAATTAATTAATTAATTGTAAGATTAAATGCAAATAATGGCCAATAAAACCATTAACTCGACGTTTTATTTGTATTTTTGTTAATGTTTTACTAATGCATTTGTTCTTTCTTTATTTAAAATAAAAATTATGTCAATTTGTATAATTTGGTGAGTGGTTTGGCGATTTATATAATTTGGCGAAATTGGTCGACGGGATAACTAATAAGTACCATAATATTATATACATACCTATATTATATTATATTAAACAGTTATATCAATGAATGCTTTTTGATTGCCTTTAATATTTCCACTAGATAACATTAATGATAACTTTCCTGTATAGGGGCCTTGGAGAGAAAATGAAAATTTCACGCATATTTTCTGACAACCTATTAACTGTCTCGCTACTACTTAGTTATCCCGTCGACCAATTTCGCCAGATTATATAAATCGCCAAACCCTTCGCCAAATTATACAAATTGACATAATTTTTATTTTAAATAACGAAAGAACAAATAAATTAGCATAATATTAATAAAAATACAAATAAAACGCCGAAATAAAAATGACTTGATGACGTAAACACATGTATCTTGCTTAAAGTAAACACATGTATTTTGCTTAAAGTCAAGTGAATGTGACATTTACGATCAACCATTATTGGCATTTAATCTTATAGTTTGGCGATAGATTTTTGGTCGACGGGATAACTAAGTAGCACCACTATCTAATATACACAAGCAAGTTTTTCAATATTTATAAATTTATTTATAGTAAACAACCATTTGTCTATTTTTATATGCAAACAGAAGTTGAGCCAAGATCCCTATGCTATTAAAGTACAAAATAAGTATAACAGGCGGCATTGTTATGGTGCGGTGTATTTACATGGAACAGAACTTAAACATCAGTAGGCATAAGCATAATGGTGAAAGCAAGTCAGTGAGTTACGCAGTCATGAAAACATTTGAGTTGTATCAAGAAATGAGAGCAAGTAAATTTGAATCAGATTGCCCGATAAAGGCAAAAAGAGTACGATACTAACAGCAAACATGGTTTAAAGGAAATGCGAATATCATAAGTTGCTTCCGAAATTTCTATATGTTCTATATGTTTTGCAGTACTATACTCACTAAAATACGACAGTTACTATGCAGACCAATGACACTTTAACCAAGACTATTAAATGAGCATGACGATGAATTTCCAATCTTCGGTAATCCAGCCCACAGTTAAGGCTAGCGTGAAACAAAAAAAAATATCAGCAGCAATTGGTTTAATGTAAATGTGGGTGTCATAAAATATTTAATTCGCAAAACGCTTCAATGCACCAAATCATATTAGCTCAGAAACAACAATTGGCAGTGGACGCAATAACGGTAGACTACTTAATAGTTTTAAAATCTCCACTGCCCAACGTATTGCAAATGATGATGCAATAAGATGCATAAATGCCTAAGTGAGTTAAGCTGATTTTGTCAAGAAAGATTACAAACAAAAATAAACAAAATGCCGTCACGATGCAATGAGTTTTCAATTTCTCTATCAGAATCTTTAGATTTGGCGAAAGATTAAGCAAATAATTTAAATTATGAATAAAAGTACCATGCTGGAATGCTTAGCATACATTTAAGCACATTGGCATTATGTATACATTACATATTGGCACTTGCATAATATCTCCATATAAGAAAACATTAATGCCACCAAAAAATAAATTGTTTTTAAATTCTTGAAACCTCAAATGAATTATATATAAATTCTCTTTTGACACCATAGAAATTTTTCAATGACCAGCCATTTGAGGGAACGCCATTTAAGACTTTCCCCCTGTAGTCTTTTCACGATCATTTTTTGATAAGTTATTCGGTTGTCATGTACCTTAATGGGTCCTGGTGCATGTAAACTCCGTCGATAGGTGCGAAGACCTCGAATTTACCTATGAATTATACCTCTGAGGTGCCTTGCCAGATGAAGGTCTTGTCATCTGATTAAGCTTCTAAATTACGAGATCAACATGAGTAGCAATACGCAGGTGCTAAACAACAAGATATAAATGTTAAGTAACTGGCATAAAAAGTTCATAATTAAGAAATAGGCACTGCCGATAGTAAAACGATCTAGGCGTTCATCAGGTTTATTGCTGCTACGTGACGATTAGGTGGTCTCCTACGCCGATGCCAGGTATTAAACCCGTTCATCTAGGGCAACCCGGAAGATAAGGGCCTGGTCATCGGTTAGAAAGTATGAAAAATAAGTCATTGGGTCTCTCTTCTCTATTTCATAGAACATTTTTAGTAAGCCGAAGTACTTTTTATTGTCAGTTTCCAAAGTTCGATATTTTTTCACGCGAGCAGCATCTCTTGTCGTTCTACCAATGTCCAAATAGAGAAACAAAAATATTTAATTAAAAAATAAAGCTATTAAATCTGAAGAAGAATAAATGTAATATATATATAAATAATTTTCACAAAAAACCTGTGTTACACACAAATCTGGGCAAAAGTATTTACTCATCAAAATAACATCTTTAAAAGTTTCTTTAAAAATCCGTAATTTCCCCCCCCCAAAAGAATCATGCAAAAATTGTAACTCAAGAAAAACTAAAAAGTGAAAAATAAACTTTTTTACCAAAAATAAAACCGACTTCAAAAACTACTACAAAGTAAAAAATAATTTTTTTACATAATAGTTAATAAGAAATTAAATTAAGAGCATTGTACTTACCATGCGTATTATTATATTTATGTAAATTAATTTGATTTTTTGGAGTCGGTGCCAGCCAAGCCAAGTTCAAAATTAAAATTGTTTATCCAATACAAATCGTAACAAGATTCAGCAAAACCGTTTAGGAAAAATTTCCATTCTCAATCAAACATGACACCATCCTACATTTGAAAATCTGTGTTTGACTACGATTTTTTTTACATAATAGCCTGTATAAACGCATTAATTTTACAATAACCCTTAATTTAGCACACATAAATACAGCTGATCTCACTTGAAAATACACGTTTATAAAATCAGATGAAATGTTTCAAAAATGGTAAAATTCAAATTTTTTAACTAAATAACAAATCGTAATAAAAACTCATATATATCTGGATGTGTGTCTGTTGGATAATTATACTTAACTTCGTTTGGCTGGCAACGACTCCAAAAAATCAAATTAATGTACATAAATATAATAATACGCATGGTAAATACAATGCTCTTAATTTAATTTCTTATTAACTATTATGTAAAAAAATTATTTTTTACTTTGTAGTAGTTTTTGAAGTCGGTTTTATTTTTGGTAAAAAAGTTTATTACTTACAAAATATTTGTATTTTTTTTTTTTTTGAAAAAATAACAATATTTAATTTAATTTATTTATTTATTTTTTAAAACTACACGACAGTTAAAAGCTGCAATGAATTTTATTTTTATCTGTCTCATTCTCTAAAAACCTAGATTTGAAACTTGATGCAGCTAAGGATTTATAATATACATTTTTTATTACTTCAGTTTTATTTTACATTTTTATATATTTTTAAATATTAAACCTGGATATCAAGGTAATTTCTTTTATAGCTCTTATGCGAATATTTTTCTTTCTTTCCGTTTTATTTTTTACGGAAAAAAATGACAAACCACTCTTTCTGACACACACACATATTTATTCTTGATAATGGTCAGAAAATATAACAAAAATGGTAGATCGGCTCAATTTATTTAATTGATAATTACATGCAAAATATTTTAGCTTAAATATTTTAAATATAAAATCATTATTTTTTCAAAATATTATTGATTGTTAAATTTCATTTAATTATAAAGCATTAAAATAATAATAATAATAAAATAAAAATCCTATAACTTCTCTTCTTAATAAAATGTGTCATTGCTGAAATGAATTATCGACAAAAATCTTACACCTTTTGCCAGGCTTGGGTTAGAACCTGTTCCCGCTACAAAAACACTGAGCTTTAATATGTCGCGTTAACCCGCTACAGTAGCAGGAACTCATTTTTCTACCTTCTAAATTGAAGGGGTTCGAAAAACAGTTGACGCGAGTTGTCTTGAATTAAAGTTTTCATCGCACAGAAATAGGTTTGTGTTTTAATATTTATGATACCTTACTTTTTCAAAGAAGCAGCTACAACTTAACATGCTAGTTTCCCAATCTTCGTGTGTAACTATTGGCAAATCATGAGACGGAGATAACTTTAGCTATAAATAATTGTGTTTATCTTCTGTGTGTAATATGACGAAAACAATATGGCACTCCCGAAATAAACCGTATCTAGCTCACACAGTAAATTTTTGAATTGTTAATTATGCTGAAAGAGCCAAATAACACTTTGTGAAAGAAAGAAAACCTAGTTTACAGTAAGATCGAATAGTAGACAAACAAAAACAACATATACCTGTGATGTGATAGTTCAGCTGAGCGAGCATCTTTGCGCATGTGCAGTGCGTCACTCCAAAGGAAAACTTGTACTTATGTACTGCGCATGCGCAACTGTAGAATTTTAATTTTACGGCTAATTAATAAAATATTTCAACAAACGAATGTACGATAACAAATTTATGGTCAAATATCTTTCATTAAAAAAAAAAAAAGATTGGCGTAATTTGATGCAGTAGTTTCTTCTCATGGGCTGTAGAAAGAAAACGCTTAGCGTTTCAAATATATAGATTAGATATACACTATATTGCCATTAATGACCGGCAACTTTCAATTTTAGACATTTTGTCGAATATTTAAAAATATACTCTGCAGATACATCTGGAATTTCAGGATTAAAAAGAACAGGTATGACGTCATATTTAGCAATGTCGATTTGTTAAGGGAGGCAATTAGGGGGCCAACAAAAAATCAAAGAAAAAATAATACTTGGATCACCCTGTAAAATAAAATGCACAAAATGATCTACCGCTACCGAATATAAATAAACAGACATTGTGCAATATGTTTAATCATTTGTGTAAGTATAGCACGTATATTAATAGAGATATAGCGATTTATTTAAAAAAATTAAAAAATTCTTGCATGTTTTTTGCTTATAACATGCAGGGTTTTCAACCAAATTTAACGCCGGTTTCAGAAAAATTGACAAAATATAGTAGAAACAAAGTAGTGTGATTGGAATATAAATATGTTAAATATTTTTAGGAAATATGAGCAGTTGTATGAAATAATTTGTATCTACGCATGCGCGAACGATAAGAAGGATCATTTTACATAATTTAATAGTCAACTCTATGGAGCAACTTATTTAAAAAAATCTAGTCAAATATCGTAAAAATTCAGAAAGATATCGGCGTTAAAGTAAGCAAATTTTTAGTTGTTCTCTAAAAGCAGCTGAATGACAAGTGGGTTTACACAAATTTTCATTTTTTTATTAACTGACTTTCAGAAAAGTGTAAGTATTTAGTGAGTATCAACGAGTAGATTTGGAAAAAATACTTCGATTTTGATACTGCTTTTGATCGTGGTATAGGCTCGTTCAGGTGGTTATCCAAGAAGAACTAAAGCATCAATAAGAAATGAAAATTTTAAAAAATTAAAAATTAAGAATGACAATTTGGGGAAAATTCCTTATCATTCAGCTGCTTTTAGAAAACAACTAAAAATTTGCTCACTCTAGCGGCGATATCATTCTGAATTTTAACGTTATTTGACTAGATTTTTTTAATAAGTTGCTCCATAGAGTTGACTATTAAATTATGTAAAATGATCCATGTTATCGTTCGCGCATGCGCAGATAAAAATTATTTCACACAACTGCTCATATTTCCTAAAATATTTAATATATTTATATTCCAATTGCACTATATTGTTTCTACTATATTTTGTCAATTTTTCTGAAACCGGAGTTAAATTTGGTTGAAAACCCTGCATGTTATAAGAAAAAACATGCAAGAATTTTTTTATTTTTTTAAATAAATCGCGATATCTCTATTAATATACGTGCTATTCTTACACAAAAGAATACACATATTGTACAATGTCTCTTTAATCATATTCGGTAGCGATAGATCATTTCATGCATTTTATTTTACAGGGTGATCCCAAGTATTGTTTTTTTTCTTTGATTTTTTGCTGGCATCTAATTGCCCCCCTAATCAAATCGACATTGCTAAATATGAGGTCACACCTGTTCTTTTCATTCCTGATATTCCAGAAGAATCTGTCAAGTATATTTATAAATATTCAACAAAATGTCTAAAATTGAAAGTTGCAGGTTTTTAATGACAATATAGTGTATTTTATTATTGTAAACAACTACGTGGACGTTCCTTTGAAAAAAATAGCTTTGATTCCCTTACCAAAAGAGTTAAAATCCAACCCTATCCCGAAACAAATACGATCATCCCGACCCATGACGAAATCAAATTACTGAAAACCCAACAAAACCCGAAACGTCTGTTGGTTCATTACAACGGGGCAATCTGCAAATTGAGAAAATATTAAAATAAAATCGAGTAACCCATTCAAGAATTATGCGTGGGCAAACATAGAAAAAAAAATTGTAAAACAACCTTCGTTGTAAATTCTTTAAAAAAAAATGAGAAAACTCAAAGAAGAAGATGTTAAAATGAAAAAATATATAAAAAATAAAATCAGCAAAAAACGAAGTATTGAGATTGTTTTACAACAGAACATGAAATTTAAATTCTTGAATTTTTTAGCACTTCCTCATTGTTTGCAGTTTTATTTTTATTTCATTTCTTGTAAAATAAAACGACTTTACGTCTCTAGGGTATTTCTAAAGAAATCGAACTAAAGAAGTTTTTTCTTTTATCGTCGTGTATACTTTTTATTCTCCATTTTCTTTTTGCGTTGTCACTGTGAAACTTTAGCTTTTAGCATCCTAAAACAAAATAAAATAAAGTTGTAAAATTTTAAGAAGACGATAATAAATATCATATTTCAGCTGTTTAAAGAAAACTTTTTCCCCAAAATGCATGACAAAATGACCTTGTTGGATAAAATAAAATAAAATAAAATCATTATAAAAAAAATCGT
The DNA here is from genome assembly GCA_963932465.1 of Maratus speciosus. Classification (NCBI taxonomy): domain Eukaryota; kingdom Metazoa; phylum Arthropoda; class Arachnida; order Araneae; family Salticidae; genus Maratus; species Maratus speciosus. Next base: position 310,019,248 of record OZ010800.1, read on the forward strand.
AATTTTTCGTGATATTAATGTTTTATCCCCCTTTTTTTTTTACAATAAAACAGTTTTGCTGATAACTAATATGTGCAAGTGCAATAAGTAAAATCTTTCTTAAGAAATAATAAATTAAATACAGGGTGGGTAAAAATACATATAATTTTAAAAAATCATAAAAAGCTTATATATAATGATACGTGTGTTTTCAAAATTTATGTTTCATTGCTAAAAATATAATAATGGGTTTTTTTAACTGCCAAAAATTTCGCAGTATATATATACATTGGTACTTCTTTGTTATAGTGACCTCGGAGGATGAACAGCCAAATGACCAACATACATTGCTAAATTGTAAGACATATATAGCGTTATAATACCGTGTAATGTATATGAAATTTTATCTAACATATGATGTATATGACATGTGTATGGTGACGTATATGACTGACATATAAGGCACAGACAATATGTATACATTTAAATATAGCACCAATTTGTGCATTTAGAGTATATATATGCATATATATGATGCATATACAATACTGGAAAGAAGTTTAGGACCACCAGCTAAAACAGTAAAGCTCGTACTTTAATTAAAATCTAATATAATAACAAAATTATACTACTAAAGTTATGATAGTTTTGTTATTTATTTTAAATTACAATAACTTGTTTTGAAAAATACAGCTAAAATTAACTTCTGCATAACATAACTTGGTGGGAAGAAGTTTAGAGCCAGTATATTTATTATTTAAAATTACACATGTAAAAGATTTGTACATTAACTTTCAGTACCTTATTTGTTTCCCTTTAATACGGATGACTTCCAGAAGACGCTTTCGGAAGGATTTGACCAATTATTTGCATGTAAAAATGGATATTTGGTTCTATGTTTCCAAAATGGCTGCTTTCAATTCAACAATCGAATCGAACTGCTTTTCGTTGGCATAAATCTGATGAACAAGATTCCCCACAAGTTTTTTATGGAATTTAGATCACGACATCCAACTGAAAAGTCCAAAGTTTTAACTTTGCTTGCAAATAACCATTTTGAAGTTGACGAAGACTGGTAAAAAAAAAAGGGTTATATTGAAGCAACTCCAACACGTGATCCATAAATTCATCTTTAAGCGTAAGAAAATTATTACCAAGAATATGTCAATAGTCAAAAAAGTTCATATTTGTCGATGAAATCCTAACTTGCTTTTCCTTTTGAATAAAACTTACCCAAATCATCACTAAGTCATCACCTTGTACACGTCTTGAAAGCAGATATGGCTCACTTTGTAAATCATGCCAGTAATATTTTAAACTAATTTATCCATAAATATTGAACTTTTTTTTCATCCGTAAAAAAAACAATTTTTGCCATATTTTGCATTTTAAGACATTCGATGATACGCAGGTTAATATTGCATCAATGTGATTCTTTTGTAGTTTTGACTCGTCTTTGAATTGAGCATTTTATCAAGCATTCGGAAAATTTTAACACATTTATAACTATTCTTAACGTTACTGAGATTTCTACAACAGATTTTATAGCAGTAGAATAAGAACAATCTTGAACAGCCATTGTAATAATGTTCCGTTTATACCGCGCTGAGAGTTTTGATAGACGCCCGTTTCTTTTATTTATTCTATAATTCATTGGATCTGAAAGAACAAGGGACACAACGGTTGCAATAATTTTTATTTTTTATTTCAAGGGCAATTTGGTATACACCCAGCCCGCAATCCAAAAAAGCCGTTATTTTATTCTTTTCTTCTTCAATCAATGATTTCCCGCGACCCATACTCAAAGCAGCAGTTGCTTATCCAAAACTTCAAATCTAGTGACTATTTACCTATAAGCATCAGCATAGATGAGTCCCGCATAAAATACTACAGTCAGGACGTAATGTCATTATGACAGATTTAAAAGAAGCTACTGGCCCTATATATATTTCTGTTGATCACTATTTTGCGATTTTAACACTTGTAGATAAAAACACTTTTCTACATTTACAATTAAATTAAATTCCCATTTATTTAAATTTTAAATAAAATATAACTTTATTTTAAATTTAAAATAATTTTTTAAAAAATCTCTCTTTTCTGAATTAAATCATCCATTTTGTATTTTACCAGTGTCATTTCTCAACTGCAGTTTAAAAAAAAGGAAAAAATGGAAATTATAATAATAATAATGGAAATTATTGTCTGAGATGCATTCAGTTCAATCTCGTGTCTATGCTTAGTCAGAATGAAATAAAAATAAAAATAAAGTTCTGTCTTACGTACCTCGGACGCCTTATATGCATTTCCATGTACTTTATAAAATCTGTTGTATTTCCTGCCTTAGAATAAACAAAATTTGAATGCCCTCATTAGGGTTGCAATAATATTTTTTTTGTGTATTTTTGTAAATTTAGTAGTGCTTATGGGCACCCTGTTGGCGTGTAATGAGTTTCAATTACTGATTTGTTTTCATGTAACGATTTTTATTTTGGTGATTTTGAAACTCACCATGACTTGATCTGATAAAATTTTAGCGTTAAAAATGTGATTTTTAATCACTTCCATTGGCCTTCTAACTGTATAGACGTGTATTCTATGTGAGGCAACCGGTCTCATCTCATCTCATCACTTCAATATTATCTCATCTCATTAAGAATAAATAAAACTTATGCTGCAAACTTCACCTCTTCAGTTTGTTTGTATTTTGCTGGCTTTATGGGGAATGGTCTACGAGTTCCTGCATAAGGGAATCATCGTAATCTATATTAATAGATGAAAATTATTCCAGAGAGAAACATTCGCCTTGCATACAATATTTCAAATGAAAATAAAATTTCAAAAATCAATTGCTTAAGAGGCGCAAAGGCCAACATAGTTAAAAGCATTCCGTTCCGGGACTAAGCAATTACTTTGAAATTTGATTTTCATTTGAAATATTGTATACAAGGCGAATGTTTCTCTCTGGAATATTTTCCATGTATTAATATTGTTTCTATCGATGCTGGATTAAATTAAGTTTCGTGTTCGCCCCAGGTCGGTGGCTCACGTTAAATATTCCGTCTTGTGCTGCGTTTGTAGCCTTGCCAACATATAATAGTGAGAAATTTTCCAGGCTGGGTATCGTTTCATGTGGTTAAGTCGGTAGAACGTCAATGCGCTATACTGATGGCCAAGTTCGAGTCCCGGCATGGAAAGTTTTTCACTATGTTGGCCTTTGCGTCTCTTAAGCAATTACTTAGAAATTTGATTTTCATTCGAGCATCGTAATCTACTTAAAAAAGAAGAAAATATTTCACCATTTGTCTTAAAAGTTATCCGGCCTTAGACTAACTTCCTCATAGTGATCTTCTTGAGGAATTCGTAACTGCAATTTTCGCGTAGTTGTAGGGGGGCACTAAAACATGTGAATAACGAAAATTCTACAGAAGAATCAACGGATTGCACTTTCCTGAGAAGCGTAAAGGAGGCTACTTAAAAAAGAGCAGATTGCTCGTTGGATCGTTTATTCGCAGGAAACGAAGTTAGAATGCAGAACATGTATTGGAGGTGATTTTCTAATTTAAATTTTTATACTGTTGGAAATTTCGAAAAATGCTTCATCCGTTTGTAAAATTAATCCTAATTTGCACATGTTTTCGAAAAATGCATTCGCTTCAGGGGCTTCTATGGGTGACATTTTGAACTAAAAAAATTTTTTAACACTTTCCAACATAGTTGAAAATATATCCGTCATAGTTTTTATGAATTAGGTTTGTCTGGTTGTCTGTCTGTCCGTCTGCCTGTCTACCGCTTTTCCGTGCTGTAACTTGCTTAAATATACTCTGATGTACCTTGAATTTATACAGGGTGCAATATGTTATCTATCGCCGACCTTTAATTTCTCAACCGTTGGTCGTAGACATATAGTTCCAATTATAAAAATCTTTTCAAATGAAGTAAATATTCATGTTGTGGCATTATTTAAAGCAAAAACTCAATTTTATAAAAATTACGAAATCTAACTTTTTATACGGTCCCCCAGTCCCTATAGGTATATTTAGTAAAAGTTTACACATATCATAACAGACATAACACAAAAAGTTTGATACTTGCACTACAAAAATTGACATAGCTATTAAATTTCAAAGTTTGACATTTTTGTACCTGATTTTGTCTTTCAAAGAGGGATCGTTAAAAGATGAATTAAAGTAATTCGAGATCAAAATCAGGGTGTAATGTCCTTTTTACGGCGAAACCACCTTTAGCCGGTATCGCCCAATTGGTATATCACCAAAGAGGGTTATTTCATTTAAAATTTGAGCTGACTTTTAGGGGTCGTATACAAAGCCAAGAATGAAATATTGAAATTAAGCAGAAAAATAAATATCAATTTATTACGATATCAGAAAACAGTCTACTATAAAAAATGAATACATAAAACTAGAGATACTGCTCAAACTGTTCTCCATTGGTGGCAATGCACAATTGAATGCCTGACAGTACTGAGTACTGTACACGTTATAGCATAGCAGGTGTGCAAACTGTGCGACAATCAATGATGATGCGGTGCTTCAGATAAATCAGAGAACTGGTGTCCGTCACATAGACCTATGCCTTGATGTAATTCCAGAAGTAGAAGTCCATGGGAATCAAGTCCGGCAAACGCGGTGGCCACTCTATCGGATCACCATGTCCAAGGATTTGTTGATCGAATTCGGTGGCCAGATACGCCCGGACGTTTGACGTTTTATGCGGAGAGGGGCCCATCATGTTGAAACCACACTCGGTATACATGTCGGAGAGGCAGCTCTGCATACCAGTCACGTTCTGTGATTTGTAGCAGATGCAGTTAAATCGCCCGTTAAGGCCCCATCGTAGAAGATGGGTCCAACAAAGTTGGATTCCCCATATACCTCACCACACAAGTGCGGGCGATGTGGAGGTTTTTCAGAGACAAGTAATGCACATTGTGCACGTTCACAATGCCACCCCGTATAAAAATTGACTCATCTGTCCACAAAATGTCACAAAGGAACGACGGATTTTTCTCTGAAGTGTTGAGCATGAAATTACAATAATCAAATCACCGTGTGTTGTCACTTAGCATCAATGCTTGCACCAGTGTCGGATAGTATGAATGCGCATCATGTGCATGTAACAAATGCCAGACATGCTGACCTCATGCTTCGCTTACTTCCGTCGTGCTCAGTTGTGGAATTAAAAAGGCGAATGTCAGTACTTCCTCCGGCGTCAATCGAACATTACACCTTGCCCATCTACTTCTTCTGGGTCGTGGTGAAACAGAGCTGGTCTCTCTAAGATGGTGTAATGCATCAGTTATAGTTTCATGTGTTGAATGTAGATCCTTAGGGAAACGTTCTGAATAAACACTCGCAGCCTCTCTGGTATTCCTCTGACATTCACCACAAATAAGTATAATTTTGGCATATTGCATGTATGCGTAGCTTGCCATCACGATCTCAGCGCTGGCTAGCATGTCCACAGCTAGAAAGCTCGTGTTTTATCCAGAACATATGGAGCTGCCGTGCTATTGTAATTTGCATAATCCCAGTTTTCATTCTCGTTATCGCTCGGGTGGTCGTTTCCATTCCGCTGCTACTCCTTAGTGAGTATGTTTTACTTTCCATTTGTCGATTCAACCCACTTTGACGTTTGAATGCTGTTCGATTGATATTTATTTGTTGAATTTCAATATTTCATTATTTCGCTTTGTATACGGCCCTTAAAAGTCAGCTCAAATTTTTAAATGAAATAACCCTCTTTGGTGATACCACAATTTGGCGATAACGGCTAAAGGTGGTTTCGCCATAAAAAGGACATTGCACCCTGATTTTTATCTCGAATTGCTTTAATTCATCTTTTAACTGATCCCTCATTGAACGACAAAATCATGTGAAAATTTAATAACTGTGTCAATTTTTGCAGTACAGGTGTCAAACTTTTTGTGTTATATCTGTTATGATATGTGTAAACTTTTACTACATATAACTATAGGGACTGGGGGACTGTATAAAAAGTCAGATTTAGTAATTTTTATAAAATCGACTTTCTACTTTAAATAATGCCACAACATGGATATTTATCTGATTTAAAGCATTTTTGAAATTGGAACTACAGCATAACTTCAAAAATCCGGCATCATCGGGACTGAGACTATGCCGGATTTTTGAAAATTCCGGATTTTTGAAGGAATGTCAAAAGTAGTAACTAGGAATATCAAAAGTAGTACTATATTCTTAATGGTGCCTTTAGCCATAATTTATTTCATTATTAAATGATAATTATGTAAGAAAAAGAGAAAATTAAATATAAAAATAAACTTACATTAATTGATATTTTCTATGTTACAGAAAAAATCTAATAAAGAGTGAAATTATTTCTTCTCGCGTAATTTCGGACACATCGATGTCAATTTTGTTTGCTGCATTTTTTTTTACCGTTCTTTAAGAAGTTTTTCTTGTATTTTATACAAATGAAGAATTTTTATTACGGATCTATTTCGGGAACACATTCTTGCTCTCCAAAGCAGATATTAATTCTCAAGTTAAATTTATGCATTTTTCTAGTGACACCTTTTTTTCATACTTGTTGTCTAAGTTCATCCGCATCTTCGGAGCTGTTACTAGCTTCATCGACATTTCTATTTAGCACAGCGTCAAAAGAGAGACTCCAAAGAACTTGTGAACTAGTCTTCAAGCCTTTGCTAAGCAACAGTGCAGCTCCCGGAAAATTTATTCAGGAAATAATCACCTCTGACAAATGAAAAAAATGTTAATTATTATTTTTTTTTCTTTTTTTTTCGATTTTGAAGTTTTTAATTCATAAATAACTGCTATTTTTCTTCTACCATAAGTTGAAAGTGACAAAGAAACGGAAGGGAAAAAGATGGTTTTGATGCCGGATTTTTGAATTTGCCGGATTTTTGAAGTTACACTGTATATGTTTACGACCAACGGTTGAGAAATTAAAGGTCGGCGATAGATAACATATTGCACCTTGTATATGTTATTTGGGTTTAATATGGCATATTTGGTGTTGAAATTAAAGTTTTTTTTTTTTGTTGTTCGTTTAGAGGAACACCCAAAATAATTCTTCTACATCGTGGTATATGGAGAAGAAACATTTGCGGATATTTTTATGATGTTATACTATTTAAAACATATTGAAATTGATATATATATCATAGAGATGATCTACCTGGCGCTGTTTATAGAATATAAGGCGCATAGATTTTATTGCTCATTACAGGGACAGACAAACATTTTCGCTAAAGCACTGCCTATTGACTTTAAGTGCATTTTCATTTGTGGTACTTGTTTTAAAATTCGATTAATTTTTTGCATAGTGTTTGGTGTGCATAAATTTATAGATCATATTCAGAGCTTGAAAAATGATCTCAAGTACATTTCCGTTTATCGACGGAAATTGCTGAATGGGAATTTCAACTGTGCTACGCGTTTTCTAACTGAACTAACTTTTAGTACACTATGTAGAATACATACAATTCTGTAGATCATATACAGGACTGCACGAAAAGTCTTGCATAGCTTTGCATTTTATAGCATTTCGGACTTTTAGGATCCATTGCAATCCTTTCTGGAGATACATTTTGGTTCCTCGAATCCCAAAATGTATCATCACTTTTGAGACCACCTTGCAGGACATTATTTTGGAAGATTATATATGATTCGAATTACCTTCTAAAATTATTGTAAACAATTTTGTTCTGTGGCAGATTGTTTTCTGCAGCAGCTAAACGATGCGTTTTTTTCAATACCAAAAACGATATTTCAAACCTGAAAATTTTCTTAATAAAAAAATTTAAATAAATACTAGATACCTACAAAACGTATTTCATTACTTTTAAAAATAAAATACTACATTTTCAAACCGAGGTCAATTCAAAACGTTTTACATTGGTAAATCAACATTAAATTATCAAAAATTTCGTTCACTGATGTTAGACGTTCTTCAATAAATAGTCCTGAAGTATAATGGTGTATTAAGTGAATAAATAAAAAATATATTATATAGCAGATATGTGTGAATATTCCGGTGGATTGACTTGTGCAATATTAGTGGGTCCACTAAGTTTCATGCCTCTAAATAATTGATTTCTTGTTTTACATTTATTTTAATTCATACAATTCCGGTTGTAAATACTCACATTATAAAGACTTGAATTTCAATTTATGTGAAACCCATAGTCCTTATAATTACTTTTACAGAATTATATGCAGTTCTCAAGAAAAGGAGATGTTTAATAAAAAAGTTTAATTAAAATATACTGATTTTTTTTAATGGGAATATAAGCCTGCTTATAGTTTTATCATAGTCAACTGAGCACATATATATGGAAAACTAGTACACAGTAAACCCCAATTAACGCAACGATACGTATTTAAAAACAAATATGCCAATAAATATGATCTAGTATTACCTACACTGTTGAAAATTTGCAGCATACTGTCCAGTCATTCGACCGTTTTTTGAAAAAAACGTTTTCATAACCGAAATTTAACTATATTCTGATCATAAAATGACCAATAATATGGTCAGAATAGTGTTAAATTACGGTTGTGTAACCGTTTTCGATAAAAACGCTCAAATGACTGGACAGAATGATGCAAATTTTTAACAGTGTATATTATAATAATCCAAGTCATGTGATTGTCATAAACAATTATGGGCTGGCCGCTGTGCTTTTGATATACAATGTGGCCATTTTCCTCAAAATTTGTTTTTAAAACAGCATAAAAGTTATATTTTCAGAAAGATCGTTAAGAAAAAACAGTGTTTTAACGATAAGTTACATTCAAATATTCTGAGATAACTTCAGTCGAAATTCGCTTGACAGCCAAATACCTAATTCTATCAAAGTAAACAAATACAAGAGAATCGGTCATTAAGCGCGATACAAGAATAAACCATGGAGGTAATCTTTCGAAAACCAAGAAATCCAGTGATGAATTTTGCAGCGCTGATGGGTGTCAGAAAAATAAATTGCTTCTATATGTCAATCGCAGTTTAGCATAATTCTGTTAGGTGAAGTGTTATACAATTCAACTTCCTTCGAGATCTATTCTTAACGAAGTTAAATGTGAAGAAATGCAACTCGTGTTAATGAATCAAATTTCAAAACAAAGTGTTAGTTAATTTTATACTAACGTATTAACCGTGCATTGGAGTTAGATCAAAGAAAATTAGTCTTAATCGACAATCTTATTTACTATTGTCAATGACCAATAGCGTTAAACAGTAATTTAACATACATTTACTAAATTCATAACGCAATTAAAAATGGTAAATAATAATACAAACTAAAACAATACAGAACAATAATTTAGTGTACCTAAATTAAACACATAACATCAAATTAACAGCTATATAGCTAAAATATTTAGCGCTAGTTGTTAAATTTTTTGCTGTATAGTATATCCACGTAAATGAGTATGAGACTTTTTTTTAAATCTCATACTATATCTGTCTATATCTATACCTAAATTATTCTATATTATACTTTAATGCTTCTGCAATTGCCTTTAATATCCCTACTACATAACACAGTGGAACCCCGAATTAGCGACGTTCACGGGACTGCTCAAAAACGTCGTTAAAAGCGGGAAAACGTTAAATCGGGGTTATAAGTAAAACAAAATGTATGTTATTTAAAACATCGCCGAAATGATAAAATCAATTTTAAATTAATTTAATAAAACATAAAATATAAAATAAAGCATTTGTATGTAACTAACACATTTTGTTACTCTAATCAGAAATCAAAACTTACATTATTTTGCCGTAAAAAAATCCGAGATTTTGGTTTGAATGTTTTTTTTTTAGATTGCAAACGCACAAGGGAGTCTCAAGCATTAGAACTGCATCCAATTCTTTTTCTTGAGTTTCATGTCCTTGAAGAAAAAACTCTCAGTTTTTGCAAAATAGCTTCGGCTTCATTGAAAGACGGCATTTATTCAACAACTGCACGATCTTTTTCATCAACGCTTTCATCCGAAGACGGTTCCATTAATTCGGCAATCGACAATGCTTTTGTTTCGCAGTCAGTACTTCGTAACACATTCTGCATACGATGAAATCCCTATCAAGTCCCGCTGAATCATGCTCAGTGGAATCGTTATTCCGTATGTGATTATAGGCAAACGGTTCCGATGGGACCTGGGTCGGGAGTCCACCTTTCTTGAAGCTGTGGGAGATGAAGTCACTTATAACCTTTTTCCATGCCGGCAATATCAAAAGTAGGGCTTCCAACACGTTTATCTTCTTCTTGGATTCGGGTTGGTCACCGGAATTGACACAAAATTTCAACTGAAAGAATGCCTTTCGTACAAGATGTTGTCTGCAAGCAACTTTAAAGGAATGAATTATCCCTATGTCTCAGGGCGCTAACATACTGGAACAATTTGGTGGAAAAAGTTCTAGGCCCGCATTTTCCAATATTATATTCTTGTGAGCCGTGCATGGATCTACAAACAAGATTATTTAACTGTTTACCAATTACATTTTCTTCTCCAGTTGCCGCGAATAATCTTTAAAAATAACTTCCGTGATCAAGGATTTTCTATTAGCTTTGTAACTTGTGGGAAAAGTTTTAATGTTTTTAAAACAAGAAGATTTTTATGTCCAATAACATGCGGAGCTAATATTTCGCTACCATCTGTATTACAGCACAGTAATACAGTTAGATGTTCTTTTTACATCTTTCCTCCCTTACATGATTATTCTTTTACTGTGTACTCTTATATTTAAGGAAATTTAAAAATAAGTCTGCCTCATTCAAAATATTCTGCGGAGTATTATTTTCTACCAGAGATGGTAGTGCATCCATTTTCCAGTCATCAACAGCGGCTTGATCGACGCTTGCGGTTTCACCACACACTGATCTGTATGCAAAGTTATGTTTCTTTTTGAATTTGTCGATCCACCCATTTGATGCGGAAAATCCTGTTATGTCTGATTTAAGAGAAATTTCCATAGCTTTCTCTCTTAATATTGCTCCATTAATAGGAATATTAGCAGAGTGCGCTTGGTGGAGCCATTCAATTAAGATTTTTTTCAGATCAGCATCTGAAGAAACTTTTAATCATTTTGCAGCATTTCCTATTGAACTGATTTTGTTTCAACGGAAGCTTGTTGGTATAGATTGTGTATAGAAGTGTAGATGTTGCATCCGCAGGGGATTTCGCCAATTCTGCTTCAATCCCTGAAAAATGCTTCTTTTTCGATAATGTTGGCCTTATCGGCAGTAAGAATCACTTCCGTTTTGCAGATATTTCTCGCTGAATGAAAACGAATAAAGTTTTTTAATGTTATCCTTCAGTTCAGTTTCGATTGGAAACCTAACACTCCTGTCCTCTAGCAAAAAAAAAATGATTATTTATTCTTCTAGTTTTTAGGTAGAAGTAATTTTGAATGCAGCAAGCAAACTGTAGGTTTCTTTGTCTTCCAAAAATGGAAGAAGTAACTATTACAGTAAACATCCTCTTATCCGGCACGTTCGTGACTTGAAGCATGCCAGATCACAAAATTTTCTGGATTACAGTATGCATGTCGAAACAAAAATGTAGAATTTAGAATTAATAAAAAATGCAGTAAAATATGCCTTTTTGTCTTTAAACAGCTTGAATGGAATAAAAAAAGACTACATAATGTAAAGTAGAACATATGTACATGACTATAAAATGAAAACGGGCACAACACAGTTAGGCCTACTCATGGAAGACATCTTGAACAAATCTCGAATATTAGTTTGTTTTGTAGTAGTATTCTCTCTTGTTGTTCTTTTTTTTTCAGAAGTCATTTCGTATGATGTGTAATTTCATAATTTCCGCATCGTTGAATGAAGTTCTGCTCTCAGAAAACTTGATAAATGCATTCAAGGGATAAGATGCTTGATTCCATCTAATGTTATTTAACTCGTCTATATCATCTTCATCAGCATCAACTTCATCTGTGAAAATTTCTTCTCTCGGCTTATCAAAATCTGCTTCAACCCACTCTTTTACTTCGTTTCGATTCAGTTGCAACATGGGGCTCTCTAAAGGCAAACAACCTAAGTCATCTTCTAGTTCATCATCAATTGTATCGCTTTACGTAACGTAATATTTTCGTCCATTACTTCAGGCCAAAGTTTATGCCATGACTTTTTCAAAGTTTCCTGTTTTCCCTCACCTCAAGCCAAAGTAGTAGCAAAGGTAAAGTCTTTAATAGAAAACTATTCTTAAAAATCTTTCAAATTGGAATCCGATACCAGTAAATTCTGTAAAAAGTAACGTCTGTAGTGTGACTTGAAGTTCTGGATCACCTCTTGATCCATGGATTGCAGCAAGGATGTGAAATTAAGATGAAGATAGGCTACTGAACTTTTACTAGATTCTAATTCTTCCTTATCTGTATGAGCTTTACAGTTCCTACAGCTGTCTAAAAACAAAATAACCTTAGCGTGTTCTGACATTTAAAAAACTTGTTTAACAGATAGCACAAAGTCTTTGAAGAACAAGATTTTTAACAACTCTTCATTGATCTAGGCACTTGATTGTGTTCCATTAGTCACAGGGAAGCGTTTTACGCCTTTTAAGCCCTATGATTCTTTGACTTTACTATCACAAAAGCTTTTAATTTGTGATCGCCGGATGAATTGGAGCACAGCAGTACTGTTAACCGATTTTTATTTTACTTAAAAATTTTACACTTTTCTAATCCCCAACAGCAATATCAAAACTTGGAAGACAACGTTACAGAAGGCCACTCTAGTCTGCATAATCGATTTGACAAGCTGTAAGTTCATTTTTAGAAACAGTAGACTTGAATTTAACTTTGAACTTTTCACCACCTACAACATCGGCAGATTTCAGCTCGCCAGAAATATCTAAATTTTTGATACCGTGACGAGTCTTAAAGCTCCTCCGCCAGCCTTCAGAAAATTTGCAATCAGTATCAATGTTCAAATCTCGATGGAACTGTTTAGCTTCTTCAACAACCTTTGGCCAGTTATAGGTTTACCCTCTGATCTTTTTTTTCTGAAAACCAATTGCGCAAGACCGAATCTAGTTGCTCTAATTTAGATTTTTTAAAGTTTACTTTTTACTTCGATTTTTTATAGTTTCCGATTCGTTCAAAAAATGTTTCAAATGTTCTGTTTCTCTGTTTTATATCTTAAATTGTAGACGACCTAATGTCATAATCTTTCATAACGATGTTCTTCTAACGCCATTTTCAAACTTCATCACGATTTCTAGCTTTTGAGACAAACGCCAAACAAAGAGTCAGATGTTTTCTTTTTAAAGACACGACATTAACTTTAAGACCCATGTCAGTTGCTACTCACTATAAAATTACTCACAAGCTCTAAAAACACCAAAACACAACATGTAAACTCGACGTTGATGCATGTGACTATCAGTTTGAACGTCTCTGAACAGTGAAACGTAAACTAAGACGCAGGGTAAGAACGAAGAGCAGAAACTTAACTTGAAATGTAAACAAACACGTTGTGACTGTCTTTGACCAGATGGTGCCCCTACACCCTTACCGATACATAATGTCCGGCACGACGTCTATACCTCGCTCCTTTGATGTTTTGCGATCGATATAAATTTTTATTTTTTTCCGAAAGTCATGACGGATTATCCAGCATGCCGTATCTTAGTATGCCGGATGTTGATTATAGTAAATATCAATTCGAAAGAAAGCAGAAATATACATAGAAAAGGTGCGAAATTCGTCGAAAGTAATGAATTGTTGTTCGGAAAAGTGTTTATTTTCATTTAAGAAAACGACGTTAAAAGCGGGAAAAACATCAGGATGAGATTTTAAAAGCCGGTTTTTTTTTAACATTGTTGGTATAGAAAATTGGTGGGACCAAGCTGAAACTACGTTAAAAAAGGGAAAGCGTTATATTCGGGAAGCGTTTAATCGGGGTTCTACTGTATTGCCTATAGAGTTACAATATAGAAAGTAAAAATAAGTGTCAGTTTTATTAGTTTTGTAGGCACCATTGTTGTCGCGAAGAATTTAACCATTTCAAGTGTAAGCTACTTCTGTTGCTGAACTTAAAATTATGGAATAACACCGGTATTGACTAAGAAATTTATTTGAAATTTAGTATAAGATTTTCTCGTGTACATTACAAAAAGCAAAACCTAATTCATAATTATGTTGCCTATGTGGCATTTGGGAATTAAAATTAAGTGGTATATATAACATTGATCTGCCCTTCAAGGGGTTAACTGCTGCGTATCTAAGAAGTCCATTGACATAAAGCATAAATGCCGTCATAAGTGGGATACACAGTTATGAAAACTCGATGCTTATATATTAGCCATGCGAAAATCTCGCTAACATATACTTTTTTGCTAATAGCAACCTTTATATTTTGCGCGTGAAAATTCAAAAACACTTCTTTAATGTTGAAATAAAGTGTTTTGGTTTATAGTGTTCTTATTTTTATTTTTATTTTTTTAGTATATTATATAAAATAAGTGAAGGGTTTATATGTTAAACGAAATAAATGCAATATAAATATGGTATGAGAACAATATAGAGATAGGTATGTAGAAGAATATCGGTAAAGTTTAATAAGATTGCATAAGACGCGCTAAAAGTGGGCCATAGTGACAGCAATTAATTAAAAAAAATTAATGTGACTATCATAAGTTGCTTCCAAAAAATTTTGTTCCACCAAACTGTGTTTAGAAAATACGTCAATTTGTAAGCCACCCGATTACAAACCTTAGATTATTAAGTATTAAAGGTTACCTGAGATAACACATTATCTAAGGTAATTATTTAAGAATAATGATAGATTTTCTAATCTTATTTAAGGAGGTCCGGGACACATTTCAAAATAACTTTTATTTATTGAGTTAAAAATTTGAAATTTTTTGTGCTGTTTAACCATATCATTTATAAACAAAATCACATGATAAAACTTCTCATAATTTTTTAAAAATAATTTTAAATTTTAAATTTATTAAAAAAGTGGGGTAATTTAAAATCGTTATAACTCGAAATATTATTTATAGGATCTGAATTTGTTTTCAGTTAAATAAACAAAAACATATAAGTTTTAACTTTGATTCAGCATTTTAAAAAATATTAATTTAAATAAAAATTAAAAATATTTAAAGTAAAAAAAAAAAAAAAAAAAAAAATGTAACTTAAAAAAAAAAAATCATATTTTCAAAAGTTAATATTTTTTTTTTCAAATTTACTAAATCAAAATTAAAGTAAACCAATTGAAAAAGGCATGTTTCAAGTTTGAGCCGTTTATCTTTAACGATCTTGTTCTTATAACAATCTAAATACGAGAAATGGTGAAAAACCCCATCATGAAGAAAAACACATTTTCAGAAGACGTTGTTTCCACGACAACCATTGTTTGAGAGCTAGATTTTGAAAACGAACCAAAACAAAAAAAATAATATTTCCTATTCCAGTTAAGATAGAAACATGATTTATACATCATTTTAAGCAAAAAAAAAACAGAGAAAGTTTTAAGGAAATAAAAGATTTTTAGAAAATTTGAAGATTTTTGTGTCCCGGATCTACTTAATCGAGTCTACAGCCAAGGTAATCGTGAAAAAAAAAACCTATTACAAATAGTATGGTTTAATATGTGGATATACATGAAAGTTTTTCACAAAATACACTTCAGTGCATCAAATCGTATTAGCTAAAACACACCAATTGTCAGTGGATACAATTACTTAATAGGTCTATAAATCTCCACAATAGCTAACTTATTTCAAATGATAAACAAACGGAGATAAAGCACAAAATACTAAGTGAGTTTATTAATTTTTGTCCAGAAATATTAATTTCATAACAAAAAGAAAATATAGACGAAATGCGGGCTAGATCACAAAAAGTTCTTGTTTTATCTATTAGAATCTTCCGATTTGGCGAAAACTAAGCAAGTCAATTAAATTATGAATAAAAGTAACATGTTACAATGCTTAGTATACATTTAAATGAAGTCAAACTTATTGCAAAAGGAGGCTAGTTTTATAGAATGTATTATAGATTTAAAATAATTTTCTAAATAAATGTGACTGTATTATTTATAAATCCTTTCTCCGAATAATTTGAAAAAAAATTAGCCGTTTTATATTTCAAACTTAACGAATTCCTGCGGAAGAGCTGAATTCATTTGAGACTATAGGTATCTAGTTATATATATTGTTTTTGCGCAGTTATTTATTATGACGTTATTAAAATTGAAGCTAAAGCAGTGTAAATTAAAAGAAAATTATTTAGAAATGAGTATATTGTTTTATATAAACTTATATTTCTGTATTTGGAAACAGGTACGCTAAAGATCCCAAAACACACACAGTAAATGTTCATTTCGTCTATTTTAATGTGCGTATCTTTAAAGGAAGTACTGTTTAATTAAAGTGTAATTAGACGAAGAAGAGAATTGATTTATGCGTTTCGCATGCTATAAAAGTCTAATGAATTTTGAATGGAGAACAATCTATGTGACTTTTGAAGAGTGTACTCAAACGCCCAGTTTCAGTTTTCGATTTAAATATTACTTTAATTAAATTAGAATATTCTTTCACTTAAAAAATTCCATTTAACACACTTCTGTTGTAACACATTTTAAATAAACAAGCAAGTAAGGTGTTTATCATAAATGTAAATAGAAAATCGAATATATTTTCATGCCTTTGCAAAATAATTTAATTTTAAATCTCCAAAAACAAATTAAAGCATCGTGGAAACTTGTCTAACTATTTCGAAATATTTGCATTTAAATTGGTTTATCTCAAAATTTTTAACTTTCTGTTTATAAATTCTATTTTGTATGAATGCATTTTTTTTTTAATATGAGTAACAGAAATAAAGAATACGTATAATTTACATTTTTCAAATAACTTTTATTTTTTTCTTTAAAGCAAGTTGTTTTCTGTGAGATGCATGTAGTTATATATTCATGTTTATTTGATAAGAAACTTCTTCTTAGTTTTAACGAAAGAAATAAAGTTGCATCTTAAATATATTTTTAATAGTATAGATAAGGACGTTTTGGCAACATTTATATATATACAATGATACGGTGTTGTAATCGAAGAGCTGAGTAAAGAACATTTTATGCTACATTTTCTTAAATTTTTTTTTAGTTTTTGATGAACGCGTTATGAGGTATTCGAGCACATGGTAAAGCTAATATACTAAGATTCTATTAAGTCTTAGAGATTTAAGACATTGTTCATAAATATATAATATTTTAATATCTAATAATGTAAATAATATTAATAATTTTTTAGATTTGGAATTTAAATATGGATACGTTTTTTTTTTTTTTTGTACACCTGTTAAAATTTTCAACACATGGTATCAAACAAATTATAAATCATTAACATTTGCAACAAAAACTTTCACTTCAATTTTCTTCAAATGTAAATTTTCTTACTTAACATGTTCTTCCACTAAGATCTTCAATAATGTTTTTCAGTTTTACATTTCATTTAATATCTTTTATAAGATCCTTAAACATTTTAAAATCTATTCGTAAATAATATAAAAAGATAAATGAAATGAAACATGAAAGTATAAATTACTAACATTATTTTCACCAGTGGAATTTGTTCCACCAAAATCTGGTTACTCCTGCACTAGAGAAAACTACATATAGAAAGTGTTTAAAAAATGAGATGAAACATGTAACAATACAGTAGAATTACGTGAAGTAAAGTTTAGAGCAACAAAACATTTACCAAATACTCCACACCGGTTTAAGTATCAAGCAGCGCTGTGCCATCAAAGATAAATTGCATGTGTTTGTAGGACAGGTTACGTAATCTGAAAACTGTGGACCAGATTATATAGCCACCTGGCGTATTTTAGCGATTGTAGTTTGTTGCAAAATTAAATACTTTTTTTATATTGACGCGTGTGTGGTAAACGTTTAATAATAAGTTAAAAGATCCTTTACAGTCTCATCTTTGACGGTAAATTTGGCTGTACAATTGGTCAAGGATTACTATCCCGCAAAAAACAGGAAAAATACTGAAGAATACTCTTTTACAGAAAGTAGTATAGTGTAAGATAAATTATAACACTGAATTACTTAGACTGAGAGAGAAAGAGAACTTTCTGCAAAAAGCAAAGATAATAAATAAAGCAAAATGTAAGCAATTCAGAAAATACAGCGAAATTTAGACGAAAATTATATGTGATAGTTGAAAAAGAAAATCAGTATTCAGGCTACTGTTAAATTTTAACCTTTTCTTGCGAAAACCAAACCTAGTTATAATAACGAATTTAATTTTGTGCCAACACATTATCACTAAAATACGCGAATGATTTTTTAAATCGATTACATAGCTTTTCTCGTTAAAGCATTTTAAACTAACAGATAAGTTTAAACATTTTTCAATGCGCACACGCCATTACTGCTTCTCCGGAATACTGCTTATCTGTTTAAACGAATTACAAAAAAATGTAAGATAAACTCACACGTTTTGTATTGTTTATAATGTATCGAAAATTATTGTATCGAACGGTGCTTGAAGTTTCTTATAAATTTAAATGAATATTTCAAGGAGATACTTTATGAATACATTTGAAATATTAACATTGAATATGGAACTTCATGTCAAGATCACAAAAAATCATTAAGTGACATCATATTTTACTGGCGTTTATTAAAAGTTTGAGAGCACTGGCGATACTACAATTAACGCCATGATGTTACTCTAAACAAAATAGTGAATACGTGAGAAAAACATGGAAATTAGGGAAATAATCCTATTGTGTCATCTGTTTAAATAAGTAATACGCATGACTAAGTTGGCTGAATGCCGCAGGCCTTGCCGCTGCAATGTGGCTACTATGTAATAAATTGTTTAATTAATATATATATATATACTATTATTATTTTTTATAAAATCATCAAAAAACAACTTATCACAAATTTAAGATATCTCTGTATTATATTATGTAACAACTTAAAAATAAACGAAAAATGTCAGAATGAAGAATTATAAATAGCAGGAAAATAACTTAAACTAAGGCTGCGAACGCACCATCCTTCTAACTGTTATCAGCGTCGGCGTCGATTGCTGTGGCCACGCGGTCTTTTTGATTTTCAATAACTTTAGCAGGAAAGGGAATGATGTCCTGCAAAAGAGGAAAGAACCTTTCCTTCAAGTAGAGTCGAGCTCCTTATCTCCTGACCCATTGCTGATTCCCCTCATTCTTTTGTGAATAAACCGCAGAACCATTCAGAATAAAAGATTTTCCACGAAAACTGGAGAATGAAGGCAAAACTCGCGTCTGTACGCAGCCTTACTCAGCAATTTCCCAAAAGTATTTCGGCCATTTTCATTTGGCGTTAAATTATTTAACACTTAGTGGCATTTTTATTCCAACCTATTGAATTATATATGATTTAGTAGAGATTTATCTGTTGTAATGTTTTTCTTTCTTAATCTTCGGATAAAATAAGCAAATGAAAAAGTCTTTTCTATTTTTAAAAATAAAACTGAAGATTTCCGTAATGAAGTACAAATGCGCGAACAACACAATAAACACAGGTTCAGAAGATTAAAAATAATACTTGTAGATCAAAAAATAAATTTTAATGGAGATAAGTGAAGACACACAGGTGTCCTGGGAGTAACCCCGCGGACACAGAAAAGTCAAATTATATCTGTAGATCATAAAGAGCAGGCAAAGAGTGATAGAGTTCACATTTTTCATTCCTAACTTTTTTGGCGAGAGATGGATATTGTCTAACTCAAAGACCTTGCCAACGAATGACCGTCACGTTGGAATACGTGGGGCAATTTAAATGTAGAGGAAAAGCCTAATAGACGATAATTAGCCAAGCGTTAGTACGTGAGAACGCAACAAAGAATTTGATGGCTGCCTATAGCATCGAAACGGGTGCAGTAAATTAAAGGTGACAGAAGTTTAAAAGTATATCTGGATATTATTGTATAACCGCTGGTTTAACCAAAGTTTTGATTATCTTTTACCAAAGCTTCGAAAAAAAGACAGATAAAATTGCATAAACCGATGCAACGAGAAAATAATCTTTTGAATTAAATGACTGTGAATAACATTCTTTTTATTATTTTCCTTAGTAGAGAAACGAGTAGAGTGAGTTATCTGGGAACATTAAAGTAATGCGAAAAGGGACATAGATTAATTTAACAGGTAGCTATACATAGAAATAGAACGGTTCATATATATCTAGATAGTTAATATTTTAACTACATACCGGTAATATCAATTACCTATAAAATATATCAAATACTTGTGATACAAAACGATACCAGTGCTTAATTTTTGGACATAATAAAGTTCGGAATAATCTACTTTAGACATTTTTACTCATCTGAGGATTCAAATGCATGGAATAATTAATTGCAATTAGTTTAATTTATACTGACAGCCAGATAATTTATTTAATCCTTAATAAGTGAAACATATGTAGTCTTAACAACTGATTTCGTTTATATAGAAAAACAACAGTAAATTCGAATAGGGATATTTATCTATGTATATATAAACCAGTAATAAACCAACAAAAAATCTAAAACACGAAATAAAATATTTCAAAGGGGAGTTAAAAAACATTTTTATTTTATAAAAACTATACAAATGATTTAACAAGGATACAAAAAGAGTTTGAAGATGGTTCTTGTGAAGTTTGTTATGTAGTGTAAGATTTCTAATTTCAATAAAACTAGCTCAAAGGAATTTGTTAAAGACCGATTTTTTTCCAGCCTTAGCCGGGAAAATGAAATATTCGCGTTTAATTCAAAATTCCGTTTTGGTAATTTGTTTTGCTAAATTATCCTACTAATTGTTTACAAAAGAAAATTGACTAGTTAAAAATGTAGTATTTCATTAATACAAAATGTTTATTATTGGGCGTGACCATGAATCACCAAAAACATTTTTTTTAACCTTCCTACCTGAATGAGTCTAATCGACCCATTTCTATAATTCATTCCATTCGATACGAAACGAATTTTTTTTTTGTAAAGTAAGGTAAATAAAAGACACCGAAAGCAACAATATAATAAATAAATACATTAAATAGTTTTTATAGAAAATTCTGGTGTGAAATGTTTTAATTGAAGTTGAGTAAAATTTTAACAGGGTAGGAAGGTTAAATTCAGATTTGTAAACCTAGATTACGCCCTGCACTGATTGAAAAGCCCGATTTTGACATTCAAAAATTTTCACCAAAATGAAAGCTGAAATTATCAGTGATCAATTCAGGGGTTGGTTTGAGGGTACTTCTCACTGGTGAGAATAAATGTTTTCCTCATAGGGTCTTTACAGTTCTCTTTATCACATTCCCCTAGAACTACATAAATGCCTATTGCACTATCCCCTCTGTGTACAATAATTTTTAAAAGATCCGTTTTAAAAGAATTTACTTACAAATGAGATTTTTTCAACTTGGCACAAAAACCACTGATAAGAAATAAATTGAGGACTAAGAATGGAAAACCCTGAAAGTCTAGAAGGGGGAATTTTTCAATAGAACGAAAGAAAGAAAAACTCCAAATTCTGGTACTTACAACGTTTTACATCTCATTCCTTTTGGGCTCTTTGTACTTACAGCGTTTTCTACCTCACTTCTTTTAGGCTCTTAGTTCAACACTTTAAAATGTAGGTACCTAGCTTCCTTTCGTTTTGTGTTTAAATATGTAATATTATCATTTGTAAACATTTCTTTTATGTTTTCATTTAATATTTTCCCCTTGCTTAGAAATATCCCATTGATGCAAGCAATAGCAACATGATCAAGTCATGTAATCGCTACCAGTCGCCGAGTATCTTATCACTGGCACTTTCAGAGTTCTCCACTTCACTTCGTGTGGCATATTCAGCGTTATCCACTTTACTTCGTGTGGCACTTTCAACCAGCGACATTTTTCTACTCTTTTTTGTACTATTTATACTGGGGTTGGTATTTGAAGAGTTCTCGTGTTTATTAAGCTTGGCATTTAAGACATTTTTCCGTAAAAAAAAAAAAAAAGTACGTCACCTTTTCAGGCATATTATACCCTCATTATCCCAGCTAGTAATGCAAAAGTTACTTTCAATACAGTATCAGACATAAATCTCGTATGATGTTCGATAATTCTAGTTAAATATATCTGTATATATCATATCCATTTAATCTTCGAATTTTCCGTCGAAAAAAACCGCCTTTAAAAAAAAATATGCTGAACAATTAACCACTTAATTCTCGCTTCCGTGATATTCACGGTTTCTGCCTTATATTCAGATTGTTTGATTCACACAAGTTTTATAAAACAGTATAATTGGCTTTATTGTGGTATCATTTTACCAGTCATTAAATAAGGTGAATATTTCTTTTTCAAAATAGTGGTGCCAATAAGCTATAGAATTTTTAAGCCGTAATTTAATACGACCGTTAAGGGTTAAATAAAATTTAAATAGTGAATGATTATTCATAAACGAGATGAAAACATAAATTATTTCATTCAAATTCAAATTTAAAATTTCAATTTAAAATTTTAAATATATTTTGTAACATTTTTTATTCTTTTAGTGTTTCATTATGTCAATTTTGTGAAAGTAAAATTTGGTTAATAATTATATGCGTTAATTTTTTTGTTGTTGTTATTTTAAAAACACACTTCTTATCTAAAAATGAATTTACATTAATTTTTAGAAGTTAATTCACAGACTGCATGTTTTAAAATTCTTTGTGCTTTTTCTTTTATCGCTCTTGTCACATTTTAATGTATGAATATAAGTCATTTTAATCCAAAGTATCACACTTCGTTAAGCGTCATCCATCATAAATTCAGTATAAAGATTTTTACCTTACTAAGTCTAACAAATCCTTGAAATGTTTTGTTCAAATACTTTTAGCACGATTCTTTGTGGAAATTTTCATTTTTTATAGAAACTTATTTTGTTTAGCATATTGAATGTTAGAAGATTGAACTTTTTCTCCTTGAAAAATGAATTTACTACCTCTTTTCGCAAGTAAAAATATTTTACTTTGTATGCTACCAAAAATATATTCGAACACTTTATATTGCTTTGAATCCATTTAATCATATTTTAGCGGAGTTTAAGCTACATTGAAAGTATTAGTTTTGTGCTTTAAGCTACACTAATTCATTATTCATTCAAGATCAAAGGACTTCTGTTTATTTCAAATGTTCAAAATCGAACATTTCTTACTTTAAATTGATTTTTTGCTTAAAATTTTACTTTTCATATTTCATATTCATCCTGATTTATATTTTTACTTTATTATGCTCTTGGAAGAAAATAAAGAAACGTCTTTACAAAAATTTCGTTAAATCTTGATTTCTTTCGATAAAATTTGTGCTGCAAAAAAAAACCAACTATTTAATATCTTTTAAATTTTTAAAAATGGAATATATTTATGGACTTCTTATATTGTGAAATGTTTGTTGTATTTAATGACTTTTAAGTCAGTTAATTAATCCCAGTAATTTGATTACAACCGATTAATTTTGAACAGAATTAATGTTGTTTAACTTTAAATGATGCGAACATCCAGAGATAATATGCTTTATTAATTTCTAAAATGTGTTGCATAAAACAGTAAATAAAACAGCTAAAAAATTATATATATACAAACTGTCGCATGTTTCGGATTCATCGAAGCGATTTTCAAGACACTAAAACATTCTACACATGCACGATCCTTAACCCATTAAAGTCTAGCGATACCATATGGTACCAGAAGAGTTTCAACCGTTTGTTTCAAAAGTTTGTTTGAATACCAGCATTTTTGAACGGAAAAATTATCTTCATTTGATTACTTAAACTTCGCAATAAAACCAAACAAAAATTGCTGTTAAAAAAAACTGTTGTGAAATTCAAGTTTTGCATTTTGAAGAGGAATGTAATTCCGGCTTTAATGGGTTAATGCAATGAATGGGTTATGCAGCATTGAAATTTTTCACATTCTCTCTCAGATTAATAAAGTGCATTTATTTTAATTTAATTTAATTTATTTTATTTTATTTTTATGTTTATTTTTACTTTATTCTACCTGCAAAAAACAAAGTATTCTAATCGGTTTTCAACGGATTTACACGTTTTACCGATCAGAGATCACAAAAAAACATGTTTATACAAAGTGATTGTCTGTCCATGTGTCTGTGTTTCCGTGTGCAGCCATTGTATCATCGAAAAGTGTATGAAGTTATGCATAAAATTGAACTAAATTTTTTGTGTATGTTTTTGACTATGATCAGCACGTCCTCCACTATTTTGGAAATATTCCGCCGAAAGTAGGCTCTGTAATAGCTATTTTTGTGCCATTTGCATTACTGTACAATCGAAAAGTGTATGAAGTTATGCATAAAATTGAACTAAATTTTTGGTGTATGTTTTTGACTATGGTCAGCATGTCCTCCACTATTTTGGAAATATTCCGCCGAAAGTAGGCTCTGTAATAGCTATTTTTGTGCCATTTGCATTATTGTACAATCGAAAAGTGTATGAAGTTATGCATAAAATTGAACTAAATTTTTGGTGTATGTTTTTGACTATGGTCAGCACGTCCTCCACTATTTTGGAAATATTCCGCCGAAAGTAGGCTCTGTAATAGCTATTTTTGTGCCATTTGCATTATTGTACAATCGAAAAGTGTATGAAGTTATGCATAAAATTGAACTAAATTTTTGGTGTATGTTTTTGACTAGGGTCAGCACGTCCTCCACTATTTTGGAAATATTCCGCCGAAAGTAGGCTCTATAATAGCTATTTTTGTGCCATTTGCATTACTGTACAATCGAAAAGTGTATGAAGTTATGCATAAAATTGAACTAAATTTTTTGTGTATGTTTTTGACTATGGTCAGCACGTCCTCCACTATTTTGGAAATATTCCGCCGAAAGTAGGCTCTGTAATAGCTATTTTTGTGCCATTTGCATTATTGTACAATCGAAAAGTGTATGAAGTTATGCATAAAATTGAACTAAATTTTTGGTGTATGTTTTTGACTATGGTCAGCACGTCCTTCACTATTTTGGAAATATTCCGCCAAAAGTAGGCTCTGTAATAGCTATTTTTGTGGCATTTGCATTATTGTACAATCGAAAAGTGTATGATGTTATGCATAAAATTGAACTAAATTTTTGGTGTATGCTTTTGACTATGGTCAGCACGTCCTCCACTATTTTGGAAATATTCCGCCGAAAGTAGGCTCTATAATAGCTATTTTTGTGCCATTTGCATTATTGTACAATCGAAAAGTGTATGAAGTTATGCATAAAATTGAACTAAATTTTTGGTGTATGTTTTTGACTATGGTCAGCACGTCCTCCACTATTTTGGAAATATTCCGCCAAAAGTAGGCTCTGTAATAGCTATTTTTGTGGCATTTGCATTATTGTACAATCGAAAAGTGTATGAAGTTATGCATAAAATTGAACTAAATTTTTGGTGTATGCTTTTGACTATGGTCAGCACGTCCTCCACTATTTTGGAAATATTCCGCCGAAAGTAGGCTCTGTAATAGCTATTTTTGTGCCATCTGCATTACTGTACAATCGAAAAGTGTATGAAGTTATGCATAAAATTGAACTAAATTTTTTGTGTATGTTTTTGACTATGGTCAGCACGTCCTCCACTATTTTGGAAATATTCCGCCGAAAGTACGCTCTGTAATAGCTATTTTTGTGCCATTTGCATTACTGTACAATCGAAAAGTGTATGAAGTTATGCATAAAATTGAACTAAATTTTTGGTGTATGCTTTTGACTATGGTCAGCACGTCCTCCACTATTTTGGAAATATTCCGCCGAAAGTACGCTCTGTAATAGCTATTTTTGTGGCATTTGCATTATTGTACAATCGAAAAGTGTATGAAGTTATGCATAAAATTGAACTAAATTTTTGGTGTATGTTTTTGACTATGGTCAGCACGTCCTCCACTATTTTGGAAATATTCCGCCGAAAGTAGGCTCTGTAATAGCTATTTTTGTGGCATTTGCATTATTGTACAATCGAAAAGTGTATGAAGTTATGCATAAAATTGAACTAAATTTTTGGTGTATGCTTTTGACTATGGTCAGCACGTCCTCCACTATTTTGGAAATATTCCGCCGAAAGTAGGCTCTATAATAGCTATTTTTGTGCCATTTGCATTATTGTACAATCGAAAAGTGTATGAAGTTATGCATAAAATTGAACTAAATTTTTGGTGTATGTTTTTGACTATGGTCAGCACGTCCTCCACTATTTTGGAAATATTCCGCCAAAAGTAGGCTCTGTAATAGCTATTTTTGTGGCATTTGCATTATTGTACAATCGAAAAGTGTATGAAGTTATGCATAAAATTGAACTAAATTTTTGGTGTATGCTTTTGACTATGGTCAGCACGTCCTCCACTATTTTGGAAATATTCCGCCGAAAGTAGGCTCTGTAATAGCTATTTTTGTGCCATCTGCATTACTGTACAATCGAAAAGTGTATGAAGTTATGCATAAAATTGAACTAAATTTTTGGTGTATGTTTTTGACTATGGTCAGCACGTCCTCCACTATTTTGGAAATATTCCGCCGAAAGTACGCTCTGTAATAGCTATTTTTGTGCCATTTGCATTACTGTACAATCGAAAAGTGTATGAAGTTATGCATAAAATTGAACTAAATTTTTGGTGTATGCTTTTGACTATGGTCAGCACGTCCTCCACTATTTTGGAAATATTCCGCCGAAAGTACGCTCTGTAATAGCTATTTTTGTGGCATTTGCATTACTGTACAATCGAAAAGTGTATGAAGTTATGCATAAAATTGAACTAAATTTTTGGTGTATGTTTTTGACTATGGTCAGCACGTCCTCCACTATTTTGGAAATATTCCGCCGAAAGTACGCTCTGTAATAGCTATTTTTGTGGCATTTGCATTATTGTACAATCGAAAAGTGTATGAAGTTATGCATAAAATTGAACTAAATTTTTGGTGTATGCTTTTGACTATGGTCAGCACGTCCTCCACTATTTTGGAAATATTCCGCCGAAAGTAGGCTCTGTAATAGCTATTTTTGTGCCATTTGCATTACTGTACAATCGAAAAGTGTATGAAGTTATGCATAAAATTGAACTAAATTTTTTGTGTATGTTTTTGACTATGGTCAGCACGTCCTCCACTATTTTGGAAATATTCCGCCGAAAGTACGCTCTGTAATAGCTATTTTTGTGCCATTTGCATTACTGTACAATCGAAAAGTGTATGAAGTTATGCATAAAATTGAACTAAATTTGTGTAAGTTTTTGACTATGGTCAGCACGTCCTCCACTATTTTGGAAATATTCCGCCTTAAGTAGGCTCTGTAATAGCTATTTTTGTGCCATTTGCATTATTGTACAATCGAAAAGTGTAGGAAGTTATCGAAATGTAAAAATATCAACGCTAAAAGCACCAATAATTTTAAATTTTAAGCATACCGGTTTCTGTAGCGTGTGGCATCTCGTTCTCAGTGCTAAGTATGGTGGAAATCTGCTCACACATATAGGAGAGATGGGTATTAAGTTAAAGGTTTATTGACCAACCACTTAACTATGACTATTAACATGAATCCCATCTTTCTTATTTATGTGAGCAAATGTCCGCCATCCTTAGCTCTGAGGACGGTTTGCTATATCGTACCGAAACCGGTATGCTTAATATTTTAAATTATTGGTGCATTTAACGTTGATATTTTTACGTTTCTATTATCTTGTACTAAGCTTAATCTTAATAATTATTGTATGAAGTTAATGAAGTTATGCATAGAATTAAATCAAATTTTTTGTGTATGTGTTTTGCTGTGACCAGCAAGTCCTCCTTCAATTTGGAAATATTCTGCCGGAAGAGGAGCTGTAATAATGATTTTTGTGCCATTATCATTATTGTACCATTCAAAAGTGCATGAAATTATGCACTGAATTAAACTAAAATTTTTGTGTATGTTTTTGGCTCGGGGCCTTCACGTCCTTAATCAATTTGGAATTATTTAGATTTTCGCATATTTTCTCGATTTTTCGTAATTCCTACATCGACCGCTTGCGCATTGAAGGGAACTTCGCATCCTGATAAACCAGCTACACGCAAACAGTGTATATACAACAGAATAACGAAAAACTATTGATTTTAATAAACATAATGATCGAGATTCACTCACTTTTACTACAAGTCGAAATTTAACATTCAAAGTTGGTGTAGTATTGAACTAATAATATTAAAGCATTAAAATTTGTAACTACATTTTAAAATATTAAAATGTATGAGATAGAAGCAAGTTTTGGAAGCGGCACATCCAACTAGTTGGAGAATTAAAAATATATTCTTTTTTAATTGTCTCTAAATAGTACATAAATTAGCATCAATGGATTCCAAAAGACAAGAAACCTAACTATTAAAAGCAATATTCGCATTTGAATGACTTAAAATTCTAAATATATTGCATTTTTCTCATAAAAGTACATTTACCAAAACAGATATATATGGATTAAAAAATTTCAACGATTACATTACTTTTTAAATAATATTTACGAGCTAAAATTTAAATGTTTATATATACTTAAGATAATATAAAATAGTATTAAGCTTTAACATCCCATTATAAAATATTCAGCCAGAAAAAAATTGCATTATTGTGAAACGGAATAGGTAAGATGTGATTATGTTTAATTTGTCTCAAGGGTGAATGTTTTGGATACATAAAGATATATCTCTACAATCCGTCCATTTGAATAATTTTATCTCTTTTTATTAGTCCTTAGAGAGCTTTTTCATGCTACATTCTAAGTGGTACATGTCATGAAAAAGTACATTTGCAGTAGGTATGTGAAAAATTTATTTCAGAAAATATTACAAAATAATATCAAAGTTTAAAGTTTATATCCAAAATTATATTACTTTTAAAACTAATTTTATTTAAAACGTTTGGTAGATACCGAATAACGTTTGTGGAATAAATATAGTATTTGAATTTAAAATTTGAATACAGTAGTGAAAGAAATTTATCGTGAGGTGAATAAAATACAAGAAGATAAAGAGGATGTTGGAGTCGAATATGATAGAGGAATTTACGTTTAGTCTGACACACTGCAATACTTGTCGTTTTTAACTAAAAAAATTAAACGCATAGAGGTCAAAATAAATTCCGTTATTCGCATTCAGTATAAATTTTATTTTCATCCATATGTAAATCCATCATCCATATATAAAATCAATAAAATTTCTCAAATTGAAGAAGCTGTTTAGAAGGGTACGTTCACCGGTATATATATATATATATATATATATATATATATCAATATAGGGTAGCAATCAATATTTATAATAACAGTTTTAATGATCATATGCTTTAGTCATCTATATTTATATTACTCTGATCTGAGAAGTCAATTGGGATAGCGTTATGGTCGTTTTTGATTGGTTATTGTCGTTCTATGTTCTGGATTTTAGATGCGGTTATTTATGACTTATTTGTACTGAAAAGTCCAATGGTTTCTTGCTTTTGTAGTTTATGCACTTAGGGTTACCATTATTTGGTTATGGAAATATTAAAGGAGGTTTTTGAGTACTGCTTCTCTGATTTGTACGTATTGTATATAATTATATATTTCAAACTCAAGGTATTTAATATTAAATAAATTATATTAATCAAGACTACTTTACTTAATTTAATTTATTATTGATTTTTATTTTACTATATTTTACTTATAATTTTTAAAATTATTGCATTTTCCAAAATTTTTATATATGGTAGTTCTTAGTAAACATCATCTCGATCCTGGCAAGATACACTCAGCATCTATGCAGTGTAGTGCCCGGTACAGGAACAATAATTGGGTTGTTCCTGGATCGTCATCCAGTGACCATTTATACTCTACCCCTCGTCCTTTATTTTTTCGCAAGTGTTTAAAGCTCGGTGCAAAACATATCCATACACTTCTCAGTCACAAATTGTCTCAGATCCTAATTTTTCAAATTTTTGTAAAGCCTTTAATGTTATTTATTGTATAAAGTGCAATTTATGTAACATGAAATATGTAGGTAAAACATCAGGTCCAATTCATAAACGTATCGATCAACATCGTTCAGACTCTAATAAAAACAAAGCAAAAAATATACAGCCTACAGCTGAAATTCAATATTTTCATAAACATCAATTTAAAAATACGACAATTGAAATCCTTCAAATTCTAAAAAATAAATCAGAACATCTTTATATGGAGTCATGATATATGAAATATTACAACACCATTTATCCATATGGACTTAATAGTGAAATATTCAATAGACCTGTTAAAGTCTTCACATCTATAAATAACACTATTGATTATTCTCCAACTTCTCCTTCTCCTAATCATAATTTAAATTGTAAAACAACACGAAACAAACGTGGAAAGGGTTCATCAACAGATGTATTTTCCAAAAAATATATCACTAAACAAATAAATAATCTCCAAAGTAACTATTTAAAGCATTATAACTGGTTATTAATTCGAAAATACATATTTGCTATTAAAAAGAAACAGATTGTAAAACATTTAAATGTATTTCTAAGTAAATCTTTCTCTAAACATTTCTCTGATATTTATTTTGATTTCATTATGACTTGGGTTAATCTTTTAAATATTAATTTACAAAAAAAAAAAAAAAAAAAAAAAAAAAAAACATAAAATTCAAAACACGAATACTCAAATGATAATAACTTTTTCAAATCAAATATTTAATAAAATTGATATCAATTCTATAATTAATGATAAAAACTGTTATTTTCCTATTAACACTAGAATGGCGGAAAAATCTTAGCTACTAGAACGGCGGGTAGGGGTCATTTTGACCCCACAATCAAACTACTGAAATAACATCGCTAAAGCAATTTTAAATACCATTCATTGGAAAAAATATGTAATTTCCGTGTATTTTATAATTTATATTTAATATTACTTGATAATTTATTGAGTTTTTAAAGTACTGTATATGTAACGACAACAGGGCGATCAATTGGATCACACTACTACTACTCAAAAAACTCATTAATTTTATATAAAACTTGATTTAAAATAAATGTTTTCACAAATTAAAACTAATATTAACTAAAATAAAATACAATTTATAATTTTTTTTTCATCTACTTACTCGCCGAATGATTCACTCTCTAAATCCATAAATGAGAAACGTGTTCTGTTGTTTCCGTTATTTCACTATAAGTGTAGCTGAATGGTTAGAATGTAAAACATTGCGTTTGAATTTTATTTAATGCTTAAAATACTCCAAATTAAACACACGGATTAGGAATTAATGTAGTTGATACAAAAATAATTTTTAACAATTTTTCCAGTGCATTATTCAGACACAACTTTGGAACACGATCCACAAAATCCTTGAGATTTGTTTCCATTGCATCTCTGTACTTGACACTTTTTTCTCTTTATATCTACTTCATTTTCGTGTGTTTTTTCTTAAAACTCAGGAAGGATCTTTGGGACTATTAAAGACATAAGAACCATCCTTAACTTCTCTCCTAATTTTAATAGAAAATCTCTTCTACTGATGGGCTTGCCTGTTACACTTTGATAAATTATCGCATTCACAGCTGCATGATCCAAAATATTGTAAAAGTTATGTACAGGCCATCATCTAGAAGCCGATTTAACGGAGTATTTTCGGCACATCTGATTACGAATATCCCCACCATATTTCGTTGCGTTGTATTATATTGAAACGGGAAATTCTTCAGACTGTCTTGAGATTTGACAGT
Source organism: Maratus speciosus (assembly GCA_963932465.1). NCBI lineage: Eukaryota > Metazoa > Arthropoda > Arachnida > Araneae > Salticidae > Maratus > Maratus speciosus. The sequence continues at coordinate 310,050,997 of OZ010800.1, forward strand.
ACAATGTAATGAGCGCAGTAGAAAGACATTTTTGTTTATTTTGGCTTGATGGATGATAAGGGTCATATTGTCATGTTCCACTATCTTCGATGAATAAAGAGTACTACAAATATTTTTCAAAGATAATAAAGAGTACTACGTATATTTTTCAAAGATATAGGAATTTCTTTTCTCTCCTTTTTCATTGTGCCAACCGAAGTTGTATTTTTAGCTTTTAGCATTTGTGCTAATTTGATGCTAGTAAAATAGTTGTCTGTCATAATATTCCTCCCTTTGTTTAGATGGGGATCTGTTAATTTCATGAAAATAAATCAGTTAAACTTAATTGAGGATTTGCGGTTTCATATTTTCCTAGAAATGGAAATCCATTCAAGAGGTACATATTTAGTATCAACGTCAACAGATAATCAAAATTTATCCCAAATTTCTCCGGTTTATTTGACATATATTGCGTAAATTTACATCTAGCTTTAGCTGGGAACAATTATTCATCAACTGTAATATTTTGTCCTTGTCGGTAGCATGTTTTGCAATTTTCAACAAATTATATGTTCAGAAATGCTCAACTGTCTGCCGTATGAATAATATTCGTACTCTACTTATAAAATCGACCCCCCCCCCCCTATGGTTACCACCTGCAGTAATTAATCTGAACTAACAAAAGTAACAAATGGGAAAATACTATTTCTGAAAAGAAATATAAGTCTGAAAAAACTTACCCTTTCTTTTTTTGAAATGTTGTGTTCAAAAGCATAGCAAAATCAAACAAAGGAATTATAACATACTGGCAAACCCCGCGGCTTTGCTCGAGTAATATTTGAAATATGCCAAGTGATATTTATATGTCTAATTTTTATTAAAAGGTACTAACTAAATTTTTGTTTTATTAAAAGGTAATATTTTATTTTATTAAAAGGTACTTATTAATTTTAGGAATAATTAAAAAAATTACTATTTAAAACACAGTTTGATTAAACATCATTGTTACACTGCATAAGGCAGAAATGAGACTTAAATTAATAAAACGAAATAAAACTAAATAAGTAATAATTTAGAAAATATTTTGAAACTTTTATGCTCAATTAATACGCTCATTTCAGTATTCATATGAAGATTTGAATTTTTTAGAAACCATCTTCTTACATCGTAAAATTAACCATCATGTCAAATTCCAAGTCCTAACACCTCTCTCAACATAAAGGGCTATGTTGAAATAGGAACTGTCACCATTAATTTGCCAACATTAATTTTGAAATTGGTTTGTTATTTCCTAATATTCCACAGAAACGTAATTTAGAAATCTTTTAAAGGCCTTTTTTCGAGCGTTTGTTGTTTCTGTAAATCCCAGGTGGTAGAATCATCGGCATAAAATATAGCCTGTGTAGGATCAGAGACTGTTACCATTGATTCGCAACTATTACTTTTATATTTGATTTATATTCCCTGAAATTGCGTAGAAATCGTAATTTAGGACTTTTTTAGAATGCTTTTCGCACCTCCCCTTCACTTCACCCCTTTTTAATTCGAATTTATTTTCGACAGTCCTTCGAGGGCATTTATATTTTATAAGTAATTATCATGCCATATTTAAAGTTTCTAGCCTTTTCAGTATCACAGAACTCGCAATTTACAAAGCTTTTAGCTACTGCAACCCTCTGGTGGTAGTGGCACAGACATAAAGTATAGCTTATGTTTGAGCAGGTTCTATCAACAATTTGTTATCATTATTTTTTTATCGGTTTGGTATTTAATAAGATTACATAAAAATTGTAATTTATAACGCTTTTTGCTCACTTCATCTTTTTAAATTTGAAATTTTCTTTCGACAGTTCATAGAAAGCAGTTGCATCTTGTAAGTAAATAACATGCCATACTTCAAAGTGTTAGACCCTTCAGTTATGCAAAAAACGCAAATTAGAACATGTTTTGCTTTTACAACCCTCAGATGGTAGTGACAGCAACATAAAATATAACCTATGTTATAGCAGGGACTGTCACCATTGATTTGCAACCATTAATTTTGAAATAGCATTGTAATTTCTTGAGATTGAGTAGAAATCGCAATTTAGAACGTTTTTAGAAAGCTTTTCGCGCATTTTCACACCTTTTTAAATTTCCAATTTTTTCGAAACTGTTCTTAAAGATCACTTATATGTAATAAATATGTACCTTGCCTAATTTTAAGTTGCTAGCCCCTACCGATCACAAAAATCGAAATTTGGAATGCTTTTTTGCTCCTGCAACGTCAAGGTGATAGTGATACCGACTTGAAATAGCATCTATGTTAGAGCAGAGGCTGTCAGCATCAATTTCTCACCATTACTTTTGAAATCAGTTTGATTTTTCCTGAGATATTGGTGACAAATCGGCATTTAGAACGTTTTTAGAACGCTTTTCGCTCATTTTGCTCCTGCATCTCCTCTGGGATAGTGGAAACAGATATAAAATATAGCCTATCTTAGAGCAAGATCTGTCACCATCATTTTAACACCATTATATTTGAAATCGGTTCAGTATTTCCTGAGATTGCATAGAAATTGCAATTTAGAACGTTTTTTACAACGCTTTTTCACCGCTTTTAAATTTCGAATTGTTTAAGAACTGTTCTTAGAAATCCTTTATATCTAATAAGTAGCTGATACTTCAAATTTCATATTTCTAGGCCCTTCAGTAACACATAAATCGCATTTTTAGAAACTTTTTTGCTCCTACACCCCCTTTGGGGTAATGGCACCGATATAAAACATAGCCTATCTTGGAGCAAGCGTTGTCACCGTCATTTTGATACCAATATTTTTTAAATCGGTTTGGTATTTCCTGAGATTGTGTAGAAACTACCATTTAGAACGTTTTTTAGAACGCTTTTTCTGCATTTTCACCCCTTTCAAATTTCGAATTGTTTAAGAACTGTTCGTAGACATCATTTATATCTTATAAGTAACTAATATTCAAAATTTATATTTATAGGCCCTTCAGTAACGCTAAAATCGCATTTTTAGTACGTTTTTTGCTCCTACTCCCCCTTTGGGTTTGTGGCACCGACATAAGATATAGCCTATGTTCTAAGTTGGGCGAACACCATCATTTTGATATCATTACTTTTGGAATCGGTTCGGTAGTTCCAGAGCTTACCTCCGACAAATAAACAATTTTTTCCTCTTTATAATAGGAGTATAGACAAATTAAAGATAATAATGTTGTGTCACCACACCGGTTTTTATCTCTCTGGGAGACAGTATGAATGCAATCGAAAATTGCTTATCACTGAATTTTTCTCATGGGTTCACAATCCTTCGAATACAAAGAGTATTTTACTAAAGGGGTCAAAATGACCCTTGCCCGCCGTTCTAGAAATACATACCAATATTAAAAAAACTAACAAATCTAGAAAGCTGAATTTTTTAAAAGAAAAATATGTTATATATTTAGGAAAAGTCAAAAAATTTCAAACGATTTCTTCCAACCAAACTAAAGTAATCAACGGACGAAAGTGCTCAGGTGTCAAAATGACCCCTACCGCCGTTCTAGTGTTAATAAATTGCATATATCAAAAACCTTTAAATATCCGAATACAATTGGTAGAAAGATTTTTAACTACAATGTATTTTCAAAAAATACAACTGCTCCAAGTAATTTTCCATGTAAATGCAATGACCCCACTTTAAAAAAATGCTTAAACAGTGATCATGGACATATAGTCACTGGAAATCTTAATATTGTTAATGATATTAAATTAAAAAAAAACTAATTGGTTATGGTACTAAATATAGACTACCATCTAACTTTAAGGTTAAATCTATTATCAAACAGTTTACATATGACATAGATATTTTTATTCATAAAATTTCAATCTCTTACAATAAACCTATTGAATATTTTAATCAATCGAAAATATTAGTAATTAAAAAATTAACTATGGCTTTAAAATATAACATTTCTGATCTGGTTTCTATTAACACAAAGCATTTTTTCCAACAAATTACTAAATTACAAAACAAACTACGTTATTACATATGTAGACCAATCTCCTAATAATTATGCAATCATATGTAAATCTTATTATCACCAACTTCTTACAACCTGTATTTCTTCTAATAAATCTTTTCATAAAACTAATGAAAATGTAATTGTAAATAATTGTAAAATTCAAATTTATTATAAACTATTAAATATTCTCTATACTAACTTTAATTATCCTTATTTAGTTCTTATTCCCAAATTTTATAAGACTCCAATTAAATTTAGGACTGTAACTATCGGTTGCAATAGATATAATAATAAAGCCAATAAACTTCTATTAGAAATTCTTAATCAATTATACACTGCTCAAAACAATTAAAGGATATTGCAGTTTTAGGTGGATTTTGTATCTGGTAAACTGTTTAGCTGATTGATACATGGTCGACAGACATAGTAGGTTATATGAGAATAAATTACACATGTTTGGCAGAAAAAAATGCATTTTATTGCGCATTTGTGTACTAAAGGAAAAAAACACAATTTGTGCATATGAGAAAAAAAGAATAAGAAAAGGTGTTTTCTTCAAAGAAAATCATTTTCAGTAGGGGGTATGGTTTCCACGGGCGGCCAGCAACGTTGAACACCTTTGAGGCATGGACTCAATGAGGCTATTAATGACGAGTTGGGGTATTCAGCCCCACTCTTCCAGAAGAGCTCTTTCCAGTTCTTGGAGAGTTTGTGGGGGTTGTTGGCGGCCAGAAACTCGTCTTCCTAGAGCGTCCCAAACGTGCTCGATTGGATTCATGTCTGGAGAACACGCTGGCCATTCCATTCGAACGATTCCTTCCTCGAAAAGGAAATCCTCCACCAGGTTTGCACGATGTGGCCTGCAGTTATCGTCCATTAAAATGAAGTTATCTCCGATTGCTGCAGCGTAAGGGACTACAATAGGTCTGAGGATTTCATCCCTATATCGGCGACCAGTCAGAGCTCCATCTCGAATGATGTAGAGGTCAGTGCGCCCGTCAATCGAGATGCCACCATACACCAACACTCCTCCACCGCCAAAATCTGACACTTTCGTGCACGAACGCAGGATTATTCCTACTGTCACGGTCCCTCCAGATGAAAATACGCCTATTATCCGGATGCACAGAAAAACGGGACTCGTCAGAAAACAGAATATTGCTCCATTCATTTCTCCTCCAGTTGACATGCTCGGTTGCCCACTCCCTGCAGTCGCGACGATGCCTTGATGTTAATCTAACACATACCATCAGTCGGCGAGCATACAGACCTACAGCATGGAGCCGGTTTCGGACAGTCTGAGTTGAAATCGTGGTGCCTGTAGCCGAGCGAAGGTGTTGTTGGAGAAGAGTAGCATTCATGGTTCGGTGTCTCCGAGCTGTTAACGCTAAATACCTATCTTCATTGGGCGTTGTTGCCCGTCTACGACCTTGCCCTGGTCTTCGGCCTGCACATCCACTCTCCAAAAAACGGTTCCAGATCCTGGAAATGACACTTTGTGACACTCCAATGGCTTGCGCTTTTTCTGCTTGACTTTGGCCCCCTTCTAACCTACCAACAATTCTCATAGCTTCTGAATCTGTCAAATGACTTCGCTGAGAAATCGTACTCATCGAAACAAAGCAATCACTGAATGCCGATCATCCTTGTCTTCATTCTCTTTTATCCAGTTGAAAGTCAAATTTCATTCGCTGCCGCTGAAGCGACGTTTTTGACGTCGAACTCAAAATTTGCATACTCCACAGTTTGAAAACCAGAAAAATTTGCATTTGTGATTCTCTTCTTCTATTTTCGGCAAAAAAATTTCGTTTATATCTTTATTTTATATAAAACTTCAAATATCCTTTAATTGTTTTGAGCAGTGTATATACTGACTATACACAATGATAATACAGTAATACGCATTGTATAAAAAATAGCTATCAACTGGTCAATATTATGAAAAATCATAATTGTGTATATAATATAACGACATAGGACTACAAAGATCTTTTTAATAATATAGACTTATTACTTTTACATAATATTATAAATGCATTATTTAAAAAGTATCATAAAAAATTGGATTTACCATCTAATATAGATATCGCTTATTTTAAATCTTTAACAAACTTCATTATCTATAATAATTATATCTTCTAAGATAACACATTATATTTACAGCACGTCGGTATATCACAAGGTGGTTGTACATCCAGTTTATTATCAGACTTTTACTTATATCACTATGAACGTACTTTCACTAATAATAATCTACATTTATATCGTTATATTGATGACATAATTTTAATTGCCACTGATCAAACTAAAATTTCTCAATTTCCAGTAGATTATCCCACTAATTTGGAATTAACGGAAAACCTCATATCTCACAATAGAATTAACTTCTTAGATCTTAAAATTACAATAAAAGACAACAAAACAATAACAGATTCATATGATAAACGTAAAGAATTTAAATTCAAAGTTAATACATTTACAAATTCTAAATCTTGTCTTTATCATTCTGTATATCGAAATATAATACTTAATCATTTATATAGAATAAATGTTTATGTTCTTCTCACCTAATTAACAATAATATTAAAAATCTAATTTATGATGCATTAAATCATGGTTTTCCAAAAAAAATTCATATATTCTTTAATATACAATAAGTACTTACATGATCTTTTAAAAAACAAATTAAGACACGCGTAAACAAAATTACAAAAATTTTTATAAAATAAGAAAATATTTATAAAAAATGAAAAATGTAAAATAATAATAAAAAATTACTATAGGATGGTTGGGTGGGTAGATGTTAGAGTACGGAGGAGGGTGGTGTTGTTTAGATAATACGCAATGTTTAGTTTAAAAAAATGATGGGGCATTTGAATTATAACTGCATTGCTAATGCACTTATATGGATGTTGATTCGATATTTTATATGTAGATGGTGACGTTTTATTTTTATTTATATTTCAATTCATATTAAATATATTTAGCTTAATTAATATTTAATCGAGTTAATAGTTAACTTGTTTTTAATTTTTAGTCTACTCAGGGCAATATATTAATTTCTAATAGAGAATATTATGCATAATAAGTTTATTTGATAAAACTAATGTTATACAGTTTGTATTACAATTGGGTTATTAGTTTTTTTATTATTATTATTCCTCTATACTTTTTAATATTGTTTAATTTTGAACTTAGTGTTCAATGATTAATTATCGGTTTTATGTGTATGTTTGTCCAATATTCATATTCTTTAGCTTTTTTATGGCTAATATGAAAATAAACCACTCACTTTATTTGTGATCTTTAGGCAATTGGTAATTAAAGAATCTGACAATCTTCTATAAATATCCATTTTTCTTTTCTTGTTCATTCTATTAATTTATTATTTTTTATATTTAATAGTAACTCTTAAAGTTATTTATATTTTGATTATATATAATTTATTTAATTTATAGCATAAAACTATATAACTTTACAATGTTATAAAATTATTTAAATTCTCTGTATAGATTAAATGGGTATGGTAGTAGAATATACTGAAATCATTATATTAACATTTGTATTTATTTAATGTTTTATGAATAATGATATATAATAAGGTATTATTTATCTATTAGGATTTGTGTGGTATAGCAGTTGATATATTTTGAAATCATTAGCCTTTATTAGGTTTATCTTATGACATTTTGATAATAATAGTATTAAGTTATCATACTAGATGGCAGCACCAATATTTAATTTGCATTTTGTCTTCTGTTGCTTCTTTTAGAGTAATAATTTTAATTATTTTTACAATAGGTGGTACTGAAAGATGGATATTGGCGATATTGTAAAATAATAGTTTTTGAATTTTTCCCTTTAGTTAAGAAAAAAAAATCAAAGTGTTCATAGGTATATTGGATACTAATAATGTAATTTGATTCTACTTATATTATCTTAATTGAATTTATCACGGTATTTCAAAATGGATGAACTGAATCCGTTAGGTTTTAATATCTGTGTTAACTTAACTGTTATAATAACCTTAAATTTATCGTGCTTTTGGATACCATGTGCAGGAGTATATTTGGATAAAAACTGGGTTGGGTTGATTTTTGACGGCCAATTATCTACACGAGGGATATAGGCCCGGGGGGAGTGCCCTCCGTGGGGGTCTTTCTAAGGGAACCTAATCCGTATTAACGCATGGAAGATCCACGGCTCGAAGAAAACCACGAAAACTCCGAACGATTAGGCCGACGGGCGCGATTGGGATCGAACCCAGCACTTCCCGTCTACCAGCTTCGAGAGCAGAACCTCTCGGCCACTGGTGGGGCGATAAAAACTGGGATTTTATTCGGTATGTTGTGTAATATTACAATTTTTCCGTGCTATAAATTAAATATTTAAATGTTTTATTGCTTTTTCCATTTCATGGCATTTAATTATTCTGTTTTCATATTGAAACTATTCTCTTGGTAATATTGGTCATTTTAGTACAGAAGAAAAAAAAATTCAGCTTTTAGCTTTTTTTTCACAGAAAACGACTGATTTGCTTATATCATTGAATTCTGTACTCTTGATAACGTAATTCTATATATAAGCTTTTCAATTTTCTTTATCGGTATCCATATTCTTCCTTTTTCTTCATCCGTATTAATTCTTGTAAAATAGTACAAGGCACTCTGTTTTATACATAGCAGCTTGTATATTATATGTTTTTGGTATCCATATTAAGTGTGATATGGGAAACTGTATTATTGTCATTATTCAACTGTATTATATATATATATATATATATATATATATATAATAAATGAGTGCTAAAAAAAGGGGGATATTCTTCGCAGAGTCTAAAATTATATTTTTACTGACGCAGAATGGCAATCTTCAACGACAAATCACTTATTAATAAAACCTTTTTTGCAGAATAAATAGAACGCCGAAACTGTGACTGAAGCGTACCCCAGCATAGGTTCTTTCACAGTAAAATATTATAGAGCAAAACTTTTATTGGATTTTTCTTCTGTAATTTATTGTCTTTATTTCAAAAGGAGAAGGAGAGAAAAGTGCCTATTCTCCTATTTCCCAAGTCACACGACATTTATTTCTTAACGAGTATGGTTACGGACAAGTAATAAAAAGAAAATTATTTGTAAAACAATTTTATTTTTATAGAAAAATAAATAATTTGAAATTATATTTTTACATAAAATTAATATTTAAACAAGTATTTACGTTACTGTTGTCAAATGAATTGTCATTTGATCCTCCTCTTGCAGCATTTCGACTGCTTGTGCATATCCATGTTTAAATTTAAAAAAAAAAATTCTAGTATCCTAAATGACAAAAAAATTTGGAGACATGCGTGCAAGATCTTACAGTTCTTACGCCGAGTCTTTAGCTTTTCTCGTTTCTCGTGAGAGTTTAACCCGTATTCACCATCTACCCCAACCTAGAAATCTTGGGTCGAAGGCGCAAAAGGTATTCAACATTAATCTGATTGGACTTTGGCCGCTATCAGGTCCAATCAGGTGAATCGGGTTTTTCATTTGAGCGTTCGACCGAGATTTTGTAGGTTGCGGCAGATGTTGAATTCGAATTTAATTTTAATTTTAATTTTAACCTATGAGGTATTCGCTACAACTTTTGCCGGCATGACCTCAAATGATCTCAAAATGGCGTTATTTCCTTGGAACAACCTTCCTCCACGAGGAAAAAAGGCAGAACCCACGATTGATAGACAACATCAACCTTGAATTCGAGCATTATAATCCTATTATGTATCACAGTAGAAACATATGTCCAAGACCCATGTAGTCAATATTGCAATTATTTTCTAAATTATATCAACCCACATTAAAGAGTTTGGCAATATAAGCTTGTATGACTTTCAAATGAGCAAAATAAACATTATCTAAAAAATAAAGACAGTTTTTGCATATCTTCTGTTGTCCAATTAAATTTGACAGGAGGCATGTCACTACTTTGATAAAGAATGGTACTCTAGAAGAAGGTAAACAGTTATAGACATTAACTGGACCGTGACCAACGAAATACAAGGCCAGTTCACGGTGTGACATCAATGTAATGACGTCACAACAGTGCACTCGGCCGGAGTGCGACCAACGTAAATATATAGTTAATATGTTATATATGGTTAATACGAAATCATTAAATCATATAGTTAAGATTTTGAAAAGAAAACATAAATGTTTAAAACTCAGCAGGCAAATTTTAGATTTAGGTTTAAGATGAAAGAGTTATACAACATTCTAAAGAATTAGTTATAAATACACACAAACTAGTTCTTATTTTGCACATAATTTATAAACTTAAACACAGAAAAATTTAAAAATGTGTCTTGTTTTTATATAAATTCATTTAAGGGGGTCCGGGACACAAAAATCTTCAAATTTTCAATTTTTTTTAAAATTGGATTAAACATTTCTCTGCCGTTTTCTGCTTACAATGATGTTTAAATCATGTTTCTACCTTAATTAGAACAGGAAATATTAATTTTTTCGTTTTGGTTTGTTTTCAAAATCTGCCTTTCAAGCTATGGTTGTCAAGGAAACGAGTTCATGTGAAATTACGTTTTTCTTCATGATAGGTTTTTTTTTCACCATTTCTCATACTTAAATTCTTATTACTCAAGAACCGATACAGGTTGAAACTCGGAACATATCTTTTTCAATTATTTTACTTTACTTTTAAGCCAGCATATTTGAAAAAAATATTTACTTTTCAAAACATGATTTTTTTTTAAAGTTGCACCACTTTTTTTCTAATTTTTTCGTTAAATATTTTTAATTTTTTTAAAAATTAATATTTTTAAAAATGCTGGCTCTAAATTAAAATTGAAATATTTCTGTTTAATAAATGAAAAAAAATGAAATTCTATAAATAATATTTTGAGTTATAACGATTTTAAACTACCCCATTTTTTTAACAAAATTTAAAATTTAAATAAAAAAAATTATGAGAAGTTTTATCATGCGATTTTGTTTACAAATGATATAGTTAACCATCACAAAAAACTTCAAAATTTTAACTCAATAAATAAAAGTTTTTTGAAAATGTGTCCCGGACCCCCTTAAATAAAACTTCTGGTTCATAATATATTTATTTGACAGGAAAGAAATAGGGAAGTTAGCAGCTGTATTTTGTATTTGCATATTAATAATTTAGTAAAAGGCAATATCAGATGTTTATAAAAAGTAAAAAGAAATCCAAACACTTTTTATCATGTATGTTTTGTGAATAATTGTAAATAATAATCTATTTTACACCAACTTAAATGATTTGCTTATTGATAAATAAATAGAATATGCATGTATTTCAGGTAGATCGGGAGCCGTCAGCACAGGCATTCGCCTCATCGAGTTCACAGATGAAATTCTATGATTAGGTAAAACCATAGAAAAGTATGAAAACATAGAGGACTGGGTGCAGGAAAGCGCAATTGTAAACCTACGAGTCAACCACTAAAATCGGGTTTTCAGGTATTTTCCACCAAGATATGACTTGACAGACCGATTGCGTTTTAATAGACGAATCAAGATTTAACTAATCCTAGAATTTCATCTGTGAACTCAATGAGGTGATTGTCTGTGCTGCTGGCTTCTTTTAGAACATACTTTTTAAAATATAGACTATGTATATTTCGGTTCTATTAAAAATATCATCTCAATAACATTAATTTAGTTAACTTAAGTTTTAAAATGCAATAAAGAATGATAGAAGGCCAAGATACAGTAATAGTCTGAATTTTACAAAAAACACTAAATCTTATAAAAATTAAAAACTATAAACGTGTTTAGAAAAAAAAAAATTACTTCGTTATATTTCCATGTTAAAAAAAAAAAAAAAAAAAAAAAAAAAAAAAAAAATTAAGGAGAAAATTAAAAGTAAATATAAACTACATGCTGTACAAATGTAAAATTTAACACGTAATAGAATACAAAATTCACAACATTCAATTCTATGACGAAAGAAAAAAAGCCTGTAAAAAGCATATTCGATCTATGAAATAAACAGATTACAGCATAAAACAAGCAATGACACAAATTTAGTTCGAAAAACATGTAGCTGTACAGCCGTTTATCGTTAGGCCTAAACACCCATATCAAGCTCTAGCACAAAGATGACAGACCAAAAAATAATAAATGTAAGTAATACAAAATTCGCCAAATCCTTAAAATAATATCTTTAAATTATTACAAAATTCTGCAAATTATAAATAAAAGCAATACACAGCGATTAGAGTCTTAAAATAGACTTAAAAAGTCCTTTTTCTAAGATGCTATACATTTGCTTAACGCTTTACTCCGAGGAAGTTGAGTAAAGATGATCCAGTCCGTTTGACGTCATACAAGTCACGAACTGGCCTTGTATGTCGTTGAGTACGACTAGGCTTCACGAAGGATTTCGTTTTATCTCTCACTAAAGCATTTGATGAATCACTATAATATCATACGTGTCCCTTTGTGCTATCTCGTCCCTGTATATCGACGATGACTTATAAGCGGGCCTTGTTGTCAAGCACACAAGTCTGATGTATGTGTCCAATAAAACAAACAAACAAACAAACATGCGTGTCCCAAAACTTAAACAATCAAAAACTTAAAAAAATCGGTCTCTTATTTTGGTATATGGAGTCCTTCTAACTAAAATACAAAATGAAGTTAAAAAAAACCGCTGAAATGCGCAAAACGTTTTAGTTGTAATGGATGTTTTTACAACGTACTTTCGTATTTCAGAGTTAAATGTTTTACAGACCTGGAGATTACATGTTACATTATAAAACAAAATATTTACTGGTTTCAAAAGAAACATATAGTTTTGGTTAAGTCACTGTATGAACATATATAGCTTATATGTCCTTGTCCTTCCATTTAATTTTGACACATGCAACGTCGTACGTATAAAATCTTGTGTACCCGTTGTGTATTTTTGTAATCTTCGCGAAAAAAGACTTTATATTTTAAACTGATCACCAAAGGCTTAAAATAAACTAATATTTCAAATGAAATAAATTGGGTATGGTATTCTTTGTAGTAACGGGTTAATTATCAGCGTCCTATAAACATGATTGTTTAAATATGTCTGTGAATACCCCAGTTAACTTATCATTTTGTTCTTTAATGCTATGTCATTTCTGCTAATTTCAATATTTATGTAGGAAGCACCATATATTTAAAAATTTCTCATTTCATTAATTATATTTTGTCTTAAAATACTTTTTTCTGACTACCCCTTTTCAATATCCTGTGATTTTAACATGTCAGACTTACGTCTTTCATTTTCATTTTGTAAATTTCATTCACTGCGTGCGTGGTTTTCTTCCGTTAGCATTCGATTCGAAAATTGTATTTTCTCTTCATCCTACGTTCAAACACACAGGGTTGCAAAACGTTTGGCACTGGTTTTGTAAAACTCTACAGCAATTCTCTTCATTAAGGCTTGACAACTGGAAATGAACAAAGCGTGGCATAGAATTAAGATAAATTCACCTTGATGTTTACTGTGTAAATGCGCTTTAACGCTTTTAAAATTTGCGGAATCAATGTTGCGTGCTTGCTTTTAGAAATTGCTCTTTCTAAAATTGTGATTAATATTTTGTACTGTTGTATGAAATAATCCTATATATTGCATGTACCATTTTCTATAACGTGAATGATATATCGCATCTTAAGATCGTATATCACTTTAATTATACTAGAAAACGTAAAACATCATTAAAACATACTTTAATTAAACACTGCTAACAGAAAGTTATGTTATGAAATCTTTTTTGCTTTCCAATAAATCAATGACAAATGTTACTCTCATAACTTATAACTAGAAACATGCTAAGTATATAAATTACGCATATACAGGGTGTCCACAAAGTTTCTTTCCAACATCCAAAATTCATATATATATGTATATGTATATATATATATATATATATATATATATATATATATATATATATATATATATATATATATATATATATATATATATATATATATATATATATATATTATGAGATATGAAAATTAAATTTGTTACAGATACTCAGGTTACTATTAAAGTTTTTATTAATCTTTGTTTTGTGTATTTTAGGTAACATTTTTACGAACCAAGGCCCAAGAAATCGAAATGGCTACGCCTGAAAGGAAAAAAAAAATGTGTTTCTTAGTTTATAGAAACAAAATCTCCTGACTCCACAGTTAGATAATCTTCCACCAAACGTGTTTTTCTAGCAAGATGGTGCGCTGCCACATTGGGGTCGCGATGTTCGTAATTTCCTTGATGAAACATTTCCAGGTCGGTGGATCGCACGATATGGCCCAATTACCTTAACCATTTTAGGTAGCTTTCTTTACAAAAAAGCTACCTATTGCAGCCGTTCGGAGGAAAGCGATTTCAAAAAATTTTGGTATATTTTCATCGATCATGACCCCCAGACCCCGAAACCACCCTCCGTTCAAAATTGATATATATATATATATATATATATATATATATATATATATCTGACCTATGTCACACTGTAACTCCCGTAATTATGAACCGATTTCGATGTAATTCGGTGTGTACATAGTACATACCAATGTCTCGACCGAGTTCGTTGGCCAGCTTCATCCGCCGTTTTGTTTCAAAATGGCGGCAATTTAAAATTTTTAATAAAATTTAAAACTTGAAATGTGGTACCAAAAAATTAAAAACGGAAAAATATTTTTTTCTTATGTATTTGACCTTTATACAAAGATTCCGGAGCAGTTTTTGTTTCGTCAATATCTTAAAAAATGGCTGAGTTATAGCATTTTGAATTTCTAGCGTGGCTGACATTTTGAAACGTCCTGAATTTTGTCACGCGATAAAAGGCGTATTTATGAACCGATTTGGATGTAATTCGGTGTGTACATAGTACATACCAATCTCTCGACCGAGTTCATTGGCCAGCTTCATCCGCCATTTTGTTTCAAAATGGCGGCCATTTAAAAACTTTTTTTAAATTTAAAATTTGAAATGTGGTACCAAAAAATTGAAAATGGAAAAATATTTTTTCTTATGTATTTGACGTTTATACAAAGATTTCGGAGCAGTTTTTGTTTCGTCTATATCTTAAAAAATGGCTGAGTTATATCATTTTGAATTTCTAGCGTGGCTGACATTTTGAAACGTCCTGAATTTTGTCACGCGATAAAAGGTGTATTTATGAACCGATTTGGATGTAACTTCGTTTATACATAGTACATACCAATGTCTCCACCGGGTTCGTTGGCCAGCTTTACCCGTCATCTTGTTTCAAAATGGCTGCCATTTAAAAAATTTTTTAAAATTTAAAATTTGAAATGTGGTACCAAAAATTGAAAATTGAAAAAATATTTTCTTCTTATGTGTTTGACCTTGATAGAAAGATTCGGGAGCAGTTTTTGTTTCGTCTATATCTTAAGTAATGTCTGAGTTATAGCATTTTGAATTTCTAGCGTGTCTGACATTTTGAAACGTCCTGATTTTTCTCACGTAATAACAGGCGTATTTATGAACCGACTTGGATGTACCTTGGTGTGTACATAGTACATACAAATATCTCCACCGAGTTCGTTGGCCAGCTTCATTCGTTGGCCAGCTTCCATCTTGTTTCAAAATGACGGCCATTTAAAAAAATTAAAAAATAATAAAATTTAAATGAGATACCAAAAAATTGGAAAATGAAAAAGATTTTTTTTTTGTATGTGTTTGACCTTAATACAAAGATTCCGGAACAGTTTTTCTTTCGTCTATATCTAAAAAAAAATGGCTGAGTAATAGCATTTTGAATTTCTCTTGTGGCTGACATTTTAAAACGACCTGATTTTTGTCACGCGATAACAGGCGTATTTATGAACCTATTTGGATGTAACTTGGTCTGCACATAGTACATACCAATGTCTCGACCGAGTTCGTTGGCCAGCTTCATTCGCCATCTTGTTTCAAAAGGGTTGCCATTTAAAAAATATTAAATTTAAAATTCAAAATGAGGTATTAAAAAATCGGAAAATGAAAGAGATATTTTTTATGTGTTTGGCCTTGATACAAAGATTCCGGAGCAGTTTTTGTTTCTGAAAATTTGTTCTTTTGTTGATATCTTAATGAATGGTTGATTTATAGCACTTTGAATTTCTAGCATGGCTAACATTTTGAAACGATCTTGTATTTGTCACGCGATAACACACGTATTCGCCTATTTCGATGTAAGAAGGCATGTGGATAGTATACATCAACACCTCGACCAAGTTCGCTGGCCAGATTCATCAGCCATCTTGTTTCAAAATGGCTGCCATTAAATTAAAAAATATATATATATTTAAAGTGAGGTGCAAAAAAATTAGAAATTGAAAAAGGTTTCTTTCTTAAGTATTTGATCTTGATATAAGGATTCAGGAGCATTTTTTGTTTGTCTTTACCTTAAAAAATGGCTCAGATATAGCAGTTTCAATTTCTATTGTGGGTGACATTTTGAAAAATCTGATTTTTTGCATGCGACAGCACTCCTATATATTAACCGATTCCGATGTGAGTGAGCATGTGCACAGCAATTACTAAGGTCTCGACCAAGTTCACTGCTTAGCCTCATCCACCACGTTGTCTTAAAATGACAGGCACTTTAAGAAATTGCCGAATTTGGCAGCCAAATATAAGTTACTTTAAAGAAAAGCAGCTTGGATAAAGCTGACTAATTTCGCGAAATTCTCATTCATTATATTGATAAAAATTAGTATTGAAACTCCTATATTCGGTTTCCACTAAATTGAGCTTCGTGTGTTTGCATGATATAAGTTGGCTTTTTTTAAATAAGGATTATGAAAGCTACCTCTTCCTCCCGGCACTGGCCGGAAGGACTTTTTTAAGTCGCTATAACTGAATCCCACTGAATTCTTAAATGAAACTTGTTATAATAAATAACGGGAATAACGTACTTGATTTTTATAACAATCCTAGTATATTTACGAAAGTTAGAGCACGGGATAAATATTCTTTTATATCATATAGCGTTAAGGAAATGCAGTAGTTACGAAGCAACACCCATCATTATGAAAAGGATGTCTCCAAAATGTTCCGAATCTTGAGTATAGTTACACGGATACTCACTTGCACCTGCTCAGTCACGATTTTAGCATTTCAGTTTGAAAAAGCAATGAAACGCAGATATAGAAGTAATTTGCACATATTAATAAATATTCTTACGTATGGATGATTGGCATCTAGTTTTTGTTAAGAGCAGTTAACAACACTTTAAGCCCTATCAACAGAAGTAGTTTTGTAGTTTAAGATATTTTGGTGATATTTATCAGATGAAATCTAAACAGACCGGAATAGACCCGACACCTCTTGATTAGAGTCTAGCGAGATAATCACTAAAATACGAAGCGTTTTTGAAAAGTGGGATAATAAATATACTCAACAATGCAACATAACAAACTCATGTTTTTAATTAATAAATACACGATATCATATGAAAGAAAAAGTGTAACATGAACAGCTTGGCGAAATCGTAAGATGATTAGTGAGCGAATTTTTCGTGAATAGTGAATTTAAAAAAGAAATAGAGAAAAATGCTCTGTTCATATATTTTATATTAACGTGAAGGCTGAAGATCCGTTAAAAAATATTTCAGCAAGAATTCTAAATGAATTCCAATATTTATGTTTACCAATGTATTATATTATTGATGTGGTTGAATTGCCGTGATCTACAAACTATGTTATTTGTACTAGTGAATAATAAATGTTATATAAAATTCAAAAGCTGCGATAGATGAATTCATTTGAAATTTTAAGCCAATTGAATCTTCAAGTTAGAAGATAAAATCCTACAGAAATACAATACTGTCTTTAATAAATAAGAGCAAATATGAAACATGAAATGTTCTTAGAAACTTTCTTTTTTCCCCATTTATAAGACTGCAGTTAAGATTTTTTTTTTTTTTACATTAATTAACATAACAATTGTTTACGATACTTTTAAAATGGTTGTAAGGATTTAATTTCGGAAATCCCATATAACGAAACTAATAAGCAAAAAGTTACCAAATATATTGAGATTTCAAATGCAAATAAGACTTTCTGCTATAGCTCTATTATTATGTAAAGCTGTTGCTTTTCATCTGACATTTCACTAACATGTAAGTATTTCACCTCCCGGCAGCTTAAAATACGATTAACTTAGTTTCTTATAATGTGTCCTAAATGTGTAAATTTAATTTTTCAAAATAATCTCCATAGTAAATATGAATTAGCACAGGGACAATAAATTTCTATCTCTACAGAAAAGTGCAACGTTAACATATTATACATATTACACATTTTTCTATTTTACTCTGTTTAATAAAATTTATTAATTGTTTTACGGTTTAAAATGTGGAATCAAATTAAACTTAACTATTGTGCAAATTTTAAACTCGTTAGCAAACATCTTTCACTATATGACTGCAAAGTAATATTGTGTAAAATTGTTTAATCATCAGATGTTGCTTTCCTGAAATTGTAATTTAATTAGAAAATTAGCATTTCAAGTAAATTTATAGCAGCTCGTTTAGCCCATGTTAAAGCATTAGATTAACGTACACTTAGTTTTATACAGCAACCTTTCTGTATTTAAAACAAAGAAATTACCTACAGATAAGTTTCAGTATCATAATCATATCCAGATTTATTGCGAAAATAAATTTGAGATTGCATTTGCATTTTTCTCCAGTTTTACAATGTTTGCTAAAACGTTTAAAAGGCTTTAAAGATTAACGCCGAAACATTACTAAGCGTAACTAACTAGAAAATTTCAACACATTAACGAAGATAATTTCATGCAAAGTAATAGGAAAATTTTAGTGAATAAATGGGGAAGTAAGAATGGTTTCGTTTAACATCGGCAAAGTAAATTTCATATAAAAGTTCCATTAATTTTGTAATAAAGAAGCTTTAATTATGTAAATTAAAGTTTAAAAACAATAAATCTTGTCGAAATTAAAATAACTACGCATTCAATATATAAGGTATAATTTCTTGTTGTTGAGCAATAGGCGATTCCTAAACTATAGATATTATTTTAATCGGGAAAAAAGTCTTAATGTTGTTTTCCAACATATTAAAACCATTTATTTCAAGATAGTTATTTTTGTTATAACTACGAATTATAAAATTGTATATGCTTGTTCAATCACTAAGAAAAAAAATTCTTTCCCTTAAACAATTATAACTCAGAAGTTTTATTTTAAAAAAAGAGTTATGATACTTTCAATTTTAATAATTTTCAGCATTTTCTTACAACAATAATTGAAAGAAACGTTCATATAAATGTGTTGTGAATAATTAATGATAGTCTGGAATGTATTCATGTTAAATTCTTTGTATAACTCGTAATTTGAAAGTCAAAAATCGATCTGTTAGAAGCAATTCTGTTTTACAAAATCTGAAAATTTACATAACAGTATTTTTCTAAATATTTCTTTTTATGCACTTGTTATTTTCTTTTATTCGCTAATTATTTTCATTTATGTTGATTTTTTATAGCTTTGTTGTTTTGTATGACTACAACAAGTTTTCTGCAATACATTTTTAATGAATTACAATATACTGAATAATGGACTTTACTGCCTTTAAAATTAGTACGCTTTGGCAACAATAAACATTATTCTCAGAAATTTATTCAAAAATATTTTTTTTTTAAATTAATAACGACATTTTAAATTTTGTCTGTTTTCATTGGTTAGTATTTAATTAATCTCTTTTCATTTATCAAATAAAAATAATTGATCGAATAAGCTGCATGTAATATTAGACGCATATATTTAGATAATGGGTTCGTAAACTCTTGTCTACAAGTATTTTGAAGGTACATGAACTAGGGTTAAAATAAGGTAATTCTGTGTATTTATGTACATATGTTTATGCAGAAGGTCAATGAATATGTTCTTTTAAATATGCGTAAAATCTTTGGGTTGCTAGACCCGATTAGCATCTAAAGACCTGGGTCACAAAGTTTGAACAATCGCAGGAAAAGAACGTAAAATGGGTTAGCTTGATATTTGATAATACTTACCATTATTAGATTTTTAAAATTTATTTATTTGTTGCAAAGAAATTCTAGAAATTTTTTTAAAAATCGCCTTTTTTAAAATCCAAAACAACCACTTAGTGTGTTCTAGCCAGAAATCCAATATATGAGAAACACTGTAATTGCCAAACATTTCGTAGCATTGTTACGGGTCACTATTACAATATTTGCTAGTGTCTATCTATTCAGATTAAATCATACAGAAATTTACTTCTTAAATTATTGAAAGTTATCCACAGTAAAAAAAAATATTTATAAGTGGATTGGCATGTATTATTTCGTTCATTATACTCCGTTAACACGCGAATATGTCCTTTTTTGATTTGTTCCATTTTCCTAAAATCATAGACAATTTACATATCCCTACTAAATATGGCCTAAAACGCTATAAACTAATCTTCATTTTCATGAAATCTCGGGGATCATTCGTCACTGTGCTGCAAGCATTTTTCCTTTTCAGATTCTTATGTGTGCCCTTTTCACCTAAAATCTATGTATATCTACCCTATTTATGTAAAATCCTAATTAAACGAATGTATGAAACTGCTCAAATGAAACAAATTTATGAAACGATTCTATGAAACGACTTATTAAACAACTGATTATCTTTCACGTCGATTTCTCCTAAAATATGGAATACTTTGCGATGGAATTAACACCAAAAATCCGTATTTATCCACACATCTCAAATCTGGTATTAGAATTTTTTAATTCAAAATAGTTTTCGAAATACAATTTTTTTTTTGAAAGGGTTACTATTTTAAACTAATTTGGCGACCAGTTTAGCCTCCATTAAATGTATGCGAAGAACAATGCTTTTTTTATATTTCATTATCATTATATTTAATACAAAACATTCATTTAAAATCGAAACATTTAAAATTAATGGCTTTCAATTCTTTTTTTTAAAACGAAACGGAAAGAAAAATATTAGGCGCAGATGTGATATACGCACCGGGGTACCTAATTGGCGCCAAAATGGCGTTATTTTTCCTGACATGGTAACCCGACTATTGTTGCTTGTTTATTAATAAATGTTTTTTTACATTTATTTTCTTTTTATTTAAAAAAATGTTATAAATTGTTTTGTACTATAGTTATTAACTATTTTTTTATTTATTATTATTTCATTTTAATAATTATAGAAAATAATTTAAAAATACATATGTAACTGGTATTCAAAAACGAGGTTTTCGTCAAATTGTCGTAAAAAAAAGAAAAAATCTCGCCAAACCCGGTGCGTATATGACATTTGTGTTAAATATTAAATAATGTAACAAAGCATGACATTTAATTTCAAATTCAAAGCAATGTTTTAATGGCATTACTTAGTTATCCCGTCGACGAATATCGCCAAATTATACAAGTTGACGTAACTTTTATTTAAACTAGCAGAACTACCCGGCTTCGCCCGTGTCAATTATAAGGAGCCTTCCAGGTAAAATAAATTAAAACGAAATAATACATCAATCACAATAACTGAAACTTGTGCATTCATTCCCATCCACAAAACGTTAAAAAGGCAATCAGAAAACATGACGTTATTGTCTCGCAACCATAGTAAAATCCCTTAGCTTTAATAACAGAATGCACGTTATCTTTGCCGGATGTAAGAGAAAAATGTGTGATTTTCCTCACAATACGAAAAAAAAAAAAAAAAATCCACCAAATCGCTCAGCATTTAGTGAAATTCTCGTTTGCATGGTATCTATATTATAAAGGACAAACATATCTGTGCGTAACGCATACGTCATTTTGCGAATGGCAACTCTTTGAAATTTGAAATGAAATTTTGACTTTAAAATTTTCTCTACTGCAAAATTTTAAACTTCTAAACATCGCACATTTTAAATTTTTACACCGTCGTATAAGGAAAAAAATGTACTTTTTAATGCAATTTGTTTGAAAGCTGTATCTCAGTTTAATTTTGAGATATTAATTTTTTGTAGTTTTTAATACATTTTTTGTAATTGTGGCAACTGAAGTACGCCATTTTTGTTGCAAGTCATTGAGGGTTGAAAGTAGAGGGAAAATAATCACGGAGGAAAGAAAATAATATATTACTGTACCTTTTGTTGCCATTTCTCATAAAAACTGAAAAAAAAATTTAAATTATAATATGTGCTGTGTCAGCGATTTTTTAAGTTTCCAAATATCGCACATTTTCAGTTTTTACACCGTCAAATAGAGAAAAAATCTACTTTCAAATGCAATTTGTTTGAAAATTGTATCTTAATTGACTGAGTTATTATAGTTTTTAAAATAACTAGTCGCCCGTGGCGACCAGTTTGGACTCCCTTAAATGTATGCTAGGCATTGTATCATGTTACTTTTATTCATAATTTAATTTACTTGCTCAATCCTTCGCCAAATCGGAAAACTCTGATAGAGAAATCAAGAACTCGGTATTTTTATGTTAGTCGGGCACAGGTGATAAATCGCTAAACATTGTACCCGTTACATTTTCTCATATTTCATTAATTTAGATTAAAATATAATCATTTCACTCGTTTTAAAATGGATAACTTTAATTTAAAACTGAAACTTTTCAAATTTATGAATTTCATTTAAAAAAAATTCCTTAAAAAAAGAAAAGAAAAGAATAAATACCATAAACAATTTAATTTCAACATCAAATCATTGTTTTAATTTACCCCTCGAAATAAAAATATGCTATTGGCGAGAATTGCGCCCAGCTAACGTAAAAGTACAAACTTTTTGCGATCATAGCAACTTTCATGTAGCTTTATTCGAAAAAAAAAAAAATTTGATGAAATAGGTTGGCAAATTTCTTTTCTCGCCAAGGACATTTTCTCTATTTCGCCAAGTACCTATACTGGAAAAATACCTTTATTTATTTATTTATTTATTTTATTTTAATTGAGATGAATAAAAGACGGCACAGATGTCATATACGCACCACGTTGGCGTGATGTTTTTATGATGCCAATGTCATATACGCACCGAGGTACTTAACTGGCGCCAAAGTGCCGTTATTTTGCTTGATATGGTAACCTGGATGTTGTTGTTTATTTATTAATAAATTATTTACTTTTATTTTATTTTTTTAAATTATGTAAATTGTTTTGTTCTATATGTATTAATTAATTTTTTTTTATTTATTGTTATTCCCTTTTTTAAAATATTGCACACTAACCAATGAGATGCGTTTCATTCAGGTGTTGCAATTAAACAATTAAGAAATAATCGCGATTTCTGTGCCACGTACGATAGCATAATATATATAGATTTTCAAGCATGAATTATTTTTAAATTTATCTATCACGTGTAGCTCGATTACGAAAGATTAATCTGTTTGCTCTTAAAACAATGTAAAAAGTTCAGCATTTGTTTCCGTCTAATGTTCCATAACAAATTTAAAACTTCCTCTATAGAAAAATAAATAAAATTATGTAAATAAGAAACAAATTTAACAGACATGTTATTGAATCACCCGCTTAAAGCACTGAAATTATCGGAAAGACTACCGTAAGTCGCAAAATCTTGGGCTAATAACTCCTGGCATGCGGTTGCATGTGAAAGTATCGCTTTTAATAAATTTTAAAAATTTATTTGATTGCATATTTGATATTTTTCAGATAAAAATTCTTTTTGATGTTAGTGGACAATCTAAAATATATATTACATATAAAAATGAATTACAATTAAAAAGAAAACAATGGTTTTCACCTATACTCTGTAACCCGAGGAGCTCGGGTTCGATCCTCTAGTATACATAAAGTACAAACACTATGTCAGTGCCCATAAATTGTGCCCCATAAATTGTAACCCATAAATTGCGCCTTTACTGCAATTTTTCTAACTTCTAAACATCACACAATTTCATTTTTTACAATGTCGAATAGAAAAAAGTTCTTTCAAATGAAATTTGTTTCAAAATTGTATCTCAATTTTCTGATTTTAATGTATTTTAAAGTAATTTTCAAGCATGGATATTTTTAAAGGTATGCACAACCCGATTACGAAAAATGAACCCGTTTACTCTTAATGCAATAGTATAAAGAAAAGACATGTCTATGAGTAACCTGGTATCACATTTTCTGTGGCAACAACCTAACACAATAATTAATTTCCCTTTTACTGCAATTTAACCTCTAAACCTCGCACATTCGATTGTTTCAACGTCTTATAGAAAACAAAAGTACTTTCAGTAAGATTTGTTTGTACTGTTTATCTCAATTTAAGATTTTTTTATGGATTTTAAAGTAATTTTCAAGCGTGCATATTTTTTAAATATGCTTGCAATCCAATTACAAAATATTAACTCAATTGTTCAAAAACATTGTAACTAATTTAGAATTTGTTTGCTTTCGTGTAATATTCAATAACTAAATTGGCAAACGAAATTAAAACGCCAAAAATAACATAAAATAAAACACGAACTTAACAGATTATGGCTGTAGTATACAATCGAAGAAGTAAACAGAATATAGAAGCCATTTACTTACGGTGAGTTGACTACACGTTGAAAAGATTTGATGGAATGTGAGGTCATATCTAGCTTTTTTTTCTTGTTCCTAAATTGTTTTCATGAAATTTGACTGTTTGTATTAAAGTAGATATTTTAATTTTAAAAAACAATTAAATTAAGGTGCTCCGTCATTTTACCGCTCTTATAGTTGAAGTTTTTATTTTATATATAAATAATGTGCGTTTTCTGTTTAGAATGGCGTCAATTTCAAAAATGCAAAAATATAGCAACGCGTTATCATTACTTTTTTCACATTATTGTGTCATTTTTTAGGGTGTGGTAACGGGAAAGAAACGATTTAATTAGAAAATTAAAAAGATATATTTCTATAATGTTAAATTACGGAACTTGGTAGAAAAAAGGTATAAATAGGGTTCTGATGATTTTTTAAAGTAGACAGTGCTCTTTTCCACGTTCTGAAGTCTATGTAAATGAAGTTTCGTGCAAATCCGTCAAAAATCGAAGATTTGTATAAAGGACATACACACAGAGAACGGCTTATATATATATAGATAACGAAAGAAAAAATAAATTAGTATTACATTAATAAAAATACAAATAAAACGTCAAAATAATAATCACTTGATGGCGTAAATACGGTAACTTCCTTACAGTCAAGTAATTGTGACATTTACGATCAACCATTATTGGCAATTAATCTTAAAGTCTGGCGAAAGATTTTTGTTTGATGGGATAACCAAGTAGTACCGTTTTAATTTACCACTCGAAAAAAAATACTAATTGGTGAGTTAAAAAAAATCTATTGGCGCTTTTAACCCGGTTAACATAATCCGATTAACATAAAAGTACCAAGATATATTTGCGATCATGGCAACTTTTATGTAGTTTTATCCGAAAAAATAACTTTGATTCGTTAATCAAAATGAAAACCTTTCTTATGAAAAGGGGAAATAATGGAGATAGAATAATATTTCACGAATTATAATATATTATAGAGATTGTTTTCAATTCTAAAAACAACGCAAAGAATAATATTTCCTATCGATTAATAATTTATTTACAAATGACTATTAAATCAGAAAAAAACACTTTAAAATTACTATTAAACGAGTACGTGTTAAAAGCAGGAAAATATTGAAAATTATGTCTTGAAAATTGTATTTACACGTGAATATTAAATGAGAAAGGAAATTTTAAAATAATAAATACATTAATATGCGTTTAACACTTTCAGGGCAATGTACTTCTATTCGTAAAATGTTGAAATCGGTGAATGGCACCAGAATTTACAAACAAATTTCGCAGTAAGGAAATGCTTTTGTTCACTTAGTTAATAAAAGGAAAATTTTCATTCCCATATTCTGGTGCCAATGTGACATTTAAGAATTAAAATTAAGTGATCCAAAAATGAACCACCACCCTTGAAGGGGTTATATCAGTAAATTGTAGTAATTTTAGTATATTGTATTATGTCAGTCGTTTTATAACGCTGTTAAAAAGTACCGGGAGGCAAAGACTGTTTACTTAATTCATTTTATTTTTTCCCATCCATTTTTTTTTTTTTTTTTTTACTTATTTTTATTTTTTATTACCCATTTTATTTTGTTTCAACCATTGGATGTCTTAACTATTGGATGTCAGCCGATTCGTCCTTAAATTTTCGCAATCAACGGAAATTGAATGGAAACCCATTTACAGGGAGATCGCTATAGGTTTTTTCATTATAATTCAATCTTCTCTAATCTTTTTAAAACCGATCAAATTAGCGTGCTTTTAGATTCTGTGGTGTCTGAACGGGGGTTTGAGAGCGTAGCTTGCTGAGGGCAGAGCCCCCTAGTATATATATAAAAGTTTGTCCTCACTGACTCATATTCAACGCATAGACTCCAAACTACTAAACCTAGAAGCATGGTAATTAGGGGGAAATACTTCTTATGACATAAGCGTGCACTAAGAAACGATTTTTGAAATTTCCCCTCTGAGGGGCTTCGGAAAGTGGTGGAAAATTATCGAACTTCTAGCTATATATTAGTAGCCATTTTAGGTAAGAGCGTGAAATTTCAGAAAATATATCTGCGAAAAAAATAATTTCAGCGATTTTAGAAATTCCCCCCCCCCTCTAAAGGGGTTAACAGAGGGTTGGAATCTTTAGAGTATTTGGCATATCTCAGCAGCCGTTTTAGGTAGGAGCGTGAAATTTCAGAAAATATATTTACAAAAAAAAAAATAAATAAATAAAAAAAAAAATAAACATGTATTTCAAAGTTTTTATAAATCCCCCCCCCCTAAAGGGGTTAAATGGGGTGGTGGGAAATTTTAGAACATTTGGCATGTATCAGCAGCCGTTTTAGGTAGACGCGTGGAATTCCAGAAAATAAATCTACTAAAAAACCTTTAAATAAGCATTTCAGCGATTTTTTAAATTCAGTTTAAGGGTGGAGGTTAGAAATTTTGGAAAATTTGGCCATATCCGAGCAGCCGTTTTAGGTAAAAGCGTGAAATTCCAGAAAATAAATGTACTAAAAGATAGTGAAACAGGCATATCAGCGATTTTCGAAAATTCCCCCCTAGGTGTTTAAAGCTGGATCGAAGATTTTGTAACATTTGGCCATATCTCAGCAGCCGTTTTAGATACAAGTGAGAAATTCTGGATAACAAACTTATTAAAACAACAATTAAACATTTACTTCAGCGATTTTAGAAATTCCCCCATAAGGAGGTTGAAGGGGGGGGGGGGTCGAAAATGTCAGAATATTTTACCATATCCCAGCATAAGTTTTACTAATAAGCATGGAATTCAAGATAACAAATCTATTAAAAAATAAATAAATACGTATTCCGGCGATTTTAGAAATTTTCGTCGAAAATATTAGGACATTTGTCCATATCCAAGCAGCAGTTTTAGGTAGCAGCGTGGAATTCAAGATAACAAACCTATTAATAAAACAATTAACCATGTACTTCAGAAAATTTAGAAATCTCCAACCCCCCACCCCCATAAGAGGATTAAAAGGAGAGTCAAAACTCTTGGGTCATTTCGACATACCTCAGAAATAATTTGATGTAGAGGCATGGATATAAGGATAACTTACCTACCAGTACATACTTAAACATGTATTTTATCGATTTTAGAAATTCCCACCTAAGGGGTTTTAATAGGGTGATCACAAGCTTCAGATCACTTCACCATATCTCGGCAGCAGTTTTTGGTACGAGCTAAAAATTCAAGATAACAATCCTTTAAAAAAATTAATTAAACATGTATTTCAGAGATTTTAGACCCCCCCCCCCCCACGTTAGAGGATTAAAGGGATGGTCAAAACTTTTGGCAATTTCGCCATATCTCAGCAGTAGCTTTAGATAGAGGCATGGATTTTAGGATAACTAATCTACTAAAACATTCTTAAACATGTATTATATCGATTTTACAAATACCCACCTAAGGGGTTTTAATGGGGTGGTCGCAAGTTTTAGGACATCTCGCCATATCTCATCAGCAGTTTTAGGTAGAAGTGGAAAATTCAAGATAACAAACTTTCTAGAAAAATAGATTAACACGGGTACTTCAGTGATTTTAGAGCCATTTTGTTTATTATGTCGCCAACATTGATTTTGAACTTGATAATGTAAGATTATACGAATAAGACAATAACTATAGGAATTTGATTAGATGTTAGGGGAGATCGGGGGAATTGCGCCACTCGGGTTATGCCGCCACCCCGCCTTGTTATAAAACTATCGGCAGTTTGAGATGGTGAATGAGTCTGCATTATAGCGGCCAGCAATAGAAACAGTGCCTAGAGTGAGAGTGATTTTGTTGTACGTCGTTCGTTTATTCTAATGAATATTTTAGTTTTCATCTAGTTGCTTCTTATTTTGGAGCTTCAAATGAGTAGAGGTAAACACCTTTTATTGTAACATTAGGTACTTAAGATAATATTACCCGTAATCTAGATGCATTCGCCGATATTTCGATGCAATTTATTGAACAAGTGCGGTTCTTCTTTCGGCTTTGCTGGGGGAATACCTGTATATTGTCCTCCCGGAGTAATGCCGCCACTATGGCAAAGGTTGTCATTTGCAATTTGAGTTAAATTGTAAGCTTAGCACATTAATAAATCTAGCTTAAGGAACATTGTAATTATTCATTATTCTATTAAAGTACATTGCTTTCTGAATATTTTCAGTAGGTTATGTGCTTCCTAGCATCTATTTTATGTATTTACTAGGTCATTAAAGAGTGGCGGAATTACCCCTGTGTCCTGTTTAATCCCACCACTGAACAGAGATTGAAATATTTTTTTTTTTATGTGTGCTTACTTTACAGTTATGATTACGGTTAAATTTATACAGATACTAATTCTAAATTCTAAATAAAAATTCTAAAGCTGACTC
This sequence comes from Maratus speciosus, assembly GCA_963932465.1. NCBI lineage: Eukaryota > Metazoa > Arthropoda > Arachnida > Araneae > Salticidae > Maratus > Maratus speciosus. The sequence continues at coordinate 310,079,903 of OZ010800.1, forward strand.
ATGATCTTTGATCATGAGTCAGCTTTAGAATTTTTACTATTAAAAAATAAAATTTTTTTGATGTGAAAAATTTAAATTTCCTTAAGGTGCCGCCTTTCCTGTGGTCTCCTCGGCGTATTTTTTTTTTATTTTATTTTTTTTTTTTAATTTTTGCTAGATATATGTTTCGTTTGATTCAAGGTTCTTTTAGAGAAAACGAGCAAGCGAAGTCTGCTAGTCACAGATATTTGACGAATGTAAGCTTCAAATTTTATGAAGTTCTCTGCTCAACAAAAAGAAATTTCGTCAAATATTATCGATGAAAGTTATGCATACTTTTTCTATATTTTAATGCAAATATTTCAACATAATAAACTTTCCTTTATTTAATTATAGAAATTCTGTGTATAACTAAAGTAAATGTAACTATATAAAAGCACTGGTATTAAAACGCAGGACACCTGCGAGACATGCACTTAATTTCCATGCCTGTAAATAAAAGAAGAATGACTAAAAATCAGAAGGGAATACCGAAAGTTTCATTGCCTGCATTCTTTACGTTTTAATTAAAGTTTCTTTTCAAGGTAGGGTTGTTCAATACTTATAATGTTTCTCGCATAGAAAGACAGGTAGAGTTTGTTTTATTTCGTGGGTTTTGAGAGAAGAGGAAAACTGTTACCCCGCATTAACACCGAAAAATAACTAAAATAATTGAATACCGTTGAAATCAATTTTGAATTTTTGAAGTTTATCCGTCATATGGTATTTTTCTATAACGATATCTCTTCAACTATAGTTTAAAAAAATAAATCTAGCCATCTTCTCTTAAAATAAAATTTACTTAAACAATAAGTTATTATCTAAATAGTTTACAACTGTTTTAACGTCTGAAAAATCAGATTTCATAGAGAAATACAGAGTGATGGATAATTGCAGAAACTACAGATCTCAAGAAAGTGTTTTCATTTCGAAAAGAGTCTGAGGCCTCCTTCAACAGCCACAGTAAATTTTCAGTTTCGAAAAAGTAATCAAAATATACTTCTATGTTAGTAATTATCACTAACTAGAGCATATCCCGATCAAGAAAAGTTCAAAGAAAATAATACACATTTTTTAATTTCTTCGAATTGGATTCGTGAAAATTTTCGACTTCCGGTTTTCGACGGATTTATACGTTTTAGAGTGTCAAGAACACTATTTGATGTTTTTTTAGAAAATGTCTGTTTGCAGTGTGTACTCTGTCACTCTGTGAGTCTGTGTGGGACAAAAATTTTGTGGGCGCTCTATCTCAAGAACAAATGCACGGAATTTCACAAAACTTCAGATTCAGTTAGACCTTGATATAAACTGGTCCTGATTAGTTTTTGGTGTAAATCACTCAAAAGTTGGCGCTGCTATGCAGCATTTTTCATGATTTCAGCAATAGCTCAATCTCCAGAACTAATGCCCGGATTTTCATCAAACTTCAGATTCAGTTATTCCTTGACATGAATTAGTGCTGTTTATGTTTTGGTGCAAATTGCTCAAACGGTGGCGCTGCTATGCTGCATTTTTGAGAGTTTCCACTATAGCTGTATCTCAAGAACTAATCCCCGAATTTTCATCAAACATCAGAATAAGTTAGTCCTTGAAATGATTTGACATTTTACAGATTTTGGTGTTAATTGCTCAACAGGTGGCGCTGCTATACTGCATTTTTCAAAATTTCCATTATAGCTGTATCTCAAGAATTAATGCACGAATTGTCATCAAACTTCAGAATCGGTTAGTGCTTGAAATGAATTGACATTTTGTACATTTTGGTGTAAATCTCTCACCATGTGGCACTGCTATGCTGTATTTTGCGATTTCCGCAATAGCTCTATCTCACGAACTAATGCTTGGATTTTCAACGAAATTCAGATTCAAGTATACCTTGATATGAGTTAGTGCTGTTTACGCTTATGTGCAAATCGTTCAACACATGGCTCTGCAATGCTGCATTTTCAAACTTTCCACTATAGCGCTATCTCAATAACTAATGCACGAAATTTCATCAAACTTCAGATTCAGGTATGCCTTGATATCATTTAGTACTGTTTAGGTTTTGGTGTAAATCTCTCACTAGGTGCTGCTGCTATGCTACATTTTTCAGCATTTCCGCTATAGCTCTATTTCAAGAACTAATGCCCTAATTTTCATCAAACTTCAAATTCAGATATACTTTGATATGAATTGGTGCTAAATTGATGTAATTTCTTGTACAATTTAAATGATTTAATTGACATGATTTATATAGAAGAAAGTTTTGTGAAGGCCACAACATACTAGTTTAATACTTGCATGACAAACGGTTGATGAAAATTTTGTATTTCAACCCACATGTCGTTATTGATTTATACAGAGTGATTCTACATTGTTCTTACAAAACAAGACGGGTGATAGTACTCATCCAGACGAGCAATAATTACCATAGAGCATGGGGTCGCAATCCACTTATTTAGTCACAAATACTGGATGTTCTACCCCAATCGAACATTGGTTGACGATAATAACTTTCAGCAAACTGAAGTATATTATAATGAAACTTTTAATTGGCATGCTCACTTTTGTTGCAAATATGATAACACACACAAAAAATTTGTCGAAGTTTCCGTTATACACGCCAGCAGTACGCATTTGACCCTCCAAATTTTGAACTGTGATTATCAGTTCCTACGGTATCATCGATTGTATCAGTACCTTGTTTTCCAGAACTTTTTGTGATGTTATCACATTTCATACAAAACAGGAACATATTGTTACATTTTTATTGCAATATTTTTATTTCTCGCAAAATTATTAACGACAAGCCAATTTCAGTTAGGGTGAAACACCTTGTATTTGTGACTATATAAGTGGTTTACAACCCCTGTTCTATGGTGTTTATTACACTTCTGGATGGGTACTATCACGCCTCTTATTTTGAAAAAAATATTTAGAATCACCCTGTAGATATCTAAACTGAAATTAGAATTAAACTGAACTAACCCAGATTTCAAAAAAATTATATCTACCCGTGTTTCTTTAGGGAGAAGTTCATAGATGTCTAACGTGATAAATATTCCAAGGATTTAAAATTAATAAGATAAAATAAATGAATATATATTTCATATATTTACATATACCCTAGAATGTAACAGAGATTTTCAAATGTGATATTTTGCATCAATTGACACATATTACGTGTATCAAATTGTACACGATGAAAATACTTTAAAAAGGATTGTTCATCAGTCATTGTAAATTTATAAATCTGGCTCTGTCGATTTCTTCAGTAGATAAGTTAATTGGGACAAGTTTAGCTCGATGGGCTGTATCATAGAGTATGCCGCGTCATGCAAATTTCAACATCGCTAACAACATCTATGAAAATTGATAACAAAACATCTTTTTACTTTGTTCTATCTTTACAAGAAGGAAGTATTGGTTTCATGAAAATTTTCGAATTCCGGTTTTCGACGTAATTACAAATTTTAAGGGTTAGATAACACCGAAAAACATGTTTTTACAAAATGTCTGTCTGTGTGTAACAAAAATTTTGTGGGCGCTCTATCGCAAGAACTAATGAACAGAATTTAATAAAACTTTAGATTCAGTTAGTCCGTGATATAAGTTCGTGCTGATTACTTTTTGGTGTAAATCGTCCAGTAGGTGGCGCTGCAATGCTGCCGTATTCGTGATTCCCACTATAGCTACATCTCAAGGACTAAAACGCAAATTTTTAGAAAAATTCAGATTCACTTAGTCCTTGATGTAATTTAGTGCTGATAACCTTTTGGTGTAAAGCGCTCTATAGTTGGCGCTGCTGTACTGCATTATTCATGATTATCGCAATAGCTCTATCTCAAGAATTAATTCACGAATTTTCATCAAACTTCAAATTCAGTTAGTTCTGATACGAATGAAAGCTGTTTAGTTTCTGGTGTAGACCTCCCAACAGGTGGCGCTAATATGCTGCATTTTTCCCGATTTTTGCAATAGCTGTATCTCAAGAACTAATGCATGAATTTTCATCCAACTTTATATTCAGTTATTCCCATATCCTGATAAGTTTTTGATGTAAATTGCCCAACCTGTGCCACTGCTATGCAGAACTTTTCACGTCCGCAGTAACTTTGTACCAAAAACTGATGCACTAATTTTCACCGAACTTCAAATTCAACTAGAAGTTGACATAAGTTGTTGTTGATTAGATTATGGTGTAAAACATCTAACCGGTGGCGCTGCTATGCTGCATTTTTCAGGAAGTATTAACATGCATGAGATAGAAGAAAGTTTTAGGATTGCCACATCCAACTAGTTAAGTTTAACGTTACCGATCTGATCAAACAAATAAAAGACGATTACGAAAAAAATATAATTTATTTACGTTTCTACTACGAAAAAAAATATATAATTTATTTACATTTCGATTAAGATGAAAATAAAATAGAAAATTATAACAATTTAAATACTAATAAAAATCCATATACCATTAAAAGAACATTGTTTCACTCACCGTAAATTTAAAAAAAATTAACAACACTCTTTACAAGAATTAATCTTGTTGCTGCAGTTTGCCAAAATACGTTTTGCCGATACAAGTGCAGATTCCAGGCCACACTGTAAAACATTTGTTCTAACGTTACTCCATAAAACTGGAGGCAGCATTGCTGCCTCCAATCTTATGGTGGTATCTAACTGGTATAACTAGTGTAACATTACACAGCTCTTGTTTAAGGTTACACCATAATTTAGTGAAACATTTCACAAATATTTGTGTAAGGTTACACCACAATTGCCTGGAAGCTTTCACAATAATTGTGTGTAAGGTTTTACATTAGTAGAAGAATGGTTTCACCTAATTACCCTGGAAGGTTACCCATTATTAGGTGTAAGTTTTCACCACATTTGTCTGTAATCTTACACAGTAATTGTGTCTAAGGTAGTAGGCGTAAGCTTTGATGGAATGGCTAAATTTTTCCTGCACCTATTAATAATCATCTGGTATTAAATTATTATTTACCTAAAATATTTTTTTTTTACAAAATAGTAACAGCTTTAAAAATATATATATATATATATATATATATTTCAAATTTAACCTTACACAGTAATTGTGTGTAAGCAAGTGTGTTAGTAATGTGCTCTTAATTCTTTTTTTTTTATTGCCTTTAAAAGCTGTTACTATTTTGTAAAAAAATGTTTTAGGTAAATAATATTTTAATACCAGATGATCATTAACAGGTGCAGGGAAAATTTAGCACTCAAAATGAGAAATGTGTACTAAAGTACACTTATAAACATCAGAAATTAAAATCTTCCACAGAAAATACCCCCCCCCCCCCGGCCCCAGCGACTCTTTTTTTTTTACCCTTGTATTTCCAGAAGAGTTTTTGCGTTTCTGAATAAGTGTTTTAATATAGTTTTTGTATCAATCTGATGAAAAAATAAAATAGAACAGAATTTCACAAAAATTACATCTCCACCCCACCCCCCATTCTCCTCCTCCTCCTTTTATTTTATTTATTTATTTACTTATTTATTTTGAGTGCTTTGGTGTTTCTGAATCATTATCAAAAGTGGATGAATGCCACTCATTGTAAAATTATAAACACACAAAGTACATTACGATAAGAAAACATATTATTAATTATTTAAAGTATTATATATATTCATTTTAATTTAAAGCATTACGTGTTTCCTTTTTTATACTTATTTTGTTATGTTTACAAAAAGGTAAAATTTTAAAAGCTTAAAAACTTATATTGCTACCTCAATTAATAAGAAATAATAATTTAAAAAGCTTACTTAGTTATCAATATTAATAAGTATAAAATATTAAATATTAATGCACTAAGAATTAAAATAAATACTGTATCCTTTCTTTATTCAGAAATAAAAATACGCTATATTTTTTACAGAATATTCTACAACAATATATAATTCCCATGTGTATCATATATATATATTATTTCTTACTTTACATTTTCTGTGTAAATATGAATTTTATAAAAGATTATTTAGTTTACTATACTAAAACAAAATATATTCTTAAAAAATGATTTTTAAAAATAAGCTTCATTTAACTTGTAATGAAATGTTGTAATAAAAAGGAATAACTAAAACACTCGACTATATAATATTAACAAAAAATAATAAACAAAATAGTTTCACTTAATTATTATTACTAATATTTAATAAAGATTTCTTCAACATATACTATTACAAAGTATAATTCGCATGTATAATTTTCTTATAGCTTACATATTCTTTGTAAACATGAGTTTTATAAAGGGTTATTTACTATTAATATACTATACTACTATACTAAAATAAAATGCGTTTTCATAAGAGAGAGATAAGAAAAAAACATTCTTTAAATGCTGCTTCATTTAAACCGTAAGGAAATAAAGCGATTAAAATGAAAAATTTAATATATAATGAAAAATTTAATATATAAGAAATAATAATTCAAATAGTTACACCTAGTTATTAAAATATTTATATATTAAATAATAGTAATTAAAATAATTTATATTTTTTTGTTATTCAAATAAAAATATACTGTATTTTGTACAGAATAATCTACATCAATAAATATGATTCACACACATAGCTTTATATACATTATTTTTCAGGTTTTACATATTCTGTGTAAATATGGATTTTATAAAATTACATACTATGCTAAAACTTTATATTCTTTATCGATTCTCTATCTTATTCGATTTCCGCAATAGCTTTTTACCAAAAACTGATGCACTAATTTTCACCGTACTTCAAATTCAACTAGAAGTTGACATAAGTTGTTGCTGATTAGATTTTGTTGTAAAACATTTAACCGGTGGGGCTGCTATGCTTGATTTTTCAGGAAGTATTAACATGCGTGAGATAGAAGAAAGTTTTAGAATTGCCACATCCGACTAGTTAAGTTTAACGTTACTGATCTGATCAAACAAATAAAACTTGTCCAGAGACGATTACGAAAAAAATATAATTTATTTACATTTCTACTACGAAAAAAATATATAATTTATTTACCTTTCGATTAAGATGAAAATAAAATAGAAAATTATAACAATTAATTTAAATACTAATAAAAATCCATATACCATTAAAAGAACATTGTTTCACTCACCGTAAATAAAAAAAAATTAACAACACTCTTTACAAGAATTAATCTTGTTGCTGCAGTTTGCCAAAATACGTTTTGCCGATACAAGCGCAGATTCCAGGCCACACTGTAAAACATTTGTTGTAACGTTACTCCATAAAACTGGAGGAAGCATTGCTGCCTCCAATCTTATGGTGGTATCTAACTGGTATAACTAGTGTAACATTACACAGCTCTTGTTTAAGGTTACACCATAATTTTGTGAAACATTTCACAAATATTTGTGTAAGGTTGCACCACAATTGCCTGGAAGCTTTCACAATAATTGTGTGTAAGGTTTCACATTAGTAGAAGAATGGTTTCACCTAATTACCCTGGAAGGTTACCCATTATTAGGTGTAAGTTTTCACCATATTTGTCTGTAATCTTACACAGTAATTGTGTCTAAGGTAGTAGGCGTAAGCTTTGATGGAATGGCTAAATTTTTCCTGCACCTATTAATAATCATCTGGTATTAAATTATTATTTACCTAAAATAATTTTTTTACAAAATAGTAAAAGCTTAAAGAAAAAAAAATTAAAAATACAGTTTACTAAAAATTTGTATTTATTAATAAACAAGCCTTTAAAAGTGCACTTTTTATTTATTTTCCTTCAATAAATATATATATATATATATATATATATATATATATTTTCAAATTTAACCTTACACAGTAATTGTGTGTAAGCAAGTGTGTTAGTAATGTGTTCTTAATATTTTTTTTTTTTTTTTTTTTTTTTTTTTTTGCCTTTAAAAGCTGTTACTATTTTGCAAAAAAAAATGTTTTAGGTAAATAATATTTTAATACCAGATGATCATTAACAGGTGCAGGGAAAATTTAGCACTCAAAATGAGAAATATGTACTAAAGTACACTTATAAACATCAGAAATTAAAATCTTCCACAGAAAATACCCCCCCCCCCCCCGCCCCAGCGACTCTTTTTTTTTTTACCCTTGTATTTCCAGAAGAGTTTTTGCGTCTCTGAATAAGTGTTTTAATATAGTTTTTGTATCAATCTGATGAAAAAATAAAATAGGACAGAATTTCACAAAAAATACATCTCCACCCCACCCTTCATTCTAGTGATGGGCGATTTCGATTTTTTTAATCGATTTAATCGATACTATGGCCATCTCGATTTAATCGATACTATAAATTTTTTAATCGATGTCTCTAAAGGTCATATCATTTTCATTTTCCTTCAAAAATTTAAGGTCAAGTAGTTGCATGTCCAATCCCAAAACTTTCTTCTGTCTCATAAATGTTAAAACTTCAAAATTCGCTATCACAGTGTCAAATTTAAATAACCTATACCCATCATGAGGATCCAAAAGTATAGGTTCGTTGAAATATGTGTATTTAAAAAATATATATAAGAATCCCATTTTCCTAACAAATCATTGAATTTCGGCCCACACCCTCTTAGATGTCCGCAACGGAAAATCCCAGTTCAAAGGGCATAAAAGCGACACCTGCTGGGTAGTATACACACAAACCTAATAAGTATCTGTTTATACGACAGTGTAACAGAATATGAAGTTTGATTAAATTCCGTGCATTAGTTTTGAAATATGGCTATCATGAATATCATGAAAAAAGCAGTATAGCAACGCAGCTTATTACATGATTAACACGAAAGACTCAGAAAAAACAACTTACGTCAATGACTAACAGAATATTAAGTTTGATGAAATTCCGTTCATTATTTCTTGAGATGTTATCGCAAACATTGTGTAAACCCTGAAAAACAGTGTTGAATTCAGGGGCTGGTACGTGTGGACCCCCCCCCCCCGGAACATTGAAATGTCCCCTAGGGAGATTTGAGATTTTATACTTAATAGACGAAAGTCCAATCCTTCCCCCCTCGTAACTCTAGAATGTTCCTCGCCAGAACCATAGAAATCCCCCCCGGAGAAAAATGTCTGAATTCAACACTGTTGATAAAAGCAGCATGGCAGCACAATTTGTTATATCATTTACACAAAAACCTAATCATGGATAACTTATGGCATTGTCTAACAGACTACTAAGTTTGATGAAATTTCGTTCATTAGTTCTTGAGATATTATCCCTAAAATTGTTTAAATCCTGAAAAACGTGTTGAATTCAGGGGGTGGCCCGGGGGGATGACATTCCTCCCCCTGCAACAAAGCATAAAATCTCAAACTTTCTGGGGGTCATTTGAGTGTTTCGGGGGAGGAGAATGTCACCCCCCCGGGCCACCCCCTGAGTTCAATACGTTTTTGTACATTAAAAATTGATGAAATTTCGTTCATTAGTTCTTGAGATATTATCCCTAAAATTATTTAAATCCTGAAAAACGTGTTGAATTCAGGGGATGGCCCGGTAGGGTAGCATTCCTCCCCCCCCCCCCCCCGCAACATTCAAATGCCCCCCAGAAAGTTTGAGATTTTATGCTTTTTGTACATTAAAATGTACAAAAGTCCAATCCCCTCCCCCTCTGAACTGTCCCTCCCGGAGAAAAATGTCTGAATTCAACTCTGCTGATAAAATCAGCATAGCAACGCCCCCTGTTGGGCGATTTATACCGAAACCTAATAAGCAGCAATTTATGCCAACGTCTAACTGAATGCGGTTTTATGAAAATCCGTGTATTAGTTCTTAAGATAGAGCTATTGCGAAACTCCGGAAAAATGCAGCATAGCAGCGCCACCTGCCGGTAGATTTACATCAAAACCTAATCCTCAACAACTTATGTCAACGTCAAACTGAATCTGAAGTTTGGTGAATATTCGTGCATTAGTTCTTGCGATAGCAATCTTGCGGAAATCATGAAAAATGCAGCATAGCAGCGCCACCTGTTGAGCGATTTTCACCAAAAAGTAATCAGCACCAATTTATATGAAGGTCTAACTGAATCTAAAGTTTCAACAGATTCCATGCATTAGTTCTTGAAATAGACCGCTCACAATTTTTTTGTCAGAAACAAACAAATAGACAGACTGACAGACAAAAAATTTATAAAAATAGTCAAATCGTATTCCAGACAAGAAGTTCTAACACTATAAATCCTTAGAAACCGGAAGTCGAAAATTTTCACGAAAACAACACTTTATTTTTCTAAAGACAAAAGAAAGCAAGAAAAGATGAACGCATCGATTCTGCCCTTGGATCAGAAACGGTGAATCGATTCAGTTCAGATTCGATGCCGATGTCGATCTTCAGATGCGATCTTCAGAATCGTTACTTTTTTGATTTACTTCAATTCTTTAGATGCAATGTCGAATCGTTATATTTTGATTTACTTTCAATTCTTTAGATGCAATGTCGAATCGTTATGCTTTGATTTACTTCAATTCAAATCGCATCGCGGTCGATCCACGATTCGGGTTGAATCAATTCTTCCAATTTTGCTGTTTTAGTGCCAGAATTGCTGTAAAATTTTGTATAAGAGCCTTTTTTTACTTTCTAGGTTAAATCAGTGTTGAATGCAGGTATTTTTCTCAGGGAGGGATTTATGCGACTCCGGTCGGGAATGGGGGGGGGGGGTATTTCAGAGTTCCGTAATGGGGGGTGGGGGGTGCACATTTGTCCATTAAAAAGCATAAAATCTCAAAACTTACGGGAGGGACATTTCAATGTCCCGGGAGGAATGTCCTCCCGGGCTACCCCCTGAATTCAACACTAGGTTAAATCGTTATACTTTTGTTTAGAAGCCTAGTTATTCAGGTTACTGGTTTATTATATTGTATTTTTCAAGTTCGTCTCTTCTAATCTCTCCACCCCCCTCTCCCCTTTTCCTCGCTAATCTTAATTTACAGGGCCGTTCAAAATTTGCATGCAATTTTTAAAATGTCCAATTCTTGTTCTATTTTATTATAAAGCCACATTTTGAAACCTTGACCAAAGATACTTTTGAGGTCGCCCCTCCGACCGTTTGGGGCTTACCTGCTCCCTCGGGGGGGGGGGGATATTTTTTGTTTCTTCCAAACCATATCGTATAACATATCGTTAGAAAGCTTTTAATGTGATCTTTTATTTTCTGTCTCTAGCCTTCCTTCTTTTTGGTAAGGGTCAATCGTGCTACAACTTTTGTATTGATATTTTTGACAGTAATTTCAAAGGAATATTTATTCTTTCGGATTTACTGTTTTAAAGGCAGAACTGCTGTCAAATTTCGCATAAGAGCCTTTTTCTTTCTAGGTTAAATTGTAATATTTTTAGTTTAGGAGCCAAGTTATTTGGGTTACTAGTTTATTAAGCTGTACTTTTTCAGTTCGTCACCTATACACCCCCCCCCCCCCCGATCCGAATTTTCTTAATTATGGTCCAATTTCAATGGGACCTTTTTTGACATTCTTCCCGAATCATTTGTTTACCAACTAAACACTGATATTATATCTGCAGCTCTTGGTGAGCACTATTTATGAATGGTAATAACAAATTTCGTCGCTTTTCCATTTTAAACTTATCATTCTTGGTTTAAAGCCACGTGACTCAAGGTTCTCGTTAGTTAAGCCGTATTTTCACCCGTAAGTTTGTCAAAGTGTTTGTGTAAGTTGTATTATAAAAAATTCAGTCGTTTACAACCAAACTTACTGATTTATGATACTTTGAATTTTATGAAATTTCGGAGCTTTCCGAAACTAGTGGATCCCCTGTATGTTATTAATTTTTTTCAAGGGTGTAGGTATGAAAATACGTGCTAAAATGCTTTAAAACATTTTTTTTTTCAAATAATATATTTAACAATTTAAACAAAGTGATTCCCGAGAATTTTGTACTGTTTTAAAAGGGGACCACATCTTAGAATGTAAGGGGCGTAAAAATTCGAAACTTGGACAGGGCGATGCAAAAAAAAAAAAAAAAAAAAAAAAAAAAAAAAATTTCTCCTTTCAGAAATTCGAAAAAATATTATCTTAATTACAAGCTGAGATATTAATTATTATTTCACTAATTGGTTTATTTCTATTAAATGCTTTTTTTTAAAGGCAGTCACGTGATTTTTTATAGCAGCATTAACGTTTTCTACCGATTAGCGTGCGGTTCTTTGACGGCGGGCTGAGATAATTACTACTTTTTCAATATAAAAAATTTTATAAGTGTTCATACCACTATTTTCGAATAGTAATTTCACAAATATCTTGAATTCTTGCTTAAGACTACCACTCCCTAGACTAATGTATCTTCGGGTAGGTTGTATAAAGGAGTTTCGTTTAGATACACTTTTGTTTTGAATAGACTGCGCTCCCTGGTGGTGGAATATAGAACTAACAGACCGCGATTTCATTTAAAGTAGAAAATCTAACAAGGCGATCTGTTCGAAACTTTAAAGATAGCTTATAACACATAAGAAAAAGTTTAAAAAAGAATGGTGCGAAAATTTCGGGAGGAGGTGGGGGGGGGGGAGGCCGCTAGAATTTTTTTTAAACCTTAGCGTTCCTTACCGTTTTAGGTGGGGTTTTTTGACGGAGTCCTGAGATAAATGCTACTTATTAAATATAAAAAAGTCAAAAGTTTAGTTACCACTATTTCCGAATAGTAATTTCGGCAAATAGCTTAAATTTTTGATCAAGATTGCCACACTCTTGAGTAATATATCTACTGATAGGTTGTTTAACGGAGTTTCGTTCACAGTTTTGTTAGGAATAGAGTGCGCACCCTGGTGGTGGAATCTGGAACCAACATAACGCGATTTTGTTAAAATTAGGAAATCTAACAATGCGATCTGTTTTAAGCTTTAAGATTGTTTATAATACATGATAAAAAATTATAAAAAAGAATGGCGCGTCACATTTCGGGGGGGGGATAGGGGGGAGGGGCAGAACAAAATTAGAAAATATAACAGGGCGATTTGTTTGAAATTTTAAGATAGTTTATAACACATAATAAAAAATTTTTAAATGATGAATGTCAAAAATTGGTGGTGGTGGTGGTGGGGGAGGGGGGGGGGAGGTGAGCGCGTTTTTCCGACCCGGTGGGCAAAGTGGGGGGGGGGGTACACCTATACGATGCTGTAGGCAGCGGGAACCCGGTTCGCGGTTCGTTCGCTTCGAGATTTCATATTAGGCGGAACCCGCTAGTTACTAGCTATAATGTTAAAGATTTCCAAGCAATATACATGTGCGTCCACTATCCTTCTAAGACAGTAAAATTAATTGATTTTTATTTCTTCTGAGAAAACTAAATTTTCACGTCTTGCAGCGACGATTTTTTTTTTTTTTAAATAAAAGAACTTTAATAAACTTTGCTAGTTACATTATTAAACTCAAATTGTAAGAATACTAAATCGGTTCTTATGGCAACGTGAATTATGTCCCTGAAAATTTAAATTTTAATTCAGGCTGGAAGAGAATCACAATGATTTAATTACAGGGACAGTCAAAAGTTTTCCGTTACATTACGGCCAATGGAAAAAATTATTTCAAGTGCATTTTAAGGATGTTACAGACTTTCGAACAGAATGAAATTGATATGCACTTATGAAGTGCACTGTTATAGTACGAGCGCACCACATTTGCCACGTTTGACGCGCAATTTCCAACTTGTATTTAACCGAGACCTTTCTTAAAAAATAAATTTAAATAAAATCTAAATTACAATATTAGTAAAATTACATCTTAAAACTAATAATTTAAAAGTTAAAAACTTTATTATTTGACTCAAAGGTCTGTAATAGCTTACGACTGGGCCCCGGACTTTGTCTACCCTCTAAATGTGAGGTATGGGAGGTGGTCTCTACGGCTCTTTGATTCGCTAAGTTTTGAAATTAATATTTTTGAGCTTATCTGTGCGAATCTGTGACTATCGAAATATCGATTCAAGTATCGATTCTAGAATTTGGGAATCGATTCTTATTGTGATCGATTCAGTTTTATACGATGTCGATTTGAATCGATTCCTGAATTTTCCACAATCGCCCATCACTACTTCATTCTCCTCCTCCTCCTCCTTTTATTTTATTTATTTATTTACTTATTTATTTTGAGTGCTTTGGTGTTTCTGAATCATTATCAAAAGTGGATGAATGCCACTCATTGTACAAATTATAAACACACAAAATACATTACGATAAGAAAACATATTATTAATTATTTAAAGTATTATATATATTCATTTTAATTTAAAGCATTGCGTGTTTCCCTTTTTATACTTATTTTGTTATGTTTACAAAAAGGTAAAATTTTAAAAGCTTAAAAACTTATATTGCTACCTCAATTAATAAGAAATAATAATTTAAAAAGCTTATTTAGTTATCAATATTAATAAGTATAAAATATTAAATATTAATGCACTAAGAATTAAAATAAATACTGTATCCTTTCTTTATTCAGAAATAAAAATACGCTATATTTTTTACCGAATATTCTACAACAATATATAATTCCCATGTGTATCATATATATATTATTTCTTACTTTACATTTTCTGTGTAAATATGAATTTTATAAAAGATTATTTAGTTTACTATGCTAAAACAAAATATATTCTTAAAAAATTATTTTTAAAAATAAGCTTCATTTAACTTGTAATGAAATGTTGTAATAAAAAGGAATAACTAAAACACTCGACTATATAATATTAACAAAAAATAATAAACAAAATAGTTTCACTTAATTATTATTACTAATATTTAAAAACGATTTTTTCATCCTGTACTATTACAAAGTATAATTCGCATGTATGATTTTCTTATAGCTTACATATTCTTTGTAAACATGGGTTTTATAAAGGGTTATTTACTATTACTATACTATATTATTATACTAAAATAAAATGCGTTTTCATAAGAGAGAGAGAAAAAAAAAAAACATTCTTTAAACGTTGCTTCATTTAAACCGTAAGGAAATAAAGCGATTAAAATGAAAAATGTAATGTATAATAATATTTAATATATAATGAAAAATTTAATATATAAGAAATAATAATTCAAAGAGTTACAACTAGTTATTAAAATATTTATATATTAAATAATAGTAATTAAAATAATTTATATTTTTTTGTTATTCAAATAAAAATATACTGTATTTTGTACAGAATAATCTACATCAATAAATATGATTCACACACATAGCTTTATATACATTATTTTTCAGGTTTTACATATTCTGTGTAAATATGGATTTTATTCAAAATTATATACTATGCTAAAACAAAACGTTTTTCATATTTAATTTTTAAAGAAATAATGCGATAAAAACTAATAAATGAAAGATTGAATATATATAACACTTCGAAAAATAAATTAACTATATGTTTTCTACCTTACTGTACTTTGAGAGTTTATTAATGATATCCATTTTTTGGGAAAGATCTTTGTTTTGTCAAACGTAAAACAATACACATTGTGTTTCCCTCCATTCTTCTAATTAGAATGACATCCATATATCACATAAGACAGCGGCGTATGTGTACTTTTGATATTATTTTTAATAAGAAAAATAACATTAAACTCTCAACAAACACGTGTTATTCTTGCATCGACATGTGGGTGAATTGCAGCAGACCACAGAGTGCAATGCAAGAAGGTTGCAATAGTGAAAGGAATCCTCCTCAATAGATCTCACGTTACGTATGCGATTAAGTTTAAACCAGTTTTCAGCCCGGAGATGGCGAGTTTTATCTCTCCGATGGAAAGTCCCACAGGCATTGTGAAAGAAAACTCCAATAATGTGAGTTTTTAAAATGTCAGAATGACTTACACCAGAATTTTGGGTAACATTCCACTCATAATCCAGAATAAACTTACACGAATGTTTTACAGTGAAAGTGAAATGGAAAAGATGGAAGAAAATGGTAAATGAGACAGAAAAGTCAGTAGAAAAAGAGAAAGGAAAGTGAAGCGACGAAAAAGAACGAGTGGAATATTAAAATTACATCATATAATTGTTACTGTCCATCTTACTGCAAATTTTGTGGCAACAATTTTTATCTGATTTTTTTTTTGTTGTACTTGTTTGTTTAAATAAATCCTTCTATCTAAATTGTTCTTATCTTCTACTTTTTTTTTTTTGTATATATTTCCAGTGTAGTTCCTTCCCCTGTAGTGATTTCGCGTCACATTGAGCATAAAAGTAAAGTATAAATTATTTTTAAACGATTTGCGATTTTTTTATTTCAGTTAATGAGGTCTTGCATTAATAAATGAATTCTTTAATGAGGTCTACGACAGTTCCGTAATCATGCATAAAAGAGATGACATGGGTTTTTTCCTTTGGAAGTACTGAAAGAATTACAGTACTTTTTGATAGATTCGGGAATAGCTAAATTGATCGTTCGAAAAAATATCAATACAAAAAATATAATAGTTACTTGATTTCAGTAACAACAAAAAAGTCACGTGTGGAACAGGTACGATTAATAAAATTTTTTCTTAAAAACTACCAAACGGATTTTAATACTTTTTTAAAATAGTTTCTGCAGTTGTTATATTAAAAATGTATCGGCAAAAAATAAAAATAAAAGAAGCAACACTTACGCAATTTTGCAAACAAAATTAACCCAAGTTCTTTATTTCTGAAGTAATCTGTTACATTTTTAAGTATATTTTTTTGACGAATTATTACTTTAACGTTTTGCTACTGCAAAAAGTATTAAAAAAGTTCTCAAATAGCTTCAGTAGTGACTCAGAAAAAAACACATAAATGAAAGTTTTTCAGCGTGAAATATCGATACTGGTTTCCCCTTTGAAATGTTTATATGGTAGTTTTCCTTTATCCAATACTTGTTGAAATCTGCGTCACACAATATCTCATATTAGCAGTACATTTCTTTTTTAAAATTCCCCAAATATATTTGTTTGCATTTATATCGTTATTAATAATTTGCAGAGCAATTTTTTGTAACATCATTAAATAAATTCCGACATAAAAAAACGCTTTCTCTTTGCATATTTTGTACTTTGACTCTCTTTAAAGAAGTTAAGAAATGCCACGATGTTTAGTTTTTACAAAAAGAATTATATGTCTAATAAATGAAAATTTACGTCACTGGCTTTTTCATTAACATCTAAATTCCTAATTAATTCTAAAAGCGTAAGAGTAAAGAAAAAATGAGAGTTTTATCACAAAACCAACATTTTTATGTCCCACACGAGAAAACATGTACAAAATTTACGACGCATAAAATTAAGTTTCTTAAAATACTTATTTTTTGAGTAGTAGAAATAGTTACGGGGGAAATATTTCTAAGGCTATATAATAAAAAAAAATTCTGATTTTAATATTGTATTAGAAGGCATACAGTAGTTTATATTTTATAAGCGTGGTCATTTAAAAATTTTTGTAATAGATTTACTTCTTTATTTAAAGAATCTATATAAACCAAAAACATGACCGTAGGTAAAGCTGACGCCATATTGAGGGCAACCTATATTTTTTACTTTTATTGCAATTTCTTTTACTTTATTAAAAAAAATTAAATCGCAAAATTTAAATTTTTACACCGTTGGATAGAGATAAAAATGCCCATTCAAATGCAATTTATTTGAAACCGTTATCTTAGTTTACTCATTTTTGATAGATTTAAAAATAATTTCCAAGCGTGAATAATTTTAAATCTGCGTGTAACCCAGTTACCGTAGATAACAAGGTTTGCAAATAAAAATATTGTAAATAATTCCGACTGAGGAAAATGAATTTAAAGATTGCAAACTCGAAATCATTTAAAATGCCCATTGACCCCCAGGCTTAATTTCGCGGATGAAGGGCTATATACAAGGCTATGCGTTTAAAATATTTGTGTCATAAAAATCACATCCGACCACTGTCCTGTTATATCATTTGCTTATCACAGACCATTCCGGTTTAAATATGCAACCATTACTGTGTAGTGAGCGACGTAGGGTTTGTACTTTATGGTCGTTGATTACTGAAATGAGCGGACGTACGCAGCGAACGTTATGGAGCTCAAGGGATTAATGAGCCCTTTTCTGGATATTTTTAATTATCGGATCTTTATGGCAATTCATGAAAACATACAACGGATGCCTGAAATCATTTTGAGAAAAAAATTGAAAAATTAATATTTTAGTCATTTTATGCAAAATGAAGCGCGTACCTAGTGGATTTGGATTGCAAGCACGGACATAAAAGTTAACCCTTAAGTCAATGATCTCTTACCCGGGTACACGTTTGCTGTTTTAATCCTGATTTCAGTGTGATAATATCAATTAAACTAAAATGAATTTAGATCTACTTCTCCGCCTTCTCTTTTCCAAAACGGGTCTGTTACATTCCATGATATAAGGGTGTTTTAAATAGAGTTTAGAAAACAGGTAAGTTAAAATTGTAGCAGGCAACAGGATACCCCGGTCAATGGAGAGAAGGACAAATTTAGGTCATTGACATTCAAGTTAAACAAAAGCTTGTAAAAAGAAAATAATGTTACATCTCGCATAAGTCGCGGTAATTTAGAAGAGCAGAATTTCCTGAAGTTAAAAGCTATATATATTCTGTCTAAATGCGTAAAAATAACTGGGATTTACAATAAGAGATAGGGAACTGATGATAATATTATGCTTTAATACATAGATTGGTTGACTGACAACTGGTACAACGGTACCAGGAGTGATTTTGAATGATGTGCCCATTCGATACAGCTTTCTAATTAGAATCTTTCTAAGAATTACTAAATATCGTTTAGTAATTTTTGAACGTGTTAGTGATTTTGCACAATGCTATTTTATTAAAGATATGTGATATATTTCTACTTTGTGAGTATTGGTTTAATTTATTATCCAGTGAGCTTATTTAGATTAAGATAAAATATTGTGAGCCTTTTGAAGGCGTTCATAATTATAGAAATATGTTGCACCTATAGCCGTCTGATCCGTCCGTCTGTCTGTCTGTCCATCTATCCGCATATACCAGCGCCAAAACTACCTAAACCAACGGTTTGAAATGTAATATGTATAAACATTTCAGAATTTTGTCGAGTCATTTTAAGTTTTATGAAAATCAAATTAAAACATAAAAATATATTGATAAAAGTTTTCTTCGTTCTATTAAACCCTATCATACGTAATAAATTCAGTGATATCCCATAACAGGTAATGATTCTGAGTTGCCATGGTGATTACGTCCTATGCAAGATGAAGTTATATTATATCCCTATTACTGAATTTAATATATACAAACGTAATAAATTTTGCATTCATGCATTTTTGCATAAGAGTGCAACAGCTATTGCACCAAGATCTGAATATTTATAAAAGTTGTTATAGTATGAACGCACCTCATTTGCCACGTTTGACGTAGAATTCCCGAATTATTTTACATTGTATTCCCTAATGTTTCGGATGTGGTTGTAATTTTATTTTAAATATTTTTAAATGTTATGTCATTAACTGCTTTTAAAGTTGAAAAGGAAAATGAAGTGTAATATTTGTTAAAATATGTTCATGTAATTTATTACATAGGCTTTTCTATGTTAAATTAACATTGAGCAGTGACACTGGAAATAAATACCTATTGCACTGCCTCGCAATAATTAAATATGTAGTACTTATAGTCGTGGTTTGGTCCGTCTGTTCGAATACAACAGCGCAAAATCTACTCAACCAAATGGTTTGAAATTAAATATACATAATTGTTGCAGAATTCTGTCGAGTCATTTCAAATTTTATGAAAATCTAATCAAAACTTAAAATATATTGATAAAATTTTTCTTCATTCTATTGAATACTATCATACGTAATTAATTCAAAGGTATCCCATGATAGGTAATGATTCTAAGTTGCCATGGTAATTACGTCCTATTCAAGATGGAGTCCTATTATTTCCGTATTACTGAATTTAATATATGTAATCGAAATAATTTTTTTATTCATGCATTTCTGCATAAGAGTGAAACAGCTATAGCACCAAGATCTGAATATTTATAAAACTAGCTATAGTAGGGTCATTCCATACATAATGAGCAAATCAGCTGTGGCTGATATTGCACAGATTTTAATAAAAATCAGTATATAAGTAAATCATATCTATTTATGGGTAAATGTAAAGTAATAGATTTCAGGATGGTTTATTTAAATATTAAAATTTACAGTAAAAGTTGATGCAAAAACGAGGTATTTTCTACATGCTTGAAATTTCAATTTTGATTATTAGCGAAAGGAATAAAAACATTACATTAAAAATTATTTATAATTAAGAATGAATAATAAGTAACAGATTGGCGTAAGTTAGTAATTGTATTTTATTCCTTAATGAGAGAAAAAAAAATATTTTTGAAAAATTTTGAAGGAAAAATGCAATACTTCTATTGCTCCTTTTATACATGAAGGACAGCTCTGACAAGTTTAAAATAACTTGACGTTATAGCTAAAAATATATTTTTTAAATATCGAAACTTTCATTCTTAACTTTTTATTCCTTAATAAAAAATAAATAAATAGTAAGTAATTGTTGAGTGTAAAATACAATATTTCTATCGCCTGTTTGTACGTAAAGGAAATCTCTTTCAAGATATTTAAATTATTTTATATTATAGATAAAGTGTATATTTTAAATATAGCAACTTTTATTGTTGCTTTCAGTTTATTTTTGACTATTAATATATTTATTTTAAACTACAGTAAATATATATATATATATATATATATTACGTTGAACAAAAGATTATACATTAATCGTAAATCCATAGATGGCAGCACTACATTTTTTTCTTGAAATCATGCAATATTGTAAAAATCGCTCGCGGATTCAAAGGATCTATCAAGAAGTCCATGGAATGGAAGAAATATTTCTTTTTTAACCCAATTCTGTTACGTTAGGAAACAAAAGGCAGTCTTGAATTTTTTGGGGCATATCATGGACTTATTGATCTTTATGTCTGTGTAATAACTGTAATGTCTGACTTTTCCTTCATTAAATTTTTTGCCTACCAATAAGATGAAAAATTATGATTTTGTAACTTTTTTTTAAGTTTCTAAATTTTTTTAAAGATGAAGGAAATACATGGCAACTTAAAAACTATAGCAATTCGATCTTATTATGTAACACTGCATCAGGCATCATTTTCACAGATGTTTTTGAATTCCTTTGATTTTTATAACGTTTTTAATTTGTCTCAAAATTGACAAATTTTTAAATTTTACAACAAATTTAAGATTAATCGTGATGTTACCAAATTATTATTACTAAATAAATATGAAGGTAATTTTTCAGAGATTACAATATTACAAAAAAGATTTAATTTATGTTAAATAGTTTTCAAGATACGGAACTTCAAACTTGCAACTTTGAACGATTACACACATGCCATTCTATGTCACAAGTTTTTTAAAAGTCCAGAACTTCCAAAATTTCTTATTTTTTTGTCGAAATATTTTGCAATGCTCTATTTGAATATGAATTGGATTTGTGTATCGTATGTTATTAAAATCGGTTAATATGTAGCCACGACTTTTTTTTTAACTTTTTGCTCATTTTGTGTGGAATAGCCTAGTACGAACGCACCACGTTTTCCATGTTTGACGTAATTTTTGACTTGTTTTCATATCAGCTGCAGATTCAGAAAGAAGCAAGCATTAATTGTGCATTCGCTTGTAATACAAAAATTCCGACAAGTAAAATTGTAAGTGTTTTACTTGGTAATTTTAAATTAGTACAAAATATATCATGAAATAAACGTGCTGCATTCAGTAACTAAGTGAAAAAAAGTACGGTTTTATATAAAAGATGTAAATATTCCGTGTGTTGCGCCAATGTTATTGTTTACTCCTAAATGAAATACGCGCTTTATATACTCGTAATTCCGTTTCTTTACGATTTATATAAATTCATGAAGAATTGTCAAATAAAAGCATCAGATTCAAAACTATTTTACACTGTAAAATTTTACACAAATTTTTGTTTAAATTTGAAAAAGATATTGTTTTAAGTAATTAATTAGGCAGACGAAATGTTCTTCTGTATAAGAAAAGGTTTCATGAATAGGATAATGTGAATATTTAATTTTTAATTAATTTTCAGCAGCGAAATTACTCTCGAAATTATTGAATATTTAGTACGTGATTTATCACATTGCTAACTAAGGTACTTTTCGGTTAGCCGGGCGCCAGTGTTATATATATATGTATATCCATGTATATACATATATATATATATATATTGTATATATACACACATATATACGTGTATACATATAGTTTCTATATATGTATAAATATACATATACATGCATATATAGATATACATACATATGTATATATAACACTGGCGCCCGTCTAACCGAAAAGTACCCTAACTAATTGTAGAACCGACAGAGTGAAAATGACCAAGCCGGGAATTGAACCCGGAACCCTTGGAATAGCGCTCCAATTGCTCTACAATTTTAGCTACGAGGACGATACCCAGATTAGTATCTCAACTCATGTTTTGCCTCAGGATTGTGTGCTCATGAAGACTATTCCATCTTGTGCAGGAATTGCAGCCTTACCAACATAAGTGAGTGAGAGATGCTAAGCTGGGTATCTTCCTCGTACCTTAAATGGTAGAGCACTTGGAGCGCTATTCCAAAAGTTTCGAATTCGATTCCCGGCTTGGACATTTTTCACCCTGTTGGTTCTACGCTTAGTAAGCAATGTGATAAATCACGTATTAAATATTTAATTCAATATAATCGAAACAAACATTACAATTTGAAGAGTAGTCTAGCTACAAAATCATTGGTTCTACAAATAAAGCAATAAATGATAAAATTATATTAGGTTTATGCCTTTAAAAATGATACTTCACATTAATTAAATAATAAAACTGGTTATTTCGGAGGAACTTATGTCCCAGGAAATTTTCAGTCAACTGTATGCTTACTAAATTTTAAATAAATAGATAAATATATAAAGTGTTATATTTTATTGAGATTAATTTTCTGCACAATTTTTTAATTAAACTGGTTAAAACGCAGTACAATTAAATTGTAAATACCGAGTGAGCAAAAAGTCCGTTACGACTTTAAAAATCACAAAAAAGGAAGAAATTGTGATAAATTAGTGCGGTTTGCAAGAAAGTGCTCAAAAGTCAGATTTTTTCTAGCAGCAATAAAAATTTAGTTAAAAAATCCCATGTAGAGGGCGCGGAGGACCCCAAACACAGTGAACAGGGCGACAGCTATGTCGTACAATGTTCTGGAGGTTATGTTGAGCATTTTATAATGGAAGAACAAATGAATGGAGCGTAATGTTGTCCTATTCGTTACGTTTCGGGCCGTCAGCACCCTCTACATGTGATTTTTAACAAAAAAAATTTTGCTGCTAAAAAAAAATCCGACTAGCTTCTGAGACCTTTCTTGCAAACCGCACTCCCTTACCACAATTTCTTTCTTCTTTATGAATTTTTAAAGTTGTAACGAATGTTTGGCTCACCTGGTACTTAACAATCAATGAATGTAACATACATATGATCGATTTTATTTAACCTCATTTTCCTTCCATTTATAAATCGCATCTGTATTAGAGTAGTAGTTAAATATACTCCTTGCATTGATAAAATGGAGCATCGATGCATATAATGTATAGCAAATGAGCTCAGATGCAGTAAAATGGAATATAGTATTGAATTCAATGTGATTAATATACTTAAACTGGATAAATTAATGACATTGTTATAAACCAAGTCAAATAGGAATAGTTCAGAGTCTGTTGCAAATACGTATTTTAAATGGACGGAAATATATTGTGCAGCTGAATTAATTAGTCATGAAAAAATATATTTTTATTATTTGATTATATATATTCTTCATGACAAAATCCCTATCCTATTATTAAGCATTACAATTTAATTTAAAAGCTGTGTATGCTTCATAAAGAAATATTTGTCTGAATTTTTGAATAAAATTGTTTATTCGTACTGGCTGTTGTCGTTATTTTGAAAAAAAAAAAAAAAAAAAAAAAAAAAAGAGATTGATTTTCAACAAATGCGTTTTAAATTTTCATTAAAATTAAGTTAAAAAATCATTTTCACTTACGGTAGGCATCTGAGAGTATAAAACATTTTTAATACACATATTCCTAAAATTTAAAAACTTTAGTTCAATCAACTGTCATTACATTTATGGAAGTGTATTTTTTCCGCATATTATTACTGAAAGTGTACAAAGTAATTTAGTTTTTAAAATTCTACAATTTATTCATTTTTCTGAAAAAAAATTAATGTTTTTTCAAGCTAACAGATTATTTAATCTATGAAGATTTATGTCGTTTAAAATTATTAGTAATTAAACTAAAGTCGTCCTGTACTATGTATAAAATAAGTCGAGTTATATCGTTTTTTAATAATGCAGAGATAAAACAAAATGAATTCAGACAAAGAAGACATTAATTGGCACATTAAAAGGAAAATTATTGTGGATTAGAATAGATAAGCGCTTTCCACCCTTTCTTTCTTTCATGTACCTCTTTTTATGCTTTTAATTTCGAAGTACCCCCATTTTCCATAAACACGCTTCCTTTTCCCCTCCATTCAATATGCTTTTTTATTCGTTAGTAAGCATATCACAACCATATAATAATTCGATACAAATTAAATTTTCATTTTAAAGTTAATATTGATTTTTTATAATATTAGCCAAACATTAAGAAAAAAACAATATAGAATTAAAAGAAATTTTAACAATCATACCATGGTTATTGATCAACATTTTTTTTTTTACAAAGAGCATTAAAATCAGAAGATCTGATGTGATCTAGACGATCTGAAATTTATATTAAAAACAGAAGAATAAAAAAAATAGTTAATTGAACTTTTTGGGAAGATGGGGGGGGGGGAGGGGAAATATCCGTTATTCATGCAATATGTTTATGAGGGGACGGAGCTACTGACATAGCATTATGAATTAATTACTAAGTACAGCAGGCCTTTCCCCTTATTTTGAATGCAACATATTGGATTTGCACATGAGACTATCTTGGTAATCTAAAATTATCAATTTTCCTTATGTGCTTTTAGTTAAACCATTTTTGTGAACCATTTTGTGTCGCCATAACCGATATTATTTTCACGTACCTCTAGCAGTCCCTACACGTACACTCCCCCAGGGGTACGCGTACCCCAGGTTGTGAACTACTGGCATAGATGAATGTAAAATTTAAAGATAAATATATTTTATTAATAATTTAGGGGGATAAAAAGGAATCTTACTACTGTTATAAAAAATATTACACTTTTAATCGTGTAACTACTTTTCCCTCTAAATTCAATGATTAGTGTGAACACTCAATGATTAGTGTGAAACTTTCTTTGAAAATTTGAACCCACTATTCTGAAAATGTAATAAAACTTAAAATATTAGGATTCACTTAATTAAATTTGATGAGATGTAATAAGATGAAAAAAATTTCAATTTAACTTTAAACAAAAAAGAAAAATCATGCGTTAAATAGATTATGAAACACTTTCCAACATTTCCTGAATGTTTTTACAAAACTTCGTTAGTTAGGGAAATAAGTAAATAAGATAACTAAGTAAACATTTTAGAAAACGCATAAAATATTTTAAAAATTCATTTCAGTAGTTACCGTCCATAGCCAGTAGTACGTTTGTTACACGCCACTATTTAGCTAAAATTTAATTTAAACTAAAACATTCTTAAAACTACTGAAATCACATTTCCAGATATAATCATCATAGACGGTTATGTATCCAATTCTTTGTGTGACCCTGTATATCATTTTATCTATATTCTACAAACATTTCCTAGTAAACTAAATGCATTTCAGCTATGCACACCCCCTTTAAAAACCATATTTAAGCAATTTAAGCTCATGCTCAGTAACACTTACGAATTATTTTGTGTAGCCCTGTATATAAACAATAGCATTTATACACACCGTACAGTATGGATCAATATAGTGAAACATAAAAGCGCATATCATAATTAAAAATGCATTTCCAGCAATCATAGCTTATGTACGGTTCTTCGGACACAATATAGCATCTAAAATATTTTGTGTGTCCCTCTAAATGTTATACTCTTCTAATGCATGAAATAACTTATAGTAAACCTCAGTGACGTATATAAATTTCATTATATATGAAATAGTTTAAAATAATTAAAATACGCCGCAAACAACCCCCCCCCCCCCCTATACCATTATGTAATGGAATTCTTTCGTGTGGCTCTGTAAATTAATAATAACCATCATTTGTACCGCATATTCTATAGAAAGCATATTTTAAAACAATTTATAAATGCATATCAATTTTGTTATGGTTGGATGCGTGTAACGTCATTAAAAATCATTTGAAACGCTTTTTTTTTTTCCATTGACCGTAAATGTAACGGAATACTTTTGACTGTCCCTGTAAATGAACTGAACATGCTACAAACTTTATTTGAAATATGGATCATGCTATGGTGAACCTTGATAACATTCAAAAATTTCAGTGCAATTCAAGACTATTTACGAGAGTTAGAGGGCGGACAGACGGACAGACAAATCGAAATCATAAACAATTTTTAACTTTGTTGGAAAGAGTCAAAAACAATGTCCATCGTTGTTAAGCCAAAAGTTTTGTATTTTCTTACGCAATTAATGCATTTAAAAAGAACATTTTTGTAGAAAAAACAAACATTTTTCATTAAAGAAGTTAAAACGTTTTAAAAATACCAGCAAAAATTCATAAAAGTTTTAAATGCATAAAATTTTGCTTTATTTAATATGTTCTCCTTAAACACTAGCTACAATTGCTATATAACTATAGGCACTTGTTGTAATTAAATTAGTCAACTAGTGCCTCAACTAGTTATAAACCATGTTTTTCACAAAATATAATAAAAAGCGGGGCTGTTTTATGTTTCTCCAGGTGTTAAATATGTTTGTTTTTTCTAGAAATCTGTTTTAATATTTAGATGGTGGTGTTTCGCTCATTCATTTTTCCTTTAAAAATACTTCATAATTTAAAAGTTGTCAGTTGTGTTGTTTTATTCGCAACTACCTTTCATACAGCATGATTTTGTTCTCTGCGAATTTTGATTTTTTTTTTTTTTTATGTGATTTTTAATGCTACTTTTTGCGTTATTTCGGTTTAGACGGTGATTTCTTAAAATTCGGAATTCCGTTTCAATCTTTTATTGTATTGTAGTAAATTTTGTCCGATGCTATTTTTCAGTTTTTAGAAGCAGTTCTTTTTCGTTTCGAGGCAGTATTTGACATCCGTAAAAAGAATTTGTTTTTAAGCATTTAGTGTGATAAAGTTTATTTTGTCCTAGCGATTTCTGAATTTTTAGAAATTTTTAACGGGATTAATAGCATTTTTTAACGTCCCGTTGCAATTTTTGGACATTTCCAAATGGAATTTTGTTTCAAACTTTAACCCTTTGCACTTCAACGGTGAGTCTCACTCCCCACGCTACTCCTTACATTAACTCCAACGGTGTGTCTCACACACCATCTTAATTTACATGAACAATTTACATTAATTCCAACCTTGGTTCTTACTTACTTCTCCTATTATTTACATTAATGAAGGATCTAATTGGAATATGTACAGGTGTGATAAAAGGAAGTATTCAAACTGCATTTTATAACGATTTTTTGTGAAGGTAAAACTGACTGATGTGTATCATAAACAAAATTTAGCATTATAATAAACGGCACTGTTATTCGATGTGCTCTCTTTTCACAAAGTAATGTTATAACAACATAAGAAAAATAAAACTGGTACTCTCTTTGTATCATATTGTCGTGGCATTAGAGCGTACTGATTGATTAATAAATTTTGTTTAAAGAAAAAACACATAGAGACATATTTTTTGAATAGATAATAATTATCTTTGTTGAGTATAAACTTGTAAAACAGCAGAGAAATAAGCATCCACTCAGCCATTTAAAATACGTGAAACTATTGATTAATCAATTGAAAGGAGATTTTCAAGAAAGTCGTGGCGCTTGAACATCCACCGATACCCACACAAGGGTTCGATTAAATAGAGGGCACCATGTAATGCTAACAGGTAGAGTTAAAGATTGTCGAGACTGCTCTCACAGAACAGGAAAAGTTAAGAGACATCAAACGACATACTTTTGTGACACTTGTCCCCAAAATTCTGCAATGCACCTTGGTGAGTGCTTTATGAAATACCACACCGAACAGAACTATAGATCATAAGATTTAAATAATATATTTCTAACATGTAAAAATATATAAAACATTCAAATAAAAAAATTATTTTCATTTTGACTATATAAGACCATATTTTCTTTTCTTTAAAAATGTCGCGGAGTTGCTAGTTCCGCCATGGAAGAAAAATTTGGAATGCAAAGTGTTAAGCCATATTAGCAAAGTTTATCCTTAGCGATTTGCGATCTTTTTGCGATTTTTAATTCGAAGTGTACCATTTAACATTCCGTGGCATTTTTTGGTTTCTTGACATTGAAGAAATTCTGTTCCAAATGTTTAGACTAATGTAGTTCATTATGTCTTCTGGCATTTTTAATGCTATTTTAAGGTTTTTGCGACTAAGTTTAAACATTCGTGAACGAATCTGTTATAATGTTTTAGCTCACTCTAGTAAATTTTACTCTTGGAGATTTTTGAATTCTTAACAATTTTTTATTCGATTCTTTTTGGAATTTCTTTACAATTCGAGACGATTTTACACATTAATATAAGGAATACGGTTTTAATTTTTTATCCCAATGTAATAAGTTCTGTTTTATTTTAATCAAATTCATGTTTATTCGGAATTCGAACAGCATTAAAAAAAAAAAAAAATAGTGATTTTTTTATGCGATTCTTTTTGCGTTAGCAGAGATTTTACGTCGTTCGTAAAATAAATCCTGTTTTAATCCTTTAGCTCAATATAGTAAGGTTTGTTCCTTATGATTTTTGTAAGTTTACCATTTTTTCGTAATTTGCTGCGATTTTATCACATTAGTAAGATTAATTGAATGCGAGTAGTAGGAGATACTAAGTTGACTATAATGAAACGTTCAACAATTTAAAGGGCCAGGTTGATATTTAGTCTTCCAGTCTTCACTTACTTCGATGGACAGAAAAATGTGTTATCCTGAAAGAAAGCAACCAGGTTCAGCTCCTTCTCATCTCCGTGAGCTGATATATGAGTTCCCTAGGCTGTAGGCTTCACTATGATAGAAGCTTTATTTAAATTAATATAATACCACAAATGTACGAAAGATTTAAATCATTAAGTAATGATTAATACTCTCAAGTATTATATTCATAAAAGTAATTTAGTTTTTTATATCATGTTGAAAAAAATCATCTTTTTTAGCAATATCAAAAATTTACAGAGAAAACAACATTTTAATTTTGTCCTTTTGCAAGGAAGTCAGGGGGTTAAAGAAATGTTTTAATTGAGATATGTGTGTAATAGTAGAAGATGCGGAAGTGACAATCTGTGTTAAATAAAGCTATTAAAACTACATCTATGGCTTTATGATCCATGAAGAATCCGGATCTACAGTGACCAACCGGAGTGTAGTGCAGGTTATATGGAGGTATACGCCATATTCTTAGTGGAATATTTTAAGAACCTCCGTATACCTTCTGTTTCTCAAATAAAGCTATAGCGTATACTGTAGGCATCGCATTCATGGCTTTATCGTATACCCTTTGCCTATAGCGCAAACCCTCAGGATATTTTTCGACTACAACACTGGTGCCCAACCCTGCTTACTTGACCCCGGTCCCTGAGACTATACAGCATGTGTCCTGGTCAGGTAGTTAGCCTAACACGATACCATCAGTGTTTAGTTCCCAAGAAAGCTTAGTACACATTCTATAGACCCGGAAGAGATGATAGGTTGAATGAACCTTACCCTGTGAAGCTATAGTCTAACACACAATGCGTTTATTTAGTGTTAAAGTGATTGTGGCGACCTGCATCAAAGTGTGTATTTTCTATTGCCATTTAAAAATATATAGGGTAAGGTGCCCTATTATTGTACCCCAGTCACTTTTAGGCCTTTGGAAGTTGTAATTTTCAGTTAAAATCAATCAAATTTGGGTTTTACATAGACTAAATACCCACGCACATACAAACTTAGGTAAATATCGAACCAAAATTTTTTTTAAATGCGAAAAATTGTTTTTTTTTCAAAAGAATCTAAAAAATGCAAAAGCAAAAAAATGGTCCCAATTTCGTCCCCCAAAAAATCCAATCCGCCGAGGTGTAACTTATAACTAATTCAAAATTTATTTCTAAATGAGTGAGTAATTTAATTTATATTGAAGTAAGGCACATTAAATGCACTAATTATCAGTGGAAGAATAACATAACGAAACATTACGCATAGTTTCAAACCTCCTGATTTTTTCATACCAATATATTTATGCAGAAATACTTGCTTTATACAATCGCAGTTTTAACGAAATTAAATAAAGAAAACATTTTTGTAAGATATTATTGGTATCCAAAAAATCGAGAGATTGGCAACTATGCATTAGCCTTCCAAACAAGAGGAAAAAATTAAAAATGTCATGAAAAAGAATTCCTAATTTCATCCCCGGGACGAAAATAAGAACTGCAAGGGGGGCGAAATTGGGACCACGCTACTTCCCAATATTACGAATCTTCAGTTCCCGTAAGATGAACTGAGCGTCCTAAAACTCACTGTATGCTACTGTCAGCATATTACAAACGTAAAATACATGCAATGAATAAGAAATAAATACTTAAAGTACAGTAAATATCGTTCTACAAACGATGTAATAAGAACCCAGGTCTCATAAATATAGGAAATTCGCCGTCTTTAATTTATACATGCGTCTTGACGAACGAAACTTTCAACACTGACTCTTTTAACCTTCCGTCCCCTGTGCCTTGCGTCATAAGTGGCGCCACTTTCGCAGAAGTGGAGAAGTTAAGGGGGACGAAATATGTGCACTTTACCCTATATATCTTTAAATATCGTTTTTGCGTAATTTTCTAAAAGAATAATTATGCATGTCTCATTCCTTTGAGTGATTCTTGAAATAAATTGCAAATATAAATAATTTCGTTATGATAAATTTATTTAGCCTTTTTTTTGTACGACATCCCCTAAATAGACATCAATAAACATATACTTAATGACATGAGATGAGAGTATTATCTTCCACAATGATAAACCAAGTTACATAACCTAACGATTGTGCTATAT
Source organism: Maratus speciosus (assembly GCA_963932465.1). NCBI lineage: Eukaryota > Metazoa > Arthropoda > Arachnida > Araneae > Salticidae > Maratus > Maratus speciosus. The sequence continues at coordinate 310,111,111 of OZ010800.1, forward strand.
ATATAATTTTTCAATACTCTTTGTTTCTTTTAGCTTGAAATTTAGTTACCTTTTCATTCCTAAATTTTAGAACACACTGTTTACGTTTAAAATACTAAAATAATCATTGTGAATGTGAAGAGATCATTTCATATTCTTTTTGAATCCTCAAATGAAATATCTAAATTTATTTTATCTCAGATGTTAGTTTATTGCTTACAACATTATAAAAAATAGTTAAATATTTGTATGTAATTTATTATTCCTTTTATCATAAGCTAATTAAATATTTATATGAATGTGATCACTTCAGTTACATTCAAAAGCTCTGTCAGCTCACATATAAATGTATTATCCTCTGGAAAGTGTATCTGAATGCATTATTGATCATGATTCTTAAGAACATGACAGAAGGTAATTTATAATCTAAAACAACAAAAATTGAAATTATCTTTTTTGAATGCCTATTTTCTTCAGAGTTAGGAGCTTAACATAAAATCTCCTTTTTTGTTTACTCTTTTTAACTTCAATCCTTTTCTATTATTTGAAGTAAGAAACTATTTGAACGTTTAATATACTTTATAATATCAATAATAATATTATATCGATAAGTTATTTCTATATGTAGTATATTTTATCATATGTGTCACTTAAGTTTTAAAAGATACTCTGTAAAACTGTGCAGCTTCTGGAAAATACATGTTTTAAATTACATCTAAGACTCGTTCCTTTTTATCTGATCACACTCTTCTAAGCAAATATATTTTACGTAACTTCTACGAAAATCTAAATAACGTCGTATATACATAAGCGACTACAAAATAATCATGAATTCATGTAAATAATACACGAATCTTGGAGTGTATCACACAAATTACAGTAGTCTATGCAAAAAAGCATTTGGACTGGATGGTTTTCACCATCATTTAGGTGGTGGAGTGCTAGGTAAAGCACTCAATCAACAATGATTAAAACATGAAACATAAATCTACACCAATAAAAGGTATAAAAAATAAAATATATAAACAAACAAATATGCTGTTGCCTAGTAGGTCGTAGGTTATTGAGAATGCAGCTATGTATTTAGATAAGAACTTGTATTTCAAAATATATTTGATGTGGTGTGTTTCAGCCGGAAAGCTACGCAGTGAAACTTCTCAAAATCGGGAAAGTTTATCAATATTATCAAGGGACACGCCCTGAATCCTTATACAATAAATTTAGTACAATGCATAAATTATAAAAGATGTGAAATTTCAACTATGTATATTAGTATAAAAGTTTTGGGTTTAAATTTATTTATGGAAACTCATGCTCAGAGATTTCATGCTCAAAGGTTATCATATTTGTAGAATAACCCATATATAAAACCATTATAACCAATACGAATGATCAGCTACAATTTAACACGTTCACGCCGGCGCGGTGGGTCACACTCGACTGTCTCAGAGTAGTCAAATCTCCGGCTTTTTGCACACAACTGTTATTTTAGAGAAAATGTTGTTCCTTTAAATCGCCCAATTGTTCTAATTAATTAAAACAACATTTGCTGTATTAAAATACTGGTATCTAAAAGGCCGGAGACTTGCCAAGTCTGAGACAGTTGAGTGTGACCACCGTGCGGCGTGAACGTTTTAAATATGCAAATTACAAATGAAGATTTATGCACATATATATACATATAAACGTCTCCGCGTACCTTAACACTTTACCACTGTCAAAGAATTTCCGTAAAATGCATATTTTCATGGACTTTGCCACATTCTAATGTTTATTCCATAAGTTTAAAATTCCGGAGACTTTTCTTGATTCAATAAAAATTTTAAAGATTTTGTTTACTGTGGATAACAAATCAACTGAATCTTGTTTGTAAGCTTTCGTCGGATGCAACAAAATATCACATTTACAACTTATTAGTCAGAGAAGCTTCAGCGATCCTGCCAGCAATCAAAAGTTACTGCGCATAGTGGTGGAAACTATGTATTTCAAGTGAATACATGAAAGAAAAACAATGATAACAATAAGAAAATGAATTGTATTACTAACCAATCTCACTCCGATACGGCAGTTGAATGTGGACACGATAACGAAACAAAACAAGTTGGAAAGACTATACATCCAGTTTTCATAAAATTTGAAATGACTCGACAAAATTTTGCAACAATTATGTAATTAAAATTTCAGACCATTCGGTTGGGTAGTTTTTGCTCTGTTATATGCGGGTGAACAGACAGACAGACTGACATGCAGACAGGTAGACAAAAGGACAGACAGTCGAACTGAACGACGACTATAGGTGCTACGTTTTTATATAATTACGAACGCGGATAAAAACTGATAATATTTTTTAATCAGGTCTACAACCAAGTTAAATGTGGCCCTGATTTCTAGCCAATTTTTTTTATTATTTAGCCACAGTTAGTGTTTTTTTAATTAGCCTCATTTAATTTTATGATTTTCTTTCTGGGTAAAAGTCAAATCTGCTAAAACTGCAATTTTGGGGTTTATTTATTTATTTTATTTTTTATTTTTTTGCGAGAACTTTAAATTTTAATGTCTTGAAAAGTAAATGGTTACTGTATTGTGCCTTACTATAAAATATGAAATAATAAAGTGTAAAATATATATATATGTATATATATATTTATATACATATATGCGTAAGGATGCTAAGCAAAGAAATAATCTTTAAAAATTGAAAATGAAAGCATGTTAAATAATTTAAATGGTAAGTAAAATATTCAGTATTCTTAATAAAACTTATAATCATATAAAAATACCCTATTAGTATGTTCTTTGTTTTAAACGCCAACTGCAATTGCTGTTTAGATAAGTATTTTTTCTTCCTTAATTAGCGCACTTTCCAGATACAGAATAGCTTTTATTATTTAAAGAAAACATAATCTCTTTTAATATTCATCAAGGAATTAAAAAAAAATAATTAAAGTATTAAAAACTATCAACAGAATTTTAAAAGTACAAAGACGGAAAATAATTAGCATGACTTTGTCTTTGAATGGAACAGCTACAATAACTATTTGACAATATATTTTAAAAGATTTTAATTAGTTCGTTTCCGGAGCTTCGAGTAGCTTTTATTATTTTATTCAAATAAGATACAACTAAATTCTGCTATCATGTGTTTTCGCGGAAAGAAGGAAAAGTTAGAAATGTTACAGTGATTTTTATTATTACTTTAGTTGAGCTTAAAACAATAAGAAGGACATTTATTAGCAAAAGATTTTTTTTATAAGTAATTCAAAAAATTGCAATTATGTTGTAAGAGACTGAAATGTATATTTTTTAACTTCTTCTGAAATGCTGCATTTTACTTGCTTTAAAATGCTTCGATAAGATAAATATTAAGGACTTTAAAATAGGAAATGCAATACTTTATAGACCATTTTGGGAAATTTAATTATGACTCTTTAAAATGTTTCTATTTTTAACAAAAAATTTTGTAAATATATTCTGTGAAATACAATTCTTTTAAAAGAAATGATTGCTTTCATCATACAGCACGATAGTGCTGTATAGTAGAGCTCAGCCGCATCTTTTACGTTTTGAAACATGATGAAAAGACAACAACTCAATTACAATCCAAACCAGAAAACATGCATTTATGAATAAGGGCTTGTTGAAAAGCTCTTAATTTAGGGATGTGTCTTTCGAAGGTCGGATAAAAAAGTATTTAATATTAAGGGAATGGCACCCATTTAAACTTTACATTGCGTTCCATAATTTAACAATGTAGAAATATCTCCTTCAATCTTTATTTCCTCTTGCCACATCCTAAAAAGCGGTACAATAATTTTAAAAAAGTGATAACACGCGTATTTTGTTTTAAATAAAAATCAGATTTTCTCGCTATATTTTTGCATTTTTCAAATCGACGTCATTCTAATCAGAAAATGAAATTTATTCCTATATATATGTAAAAACTTTAACTAAACACGTGTTAAAATGACATAGTATCTTCACTTGAATGTTTTTAATGTTTAAAAATCTATTTTAATACGGGAGTTTTAATTTCACGAAAACAATTTAGGGAAAGATAATAATAAAAAAAATCGTTTGCTAGGTATGACGTCAATTTCTATTTAACTGACATAACTTTGTAATGATGTTTTTTTTTTTTTTTTTTTTTTTTTTTTTTTCTTTTTTCTTTTTTGAAACATTTCATTAAATCTGAGCCTACATTTCAAAGTTTTTGTGAGCGATTATTTACATTATTGTGACATCTTATTCAGGTGTTATCACGTAAATTATCACATTTATTCGCATCACGATGCCAGCGACTTGTTGTGTAAAAATGTGCGGTAATCGTTCGAACAGGGAACATAATAAATCCTACTATAGATTACCAGGCATTCCAAAGACAGATAATATTATGAAGAAAAAGTTATGTGAAGAAAGGCGACAGAGATGGTTGTCATCGCAATATTGTGTGAATTAATTTTACGATTTGTATGATGAAATAAATCACAATCACATGGAATTTGTTATTAATTCATGCACATAAATGTATGCTTACTTTTCCAATAACAAGATGAAAATTTCCGATTTTCAAAGAATGCACTTCTCTTACCCAGTTGTAGGCAAATTTTTTTAGAAGATTCAAGGCTTTTATAATACTTGAAGTCTTTCTCAGTATAAAAACTTTGCCCATAAACTAAATAGTTTACGATGTCAAAATAACTAACTTCGGGTAAGTCAGCTACATATTTCTTCAAATCATTTTTCTAACCATTTGAAAATGGTTTTTGTTTTTGGACGAGGATGGGGCTAAATGATGCTCGCATTTTTTTTTTCTTTTTAACGAAATTTAACGATGTTCTTTATTTTTAGAATTTTTTTTATTTGAATAGGTAATGAAAAGGCATAAAATCGTTAAAAATTGTTTGAATAGGTAATCGAAAGGTATAAAATCAAGGTTGAAAAAGTTACAAAATGGGTAGGCGCAAATTATCAAATATGGAAAAATCCAAAGCCAAAGAGCGACGCCGAAATGAAAATCGTCTTGCAAAGCAAAATTCGAGGCCTTCAACTGATTATGTAGCCCATGAAAATCGAAGTCTTCAACTGATTATGTAGACCATGAAAATCGAGGTCTTCAACTGATTATGTAGCCCATGAAATTCAATTACAGAATAAAAGACGAACGCGAAAAAGGAAACGATCTAATGTTTAATCGATTGATAGTAAAAGGCCATGTCTCGAGAAGCTCCAATCCACTAGCCACGGCGTTTTACAATCGGTCGATTATAACCGAGAAAAATTGAGCTCAACGTAGGTAATTTGTCGCAATCTGTGGATCATTCGGTGGAAGTGCTTTCGATTTGTAAACAGTTTTTCTTCTCGAAACGGGAGTTGGAGAGTTTATCTATGAAGGTTTTGGTCATCTGAAGCTTGATCTTTGCGATCTGTTGTTGAAGAGGATGCAACGGAATTTGGTGGACGAAATTTAGATTTTTCGATTAAATTTTGTTACGAAGGTGATTTGTCGCGATCTGTGGATGATTCGGTGGAGCTGCTTTCGATTTTTAACCTCATATCTTTCTCGTCTTCTCTTGTCGAAATGCCCCAAAATTAAAACTAAGTAAATATTAAGTCAAAAAAAAATTCCAAATGGTCGTTGTAATTTATTAAATTACATTTCTTTTTCAATTTGTATCGATCTACACCGGAAATAACACTAATTTTGGAAGCATGTCGTTCCTTAGCTTTAGTATCATTCAATTCTTGGCACACATGTCATATACGCACCATATTGGCGCGATTTTTTTCTGATGCTAATTTGGCGAAAACATCAACAGCATAAACAACAATATCCGGGTTACTTGATCAAGCAAAATATCGACACTTTGGCGCCAGTTAAGTACCCGTTGCGTACATGACAAAGGCGTCAGAAAAAAATCGCGGCAATATAGTGCGCATATGATATCTGTGCCCAATTCTTCAAGATATTTTGAAGATATTTTATTTCGTTAATTTAAAACCTTGCACTAGGCAAAAGACAGAGAGAAAAAAATTCACTAAAAAAAAAAAAAAACAAAGTTGTTCGTCTTGCGACCGATGTAGAATAGAAGTAGGAGTACCGAGTACTGTGCTATTATTTGTTTTCTCACCAAAACTGGTGCCACGGGTATTGCCAGTTTTGTGATCACGTGTTTGAAACTGATCTACTGTTGGACCGAAAGTAATAGTCTAAGACAGGGACGGCGAACCTATGGCACGCGTGCCATAAGTGGCACGATGGAGGTTATTTTTGGTACGGCACAGATTTAAGTTTTACATCAAAATATAGTAGAATTTCACAAAATGCATTAATTAATATAGATGTTGTCTGTGTTACATGAATCCGATTAGTTCGGTTGGTTGTGATTGTCAAACAGGTTGAAGAAATTGAAATATAACTCAATTTATACGAATCTAGCTCAATATTGGCTCAGAAAATTTTGAGAATTAGAAGATTATCGCTAAATAACAATTAAAAGTGTAATAAGCAAAAATGCTGATTGTAAAATTATAACAACTTGGAATTCAATTCCAAACACTAAAAGCTGTAGTTTCTGGCGCTTGCTATTTTGACAATTTTTTCTGCCAGATTTTCTTTTCGTAAAAAAAAAAAAAAAAAGAAAGAAAAATTCAACTAAAAACGTCTTGTCAAGTGAATGCAATTAAACTTGCATTCTATCGAAAATAACTAAGTACGAAGCGGATATAAATTAGTTGGCATTTAAGATGAGACAACAGAAATAATATTTTTTAAATAAATTTCTACAGTATAACATCAAATATTACCTGGAATTTTTTAATGCTAAAAACAAAATTTTAATTAAGTAGTTTTGATTCATTATTATTGGATCCATTAATTTTTTTTTATTGTTGGCACGTCATGACCACGTAAAGTATATTTTTGGGGAAATTTGAGGACCGCCATCCCTGGTCTAAGAGCTGGCAACGTTTTCGTCACTTGATTTTAGCAAGGCTCATTTTTCTATGTGCTCTTCCGTTTTATGGTGTAGTACGTATGCGGACGGTCTGGCTGGCGGGAGAAGGGGTTATGAAGGTGAATAAAAATTCAAAATTACGTCAATTTAGCAAGGCTCATGTTTCTATATGCTCTTCCGTTTTATGGTGTAGTACGTATGCGGACGGTCTGTCTTTCGGGAGACGTTGCGTTTACTGCGGGAGAAGGGATATGCAGCTGAAAAAACTTCAAAAATTCATCATTTTAGCAAAGCTTATTTTCTATATGCTCTTCCATTTTGTGGTGTAGTATGTATGCAGACGGTCTGGCTGGCGGGAGACGTTGCATTTACCTGCAGGAGAAGGGGTTATGTAGGTGAAAAAACTTCAATATTACGTCATGAAAATTTTCTGACCTTCCTTATACCTTCCCAGGCCAAGGTAAAGAAAGGTTATATGAAGGAATGTCTTTAATTTGTTGGCTAAAAATTTAGAAATATGGCTTTCGGGATGAAATAATCCCCCGTGTGTACAAACTGTACATTTCGATATGTTCATTCGTTTCGGAATAACACACACTAAAATAATTTTACTGAAAGAGTGAAACAAAAGCTATATGCATATGTTGATGAAAGTGTATTAAATGTAATTACTGTAAATTTTATAAAATAATTCATGTTTTAAGAGGTAAAACAAATCGTTGCATATTATCTAAAAAAAACGCCATTTTTACAGGAACTGCTATAAAATCGGAAAATAAATATGAAACGCTTGATTTTTTCCTAAAAAGTAGTAGTACTCATTCATTTTACAATATAGAATAGTAAATTTGTTTTTAAAACGCATTTAGCCAAAAATATAATGGGAGACAAAATGAGGGGGCATTTACCCCACGTGTTTGTTAACGTTACAAAATTAGATGCGTGCGCTTAAGATTCAGTTAATTATGTCCTAAACGATGCTCGGTAACATGCGCCAATTGTCTGTCGGCTCAATTATATAATTTATCCGTACCAAATACGCCAATTGTCAATAGACTCGTTTACGTAATTTATCTCCTTAACCCCTTGAGGGGCACCGGTATATATTATATACCACCTACGATTGATGAAGTTTTACACCAGAAAAATTTTATTAAATTTTACTTTTCTAACTTTGGTGGAAAAAAGCCGTAAAATTGCTTTCACTTATTTTGAAATAGAACTTTTCAAAGATTCCGGTGGGAATTCAGCATTTCAAAAACGTAATTGCTTGCTCCTCAAGGGGTTAATTAATGCATACTTTACAAAGGACACCTACTTTCCAATTTTCCTGATTTTTTGAACAATGGTTACAGTTAGATGTAAATATGTTAGTCATTATCGCCATATTTTAGTTTGACCTCCGAAATATTATTATAAATATCCAATCTTAGTAATATTTCTGATATTATTTACAGGTGTATTGTATAATATTTTCAGTCACTTTTGATAATTTTTCTGCATTCAGTCGTTTTCAGACTTTTTTAAATTTTAAATTCCCATTAAGTCTCAAAAACAGAAATTTTCCCTTTTTATAGTTTTTTCGCAGTTTTAATTCATTTCTTATGACTGTTTCTTGCCCTAGACTTTTGTGTGTTTGAGGAGTTGGCCTAGGATACTGCATAGTCCCTTAAACCAGAGGAGCGTAGGTACATAGCAGAAAAATTCAAGAGATCACACTATGTATAAAACTTAGTCTAAGGACTAGTCTGGCGGTCGCTTCTGAGTAAAGTATAAGTCAATATCCCAATATGGGGTTTAGCAATAAGTATGGGGTCATCAGAGCTCTTGATATACACTGGTGATCCAATGCTTCTGTTAATTTTTGATTGGGACATTTGGTTGGGCCGGTTAATTGGAATCATTGGTTGGCTAGCTGGGGCGGTTGTTTGGTTAGTTGAAGTTGGTTTATTAAGTTCCTGAAAGGATCTGAAAAAGATGTGGAATAATATAAAAAACTAACCAGAGAAAAAAATAAAGCTCGATCTAAAAAAGTTACAGTAAAAAATTGTCAAATAGTTTCAGTTTAAAAAATTTAGTAGTGCGTAAAAAAGTAATGGAATCAGATTATTTGTAAAGCTCATGAAATTACCCAAATTTTTGTTGATAGCTGAAAATGTGGACTGAGCTTTACTGGTGCCTTATATTCAAAATCGTATTATCCACTCAAAATGTGTACTAGGTATAGTAAACAGAATGTATAGTTATGTGGAAAAAAATTTCTGTCAGGCCCAGAATTGTGGACATGATTACATCAAGTCAAGCTAAACTCCACAAAGCTAAAAGACTGTAAACCATTAAGTAATATTTTAAGTATAACATTAATATAGTCAAGTTGTTTTGGAATTGTTTTTATTAACATTTCTGACATAACACATGTAGCGTCATAATTTTTATTTCATGTAATTACTGTGAAAAGGGAGCCTTATGTCAATGGACTTAAGCCAGACAAGTAGTTAGCATATGGTTGAATCATACTCAGGGTTTCGAGCTTACTTTGGACTTTGATCTTTCAGGCTTATCAGTGACGCCTGGAATGGAATTTGGTCCATACTTCGTTCTGTGCGACCTCTCATGTTATCGATACCTCTCATGTTCTCGCTCATTTCCAAATCAACCTCTAGCCTATTCTTATGAACCCAGATTTTTAAACTGGTTATGAATGATTGGAATTCAGAATAAGTTAAAAATGCCTTTACTTCCCCGATTGATTTTAAGGTACCAGTAAAGCCCAGTCCACATTTTCTGCTATCAACAAAAATTTGGGTAATTTCATGAGCTTTACAGATAATCTGATTCCATTACTTTTCTACGCACTACTTACTTTTTTAAACTGAAACTATTTGACAATTTTTTACTGTAACTTTTATAGATCGAGCTTTACTTTTTTCTCTGGTTCCAGCAGTTTTTTATATTATAGTTATGGATTTTGTCGGTTTTTATAAATTATAACATACATACTATAGGGAATCCTTTTAAATAAAAAAATACTTACTGATTTTTGCAGCATCTGGAAAATTTTAAAAGAATCCTTAAAAAATAAATACTTGTATCTGCAGAAATAGTATTTTTTTTTTAATCTAAACAATATTGTAAGCAACAGAGTTCAGTTTTAAGTATACTTTTTTTGTACAATTGTTCTAAGATACATAAATATACTGTTACTTAATGTTACTTATCGTAGATGGTGTCTATTTAGAAGGATTGGAACTTTGTTTAGTATCTTAGCATAATTTAATATGGACCTGATCTTCAACGACTGGAAGCTGTAACATTACAATTTACTACATATGGAGTGCAGCGATCTTATGCAGTGAACTTATAAAATTGATGTTTTTAGAAGTTATATGTTATAAGCTTTGACGTCTACATGCTATAATAGACCGTGACATTCTACGTAAATAAAAGGAAAAAATCCTACATTTCTAGACTGCTTTTGCATTAACCATCAAATTCAACATATAAGTCGATATTTTATTCATAATAAGGGAAAAAAAGAAGGAAAATAAATGGCAACATTCAGATTATCTGGCTTTAACGAAAGGAAATTTAAAGTGTATTCTCAAAAGTAATCTCATCTAAAAACGTAAAAAGTACAAGCAGCAAGTTGTCGAAACACATCTATGATTGAAAGAGATTTTTTTTTTTTTTTTGAAGAAATTTTCCATCTTTTGACTGGGGAATTTCAGGAAATTTTTATTTTAGCTTTGTCAATTTTTGTGCTTTGAGAGAAAAAAGACATACGTAAGATTTCCGTTTCTTGCACGAAAAAATTCTAAGCAGCATAGTTGCCTTAAAAGTCCTGTTACTTGAGGAAAATGCACCTTTGGATTGGAGGATTTCCGGTATTTGTTTCTATAGATTGCGGCATTTTTTTTAGTTTGTGGAAAAGGGACAATTTTCATGTTTTCAGGAAATATAATCAACGAAAAAATAGGTTCAATTGACGGATATTCTTTTGAGTCTGATATTGGTTGGTTGCCAGGGATTTAATGGCACAAAATCCCTTTTGGGATATGCTGAGTGGGATATTGGATGAACCTTATAATAATCAACTTTTACTGTGACATTTAAATATTCGATAAAACGTTTAAATTTTTGACATTCACCACAGAGGCTGCTAGATAAGCATATTACAAGGTAATTATGACAAAATAATTTCTAGACATCCGAGCTTAGGTTCCTATATTTCAAATAGTTGAAGGTATTTAAAAAAAAAATCGTTATATGCACTTAATTTGTTATATTTTAGGTTTTTTTCCATATAAAATAAATTAAAAATAATTTATTCTGCATATACTTTTGTTCGTCTGTTTACTTTCGCTAATCCTTTCGCATAATATCAGATGTTCAAGAAGTAATAATAAAATGTTTTTGAAGTAAATAGTATGTCTTTTCTGTGGTTAATTTTATAATTAAAAATTTTTAATTGAATTTTTTTATTAAATATGATAAGAAATATTGCTTGAGTATCGTAATATTTTTGAAATAATTTAAAATACTCGTATTTAATGAAATTTAATGAAATTTAATGAATATTTTGTGTGTTTTCTTATATTTTAAGTTTCAAATTACAATAAACATTTGCATGATATTTTGGTAATGGATGTTTCAGAATAGCTACGCTTCAAAACCGATCATTCGCCATTTTTTTAATTCGCCAGTTAGCATTTTTTTTTATTGTTCGAGTGGTAAATTAAAACATTGATTTGAAGTTGAAATTAAATGTCATGGTTTGTTACATAATTTAATATTTCGCCAGATGTCATATACGCACCGCATGATTGGCATGATTTTTTTTTAACCATTTGGAAAAATGGTTATTGTCCTCGTCAGGGTTGGAAAACAAAAGCATATCTGAAGCTTTTTATTGGTTTAATCCGCATTTTATTCGTGTTCTGATTGGTCTATACAGTAATTTGTATTTCCCTTTACTTTTAACAGAGATGGATTACTTCTGTTGCCACTATGACAAAAAAGTAATAAAAACTACAAAAAAAAAAATTAATAACTCCGAAACAAATTGAGATACAGCTTTCAGACAAATTGCATTTAAACGTAAATTTATTTCTCTATACGACGGTGTAAAAAGTAATATTGTGGGATATTTAATAGTTTAAGAATGAAATTTCATTTAAAATTGGTCGTCAGATTTCTTGGACGATGGAAAAGCCTTTTCCCGAACAGCCAATGAAATGCTTGGATAATACGTAAGTTTCAGGTGGATAATACGTAAGTTTTAAGAAATCTGACGGGTCGCAGCCGATTTTTGTCGCTTGCAATTTTTACGTGTAATAACACTATTAATGTTTATTTCATCTCGTACGTAATGTAGGATCAACTCCGTGCGATTTTTTATGTCTTAAATTTTAGTCTTCGAAAAAATCATTTTCCGAATGGTCGTTGTAATTTATTAAATTGCTTTTTTTTTTTTTTTTTTTTTTTTTTTTTTTTTTACGAAAATTTGACGAAAACCTCGTTTTCGAATACCCGTTACATATGTATTTTTGGTACTACTTAGTTATCCCGTCGACAAAAAATCTATCGCGAACTATGAGATTAAATGTCAATAATGGTTGATGGTAAATGTCACATTCACTTGACTTTTAGCAAGTTACACGTGTTTACGTCTTCAAGTGATTTTTATTTCGACGTTTTATTTTTATATTTATTAATGTTATACTAATTTATTTGTTCTTTCGTTATTTAAAATAAAAATTTTGTCAATCTGTACAATTTGGCGAGTGGTTTGGGCGATTTATATAATTTGCGAAATAGGGTGACGGAATAGCTACTACATTGTACCGTATTTTTTAATTATTTTCTATTATTTCCAAAAGGAAATAGCAAAAAAAATAATTAATTACTATAGAACAAAATAATTTATATAAATTTAAAAAAGAAATAAAAGTAAATATACATTTATTATTAAATAAACAACAATAGCCGGGTTACCATGTCTATCAAAATAATGCCATTTGTGCGCCAATTAGGTACTCCGGTGAGTATATGACATCTGTGCCTAATTTTTTTTTTTTTTTTTTTTTTTTTTTTTTTTTTTTTTTTTAAGAAGTGAAAGCTATTATTTTAAATGTTTCATTTTTAAATGAAAGTTTTGTATTTAATAAAATGATAACGAAATACAAAAAAGCATTGTTCTTAGCATAGATTTAAAGGAGGCCAAATTAATTTAAATTAGTAACCTTTTTTGAATTATGAAAAAAAAATTCTGTTATGATTAAAATTTGAGTTGCCATCATTAGAAAAAATGTATTTAAAATTAGAAAAAAATTAATATTTCGATAACTAATTCGAATTTAAAAATTCTAATACCAGTTTGGAGAACTGTGGATCAACACGGATTTTTGGTGTTAATTTCATCGCAAAGTATTCCATATTTTAGGAGAAATCGCCGTGAAACTAAGTCAGTTGTTTAATCAGTCGATTCAAAGAATCGATACATTTCAGGCGTTTCATATATTCGTTTCATAAATTCGTTTCATTAGGATTTTATATATATATAGGGTAGATACAATGGTGGCCAGAATTGTGGTGATTTTTTGAAATTTTCATATATTATAAATTGTTGTGCTTATAGAATATATTAATTTTTACTTAAATAAAAATGTTTATATATCAAATTCAAGGAAATGTAATGTAGAATTTAATTAAAAAAACAGAATTAAAATATCTGCATTACAAAAAATGTTACGTTTACTAAAATACGTTTTCTAAAATACAAACACAATTAGTCATGAATGCTGAAGAGTGTTGTAATAAAAGCTTCCTAGCCAATCACAATAACTGTTCTGAGAACCAATCAAATGTCAGTAACTAGACTGTAGTAGTTTTTGATTTGTAAAAGCGGTTTTTCAGGAATGAATTTTGCAGAAGGGTGAATTCTAGTGTAACTAAATAGAATAATGTTGATGTTTTTAAATATCTCTACTTTTTTCTTAATGCAAATAATTTAAACCAATGCCATCAACAACAAGAACTGATTGGACACCTACAAAAAGAAACATAATTGTCATATTGAGAGAAAACGGTCTCTGTTATGCTGAAATTGCAAAACAGTTTAGTGTATCAGTCACTTTATCTGGCGTACGAAAGTTGCGCTTACGTAATGAAGAAGCTAAATCAGTGATAAGTAAGGAAACATCAAGCCGCAAAAAATGCACAATTGCTTCTGACGATAGAAAGACAAAAAGTATATGCCTCGAAGATAGAAGAATTTCATCAGATGCTGTTAGATATGAAATGAATGCAATGGGAATTTTAGTTAGTTCAAGAACATAAGATTAGCAGGTTTTGGACTGAAAGGTAGAATTCCGAAGAAAAAAAAATTTAAATTTCAGCAACGGAAGAAACAAGTTCAGTAGGCAAAAGAACACATTATATGGTCAGAAAATCAGTGGAAGCAAATAATCTGGAGCGATGAGAGTTAAATATCATTCTCTGTAAGTGATGGGCGAAAATATGTGAGACGTAGAGAAGGGGAAGTGTTTCATCCTGATTGCATTGAAGCAACTACAAAAAAAAACAACAATTGTCATAATTTGGCCCTGTATGTCTGAGATGTTGCGGACCGCATTCAAGTGATTGATAGCATTCTAAATGAAAAAAAAAAATACGTCGAAACTGTCCTGGAACCAAAATTGATGCCTTCCATCAGGTATGTCCTCCCCAATAAAGTACCATTTATGTTTCAGTAGCATTCAGCTCCATTCCATACGGCAAAAATTATCAAAGGATGGTTTAAAAATAAAAGAATACACTTATTACTCTGACCAGGAAACAGCCCTGATCTGAATAGTATAGAAATTTTTCGGCGACGTTTGAAAATGCTTGTACAAAAAAAGCATCCATGTAATAAAATGCAACTTATGGAACCTATAATTGATTCTTTGCATCATGTGATTAAAAAGGATGAACTTCAAACGCTAGTTCTCTCAATGAAAAGACGCTATGAAGCTGTAAAATAAAACATGGGTTATCCTATTAAATATTGAATGTGTAAGGGTAACTTTAAAATATAATGAAATCTAAGATAGATCTTGTAAGAGTAACCTTTTCTGTAATGCAGATATTTTAAGTACGTTTCTTTATTAAATTCTACATTAAATTTCCTTGAATTTGATATATAAATATTTCTATTTAAGTGAAATTTATTATATTCTTCAAGCACACAAATTTATAAAACATGAAAACATCAAAAAATGTCCACAATTTTGGCCACCACTCTATGTGTCTCAAACAGTCTCAATGTGTCTCAAGTATGTATATATGTGTCTCAGGTCCAGAATATATACGTGTTTCAAAAAGATTCCTTAAACTATGCAAAAGTAATCGACACTTTCTTTGTTAAATTGCTATCTCTGTTTACATGAAATATAAATTTCATGCGACAGATGAATTTGAAATATTTCCAGGATGAGATATTTTTATAATATATATGTGTCTCAATGAGTCTTAATTTGTCTCAAGTATGTATATATGTGTCTCAATTCGAGAATATATATGTGTCTCAAAAATATTCCTTAATCTATGCAAATGTAATCGGCAATTTCTTTGTTAAACTGTTATCTCTGTTTACATGAATTCTAAATTTCACGTGACAAATGAATTTGAAATATCTCCCAGATGCGATAATTTTACTTGTTGTACAAAAAAATATTGCTTGAATTTTGAAACTTTATGCTGTGTTTAGCGAAAATTAATGCCTAATAGAAAAATAAAACTTAGTATGATTTTTCTGGATACTGGTATTATAAAACCAATCCAGAAAGTGAGCACTACAAAACAATAAGCCTCATGTTTTAAAAATCTGTTAAAAAGATAGTACTTAAACTATGAAATTGCACAGATTCAAGATGAATTTTTTTTGTAATACTCTTTTGAGGAAAATTAATGCCTTTGTATTAAAAATACTCGTCGAATGCGTCAGAAAGCAGACAAAATTGATTTGGAAACAGACGTGAATAGAAACACAATAAATACTTTATTTCCTTTATTTTTGTCTAGTTTTCGAAATTTCATCTTCAGTCTTAACAGCAGCAGATTAAAAACTATTCCAAATAACATCATTTTAGAGCACCGTGTCGTTAACAGTTTGGAGACACTACACACAGAATGGCAAAATACTTCCGCCAGTTAAAGAAGACTACATATACATGAATTTTATCCTAAGACTGGAACACAAATGCTCCTTAAATTTCTTAATACTACATGAAACTGTGTTCAATAGTTCCTCAAACTAGGTAAAATATTGCGTCATACTGCTTGAAATAACGCCTCATACTGTGCTAAATACTGCGTGATACTGCGTCAAACACTGTGTGAAAATGTAAAATTTCTTCGACTTTTTGCTCTGCCGGTTCTTGATCCATAAGGACCCTCTTCTGTAATTTTGCAGCGCATATGTATTATAGTCTGTAAATTCGGCGTAATTGTGATGGAATTTTTAAATAATACATCGACTTATGAATTAAATTTTGCACACAAACTTAGACTATGTTAAAGGAAAATATAAAAAATGATAGATTTTGTCAATGCATAAGAAGGCATCTTGAGAAAATAAGACCTATTGATCCTGTCTTTTTTAACAAAAAGTAAATTAAAGATTCACTATAAAATTTTTGTTTTTATAGCGAAGATCCTCTATCAAGATAAAATATTTTGCATTTGAAAAAAAATGCATCTTCCGAAATTAAGACCTACTGCGTCCTTTATCTAAGACCTACTGCGTCCCTTAAAGATTTTCTATCAAGGTATCATCTTTAATAACAAAGCTTTGCGATTTTTGTTTAGCTATAAAGATAATTTGTTTTTCTTGTTAAAAACAAAAAACCTCGAAAAATAACAACGCCGTCTTTTGAAGCAAACATTATTTAAAGCTTTTCTATAAACACTGTGAATTCGTGAAACACTTTTGCAACGCTAATTGAACATAATAATTAACATTTCTAACTACAATCATTTTCGATTGTATTGTGAATGTGTTGCGAATGTGTTGTGCCAAATAAAAAGATTGTGCAAAAATTGTTGTTAAAACTTACAAGAGGAGAAAATGTGTTTTTGAAACATTTGAAAGCATTCATTTTTAAAATAGTGTAATTTTAAAGGCACCATGTAGTAAGTGTTTTGAAAGTGTTTTATATGTGTTGTTTTATAGTGTTCTAAATTGTGTTTATAATGTCAATTTGGTGATAAGTGTTGTGCAGCACAACACTACTGTAAGAAATTATTTTCATCAAAACTTCTTACAATGCGATTTCAACACAATTAACAACACTATATTTAGAACACATTTTTAGATAGCATCACTTTTGCAACATACTATGAACACAATCACAACATAAAAAATATTTTGTATATGAAGTTTTCTAATTCACAACGCATTAATGTGTTGTTAATTTGGCGACAAAAAGTGTTGTAACATGTGTTTATTTAAGTGTTTGAGAATTTGCAGCGAAGATAAGTTTTTATTAATAGAAAAGCTTCTGCATATAAAATCTTTTGATACATTATTTCCTAAAACATTTTTTTAATAAGTGCTTTCTTTGAAATGCTCATCTAAAGGTGGACAGGTTAGAATTATATTTTATTTCGTCAGATTTCTTTGAAATTAATGTCGGTTTACGAATTTTTTTTTAAGTATTTTTTTTTACCGTTTCATCAAGAACTGTTAAGTAAGAACTTTGTACCGCTATAAAGTCTGTGGTTTATTTCCAAGCTACGACAGAATGAGATTATCTTTTTTAAATAGTTGTTTCTAATGAGCATTGTATCAAGTGCATAGAACAAGTTGCTGTTTATTTCTTTGCTCAATCAATTGTTATTAAGTAAAAATGTGAACATATGAGCACATAAAATATTGCGTAAGTTAGCCAACTATCAGTGTAATTATCCTGTATCGACTATTCAGACACAATTTTAAAAATTTCAAAATCATTAATCAATTCGAAAATTTTCTAACGCAAATTGTTCCAGCTCCAATTGAAGGTAATCCATGATTTTAATATTTTTATTTCGTGACAACCTGTATAAACACCAAGTGCTACGCTTATTAGATCTTCAATATTACCAATAAATTTAATTTCAAATAGATAAATCATCCATTTTATTTTATTATTATTATTTGAGACATTATTCGCATATTTTCCTAGGCGTACGAAAAAATCTCATTATCTTTAAAGAAAAAATAGTACATCTTCAAAAGAACAAAATCTTAATGTCATCAGATAATTTGCCTGGCAATATTTCGTGTGTTCAAATGTTCCCTTTTCTTTTAAATAACAATTACTTTAAATTGAAAAGAGTAAAGTGAGAAACACCATATTTTCCTAACCTCATTATTCCATTAGAAACAACGGTTCATAAAAAGGTAATCCTATCAGAATAT
Organism: Maratus speciosus; assembly: GCA_963932465.1. NCBI lineage: Eukaryota > Metazoa > Arthropoda > Arachnida > Araneae > Salticidae > Maratus > Maratus speciosus. The sequence continues at coordinate 310,129,486 of OZ010800.1, forward strand.
TTTGTAAATTGAGAATAAATCACATTTTTCAAAGGTATATAATTTACGAACTTTTAAGCTATTGACAAAATGACACAATAATTCTTTCAAATAAATATTTGTAAATTGCTATCATTTTTCAATATTCTTTTCAAAAAATAATATCTAATTCTTACCTCTCGCTCTTCACATAAAACCATACCCTTTTTTATTTGTTATTTATTGAATAATAATTTCCATACGGGGAATAAAAAAAAATTATCTGATAGTGTCTGTCATAATCGCATCAATAACTTTGGCATTTTAGAATACTCCGAAAAAGTGGGATAATTAAAGAAATATTAACTAAAAAAAATACTTTCATCAAGGGACAAGTAATAAAAGAGGCTTTGAATTTTATGAAGGTGTTGAAAAGGCATATTTGGCTTTTAAGAATTGTGTGTTTACTGTGCAGTGTCAATGAAATATCTGTTGATTTTCATTTTAATTGAAGTATCTAAATATCCATTAATGGTATCTACAACTTCTAACTTGGCAAGTTTTTTATACGACCAACCCTTACAGCAAAATTTTAAAAAAATGCGGCGAGGGGGGAGGGGGTTGCAGAAGAAAACATATTCATAACTTCATCAATTCATAAGATATCAAATCCGCTTAAATTTGTTATAATTCTTTTTAATATTATCTACAACGTTTATATTGACAAGTTTTTCATAGAACTAACTCTTACATCAAAAATAAATTAAAGAGCGGGTTGGGAATTGTAGAAGAAAAAAAAATCATACATCCGTTAATCCGCCAGTATGGCTATAAAAAAGTGTCATTGGAATGATAAAAAAATTTCACAACCTTCAGAGTTGCTGTATATAGGGTTGCATTATTAAACGCACGCGTGCCCCAATAAAAAGAGCGTCGGAATTTAATATGTAGTGTATGGTTCAATTAATGAAACAATCACCACACGGTTTAAATTTAGTATATAAATCTTCTTAATACTATAACTTTTGCAGCAACAAGTTTTTGACAGGAAGTGGACTGTTGGATGGTATTACTAAAACTTTTCTCAAGTGATGAAAAAAATTGGGGCTGAAGAAAAAATTATCGTATTAACACAATTCTGATAAAACTTACTCTTAGAGAAAAAAAAATATTAAAAACACGTCAAAAGCGGCCAGATAAAATTGTTAAACTGGGTATATCTCTAATCTTGATTAAGTTTTTGTTGGTGAAATTAGTACTTAACTTTGAAATTTACATGTGTCTGTAGTCCAAGGCGGCAGGGATTTTTTAACATGCAGTCAGTGAATTACCGAAATAGTCGCCTACATTCACGCAGGTGTTCGTTGAAGGAGAAATATCTTTTTTGGAGATTGGCAGCACCAATAAGGAAAACACACTGGCATCTGGAATTCCTTCCCGGTACTATCAGCATTACCTGCGTATTCATGCGTATGCAGGATCATTTCTGACAAAGCGAATATTTCATTCGTCGGATTTTGAAATGTCATCTTTAGAGTAGCGTCCTAAAATCACATTCTATGTTTTGTTCGAGAAATCACCTTTATGAGACGCTCGAGATGCTGAAGAAAGCATATGGAAACGATGGAATGGGGAAAAAAACGGCTATGTATCAGTGACATAAGCGTTTTCGTGAAGGTCGCACAAACATCACAAGACTAGGTGCCCCTCCTCTTCCACCGCAGATGAAAAGGTTGAACATGTATGAGGGTGTCATTCACCTCGAATTTATTCTTGATGGCTAAACTGTCAATAAATAACTTTACATGGAGATCCTTAAACGACTACGAGATGCAATCAGACAAAAACGACCAGAAAACGGGCAAAAAACGATTGGTTTCATTTACACGACAATACTCCACCACATCGCGCTCTGATTATGAAAAATTACCTTGTCAGACACAATGTTACCACCCTGGAACACCCTCTTTATTCCCCTGGCCTAGCACTAGCGGATTTTTATCTGTTTCTATGGCTGAAAAAATGAAATTGAAGGGACAACGTTTTACTGATTCAGATGAGGTGATCGAAAATGCGACGAAACTACTGAAGGACGTCTAAAAAAATGGATTCAAGAAGTGTTTTGAACAGTTATATGAACGCTGGAAGAAGTGCGTGGATGCAGGCGGAAAGTGCTTTGAAGGCCAATAAGGTAAAATTATTGTTCTATTTTTTAATAATTTGTAATTGACATATTCGGAGAATTTTTTGACAGACCCCGTATGTGACTCATAGCGAAATCCCACTACAGTTGAACAACTTCTAAATATATAACACTAGCTTTAAACGCTTTATATGGCCAAGCGAAAACGCAACTTTACCATCGACAACTGAAAGTGAGTCATATGGCGTAATGAGGTTTAACTCCCACAGCAGCACGCTATTTGATAGGCTAGAAATGTGGATTAATGAGTCTAGAATTCAGCATGCTAAGATACGTATGCGCATAATATATCTATGATGGCCTAAGGCACATTCTCTTAGCAGTGTTTGGGATCTTTGGTATATGTACCAAGTAGCTTAGATCTATTTACTTAAGTTGATCCGTTGGACAATCAGTTACATTGAATAGTGCTTTCCTACCATTCGAAATTTAAAAAGAATGGACCAGCAGTGTATCAACGGTTGTTATCACAATTTCCCGTTTCTTACGAATCTATATCAGATTGGTAATTCCACTGAATTCTGCTCAGAATGGGTTATAGAAAACCGGGCTTAATTTGTATATAACATCTTTATGATAATTTGGGAAAAGTTGTGTAATCCCATTACTCACCACCAAAATCTGTATGGAAATCTCCGTACTTTTCAGCTATAATTATACTGCGCCCATAATAAACAATTATGTCAAGTAGCAGTACATTTCGCCTAAGACGTATCCTAAGCTCCTGGGGTGCGAACTGAACGGGCACGTATTAATGGAAATTGAACATCTTTATGATAGTTTGGGACAAATTGTGTCAGGAAATTATACACTCCCAACATCTGTATTTAAAAATAAATATCATTGCATTAAGCAATATAGTATTGTATATGAATAAGAATATATTATAACATTTCTTAATAATTTCATTTTTTTTTCAATGTTTCATTACAATAAAAAAAAAAAATTCTTGTTATACGTCTTACATTATTGGCCATATTTTCGAAATTACTTTTAATACTTTATCAAAAACATTTTTTCCTATGTACTTATTCCACATAAATTCTGTAAGATGAGATTCCATGTGATGGTAAGTTGCACGTCTTTTTTTTCTTTTGCAATTCAGTAAAACTACACAATATTTTTACAAGTTGGGAATGAACTTCCGTTCTTAGATAAACAAAATTGTTCTTATGGTTCACACTAAAGTGATTGTGACCTGATTATTTAAGCGTCTTAGAATGTTACCTTTTAAAGCAGTCTTTGCAGATTGTTTACCCCTCTTCAAAATGTTCAAAATTTTTTTGCATCATTGTACTATCATTTTTATTAGAAATTTGAACAAGAATGCATTCGCCATTTTCCCGGCGTATGCCTCTGCCGCTGTTGTTTTTCCGACGTCCATACAAACTTTCAGCAATCTTCACAGTTTTATTGGTACCACCAAGTCGTCCATGATACCGCCCTATTAGGTGTAGGGAATACACATCTGTCATGCAACTATTCCAATCAACAATCACATTTTCACTCCTACGTAGTTGTTTCTTACACCCTTTTATGGATATTTATTACTCAGCCCAACAGTATAGTAAATCTTAAGGGAAAGGTGTCCGGGACACATTAAAAAAATATTTATTGCGTTAAAATTTTGAATTTTTGTGATAGTTAAAGATATTATTTTCAAACAAAATCACATAATAAAACTTCTCATGTTTTTTTTTATTTATAATTTATTAAAAAAGTGGGGTAATTTAAAATCGTTATAACTCGAAATATTTTTTGTGAAATTCAATTTTTTTTCGTTTAAATAAACATAAATTTTAAGATTTAAATTTTTATTCAGCATTTTTAAAAATTATAATTTAAAAAAATTATAAACATTTAAAGCAAAATTAGGAAAATGAAGTAATTAAAAACAAATCATATATTCAAAAGTATTTTTTTAAATTTGTTGAATCAACATTAAAGTAAAACAATTGAAAAATACATGTTCCAAGTTTCGAATATTTATCTTTAACGGTTCTTAACTTATAACAATTTGAGAAGAGAAATGGTGAAAAACCCATCATGCAGAAAAAGTCATTTAAAGTTCAAAACAAGGATTGGTTGCTAATAGATTGCTTTAATACCCATTAAAAGCTCCCAGCTGAGTAGGTAACGCCTTCCTGTTGCTCAAATGTCTGATTCAGTTTAATATTTGCCATTTCCACTTTCTTTGTGTACTGTTTAAATGTCTCAGTATATTAAAATAATTCTTTTCTAAAGATTTGACACTACGGACCGAGTTTTTTTTATAATTTTAGCCCTCACAACTTCAGATTTTCTTTTCCTGGGCATTTCTAAAGATTTCTTTTAGAAAATCTATCAACATTTTATAAAAAAGCGCAAAAATACTTAGTTTATAGACCGGAACAATTATTCAACATAAACGTAAACAATCTATCACTTCATTTCGCTTCACTGTAGAAGTAGAAGAGTATATTCATAAAATAGAAGTACTAAATATAAATTCTTTTAAAATAATATGTGTGTATATATATATATATATATATACACGTTTATTTAGGGGGGGAGGGGGAGTTTGTTTGCATTTCCAATGAAATCGTTTCCATGACAACCGCTGTTAGAAAACTAGCTTTCAAGACAAATCAAAACCAAAGTATTAATATCACCTGTTCTAATTAAGATAGAAACACACTATTAAAATTCTGCAGCTTTTGCTGCATAGTCACTTCACCACTTTTATAGAGTATCTGTATTCTAGCCAATGTGAATGCTCCTAGACCGGGAGGCAGCAGACAATAACTTCATAAGAGTTCATGGCTGAAATTCCAGAATTAGTTAAAATTCAATTCGCATGTTAAAATGCAATTTGTCTGCCAAGTCATATCTTAGTGGAAAACAGCTGAAAACTCGATTTTATAGGATGACTTATCGGTTTACTATTGCATTTTCCTGCTCCCAGTCCTCCATGTTTTCATACCTTTTGGTGCAGGAAAACAAATGGTAATCCTACGAGTCATCCGCTAAAATCCAATTTCCAGGTGTTTTAAATAAAGATATAAATTGTCAGAACGATTGCGTTTTAATATGCGAATGGAGTTTTAAAAATTTCTGGAATTTCAGCGGTGAACTCGATGAGGTGATTGTCTGTGCTGCTGTCTCCCGGTCTATCCATAATATAGTCAAGTAATCGCGTACTATAAAAGCGGTGGAGTGACTAACCAGCAAAAGCTACAGATTTTTAACAGTACATGATTTAAACGTCATATTAAACAGAAACAAAACGGCCAAAGTGCGAGTATTACTCGCGCTCAGAGAATCCGTACAATAATAAATATATAAATTATTGAGTATATCATTAAAAAATTCGCTGATAAAAGAATAATAAGACTTTATAAAAAAACTATACAACGTAGGATTGAGTACAGCTCTATATACTATAAAAGTATGAATAGTTATACCATAAAAGTTCAAAGAGATACGAAGCGCAAAATATCTCAAATATTGCTATTCTGTATATCTCTTTTTTTAATCTTGTGCTAATCCCCCCCTTTTTTTTTTTTGATGAACTTTATTTGGTACTGGCAAGCAATAAACATAGTGCATATTTAAACTTCATTTAGCATTTTATAAAACGAAATTCAGCGTAGCAATAATATTTTCCTTGTACAGTGTAGCTAAAACAAAACCCATGTTCAAAGTTTAAACTTAGCATTGTGCTAAGCGCGCTGCGTAAGGAGGTCACAAACTGCAATGCTTCCTTGATCCGTGCCGCATTTTTCCAGATATGTTTTCAATTAACTTTTAAAGACACAGGAGGCGTAATGAGAGGTCCACTCGATGCAAACCAGTCGTGAATACCACAGTATTTATGTGTTTAATTCTAATTAAATTAGTCTGTTTTTCACGATTTGACGTTTATTGATTTTGTACTGCTACTGGGTATTGCATTACACAAATATATCATCTATGCTTTAAAAGCCGATGGTAAACAAAGTACGCCACCCTTGTCATTATGTATGTCGAACCGCCCGTGTCTTTAAGTGTTAATAACTCGGGTAATTACTGACGATTTTTTTTGAAAATCATTATCAACAATGCTTTTATACGTCTGCTAAAATATGTACCTCCGACGCTCCTCAACACCTTTGCTGAATGGCCGCAAATCGAAATTTGTGTGTAACGGAAAAATGCGCTTAACTGGAAAACTATGTGACCTAGGGTAATCGCTATAATTTTCCTGCAATGTTTAACTTAACGTCTACTACCTCTAATTTTTTCATAATTTTAGTTTCATTATATTCGGAAATAGATTGGGGGGGGGGGACATATTTTTTCACTACTTTTTCGACAATATCTCTGAAAATATAATACCTAAAATTTAAAGAAATGCATTTTGTATTTCGGCGTTACGAAATCTTTCACACGTTACCCCACATAATATACAAAGAATTTTTTTTTCAAATAACTTATTTAGCCCCTCTAGATTTTTCCTAAGTATATTTCTGAATGTTTAATAATCTGTAAATATGTGTGTCAATAGTCTTTATTACTTCCCCTAATTTGAACTCTCCACGTTCCATAGTTTTAGAGTAAATTAGCTGTGATAGACGGACAGACAGGCACAGGAGGGATCATATAATGGTTCCGTCTTTACTTTTTAAGTATGGAACATTAAACAGAGAAATTCTTTATGCCATATTTTTTTTTCAGAAAATATGGAGATTTTTGTGTCCCGGACTCCCTTAAAGTAGTTACGAATAGTAATCTCGAACAAATAAACCAATTTCCCACACTGAGGCCTTTTATTCAAACTTTTTAAGTTGCTTCTTTATATAACTTATTCGCAACAAACCGTTTCATATCGTGGCCATTTTCGTATAGTTGTTTTGGGGTAAAAGCCCTCGATTAAAAAAAAAAAGATTACATCCATCTCAGTAATCATCAAATCTAAGATGTTGTGTATATTTATAAAAATAAATGCAGGCTATTAAAGAGAAGACACTGACACACACAATTAAAAAAAAAACAAATATGTTAAACCTATTCTGAAACCTTAAAAAAATATATAAGATTATAAACCCGAGCTGCTTTTTATGGACTGTAAAAATTTGATGAGATTTTAAATGTAACTTGGTGGATTTATCTGCGCTTTGACGGTTTATCCCCAGACTCCGCTATACTCAACAGCACTGAAATTTGTAACGGCAGTTTGTCATACCATATTTGGGTAATACTATAAATGAAATCGATTAATTCTTTCACCACTATGAGGAAGCCTAGTTTTCAAACCCTGGAACTTTTGACTAATAAGGTATCTTTATTTTGCAGAAATGCCAAAATGAATGCCAAAATCCAGCTTCAGTGCATTCTAGTCTTTAATAATAAGATGATTATAATAAACGATGCCGATTCAACTATAGATTTTATCACATTCATCAAAAATGTAGATATTGGCCTATACATAGACTTCAATTTCCAAAATAGGGCTATTTTGTTATTTTTTTATTCCTTCATCAATGTATCGTCATGATAAATTTAAGAATAGATTGCCACAGATTTATGATGGCTGATGTCCCAATATGACATTAAATTTAATATATTGTATTATATAAGAGGCAAATTTGTGATTTTTAACGCACACTAATTTTTAATTACACTTAACACGAAAACTCGAGCATACTAAAAACGTCAGGTTATTTCACATTTTAATTTTGAGAGATTCCTTATTAAATGTGAACAATGATTGTGTATATTTCGTTGCATCCATATTTATCATCTATATATATATATTCTATTTTTTTGCAGTTACTTAAATATAATTCGAAAGAAACACTTTAGAATATTCTTATCTAGATAATGTTGAAGCAAGAAATGAATATTTCAAGGGAAAAATTAAAAAAAAAAACTAAAAAAAGCAGAGTTTGATTTTTGCAGGCTAAGATCTTAAAAATATATCGTATTGCATCTAAAGAAAGATAAGCAATTCGAGACTTTTGAATTCTTGTGAAAGGAAACTGCAGATTCGATTTTAACGATGGTAGAATTCTTCCCTTATCGCATGTCTCTAAAGTAGTTTAAATATCCTGCAATTTTCAGAAAACGAAGATTATATCATAGGAATTCTTATGCATTTCTATTTTCCTGAAATAAACTTGCAGCTAAAAATTTCCAAAAAATATATTCATCTGCGCATATATATATAAATTATAAAAGTGTAAAAAAATTTTAATATTTAAATGAGTATAAAAGCTTGTTATTTGAAAAAAAGTTAAACGACTTTAGCAAATATGTCGTTATTTACCGATGTAGTATACATTAAGTTGTGTGCTTAGATGCGTTTATTTATTTCATAATTGGAATTCCTTTAATTCCGATTATTAATAACAAAAATTTTCTTAACGAACTAACAGACAAGTAGCCCAGGGTTGGTATTACAGTTTTAATAACCTTAAATATACCTAAAACCAGTGTTAAATGAATTTATATATTTAAAAGAAAATCTTTTCAAACAAATTTAATGTTAGTCGACTCAATGTTTCCTACAGCGCACGCACGCGAATTTGTATTATTTTTTATTTTAAATGGAAATACATCAAAACAAAGTTATGGGATGCTTTATAATATTTGCCGATTTAATTTCTGACGTTTAGATACATTAAATTTTGATTTTTAAGGAAATATTTCTTAAAACAACATGAATAATATGCTCCACACCTCTTTAAAAATCAAAATACCTCTCTCCCAGTTGAAAATGGAGGGGTTTGCGTGCAAATGCGCTGAAGCAAATTCCTTCCGAAAATGTTCTAAAGTAGCTAAGCTAACAATCTTCAAAGGTACTCAGAGAGATCTCAACACCGCACAACTAAATTTTAAATATTGCAGAAAAAACGAAAATCGCAAAAGAAACTTTAGGAAACGAATGAAATGTTAACCATAATATTTTTAAAAACCAAAGAGTGTAACTGGAGGTGAATACAGTGTTGCATTAGATGCCTTGTGACGCGGTTTCTCTATGGGCAATGGAGACACCGTAGGGAAACGTCGCTCGAATGTGAGGAAGAATGAAATCTACTGATACTTTAATTCCAGTTTGCTTTCATTTTTTTAAATTTTAAATGGTGCTTTTTTATTGCTATTTCGCCTTATCTCTTCTGATAATTGTTTAAATCTTTTACGTGACGTCGTTATATACCTATATAAGTCGTAGTTTAATCACCAGAGAAATAATTCATGGTTTTAGAGAGCACTGGTACATGTACTTTCTGCAAAGCATATATGGCGGCCAGCTCCGGCTTCTTCCCTTCAGTGGAGGAGAGGGAACGTCGGCGTCTTGTCCAATATTTTGGCGTCAATCAACGAAAATTTTTTGGGTCAAGAATCCGGTAATTTTTCGTTACGGTCAAATGTCTGGCTGTTTCTCCATTGTTTTAAATTACTATTGGCTATTAACTAATGTGACAATATATTAATCAGATTTTTTAAATAAATGATTAAATCATGATTTGAATCAACTGATTAAAAAAACTAATTGATTAAAATCATAAATTTTCTAAATATTTAAAATTAAATAAAAAAATATTAAACTCTAAGGTGAACATAATTTGGAAGGTTTCCATAAGTATTTTGCGTTACAAATAAACCTTATTTGACTTTTAAATAAATGTTTAATATATATTAATTTTAATCTTTGTTAAAAATTGCATGTTAAATGAAATTATCCATAATTTCAATAAATTAATTTATCAGTAGTACATAATATAGTTTTAGATGAACTACGAAACTAATGAAGTTTTAGTCTCTGCCCCCTACGAGCTACGCTAGCCGCCATCGTCAAATTAGCGCAGACTAAAAACATGCTAATTGTACCTATTTTTAAAAGATTACTGGAGATTAATCCTGCAATCGGGTTTCGTTAATTTTTCTTTGAATGAGGGATTTTAACCCCTTCGGGACGAGCATCCTTTACAGAATTTTTAATCTTTGATCACCGGCTTTTTAAAACAGATGTTTTTGCCTAATTGAATCGGGAAAATGCTCGGATTAAATAAGGCAAAGTTTACAATAAAAATTAATAATTCCCGATTATGAGACCTTAAGCGGCACGAATACCTGTCGCTCGTTCCCAAGGGCTTAAGGCCAAATCAACTGCTGCCAAGCACGATCTGACGACTGTTTTCGTGGTTAAATAAGATCAACCCAACAGTTCAAAATAAGTTTGTATTAAATATCTAACTAAGCTTTTTTTAAACGACCTGTTAAAAGTGTCTAGCAGAGAGAAGTAAATCCTCGGAAAATTGTGATTGGATCAAGCGCATTCAATGAAAATGTTGTTTTCATGAAAGTTGCTAAAAGTTCCTAAACAAATGTACACTTTAGGGCAGATCTGAGATATTGTTGAAAAGAGCAGAGGGACATATGAAAAACATCAACAAACAAGCTGCTCTCTAAAGCACTTTATCACAGTGGCTGTACCGTATTTAAACTTATTATAAACTATTAAAAATAGGCATCCATAAGAGCCATAATTCTTTGAAATGTTAAGTAGAACACAACCTTTTTTTTTAAATATTAGGTTGTTTTTTATTAAATTACCAACGTTTATCCTACTCAGATTTTTGTAATTTACTAATATTAAGCAAGTTAAAAACTTTAGTGCGTGTAAAATATTAAAGTTACTTTTATTCCTCTCGCTATTTTCTACACTACTTCACAAAAATTATTTTTTACATTAAAACCCCTTAAGATTGATCTTACCCCAAGATTGAGGTCAGATGCCGAAATGCAATCGTTTACAAACACAAAATTTTCGATGCTTTCTATAATATCTAAAAAAAAAAAAAAAAAAGAAAGAAAAAAAAGAAAAAAAAATTAAGTCATCCATAAAAGTATAAGCATATAATGCTATCTCCAAGCTATTTTTACAAAGCTATATTATTTAATAATATATATATATATATATATATATATATATAATTTAATTTTATTGTTAAAGAAATGCTGGGTGATTAATATTTTGACTGTTAGTAAAAAACACAAGCAATTTTAATGACAAATATCTGTTTCAATAATCAATCAAAATTACATTAAAAACAATTTTTAGAAATCGCAGTTTTTTTAAATTCTTTTTTATCTTTTCATTCTAAAATCCAAAATAACTTTTGAATAAAATATCTTTAAAAAACTTATTTAAACTTAAACACTTCTTTAAAGACTTATTTTTAAGAGGGATAAATTAAACAGAAATAAATAAAGAAAAAAACTTCCCTAAATCCCTTTTCTGAATTCTGATACCGTTAATTCCGAAAATAAATACATCAATATTAGAAGTTCTGCATAAAAGCCGTTTTTCCTTTTGGCACTGTAAGTTAATTTCTATCAAGAATTTCAAACAATTCATTTTAAAATAACCAGAAATCATACCATGTTTAATCAATCCTAAATGTTTAACGTAATTCTGAATTAACAAGGATTTATGCAATTATATTAAATTAAAATGAAGTTGTATGCATTAGATGAAACGTACATCCCATATTAAAAAGAATATGAAAAAGCTCTGTTTAATGTTTTAAATCTTCTATTACAGTTATTCATTAATCAGACATTCTTTTGATGGAAAACAAAAAGATTATTTGAAAAATGTAACAAAAGAAGTATTTCTTAGAGGAATAAATAAATTAATAATTAATCAAATAGAAATAATTCTTTCCAAATTGAAATAATTAATTTTGTTAAAAATCTCAGTATATCTTTCGGAAATAAATTCATAAATCTCCCGGGGTATAAGTAAAAACACTGTGTTACTATCAGGGGCCTGTACTTTAATTAAAATATAATCAAACAACTGAATAAATTAATTTTATCATATAAAAGTATATATTTATGAGTTGGGATTTTGTTGACAGAACAATGATAGGTATGAACCTTATTATTATATTATTTGAAACTAGCAAATGAATGTTAAAAGAAAATATAGTTGTTTAGAAACGAAGTAAAGCGATGAATAATTAAAATAATTATAATGAAGAAATTTTTTAATTTGTAAATGAATCACATGATGGAAAAAACTCTTTTAAAATGTTGTGTAAAATTGTTCGTGCAAGATATAAGCACGAATAGGTATTTATACTTCATTAATTGAACACAGAATTTCTAATTAATAAATATATCATAGGAGATGAAATTTTCACCTGTGGGAAAAAAACGACCAGGCTGGGATTTGATTCCAGTACCTTGGCTTGAGCTGCCAACGATCTATCAAACTGAACTATCATAGCTTCATTCGGTTGAGAAATTGCAACACCCAATATTTATTTTCCAATAATAATTTTGTTGAATTAATAAAATTTAATTACGTATCCAACGCCTACATGGAGATCCATTACCTAAGATTTACTCCGTTGATCTTTTTTAGTTAACAGTTTTATTATTAAAAGTTTTATTATTAAAAGTTTATCTGAGTAAATATTGTCCACCTGGTTTGTCCAGGATGATTATTTGGTAGAGCGATGAAACCCTAAGCACAGTTCAAGGATTTAAATGTCTCCCTGGATGTTTTTTCACGCAGTTGGAAAATTACAAATTAAAGAATAACTTGGATTAGATCAGCAATGTTGATATTTAAACTAATGATGGCCCATTTAATATTTCCACACCGCTAGATGCGAAACACCTAATATACCAACTGAGCACAAATCAACATTGATAAAATGGCCCTTCGACTGTCATAAATGCCTTTTTTTCGACAAATCATCGTACTCCAAGTGAACGGGAGCACCTTCCATCGAAGGTTGCCTTTTTCCCCTCTTTCAGAATGGATTTGGTAGGAAGAATTTTAATAAGGATAGTTTGGTTTCTTGCGGTTAGAAAAAGTTTCAAGAGAGATAATCGTATAATTTTCAGTTTTAACGACATCTGTAAAATGTAAAGAGCATGTAAACATACTGATATTGTCAAAAAAAGCTTATTAAGAGCCATTATTTTGAAAATTAGAGAAGTGTGATAGTTGTATTTTTTGATTTGCTTGATATTTTTTTATGTGGAAGTAGATCACATTTAATAAATAAAGTGCAATTTTGAAAACCTGAAAAATTTTTTCCTTTACTGTAAAAAATGACAAAGTTCAAGGTTGTGACCGCCATTTTTCATGAAAAGTTAAATGCGAGTATGTTTGCAGTGTTAAAGCTTGGGAAAGCAACGACATCCCAAAATTCTTTTGTGGTGATATGTTAGTATAACACTACCTGCTTAGTAAACTGTATTCGTTTCCATGGAGCATTGTTATTTTACATTGTTATGTTGCGTCAAATTGCAATGAAAATGACGTTTTTGTCCGTTTTCCACACGTATTTTCTTATTTAAGCAATAGTACCCCAAACCTTTTCTTATAGAATATCAAAGTGTACTATTTGGACAAGCTAAATAATATAAAACTTTACCGGAATATTGCTGCTGTTAGCAGGAATAGTCTGTTAAACATTCAAAAATTTCAAAATAGGCAGCATTTCAATTAGTCTTTTCTCAAAACAGCGTCACGGTACAATAAAACAAAATTTATCACGTAGTAGTTGGAAGTATGTACAAACACATGGAAAAGTAAAAAAAGTGGGGCCTCGTCATATTTTTAGAATAAAAAAAGTCAAAAGTCACAAAAAAGACTGCCATTTATCATACTTTTCCCCTATCAGAAAACGAAACATCCCATTTCTCCTTTCCGCTAGCTATGTTTTTTCCCTATGAGAAAATGAAATATCCCTTTTTCTTCCCGCTTCTTTGTTCTAAATGTAAAAAAGGGAAATTTAAACGGGGTATTTTGACTGTGAATTTTTGTAATTTTTTTTTTTTTCTAAAAATATGACGAGGCCCCACTTTTTTTCTTTTCCATGTGTTTGTACATATTTTCAACTACCACGTGATACATTTTGTTTTATTGAGCCGTGACGCTGTTTTGAGAAAAGACTAACTGAAATGTTGCCGATTTTGAAATTTTTGAATATTTAACAGACTGTTTCTGCTAACAGCAGCAATATATCGGTAACGCATTATATGATTTAGATTGTCCTTGTACTACACTTCGATATTCTATAAGAAAAGGTTTGTGGTACTATTGCTTAAATAATCAAATACGATCAGAAAACGGACAAAAACGTCATTTTCATTGCATTTTGAGGCAACATAACAGTGTAAAATAACAATGCCCCATGGAAACGATTACAGTTTACTAAGCAGGCAGTTTTATACTTATATTTCATCACAAAAGAATTTTGGGATGTCGTTGCTTTCCCAAGCTTTAGCACTGCAAACATACTCGCATTTCACTTTTCATGAAAAATGGCAGTCACAACCTTGAACTTTGACATTTTCTACAGGGAAGGGAAATTTTTTTCAGGGCTTCAAAATTGCACATTATTCATTAAATGTGATCTACTTCAACATAAAAAAAAATCAAGCAAAACAAAAAATAAAACTATCGCACTTGTCTGTTTTTCAAAATAATGGTTCTTAAGACAGCAAGTGGTCAGGGTCATTACTATTTCCGCAATTGCATTATGGCAGCAGTGATGGATCATACTTACTTTTTATACTTTATTGTATGAGTTGCCATTAATTCAAATAACGTTATTGGGTCCATCTATTCTTTTCACACATTTGAACCAAATTAATTGAATAATTATTTACATTAGCCTATCTGTAAACACTAACTGTTTTTTCGAGGTTCTTTTGTAAACAAATGGCACTGATGATGACTCTAATGGACTATCGTCTACACCGCGATTCTCCACCTTCGGCATCACATATAACGCCTACAGCGAGCACTGAAAATTAAAAATATAGAGCTAGGATTTCTGGATTGAGAACAAGATAGCTCAATGGTATGAAGTTTTTTTATCGGAGCTTTAGACAAGGGTTCGAATCCAAACATCATAAATCTTGAAAAATAAGAATGATTTTATTTCTCAATGTAATTAATTAAGTTATAAAAATTTTTAAGCAATATTAACATTATTTATTATTTTAAACGTTATATCTATACAAATATTGTCAGGCACCGGAGAGCTTTACAAAAGCCAGTGGAAACCTCATCAAAAAGGTCATTCATAAATAGTTTTTGGACGTCACTGAATTGCTGGCGGAAATAAATGTTTTCAAAATCTTAATGGATCTAAACAAAGTCTTCAAAGCTGACGAGAAGAAGTTCAAGCTTTCGCACCAGAAATCCGGCGCTTTAGCAGAGAAGGCCATCAGAGGTGTCTACGAATTTTCCCACAAGTGCGATATTTGTAGTTTCTGTCTCTAGAAACTTAGTGGAATCTATGATCATCAACCACATTAAAAGAATTCATGCGCTAAGCACAAGAGATTCACAACGTTGTTCGATCATAGATCATCGGTAGGAGTAGCAACGGTTGGAGGACTTTTTAAACATTTTATGAATGGATAGGAATTGTTTTTGGCCCTTTTCTGGCAAAGAACGATATTCAACTGACAGTAATTGTGTTTTGGTCTGGCAAAAAATGCACTTTGCACGGGAAAAAAGCTTACTTTGCAAGGCCTTTTTTCGCGAGATCCATCCAAATGAAGCTATAACTAAAGTAATCATACCAATCCTAAAAATTGCGTTAGAAAACAACATGATAATGGCGAGAATAAAAATATTTCAAGGCAATAGGACTAAATCCATTCAGTGCAAACTCTGAAGACTACAATCGAAGCGCAAGGATCTCTGAATCAACAATGTTTCAACTTGCACCGCTTGTAATTATGATCCAAATGATTCATTGCAAAACCTATCTGTTAAGTACTCCATTAAGTTGTTACAAAAATGTAATGAAGAAAGTCAGAAATACTCAACAACCACTAAGAAAATAAATGTACGCCTTAAAACGTTTGTATAAGTTTCTAAAAAAACATTTAAACCAGACATTTAGGGACTCAAGAGATGAATATTAATCAGACTCAGTGAACATCATGTCACGCAAACTAAGTACGAGCTCCAAGAACAGCAGTAAATTCGAAAAAGCATCTTAAAAATAAGATTTATTCAGCAGAAACTGAAAATGTCCGACGAAGAGAGATTTTCAGAGCAAGGAAATTTAAACACTTCCCCTTCCACAGCATCAATTAAATGGAATCCTTGAATGAACCCGCAGTTCTAAAAAACCAAGAAAAGGAATCCGAGAGAATGCTTTTCGTCCTGAGATCGCAAAGATTGCACAAGGTAAAAAAAGATAAGGAACGGCAAAAACACGAAGCCTAACAAACAAAAGTAAAGAGAGAGAAGGAGTGTTAATTAGGGAGGAAATTGACACCGCTATTAAATACGTCAGAAATTCCAACAAAAGAGAAGCCGAGAAAGCTAACAAATGTCGTAAGACTAAATCTGGCAAAAATAATTACAAAAAGAAGTGATGATTTCTGTGTGTAATTACTAATGCAGCTATGGACCATTACTGGTGCAATGCGAGCCATCATTGGGTTTCTGGACTTTAAAAAAATCGTCCCAAGAAATGCATTTTTATTTTCATGATTTTCTGAACTTTAAAGTATTATTACATCCGTTCTTGTTATAATTTGATAATCACCATGACTAAAATGCGCGCGTCATAGAAATTACCGGGTAACCACTGGTGCTTTGATCCTAAATAGCTTGCAGTATTTTATCGTTTAAAACTTTAAAATTATATATAACAAACTTGTACTTTTCAAGGAGTCTGAAAAAATATTTTTGCGTAGAAAAAATCTATTTAATATTTAAATCATAAACTTTGTCTTGTTTTATTTCAGGCTTTGTAATATTTATCTGCGATTAGATAAGGCGAGATATTCACTCAAAATTTCATGGTAATACTGCTCGCACACTGTTACAATTTTACAATCCGTTCGAATGTTTCTTTCTTAAAATACAACACAGATTCACAAGTTTCTTATTATATGTAAAGATAACAATTTGTTATTCAATAGCAGACATAAAGGTTTTTTTATTCTAATCAACAACCGAGGCACAACTGTGAAGCGGTGAGTAAGGAGGTACTGGCAGCCTCTCCAGAGCAGCTTTTATTACCAGCTAATATTTACGGTCATTGTAAATGCTAATTTAATGGACAGTCTTTGACCGTCTAAACAAGTAGATGAAAGGAAAGTTTACAATCAAAGAGAGATCAAATGATCCTGAAACATGAATCATGAACTATGAGGAATTTAGTTAAGAAATTTTGTTTAATGCAGTCTGGAAATTATATTTAATCCAAAAGTATCTACATCAAGTTTGCTCTACTGAAAGTACGTAGAAGTCAAAGTACTTAAAAATTCACAAATTGACGGCACAGTAAAACAGATGCATAGTAAAAATGTCCGAAAGCTGAGAAGATCGTCCATATTTGTTAATCCGGTATTAAAGGGAAATTTCCAGCAAACAATTTATCGAAAAACTAACCCAAAATTTGTTCAGATATATTGTACAAGCATTCGAAAAGCACTTCTAATTAGAAATGGTGGTACGCACGTTTTATATTGCCTTTAATTCAATGACTATAAACCTATGATATAGCTTATAGATATAGCTATATGTGTATGTATAATATATATAAGCTATATTTAATTATGTTGGTGCATAAAGCAAATTCCGAGGTCCATTGCTAACAATCTATTTATATAATACGCTAAGGTGACGATACTGGGTCGTGCTCATACTCGGGAAAAACATATCGCGGACATGTTAGGGTTAAGCATTCCAATGCCGTAAATAACGCAAATGATCGATTTATAATAATTTACGTTGTATCACATCTTCTTCGTTTTCTCTGAAAACTTCAAAAACCACACAATTATAATGTTTTAAGTTTCATGTTTTAAAAAAGCCTACAGCCAACAACAGATTACCGATATAAGCAAGCGAACGCCGTTGCCATTTAGAACAGGGGTGGAACCAGAGAACTGTTTTGGAAGGGGGCGATGGCGATACCGAGTAATACATACGAGTTGCGTCAAAACATTAAAAACGTTATAATAGAATTAAATAATAAAATCTCTTATTTTCATTTTTTTCACTTTCACTATGGTAATTATTTATTTTATTTTGTATTTTATTTATAGTTTTAACACTTACGCCGATGTTAATATATCACCTCAGTTATCCCAGAATATATGTTAGCCAACTGAAACTGTGAGGTTTTTTGTGGGAGAATACAGATATTTTGAGTCCGGCCGAATTTTTGCCGAAAACGAATTTTTGGCGAATCTCTGATTTGGGCCGTAAACAAATTCGAATTTTCGGTCGATCCGTACCTCTCGGCTAAGTTTTTAACCTACTTAAGACACAGAAATATATTTCAGCATTAGCTTTGCTGACAGGCAATGTTGTCAAAATTTTCAAAATGTATAATTGAGGCATTCTCACAATCTTTTGACTTTTGGGGGGGGAAAAATCTGACGAAATTAAACTTGCTAAAATAACAATTTAATCTGATAGACGAATGCCTTAATGATTCAAAATAAAGAAAAAATTGTCAGCAGCGAAATTTTTTTTATTTAACTGAGGTTTAAGTTTATTTTGAGAGTTTAATTTTCCTTTCCATTTTACCCCTATAACTTTTTATTTTCTTCTAAATTTTTACTTATAATGAATTTGCATAGTACCCACAGGACATTCAAATAAGAAATAATAACAATGTAGTACTTTTAATACAGAATGTTTGTATAACATTGTCTTAAAGGGGTGTTAAAGAAGGGACAGTAAGTTAAAACTAGTCGGATGTACCAATCCCAAAACTTTCTTCTATCTCATACATGTTAATACTTCAAAATTCGCTATCACACTGCCAAAATTAAATGGCAATCTATGCATCTCATGAGGATTCTAAAGATATGAAATTCCGTGCATTAGTTCTTGAGATATGACTATCGCTGAAATCGTCTAAATCCAGCAAAATGCTGCCTAGCAGTGCCATCTATTAGATGATTTATACCAAATCCTAATCAGCAACAATTTATGTCAGCGTCTGACTGAATCTGAAGTTTGGAGAAAATCCGTGCATTAGTTTTTGAGATAGAGCTATAGCGAAAATCGTGAAAATTCCTGCATAGCAGCGCCACCTATTGGGTGATTAACACCAAAACCTAATTAACAACAACTTGTGTCAACATACAACTAAATCTGAAGTTAGATGAAAATTCGTCCATTAGTTCTATAGATAGAGCTATTGTGGCAATCGTGAAAAAGGCAGCACAGAAGCGCCACCTGCTGGGCGATTTACACCAACACATAATCAGTAGCAAGTCATATCAAGGACTAACTGAATCGGAAGTTTGATGAAAATCCGTGCGTTAGTTCTTAAGATAGAGCTATAGGGGAAATCGTGTAAATCCTACAAAATTCCTCATAACAGCGCCACCTGTTGGGCGATTTACACCAAAACGAAATCAGCTTCAATTCATATCAAGGACTAACGAAATCTGAAGTTTGATCAAAATCCGTGCATTAGTTCTTGAGATAGAGGTATTTCGAAAATCGTGAAAAATGCAGCATAGCAGCGCCACCTGTTGAGCGATTTACACTAAAAACTAATCAGCATCAAATTGTATTAGGGACTCACTGAATATGAATTTTTATTAAATTCCATGCATTAGTTCTTGAGATAGAGCGCCCACAAAATTTGTGTCACATACACACAGACAGACAGACAGACAGACAGACAGACTCACAGAGTCACAGACAGACATTTTGTAAAAACATGTTTTTTGGAATCTCTGACCCCTAAAACGTGTAAATCCGTCGAAAACCGGAATTCGAAAATTTTCATGAATCCAATACTTTCTTCTTGTAAAGATAGAAGAAAGTAAAAATGGATGGTATTGGAAAAAAGGGACGAAATGATAAAGTGACGGTAAGGATGGAACGGTGTGGAAGGGGTATGATAAGGAATCTAAAACCCAGGGACAGAGTTTAAAAAATAATAACAACCCTAAAAATGAGTGCAGGTTAATGTTTGGCTATATCTACCCTATATATATAAAATCCTAATGAATCGAATTGAAAGGAATTTATGTAACGATTCTATGAAACAATTGATTAAACAACTGATTAGGTTTCACGGCGATTTCTCCTAAAATATGGAATACTTTGCGATAAAATTAACGCCGAAAATCCGTATTGATCCACAGATCTAAAAACTGGTATTAGAATTTTAAAATTAGAATTAGTTTTCGATATATTAATTTTTTTCTAATTTTAAATACTTTTTTTATAATGATGGTAACTGAAATTTCATTCATAGCAGATATTTTTTTTCATATTTTAGAAAAGGTTATTTTAAATTAATTTGGCGTCGAGTTTGGTTTCCCTTAAATGTATGCTAAGAAATGCATCATGTTACTTTTATTCAGAATTTAATTTTTATATCATTATCATTTTATTTAATACAAAACATTCATTTAAAATTGAAACCTTTAAAATAAATGGCTTTTACTTCATTCTTTTTTTTAAACGAAACGAAAAGAAAAATATTAGACAGAGATGTCATATACGCAACGGGGTACCTAATTGGCGCCAAAATGGCGTTATTTTGCCTGACATGGTAACCCGGCTATTGTTGCTTATTTATTAATAAATGTTTATTTGAATTTATTTTCTTTTTATTTACAAAAAATGTTATAAATTGTTTTGTTCTATAGTTATTAATTATTTTTTTTAATTTATTGTTATTTCATTTTAAAAAGTAACAGAAAATAATTTATAAATACATATGTAACTGGTATTTAAAAACGAGGTTTTCACCACATTGTCGTAAAAAAAAAATCACGCTAAACCCGGTGCAAGTATGTGACAATGCAACAAATCATGAGATTTAATTTCAACTGCAAAGCAACGTTTTAATGTTATTACTTCTCCCGTCGACCAATTTTGCCAAATTATATAAATAGCCAGATTATACAAATTGACATATTTTTTTTTTAATAACAAAAGAACAAATAAATTAGTATAACATTAATAAAAATACAAATAAAACGTCGAAATAAAAATCACTTGATGGCGTGAAAATGTGTAACTTCCTTAAAGTCAAGTGAATGTGACATTTACGATCAACAATTATTGGCATTTAACCTTATAGTTTGGCGATAGATTTTTGGTCGATGGGATAACCAAGTAGCATCGTTTTAATTTACCACTCGAAAAATAAAATATGCTAACTGGCGAGTTAAAAAACAGCTATTGGCGACATTTTCACCCGGCTAACATAAAAGTACCAGGAATTCTTTGTGATCATGGCAACTTTTATGTAGTTTTATTCGAAAAAATAATTTTGATTCTTTAATCAAAATGGAAACCTTTCTTATGAAAAGCAAAGGAATCAGCCCGTTGTTTGTGGCAATTACATGACTTGGACTATTATAATATAAACGAAATAATGGGGATAGAATAATATTCGGCGACTTATCACACCTGTGGCTGGCTAACATTAAATTACCAAAGTGGCCGCTTGGAATATAAAAAGCGAAGGGATCCGCCTGGAGCTGTTGATGATAGTCACATGACATAGGCTATTTTTATAGAGATTGTTTTCAATTTTAAAAACAGCGCAAATAATAATATTTCCTAACGATTAAAAATTTATTTTCACGTGACTATTAAAATCAGAAAAAAAACCTTTAATTTTACTATTAAATGAGTACGTGTTAAAGGCAGGAAAATATTGAAAATTGTGTCCTGAAAATTGTATTTACACGTGAATATTAAAAGGGAAAGGAAACTTTAAAATAATAAATACATTAATATGTGTTTAACCCTTTCACGGACAAGGCACTTCTATTCGTAAAATCTTGAAATCAGTGAATGGCACCATAATTCACAAACAAATTTCGAAGTACAAAAATGCTTTTTTTCACTTACTTTTTTTTTTGACACCCAGCCAGGACTCCAACCGTGAGGTTTATGGAACTAATGTCCTGGCGGGGAAAAAACCCCTCCACAATCCAGCTCCGCGCACTACCAAAGGACCGGGCAAACCAACGGCATATATAATAACAAAATAAATAACAAAAGCATAAACTCTTATACAAGAATAAAACATAGCAACTCGCTATGATCAACAATATACAAAAAGCATGTTTAGAGATTACCATGCAACCTTTACAAGAGTGTGGGTTTATGGTAACTCCACAACCAACTGAAAAACAGAAACAATATCAATAACTGAAGATAGTCCAATAAAATAAATAGTCCTTAAAATCAAAAATATTTAAAAACTTAAGTTCATAAAATGCAGGAAAAACTGATAGCCAATGATTAACAACCACTACGCAGCAAGATCAATAATCGGTCCGCCAGTACGTAGGAATCCATCCACAGCACTACAGCTACCAGCAAGGGTTGCGTAATAGATAAAACGTTCAAGCACTCACAACGTGAAGAATAGGCGTGCCCACCAGAACCACTGTATATGAACAAGTTCAATAATATTAGAGAGTCCAGTAAAAATAAAAGTCTGTACATAATGTTCATAAAATCTGAGTCTTTAAAATCGAAAGTTTTAAAATACAAGGGAGATTGATAATACTTGTGGAACTTGGTAACTATAATATACTTGAAAATTTTCATTAATAGGCTGCTTTAGAACCGATATTTTATAAAAGAATACTTTGCATTAAGCGCATTATATATCGCACATAACTTGCTGTAGTTTTTCTTGTCAAATAGAACTCTTCTGAAATTATAACTGATATTTTGTGAATTATCAAAATGAAAGAAAAATGGTACCACTGGGCATCTGCCAAAAAGGTAATG
Source organism: Maratus speciosus (assembly GCA_963932465.1). Taxonomy (NCBI): domain Eukaryota; kingdom Metazoa; phylum Arthropoda; class Arachnida; order Araneae; family Salticidae; genus Maratus; species Maratus speciosus. Next base: position 310,152,408 of record OZ010800.1, read on the forward strand.
ATGTACATTACCCACGCTGCCACAATCACAGAGTGCATTACTTCTTTTTCCAATTTTAAACAAATATTCCGGGAAGCTTCCATGAGCAGAAACAAAATATTGAATAACTTGGCTCACACAAATAAAACTGTCATCTACTTTTTTAAGAACTTTGTAGGTGTCACTTCCTTTAACGCTGTGTCTCCAATCTTCTTGCCAATCACTATGTATATTTTCCAAACAAATCCTCTTCACCCATGAGATAGGAAATTTCACCTCTTCCACTACATCAGCAACCGCTGGATCTATAGCTGCTTTTGCCAATTCATCGGCCCTCTCATTTCCTGGATTACCAATGTGTTCTCTTGTCCATCCTAGGGTAAGCTCCTTTTCTGGATGATTATTGATATTATCATAGATGCTCTTTACAATGTTATTAATTGGAAAGTTTCTCTGAAGAACAAGTGTGGAAGCCTTGTTATCTGTAAACAAGTAAGCCATAGTAAAATGTCAGGACATAAACCAATCAATAGCATATCTAATAGCAGTTAATTCTGCTTGATAAATACTGTTTCTTCCATTCAGAGAGATCTTGAAATCAAAGATAAAATTATTATTATATAGTACTGTGAACGCTGCTCCGACTCCCTCCACCATCTTAGATCCATCTGTATAAATGAATGGGTGTTTCTCGTTTATAAAATAATGATCACTTTTATCAGTTATTATCAGGTTTTTCAGACTCTTATAATCTGGATAATCACAGGTACCAAGGTCATGCATGATATTATCTTTCTTGATTTCTACGTCACCATCATAAATACTCATTTGTCCATTTAGGACCTTATGTTTTATCACACCATGTTTCAGCTTAATATAGATTGGGGCGACGCCTGCCAGAACACATAATGCCGCTGTGGAGACTGTTCTATACGCCGAGATGATAGAAAGCAGGCCCAATCGTTGACTAGAACTCAGTTTACTCTTGCCATGAATATTAAGATCCTGCAGCCACACTTCATATCCATAACTTATTTGTTTCTCTATAACAGCACAATACCAAATTTTTCTGTAGGTCGCCTGTAATCCCCTATCTCTAACCACAGTCTTCTTGATGTTGGATGTCAAGCTTCTCACTTTTTCTCTAACTTTCTCTATATGCGCAATCCAGTTAAACTTGCTGTCAATCGTAACTCCAAGATAATCAATCGTGTCCTTAACTGGAATACTGTTACGATCAATCTTGAATATAGGGCGTCTTTCTTCAAGTAAGAATCGGCCAAAAAGCATGCTTACACACTTTTCACCGCTAATCGATTTGGTCCTATCAAAAACCTGTGAATATAAAAGTTGTATATAATATTTAAGATATTTATAATAAAATTTATTGGATTTGATATCTGGAGAATTGACGAAGTTATGAATTTTTTCTCCCAAAAACCTTACTTTTTGCGCCTCTCGAGCTCATTTTTAATTTTATCAAAAATCTGTGATACATTTATATTTGGCCCTATTTTCAGAAGCAGTAAAAATTTTAAACTGATTTGATATGCACAAAAATTAAGACGATATGGGTTTTTTTCGGTATTTACAACCCCCCCCCCTATTTCCATCCCCTTTGTCCGATTTTGCCCATTAACGAACTTGACCGATATTTTATGCCCCCTGATTTTATGTATCAGTTTGGAAGAGATATGTGCGGAATTGTGGAAGTTATCTTGTCCAGAAGAAAGTGATATATATATAGATATATATACAAAGTTTTTCACTGAGGATGGTTTTGGGTTATAGAGGTCATGATCGGTGTAGATCTGCAAAAAATTTTCAGAACTTCCGAAATAGGAGAGAATGTAATAGGTACTATTTCGAACGAAATCTACCTAAAATTGACAGCGTGTACAATTTTTTTTTCAAAATATTCCACTATACACTCAAAACTGTTACACATTTTTGAAAATCAGATTTAAAAAAAATCGACTCGCCCAGGCCGATTTTTTTTTTCAATCTGACATTCGCTAGAGTGTCTTTTACCCGGGACGTGGCTGGAGACCTTTCTTCCGCAAAAGAGTCGGAATAAGTAAAAGAATAAAGGGCTGCGGACGAAAAGAGGCCACTCGTCTCGGCGGTTGATCCTCACGCCCACCCCAACAGCCGACCAAGACTAATAATAAGCTCTAAGTAGCAGGAGTCGTTCGGTAGCTTCATCGAGCCCTCCCTTCCTGCTTTTCAGTGTCTTTAATTTGTGTAATTTGCCTTGTAAATTTGTCCGGTTTTAATTTTCGATTTTTTTTTCAATCTGGCTTTTGCTAGAGTGTCTTTTACTCGAGACGTGGCTGGAGATCTATGAACCTTTTTCCGCAAAAGAGTCGGAATAAGTAGAAGAATAAAGGGCTGCGGACGAAAAGAGGCCGCTCGCGGCGGCGGTATATTGTTGTCATTCCAATATTCAGAGTCTCATGGAGAGGCTGATAAGTAATACGAGGATTTTCTTTTAAAATTTTCTTTAGCTTTCAAGCATTTCTATTTGAGTATGCTGTTTTTGATTTTCTTTTAAAACAGTCTTTTTTATTTAAACCTACTTTAAAACCATAAAAAAGCATTACTCAGAAATGTTCTCGCGGGATCAACACACTTTGTGAGTCTGCATGAGAATGATGTTTCGTTGCTGTTTCATTATAGGAACTGGGTTCAACTAGCCCTTGCAACGACGTAACTGTGAGTTTCCGGGAATAATTTGACTCGCTAACTTGTGAAGGCTCATATTTAATTTTGCGCTCACTGCTTATGCGAACCCACGTGCCAAAAATTTCCAAAGCAAAGCTTTTGGGTGACCCTCGTAACTCTCATACAGTTGTTAATATATTTTTTATACCATCATTACAACGCCATTGTCCAGCATGCGCTAGTTTATACTTTATGGCGTCGATTAGAATTAAGAGATAAATTATTTTTCAATAAGGAAATCACAAACAATAAGTTTCGCAGTTTAAATAAATATTAATTTTATTCTATAAAATATGATTTTTTTTTCAGATCATTCTTTAAAAAATATTCTTTCGTCAGATTAATGGCACTTTAAAAATAAAAACAAAGTAAAATATATTAACTTTCAATTTTTTTCCCAATTATTTAAATTTTCTACACGAATGTCTTTTTTTGCACATACTTTACTGCAGCTTCAACATGGTTTTACACTCATATAAATAAACAAGCAGTCGAAAGTACCGATTTAGAGAATTTAAAGTAATGTCTCACCCAACTCTTTAGAAAATCGAGACAAAATTGATCAGACAAACCGTAAAGTTATGTAAGTTTCTAAAATATTCCTGGAAAATTATAATAGCAACTCTTTGTATTTTTTTCTGTAATGTACAGTTTATATGTTTACAGCTTCCTAAAGTTATTCAGATACATTCCCTAAGGAAATCTATAACTGTAGCTTTTAGATAAAAATAGAAACTATCATCTTCTGTGAATACATATATATATTGGATTCGATAGGACATTCTTTTTTATTTTTTATAAAAAGTATCGAAGTATATTTTTTAAGTCTTCATGGTATAGGAGCTTGCATCCATATCTATATTTTAAGTCTTCATGGTATAGGAACTTGAATCGATAAATTTAAGACTTCATGGTTTAGGAGCTTGCACCCATATATTATTTTAGGACTTCATAGCTTTGCAACTGGCATCGATATGATATTTTTAAGTCATCATGGTTTAGGAACTTGAGTCGATATCTCTTTATTTTAAGTCATCATGGTTCTGGAACTCGAATCGATCTGTTTGTAACTTCTTCCTTCAGTTACGACATCACATCGTGATGACAATTTGGAGGGAGGTCCTCCGCCCCCTTCGTCGAATGATCGGTCAGCCTTGCTGACCCCCATTTCTTCCTTCGACCTGCAAACCTCTGATTCGGTATTGCACTTTTTCCGGGGTATACCATACTCCGCCCCTTGAGCTTCAGCGATCTTGGTTTCTGGACTCCGGGTCTCGCCTGTGTGGCCTGTTTTATTAGGTATCATAAATAAAGTAGTATCCCGTCATAAATACGACTTGGCATTTTATGTCAAGCTATTGTCAGGCTTGCAGACTCCGTGACTCGCTGAAAAGATCCCCTCTACAGATAGGACTCACTGTGTGGTCCTTTTCTTAATAAGACCTTATAGCATAAATACATATATGAGTATATTTACATTAAATAATAATAATAATAATCAAAATAACTGCACGTAAGAACACACTCTAAATATATATATGCATTTTATAAAATAATAATAATAATCAAAATATATAAATAATAGTATTTTTTATGACAATAAAATAAAATAATAACCTGCTGAAGTGGTATCAAGGGTATTTATGTAAGTTACATGATACACTTCCAGCAATAAATGATGAGATAATTTATATATTAATAGAAAAAGCCTTCATTTATAAATTTTACTTTGAAAAAGGACGGTGATTGAAATTATTGAAGAAATAATTAGTATTTATTTATTTATTTTGAACCTAACTTCCAAATGTATTTTGTATTTGCAGGTGATTAATTTTCTAAAATTCAATTTATGTGTTTTGATATTTCAATTTTTATTTTTCCATCATCACTGCCTGATTAAAAGACATTTTATTAAGCGTCTTCATTTTTGATAACCAATATCTTAATTTAGAAAATTCCATTCAGCATCTTTGATTAGAAGTCAGCATCCGTTGTGACTGAAATGTGTGAAACCAAATAATTATTCATATAATTATATTGCAAAGGTGCTATTTGAATTCTAAAATGAATACGAATAAACAACATATATTTGACGTACAGAGAACTTTATGCAAAAACATCAGTGATAAACACATTTATTTTTGAAAAAGTAATTGCAAATTGTGACAACTGCCACAAACAATGCCCATGTAGACAGAATGACTATTTTAATACCGCAGATTTAACAAAAGATAAAATGTCTGGATTGTTTAAAATAAAGTATTATCAAATTCCTTTTTAATATGCATCACTTTAATCTTATAAGTAATTCAAAAATTCTTAAACAAGTATTTAAACCAAATTACTGCAATAAAACACATAAGATATCCATGTCCACAAACATTTAAAATCCATAACTTTCTTCTATTGTGGCCTATGAATAATGCTTGGGGAACATCGAAAGACAGAATAAAGCAATAATTAAATTGTAAAGTGCATTTTTACATGAGGTTATGCACACATAAGATAAAACATTCGGATGCAGTATAACACGAAATTTTTCGAATAAAATATTTATTACTTCAAGGACTTTTTTATTTTTCTTGGGTTTTTAGAAATAATTATGTATTATGTTTTAAAATACATAGAATAAGAAGTAAAAAAAAGATATAATATGAAAGGAGTTGAAATGCTTATAGATATATTTTTTGTACAAATTTATATTTCATAAAATGGAATTTTAAAGGAAAAAAAATCTTAATGTCTATCGAATAAAATTGTAACTTTTTCGTTCAGAGGTATTTCAGTTTTCTCATGTTTATTTTTAATCAAAATTTGCCATTGAAACAATTTTTATGCAGATATTTTCCATATTAACATGTTGACCGCCTCACGAGTTCATATGGTCTCATTCATGACTTCCATTCAGCACACCTCGAGTACATACGGTCTCATGCGCAGAGTGCTGTTAATGGACTATAATGAGAGATCCTACATTAGAGACCTACATCTCTAATTTTGTATATCTAGTCTTTGAATTCATAATTTTCAAGAGTGAAAAAATGCTCAAACCGGGACTCGAACACAGAACCTTTAACTTGCATTATCAATTCTCTGCTGTTTTAGCTACATGGGTTCCGCCAATCAGTGTGATTGAGTTTAAAAATAATAGTGTATCTAGTCTCTGATTGCTTCGTAGCGCCATCTGCCGGACAAATGCCTGAAATACATGCTTCAGAACTGAAATATGGTAGTTTGGGTGGTTTCGAAAAAGTAATCAATTTCAGGCTGGACGGTCAACGTATTTACATAAGTAAATAACCAGATAAATTCAAATATAAGAATATTTTAAATGATGAATGCTAATAGCGCAGTACCCTCTTTCTAAAATGTGCCATTCATATAGTCATTCTGAAAATTACAAAAATTGAATACGGTACTTTTCTAAGAAATACAATTTGTATAAGATAGTTATTTTAAGCAGCTGAGTATGTAATTAAAAAAAATCTTTTAAAATAAAGGCAACTGCAAAACAAATGTTACTATATTAGAATTAAAGTAACCCACTACATTTTGGGAAAATATTATAAAAATTTTTTATTGTTTTATTTTAAAATCTACACAATTAGCTATCAAAAACGTTTTTCATAAGATCATTCGAAGTGTCGCATGTTTTTCTTTCAGCTATGACATTAAAGTTAATGCATCAAGTATATTTTTAGAAATGAGAACTTTAAACATTTTTTCAGGAAAACATTATTCTCATGAACAGGCAATTTCAAAAAAATTATCTATTAAATGTATAATACCAGGGAGCTCTACTCCCTACGAACTACACTCTACAACCCCCGTTCAGACACCGCAAACTCTAAAAGCACGCTAATTTGATCGGCTTTAAAAATTTTTCGGAAGAATGAATTATCTCTCTATTCTAAAAAATAGTAACTTACGCTGTCACCGTCACCGCCGCCGGTTTTGAATATTGTGTGACCAGAGGTCTTTCTCCGTTAATATTAAGAAACATATTGCATACAAAAATATGAAAATCGGCGGTATTATAGAGAAATGTTTGATAAACACACTGATGCAGACAGTTTTCAAATCGAAGAAATATTTTAAGAGATATTTAATGCTAAAGTTGAACAAAGTCGTTCCATTAAAAAAGTTTTATAGGAGCAAAAACTATACATCGGAATTTAATCATTTTTAGATCATTTTATACGTTATAATTTCCAGGTGTGCCGAATGCATTTATTTTTTAAATTTGCTTCATTTTTTTAGCTTTTATTTCTATTTTAAATTCAAATTTTCAGCATTTCAAGAGATATTTTTTACTTATTTTAGAAAATTGTACTAATTTAACCTGTTGCCAACTGTATAAACAGCGCAAACAATAATGTTTGCTTCAAATTAAAAATTTATTTACACCTGACTATTATAAACAGAAAAATACTTTCAAATTAGAATTAAATAATTACGTATAAAAAGCAGGGACGTATTGAAAATTACTTCATAAAAACTATATTTACACGGGAATTTTAACAGAGAAATGATATTGTAAAATAATAAATTCATTAACATGAGTTAGAAGTCTTAAATAGGAGAAATTACGCCACATTTACGTTACATTACACTTATTACGTAAAATGAACAAAAAATAATATTGCAAAATAGTTTAAATTTAAAAATTGCGCGAGAGATTTATTTGATATTTCGAGATGAACATTTTAACTATTTTTGTTGGGACAGCGCAAATAATATTTCATTTCTAACAAAAGTAATTTCACGTGAATATTAAAAAGAGAAATAAAAGTGAAAATTGCTTGAGATTAAAAACGATGCATTTAAAATGTCTTTTATTTATTTATTTATTTATTGAACAACAAACATACGACTTGTGTGTTTGATATGAGAGCCCGCTTAAAATGTCTCATTTAAAAGAACTTTCTTTTAGCTTTGTTAAAAAATACCGGGAGACAAAGATTCCCGAAGTTTAGTTAATTCATTTTATATTAGCTTATTTTGAAATGCTTAACTGGTTTTATTTAATCAAAGAGGAAAAGAGCCATAGTATCTTTTAACAGCAGCTGATTTTTCCTTAAAATTCCCCAATCAAAGAGAAATGAATAGAAACGCGTTTATAGGGAGATCGCCACTGTTTTTTAAATTATAATTCAATCTTTCAAAATCTTTTTAATGCGGATCAAATTAACGTGATTTTAGAAACTGCGGTGTCTGAATGGGAGTTGGCGAGAGTAGGTCGTAGGGGGCCGAGCCCCCTAGTAATTAAAAAAAAAACAGTGGCGATCTCCCTGTTCACGGGTTGTTTTCGTCTTTGATTAAATCAGATCTGTGAAACATGTGAGGCTAATATAAAATGAATAAAGTATACAGAGTCTTTGTCTCCCGATATTTTTTAACAACTCTATAAGAAAGTTTTTTTTTTAAATAATATATTTTAAATGTATCTTTTTAAATCTGACGTAATTTTCACCGAAGCTTTATTTCTCTTTTTAATATTCACCTGAAAATACTTTTGCTGTTAGAAAGGAAATAATATTTGCACTGTCCTCAACAATAGTTTAAAAAGATAATATCAAAATATGAAATAAATGTCTCGCGCAAATATATTTTTAAATTTAAACTGTTTGGAAATATTATGGTTTGTAAATTATAAATATGATATAATTTCTTCCATTTATGACTTTTAACGCATATTAATGAATCTATTATTTTACTATTTTCTTTCTCTTTTAAAATTCAAGTGTAAATGTAGTTTTTAGACGTTATTTTCAATATTTTCTTACTTTTAATACGTAATCCTTTAATTCTCGTTTGAAAGTTTTTTCTGTTTATAATAGTCACATGTAAATAAATTTTTATTTTAAGGAAATATTATTCTTTGCGAAGATTTAAAATTTGGCAACAATTTAAAATAATACACTTTTCTAAAAATTGTAAAAAATTTCTCTCGAAATACTGAAAATTTAAAATTTAAATAGAAATAAAACCTGAAAAAATGAGTCAAATTAAAAAAATAAATGCAGTCTGCACACCGGGAACGTTTAATGTGCAAAATGATCTAAAAATGATTAAAATTCCTATGTATAGTTTTTCCTCCTTTAAAACTTTTTTAATGGAACGATTTTGACCAAATTTAACATTAAATATCTCTTTAAATAATCCTTCTATTTGAAAACTGTCTGAAACAACGTATTTATCAAACATTTCTCTATAATACCACCGATTTTCATATTTTTGTATGCAATATTTTTCTTAAGAAGAATACCGAAGAAAGACCTCCTTTCACAAAAAATTCAAAATTGGTGGCAGTGACAGCGTTAGTTACATTTTTTAGAATAGAGATATATATATATACATACTTATATTTTATTAAATTTCATTGTTAATTTTATCTTGTAAGTAATATTTAGTATTGGTTTCAATATCTGAGAAATCCCTTAAATTTTATAGCTATTTTTAAAAAGTGACATACAGAAAATTACGAAAATATATCAGAGCGATTACTTGAATATCTATATCTATTCAAGATTAAATTTCATGGCTCAGAACTTAGACTGTAATTCATTGCATTCTTGTTAAATTCAATATCAATGGAAAAAATAAAGTAAACAGCTCTTATTTATGTTGTACACTTAAAAAAAATCTATGAGGTTACTAAAAATTTTCTAGGAAACTGGGGTTTCTTAGAACTTTTTATGTAAATGGAACAAAAAGAACATCATGTAACAGATTCACGTATATACTGTAAAAAATAATCTGTAATGTTACTAAGAATTTTATAGGAAACTGAGATGAGTAGAACTTTTTATGTAATTGAAACAAAAAACGAAAAAAAAAAAAAAAAAACATGTAATTATCCAGGATTACCTATAAAATTTTAGTAAGCATACAGATTAATGTAGCTTTACAAAAACTAGTTTTGCAGATTTAGATCTTTTTGTTTTACAGTGTACACATATAATTGTAGTAAGCTTACAGTGTAGTAACAGATTTCTGCAGTTTTTACAAAAACTAATTTTTTACATTTATTTTATACAGTGTAAGACCAATTTTGGTAAGTAAAAAATATTGCAATATATACGCTTATGATTAAAAAATAATAATAATAAAGCAGTTGGTATCAAAATAATTCATTAACAAATTAATATATCTTTTTATGTAAACGCGTATTTGATATAATCCGTAATTCTGCTTGGCCTTAAAAAGATGTTGTCAAAAGTACGCTGTAAAAAAAGAAAAAAAAGACGTAATTCTACAGATGTAAAGTTACAGACATCTGTATGATTACTAAAATTTTATCTATACACTGTACAAAACGTATAAATCTACAAAACTAGTTTTATTATAGTTACAGAAATCTGTAACTTTACAAAAGTATCTACTAAAATTACCGTAATCATACTAAAAAGTTATCTGTAACGCGGGTTGCTGTTACATAAAATGTTCTAGGCATCCCAGTTTCCTAAAAAGTTCTTAGTAATCTTACATATTTTTTGATCTACAGTGAAAAAGTGTATCTGTTACATGAATTTTGTTGTTGTTGTTGAGCAAAAAGTTCTAGGCATCCCAGTTTCCTAGGAAATTCTTATCAACTTTACAGATTTTTTTTTACAGTGTACAGGGTGCTTTAACTGCATAGTACGTATTTATTTTTCATGGAATTATATTTGGAGCATTTTTAAATATGTGACCGTATACACTTAACAATTGGCACTTATCGATGATTAAGAAATGTAAATTTGATTTTTATCCCCTTACATGTTGTAAACAAATATAAAAACTTAAACAAACATATACTAATATAAAGTCATTTTATATATACAGAAAATAAATTATTTATAACATATCTATTGCATATTTCGAAATATTTGGCTGTGATTATAATGCATTTCATTAAACGTACCCCCCCCCCCCAAAAAAAAAAAAAAAAAAAAAAAAAACATGAATATAGGGGAGAGTGCGGTGGAATAGGGACAGTGGGAGTAATATGCGACAGTAGGTTTTTTACTTTGTGTATCATTCTAATCATTTCATCAATCATTAGATAAAGCAATGGTACCCAAATCTTCAGCTGAAAAAGTATTTGATCTGCATAAGCCTTCGATTGTATAATAAAAAGTATTATTTCAAGAATCAAAAGTAAATTTACTTCAGAAACTCTTTTTTGTATATTAAAGACTTTTTTATGTGTAGATGTAATAGTTTACTATGCTTAAAAGCAGCATTTTTGTTTATACAAGAAGTTTAACATAAAAGAGGGTAGGGGGAGGAATGGGACATGCCAGCAAAGGGAGGAATTTAACATGCATAATTCCTTCTTTTTAATAAGTTGAATGTAAATTGCTAATATAAAAATATTTTTAGAGGGTTGTATATTAATTATAACATTATAAATATACCGGGTGTCCTAAAAAGGACTGACTGATTTTAAAATTCAATAACTTGCAAACGGTGACAAACATTTAAAAAATTCTTGCAGGAGGGGTATGCATGAGGTCAAAAGTTTTTTTACAGTGATTTTCGATTTTAGTTCGAATTACAAACAATAGATGGCACTGCGATCAATAGACGCTAATTTCAGGCTCGATTTTTGGTCCTTCGGCACCCACTTAATACATTTCCATCTCCTTTTTTCGCATGGAAGATGAGATCGATCAAAAAATCAAGCCTGTTTTTAGCGCCTATTGCTTTCTGCGCCATCTATTGTTTGTAATTCGAACTAAAATCGAAAATCACTGTAAAAAAAAAAAAAAAAAAAACTTTTGACCTCATGCTATATATTTTTTAAATATCTGTCAGTGTTTGCAAGTTATTGTATTTTAAAATCAGTCAGTCCTTTTTAGGACACCCGGTATTCATTTACTTCAAAATGTAAATAAATTGAACTAGTGACTCATTAATGTCATATCTGTCTGAAAGTCCTGAATTTTCGTTACAGTTATGAAGGTAATGGAATTTGGTATTCTAGCACAGACATTATCAATCTACAATCTTTGTTAGATTGTATATATAGCCGACACTAGACTATTTGTGCCTTAGCATAGATTGTTTTATAGCTGTCCCAAAGCTCCCTGTTAGTAGGGAGGTATGGGACACATTTCGAAATTTACAATTTCTTTATTTATAAAATTGTTTCTGGAAATTATGATTCTATATTGTTCAAGGACATTAGAAAGTGTTTCATTTTGTATTCTGTATATTGATTTTTTTGTTTTTGCGTCAAACAAAGTTGATTTTCTTATTTTTGAAACAAGTGTCCCATTCCTCCCTACTCTCCCTTACACATTTAGAAACTTTCAGGACATTTTTTTATATCCCACATAGACATATACACTGGGATGCAACATGATAGGGATGGGGTGCATAATTATAGATCATGAAATTGAACAAATAAAATATATAATTATATTAATCCACATATAAACAATATTAAGTGATTTTATCAAACAAAATAGGCCATATAAATACAGCGAAAAAAATGTTAAATAACTGTTATTATTACAATATAATACATTGAATTTTCACTTATTATGCAAAATGAGCAAAATGTTAAGAACGGAACTGGTTTTCCAAATTATAGGAATATTACAAGTGCTGTCTTCCTTTGTACTCAATAAATTCTGTGAAACATTGTTGCACAGAGTTTCCATGGCATCGAAATTGTCGATGCGAGATAATTATGTTATACTAACAAATGACAGATTTTAACTCTGCATACGGGTTATACTCGAAGATTTGACAATTTTTTCAACTGATATTCCGCACTAAAATACTCCAAACGTCCCCGTTGATTTTACGTCCGGCGTGATGGCCGCCGAATCAAGTGTGGGAACCTTATTTATCTTAAAACCACTTCTTTGTGCATTTTTAAGACACAATTGATGCATTGTCTTGTTCAAAAATATACTTAAAACGGATTTTTACTTTATTCTATGTTTACAAGAAGAAAGTATTGGATTTGTGAAAATTTTTAAAGTCCGATTTTTGATGAAGTTACATGTTTTAGGGGTCAGGGATTTCAAAAAAACATGTTTTTACGAAATATCTGTCTATGAGACTGTGAGTCGACTCTGTCTGTCTGTCTGTATGCGACATAAATTTTGTGGGCGCTCTATCTCAAGAACTAATTCACAAATTTAATAAAAGTTTATATTCAGGTAGTCCCTGATATATATTGATGCTGATTACTTTTTGGTGTAAATCGCTCAACAGGTGGCGCTGCTATGCTTAATTGTTTACGATTACCGCAACAGATCTCTCTAAAGAACTAATGCACGGATTTTCATCAAAGTTTAGATTCAGTTAGTGCTAGACATGAATTGATGCTGCTTACATTTTTGTGTACATTGCTCAAAAGGTGACGCTGTTATACTGCACTTTTCACAAATTCCGCAATAGGTCTATCTTAAGAATTAATGAGCGGATTTTCATCAAACTTCACATTCAATTAACCATTTATATGAATTAGTTCTGTTTGCATTTTGGTGTCAATCGTCCAACAGGTGACGCTGCTATGCGGAATTTTTCCCGATTCCGGCAATAGCTCTAATATCTCAAGAACTAATACACGAATTTTCATCAAATTTGAGATTCAGTTATACCTTGGTAAATATTATTGCTGATTATGTTTTGATGTAAATCGCTCAAAAGGTGGCGCTTTTATGCTGCATTTTTCCCGATATCCGCAATAGTCCTCTTTCAAGAACTAATACACGGAATTTCATACATTTAGAATTCTCACGATGGGCCTCAGATTGTCGTTTAATTTTTGCACTGTGATAGCAAATTTTAACATTAGTATTAACATGCATGAGATAGAAGAAAGTTTTGGGATTGCCACTTCCGACTAGTTGTTGTTCACTCTGGATCAACAAATGGTGTTCTAACCTATAAATATAGGTATATTTTGTTGCCCTTCTAGAAAAACAATTTTAAGCTCTTACCTCTCTCTCTGAAAAAACAACCCAAACAATTAGAATGCCCAGTTGACGCGTGGAAAATGCGTCTTTTTCATTTCGAGAAGTATGCCATTATGAATGATTACCATCGGGGTAAATCAGAATTATTGTTCTTTTCAGCACTGAAATTAATTTTAAACTAATTAATATAATTCAGATGTTTCATTGAAATCTGGGTGGGGTTTATTTTTATTGTCAGTCGTTAAACGCGGACACTGGCGTAGTTTTATATATTTTTAGATATTTTGTAGCTCGTTTTACTAATGCTGGCGTCTTTATATTGTTTCCAATTTCCTATGCTGTTTTACTTTTGCTTAAAACCATACGAACAATGAAATTTTTGGATCGAAAGAATTCTCAGGCCATTTTTATCTTTTTTAGTAAACATGGATAGTTGAATCCTATAAGAAATTGAAAATGGCATTCTTTGAACTTTTAATTTTATCAGCAATGATTTGAAGTGACATTTCCTGATTACTATAAACTAGAATTTAACCTCTTTTGACGTCAGAAAGCAGTTTTCGTCAACCTATCGTCAAATGTTTTTCGAACTAATCAAATGCGCTCAGAATCTCTTTTTAATGCGTTATTAAACCATATGTGGAAATAATCCACAAATGACGAGCCACGGTTTCGAAATATTTACTACGTTCTTATTATTTAGTTAATACATACTTTTAAATATATTAAAATATATTAAATATATTAAAATATACATCTATTCTATATATATAAAATCCTAATGAAACGATTTTATGAAACGACTGATTAAACAACTCATTATATTTCACGGCTATTTCTCCTAAAATATGGAATATTATGCAATGAAATTAACAGTAATAATCCGTATTGATCCACAGATCTCAAAACTGGTATTAGAATTTTTAATTTCGAATGAGTTTTCGAGATAATTTTTTTCTAATTTTAAATACTTTTCTCTAATGATGGCAACTCAAATTTTAATCACAACAGATATTTTTTTCATATTTCAGAAAAGGTTATTATTAAATTGCATGTATTAGTTCACACTCTCCCTACATTTATTTATATATATATATATATATATTTCTTGTTCAAATTTTCAATCGTTAATAAAATACTTATTATTCATCCTTTCAAGTTGAAATAATTTTTTTAAACTTGTACTGGATGACAATTGATGTAAAAACAGTTCTTTTCAAATATTAATTCATTAATTAAATTTTAATTAATTAATTTTAGTTTTACATGCGAGACAAAATGGCGGCCATTGTTTATTGAAGTATTTAATGCATCTTCATATCTATAAGGGGGGTTACCATAGGAGGGACCCTGTTCTGTCGCCAAATACCGCAAAGTTCGTCGCCAACTTGGCGATATATCGCCAAATTTGGCGACCAAAATGAGTCGCCAAAAGTGACGTCAACTTGGTAATATCGATAATATTTCGCCAAATTCCCATAGACTTGCATTATAAACCTACTTGCTTATGGAAAATCAACAAATTGAGATATTTTAATGCAGCAAAAACTAATATTAGCTTAAGGGATTATATTAAATTTTTCTTTCATGACCTAAGTAGGAACTGACTTTAAAAACAAAATTTTTATATTACTTGTATGATAAGGGAGTATTGAGAATTAGGGGAAGGTGGCCTAAAATGATCCCCTTAAGGGGAAAATTTGTGTAAAATAGCATGACTGTTTAAATGAAACTTTGGCCCTATGCTAATATGTTTTACAGTATATTTTGCATTATAAATATATTTTAATAATATTTTAAACCGAAATTGAGTAATGAAATAAATATATTTTTGAAAAAGTGTCGAAAGGATCATTTTAGCCTCACCCAAGGGCAAAATGATCCTTCATTTAAAAATAATTGTAAATTGTTTTTTATCGGCAAAATAAACAATAGAAAAGTAATTATGACAATATATAATGAAATAAAATAAGTTTTGTAATCAAATAGTATACATAGTTTATTTTATGTAAATTTTAAAATAAAAAAGTTGTCACAAATAATTTTGAAAAATAAATAAAATGGAATATTTGAAAATTATGATCAGTAGGATAACACGTAGACTCAAAGAAAAGGTCTGTGGTAGTCACACATTTGACTCCCATGATGGCTAGGACGCGGTACTGGATTTTATTCAGTCAGGGATGACAGGGATGACCGCCCCGGGAACCCAGTTTTCGCTTTAGAGTATAAGTGCAATCCCGGGGGGAGACTCAAATCCACTGCATATGGTAAGATACATTAACAATGACAATATTTTTAAAACCGTTATTAACATACAGAAAAATAAGTGTCATGATCATACATACATACATACAGTACATACATTGGCAGCAATTGCACTATGTTGTATATATGCATAAACAATTACAAGACATGTTTTTTGAATATTAGAGCTGTAAAACTTTAAGTGAAATGCATATGCTGATAAATATAATAAAAATACTAAATAAACAAACCAAAGGAAATAAGACAAATATTTACATTATGTACAAAACAGGGGCTCCTGTCTGAAATGGGAGCTGAAAATAATGAGTTTGCTTAGCTAACTCAGAAAGGGAGGGGATTGGTAAATATAAATTCGTTGTCTTCTAAAAATTTCATACAATCCGCTATACGTTGCAGGAGAACTGGACGGTCGAGCAGGTAAGTTAGCCAGTCAGGCAGTGTCATCTCTTGTGGCTTTTTTACGTGATAGTGGGACGTTAATGTCCAATGTAAAACATAGTGTAATGATGTTGATAAGGATCCACAAATGCAAAGAGGTGAGTCTTTATGGTATATAAGTGTTGTTGGAAGGGTCCATGATTTGTGAGAAAGAGATACGGGTATCTGTTACTTATGAAAATGTTTTGTGAGACCTTAGGTATGAAGTCACGCGTGTATTGACCCACCTGCACTGTAGACCAAAGTTGTTGCCATCGGTGTAGCATTTGTTTTTTGAGTTCTAATTTCAATGTTGATTGTGGGAATGGAAGAAATGTTAGTGGTAAAGTTAAATCATCGACTGCCAGCTGATCGGCCAGTTCGTTGCCCGTTATACCAGAATGTCCTTTAACCCAATTAAAGAAGAACGATTTTTCTGAGGACTGAAGGAGTAAGGTTATGTCTAGAACTAGGTGATTATTGGTATCAAATTTTGAAAGGGCCATTAGACCTGATAAACTGTCTGATGAAATTAAGTATTGGGAGTCAGAGTCCTCTTCTGCCCAACGAATCGCCTCCTTCATTCCAAAGAGCTCCGCCTGGAAGACAGAGGTCCCCGGATCAAGCCTTGCGCGCCAGGAAAAAAAGTGTGAGCTTTGCCTATAAACACAAAAAGCTGCCGCAGTTCCTACTTCTGTTTTAGACCCGTCTGTAAAGATGTGTGTTGATCCGTTAAAGTCTTTTGTTGCACAAATACTAATACCGTTTGAAAGTGAATAAATCTGATACTTTGAACATTTTGTTGAATACATTGGGGCAAAATAAGAAATATTAGAAGCACCCAGGCGAGTGATCCGAGCGAACTCAGCCTCCGCTTCTAATTGTATGTCCAATGGAGGAAGACCCGTGAGGACCTGAAGTGCTGCGGTAGAAGTGTTCCTATAGGCTCTGGAGATCAGGAGAAGAGCCCTTCTCTGAGCCGCTAGAATATGGCGAACTCCATGCGACTTCCGCATTCGCGGGAACTAGACTGCACATGCGTACGCCAGTTGCCGCTGTAAGATTGAAGAGTACCAGACTTTAAAGAAGTATGATGGAAGACGACCTGATACTGAGGAGAATTTGTATAAATGTTGCGTGATTTTTATTATTTCTTGACGGTTTGAAGCCAGGTGGAGTAAGAATGAGAGGTGTTGATCGATTTTGATTCCAAGATAATTAATTGTTTTTTCTGACTTTATATTTTTACCATGTAGTTTAAAAAGTGGGCCCCGTTGAAGAATTTTCGGTTTACCAAACGTTATAGAGCGCGACTTCTCGAAAGAAATTGTTATTTTGTGAATTTTCGCCCAGTTTTGAATAAAGTCTAGTACTCTGTTCCCTCGTTGTTCAAGTAACGGTCTTGTTGGGCCCCAGACTATAAGTAAAACATTATCCGCGCAAGCAACTATCGCACAGAACTCAAACAGGAAGGTCCGCAGCAGAGTATCGAGGAGAGCCAACCATAAAAATGTCCCCAGACACGAGCCCTGAGGACAACCCTTTGAGAAAAAATACAAAAGATCTGGCAGCTGCCAGTCCACCAGAGCCCGCCTGCCCGACAGGAAGGAGGCAATTACATTTATTAGCTGAGGTGAAAAGTTTAAATGGTTTAGTGCCTGTAGTGCTAGGTCCCATGGGAGATTATCAAAAGCCCCCATAAAATCTAGCGAAATAAAAGATGTATAATTTTTATTAGATTTGTTAATATCTATGTAAGATAATGCCTGTTCTAATGCTGTTTCGGTCGATTTTAATTGAGTAAAACCGTGTTGTAGGCCTGTTAATGCGTTACTTTGAGTTAGTGAATGATTAATTCGTCTTAAGAACATTTTTTCATAGATTTTACCAAATATAGGGAGTAGCGTTATTGGTCTATAAGAGGTGTGTTCATTTGCTGGTCTACCTTCCTTCCTGAAGTAGACGAGCTCGCCCACATTCCAGGCCTCCGGGAAATAGTTTAAACGAAGTGCACTGTTATACATGTCTAGAAGAGTTAAGGGGATTTTAGAAAAGAGAGATCTAATCATCCGATGGTCTATTCCGTCGGGACCTGGAGCTTTGTTTTGGTTAAAGCTATAGATTGCATTTCGCAGTTCTTTTATTGTAAAGTTAGGTTGGTCTGCATGAGTTTGTTGTGAGGTCGCCATATTTGTCTGAGCTGGTGATCCCGGTGATGCACCAAATATTTTTTCTGTAAGTGTAAACAAAGAAGAGGACCTGGAAGCTGGGAATGACGAATCCGGCAGATAGCTAATCTGACAGTCTTGAAAGTCCTGAAAAGCCAGTTTTTTAGATTTGACAAATGGGTCAGTTTGTTTCTTACAAAAATTTACACAAATTCAAAGCAATTTTTTAATGGTACTACTTAGTTATCATGTCGACCAATTTCGCCAAATTATATAAATCGCAAAACCACAAGCCAAATTATATAAATTGACATATTTTTTATTTTAAATAATGAAAGAACAAATAAATTAGTATAACTTTAATAAAAATACAAATAAAACGTCGAAATAAAAGTCACTTGATGGCGTAAACACGTGTAACTTCCTTAAAGTCAAGTGAATGAGACATTTTCGAGCAACTATTATTGGCGTTTAATCTTAAAGTTTGGCGATATATTTTTGGTCGATGGGATAACAAAGTTTTAATTTTCCTCTCGAAAAATAAAAAAAAATGCTAACTGGGGAGTTAAAAAAAAAAGCTATTGGCGAGCTTTGCACCCGGCTAACATAAAAGTACCAAGAATTCTTTACGATAAGGGCAATTTTTTGTCTAGCTTTATTTAAAAAAATAATTTTGATTCTTTAATCAAAACGGAAACCTTTCTTATGAAAAGAGAAGGAATCAGACCGTAATTGTTTCGGGCAGTTACATGACTGGGACTATTATAAAATAAGTGAAATGATGGCGATAAAATAATATTTGGCGACTTATCATCTGTGATTGGCAAACATTAAAGAACCAAAATTGCCGCCTGGAATATAAAAAGTGAAGGGATGCGCCCGTAACTGTTGATGGCAGTTACATGACTTGGACTATTATAATATAGGTGATATGATGGCGATAGAATAATATTGGCGACTTATCACACCTGTGGCTGGCTAACGTTAAAGTACCAAAATGCTCGCCTGGAATATAAAAAGCAAAGGGATCCGCCTCGAATTGTTGATGATAGTCACATAACTTAGGCTATTATTATAGAGATTGTTTTCAATTCTAAAAACAGCGCACAGAATAATATTTCCTAACGATTAAAAGTTTATTTACACGTGACTGTTAAACAGGAGAAAAAACATTAAAATTACTATTAAATGAGTACGTGCTAAAAGCAGGAAAATATTGAAAATTATGTCTTGAAAATTGTATTTACGCGTGAATATTAAAAGAGAAAGGAAACCTTAAAATAATAAATACAATAACACGCGCTTAACCCTTTCAGAAGGTAAGGTACTTATGTCCGTAAAATGTTGAGTGAATGTCAGTGAATGTCACCAGAATTTACAAAGAAATTTATTTCGAAATACGAAAATGCTTTTATTCACTTACTTGATCATCCAAACCGAAGCACCAACCAAAAAATGGCATAGGATGTAACTTACTTGATGAAAGGGAAATTTTCATTCCAATATTATGGTGCCAATGTGGCATTTAAGAAATAAAATTAAGTGGTCCAAAAATGAACCACCGCCCTCGAACGGATTAAAGCAGTATATTGTATTATGTCAATCGTTTTAAGCGGTGTTAAAAAATACTGGGAGGCAAAGACTCTGTTTACTTCATTCATTTTTTTTTAGTTTCTTTTCAAATGTTTAACTTATCTTCTTTAATCAAACATGAAAACAACCATTGGATGTCTTAAAAGCAACTGATTAGGCCTTAAATGTTTGCAAGCAAAGGGAATTGAATGGAAACCCGTTTATATGGAGATCGCTACAGGTTTCTCCATTATAATTAAATCCACTCTAATCTTTTTGAAACCGATCAGATTAGCGTGCTTTTAGATTATGTGGTGTCTGAACGGGGTTTGAAGAGCGTAGCTTGCAGAGGGTAGAGCCCCCTAGTATATATATATATATCTAAACTAATAAAATAAAGTTTCGGTCTTCCTATCTCTGTGTGTTTGTGTGGGCCTGCGATGGTTAGCAAAATCTACGGCACGTACGATGCTGAAATCTTTTGTGAAGATAGTCGAAGGCCTCTCCTTATGCACCTGAGTCTCAGAATTTTAAAATTATAATAATTAGTTGAGTTAATAATTAACAATCGCATCTCACTCTTATCAAAAAGTCATCTATTTGATCTCCGCTAAAGGAAAGCACGTGTGCATACGGTACAAACTTCTTTATGCATCAGGCGCGAGCGAAGAAACGTTTTCAACTGCATTTCTGTTTTTTGATTGTTTTGCTTTAATCTAGATTGACGAAACCGCTCGTTACAGTTGAAATTGAAAGGGATATTCCGAAAGATCGTACTCTTACGTCTCAAATGCTATAATCAATTAAAAAAATTCCTGGAGTTAATACCTTTAAAAAAAAATTAAAAAGTGTGTTTATCCGAGAAACGTTTTTCTCACTTATGTCAATGGACTTCAAGGCGCAATTTTAGAGGTTCCAACAAACAAAAAATATGCTCTTGAGGCTCAAACTGTCTTGTAATCGATGTTAATATGAGTTTTCATTCTTTCAAATACACCGGTGAACGCAATTCACTTCACACTTCACGGAAAGGATATTATTAGGTTGTAACGAAAGTTTTCCGCCAAGTCACCATTACATAATGCTAATTATAATATATATAATTAACTGTAATTTTATTTATAACCACCATTCCGCCAAAGCTTCACAGTGTCATATGATACAACACTAGTACCTGAAGCTATGCACTTTTTTCGGTGGTATTCTGTAACAGACTTTTTGCGACAGAACTGGAAGTAAATAATGGTACTAATCTCGTAGCATGATGGTTCCATTTCAGACACATGGTACTTAATGATAAAGATTTTTTTTTTTTTAAATTTCACAACACAGCGTTATAAAGCAAGTCTCTTTCTTTCAAATACCAAAAATCGTTTGACAAAATATGAGCAAATACTCGTACGTCAACGCAATCTGTTTGCACAGACCGTATTAGCTGTGGCGGGAAACTTTCGTTACAACCTGATATATCAAGCTAAAAGCATCTAAAAACCGCGTTTTAACACAATCTTTTTAAAGCATCTCAACTTACCAGATTTGCATCATCTACATAAAATCCGAAACGTTCTGGCTAGTAGAAATATTTTTTACAAAAGAAAATCTGTGAAAATTTTGACAAAAATAATAAAATCCGAGGGATTTCGGCGCGGTCTCCCTCAAATTCTCTAAATAATATGCATATTTTTTTCATGAAATTAAAAAAAAAGGCTTGGGTATAGTTATATTTACAAACTATCAAAATTTCTGAGAATTCGGACGATAATAACTATTAATTTTGTTTTGCTAATGTAACTGATGCGAAAAAAAAAAAAAAAAAACGATTTACCCATCGGTAGGAAACAGAACCTTACTTTTAATTATTCCTTTACGATAGTGGTGGCTTCGTGGTAAAACGCACATTTTCTGCACGAAAGTTCTCAGGCAATCTAAGGTTCTCAGGTTCTATTTAAGTAATACAATAAAAACAAATTACTTCAAATTATGATATTTCTCATGTAGATATGAATTGCATGTACAATTGCATTGCATGCTTAAATTGCATTTATAAAATGCATTGCATGCTTAAAAGGTAAATAGTTTTAAATTGTAAAATACATAAATTTAGTTTATTCAACATAATTAAAACCTATTTACTATTTATCAACATAATTAAAACCTATTTACTATTTATCAACATAATTAAAACCTATTTACTATTTATCAACATAATTAAAACCTATTAAAGCTACTTGCCTAAGTAATACAACGTACATCTATTTTTATTTAAATTGTTCGATTATTTTTAATTTGTATTCAATATTATTTAGTTTTCGAGATTTATTTTAGAAATTTTTTAAAAAGACATATATAAACATCTTTATATAATTTTAAAACGATTCAAAACGACTTTTTGATTATTTTCAGGTTTTTATTAATTTAATGTAGATTTCTCTCACCATTAAAGTTTTTTTAAACGAAAATAATTTATCATTAAATTCATTTGATATAAAATTTAAGATATTTGAATTCGACAATTTAATTAAATGCATCTTAAAGAACGAATTTAAGCGTAAAACCTATATTTCAAATTATTTTTTAATAACGAATTGTAATTTAATGAGAATGCAAAATGTTTATTTTACTGTACTGTTACTCAAGTTTTTATTTTATTTAAATTAAAACGATTTAAACAGCAGTAAAATAATTATGAAAGTTTGAAATTGTTTTATTAATAACAATATTTTTTTTCAACATTTTCAATTTAAATGTATTTAAGATATTATTAAACGGTGTTTTAAAGAATCGTAAAATAAATAAATAAATATATATATATCTTGGAAAACAATATTTATAATGATTTTTTCTTATCAAAAAAGTGTAATTTAATTAAGTTCAAATATATTTCTTTCAAATTATCAGTAGGCATGCGTTTTATTTTGAAATAATATGATTCCATAACAATAAAAATATAAAGCTTTTAAAATGTATGCATGAAAATATATCATAATTTTTAATTTAACATTGAATCGAAATTTTAAGCATCTTAATAAATTTCTGAAGTTTGCGTTAAACGTCTTATTTAATTATGTGCATTTATTTTTTACTTAATAGTGTTTACTTCTTACTTTACTTTTAAGTTTATAGTGAGTTTAGAAGGCAAGAAAAATAGAAATGATATAGGGAACAACTTTGTTTTTCAGTTTCAAGTTGATCATATGGGTAATAAAAAGCTGTATATGGTAATTAAAAGTGCTAATGGACGTAAAATGGTAATATGTAAGTGATATTCTTAAGTAAATAGTCACAAGAGTCTTACTATTGAAGCGACTAGTAAAAAACGTAAGCTGTGTAAAAAATAATAGTAATTCCAGAAATGCGGAAATTATACTACAATCGGGTTTCGAGTGAACTGTTTGAATTTTTCAGGAAAAGAAAATGGTAGAATGTAACTTCTTCCACGTGTGAGAAGAAATTTAATATGGATTTGATAATGTTTTTTATAGATATAATTGCTAAGGTTTTAGCTGAATTATGATTTTTTCTAAACAAACAACTAATAAACTTAGCAAAATGCTGAAATTGTACTGGAAAATATTTTAATAGTACACATTTTGAATTTTGCCAGAATTAATTTAGAGTGCACAGTAGCTTCGGCTAATTGACTAGTTTTATTCACTATTAGACATTGTTCTCAGTCTGTAGGATTATTACTTTAAAGATTCATAGGATTCTAGACTCTGCGACAGTTCAAAATTAAATTCTGTAAATTTTATCCTTTTCAATTTATAATTGTGCCATAAATTAAATTATTGAACACAACATATTTAGATAAATTAATTTCATTAAACATTTTAAATCTCTACTGAACAATGTATTAAAGGTATCCAGTTTACACGTTGATTTCCATAGTTAGCATTAATGACTATAATTTGGATATTTTACCTGAAATGTTTGAAACGATGTTTGTTTGCATTTTATCACGTATAATTGCCTATTTATCTAAAAAAACAAATACATGTAATTACTTCGAATGCCCATCTCAGGGAACAGAAAAAAAAGAACAATTATATTCCATTAACCCTTCAATTTAAATCTGAAATGCATGGTGGGCATGCTTCACGAAAAATATATTTCCTTATTGTAAGTCAGGATATTTTCGTTAAGTTTATCTTAAGTACGACTTAATAAATTTTCCCTTTACACAATTTCACAAAAATATGTCAGATACATAAAAGTACTTTTAACAACATTATTACTTTCGCTTTGAAAAATACAGAAAATTGACATGCAAATATTAGAGTATAATTTATAAAACTTTCTATTTTTTCTAAATAGAGAAAAGAAAGAAATATAGTTAAGTGGTAGAAAAGCGCACTTTAAGTAAATATACATTTAAAATTGTTTTTGAATAGAATTACTAGAATACAAATTACTATCTGGTCATTAAAATATAAAACTTGAACAGTCTATTAAATATTTAGTTTAAATTAAAATATCATCCATTAAGTTAAAGAAATACACGGTGATTAAAAGTAAATGAAATGTTGATTTGCAATTGCAAGCAACTCATGACATAAAGCTACTTCAGATACAAAATGTATGAAAATTTATTAGATTGTTTAGATATTGCTTTTTTTTAAGATTACACATGAAGAATAAAATAAGAAATTTATGCAGCATTCATCGTACCCCTATTTCCATAATTTTAGTTCATAAGTATGCTAACTTTGTCTAAGAAGGCCATTAAAAACTCCCATTCTCTTATGGGGTCTCAGGACTCTCAGAGCTTTAAATTTTTCGAAACTTTAATTTTTTTTAGATGTTATGTTCCTATCTTTTCTGAATATTTTTATATAATTTTTTCTTGAAATTCCCACTAGAACGGAAGTTATGGATTTTAGAATTATATCCGCCCAATAGCTGAAACGGCGTCTTTTCCGAAATTTTGAAGTCATTTTTCCCCAAATGACGTTTTTGGGCATAAAGCACACGATATCTCAAAAATTTCTGAAACTTTTTTCATGAAAGTTTTAAAAATATGTTTCATGTTAGTCTGATATAAACTGAACCTAAATTTTCTTCTTATTGTTCAAGAAAAATATTTTTTAGGTGATTATACTGTTGAAATTTACTAAATTTTTCATTAGATGAATATAACTTTGTATTAAAAATATAAAAAATGCTTTAAATAAAAATTTATTTAGGTTCAGGGTAATTATTACAGTGTAAAGTATAAGTGGGCATTAAAATTTTCATTCTAGTTCAAAATTTATTTTGTAATCCTGTGCGTCATCAATTATGCCGATTTTCTGCTCATCAAATGTCTGACAGTTTTGAGCCCCCTGTAAATGCTAATTCTCCATCTTGCAATAATTTAAATACATTAAATGAACGAAAATACTTATATCTTTCCTCCCAATTAAAATCGTGTCTTAAAATCAAATACATTTTAAGATATTAAGTGTTGAAGATGGTCCTTTTTTTTCGTTTTTTTCCAAAATTAAGAGTCCAGAGACCCCTTAAGTCATAAAATTTACGAAGGTATATTACTTTGATTTCTCAGTGGTTTGCGGCACCAGTAATGTAATATATCGTTTTCGTGGGGGCTTTAACAAATGCCGTATATATAATTTATACTTAATTTATAAATTTTTTGAACACTGAAGTACGCTGGCGTCAAATTGACGTTCGGAAATCCTGACCAATGTCTATCTTCTATAATTGCAATTTTTATAACTATAAAATATCGCACAATTTCAATTTTGTCATCATCGAATATCGAAAGACATGTTCTATCAAAGTGAAATGGTTTGAAAACTGTTCCTTAATTTGCCGATTTTTTTATATTTAAAAAATAACTTCAAGCAAGAAATTATTCTATTTCAATCTCTATAGCGTGAAAGTAGATTTCAAAAGATCTGCTTTCGATTAATCCGCTTGCACTTAAAGGGAAAGAAATAATTAGACAGGCCTGCGATGAAAAAAATACAAGGAAATTGATAGCTGAACTTAATGTATTTTTGGGTGCTAATTTAAAATATATATATATATTGAAAAAATTCAATCACGTTACGTTTTCCAGAAAAAATCCCTTTTATTTGGATTTTTATGAACAATCCATCACCAATTGAATTGTTGGGCTCCAGCTTGAAAGAAAAATCTTATTGGCCAAAGGAACCTTTTTTATTGGTACAGGAATCAAGAAAAGGAATTTGTTAAGTACTTTGAGGAAGAGAAGTACCTGGTCTATCGTTCTAATCTTCTGGGATTGATGAGCAATTTTAATATCACCTACGATAAAGATGGAGGCTGTTTATAGATTCATCGAAAAGGAGCCTTAAAGCTGTCCTTCTTCATCACGGAAACCAGTATGTATCTGTACCAGTTGGACACACTGTGCATTTATAAGAATACTATAAAAACCTGGCTCTAGCTATCAACAAAATTAATTATGCCGACCTCGGTTGGATCGTTTGCGGTGATTTGAAAATTTACTCTATCCTTATTGGTCAACAAGGCAGATACACAAAGTACCCACGTTTAATTTGTGAGTGGGACAGCTGTGATAAGACTCAACACTGGGTCAAAAAAAAAAAGGCCGAAAAGACAAAATCTTGAACCAGGCACCAAGAATGTGATTCGGATCATCTTAGTTGAGCCAAAAATTGTACTGTTTCAAAAGATTGCGATTGTTTCAAATACAGTGCAAAAAGTTTCCTGATTTATCCGAAGCGAAGTTCAAAGAGGGAATCTTTATTGGTTCAGATATCCGCAAGCTTATGAAGGATAAAGAATTTGAGACTAGCATAACAACAAAGGAAAAAAAGCTTGAATTGCCTTCCAAGATGTCGTCAGCAAATTTCTGTGTAACTACAAGAATCCTGACGATAAACCAACTGTAATGGATATGCTGGCCAGATTTCAAGTGTTGGGTTTGCTGCAAGAGTGTCAGAATACATTTCCTTCACTCACACTTTGACCTTTTTACCCGGAAATTTAGGATCAGTCCACGAAGAACAGTGTGAAAGGTTCCAAGACATGAAAAATATGGAGAGCAAATATTAAGGAAGACGGGGCAAAAATATGCTCGCCGTCTATACTTGGATGTTAACACGAGATAGACCTGAGATTGAACATAAAAGAAGAACGTCAAAAAAGAAATTTCAAAGGAAAATGAGTACGTACTTAAACAGAATCTTTGTTTTGTTTTGCTTTTTGCTCAGTTTAAAATTTGTTTGAAACTTTCATGAACACATACATAATATTTCCTCCTCTTGGTCAGTCGTCTATTTTATGTATGTTACCCTAATAAAAACAAATTAAAATAATATGCTGATGATTTTTTTCTAGAAACTGCACCATATTTTGATGTGAAAAGTTGAAACTCAACGGAACTTTTTGTTTTTCTCTCGAGGCGGCTCCTGCGATCTGGCAACAGTGGTTTTTATCCATTTAAACCTATAACAATAATCGATTACAGAAAAACCAATTTTCCTCACTAAGAATCGATTAATTTACATAGATTTAAATGGATAAAAATCACTGTTGCCAGATAGTATATGCAAAATCGTTCCAGAGAATTTATTTTCAAATTGCATTTTAGCAAAATATCGATATCGATTTTACAAAAGATCCTGACGTTATTGGATAAAATGGAGGTTATTTTCGATAACAGCACACCAAATAACATAAAAATCTGCGAAAACTTCTCTTGTATTTTTCAAAAAGTTGAATTTCGCTGGCCTGTGTTATTTGTCTCTGGCTAATATTACATCAAAACGAAATTAAGACTTCATCAATAAATAAATAAAATAATAAAAAACGTAATGAAACACAAATTTAACAGGCATGTAATCGAACAACGTGGTTAAACCACAGAAATTGTCTAAATTAGCCTTAATTTTATGTTTTTTTTTTTTTTTTTTTTTTTTTTTTTTTTTTTTGTAGGTATTCATTTTATATTAATAGGAATTCAAAAATAAAAAAAGGGGAAAATAAAAAACATTTACCAAAAAACGTTCACATTTGTGACCTGTGAGCGTTAATGGTAATTTATGAGTGAAATGATTTTTTGTAAACTAAAAAACTAACAGTAAATTTCTTTCTTACATTTCTACCAATCATTAAAACTTAATATGTTTAATATATCAGCTATTATTTTTATTAAGTATTAAAAATTTGTTCAAATAATCCAACAACATTGACTGCAAAAAAATAACTTCAGACTTTTTTAATGTCTCTAACTGTACATCTGTGCAGCCAAATTATAAAATTGTTACTTTTCTTGTTGATGGATTCTATAGAGAATAAGTTATTATAACTGTTTTGCTCTTTTTTTATTGACAGTAATTATCTATATTATAAAGGACAAACATATGTGCGCGTAACGCATACGTCATTCTGCGAATGGCAACACTTCCAAATTTGCAATGAATTTTAGTTTTGCAATTTTTGCCACTGAAAATTTTTAAACTTATACACATCGCACATTTTTAGTTTTTATACCGTCGTATAAGGAAAAAAAATGTACTCTTAAATGCAATTTGTTTGAAAGCTGTATCTGAATTTATTTTAGAGATATTAATATTTTTAATAGTTTTTAGTACCAATTTTTGTAATTTTGGCAACTGAAGTATTCCATTTCTATTAAAAGTAAAGGGAAAATAGTAAATTACCGTACTTTTTAGTTGACATTTCCTCATAAAAATTGAAATTAAAATACATGCTATGTCAATAATACCGTCTGAATCCGGTGAATTTTAGTTTTATTTCGTTTCTGTTCATGAATTAAATGTTTCTTAGCTTATAGTAAACATATTTTACAAACGATATAACACTTTCTCTTTAAGAAATCGTATTTTAAATAATTGTTGTTTCCTTCACAATTACTCATTTCGTATCAAAAAGCTAAAAGAAAGCAACTTTATTTATGCGTATGTAATAATATTTTCCAAATTTTGAAAAAAGGATTTCTGATAATAACTTCTGATAAAACATGGAGCTATTATAAACAAAAACAAGTGAAGGCATATGTAACAATAAATACAGGATTTTTTTCCCCCCGAGCTTCTTGAATGACGATATTGCTTTTCGTTGTGTTTGTGTATTATTCTGTAATAATTGCGTCATTTGAATACTTTTCCATATATGTAGGATTGACTACAAAATTTAAGAATTCTAGAAGCTCTGTACTGTATAGATGTTGTTTAAGACTGGATCATAAAAGTGGAATTCTTTAGCGGATGCAAATGATGTCATTTTATAAAAAAGCGTGTTTTTTAATTCTTAAAACTGAAATATGTTTCGTAGAAGTACGTAATTTCACCCCATCTCCTTTAAAATTCTTCAGGGTGAAAAAATTTCTTTTAAAAATAACGTAATCGAAAGCACAAGCTGATAAAGCGCAATGTTTTACAAAAATTTACAGTGTCTATAACTAATATTGTAGGTTTATTATAAAGCAATGAAACAGTTCCTTCTTAAACATTTACTTTCGCCGATGTTCGACGGGTCCCACCTCGTAATTATAAAAAACCAAAACGTCTAACATATGTGACGAAGGGCGTGATGAGTTTAAAAAGGCTGCTGTAATTAGTGATCTTTTTTTTTTCAGCAGTTATCTGCTTTGATACGGCTAATATGAAATTATCGCTTAATAAATTTAAAAACTTTATTTGGATAAATTTGGGTATCCTATTTTGGGTATCCTATTAAGATACAATCGTCATTATCGCTATTTCAAATTTGTAACAAAATGGAACTTTAAAATTTTTCTGTATGTTTTAAGAATAAAAATTCCAGTTTTTATGGAAGTCGACACATTTGCGAAAGCGTTAAGGTAAATCCATTTGGTGGAAATATTTTTCGAATATTATCTTTAAAAAAGAACTGAAGTGGAATCCAATTTAAAGATAAATTCTTGTCTCGCTTTTGTCTTAGTTTTATAATTTCCTCATCTCCTTTAGGAGGCTCAAATAATGTAGGTGTTTCGGGCTTTCAAACGAAAAGACCGACAATTGTGTTATCAGAAAAAGTGTTTTTGTTTCGTATAGGTACCTGTTTTATTTTCTTTCCTATGTTCGGAAACTTGCTGAGAGTTTTATTTAATAAATTGGAAACAATTTATAGGAATATAAAAAAAAAAAACTTTTTATATTTAAAAATAAATGTTATTAATTAGAGTAAACCAAATTTTTAAAAGTTTTTATTTAACGTACAGACATAGAAATTAGAAAGAAAACGTTACTATACATATACAGTGTGTCCACGTATAATCTGACCTACCTTTATTTTAGCATCCGTTGGTCCTACACTGCTCAGCAAAAGTTTAGACACTGGTGATTTTTAACCTTTACATAAAAAATACGAGCACTTGGGTTATACAAATGGCTGTACTTATTTTTTTATATATTTTAAACGTTTTTGGACAAAAATAACGGTTTTAATGTAGGATATTACTTAATTTAACTGAAAAACTGAAATTTGCATATTGCAAAAGTTTAGACACTTTTGTGATTTTTAGGCATCTGTTCATGGGAAAACGCAAATTTCAAAATTATAACGTCATATGCATGAAGTATTTAACTGAACCTCGCGATAGTATCCGTTAGTGAAGATGTCGCGAGCTAGAAATTTTCAGTCAAATGAAGTAATTAAAGCATGGAAGCTGAAATCGAAAGGGAAGACTGTTGCAGAAATTTCAGCTTTTTTAAATCCTCCAAAGAAGTCTTTCTATTAAGTACGGTCTATGGGTGATTCTTTCAAAGCAAAACATCAATCTGGAAGCACTCATGTGGCCAGAAAACGAGATTATAGAAGGATCCATAAACTGGTATCTAGACAAATGATGACTGCTTATCGCATTAAAAGTGAGTCAGAGCTTTCTGTGTTAACGGATACTTCCGTAGATGAATTATAGAGAGATGTACATTAGTTTATATGAAAATGATAAAACAACCAGCCTTGAAATCTCACAACAAATTGACCTCTTTCCGTTGCGGAGTAACTCAGTTTATAAAACTGATGAATTAATGGACTGAACCCAGAATTTATAAACGAATTCATTAGGAAAATCGAACTTGCTTATTTTCACGTACATTATAAAAGGAAAGTTTTAATTAAATCTTCTTGGTGCCGTCTGTCAGTTTTGGAATTAAAATTAGGTGTCATTTTTAAGGACACCGCCCTCGAAAGAGTTAATGATTTGAGCCTCACTTTGTTTTAATTCTCGAGTATCTCTGGAGTTTCTGAATGGTCGCCAAGCAGCGTAAGACTACATACATACATTGGAAAACAATTTACAGAAATTTGGTGAACTTTTAGCTCTTCCAAAGTACGTATTTGTTCAAGATAATGCGTCTATTCATGTTGCGTACAAATCAAGAAAATTAGTTTAACTCTCAAAATATTGCTGTTCTTGACTGCCTCGCGTGTATTCCTGATCCGAACCCAATCGAAAACTTTTCTGACATCATATCTCATACGGTTTATGCAAGTTTTTGACAATACTCCTCTGTAAATGACCTTCGATCTGCTTTTGAACGTATTTGGTACGAAATAGAACCCCAAGTGATGCAAGATTTAGCTTCTTCGATGGGAACTCACATTTTTGCATTCATAGCAGACAATGTAGTTCAAGTTCGATTTCCATTTATGGATATTTTTCTGTTAACAGACAGATTGTCTATACTTTTGCCACAATGTTAAATTTGTTTTTTTGTCATTATATATTATGTAAAGTGTATAGATTAAAATTTATTGTTTGTGTATGAAAGATAAGTCCCCTGTAATATATGACAGTTGAGTTACAACAATTCGTTACATACTTCTCAGTACAGAAGCATAATCCATCATTGTCTTAACTTTTGCTGAGCAGTGTAGATGCATACTTTCAATTACAAAAATGGTTTAAATAAGTTAAAGAATTATTTTTTAAGCGAGTTGTGTCGAGAAAAACATTTCTTAAAAAATTAGGAAATTTAAATTTTTATACAGTCCCCCGGTCCTAAAAGTTATATTTAGTAAAATTTTCCTATTACACTGACAAATAAGACAAAAAAAGACCCGTTAATATAACACTAAAATAGACCGAGTTATGAAACTTTAAAAATGCATGACTTATACCACTGTACACAAATGAGTTCCACCATACTTTGAGGGGTCATATACCAACTGTTTAATGTATTCGAAGAACTTATTTCACGTGTATCTGCGCTTTGAAAAATATCGTAGAAGCATTACGATTGAGTTCACATTTATTAAGTTTAAGATTGACTAAAATATTTGTATTTTAGCATATGTTTTATTTTGTAAGGTTATGAGACTGTTTCTTTTCATGATTTCTTTTAACAAAAATGATATTATTTTTATAAGTTTTTATTTAACTTCAACGATCATATGTATGTTCATTTATAATTACATTACATATTGATTTTTATTTATATTTATTAATATTAATTAAAATTGATAGTATATATATATATATATATATATATATATATATATATATATATATATATATATATATATATATATATAAGAGTTATTAATTCTCTTCAAATGCAAATGAACACGCTTCTCTTGCTCCGGCTTTCGCTACTACGCATGCCCAGAGAATCTGAAGTTTTCAGGCACAGTAAAAGTTCCATTTTTAGGGTTTCATTCATATGACGAACCTATTCTTCTAGCTCCTCTTTCTGTCTGTCTGTCTGCCCGTTACAGAGCCCGTTCTCATAAACTATATATGTTGGAGACTATATATGTTGTAGATTATTGCATACATATAGATGAACACCTCACATCAAACGACAAATCATAAAATTTTGAAAAAGTCTTATATATAACCCTCTGGGCTCTAACATGTGTATTTTAAGCTTTTTGTTCTAACTGAGCCTCTAATTAAGTTGAAGACTTATAATTTTGCATACTTATAGCTGATCACCTCACATCAAACGACAAATCATAAAATTTTGATAAAGTCTTATTTTTAACCCTCTGGGCTTGTGTATTTTAAGCTTTTTGTTCTTACTGAGCCCCCCCCCCACCTAATTAAGTTGAAGACTTGAAATTTTGCATACTTATAGCTGAATAGCTCAAATCAAACGACAAATCATAAAATTTTGAAAAAGTCTTATATTTAACCCTCTGGGATCTAGTTTGTGTATTTTAAGTTTTTTGTTCTAATTGAGCCCCTAATTATGTTTAGGACTTGAAATTTTGCATACTTATAGCTGAACATCTCACATCAAACGACAAATCATAAAATTTAAAAAAAGTCTTATATTTAACCCTCTGGGATCTACCTTGTGTATTTTAAGCTTTTTGTTCTAATTGAGCCCCTAATTATGTTTAAGACTTGAAATTTTGCATACTTATAGCTGAACACCTCACATCAAACGACAAATCATAAAATTTTGAAAAAGTCTTATATTTAATCCTCTGGGATCTAACTTGTGTATTTTAAGCTTTTTGTTCAAACTGAGCCCCTATTTAAGTTGAAGACTTAAATTTTTTCATACTTATAGCTGAACCCCTAACATCAAACGACAAATAATAAAATTTTGAAAAAGTCTTATATTTAATCCTCTGGTCTCTCACTTGTATATTTTGAGCTTTTTGTTCTAACTGAGCCCATAATTAAGTTGAAGACTTGAAACTTTGCATACTTATAGCTAAGCACCTCACATCAAACGACAAATCATAAAAGTTTGAAAAAGTCTTATATTTAACCCTCTGGGCTCTAACTTGTGTACTTTAAGCTTTTTTTTTCAAACTGAACCCCTATTTAAGTTGAAGACTTGAAATTTTGCATTCTTATAGCAGAACACTTGCGATCACATGAAAAATAATAAAATGTTCAAAAAGTCTTATATTATTTCCCCCTCCAGGCTCTAACTTGTGTATTTTTAACCATTTTTTCTTACCTCCCCCCCATTGGACCCGGTGGGCATTTTTCTAACTTTTACTGACACCCCTTTGACCACTCTTTTATATTATGCACATAGCCTTGCATATTTCATTTCCACTTTTTACCGCCAGGGGTGCCTACCTATCTCGGGTTGTATGGGCCCAATCACCTCTACTAATATATCTACGGTTAGGTTGTAAAACAGAGTTTCGCTCGAATAGAGGTTTGTGTAGAATAGACTGCGTCCCCTGGTTTCGAAATGTGGAACTAACAGATTTCGCAAAAGGATAAAGTGTTTTGAAAGGAATATTAAACGAAACCCTCTGTGAGATCTCTGATCACACTTACCCACTTGTTTATGCATTTTGAAATCGCAGTTGTCGGTACTTTGTGGATTTACACAGAAAAGAAAAATCCGAACGTTTTCATGAATCCTTCCCGTTTGTAGCAATTTTTTTGTTTGTTTGTTTAAAAAATAGTAACATTTAACATAAAAAAATCTGGAAATCATTTATCGAAATATCAGGTACTCTTTCATCTTTTTATTTCCACGAGTTCCTACGGAGAAATTATTTAACGTTTTAAGAGAGTCCAACCAGAGTTTTTCGTTCATTTTGTCCTACGCAGGATTATATTATTAAATTTATATATTTGGTATAATAACATTTCTCTGATAATAATCTATATCATTTAGCGTTTTAAATCAAGCTCAGGGATATCAAAGGATTTTCACTCAAATATAGAAAATCATAAAAATATAAGCTTTGTTTGGAAAAACAAAACGAAGCGTGCCCCGCATCTTCTGGTACCTTTCAAACGATTTGGGATTCACAACACTAAATATGTCCGGGAATCTGTCCCTTTTATCTATACATTTTAAAATCCACTTAAATATTTTTTAATTTTGCATCCGCCAGTATTATGACAATAAAACGTGTCTAAGGAGACATTCAACAAATCGTATTTCCGTCATATTCAAACAGTCATTCTTACATTATTAGTGACAGTACAGATTTCAGGAAATAGTTTTCAGCTGAATGCAGTGTCTCGCTAAAATTTTTCTCCTATTAATCACTACCACAAACGATATCTGGTGGGTATGAATTGCAATTATGAATATTATATGCTATACCGATGGAGCTATGAATAGAGCGGAGTAGATAAAAAATTATTCTTATGTGGAAAGCGTTGATGTAAAAAAACGAGTCCTTTCCCCCTCTGCTGCTTCCGCCATATTAGACTTTGACCGATAGCAGAGCAATCAACAGCCTCCAGTGCAAGACCCGGCTAAATATGGAGGAGAGGAGGGGGGGGGGTATAACGGAGATTATCCTTTTGGCCGTGGCAAATCGAAGAAAAGACAGTGGTGCAATAACCAGACAGGCGCGAGATGTCAACAGTTGAAAAACTCCAATATAAATTACGAAGATTGACTTTATTCCGTCATGATAAACACCAGGGAGAGATACAAGCCGGGGGAGGGGGGACTACCCCAAAATTCACGCAGCAAAAATTCACGTGCTTGGCGAGATACAATATCGCCAATATACAAGTATCTCGCGCCATGCACAAGGGAAACAAAAACATTGGCTGGTAAAAGATTGGCCAAATACATGCGGTGAACTTATGTGTATTTGAATTGCGTAGTGCTACCATATTTGAGGTTACCAGATTCTTTTGGTATGGGAAATGAAAAAAGTCACTGTACATTGAAACAAATTCGGTTAAGTAAAAACGGACAATGTTTCTGAATACAGACAAAGGGGGAAGAAAATCACACAATCGTTAGGCAAAAGGGCATGTGAAACGCAGTTGCTGAAACAGATGTGAGTACAAAGTTCAGTCTGTATGCAGACTGCAGCTGTTACAAAAATATGCCACATTATGATACATATGAATATAACGGTCCGGATTTTAAGGTGCACTGCGAAAATAAATCTAATGAATAGACTACATGTTAAATGATTTAATGATGTGCTAGAAGCATGATCAAATAAGGATAGGAGAGAAATTAAAATGTTTTTGTATGAACTGATAGCAGTAACGTTTTTCTACAAGGTTAAATCTTATGTGAGAAAGTATCTCAAAGTAGAAATGGAAGATTAAATCACTGGTTTTATTTTATTAAAAGAAATGAGTAACTAAACTAGTTTAATTTAAACGTGAGGGGCTATTAATACAAGTGATATAGTTTTTAAATCTTAGCTTTAATTTAGGAACCGCAGTGGATGAAAATAGCACAATAAAATAAATAAAGTATTAAATTGAATTTTGAAGTAACACTGCGGGATGCCGGGGGGGGGGGGAGGGGGGAGAGAAGTAGAACGAAAACATATATAACAGGATAGTCGTTATAGGGGGTAGCAGCGGCATCCAGTGACGTCATTTAAGACTGCTCCATATATCGGATCCTCCTTGGCTATACCAATTCACTTTCTAGTATGGCAAGAAGCTTTATGTATTTGGGACAGAGGTGTACACTGTAAAAAAAGAAGACAGATGTTTCTTAATTTTTGAAAATAGAATAGAATCACAAACTAAAATATATAATAACCTCTTACGAGTTACATACCATTCCAAAATGCTTTTCTTATCTTAAGAAACCGCAGAAACTAATACTTTTCAAGATTTAAAGAAGCATTTATTTTTTTAAAAAGCCTATTTTGCTGTCACTGATCTTCGGATTCCGAGTAGTTCTTATTGTGTAATAATCAGATTTCTCATTCTGAAACGTAGGTTTTTGGGATGCTAACAGTTCTCAAGTAAGCATTTTCAAGTTCAACAAACCTGTTTTATGTACAAATATGATAAATTAACAGCATCAATATTAACATTAAAATAAACATTACTTTCTTACTCTTGCACGGATAAATGCAGTTGCGCAGATCAGAATATTTAATTGAGAATTAATAGCATCATAAAACCTCATTTTTCTGTTTGAGTAACATAATTATTACATTAAACACAATTACAAACATACAGACAATTTAACTATTTAGTTAAAAAAACACATAAAAATCATTTAAAAAAACATTTAGTGTTTGAAACTCGTTCAAAGTTTCTCTTCAGTGATGTAAATAAACACAAAACTACGAGAGATAACATAATTCAACTTGCAGTTAGTATTAATTAAATTTTCTGTATTCTTGTAATAGATTTTAATTAATTATGAACAGACGCAATATATTTTTTTCACTTTTAATAAATAATACACTATAACAATTACTCGGAAAATTTTCTGAAAATCAGTGACATCATAAGAAAGCTCTTGTTTATAAATGATTATTTATAACTTGAAAAAATAATTGAGGAAGTGATCTTCAAAACTCATCTTATCCAAAATTTACAAAATCGTGTTTTTACTACCAATCTATTCTATTGTTAAACCTGCAGAGAAAAAAAAAAACACAACAATCTGGAAAAAAAAAACTGACTTTACCCCGTATTTTTGCTATTGTAAAATCTTGGTTTACGATGAAAACCAATGGGCATATTCAGAGGTTTTTCCCAACTTCCCTAAATTTGATTTTTCTGGCTAAGCCAAGTTTTGAAATTCACGCCCTAAATTCTCTCTGGGGTTTTTAACAATAAAGAACGCATTTCAAAATCGCGGGGAACACGAAAATGGTTATTGCACTTTTTTGGGCGTCGTTATAGTATATTCGTAAATTCAGGAAAAAATACTTATTTCTTAGAGTTTACTTCAAAATCGGATATTCTGCTAGGAAAACAAAGCGATACGTTTCAGAGATACTTTTGTGGTAATTCAATCATTCCATTTCCATGTGGGTAAGAAGACAAAGCACAAAATGTTATACTAAAGATAATAATGTGGTATGATAAATATTTTATTTCTTTACAATATTTTTTTTATTTAATATCTCTGACAAATTACATTATTAAAATTTTAAAACAGTTTATTTATTTTATATCTTTTTAAATACTGGCATTAATATTTTAAACTTATTGAAAGTGCAAGCATGGAACATGCGTAAGTATAAAAAGTTTAAATTATGCACTCTCAGAAATAAAACTCTCACTTTTGACGATTCAGCAAGTCTCGAGCTGTATTTCGTCGTTTTTGACGAGCATTTCCTAACAAAATCACGCGACTTTTGAAGAAACGTAAACTCTCAAATATTTGACGAAAGTTTTGCCTCAATCACGGTCAGACTCAATGCATTTTAAGAAAACAGTTGCTGTACCTCCTCAAATCCTGCGATTTTAGCAAGCAGATATTTGCTTGTTTATGTTAGTCTTGTAATAATTTATTTTAAAACAGCACTATTTAGTACTTTTCAGAAAATACTGAAATATAGGTAGTTATTGTTTCTTCATTAGTTATTTTTTTAGCTGTTAGAATTTTTAAGAATGCATTATTTTTATTTATTTATTTATATGTTGTTGTTCGTTATGTTTTAATTCGAAAAGAATAATTTTTCCGTATACTTCAAAACATTCAAAAAGAATATTTTGTCAATAAAATTTCAAACTTTCACAATGACTTTTTTTTTTTTTTTAAGAAATATATTCTGTTTTCAATCAAATTAAAAATAAACATAATTGATCCCTCTCCCCTTTATAAACAGTAAAGTGTTAAAATCTTATCCACCTACTTAAAGTGATAAAATCTCACGCAATATACACTTCAAAATTCGTTATTTGTGAGCAACAAATGAACCAGACCATATTCTAATCATTCATAGATCAAAGAAAATTTCACTTGTAAATTATTTAATCAAGCCATATTATAATTATTCACTGACATGAGAAAACCATAATAATAAATTAGCCTTACTTAAAACTTTCAGAAATTATAGCAGCACCGATAAAATTACATTCTACCTTATAAAAATATAAACACGCAGCAGAATTCATTACGCCAATCTAAAAGCAAATCGTTACAAGTCCTCAGTAGTGAGGTTGGAAGAGCAACCGTCTCCCACGCCAAAGGTCGTGGGTTCGAATCACGTCGTGGAAAATGAGAAGTGAATTTTTTCTTCCCTGCCAATAAATACTGGAGCTTCCAAACTGTTCGATAGATGGCACCACCAACCCTCTTTTGACGAAACTATTGACGAAATTTATATCGTCAAGCAAGTGAAGAAAGTAATTTCCTCAATTTGACGAAATGTTCGCTCGGAGCATTTTCCAGGAATTCGTTTCGTAAAAAACAAATAAAATTTCGTGAAATCTGAGTATTCATTTCTGAGAGTGTGTACAAAAATAAATGTAAAACTAAAACCTAATAAAAAATTTAAAAAACAAATTGCAAAAATCCTATAATGTAAAAAAAAAAAGAATTTACAACGTAGACTAGTTTATTTTTCTTACTAAACTAAATAATAAACACAAAACATCAATCCTTGTAAAGTGAAACAACAACAAGAGATAA
The DNA here is from genome assembly GCA_963932465.1 of Maratus speciosus. Classification (NCBI taxonomy): domain Eukaryota; kingdom Metazoa; phylum Arthropoda; class Arachnida; order Araneae; family Salticidae; genus Maratus; species Maratus speciosus. The sequence goes on from OZ010800.1 coordinate 310,191,738, forward strand.
ATAAAGGGGGGAATTCCCGTTAGACGCCTCATCAGTCATTTTTCATTAATTTTTTTAAAGGTGATAAAATAATCAGATCATTTTGAAACTGTAATATAATTTTATTACATCTTTGTAGAGCACGAAAAAATATTTTATTATTATTATTATTATTATTATTATTATTATTATTATTATTATTATTATTATTATTTTTACAAAATAGCGGCTCAGCAAATTTTTTCTTCGGGCGTCTCAAGCGCGAGGCCCAAAATTGCTGCACTCGTCACACTTTTTCTATTGATCTGAAAAAAAAAAATATTTTTGTTTTTCTAACGTATGCATAGGAAGGATAAACCTATAAAAGGATAAAAAAGCATAAAGTAAAAAATTAAGTACGGTTTTTAATAAAATGTTCGGATTTTCAACTATTTTTTCGATATTTTCCATCCTAAAAATATTGTTTATTTACGCGAAATCTTTTAAACTTTAGGTACATCCTTCTGGTAATGATATATAAAAAAAGCCTCACCGAAAGTCAGTCAAATCGACCGATAACTTTTTGAGCACGAGCGTTTACAGCACGAGCAGTTTTTGAAAACGCAGTTTCAAGAGAATGAACTTTAAAGTTTCAGTACGATAAAATTATTGGTTTTATTGACTTACCGATCAAACAGCGGCCCAGGTGCATATAATAGACCTTCGGATTCCTTGAAAAGCTGGTATTCTTCGAGTTGCTGCTGTTTTCGGTATGTACGAGCTTCTTTAGTCTGAAAAAGAATCCTCCGGCTCTGTCTCGTTACTCGCGCCTCATCGGCTTTTTAGGCAAAAACTTTTTGGCATAGGTGCCAACAACAATATTTAAATTATCCATAACTCTAAGAACAAAAGTGTAGCCTTCATTATACATCCCAGCAGCGATGTGTGCTGAAATTTCAACAATTTGTAGTCCGGAATGGAGGTGTTTTGAAGATAACCGCCAAACTGTTGCATTAAAATTTTCGTTAACGTTCTAGATATGGCTACTCAAGCATTTTTGGAATTAGTGAACCCTAGATAAATGTTGGTAGATTGGTAGGAGATGCTCTTGAAGTTCTTGAGGAAGTAAGGGAGGAAGATAATCCTCGCTAGCACAACATGGGGCTCTGTCGCTCTCGACTAAAAGTGGGGATTCTGTTAATATTGAATATTTTGATTTTTACCCTTGCCAATATATTCTCGAGATATTATATTTTCGAAATTAAAAAAAAAAAAATCGATTTTTTGAAGTTTCTAATGGCTCCTCCCCCTTAACGCCATCTATTGCAGCCATTAAAATAAAAGAAGTTATGTGAAATGAATGAAAGAAATTGTGGAAATTTCTTTAATTGAGGTTTGCGTTATTTGCTGCAACTAAAAATGAATGAATAGAAAAAATCACTTTTTGGACACTGTTGTTCAATCAAAAAATATTCTATAACTCAGAAAGTATAGTTTTTAAATAACATTTCATTATGTTTATGCATTTTATGTGTCACAGCAGTAATAAAATATTTAAATGGAATTTTATAATTTCTTTTGCACAATTACGGTATTCGAGAAGATAAAAAAAAAAAAAAAAAAAAAAAAAAAAAAAAAAAAAAAAAAAAAAAAAAAAACATTTAATGGTTATAGTTATATAAACCTTTGTTAGGTACTTCATGCAAGAAATTAAAAAATTCAATACTGATACGTAATGTTGATATTATATTGAATATAAAATATTTGAATTATCATATTGTTAACAAAGCTTAAAATCAACAGAGTGAAAAATGTCCAAACCGGGAATCGATCCCGGATCCTTGAAATAACACTCCAATACTCTACCACTTGATGTACGGTGACAAGAGCCAGCCTAGCATCTCTCACTCACATATGAGATGACATGCTGAGTATCGTTCTGGTAGCTTAAATGGTAGAGAATTGGTACGTTAGTTCAAGAAATTGGGATCGATTCTCGGCTTGGACATTTTTCACTCTGTTGCTTTTACGACTAATTTTAGCAATGTGATAATTCAGGTATTTAACGTTCAATAATTTCAGGTGTAATTTCACTTCTTGAAATTAATTTGAAAAATAGTTACAAATTATATTTAGATTTATGGGCCAATTTTATCTTGAAAAAACAAACGAGAAATTATTTGATAAAGTTGTTTACAAATTATCTAGGTTTAAAATTTAGAACAATTAATGTTAATTTCGTTTTTAAACGTTTGAAAACATATTGCAATGCGGACAGTTTTTGAAACGTAACTCTTTCTTAAAACACTAATTCACTTAAAGAGAAAGCTGACAAAAAATTCAAATTATTTATATTTTCTAAATTAATCGAAGACAGGGGAAAACGATATGCGCCAATGTATATATATATTATGGTCGGATCTGTAAATCTGTACTTTTCGTTTATGCCCGCAGACGATAATTTGTCGAAAAAAATTGCAATTTAGCTATCGTTGAATAAATTTTGAAAGCAGAAATAATAGAGTTGACGTAGAGCATTATCGAACGATGATTTTCATTGATTTTAAAGTGAGGATAAATCAAGACGAATATCATCAACTTCCAGAATTAACATATAAAGATAAAGCTCCATCTCGTGCCATTGTACTCAGATAGTTTTAGAATCTGGAAAAGGTCGAAATTCTCTTTTGGATGAAGAACACGCAGGAAGAACTTTGCTATGTGTAGTCGCAGAAAACGTATCGCCTTAATCGATGATAATCGATGATAATCGCTGTACCTACCAAATGATTAAAAAAGAACTTAACATTGGATTCGCACCTAAACATAAAATTATTCATGAAGAACTGCATGCGAAAAAAAATAGTTTGTCATTGGGTCCCCATAATTAATTAACACCAAAAAGTAGAGCGTGCAGAATCAGTAAACAAACACTGAAATTACTTAATGATGGTAGACACCGCATTATTTCTAAAATCACAACTGATGGTAAGACGTACACACATTTTTTTTTAACTTCCAACGTGTCAAGAAAATAAAGTATGGGTCGTTCAAGATGATCGCAAACTAACAATGGGGAAAAGACAACGAGCAATGATAAAAGTAATGTATGGCGTGTTCTTCAGAGGTAGAGGTCTGATTAAAGCCATTAAGGTTGAGGGACAGAAGAAAGTTCCAGCTAACTGGTACACCGCTAAGTGTCTTCCTGAAATTCTTCAATAGGCCAATGTTAGCTAACATTGGCCTATTGAAGAATTTCGGGAAGAATTTCAGGGATCTCACGCTTTACCATGACAACGCATCTTCTTATCTAGCAAGGATTACAGTCGAATTTCTTGAACAAAAAAATATCTACACTATTCTACTAATCTTGCTATGTGTGTCTTTTGGATATTTTTTAATCTAAAAAAAAATATTTGGGCGTCTTGTTTTCATTCAAAAGATGAGATTAGTGAGGCTGAAAAAGGATATTTTTCATCTAGGTGAAGAAATGGATGACTTGAGACATTTAATCTTTGAAAAATTCAGCCACAAATGTGCATTCATCTCGGAGGGAACTACTTTTAAGAGTTGGTAAATTTAACTTTTATCATTTAGCTGTATCTCAAAAATTTACCCGTGACCCTTGTACATATCACAAAAATTGCAAAAGGTTTTTCATGCTTCAAGAATAAAACGATTTTTCCGTACTTTTTAGGAAAATGCTCTAAAAAACTAAAAAAAAGGTTATATTGTCCCAATTATTTATTCATTTGTTAAAATTTTATATTTATCTTATAGGTCATTTCTCTGTTTATTCAAAGTTGGCCTTCGAGAAAAAATATTACAAAAATACTTGCACATTTATACTTGAAAAACTGGCAAAACAACACTAAATACACGACTAAATACGATAATTATAAATTGATATCAAAGTACGTATAAATTAAATGATACTTTACTACCGTATAAACCCTTTAAGCATCCGGCCTATTTCTTACTTTATGTTTATGGATTCATAAAATAATACCTATGAAAACTCCTTTTATGGGGATTTGTTTATGATTACCTGACATGTCTAATTATCTTATGTACTGCAAAAATAAAATAACATTAATATCAGTTTTGTATTAAATCAGCCCTTTATTTCAAAGATTACGTGACGGAAAAACCAGGTTAGGACGCTTAAAGGGAAAATCGTGTATTTTTATTATGACATATAAGTAAAACAAACATTCGAATTCTTATAGAATTTTATTTCTCTTTTATTCATAGCTGAAAACTTAATCCAATAAAAAAATCGCGCTTTTACGCGCCAGTTACTTTTAGAACGAACGAAATGGTAAAACAAAAATGTTTAAAATGTGTCAGTTAACAAGATAATTATTTATCGGTATCAAAGTTTGTAGCCATTAAAAGACACAGATAATATTATAATATTCACAGATTTATATTAAGAAAAGAATATATGTTCTACTTTAATATTCAATGCGGTCATAAAAGTAAAATTACATTATCGGACAGAAGCATAAATATTTAATGACAGTTTCTATATTTCAAATGAGCTGATTCTACAGATTACATTATCACTGAATAAGGAATATACACAATGAAAGAATAATTAATGTAACTATAGATAAATATGCCTGATTATTTGAACGATCGATGTAAAAAAAGACTAATATTAAGTAATCAAAAAATATATATTGGGTCGATCGGAAAGCCGTGTCGTGTTGGGAAAATCAAATCGTAAAGGGAATTTCTGCCCGGTAATTATTAGACATTAGATATCGGAATCAATGTCTAATAATTAAATGATAGAATTTTCCGGTACGAATTGATTTTTCCAACACGACACGACTTACCGATCGACACATTATTTATAATATAACCACGAACGAAAGTATATAATAAGTCTTCCGAGTTCTCCATGATTTCGAAAAGCAATTCTTTATCATAAAGGAACCCCAGAAACCAATAAATTTTCGAGATTTAAAGAAAACAATTTTTAATTTTCTCAAACCGTTTTTCTGATTGGTAGCAAAAAGTGGAATTGTTCATTAACTATTTCTTAAAAAGATATATTAGTTTGCGAACTTTCCAAATATAAAAAACGCTTTTCGAAACGTTTCTGAATAGTTTTTATAGTACATTAATCAAATTTCTCAACACGAAATATTGGTTTTTAAGAGGCATGCTTGGCAACCTCCCACTTTTTTTTTAAACAAAAAAACTTATTTTCAACCAGAAATTTTACTAAATTAAATGTTTCTTGCTTCTGTGTGGTAGTTAATTGAAAAGTACATGATTTCATTAATTAAATAAATTTTCTAGTTTAAAGTAAAGTTTGTTGATTAAAAAAAAAAAAAAAAAACGGGAGGTTGGCAAGTACGAGGATGCTATTAATTCTCAATTAATCATATTTAGCTTCGCAATTCAAATTATACGAGTACATGCAAGATTAACAGAATAATATTAATATTAATATTAATGTTAATTCTGTGAAAATGTGATCATAAGATTGGATAACATCCTTAAAACTTATATTCTGGATTCAGAAATTTGATTAATACACAGTAAAAACTTCTCGAAAATGCTTCCAAGAAATAAGTAGCAGCTTTAGAAACTTTGTTTTTATGAATTAGATTTAAATGTAAAAAATTTAATGATTTCTGGGGTTTCTAAAGATAAAGATCACTTTTTTGAATCGCAGGTAACTCGGGAGGTATTATTGTGCATTTTTGTTTATAGCTATATTACATACTATGAAAATCGCGTGTCCCAGGTATGATTAACGTCGTTCAAACATAGCATCATCAATAACTTTTTTTTACGAACATTAACTTCTGGGACCACACAGTTTTCAAAATAATAAAAAGCATAGCAGATTCATTTCTTGATTAGTTAAAATTGATAACTTAAGCATTTTAATGAATTGTAGCATGTAAACAATTTTTTTTTCGGGCTTATTTGGTATTTTTTCCTCACGTGTATGATTTTCTGTCGGGCGGAGTTTTGACATTGCTGATCCAGTTTAGTTCATTTACATTCTTTAGGAAAGCTGCGGAAGTATGCTGAAACTGTAGAATGAATATTTTAATGTTTTAATGTGTATTAAATGTTTATACACGAATATAGCAAAGGATATGTGGTTTGTTCACATCTCATTTATTTAAATTTAGAATTGTATCAGAACTTTAATCCTTAAATTACTTTTGTATAACACAATTCAAGAATAATTACTTTTTATTCAGTACTAAAATATGCTTTTTTTTATTATTTGTCCCAAACATAAAGTAATGTAATCGCTAACGCTTTCTATTCGTTTCAATAAACTTGGAGTAGACAGTAATGCCTTTTATGAAGATAACAATTGTTTTAAGAATTTGATGTTATATGAAAAGATATTTTATAGTAATTAGAAGGTAATTAATGTTCCAAGAGTACATTTTAATTTTTTTATTGATATTTAAATATAATTTCATTTTTCGAAATTTTATTTGTTTAATTCCAGCATATTATCTTAACAATAAATATATTGTGAATAAAAAGAAACTGGTATTTTAGTTTACACACTATTGAGTAATACGTATCAAGCTAGTATATCATATTATTAATTCCCTTTAATACGCATTAATTTATTCAACAGAAATTAAAAGCTAATAATAATAATAATAATAATAATAATAATAAATGTTTCTCTGTTGTTTTTTGTTCTTTCTAGCCCAGGCAATAGAGACCGTATAAGGGCTCTACCTAGCAAAATGCATGGTAGTTCTGGAAAAAGGCTTACTATATGTTTTTTGGGTCGCCGAATCCGAAATTTTAACTTCCCACCAAAATTTCCCCCGGCAACCCCCCCCCCCAAATTTTGGTAAAATGCCCACCAAAAAAGGTTTTTATTAAAAAAATCAAATTTTTTATTGCTTTAGGGAAAACGTATCTAGAAATTCAGAAAATAGACAAAATTTGCAACAAATTAGATATATGACGTTATGACTTAGGATGAAGGGGAAGGGGGGATCTGCCTTGGAACATGCGCGCGGTGCTGCGTGAACTAAGTTGCGAAATTCCACTTAACCACTCACACGTTTACATTCGCCCTCCCATCTCCCCTCCGAATTTTCTCTATGAGGTTTACTTTAGGTTTTTTGGTCGCTGAATCCGAATTTTTAACTTCCCCCAAAATCCCACCTCAAAAAATCCCAAATAGTTGTTTTTAACTTAAATTTATTATTGTTTTAGGGGAAAAGCATTACGAAATTCAGAAACTAGACAAAATTTGCAACAAATAGGATAGATGACATTATGACGTAGGATGAACGGGGAGGGGGAGGGCTGCCTCCGAACATGCACTGCGGCGCTACGTGCATTAAGTTATGAAGTCCAGGCAATAGGGGATTTTACCTAGAAAAATTAATACTAGTTCTGGATTTCGACTCACTTTATGTTTTTTGATTCGCTGAATCCGAATTTGTAATTTCCCACCAAAATTTCACCGGCAACCCCCCAAAAAATTGATTTTTGTGAAAAAATTTGGTTTTTGAGAAAAGCGCGCGGGGAATGTTCCGAGGCAGCCCCCTCTCTTCCCGTTTATCCTACGTCATAATGTCATATATCCTAATTGTTGCAAATTTTGTCTAGTTTCTGAATTTCGTGATACTTTTCCCCTAAAACAATAGAAAATTTAAGTTAATAACAACTTTTTTTTTTTTTGGGGGGGGGGGGGGTTCGTGGGAGAAAATTTTGGAGGTAAGTTAAAAATTTGGATTCAGAGCCCCAAAAAACTTAAAGTAAACCTTATAAGGAAAGTTCGGAGGGGAGATGGGAGGGCGAATGTAAACGTGTGAGTGGTTAAGTAGAATTGCGCAACTTAGTCCACGCAGCACCGCGCGCATGTTCCGAGGCAGATCCCCCTTCCCCTTCATCCTAAGTCATAATGTCATATATCTAATTTGTTGCAAATTTTGTCTACTTTCTGAATTTCTAGATACTTTTCCTTTTAATAAATTTCCTTCTTTTTTTAATTTTTTTAATAAAAACCTTTATTGGGGCTTTTTACCAAAATTTGTGGGGGTTGTCGGGTGAAATTTTGGTGGGAAGTTACAAATTCGGATTCTGCGACCCCCACCCCCAAAAAATAAAGTAAGCCAATTTCCAGAACTACCATTAATTTTTCTAGGTAAAATTCCCTATTGCCTGGACTATTCAGTGTAATTGAATATTTTATATAACAAAAGACTACTTTGCATTTATATCATCGACACTTTTTTAATTTATTTTTTCAAATCCTTTTTATCGTATTTTTATCCTTATTTCGAAATTGATGAAATGTGTAAAAAAAGTTATAAATAAAAAAAAAATAATTTCAGAAGTCTTAGTGTTTATTTAAAAGAACACTTTTAATAATACCATTATTTTTCAACATATTTAATTTTTAGAATATATAAAACTAAGTAAACATGCAGAATACATATTTATATATTTATATTTTTACATTCTACTAAACTTTTATCAACCAAGCGTTCATTTTTAAGAGTATTTTCAATTCTATATCTAAATAAAAAATAAACATGGTTTATTGAACATAAAGAAAAACAACATTAAAATAATGCAAACAAAATATCTTCCGAGTAAAGCGGTGTAACTAATCTTTTTTATTCTATGCGAACACTTTACCAAATTATTATATATGCATATATTTTCGATTTTTTCTCCCTTTTCTCTATACTGCTCAAATGTTTTATTTTCTCGGATATTTGAACATATTTTTTACAGATGGATTTACTATTTTTTGTTATTACGAAGTTGTATTACACCCATATGAAGATATGAGATTTTTTATTGTGTTTTTCTTTGAATACTGAAAAGTAATTGTAATATATTTTTGGTTTTAACTGCAAGTTAAATAAAAATTGTTGATTAAATTTTATCTGATTGGATATTCAAATTCCCTTTTCCCGGCTTTGTCTACTTTAACAAAATGTTTTTAACTCCATTGATATTTGGATATAATTTGTATATAAAATACTATACTTCGCTTGTTTATTTGAATAGAAAGCCCAGTGGTAGGAGAGCAAAAAAAGACCCAATTCGGAAATAATTAGGGGAAAGCTGGAAATTGTTTTAATCCCTTCAGTTTATGTCTAGAATGAATATGCTACGTTTTCCCCCTCGTACTAGGTGAGCGTTAGGAATTATACATTTATTTATAGTAAAAAGACACTTTTTTTTAAATACCATAACACTACCTCTAAATCACTATCTTTTTCATAAACATTGTCAATACAAATGTTGTAGAACTAAAAATCCTGAATAAAATGAGTACCTACACTTAATACTTTTGTTGAATATTAGAGTCACAATTCTACTTTAAATTTTTATCCCCGTGGTCAGAGGGTTGAACTCAGAATTAATTAAAGGAAAACTGGAAATCGATTTAATCCCTTCAGATTAGGTCTAAAATGAATATTCTATGTTTTCCCTTCGTACTAAGTGAGCGTTAGGAAATATGTACACATTTACATTCGAAAAACTCGTTTTTCTTCAATATTTTTAACAATATCTGAAATTGCGACCTTAATTTTGAACAAAAATATTAATGTGAGTATCATTTTATTCAATATTTTAAGCTCTACAACATCTGTATAGGCAATCTTTTGATATAGTTAGCTGTTTTGAGATATTGTTAAGGTAATCTGGTCTCTAAGGTTAAGGTAATTTTGTAGCTCTTGATTAGTGATTAAGGCAAAATTTTGAAATAGAATTGCGACCTTAATTTTGAACAAAAATATTAATGTGAGTGGTAATTTTATTCAGAATTTTATGCTCTAAAACATTTGTGCTGACAATGTTTTTGATAGACTTAGCTGTTTTGAGATATTCTTAGGTAACTTGGTCTCTCAGGACTTCAAGCTCTTGATTATCGATTAAAGCAAAATTTTGAAATTAGAATTGCGACCTTAATTTTGAACAAAAATACTAATGTGGGTGCTCATTTTATTCAGAATTGTCAGCTCTACAACACTTGCATTGACAATGTTTTTGATAGAATTAACTATTTTGAGATATTGTTAAAAATATTAAGGACAAACATGTTTTTCGAATGTAAATACATACATATTTCCTGACGCTCACTTGGTATGAGAGGGAAAACATAAAATATTCATTTCAGACCTAATCTGAAGGAATTAAAACGATTTCCAGTTTTCCTCTAAAATTCCGAGTTCAATCCTCTGACCATGGGGCTAAAACTTTAAAGTAGAATTGTGACCTTAATATTTAACAAAAGTATTAAGTGTAGGTACTCATTTTATTCAGAATTTTAAGCTCTACAACATTTGTATTGGCAATGCTTTTGAAAAAGTTAGTGATTTCGAGATAGTGCTATGGTATTTAAAAAAAAGTGTGTTTTTTTACTATAAATCAATGTATAATTCCTAACACTCACCTAGTACGAGGGGGAAAACGTAGCATATTCATTCTAGACCTAAACTGAAGGAGTTAAAATAATATTTAGCTTTCTCCTAATTATTTCCGAATTCAACTACCTAACCACTGGGCTAAATATATATATATATATGGAATATCAGGTTATATTGTTTAGTTATGTATAACTTTCATTTCGATAAAGTAAATTTATTATATTTTTTTTAACATTAGGAGTTTCCAAAAGACATTTAGTGATGCATATTATCTTCATTTTCCTAAATTTTAATTACAATTAAAGGGAAAAACATGAAATAATCAAAACAATTTATGTATTAAAACATACGCAGATTAAATTAAGGCAGATGGGATTTTTATCTAGAAATTTATTAATAAAATTTCATAAATAGTCAGCATCATGTTTAAAAACTGTTGTTTAAAATACATTTTTAATCTTAAGATCTGAGTTTTATTCCTATAGATAGGCCGATATAATAGAAAAACAAATATATGCTAATCAAATAAACATAGAATTAAAAAAAAATAACTGCATGCCATGTCCCATAGAGTTTGGTACACGACCATTATGTACATGGTACTATCGCACGGTGGGTGATTTGCAGATTCTAGCAGGCCAAAATTATTTTTGGCGTCAATATAGTCGCATCTTCATGAAATTGAAGTATGTTATAGAAATTCACTATTGAATACTAGGTATTGCAAAATGTAGCGTGTAGCCGCCATAATTTTGTTACAGGAATATTAAAAAATATTTCATTACATTACGGCCTATGGGAAAAAAATGTTTGCGGTGGTTTTTAATGATGTTTCATAATTTCAAACGGTTTGAAATTTATATACATATCTATGAAGTACACTGCAAGATGGTTGCCATAGAATAGGGTATGGATAGCATTTATCGTTTATTTACAGGGATACTAAAAAGGATTATGTTACATTACGGTCTATGGAGAAAAATTGTTTGTGATGCATTTTGTTTATGTTACAATATTTCAAAAGTATTTAAATTGATATATATATACGAGGTGCTCTATAAGATGCTTACTATTGTATATGATGTGCATAGCCTTCATCTTTCACAGCGGCACACAAAATAAATCGGTTATATTTCTCTCTCTATGAAGAATAATTGATGGAAGTGAGTTTAGTTGTGGAACACTTTTTTAAATTATAAAAATTTCATACTATTTAGTGTGTATATACTCTATAAATCATATACAAGGCTGAACAAAACAACTGAAGTGCATTCCCGTTTATTGACGGAAATTGTTGGCGGGGAATTTTAAACTGTGCTTTGCGTTCCCTAACTGTTCTAAATCTTAGAATATCGTGAATTATATGATAAATCTATAGTTCATATACAGGGATGTACAAAATTTGCAGTTATTTTTTCGACTTTGGTTGAAATTGTGTTCTCAAAAGTGTTATATGTTTTACAAATTTTTACTTAGACATCATTTTTCACATTATTAAGCAATGAAGTTTTTATTATAGTAGTCCGAATGCGTTGAAAAATGTTTCATAATTTGATTGACGCAAGATTTTATGATATTCCTGATAATTATAATGATACTTCTCTTATTGGTATAGAAGCTAAATTGATAAAACTATTTTTGTATTATTATAACAAATCCTAAAATTTCTTTTTCTAAAATTTAAGATACAGGACAAACATTCGACAGATTTAATGAAAATTGCTGTGTTGTACGTTCTGTTGTATATTGATATTTATCTCTATACAGAGGAACCTTATGTAAAGAATGGGAATCATGATATTATGGGAAAATTTCTATATTATATTTTGCATTGTATCAAATCTGAGTTCGAAGAATTTGTCTGGATCAATTTTGTAACCATACGAAATTTGCAGCCAAGTGACATATTTTACATCATTTTGTCCTGAAATATCTATATACAACTGGCAATTTTTGCACAAATTTGGTCATAAATTTAAACATTTCGCGCTTGCAAAACTTAATGTGCTCTTCATTATAACTTTCCTCTATAAACAAAACAATTTCTAACAAATTAACATTTTCATTAAATTTTAAATCTTTTTGCCGTTGCATAATGTTACAAAAGTTTTTTTATGTGACTAACTTAAATTCTGCTGTCTTTGATAAATAGAAAATAGTGCTTGAACTACAATTTCAAAAACAAAAATAGACTTAATGTGTTAAAAACCATTCTAAAAACTGGGAAGGCACCTAAGGGCAGGCAAATTAAATTGGAACGAAACGTAATAATCTGATCTATTTACTCATATCAAATATTGAGCTTAATCATTCTTTATCATATAACTTTTTCAATATTAAAGCTGAAAATTTGTAAAAAAAATACAGAGATTTTTGCGACATTAAATATGAAATAACAGCTGATATGTGCAAACTTTATGCGCATGAATCCGATAAAATAAAGTCCATATTTTGTTTGGAAGCGTCCATAATTGAAAAGTATATTTTATTCCGCTTCACATAACAGATTAAAGAACTATACTCAAATTCATTGATTCACCCCAACTAAGAAGCACTAACTTTGCACTAGTCTATGGACCATACAATTATATTTATATCAAAACCAATATCAGTGTGCAACACCCTAATTATTGAGCTATAACAGGCAAAAAATAAATTACCCTAGGATAAACTTTTAAAAATCGACTTTTGGTCATTGACCAAAAGTCGATTTTTAAAAGTTTATCGGTAAATTATCCACCGTGTGTCGGTCTGAAAAAAGGAGATCATCCTGTCTAATTTAACTGTAAAATTGTCATAGAAAAATCCTGATGAAATCCTTATAAAGGAAATTATGTCTTCTTGAAATGCATGTGTAAAACGTACTCCTATTCTAAAATTATACCACGCTCCACGCTCTGAAAGTTTAATTCGAGCACCATTATTTTGACATCACATTTGGATGTATTCCTAATTTTTTTCTGTTTGAAACCAAATAGAAGTCATTCTGAGAAGTAGTTAACTAATTATGCAGATTGAAAGATTGGAAATGTTTATGTTAAATTCGTTTGTAACCATTTTAAAACAGACCGTGGTGTAGTTGTAAAAAAGCAGGGGTATACGATCTAAGCTGAGGATATACACTCAAGACAGAGTGTATACTCTAGAGTGAATATACTATAGCTGTTTTGAGAAGGAGAGAGTAAACGGTGTTTCTTAAAAAAGTCCAGAAAGTATACGGCGTATGCTCCCGTATACCCTCCATTACATCCCTGAAAACAGATTACAAAGCAAATAGTTTCTTAACCTCTCAAAACCTACTTGGCAGAAAACGTTGTGATTTAGGCTACGTACATTTGAAGCTTTTAGAAATCGATTTCTTTAGAAAATTTATACGAGTGGTTCATGTTTTTAAAAAATATATATATTTCGCAAATATATATTTTTCAACAAGTTTTAAAATTAAATATGAATGATAATCTACATAAAAAAATCGATTTCTAGAAGCTGCAAATACGTGAATTTAAAATTACAACTTGTTCTGAGAAGTAAATTTTATGTTATATTAATACATGGAAATTATTCCAGAGGGAAACATTCCCATTGCATACAATATTTTAAATGAAAATCAAATTTCAAAGTAACTGCTTAAAAGGCGCAAAGGCCAACGTAGTGAAAAAGATTCCAAGCAGGGGATCGAACCCGGGCCATCAGTATAGCGCACTGACGTTCTACCGACTAAACCACTTGGAACGATACCCAGCACTGAAAATTTCTCACTATTATATGTTGGCAAGGCTACAAACGCAGCACAAGATGGAATAATCAACGTGAGCCACCGACCTGGGGCAAACACGGAACATAATTAAATCCTCAAAAGGAAAAAAATCATTCGGATTTCGAACGGTGGAAATGAAGTACGCACAATCTATTCTTTTGAGTCTAATATTTATTATTCAGTGTGGTGTAAGAGTATAAATCATACTTTTAGGTAGCTTTCATTACAAAAAGCTACCTATTGCAGCCGTTCGGAGGAAAGCGATTTCAAAAAATTTTGATATATTTTCATCGATCATGACCCCTAGACCCCGAAACCACCCTCCGTTCAAAAGTTGATATATATATATATATATATATATATCCATATATATATATATATATGATCTTTGTCATACTGTAACTCTCTTGTTTATGGACCGATTTGGATGAAACTCGGTGTGTACATAGTACATACCAATGTCTCAACCGAGTTCGTTGGCGAGTTTCATCCGCCATCTTGTTTCAAAATGGCAATAATTTAAAATTTTAAAAAAAATTTTAAATCTGAAATGTGTTACCAAAAAATTGAAAATTGAAGAATATTTTTTTTTTACCTGTTTGACCTTGATACAAAGATTCCGGGGCAGTTTTTATTTCGTCCATATCTTGAAAAATGGCTGAGTTATAGCTCTTTGAATTTCTAGTGTGGCTGACATTTTGAAACGTCCTGATATTTGTCACGCGATAACAGGCGTATTCATGAACCGATTTGGATGAAACTCGGTGCGTACATAGTACATACCAATGTCTCGACCTAGTTCGTTGGCCAGCTTCATCCGCCATCTTGTTTCAAAATGGCGGCCATTTAAATTTTTTTTAAAGTTTAAATTTTAAATGTGGTACCAAAAATTGAAAATTGAAAAATATTTTTTTCTTATGTGTTTGACCTTGATACAAAGATTCCGGAGCAGTTTTTGTTTCATCTATATCTTAAAAAATGGCTGAGTTATAGGACTTTGAATTTCTAGCAAGGCTGACATTTTGAAACGTTCTAATATTTGTCACGCGATAACAGGCGTATTCAAGAACCGATATGGATGTACCTTGGTGTCTACAAACTACATACCAATGTCTTGACCGAGTTCGTTGGCCAACTTCATTCATCATCTTGTTTCAAAATGGCGGCCAATTAAAGAAATTAAAAAAAAAAATAATTTAAAATAAGGTATCAAAAAAGTCCTTCCAGCCAGTGCCGGGAGGAAGAGGTAGCTTTCATATTCCTTATTTTAAAAAAGTCAACTTATAATATTCAAACACACGAAACTCAATTAAGTGGAAACAGAATGTAGCAGATTCAATACTAATTTTTATCAATACTAAATCATTAAGAATGAGAATTTCGCGAAATTAGCCAGCTTTATCCAAGCTGCTTTTATTTAAAGTCACTTATATTTGGCTGCCAAATTCGGCGATTTTTTAAATTGCCTGCCATTTTAAGACAACATGGTGGATGAAGCTAACCAGTGAACTTGGTCGAGACCACCAAGACTTGGAATTCAACATTTTCATAAACATCTATTTAAAAATACGACAATTGAAATCCTTCAAATTCTAAAAAATAAATCAGAACGTCTTTACATGGAATCATCATATATGAAATATTATAACACAATATATCCTTATGGACTTAACAGTGAAGTATTTAACAGACCTGTCAAAGTCTTCACATCTAAAAATAACAATATTGATTTTTCTCCAATTTATCCTACTCTTAATCATAATTTAAATGCTAAAACAACACGTAATAAACGCGGAAAGGGTTCATCATCTGTTGTAGTGTCCAAAAAATCTATCACAAAACAAATTAATGATCTTCAACGAAATTACTTAGAGAATTATAACTGGTTGTTAATTCGTAAAAACATCTTTGCTATTAAAAAGAAACAGCAGGTACAACATTTAAATGTCTTTCTAAGTAAATCTTTCTCTAAACATTTCTCTGATATTTACTTTGACCATATTATGAGTAGGTTTAATCTTTTAAATATTAATATAAAAAAAAAAAACACAAAATTCAGAACATGAATACTCAAATGATAATTACTTTTTCAAATCACATTTTTAATAAAATTAATATCAATTCTATAATTAATGATAAAAATTGTTTTTTTCCTATCAATAATCTTCATATATCAAAAACCTTTAAATATCCGAATGCAATTGGGAGAAAAATTTTTAACTATAATACATTTTCAAAAAATACATCTGCTGCAAGTACTTTTCCGTGTAACTGCAAAGACCCCACTCTAAAAAAATACATAAACAATGATCATGGACATATAATCACTGGAAATCTTGATATTGTTCATGATTTTAAATTGAAACAACTAATGGGTTATGGTACTAAATATAGACTTCCATCTAAATTTAATGTTAAATCTATTATCAAACAGTTTACATATGATATTGATATTTTTATTTATAAAATTTCTATCTCTTATAATAAGCCTATTGAATATTTTAATCAATGGAAGATATTAGTAATTGAAAAATTAACTATGGCTTTAAAAAATAATATTGTTGATTTGGTTTCTATTAATACACAGCATTATTTCCAACAAATTACTAAATTACAAAAAAACTTTGTTATTACATATGTAGACAAATCTCCTAACAATTATGCTATTATATGTAAATCATATTATCACCAACTTCTTACAAATTCTATTTCTTCTAATAAGTCTTTTCAAAAAACTAATGAAAATGTTATTGTAAATAATCGTAAAATTCGAAGTTATTATAAACTTTTAAATATTTTATCTACTAATTTTAATTATCCATATTTAGTTCTTATTCCCAAATTTCATAAAACTCCTATTAAATTTAGGACTGTTACTATTGGTTGTAATACATATAATAATAAAGCCAATACACTTCTCTTAAAAATTCTTAATCAAATATATGAACTTACTACAAACAATGATAATACACATTGTATAAAAAATAGCTATCAACTTGTTAAGATTTTAAAAAATCTTCATTCTGTTTGTAATATAACGACATATGACTTCAAAGATCTTTTTAATAATATAGACCTATTAGATTTACATAAAATTATAAATGCATTATTTAAAAAGTATTATATAAAACTGGTATTACCATCTTATATAGATATTGCATATTTTAAATCTTTAACTAACTTCATTATATATAATAATTATATATTGCAAGATAATACTTTATATTTACAGCATGTCGGTATACCACAAGGCGGTTGTACTTCCAGTTTACTCTCAGACTTATACTTATCTCATTATGAACGCAATTTTACTAATAATAATCTACATTTATATCGTTATATTGATGACATCATTTTAATTGATACTGATCAATCTGCAATTACTCGATTTCCAGTTGATTATCCCACTAATTTGGAATTAACGGAAAACCTTTTATCTAACAATACAATTAACTTCTTAGATCTTAAAATTACAATAAAAGACAATAAAACAATCACAGATTTGTATGACAAACGTAAAGAATTTAAATTCACAGTTAATACATTTACAAATTTTAAATCTTGTCTACATCATTCTGTATTTCGTAATATAATACTTAATCATTTATATAGAATAAAATGTTTATGTTCTTCTCCTCTAATTAACAATAATATTAAAAAACTAATTTATGATGCATTAAATCATGGTTTTCCAAAAAAATTCATATATTCATTAATATACAATTAGTACTTTTCTTACATGATCTATAAACACAAATTAACACATGCGTAAACAAAATTACAAAAAAAATTATAAAATAAAAAAAATATCTATAAAAAATTAAAAATTGTAAAATAATATAAAAAAATATTATAGGTTGGTTGGGTGGGTAGATGTTAGAGTACGGAGGAGGGTGGTGTTGTCTGGATAATACGCAATGGTTAATTATTTATTAAAAAAAAAAAAAGCGGGGCTCTTGTATTATTACTATATTTTTTTGTTATGTATTTTATGTGGATGTTGATTTGATATTTTATATGTAAGTTGGAGATTTTCATTAATATTATAATTAGCTTAATTATTCATTAATCTAATTTACAATTATTTGTTATTAAATTTTAATTTACTAAGGACAATATCATATTAATTACTAATAGTATGCCAATCTTAGTTTAATGTTTTTGAATGTCCCATATTCATACTTTATGGATTTTTATGGATGTCTGAAAATAATCCACATTCTATATTTGTGCGTTTTAAGTAATCGGATTTTAAGTATTATTTAACATTTTATATACTTCCACATGTTTGTTATTTCCTGTTCATTTTATAAATATCTTATATATAATTCATTAAAAAATAAAAAATAATTTTTAGATAATTTTTAATAATTATTTATATTAATTATTACTGAATTTATTTTGTTTTATAGCATATAGATATATGCTATATATTATCAATGTTCTAACATTATTTAAACTCTTAGTTTAGTTTAAATAATTTAGCTAATAAAACATATTGTATGCTTTTAAATTTTATTAACAATAGTTTTAAATACTTTGTGTGATTTATATTAGGTTTATAATTCTCTATATATAAGGATTTGTTTGGTTTTGCTGTTTAAACAGTTATTTACATTCAAAAGCTTGCAAATTTTTATCTTGCGATAGATGTTTAATATAATTATTAATAGATGGCAGCACTAAAATTGTATCTTTCAGATTGCTCTATTTTTTAATTTTTCTAGCTCCATTTCAGTTATAATTTATACACCAGGGTGTATTTTTAGCTAAATTTTGACGATATTGTTAAACTGTTATCTATTAATTTAATAGTGCATTTTAAATAATGTAATTAATATCTATTTATTTTATATTAGATTAAATTTGTTTTACAAGGTATTTCAATTTTTATTTCAAAATGTATTAACTGCATCCTTTGGTATCATTTACTGTGATTTCTTAACTGTATTATTCACCTTAATCTTTTTGATATACTGGAAGACATGTGCACATGGATTTTTGTAAAATACTGAAATATTAATCGGTATGGTGTTTATTATTTCTATTTTATATCCTATAAATATTTAAATACGTTTTATTGATTCTTCCATTTCATATTATTTGTTTCTATTCTGCTTTCAGTTTTAATCAATTCACTTGATTTTAGTGGTTGTTCTATAATTCTCTATGTATAAGGATTTGTTTGGTTTTGCTGTTTAAACAGTTATTTACATTCAAAAGCTTGCAAATTTTTATCTTGCGATAGATGTTTAATATAATTATTAATAGATGGCAGCACTAAAATTGTATCTTTCAGATTGCTCTATTTTTTAATTTTTCTAGCTCCATTTCAGTTATAATTTATACACCAGGGTGTATTTTTAGCTAAATTTTGACGATATTGTTAAACTGTTATCTATTAATTTAATAGTGCATTTTAAATAATGTAATTAATATCTATTTATTTTATATTAGATTAAATTTGTTTTACAAGGTATTTCAAATTTTATTTCAAAATGTATTAACTGCATCCTTTGGTATCATTTACTATGATTTCTTAACTGTTTTATTCACCTTAATCTTTTTGATATACTGGAAGACATGTGCACATGGATTTTTGTAAAATACTGAAATATTAATAGGTATGGTGTTTATTATTTCTATTTTATATCCTATAAATATTTAAATACGTTTTATTGATTCTTCCATTTCATATTATTTGTTTCTATTCTGCTTTCATTTTTAATCAATTCACTTGATTTTAGTGGTTGTTCGGGCACAGGGGAAAATTAATTTTAGCTTTAGCTTATTTTTCCCACAGAAAACAACCATTTTGCTTATATCATTGAATTCTGTGCCCTCGATAACGTAATTCAATGTATAAGCTTTTCAATTTTTGTCGGTGTCCACTTTTTTCTTTTTTCTTCCATAATAATTCTTATAATATTTTTTTAATACTTACAGCTTTAATTCATAATAATTGATGGTGGCAGGTTATGTTTAATTAATGGTAATATATATATATATATATATATATATCTGACGTATGTCACACTGTAACTCCCGTAATTATGAACCGATTTCGATGTAATTCGGTGTGTACATAGTACATACCAATGTCTCGACCGAGTTCGTTGGCCAGCTTCATCCGCCGTTTTGTTTCAAAATGGCGGCCATTTAAAATTTTTAAAAAAATTTAAAACTTGAAATGTGGTACCAAAAAATTAAAAATGGAAAAATGTTTTTTTCTTATGTATTTGACCTTTATACAAAGATCCCGGAGCAGTTTTTGTTTCGTCTATATCTTAAAAAATGGCTGAGTTATAGCATTTTGAATTTCTAGCGTGGCTGACATTTTGAAACGTCCTGAAATTTGTCACGCGATAAAAGGCGTATTTATGAACCGATTTGGATGTAATTCGGTGTGTGAATAGTACATACCAATCTCTCGACCGAGTTCGTTGGCCAGCTTCATCCGCCATTTTGTTTCAAAATGGCGGCCATTTAAATTTTTTTTTAAATTTAAAATTTGAAATGTGGTACCAAAAAATTGAAAATGGAAAAATATTTTTTTCTTATGTATTTGACCTTTATACAAAGATTTCAGAGCAGTTTTTGTTTCGTCTATATCTTAAAAAAGGGCTGAGTTATAGCATTTTGAATTTCTAGTGTGGCTGACATTTTGAAACGTCCTGAATTTTGTCACGCGATAAAAGGCGTATTTATGAACCGATTTGGATGTAACTTCGTTTATACATAGTACATACCAATGTCTCGACCGGGTTCGTTGGCCAGCTTCATCCGCCATCTTGTTTAAAAATGGCGGCCATTTAAATTTTTAAGAAAAATTTAAATTTGAAATGTGGTACCAAAAATTGAAAATTGAAAAAATATTTTCTTCTTATGTGTTTGACATTGATAAAAAGATTCGGGAGCAGTTTTTGTTTCGTCTATATCTTAAGAAATGGCTGAGTTATAGCATTTTGAATTTCTAGCGTGGCTGACATTTTGAAACGTCCTGATTTTTCTCACGTAATAACAGGCGTATTTATGAACCGTCTTTGATGTACCTCGGTGTGTACATAGTACATACAAATATCTCGACCGAGTTCGTTGGCCAGCTTCATCCGCCATCTTGTTTCAAAATGGCGGCCATTTAAAAAAATAAAAAAATAAAAAAATTTAAATGAGATACCAAAAAATTGCAAAATGAAAAAGATTTTTTTGTATGTGTTTGACCTTAATACAAAGATTCCGGAACAGTTTTTCTTTCGTCTATATCTAAAAAAAATGGCTGAGTAATAGCATTTTGAATTTCTCTTGTGGCTGACATTTTAAAACGACCTGATTTTTGTCACGCGATAACAGGCGTATTTATGAACCTATTTGGATGTAACTTGGTCTGTACATAGTACATACCAATGTCTCGACCGAGTTCGTTGGCCAGCTTCATTCGCCATCTTGTTTCAAAAGGGTTGCCATTTAAAAAAATTAAATTTAAAATTCAAAATGAGGTATTAAAAAATTGGAAAATGAAAAAGATTTTTTTTATGTGTTTGTCCTTGATACAAAGATTCCGGAGCAGTTTTTGTTTCTGAAAATTTGTTCTTTTGTTGATATCTTAAAAAATGGTTGATTTATAGCAGTTTGAATTTCTAGCATGGCTAACATTTTGAAACGATCTTGTATTTGTCACGCGATAACACACGTATTCGCCTATTTCGATGTAAGAAGGCCTGTGGATAGTATACATCAACACCTCGACCAAGTTCGCTGGCCAGATTCATCAGCCATCTTGTTTCAAAATGGCGGCCATTAAATTAAAAAATATATATATATTTAAAGTGAGGTGCAAAAAAAATAGAAATTGAAAAAGGTTTCTTTCTTAAGTATTTGATCTTGATATAAGGATTCAGGAGCATTTTTTGTTTGTCTTTACCTTAAAAAATGGCTCAGATATAGCAGTTTCCATTTCTATTGTGGGTGACATTTTGAAAAATCTGATTTTTTTGCATGCGACAGCACTCCCATATATTAACCGATTCCGATGTGAGTGAGCATGTGCACAGCAATTACTAAGGTCTCGACCAAGTTCACTGCTTAGCCTCATCCACCATGTTGTCTTAAAATGACAGGCACTTTAAGAAATTGCCGAATTTGGCAGCCAAATATAAGTTACTTTAAAGAAAAGCAGCTTGGATAAAGCTGACTAATTTCGCGAAATTCTCATTCATTATATTGATAAAAATTAGTATTGAATCTCCTATATTCGGTTTCCACTAAATTGAGCTTCGTGTGTTTGCATGATATAAGTTGGCTTTTTTTAAATAAGGATTATGAAAGCTACCTCTTCCTCCCGGCACTGGCCGGAAGGACTTTTTAAATTTTAAATTACATTTTTTTTTAAATGGCAACCCTTTTGAAACAAGATGACGAATGAAGCTGGCCAACGTACTCGGTCGAGACATTGATATGTACTATGTACAAACCAAGTTACATTCAAATCGGTTCATAAATACGCCTGTTATCGCGTGACAAATTCAGGTCGTTTTAAAATGTCAGCCACAATAGAAATTCAAAATGATATAACTCAGCCATTTTTTTATATATAGACGAAACAAAACCTGTTCCGGAATCTTTGTATTAAGGCCAAACACATACAAAAAAAAAATCTTTTTCATTTTCCATTTTTTGGGTATCTCATTTTAAATTTAATTTTTTTTTAATTTTTTTAAATGGCCGCCATTTTGAAACAAGATGGCGGATGAAGCTGGTCAACGAACTCGGTTGAGTTATTTGTATGTACTATGTACACACCAAGGTACATCCAAATCGGTTCATAAATACGTCTGTTATCACGTGGCAAAAATCAGGGCGTTTCAAAATGTCAGCCACGCTAGAAATTCAAAATGCTATAACTCAGCCATTTTTTAAGATATAGAGAAAACAAAAACTGCTACGGAGTCTTTGTATAAAGGTCAAATACATAAGAAAAAAATATTTTTCCATTTTCAATTTTTTGGTACCACATTTCAAACTTTAAATTTTTAAAAAAATTTTAAATGGCCGCCATTTTGAAACAAAATGGCGGATGAAGCTGGCCAACGAACTCGGTCGAGACATTGGTATGTACTATGTACACACCAAGGTACATCCAAATCGGTTCATAAATACGTCTGTTATCACGTGGCAAAAATCAGGGCGTTTCAAAATGTCAGCCACGCTAGAAATTCAAAATGCTATAACTCAGCCATTTTTTAAGATATAGACGAAACAAAAACTGCTCCAGAATCTTTTTATCAAGGTCAAACACATAAGAAAAAAATATTCTTTCAATTTTCAATTTTTTTGCTACCACATTTCAAATTTAAATTTTTCTTAAAATTTTAAATGGCCACCATTTTTAAACAAGATGGCGCATGAAGCTGGCCAATGAACTCGATCGAGACATTGGTCTGTACTATGTATAAACGAAATTACATCCAAATCGGTTCATAAATACGCCTTTTATCGCGTGACAAAATTCAGGACGCTTCAAAATGTCAGCTTCACTAGAAATTTAAAATGCTATAACTCAGCCATTTTTAGGTAGCTTTCTTTACAAAAAAGCTACCTATTGCAGCCGTTCGGAGGAAAGCGATTTCAAAAAATTTTGGTATATTTTCATCGATCATGACCCCCAGACCCCGAAACCACCCTTCGTTCAAAATTGATATATATATATATATATATATATATATATATATATATATATATATATATATATCTGACCTATGTCACACTGTAACTCCCGTAATTATGAACCGATTTCGATGTAATTTGGTGTGTACATAGTACATACCAATGTCTCGACCGAGTTCGTTGGCCAGCTTCATCCGCCGTTTTGTTTCAAAATGGCGGCCATTTAAAGTTTTTAAAAAAATTTAAAACTTGAAATGTGGTACCAAAAAATTAAAAATGGAAAAATATTTTTTTCTTATGTATTTGACCTTTATTCAAAGATTCCGGAGCAGTTTTTGTTTCGTCTATATCTTAAAAAATGGCTGAGTTATAGCATTTTGAATTTCTAGCGTGGCTGACATTTTGAAACGTCCTGAATTTTGTCACGCGATAAAAGGCGTATTTATGAACCGATTTGGATGTAATTCGGTGTGTACATAGTAAATACCAATCTCTCGAGCGAGTTCGTTTGCCAGCTTCATCCGCCATTTTGTTTCAAAATGGCGGCCATTTAAAATTTTTTTAAAAATTTAAAATTTGAAATGTGGTACCAAAAAATTGAAAATGGAAAAATATTTTTTTCTTATGTATTTGACCTTTATACAAAGATTTCGGAGCAGTTTTTGTTTCGTCTATATCTTAAAAAATGGCAGAGTTATAGCATTTTGAATTTCTAGCGTGGCTGACATTTTGAAACGTCCTGAAATTTGTCACGCGATAAAAAGCGTATTTATGAACCGATTTGGATGTAACTTCGTTTATACATAGTACATACCAATGTCTCGACCGGGTTCGTTGGCCAGCTTCACCCGCCATCTTGTTTAAAAATGGCGGCTATTTAAATTTAATTGGAAAAAATTAAATTTGAAATGTGGTACCAAAAATTGAAAATTGAAAAAATATTTTCTTCTTATGTGTTTGATCTTGATAAAAAGTTTCGGGAGCAGTTTTTGTTTCGTCTATATCTTAATAAATGGCTGAGTTATAGCATTTTTAATTTCTAGCGTGGCTGACATTTTGAAACGTCCTGATTTTTCTCACGTAATAACAGGCGTATTTATGAACCGACTTGGATGTACCTTGGTGTGTACATAGTACATACAAATATCTCGACCGAGTTCGTTGGCCAGCTTCATCCGCCATCTTGTTTCAAAATGGCGGACATTTAAAAAAATTAAAAAATTAAAAAATTTAAATGATATACCAAAAAATTGGAAAATGAAAAAGATTTTTTTTGTATGTGTTTGACCTTAATACAAAGATTCCGGAACAGTTTTTCTTTCGTCTATATCTAAAAAAAAATGGCTGAGTAATAGCATTTTGAATTTCTCTTGTGGCTGACATTTTAAAACGACCTGATTTTTGTCACGCGATAACACGCGCATTTATGAACCTATTTGGATGTAACTTGGTCTGTACATAGTACATACCAATGTCTCGACCGAGTTCGTTGGCCAGCTTCATACGCCATCTTGTTTCAAAAGGTTTGCCATTAAAAAAAAATTAAATTTAAAATTCAAAATGAGGTATTAAAAAATTGGAAAATGAAAAAGATTTTTTTATGTGTTTGGCCTTGATACAAAGATTCCGGAGCAGTTTTTGTTTCTGAAATTTTGTTCTTTTGTTGATATCTTAAAAAATGGTTGATTTATAGCACTTTGAATTTCTAGCATGGCTAACATTTTGAAACGATCTTGTATTTGTCACGCGATAACACACGTATTTGCCTATTTCGATGTAAGAAGGAATGTGGATAGTATACATCAACACCTCGACCAAGTTCGCTGGCCAGATTCATCAGCCATCTTGTTTCAAAATGGCGGCCATTAAATTAAAAAATATATATATATTTAAAGTGAGGTGCAAAAAAATTAGAAATTGAAAAAGGTTCCTTTCTTAAGTATTTGATCTTGATATAAGGATTCAGGAGCATTTTTTGTTTGTCTTTACCTTAAAAAATGGCTCAGATATAGCAGTTTCAATTTCTATTGTGGGTGACATTTTAAAAAATCTGATTTTTTGCATGCGACAGCACTCCTATATATTAACCGATTCCGATGTGAGTGAGCATGTGCACAGCAATTACTAAGGTCTCGACCAAGTTCACTGCTTAGCCTCATCCACCATATTGTCTTAAAATGACAGGCACTTTAAGAAATTGCCGAATTTGGCAGCCAAATATAAGTTACTTTAAAGAAAAGCAGCTTGGATAAAGCTGACTAATTTCGCGAAATTCTCATTCATTATATTGATAAAAATTAGTATTGAATCTCCTATATTCGGTTTCCACTAAATTGAGCTTCGTGTGTTTGCATGATATAATTTGGCCTTTTTTAAATAAGGATTATGAAAGCTACCTCTTCCTCCCGGCACTGGCCGGAAGGACTTTTTAAGATATAGACGAAACAAAAACTGCTACGGAGTCTTTGTATAAAGGTCAAATACATAAGAAAAAAATATTTTTCCATTTTCATTTTTTGGTACCACATTTCAAACTTTAAATTTTTAAAAAAATTTTAAATGGCCGCCATTTTGAAACAAAATGGCGGATGAAGCTGGCCAACGAACTCGGTCGAGACATTGGTATGTACTATGTACACACCGAATTACATCGAAATCGGTTCATAAATACAAGAGTTACAGTGTGACATATGTCAGATATATATATATATATATATATATATATATATATATATATATATATCAATTTTGAACGGAGGGTGGTTTCGGGGTCTGGGGTCATGATCGATGAAAATATACCAATATTTTTTGAAATCGATTTCCTCCGCACGGCTGCAATAGGTTGCTTTTTGTAAAGAAAGCTACCTAAAATTGGAAAATGAAAAAGATTTTTTTCTTATATGTTTGACCTTGATACAAAGATTCCGGAAAAGTTTTTGTTTCGTCTATATCTAAAAAAATGGTTGAGTTATAATATTTTGAATATCTATTGTGGCTGACATTTTGAAACGACCTGATTTTTGTCACGCGATAACAGGCGTATTTATAAACTGATTTCGATGTAACTTCGTGTGTACATAGTACATACCAATGTCTTGACCGAATCCGTAGGCAAGCTTCATTCGCCATCTTGTTTCAAAAGAGAACATTTAAAAAACATTTTTAATTTAAAATTTAAAGTGAGGTATCAAAAAATTGGAAAATGAAAATGTTTTTTCTTTTTTTGTGTGTGTGTGTTTGATGTTGATACAAAGATACCGAGGCAGTTTTCGTTTCGTCTATATCTTAGCACTTTGAATTTCTAACATGGCTGAGATTTTGAAACGATCTGATATTTGTCACGCGATAACACACGTATTTATTAACCTATTTACTTATAAGAAGGCATGTGGATAATACATAGCAATGTCTCGACCAAGTTCACTGGCCGCACCTTCATCCGCCATCTTGTTTCAAAATGGCGGCCATTAAATTAAAAAAAATTATATTTAAAGTGAGGTGCACAAAAATTAGAAATTGAAAAAGATTTGTTTCTTAAGTATTTAACCTTGATATAAGGATTCCGGAGCATTTTTTGTTTTGTCTTTATCTTAAAAAATGGCTCAGATATAGCAGTTTGAATTTGCTTATGTGGGTGACATTTTGAAAAATCTGATTTTTTGCCTGCGACAGCACTCGTATATATCAACGATTCCTATGTGAGTGAGCATGTGCACAGGAATTACTATGATCTCGACCAAGTTCACTGGTTAGTCTCATCCACCATGTTGTCTTAAAAGCGCAGGCACTTCAAGATATCGCTGAATTTGGAAACCAAATATAAGTTATTTAAATAAAATCAGCTTGGATAAAGCTGGCTAATTTCGCGAAATTCTCATTCATAATGATTTAGCCTTGATCAAAATTAGTATTGAATCTTCTATAATCGGCTTCCACTAAACTGAGTTTCGTGTGTTTGAATAATATAAGCTAGCTTTTTAAAAATAAGGAATATGAAAGCTACCTCTTCCTCCCGGCACTGGCAGGAAGGACTTTTTAAAGTGCAGCCAAGCATTCGTATGCAGCGATCGAAGATATTTGTAAATCGACCAGATCCATATGATTCGAAATTAATAAGTGCATTCAACAGGATTCTACAATATTCGTCTATATCAGTTCTTTGTATTATAATAAAATTTTGACGTGTTTTCAATACTGTCCTGTTTTGTCAGTGTCTGCCTGAATTTCTGGGAAAATAGGGTAAGTAACGCAAATTTTAACTTAATTCTAAATTCTAATAATGACAAATCGCAGTTTTTGTTTTAAAAATCGAATAGTGCATTGAATTCTGTTAAGTCCCATTCTTTTGTCATATGATTCATATTTATTTCGCTAACTTAAAATCGAGTTATTCAAAATTAATTCTTAACTCTTCTATCCAAAGGTTTCATTATATAAACTTTAAAACATATAATTACTTAAAAGGTGACACGAATACATAAAGACATTATTTTATATAACTTGAGATCTTTCAAACGGACACGAGTTCATTTTCAAAGGGAAATAATAACTGGCTAGAATACAAAACAAATTTAAAAACAAAACAAAATACTACACATGCGCAAGCAAAGTTCAGTCTATTGCTATTCAGAGGGCTGAAAAGATCAGTTTATATTTTCAGCAGCTGCATTTTCCTTTTTTAGGCGCTTTCGTAATTTTATAATTACGCAGAACATATAGTCGTCGTCTGGTACATCCGTCTGTCTGTCCGTCTATCCGCATATAATAGAGAAAAAACTGTCCAACCGAATGGTTTGAAATTTAAAATATATAACCGTTGTAGAATTTTGTCATTCCAAATTTTATGAAAATAGAATCAAAACTTAAATGATAATAATATAAGTTTTCTTCATTCTCTAATTCTAACATACGTAATCAATTCAAAGATATCCCATGGCAGGTAATGATTCTAGGTGGCCATGGTGATTATTCTACTAAATCCTATCATACGTAATTAATTTCATGATATTCCATGATAGATAATGATTCTAGTTTGATATATTGATTACTTTATATTTAAGATGGAGTCGTATTATTTCATTATTAGTGAATTTAATGTGTATAATCGTATTAAATTTTGTATTCAGGCATTTTTACATACGAGTGTAACACCTATTGCACCAAGATAAGAATATATAAAATACTAGTTTAGTACTAACGCACCTCATTTGCATCGTTTAACGTACAATTTCTGACTTGTTTACTGTGCTGTGTATGGGCTTAAAGCGCCCATACACGGCACAGTAACACTGAATGAAACTTATGAGTGGAAAGAATGAAACACCAGTGAATTTAGCTAATTAGCTTTTTAGGAATCTGTAATATAAAAAAAATTAAATTTTAAACTATGATCATTACACTCCGTGTATTATCCTACAAAATTACCAAAAAATATATGAAAACTTTTTTCGTGTAACGCAAAGCATGCTTGAATGTTAGAAATTCCATATTTTTATAATATGTAGCTCAATGTAACAAAGGTCATAAACTTGCATACATTATTTACATCATCTATGGAAGTAAAAAAGTGCAAATTTACGACGAAATATCCGTAATTTCCCAGTTTTAAAGAATGATTTTATATAGAAATTTCAGATCGATATATAGTTCGAAATTTCGATATTGAATTTATGTTGAAGAGGGGGGAGCGGGAAACGGTTATCATGGTCCAACATTTAGGGACACTTGAGAAGAATGATTGGCTGTACGGACTAAAGTCTGCATTTACTGTAACTCAGAAATAGAGTCATCCATCGGTCAGGTTATCCAATTTCACCCTAACCCACTTTTCGGGAAGCATGTGCGATAATATTTTGTGACTAATACGAGCCTGGTTCAAGTAAATTCTATTAAAAAAATAGTGCGTAATATTTTATCACGTCGAAAACTTTATTGATAAATAAATATTTATTTGTTCCTATTTTTGTGCAAGAGGAATAACAACGATATTAGAGGTAAATTGATAGTTATTTTTGCATAATTGTGGTTAAAAATGGAGTAGTTTTCATTTTTTTGTGTTTGTTTGTTTCGAGTTTCTTCGAAAAATTGTAGCGGGTTTCAAGTCCGGTTTTTGGTTGATATTAGATAGAATTTTGGCCTCTGGTTCGTAATAACTCGAGATGTGGACAACACTAGCAAGGACTTGTTATATCTGATGCGACTATTGGATTATATGTAACAAAATTGTAAAAAACAAATTGTAAATAATTTTTTTAGAAATGTGTTTAGAAATAATCTTTTTTGCTCTGATTCTTCATATTTTGTTAACATAAAACGTCTTGTTTTAGTATTCCTTTTCATAATAATTTTAATCTTTTTAATTTAAATATAAAATACTCTTACCCTCATTGAAATGTAATGCTGGCTACGTCACGCACAGTAAAGAAGAGGACTATTTCTTAATCGACAAAAATATAGTATAACAATGAACGTAAATATACCACAACCTCTTCTCCGAATTACACTTATTCCGAAAAGCAGTCGTTCGATTTATAAAATTCAGAAACGAATATATTATCAAGCTTTAACGAAGCATTCATAAACGCAAAGTTTTTTGCTGCCAGTGGTTATCGGAAATTCCAAGTAGATTTTATAATGTATTAATCAGTTTTCTCAAATCTGAATATCGTTAATTCGGATGCTAACAGTTCTCAATTAAACCTTTTAGCTGCGTAATGGAATTTATGTGTAATAGAATGTTTCTGCCTAATAGAAAACAATAAATTTTAGTGTTATATGTTAATGGTGTGTTTCGTCGTTAAAACATGTTTGTTAACATGAAAATTGTAACTTGACAATCGTTAGCATTCAAAAAATCTACTTTCTGCGATGATGAAACTTATTTGTACGCTATAAGAATACTCGAAAATATTTTCGAAAATCAGTGGCAGCAAAAGCAATTGTTTTTATTAATACTTCTTTAAATCTCGAACATATTTGGTTTCAGTGGTTTCTAAAGATAAGGAACTGTTTTTGAAACAGTGGGTAACTCGAAAGAGGTTACTGGATACTTTAGTTCAGTGTGATGATAGTCGACCATTTAGTTATTATAATATATATTGTTTATATAAAACTTTATGGGTTTTAAAGATTCATTCCATCCTTCAATTTTAAACTTTAGATAATAGCTTCAACGATAAACTTCCGTTGAAAGTATTCATTGCATTCATTTTGTCTTGAAGGCTATCTCATTATACCTCTAAATGTTTAGATATATTTTAAACATTCTTTATCTTATCATTAGTAAATAATTCTTTTATTATCTAATTACTGTCATTTACATAGATAAACTAGCAAAATTTCTTCTAATCAAGCTTGAGACCGGTTTATGAAAACGTATCTGCGTGAATGCTCCTGTTATAATGTCTCCCTTGAGAGAGATAAATAAGAATATTTTTTATTATTTGTAGTATCTATATTATAAAGGACAAACATATCTGTGCGTAACGCATACGTCATTCTGCGAATGGCAACACTTTGAAATTTGAAATGAAATTTCGGTTTTGCAATTTTCTCAACAGCAAATTTTTAAACTTCTAAACATCCCGCATCTTAAATGTTTACACCGTCGTATGCAGAAAAAAATGCACTTTTAAATGCAATTTGTTTAAAAGCTGTATCTCAATTTATTTTTGAGATATTAATTTTTTTATAGTTTTTAATACCAATTTTCTAATTGTGGCAACTGAAGCACTTCATTTTTATTAAAAGTGAATTAGTTATCTTTGTTGATTATATTCTTACTGATGCCGTTTTCTCATTACAATTAAAAATATATTTTTTTAAAATTTGAACAGAAAATGACGTTATGCTTTAAAAAAGACACAATTTCCTTGATGATGCTGTTATGTTTCACTATTTTTTTCATTTTGCTGATACTGAGTTTGAGACAATAGGCAAAATGGTTCAGCGATTGAAAATGACGTCATATTTAAAAGTAAACGATAATTTTACTTGATAAAACGAGATATTTTCCCTTGAATACGTCTAAAAGTTATACATTTCTGGAATTTTTACGCGCAGGTTCAGATATTATACTAAGATCTCAAATCACGAGTGGGAATTTTAACATGGAAAGTTGTAATAGTTGACAAACATGACTTCAAGCTTGAATATATATTTATTAATAGCCTATTGCGCATTAAAATGTTTTTAAATGGTTAATATGGATGTAAAACGTGGAAAATGACTTGATTCGGTTTAGATGTAAAGGTAGAAAAATTCTATGATTATGTGAAGGTGAAATCATTTTTGCGGATTTTTCATGCCGTAATACCAAGCATCAATTAATAACTTAATCAAAATTACTTATCTTGATTATATATTACTGATTACGTATATGAATAAAGTTTAATTTTTCAATATTTTTAACAGTTGAAGTTTATGAAAAAATTAATTTGTTAATCTTAGGTTAAAATATGTCTTTGGAGAGTTAAATTAACAAGTGTAAGATGGATTTTTTATTCTAATTATTTTTTGTCGATGTATTGTAAATTTGATGCAACAGTTCATTTATAAACATTTTCTTTCGTCGAAATTCGACGGGTTCCACCTCGTATTTCATAATGAAGTAATGTGTGCAAAATGCATTATTTGTTTTTATTTATTTATTCATTATGCGTTGCAATTACATTCTCCTTTTTAATGTTATACATATGAGAAAAAAGAGCAACGTCTAAACGTGCAACATTTCAACTTTAAGAAGAGAAAAATATTGACGAGATAAAATGACGGTGAATGATGTCATTATCAGAAAAATATTCCTTTAGTTTTTAAGCATGGCTTAGAGTAGCTGGATGGTATTTTTATGAAATAAATCAAAAGTACTTCTCTGTTATTTTATAATTTGAACCGTGTTGAATTACTATACAACAAGCTATTGTTTATTTCTATATGCACTGTGTTCTTAATCAAATGTTTGTTATGGTCTTCAAATCCAGTGTGGTCAATTTAATTATACTGTTAAATTATTTCACTATTTACTATTTCGGCATATACAATGTTATGTATTTAGAACCAAAGCGAAAAAAGTCTTGTTGCGTAAATTATCTTATAACTTAAACTTACACTATGTGCAAAACTACTTAAAAGATGAGACAATATTAAAAAGATATTAAATTATTTTTATACCTTAGTACCTTCAACTATAGGAAACATAGTCTTCGTCAGAGAAACATAAGAAATACAAGTGTTATTCACGTCTAATTTTCAAAATTCACGTAGATGGTGACGAAAGGAGTGAAAGTGGAAGTTAAGTTTTAGATCCGGAAAACATTGGGAAAATAAAACATGGATATAAGGAAGTGGAATATTACTCGTTTTATGATTATTTAAGCAAACTGAGCCAAAGTCTGGGCATACTGTAGAAAAGGCAGTTGTATAAAAAAAGAATATTCTTTGATTTAAAAAAATATATATATAATATTATATTACAAGTTATCAAATGAAATAACGTTTTAATGTTTTTCATTTTAATTATGATATAAATATATATATATATTCAAAATAAATAAAATTTAAAACAAATATTTTTTTAAATATTTTTTATATTTTTAGGATTTTATACTTAGAAAGCAAAAACGGAACTATTATAAGATCACTCCTGCGTCTGTCTGTCTGTCACAGTCATTTCACTCGTAAACTATGGAACGTTGAAAGTTCAATTGGGGGAAGTAAAAAAGACTGTTGATACACATGTTTTCAGATTATTAAACATTCATAAATATATTTAGAAAAAATGCAGAGGGGCTAATTAAGCTACTTAAAAAAAACTCTTTTCTTTGTATATCGTGTGGGATATCATGTGAAAGCTGTCGTAACGCTGAACTCAAAAATACATTCCTTTTGTTTTTATGTATTATATTTTCAAAGATATCGTCGAAAATGTAGCTTAAAAATATGTTCCCCCATCTAATTCCGAATCTACTGAAACTAAAATTATGAAAACATTAGAGGTAATAGACGCTAATTTAAACCTTGAAGGAAAATTATAGCGATTACCCTAGGTCACATAGTTTTCAGAAAATCGCATTTTTCTGCCACACACAAATTTCGATTTATGGGCATTCAGCAAAAGTATTAATCAGCGCTGGAGTTACCTTTCATAGCAGAAGTATAAAAGCATTGTTGATAATGATTTTCGAAAAAAATCGTCAGTAATTAGCCGAGATATTAACGATTAAAGATACGAACAGTTTGGACATACATAATAACAGGGGCGGCGTATTCTATGCCTAGTTAACAACTTTTAATGATATATATGTGTAATGTAATGTTCAATAGCAGTATAAAAGCAATAAACGTCAAATTGATAAAAACAGACTAATTTAATGGGTCTCGGGACTCTTAAAATTGGAAAAAATGAAAAAAAAGACCACTTTTAACATTTAATGTCTAAAAATGTATAATAGTTTTAAAACGCAATTTTTATTGGGGTGAAATATATAAGTATGATCTTTCATTTCACGTATTTAAAAAATTACAAGAATGCAGAATTATTATTTATAGGGGGCTCAAAACTGTTAGACATTTGTCGAGCAGAAAATTGGCACAACAGCTTACGCGCAGGTTTACAAGATAAATATTGCAACTAGAATGAAAATTTTGGGGCCTACTTATACTTCAGATTATAATAATTACCCCGAAGTGAAATAAATTTGTATTTAAAGCATTTTTATATTTTTAACGCAAAGTCGTATTTAGCTAATACAAAATTTGAAAATTTCAACAGTATAATCAGCTAAAAAAAATTCATGAAAAAAAAATTCAGAAGTTTATGAGATATCCTGTGGGTTTAGCCCAAAAACGCCATTTGGATAAAAATTACTTCAAAGTTTCGGAAACGTCGCTTCAGCTATTGAGCGTGTATAATTCTACAACCCATAACTTCTGTTCTAATTGGAATCTTATGGAAACAATTTTACCAAAATGTTCCAAAAGCTTAAGGTAAGCTTATTTCTCCAAAAGCTTAAGGTAAGCTTTAAACGTTTTCTAGATCTTAAGAAAAATAAAAATCCTGAAGTAGTAAATGGAAACAATCTCTCCAAATCTAATGTTTCAAAATTCCGTTTTTGGACTCATTGCTACGGGAACTTTCTCAATAAGCAATTCTAATTCATTTTGCGGGCTGACATTTAACAGTGACAATGAGAATATTGAAACTAATCTTCAAAATTTCTGGGAAATAGAAATTATTTCGTCGGATCGTCTTCTAAGTAAAGAAGAAGAGTTTTGTGAAACTCATTTCCAAAATACACATAAACGGGATGAAACCGGAAGATTTATCGTAGAAATGCTTATTAAATTAGAGCAATTAGATACTTTGGGAGATTCTAGAGCATTAGCAGAAAAACGTTTACGCCAAACTGTAAAAAGACTAGAAACTAATTTTGATATGAAAAAACTTTATTGTGAATTTTTAAGAGAGTATGAAAACTTAAATCACCTGGAGAGAATACCAGTCTAAGACGCTCCCTCATCCTCAGTAGTTTATTACATGCATCATCATGGCATTTTTAAACCAGATAAGCCCTCTACTAAATTAACGGTGGTATTTAATGCCTCTGCTCCTACCACAACTGGGAAAAGTCTGAATGACATTTTGCTTTCCGGTGAAGTTAAGGAAGATCTCTTTGATATTTTGATCAGATTTCGAAAACATAAAGTCGCCTTGACTGCCGATATAACTAAAATGTTTCGTCAGATATTAATCGATCCTTCGCAAAGGGACCTTTTACGTATTATCTGGAAAGATTATGAAAATAATTCAACAGTTGCTTTTAGAATGAATACAGTTAGGTACGGTACAAAATATGCCCCCTTTTTAGCCATAAGATGTTTAAAACAATTAGCCTTAGATGAAAGGAATAGATTTCCATTAGCTGCAAAGGCTATTTTATCGGATTGTTATATGGATGATATCGTCACTGGATCCCCTGATTATGAATCAGCTATTGAATTAAAAAATCAGTTTATTGAAATCTTTAGTTCTTGTGGAATGACCTTGCACAAGTGGAATTCGAATTTAGATGAACTTTTAAACGATAATGAAACTGAAGATGTTTCCTTTTGCTCTAAAGCTGAAGCTTCAGTTAAAACGTTTGGTATGGTGTGGCAATCCAATAAAGACCAATTCGTATTTCGAGTTTCGGTGGAAAAATAAGAATCTTATACAAAAAGACAAGTCCTTTCTGTCATCGCAAAATTGTATGACCCTCTAGGACTCATTGGTCCGATTATTTACAAGCCTAAGTGTTACCTCCAAAAATTGTGGTTTTCTAAAATTGGATGGGACGAGATCATTTCCGAACCTCTTGCTACTGATTGGTGGAAATTTGTAAATCAACTAAAGGATATAGAGAAAATAAAAATCAGTAGATACATCTTGGCACCTTCCACTGAAGTAATCTTTGTTTTGGGATTCGCTGATGCATCTATAACCGCCTACGGTGCTGCTATCTATGTCTATTGCGCAAATTCATCCAATTCTCCTTCATCGAACCTTGTAGCAAGTAAATCAAGAGTCGCACCTCTAAAGACCATTTCAGTTCCGAGACTGGAATTATGCTCTTGTTTGCTTCTATCGCAACTTGTGTCAAAAATTCTTCCTTCCTTGAAATTAGACATTCAAGAACTAATTTTGTGTTCGGACTCAACCATAGCCTTGGCGTGGATAAATACATCGGTTCACCTTCTTAAAACGTTCATTGGAAATCAAGTTTCAAAAATTCAGTCTCTCACTGAACCATTTAAGTGGAGACATATTTCATCAAATAATAACCCCGCGGACATTATATCTCGTGGAACAAATCCCCAAGTACTTTTAGATTTGGAACTCTGGTGGCATGGTCCATTAATGCCTAATAATCTAATTGACTCACCAGACATTAAAAAAACTGATCTGCTAAATAATGATGCATACTCAAATGAACTCAAGGCTGTTTCAAACATTAATTTATTTACTGTGAATAATGAATTTATTAACCAAGTGTGTAGTTTACGTAATAATTATGTTAAATTTATCGGTATTCTAAGTTATGTTTTCAGGTTTTTAAATAACTGTAAAAATAAAGAAAAAATTGTAGGCCCAATTAACAGGGAAGAATTTGCTCATGCAAGAATCAAATTAATAAAATTGGTTCAGGTAATGTATTTTGCCAAGGAATGAAGGCACTCAAGGCAGGTGAGCAGCCAAAGGACAGTCGCGTAAGTAATTTATACCCTTTTCTTGATAGTGAGGGAATTTTACGTATAGGTGGTCGTTTAGACCAATCAAACTTATCATATGATAAAAAATATCCCATTATTATGCCCAATGACCAAATTGGCCGCCCTTTAAATAGCATATGCGAACCCAACTTAACTGATTTTGCAGATAATAAGCTTAGCCAATGGTAGCGAGTTACCAAAATTAACCAATTAATTTGGAAAAAATGGAGTATAGATTATCTAAATAATCTACAACAACGCTCTAAATGGGTATTTGAGAGAAATAAAAAATAAAAAAAAAAAAACAAAAAACGTTGAAATTGGTTTCATGGTTTTATTGAAAGAAAGTAATTTACCCATGTGTACCTGGTCAGTAGGTCGCATTCAAGATGTTATTTACGGCCATGATGGTAAAGTTAGGGTAGTGCTTGTCAAAACGCCTACCGGTGT
The DNA here is from genome assembly GCA_963932465.1 of Maratus speciosus. Classification (NCBI taxonomy): domain Eukaryota; kingdom Metazoa; phylum Arthropoda; class Arachnida; order Araneae; family Salticidae; genus Maratus; species Maratus speciosus. Next base: position 310,229,214 of record OZ010800.1, read on the forward strand.
TTTCAAACGTAGCATATCAAATATTTGTCTATTACCTATAAATAACCCCTTATTATAATGTAAATATTTATTTCTTCTACTTTATTGTGCATTTATATTTGAAAAATTTGTAGTAATTGTGTATTTTAATATTATTGAATTGAATTGACTTTATATTTGTATTTTATATTCTTGATTTATATTAAAACTTATATTTAGCATTGAAGATTTAATGTTAAATTTTAATTGTTTAAAACTAAGGACATTGTTTAAAATATGTGCTGAAATAATTATTTCAGAGGTGGCCGGTATGTTGGCGCCAACCTTGGCATCTACTTTCGCTTGGCGAAGTTGTAACCTCAGAAGTTGTTTCTAATTTGTCTCGAGCGGTTGTCTCCATTGGAGCTCCGCAAATCAAAATACTGGTTAATAAAAAAATTGTTAGTTGAATTAATTAGTTGAAATTTATATATTTAAACTTAAGTATCAGTCCACTTGCTCGTGCCATTTAACAGTTTGCATTGAGTGGATCTCTCAATACGCCTCGAGTGACTTTAAAAGTTAATTAAAAACACATCTAGAAAAACGCGGCACGGTCGATGGCGGCGTTGCAAATTTGCGACCTCCTTTTGAAGCGCGCTTAGCATAATGCGAATTTCAACGTTTAATATATGTTTTGTTTTAGCTACACTGTAGAAAGAAAGGTTATTACTACTCTGCATTTAGTTTTATGAAATGCCAATTGAAGTTTAAATATGCACTGCTTTTATTGTCAGTATCGAATTAAGTTCATCATTAACAGATTAGGATAATATTAAAAAATGAGTTTTACAGTATAGCTATATTTGATATTATTTAGACTCCATATCTCTTTTAACTTTCATCGTATGTCCATTTACGCTTTTCCAGTATATACAGTTATACCCAATCCTACGTTGTATAGTTTTTTACGAAGTCTTAGTATTCTTTTTGCAATGGTTTTTTTTACTAATACAATTGCAAATCCATATACAGTAGAACCTCTTTTATTCGAAACTCTTTTAACCCAAACTCTCAGTTAACCGAAATTCATTTTTAAAGCTTTTTTTTTTTTTTTTTTTTTTTTTTTTTTTTTTTTTTTTTTACTATCACATTCCTTGTGTACAAAATCCATTTTTTTTTTTTTTTTTTTTTTTTTTTTTTTTTTTTTACTATCATATTCCTTGTGTGCAAGTGGTCCTTTCCGAACTACGAGCAGATATAAATATTTTCGATCCCAACTTCTTTGAAATTAACTTGAGTTCCCGTAAGCTGCGGAGTGGAACGAAGAAAACGAACAAAATAGCAATTCTGAAGCTCTTGAAGGTTTTGCAAAAGGTTTGCCATGGCTGGAGCAGCAGAAAGACTGTGATACCGGTGAACTTATAATATTAAAAAACTCCGTGATAGAGCTTTAAAGGAAAGGCAATCGAAACTGCGACAAACAAAACATTTTTTTACACCCTTATGATATATGCAAAAGGTACTTTATTTCAAAATTAAAATTCAGATAATTTATTCTTGTTTCTATTTTGCTACTGCTTTATTTTTTTTAAGCACTTGTCTCCATAATAAAAAATATTGCATATATTTCTCCTCAATCTTAAAATTGCAGCATTCTCGATTATCCGAAAATTTCGATTTTCCGAAAGAGGGTCGGTCCCAATTACTTCGGATAATCGAGGTTCCACTGTATTTATTCTACGGAACCCTCTCTACGCGAGTAATGCACGTGCTTGATTGTTTATTTTCTTTATAAAAATGTATCACCTTTACGCAAAAAGTTGTACATAATATTTTGTTCTTGTGAAGAAACCAGTCACGTAGATGCCATGTGTCAGACACATTTGTAAGAAGTGAATGAAGAAGTCAAACTCTCAATAGCAAATATTTTTTTTAATTCTTATTTCAAATAAAATTTGTGATTTGGTTTGGTGATAAAAAATAAATAAATTTTTCATATTCCACAAAGTAAACTTTGGAATTCGGTTAATTATATCAAATATTGTTATTTACTGTTCATTAAATAAAGGTAATTTGAAACAAAAATAAGAACGAAAAATCACGCTACAAACATAAATTATGAAACATTTTGAACAGTTGCAGAATATTACTAAAATATTTCATCAATTCCTACAGTGCAAAAAAAAAAAAAAAAAAAAAAAAAAAAAAAAATCTGTAAAATAATTAAACTTTTTCTAGGAAAATGAGATTCCTAGAACTTTTTATGTAACAGCAACAAAAAAAATTCATGCAACAGATACACTTTGTACCGTAAATGAAAAACTCTGTAAGGTTAATAAGAATTTTTTAGGAAACTGGGATGCCCAGAACTTTTTATTTAACTGCAACTCGAGTTAGAGATAAAATTTTAGTAAAATTACTGTAACTTTAGTAGATTCTTTCGTAAAGCTACAGATTTCTGTAGCTTTACGAAAACTAGTTTTGTAGATTTACATCATTTTTAGGGTTCTGTGATTAAAAAGTAAAAACATTATAAGAACACTCCTGTGTCTGTCTGTCTCTCTGTCACACTCATTTTACTCGCAAACTATGAAACGTGGAAAGTTAAAATTTGGGGAAGTAATAAAGTCTATTGACCCACATATTTACAGATTATTAAACATTTGCAAATATTTTTAGGAAAAATGTAGAAGAGCTAATTAGTCTACTTGAAAAAAATATCTTTTGTTTGTATAACGTGTGGGTTATCGTGTGAAAGCTTTCGTAATACTGAACACAAAAATACATTTATTTTAATTTTAGGTATTATATTTTCAGGGATATCATCGAAAATGTAGTGCAAAAATTTGTTCCCCACCCATCTATTACCGAATCTATTTAAACTAAAGTGATGAAAAAATTAGGTAGTAGACGTTAAGTTAAACCTTACAGGAAAATTATAGCGATTACCTTGGGTCACATAGTTTTTGAGAAAAGCGCATTTTTCTGTTACACATAAATTTCGATTTGCGGATATTCAGCAAAGGTGTTGAGGACCACTGGAGGTACCTGTCGTAGCAGTAGTATAAAACCATTGTTGATAATGATTTTTGAAAATAAGCTTCGGAATTAGCCGAGATATTAACCCTTAAAGACACGGACGATTTGGACATACGTAATGACAGGGGCGGCGTACTGCATGTACCATCGTATTTTAAAGCCAAGATAACAACTTTTAATGATACATTTGTGTAATACAATGTCCAGCAGAAGTATAAAAGCAGTAACTACCAAATTGTTTAAAACAGACGAATTTAATTCGAATTAATCACATAAATACTATGGGATTCGCGACTAGTTTGCACTGAGTAGATATCTCAATACGCCTCCCGTGTCTTTAAAAGTTTATTAACAACCTATCTGGGAAAACCCGGCACGGAGCAAGGCGGCATTGCTACTTTGCGACTTCCTTTCGAAGCGCGCTTAGCAAAATGCCAACTTTAATCTTGGAACAAGGTTTTTGTTTTAACTACACTGTAAAAAAAAAAGATTGTTATGACGCTGAATGTAGTTTTTTGAAATGCCAAATGAAGTTTAAATATTCACTAGTTTTATTGTCAGTGCCGAATTAAGTTCATCATGAACATCTTGGGATAAGACTTAAATAAGAGTTATACAAAATAGCAATATTTCATGTTATTTAGGCTTCATATCTCCTTGAACTTTTACGTCGTACCCATTCATGCTGTTCTAGTATATAGACAAACCGAACCTTGCGTTGTATAGTCTATTTAAAAAGTCTTATTTTTCTTTTAGTAACATTTTTTTTTAATAATACAGTTAATAATTCATATATTTATTGAACGGAAATCTCTGAGTGCGAGTAATACTCTCACTTGACCATTTAATTGTACAGTGTACGGATAAAATTTTAGTAAGCATACAGATTTCTGTAAATTTACATCTGTAGACTTGCATTTTTTTTCAGTGTACAATCTCTAAATAAGCAATTTAAATAAAATGCACCGCAAATAGTTTTTCCTCTATAGTCCATAATGAAAACGAATTACTTTTGTGCCTCTGTAAATGACCTATTATGTATTTTATACACTTCATTTTCAATAGAGTATATTAAGGTAGCTTTCATTACAAAAAGCTACCTATTGCAGCCGTTCGGAGAAAAGCGATTTCAAAAAATTTTGGTATATTTTCATGGATCATGACCCCCAGACCCCGAAACCACGCTCCGTTCAAAATTGACACACACACACACACACACACACACCAACACACCAATACCGTCTTACCCGCCCTCGTCAATAACTAAACTTTTTACCGACGTTTGGAATACCCACCGAAATTTTATTAGTATCATTTAAATATTATTATAGAATGTTAAGATATGCAAAATATACATATGAACACCAAAAAAATTTCATTCGAAGTATTTTTTTATATTTTAGAACAAAAAGTTTGTGGGAGCACAGTACCATTATTTAGAGTAACTCGGGTGTTACTCGTTTTGAAATTTTACACACTCAACCCGAGTAACTTAATCTCGAACTAAGATGTCCTGGGTGGTTACTCTATTATTCAATGAATTGCCTGACAAAGTGTATAATGTTATTGATGCGTTTGAAGGACAATGACAATTTTTTGAAAGGATATTTTAAGCAATGGAGATGAAAGTGTTACGATTAGCGATGCTAATGCTTAATCATTTGCTAATGTTCTTAAATGAAGCTATTTTAGTTAATGAATATTAATTGATGACTATTATTTACAAATAGTAAATTGTAAGTAATTTTGAATAATTGATTGCGGTTAGTTAAACATTGATAAATTTCAGTTAAATATTGTCGCCAGTAAATTTAAATTTATTTGTTAAAAAATATTTAATTTTGTTTAAAATATTAAAATATATTTCATTAGCGATAACAGACTGGTTCTTTAGCTAAGTCTTTTGAATACAACTGCTTGGTCAATTCGGTGCGTTAGTTCTAGAAAGATGTTTTTTTACGCAACGTTGTTAAAAGATGTTTCGTATTGGGGGGGGGGGGGGGGGGGGGTAAGCAGAGTATCTGCTTCCAGTGAAAAGTGTTATGAGTGTCATACTCAATAATTTGCCATAGATAAATAAAATAGTACTTAATTGACGCTATTATTAATTAATGAATAGCAATTAATTGGTGAATATTTTTAATTGATAAATAGTAAATAACTGACAAATGTTTATTTGTGGTTAATTAACAACTGATTAATATTATTTAAATTATGTCGAACATAAATAAATTAAAATTAATTTTTATACAAACTTTGAGGGAAATATTCAATTGCGTTTAAATTAGTAAATACATGTCATTAGCTGTAACAGAATGATTTTTTTAGCCAAGTCTTTCGTTCACAGTTGCCTTTTTTAATTTGGTGAGTTAGCTGTGGAAAAGTCTTAAAGTGGCGTGAAACAAATTTTCATACTTTGGGGAGAGGGGCAGGGGAGGGGGGTCGTTGCTAGCTGATGTGTTGTTGTACTCGAAATTTTTGCTTTAACAGTATAGTGTGACCCCCCCCCCCCTAAAAAAATAGTAGAGCACACTACAATTTTGTTATAGAAACCAGTGTCATATTTAAACAAAAATTATTTTATTTTCAACTTCACTTTCAACTTTATTTATTTATATCCAAGTCAAGCCTGGTGAAAATTTACTTTAATATGGCCAAGTTATGTGTAAAATCTGGGTTTAGAGTAGAGGGGCACAACGCCGCATCCGGGATGGCACGGCGGTGCCCCGCACCAGGCGCCGTCATTTATGTTAGACTTTTACGGCACTCACCGTTATCATTATTATGTGCCCTCCCCCTTCTCTTTTTACTCCCTTGCTAAATTCTGAAGGTGTTTACGTCATTATTTATTGAAAATAATGCAATCGAAACTTTTTATACTAAAAAGGAAATTTGAAATCATTTGTATTTCAGAATTTCCTTTGTTAATATCACCAATTTATGTGATATTAAGAGAAAATATTTATTATTACTTTTTTATTATTTTTTTTCTGATGTTGACAAGAAAATATTGTTGGTTTAATGCTGATATTTTTAAAAGTTTATCATTGGCGTTTTACCAACATAATACGATCTCATATTGCATTTTTCAGATAAGAAATCACATTAAAAAGTTTTTTTTTCTATGAAATTAAAAGTGTATTTAAAAGGTTTCGTAATGTTATTATTTTCATTGGGAAAATCACATTTTCTGTATATATTCTAAAATGTGTTAAAGGAATTCACGCCCGAATAATGTATATCAAACTTAAAACAAAATATTTTTATGGTAGTGATATAAAATCAACTGTCATTGATGCATATTTAAAGGAAGAAAAAATTCTGAAATTAGGTATATGTTCTGCAATAGAATATTTAGAACAAGAGAAACGTTAATGCATCTAACAAATTATACAGTACTTTAATGTTATTTATAAAAAAAATTCTATTATTTAATAATTTTAAAAACAAAACTGAATTTTAAACTCGGAGTAAGAACAAGAACAGATACACACAGGGTCTGACTTATGCAGGAGCATGCGGGGCAGTTGCCCCGGGCACCCCTTTTTAGGGGGGCCCCCATGAGAGTAATCAGGATTTTCATTAAAAGGTGCTAAGTGATTAAAACTAGCGAAAAGTGACCAAAATTCATATATTTTCAGACATTTAGGAAGGGATTGCGGTCCCCCTTCTCTTCTCTGCTTCCAGTACCCCCTCCACTTATGCAAAAAGCAAACTAATCATTCGAAAACTAATGATTAAAATTTTATTATAAAAACTTAGTATTCTATTGTTTTCAAAAGAAATACTTTATTAACGTTTTCCACGTAACATGGCAAGTTAAAACCATTAATTATGACCAATTTATGGGATTTTCTTTTACACATCTTATAATGTACGTAGATAAGCGAAGTAAAACTTTGCAAAGAAATACTCGAGTCCACCAATCTATCATTCTTTCTACTATATTATCCTACTAGAATTTTTTCTTAAAAATGTGACAAATTTTTGTGATACTCTGTATACAGACGTGAGCAGACAAAACCGGGTACAAAATTTATGCGTACTTACAGTATGTATGAAGTTTAGTACTAGCAACTTCCACATTATTCACAAAAACATTCTATAGATAGATAGAAGGGGGGCCCCCAGAATGATGCTTGCCCCAGGGCTCCCCATAGCTGAGTCGGTCCCTGGATACACATATGTTCTGATGGCTGTGTATCTTTTATTCGTTTCAGCAAAATTTCAAGTGTTGCACATTTTTTTACTATCCCCCACTGGCCTAACCAGAACTCTTTGTCAGATGTCAGCAGTATCAGCAGATGTCATAAAGGGGTGTGAAAAGATAGGGTACTAAAGAGTGTCTGTTATACATCTGTTAAAATGACGGTGAACAGCAAGTGATTGTTAAAAAGGTGTCTGGAATACAAACACTCGAATACTTTTTTTCTTTTATCTTTACAGAATATATTCTTTACCTTTCTTTTAAAGAAAAAAAAATAGGAGTCATAATTTTTTATTATTTTTCAAAATGCATGTAAATTTCACAAAGGTTAAAAATGATAATAATCATAATATACCTTATAAAGTTTTTTGTTTAATTCCTAATATCAACAATATTGCATATCTATACATTTATAACGCTCAAATGCTCAATTCACAATCACGAAATAATTTTACAACACCAGTTATAAAAGTTGCAGATATTTTAATTCAGATTCCTTTAAAACTGAAGATTTTCTTTATTATTATTATTTGCATATACAATAATAATATCTAAAAATGGCATTTTTTATATAAAATTAATTAAATATCTCTTAAATCAGTCGTGAAACGATCCATCAAAAGAATATGATAACCATCAATTAGCTGTATGATCGAAGATATCTAATTTATAAACAGGAAAAAAATTGACCTGAATGGGAATGCATGTATTAATATTGGAATTTTCAAAAGTGTGGTCAAAAACATTTTTTAAGATCACAGAAAATGAAAATTTTTAAGCATTTCCTAAAATATATAGTATTTTTAACAATTGATAAAAGTTTTTTTGATATCACAGTGTCAAATCTTCCATTCTGTGAAAATTTAGCTTGGCAAAAACTTTTTTACAGGTATAAAAATAAAGTTTGCGAAAGTATTACATTTGTTTAAGAAATTAAGAGCAATGGTAATCAAAATATAAATATCTAATGACATTTTCAAAAACGCATGATGTGAAAACAAATTAAGATTAATTTGTTACTGTCACACTTTTAAGAGGCTACTTCAATTACGCGGAAACATTCAGTCGCTAATGTTATTCCTAAGGGAGAATGTTTTTAAATTATTATCTTGCTTGCATTTCAATATTCTTAAATGATTTTTTTTGCATTGGGTAGCTGAAGTCGATCTCAACAAATGCCTTTTTTTGCTTTTTTTTATTTTGTTTGCGAGTTTTTTTTTTTTTTTTTTTTTTTTTTTTTTTTTTTTTTTTTGAGGATACCTTTACTTTCGAAACGGTTCCGAAAGTCAAAGTATCCTAATAATAATAATAATAAAAAAAAAAAAACTGAAAACAAAACGGGAAAATATTGAAATGCAAGTGAGATATTTAATAGAATTCTCCTATAAAAACAACATTAGCGAGTGGGTATTTTCACTTGAGTGCAGTAGCCTCTTAACGATATCAATATAGGCAAAAAAAAAAAAAAAATAACCAGTCATAATTGTCACAGAACTAGGACATAGGCAAACGGGGCACTCGTCTAAGGCTTCATAAACTTGGGGTATCTCAATTCTATAAATCTATACGCTTTAAGCTTACCAACTTAAGCTATTGAACTGGATCTGAGTGAACAGGAGGCCAGATTAAAGTATGGTCTATAATCCTATAAGCTTGGAGTGAGAGAATCAAAAGACAAAATTTTTTAAAAACTGCCTGTTTAGTTTCATTATTAACGTAGTTTTATATTGTACAATACAAAGATAATAATTAACCAGTAATTTTCGTTGTTAGGTCCTACGAACGCATATGCCTAATGCATTTCAAAATGAACAAAAAAAAATGACATCGCGACTTACGATTTAATGATTGATCATGATAATCATATCTAAAAAATATCCAATGATACATGCATTTAAAAATTATATTACGGTGTTCTTGTGTTTTTTTTCTTTTTATCTGCAATTGACAATGCACATCTTCCTGACACATGACAATTTTATATCTAAAGGTGAGCAAATTTTAGATATCAAACATCGTTTCCGCTATAATTTATAAGCTTGAGTTAATACTTCACCGAAAATAACATTTTCCCCACTGAGCTATCTCCAAAATTTTTTTTCAATTTTGAGAACATGTTTTTTATTTATAGAAAAATTGTAAATACTATTTAATTATTTGATATTTGAGTAAAAACTAACGCAAATTTCGTGCATTTATTAATAAAATTGACTTCACAAATATTCCACAAAATAACAAATTTCAAGTTTAATAGAACCATTCAAAATACACATTTAAAAAATATTTCAGCTTACTACATAACGTAAGCACGGAGGGCTTCAAATCATATTTTTGTCCCGACATCAAAAAGTCATAGTCTGGCATTTACTGTTTACGCGCAATAGCGATAACGTACAGAAAAAATCATCAAAGGGGTAATATCCTGTTGCTATTAACAATTTTGA